>CM076575.1:1451638596-1452982115 GCA_034641835.2 Pinus albicaulis
ATCTGAGAACAAGATCAACGGTCAGGATTGAATCGGGGATCGACAATCGGGAGTGAGACATTGCGATTGCGATTGAAACATTGCGATGTGATGAGCATGACTCGTTGGATCAAAGGGTTAAATCAACGGTCAGGATTGAATCGCGGATCGGCAATCGGGAGTGAGACATTGCGATTGCGATTGAAACATTGCGATGTGATTTAGCGATAACCGTTGATTCAAGAACGAGATCAACGGTGGAGAACCAATCGGGGGAGAAACCCTTGTATATTTTTATGAAACCCAAACTTTTGGAATAATCAAAGGTTTTTATGGATCGGGCGGAAGAATATATATATAAAGCGGACAGGCGCCCGACTGCGGGGCCTTCGGATATATGGAATGTAATATGCCTAGGGCATATACAGACAAGGGCCAATCGAAATCGGGTCGTTAAGCCTGGTCTTTCCGATCAACCCATTGTGTTGTTTCCGATTGCGATTGCGCGATCGGCTCTTTTTAATCAACCCATTTATATTCAGCACGTGGTTTTAAGTTTTTAACTTAAAACTTTAGAAAAGTGGGTTTTTGGGTTTACAAAGGAAAATATTGATCGGAGAGGGATTTTTCAATGGTTTATGGCCCGATTGTGGGCTCTATGGTTATATGAGGAAATAATATGATCGGGGGATTTTATATGAAAGTCTAATCGCAATCGGAGCTTTGTAATGGTTCAAAGTCATGCACCCTTTGAATATTTACGATGCGATTAGCGCCGAAAAGCTTTGGCGTTTAGTTTTAACACATGGGCATGTGGGGGGAAGTGGTTTAGGACTTAGCCCAAGGGGCTTAGGTCCATAGCAATAAAACTTTGATTTTTTATGAGAAAGTTTCAAGGATTTTAATGGATTTGGGGGTTTCCGAAATAGTTAAAAAGTGAGTTTTTAACTATGAAAGGGGAAATTTTCATAAATGGAAAGAAGAGGACTTATGAAAATAAGGTATTTTTGATGGAGAAAAAGGGGAGAAGATGAATGGTTTTGAGAAGAGGAGAAATGACGATCTTTCAGCAGTCTTTTAGTTGGAATCAACAGAAATTCCCGAGTATAAAAAATGGGCCATCAAGGAATAATATTATTCCGTGGGGAGCTATGCGAACAAGTGCATACAATGGACTAAGATGTGGCAACAAAGGAATCAAGATGTGCATGAGTTGACGAATTTGTTCCATACCTTGCACACAAAATTAGGTATCAAATATTCAGAGAAACATTTGGTGTTGAAGTACCACAATTGTATGCACGAATACATTCAAGAGGAAATAGAGCTCCTCGACATCTCCTTCCTTGGCGCAGCATATCGGTATCCTACCAAGATTGAGCAGATGTTCAAACAGAAGAAGCGAGCTTTTGGATATGCAAATCAAAAGCAAAGGAAATGTGCCCCAAACCATAGAACAAAGGAAAAATATAAGGTGGGGCGGCCTAGGATAACCCACCAAAGCCACAAGAAAATAACAACACCGCGAAGCCAAAGAAGGAAATGGGAAAGTGATGTGAGTTCCATAAGAGTTCCACTCACAACACTAGTGAGTGTCGACCCAAGTATTCACTGGTGGTCGAGCTGAAGGCTTTTGAATCAGATGCATGCTCTGAATCTGAATCAAAACCCCACAAGGGGAGTGACAAAGGGAAGCAAATTATCAATACAAAGCCCAATTCCACCATTGCCACCACGAAGATCCAGAAGGAGGAACCGGAAGATCCAGAGGAGGAGGAGTGCCTCTTCCATTCCTATATGTGGTTAAATGGTTGCCCGCTGCAGTTCATTTTCGACATCGAGAGCCAAAATAACCTCATTTCAGCGGAGGCCGTGAAGCGACTGGGCTTGCCGAATATAGCACACCCACAACCCTACCCCATCAGGTGGCTTCACCAAGGACGAGATCTTCGCATCAGCCAACAGTGTCACCTTCCCTACAACATCAAACCCTTCACACATGAGGTATTATGTGACATTTCCCCTCTTGATGTTTGTGATGTATTATAAGGCCAACCATACCTGTGGAAGTGACATGTTGTGTATAAGTTTCGACCTCTCGTTGTTATCATTACTTTGGGCAATAATTTGAACATGATAATGGAGGTAGCATCGCCTGTCGCCATCTCTTTGGTTACTACAAAACAATGCAGTAAGCTCATTTCAAAAACCAAAAAAATTGTTTTCCTAATGATCTGCCCTCAAGGAAAGAAGAAGAGTGTGGCCACGACCTCCAGACAGGGCTCCTCTACACGAAAAAAACAAATGGAAAAGGTCGTGGATGAGTACGGGGACATATTCACCTTGATGATGAATAAATTTTTCGATATTATTCAACAAATACCCACCGACGGTACATCTGCATCTAGAAGCCACTCTGGAGGCACAACTCCTTTTAAGGTACAAGTAAACTTTGGCATTCCCATTTTTTAGGGCCAAATAGATGTAGACATCATATATAGGTCATTAAATCTATTCGAAGGGAATTTCTTAGCTCATGACTTTTCCAACCGGGAAAATATTACTTTTGCACTCCTCAAAGCAGCTCCCCATGTCAAGGACTGGTGGGAAACCTATTGTGAGCAAAAGGACGAGAGGGGACCCTCTCTGTTTTGGGCCACACCCACTTCGAATTCTTTCTGAGACGCCATTAAAGAACAATATTATCCCGAGAGGAGCTCTGAGGACAAGTACATTCAATGGACTATGTTGCGGAAGAAAAGGGATCAAGATGTGCATGAGTTGAAAAATATGTTCCATACCCTACACACAAAACTAGATATTGAAGATTCAAAGAAACATTTGGTGTTGAAGTACCGCAGTTGTCTGAAAAAATACATTCAGGAGGAAATGGAGTTCCTCAACATCTCCTCGCTTGGTGCAACATACCGATATGCTGCCAAGATTGAGCAGAAGTTCAAACAAAAGAAGTGATATTTTGGATCTATGAATTAGAAGCAAGGGAAAGGTGCCCCCTGTTAGGGTCCTATAATAATAGGGATCATAATTTTGAATTGAATATGTTAAAATTCTTGTAATATTGCACATACTTTTTCTTTTTGCAAATGTTTTCCCATATTAAAAAATGAAAAGAGGGTAAGTCCTAAAAGAAAAATCAAAGAACTAAAAGAAAAAGATCAAAAAATAATATAAAGTATGAACCCCAACAAAAGGAGATAAAAATAGATCCTAAAAGTGTTGCACATTCAAATGCCACTACTTTAGTTTACTTTTTGCAAATAAAAATTGTATGCAGCTTGTCAAAATTTCCACAATCCATGAGGATCAAACAGTTTAATCTTGATTCATTCATGCTTCTAAATTTCATGAAATAATAGTTAGAGAATAAAGATCTAGCCAAACCATTTAATCTTGGCAGATCAGTAGTTAGGTAGAGAATAAAAATATGCTCATCAATTTAATCTAAGTAGTTGGAAGTTATAAGGTTATAATTAGATTAGTTTGCTTATCAAAAGAAAAATAAAAGTGCCAACAAGCTCAAATGCACCCAATAAATGAAGAAAAAATGTTAGGGTAAATATCACTAATATCCCCCAAAATCCCTCCCTCTTTCTTAAAACCCTATTTGCCATTATTAGAAGGCATTTTCCCTTGTGAAAAGTCCCTTTCCTTTTGAAAATATCCATTTCCCTTCATTTTAACATTTTCCCCTTATTTCACCTCTTTTCCCTTCCTAAAATCCTTTGCCCTAGTTAAAATCCATTTTTTCCTTTGAAAAAAGTAACTCCCCCTTTACTAACCCCCTTTTCAATTAAAACATGTAAAAAACCCACTTTGCATAGTTTTAAAAATGTTAAAGTAATGTCGAGCCCCATTGTAAATCCCTCCCCGATATCCTTTGACTCTTATTCCTAAAGCATTATTAACATCATGCTTTACATATTTCATTAACCCCCATTCATATTAACCTCATTTAATATGTATTCAACCCCTCCACTGTATAACATGCATTATATATTAACTCCTACTTGAATATATTTCCCTGGACCCTTTATTTTTATAGTTTATATTTTATTAAAAACGCCTCCTTTATATCAATTCCTCTGGTCCCACTTACTTTAAAAATCTTCCTATATACCATGCTAACCCTTTGCTTTCATATAATCCACGACCCATCGCATATATCAAAAAAACCAATCACATAAAAGATTCTCGACCCCACATGTCAATTCCCCCCAACTCATCTCTTAGCCACATCCATCTGATCAAATCCAACGGCCAATGAAAGTTTTCGCAACCCCAACTGTCCAATATTTAAAGCCACAGGGGGGGGTTGCGAAATGGGTGGTTTCGCACCCTCGCTCCCCTGCCACACTGCGGCCCTATGTCTTATCGTAGCCTCAGCCCCAAAACCACTTTACCATTTTGTTTCGTGCGATAACCGCCATCCTACCATTTTGTTGTACAACGAATACCACCCCTTGTTTGAATTTAAACTCTGCTCCCTACGATTAACCACCGTTGGTTAAAAAACATTAAAACCCACCCTTTACCATTTATTCACCATTTCTGTTGAGAATTGCAGAGAAGTGAAAAAAAAAATCCTTGCCGACCTATTTTGAAGCCAGTATAAACCATAATTCACACCTTTGCTACCAAAAGACATTGCCGACTCAGAATTGAAGCGTTACAAGACCAAGGAAATCCCCTGTTGCCTCTAGAACCCCTTCTGCAGGCCAAAATCACCTTTTCACAGGTATTCCTAAACCTTTGAGCCATTACTTCAGCACAAAAAACTAATAACTTGATAAAATAAACAAATCTAAGATTTTCCAGGGCATTGTGACTATTAACCCTCTCCAACCACCTGTAATAGATGTGGAACGCACTCACCTTGCAGACAAATACTTCAAAATCAGTGATACATTCATTGATTTCAATCTCTTGGACATCCACTGCTAGAGCCATGATAAATACATACACCAGGTTGATGATATCTACCTTTGGGAATCAAATTTGCCTAAATATATCTTCCCACAAACCTTTCAGTTCCCAGAGATTATAAAACTTTGTCAAATAAATTATATGTCCAATGAAAGAGCCCTAGTAACCCCAAGCAAAGATATTTTGTTCACAATCACTGCAGAATCAATAAATCAAATATTACAGATCCAACCTAAGCCTGATAAAGCCCCATTGTCTATTGAAATCCTCACTGAATTATATTTAAAGTTGGACTTTCCCAAAAGGTTTCAAATCTTCCAAACCTTTCTTCCTCCATTAGTAGAAACCCCAAAGAATTACCCTCCTTACTTTGCTCCAATTTTTTCAGAGAGAACCAGACAGATTGTCACACTTTTGTCTTGCATTCTAGGGTACTTCATAGATGAGTATGTAGATGCTTCAATATTACGTTTTCAATCCATTTTCTTCCCAAGAAAGCCTCCAACTTCCACATTTAACTTTGCTCAATATGTCTCAGAAGCCATCCATGAGAAATTAGTTAAATTACCAGAGGAAGGAGTGTTCAAGTATTCATCTGTTTTGTTTCATATGTTCATGTACTTCCAATCAGAAAGGTTTGCAGTTAGCCTTCAACTGGACACAGAGGGTAACCCCCAATCCGTAGTCTTCTGGACTTCCTTAATCAGAAAGGATTCCACAGAATTCACCTATAAGGACTTCATTGATTCATTTGTTCATCCAATTGTCAACTTGCTAAGTAGTAGTGTCAACCTAGGATCGGTGAAGAAATAAAGAAGGTATCACAGTTGTCAGAGAAAAGTAGAATAGGAGACTAGTATTTATACCAGAATCACACTGAAATTAGGGTATATGGATGTCAACTCACTCCATACAAGCTGCCTAAATACCTCCCAATGAGGTTATTTGCATTAGAGTATATTAGGCAGATCCTAAACTCAGATGAGGTTAATTTTCTGTCAGCAAAGAAGAAAACTCAGTTTAAAATTAAGAACCAGCTTGGTCCTTTCATTTGCAATAATAGGAATGTTGGTCAACAAGCAGAAAAGCGTTTACAGGACTTCAAATTCACCAGTAGTTTCAAATGGAAGTATGATCCTTTGGGAGTTATCAGCAAGTTAAGAGTAAAATTTAAATTGATTCCTTTTGTCCATGAGTCTAAACCAAAAATTGAAAAGTACTCCAACCAGTCAGAGTGGTTGGAAAATAATTTGCAAGAGGTAGAGAAGCAAGGTGATACTAGTTCCATTTTGCATACTCCAGCCCCACAAGACAGGAGCTCAAAGAGACCAAGAGAAGAAGGCTCATATTCTGCTGAAACCACTACTGAAACTAAATTCGAACTAATGTACAGGAAGAAGCCCAAGCTGAATCCAGTAATTGAGAAAGAATAGATAGTTGAGATTATTGATACATATGTAATTGTTAGGGATAATGCACCTCCCACAGTTTCAAAGGAAACACACTAGCCATAAACTTCTAGTGCTCATATCATTTAGAAGTAGCATAGTGTTGAAGTTTCTTCATCAAGAAAATCAGTGGACAAAGAACATGATTTAATGGAGAAGTATAAAGAAATTAAATTGAGGAATGAGGCATTGAAAGCTGTAACCTATGCCCAATATTGGAAACAGACTCCTAGTGACCAAAACATGTTACTTTCAGCCTTTGATTATAAAACTAAGAAGATGCAAATGACCATTTTGCAGCCAACAATTCAACCTCCAAAGTCATCATCAGACTACAAGAAGACAACATTTGAAGTTCAAGCTAAAGATCTACATCCAATAGATCAAATTGAGTTCCATTAATAAGCAGGAGAAATGATATACTCCACTATGACCAACAAAGCTATGAGTGTACAAAAACTACAAAATTCTCTAGAAAATATCAGAGCACGGTTAAAACTAGAGAAGGCTTCCTCACAAGCAAAGGATAACAGAGTCAAATCACTTGAATAATTGGTCATGGAGGTTGGATATGATCCAAAGAACATCAAAGCTGCTGAAGAGCTCATCAAGAAGAAGAATGCAAACATTGTTGCAAAGAAAAAGAAGCTGAAATTACCTGCCACTGAGCATCCACAAACTAAAGAAGTTATAATGAAGGTCAGAAAGATGAAATGATGAATCTCATCATTCATTTGACAACTCAACTGAAAGAGATGGAGAATGAAATGGATAAATTGGTGCAAGAAAAGAAGACCAACATGGAAGCAATTCCTATTGCTGCCATTCCTATAGCTTCAATAGTAGTTCCATCTACTTCATCAGTTCCATTACCTACAACAGTATCAGTTACTACAACAACACCAACTACTACACCAACAACAGATTCAACAGCAACAACTCATCCCAATGATGAAGCAGGTAAATTGATCAAAGCCATGCAATACATGTCTATCCAAACAATTGAGATTAATAGACTTAAAGAACAAGTAAAAATTCTAGAAGATGAAAAGAAGTTGGCTCAAATCATGTAAAAATCTGAAACACAGAAGTCAAACAGATTAACTGACAGGATACAAAAGCTAGAAAAATAATTGACACTAAAAGAGCCACTTGCCCAAGCAAAGCAACAACTATGGGCCAATATCATTAACTCTGTTAATGATATTTGGCCATCTATCCAAGTTATATTTGAGCATAAATATTTGATAAAGTAGGCAAGTGATGCAATTCAGAAAGTCAAGGAAGAACTTGGGAAGAAACCAGAAGAGGTCAATGAAATAATAAATTTTCTTAATTCCAAGAACAAACAGGAGTTAGAAGAAATTGGCATAAGTGACAGAACAGAAACAATCTTAGAGGTTAAAAAGGTAATTTCCAAGAGAAACTTGACGACAAAACTTGAAGGCAAGTGTCAAACTATGGAGCTAGCAGTGAATAGGTTCATGAAAAAATTTGATGTTTTGAGGCAGAAAGGTTTGCCTAATCTTTTTGTTATCATTGACAAATTAATGAAGCATGAAGAATATGGAAATAAAATCAGAGAAGTGGCTAAAGAACAGTCCAACAATTCCTCCATGAAAGGAATTCCTACAGGCAAAGTACTCTATCAAACATTTGAAAATCTCTTTTACCTCCAGCATGAGGTAAATCATCTCTTTATAAACAACCCTACTTTTGCGAAATACACAAAAGCTGATGAGATTTATAGGAGAATGGTAAAAATTAAATTACCAGATGAAGAGGCTTGGGAAAAGTTATATGATTTACTGTGACAATGAAAACTAAAACAGGTAAACAGAGCAATCAAGGTTAAAGTGAAAACAGAGCATCCAGTTTAAAGTGCAATAACAGAGTTTAAAGATGAAGTCAGCGTAAAAATTCAGCTAGCGTAAAGCAACAGTTAGAGAGATAAAGCAGAAAAAGATCAAAGAAGCAAACAACAAATCAATAAAAGAGGGACAACTTCCATTAGTTACATAGGTGTATCTATCTTCTTGCATGAAGATATTTTATTTTCCCTTGAATAATTCCTAAATCAATTTAGGACATTTTGTATTAGTTTTTGTACAAATACTTCATAATTCGAAGTATTGACTGTGGATTCCTGAACATTTCTATAGTTGTAATTGATCCAAATACCTGAGGGTTTATTGTACCATTTTCAAGTCAACAGACAGGACAAGCCATAAAGGCATTGCATTATTGGATTCATGTGTTGAGCCACATCAGTGAAGTGCTTTCAATTGTTCATTGTTATTTTCTTAAGTATTCCATCAACTTGTATGTTTTCTAAATCTAAATGTTAACAAGAATTTTATTTCAAAACTTGTTTAAATACACTCTATTTTGAAATATTATTCATTTTCATGTTTTCTTCTGATATCCAGATTTAAGAATCGTTAATTGATATCCCATCCCTATTGACCCCTTTCACCTTCATTCATCATCCGGTTTAAGGAATCCTTAAATGCTCCTTGATCCCGATTGAAAAACACTTCACCATCCAGCCTAAAAGATCTGATTTTTCTCAACTACCTTGCCCTGTGAACACTTCCTTTAGAACTTGATTCTGTCATGTTTGCTTGATACATTGACTCTATAGCCCAATGGATAATAGACAGACACCTATCCATCTAAATCAGTAATTCCACCACCAAATCAAAATCAAACCAAATCAAGCTTACATAACAAGCCTAAAACCAATTAAAAACAACAAAGTTACATCATTAAGAGAGAGCCCTCTCTGAGCATTAGGAAGGCTAGATATTAATGTTAAAAGTGGTTGGTAGTTACCTCTATTATTTCTTTAACCCAAACATAACAACCCAAGGGAAATTTTAGAGTGATAACATACTAGGGAAATCAGTCCTCAGTTAGATATCTTAAAGGAAACAATTTTCCTCATCTTTTCACCTTAAGTTTTATTGTGGGTTGTTAAAAAATTATCATTAAAAATTAAAATTCTAGCTTCTAAAAGAACATACTATAGCAGGGCTCATCCTGATCCACAACCTGCTATAATTGTTGATGATCCTGACATAATTTTAAGAAAACATAAAAAAAGTATAAAGTCTAGGAAGTAGTAGTCAATTATGTTAGAAAATTAAATATTACAGAGCAATGAAACACATAAAATATGTGGAAAACACAAGCACACAAAACACATAAAACCAAAGAGACATAGATATACTTGGTTCACCCAGTTTGGGCTACGTCCACCCCGAACAGCTAGTCCTTCCTTTCTATTATCCAGCAAAATGAAGAGACACAACCTGCAATAGATCTGCTGTAATGTCCTCTGTTCTCTCTCACAGTCTCCTTATCTATTTCTCGCTCCGAGAATACACATACAATACACAGCCGCAATACAATAGCCTCATACAAGCGATGGGTTTCCTTCTAGGGCAAAAAACCCTAAACTAAACATAACTTCTATCGTCAGATAATCCGCCTAATGAACGGCCCAGATTGACTAGAAATTACTATACTTTTACAAGGCAATTTTACATCTATTTTTAGCTTCAGGGGCACTACCCCCGAAACCCCCCGCCAAAGGGGGGCTCCATAAAGTCGCAGCCACCCCCCCTGGACCCCCTAGGCAGTGTTTAATTACGGGCAGCGTTGCTGCCCCCATTAAGGTACAGGGGTCCAACGCTGTGATAAAAATAAACAAGATAATCAGGCTCCACACCCAACAAATTATTCAAATCAATTTCACTTCCCAAAAATTTGTTAAGCTTACAGTATATATAGTTGATTTATCATTTGAGCACTCTTTATTTAGAACCAAATCTGAAAGTTCAATTTATGATGTTGTAATAGATCCTATCTTTATTCAATTTATTGAAGAAAAGAAGGAAACTATACAACCTGATTTAGATTAACAGGTTATAAATACTCTTGACAAGCTTGATGTTTTCTAGCTGAAAATTTGATTAAAGATATAGATGAAGCCTACTTTCAAAAATCTATTGAATTAGCTTATTTAACTGCTGCTACCCCTAAGCATTTTGCCATTACTTATGAAACTTTAAATACAAATTTATATAGTATCACTCCATATATAATATCCACCCAAGTTCATTCCACAGATCCATTCATCCCAAAACTTCCTCTTCAACCTAGATTTTTATTCCCATCTTCTAGCATTCCAAGTTCATTTGCAATCACTTCAAGTTCATTTCCAAGCACTTCAGGTTTAGGTCGATCTTTAAGTTCAGGTCCATCTTTAAGTTTAGGTCCATCTTCAAGTTCAGGTCCATCTCCAAGCACTACTAATTTACCTCCCAGTCAAGCTAGCATCTTTGCCATGGCAACCAGATATGCCCCTTTGGTCTTACCAACTCAATTACATGCCATGCCCTAGGACTATCAAAGTAAAATCTTTCAGTTTGATGGTACAGGTCAATACACTGCTCAACAACATGTAAACAAAATGATTGATTACTTTGAATTACATGAAATTGATGAAGATGATGTTCAAATGAGATTGTTTTCTCAAATACTATTGTGAGATGTAAATAAACGATTTAAAGCTTTACCCGTTGGTCATATTGTTGATTTAGCTGCTTGCCATAGATTGTTTATCAATAGATGGGAAAGAAAAAATAACCCTTTACAAATATTATCTGAATATGAAAACATTAGAAGATCTCCTAATGAATCAGTTTAGGATTATTGTACTAGGTTTAACAGTATTTATAATGCAATTCCTGCAAATATTAAACCTCCACCAGATCTAGCCTTGATCAAATTTCCAGATGGATTTGACACTAACATGTCATACCAATTAAGAGAAAGAAACCTTGAAACCTTAGAACAAATGTAGAGTAACACAGTTAGTGTAGAACCTAAATTATTAGCTAAAAGAGCTAGGATGAGAAATGAAATAAGAGTAGCCATTAAGGAAGAACCATCCACATCAGATATTAGAATAGAAAGTTTAGTTAAAAGTATGGAAATAATAATGGATAGGCTAGAAAATATGGAAAGAAAAACTCAGTGGGATAATCAACAACAAGGTCCTCAAATCAGAAACCCAAACTTTAGGAAGAATCCCAACATTGGTAAATCTAGAGAAGTTGCACCAGATCAACTCATTAGACTAACTTTCAAAGAAAACCATGCTGAAATTTCTCAACAAAACAAAGAAGACCAGGACACTTAGATTAACTTAATGGGGATAAATGATGATAATACTATTTTTCTTACCCAAGAAGAACATGAATTATACATGTTACAACAATTACAGTTAAATTCTCAGAAGTCCTTTGACTATAAACAAGGTTATGAAACTGCTATCAATGAAGTTCAAAAATAGTATAACCTTAGAAATAAAAAGAACACAAAATCTCCTACTAAGAAAACTATCCAAACTCAAACCAAGAAAACAGTAGAAGCTCCTGCAAATTTTTTTTTACAAATTATCCCTAGAGAAACCCACAATACTTCAAGTCCAAATATTGCATCCAGTCCAAAAATTGTAGACATAACATCTACTGATACTCAAACATCAACTGCTGCTAAAACTACAACTGCCACTCAAACTGTTCTAGATAAGACAATTGAAAAGAAAACAGTAGATACATAGATTGAATTACCAACTATTGAGAAAAAGGATAAAAACATACAAACTGCAATTGGTAAAGAAGAAATCATTCAATTAGGCAAAACTCAAATTCCATTTAATATCCAAACTGAAATAGCCAAATTGAAAGTACCAGTTCCCTTAACAGAACTGGTAAAAAATGATTTATACAAAGCCCAAATTACTGAAACACTAAACATAACAGAAGGCGAAGATGTTGTTAACCTCAATGATGACCAACCAAAATTATTATTTGGCCCTAAGGTAAATGGAAAACATCAAGAAGGTGGTGTTCCTCCATTTTACATTAGCTTAAGTGTTCATAATAAAATTTTACACAATTCTATGTTAGATTCAAGAGCATCCCACAACTTAATGCCGAAGGAAATCATGGAAACACTAAACTTAGACATTAGTAGACCATAAAAAGATTTGTTTTCCTTCAATTCTAGTAAAGTAAAATGTATTGGCCTAATAAAATATTTGTGTGTCACTCTAGCCCAATACCCAGCTAAGAGTATTGTCATGGATATTGTAGTTACTGATATCCCTCCAAAATATGGAATGTTATTATCTCGCTCATGGGGAGAAAAATTATAGGGATCACTACAGTTAGACATGTCATATGCTACAAATTATGTATTCGGTTAGCCCAAAAATCTTTACAGAGAAACTTTAATGAAATACATGGTCAGTAGTGCAGAAAATCTAGAGAATTATCCTATCTACTCAATACATTATTATATGGATTCTTTCATCCTATGTAATTCAGACACTGGAAAAGATAAAAACATAGCATTAGAATAGAAACATAAGGAAATTGACAGTGACAACATAACTCATGAGTCTATGTGGCACTTAGATTTCGATGAAACTGTAAATAGACAAGGAGTAGGAGAAGTAGTATGGATTTACAACTTAGAGAGTGATCATTCTAAAGGTCATGCATTCAAGTTAAAATTTAAATGCACTAATAACATGGCAGAGTATGAAGAATTAGTGTTAGGATTGCAAATTGTAAGAAAAATTGGTACCAAGAGAGTTTCTGTCATGGGAGATTCTGAACTTATCATAAAACAAATTAAAGGAGAGTATCTTGTGAATAATCCTAGACTTAGCCAATATAGAGAAACCATTCTATATTTGATAAATTGTTTTCTCGAAAATGATTTTGTTGTTATTCCTAAAAAAAAAACATGCAAGCTCATAGTTTGGCTACCTTTGCTAGCACCTGTAGATTACCTTTCCATCCCAATCATTAGTACATGACAAAGGTTAGACATCAGCCAACCATACCTGACAATTTGAAATATTGGCAGATTTTTTCATAGGATTCTCAAATTTACAACTTTATGAATTGTGAAGGAGAATTTTAGAAATGTAATATAGATATTGATTGTATTGTAGATGATACAATAAATAATGAGTTATATGTAAACAATGTAGATAAAATTGAACCAACTAGATTTACTAAAGTATAAATAGATAAATTAGAAACAGTAGAAATAGAAAAATTGACTAATGATGAATCATATATTTTGAACCTTAAAGATAAATTTTTGCCTAAGGGATTAGCCCCATCAGAAGATCTTTTTTATTCCAATGATGTAGCTAGAAAACCAAAAATGGAACCCCTAAGATCAGACATAGAGGAATGTAACATAGGAACAAAAAAAAAACCTAAGCTTATCAATTTATCCAAAGCATTACCTCTAAATGAGAAGGTGAAATATATAAGCTTGTTTAAAGAATTTCAAGATGTCTTTTCCTGGAGTTATGAAGACCTCAAATCTTATGACACTAGCATCATCCAACATAAAATACCCATCAAAGAAAATCAGAAACCGTTTAAACAAAAGCTTAGGAAAATCAACCCTGTTCTTATGCCTTTGATAGAAAAAAAGTAAAAAGGATGTATGAAGCACACTTCATAACACCAGTTAGATATTCTGATTGGGTCTCAAACTTAGTTCCCACTAGAAAGAAAACAAGGGAAATGAGACTATGTGTTGATTTCTGAAACTCAAACAAAGTGTCACTTAAAGATAACTATCCTCTCCCTAAAATGGACCATATTTTACAGAGGGTAGTTGGTTCATCCAGAATTTCATTACTTGATGGATTCTTTGGAGATAATAAAATTCTAGTCTAACGAGAGGATCAAGCAAAGACAACATTTACCACTCCATGGGGAACTTTCATGTATTTGAAAATTCCCTTTGGATTGATGAATGCTAGAGCTACATTCCAAAGAGCTATGGGCATAGCCTTTGCCAAATAAATCCATGAATTTCTTGTCATTTATCTAGATGATATCGTAGTATTTTATAAAACAGATAATGAACATCTAGATCATTTGAGAAGAGTTTTTATTAAATGCATAAAATTTGGCATTTCCTTGAATTCTAAAAAGACATTCTTTGGGTTAGAAGAAGGTAAAATACTAGGACATATAATTTAAAAAGAGGGAATTAGAATAGATCTAGCTAGGATAGAAGAAATTTTAAACATCAGTCATCCTAGAAACATCAAATAATTACAGGCATTCATAGGTAAAATAAATTTTCTCAGAAGATTCATTTCTAATTTAACATAACTAATTAGAGAATTGAATAACATGTTAAAGAAATATTCAGCACTTAAGTGGACAGTAGAGGCTAAACAGTCCTTTTAATCAATTAAAGAAGCACTTACTAAAACACCTATCCTAATTTCAAAAAATATTTTATAATTTTTTCTTTTGCTTCAGAACACACCATTGCAACAGTCTTGTTGCAAAAGAATGATGAGGGTTATGAAAAACCCATTGATTTTTTCAACAAATCTTTAAGAGATGCAACACTAAAGTACAACATTATGGAAAAACAAGCACTTGATTTAGTAAAAGAAATTAAAGATTTTAGAGTGTATATTTTATACTCACGCATAATTGCATATGTTCCAAATTCAATAGTAAATGACATTATGACTCAGAATGGGCCTGATGGAAAGAGAGGAAAATAGATTGCCACTATATTGGAAAATGATGTTGAAATAAAGCCTACTAAATTGATTAAAGGCAAAGGTTTAGCCAAACTCATGGATGAATCGAACTGTCGAGCCTTAGATATAATTTCATTGCAGTAGTAGATGATCATGAAGAGATGGCGACTTCACAGATCAATGAAGCTTTTTTAGATTCACCTTGGTATGTAGATATTATATTTGTATTACTTAATTTATAAGCTCCTCCTGGCTTATCTAGAACTAAAGGTAGATTTTTAAAATTAAAAGAAACGAAATTTTGTATCATAGATAATGCTTTAATTTGGAAATATCATGGTGGAATTATTTTAAATTGTTTATTGAAAGATGAAGCTGATAAATTTATGCAAGAATTTCATGCAAGTGACTGTGGAGGACACCTTTACTGGACTACAACTGCTGATAAATTTTGACGACAAGTTTTTACTGGCCCACTCTTTTGGCAGATGTAAGAAAATATGTGACCTCCTGTCACAAATGCCAGATATTTGAAGGGAAAAAGAAACTCCTACCATTACCCCTCAAAAATTTCTCAACTGAAATTCCGTTTCAATAATGGCGTTTACACTTCATTAGTGAAATTCACCAACCCTCCTCTGCCCAACATAAATGGGTTTTGACAACAACTAATTATTCTACCAAGTGGATAGAAGCCATCTCTTTTAGACAAGCCATTGACTCTGTCATTATCTCATTCCTTGAAAATAATATCCTTTCTAGATTTGGATGCCCACAAAGCTCATTACTAATAATGCAACTGCCTTCAAATCCAAGAAAATGATTGAATTTTGCAACAAATACCATATCAACCTTGGCCATTCCACTGCCTATTACCCTCGAGGTAATGGACTTGCAGAATCCTCAAACAAAAGCCTTGTTAATATCATCAAGAAGTTGTTAGAAGATAACAAGAAAACCTGGAACAAAAATTTGGTTAATGCCTTATGGGCAGACAGACTAACTACAAAGAAGTCTATTGGTACCTCTCCCTATCAATTGGTATATGGGATGGATTTTGTTTTTCCATCCTCTTTAGGAGTGCCAGTGATGAAAATGATTCAAGAACTATAGGTTGAACCAAATTATATCCAAAGGAGGATAAATTAGACTATTCATTTGCATCAAACCAGGGAAGAAGTTTATGTCAAATCACAAGTGATCCAAGATAAAATCAAAAATATTTTTGATAAGAAAACCAAAGAAGATGATTTCTACATAGGTGATAAAGTACTCAAATGGGATTCCAGAAGAGGAGAAAAAGGAAAACAGGGTAAATTTGATTTTCTTTGTAAAGGCCCATACATAATTTATGGTTACAGAGGTAATAATGCATTTTTAGTGAAGGAGTTAGATGGATCAGATCTACCAGGTAGACCAGTCAATGGTAGAATGCTGAAGCATTACTTTTCTCCAAATTAAATATTAGTTTACTTTTCTCATTGTAAATAACATTGCAATGTTTAGATTGGATTGGATGAATATCTTCTAAAGTTGAAGCCCGAAGAGAACTCCCTAAGCTTTAGAAGGTATAACATCATATGAGTAAATAAAGGAGATCACAGAAATTAGTTCCAAGGCAAGAAAAGTCAAAATTCCAGGGCTACTGATCATGCAAGTTCTTGAAATCTCACTAGGAGATGCAATCCCCAAGTGGAGCCATTGTTAGGGTCCTATAATAATTGGGATCATAATTTTGAATTGACTATGTTAAAAGTCTTGTAATATTGCACATACTTTTTCTTTCTGCAAATGTTTTCCCATATTAAAAAATGAAAAGAGGGTAAGTCCTAAAAGAAAAATCAAAGGACTAAAATAAAAGATCAAAAAATAATATAAAGTATGAACCCCACCAAAAAGAGATAAAAATAGATCCTAAAAGTGTTGCACAATCAAATTCCATTACTTTAGTTTAATTTTTGCAAATAAAAATTGTGTGCAGCTTGTCAAAATTGCCACAATCCATGAGGATCAAACAATTTAATCTTGATTTATTCATGCTTTTAAATTTCATGTAATAATAGTTAGAGAATAAAGATCTAGCCAAACCATTTAATCTTGGCAGATCAGTAGTTATGTAGAGAATAAAAATGAGCTCATCAGTTTAATCTGAGCCATTGGAAGTTATAAGGTTAGAATTAGATTAGTTTGCTTATCAAAAGAAAAATAAAAGTGTCAGCAAGCTCAAATGCACCCAATAAATGAAGAAAAAATGTTAGGGTAAATAAAGGGTAGGTCGAAGCACTTTTACAAGTCATGGAAATCATCAATTGGTCATTTCATATCACTAATATCCCCCAAAATCCCTCCCCCTTTTTTAAAACCCTATTTTCCATTCTTAGAAGGCATTTTCCCTTGTGAAAAGTCCCTTTCCTTTTGAAAATATCCCTTTCACTTCATTTTAACCTTTTCCCCTTATTCCACCTATTTTCCCTTTCTAAAATCCTTTTCCCTAGTTAAAATCCATTTTTTCCTTTGAAAAAAGTAACTCCTCCTTTACTAACCCCCTTTTCAATTAAAACATGTAAAAAACCCACTTTGCATAGTTTTAAAAAGGTAAAGTAATGTCGGGCCCCATTGTAAATACCTCCCCGATATCCTTTGACTCTTATTCCTAAAACATTATTAACATCCTTCTTTACATATTTCATTAACCCCGTTTAATATGTATTCAACCCCTCCACTATATAACATGCATTATATGTTAACTCCCGCTTGAATATATTTCCCTGGACCTTTTATTTTTATAGTTTTTATTTTATTAAAAACCCCTCCATTATATGAATTCCTCGGGTCCCACTTACTTTAAAACTCCGCATATATACCATGCTAACCCTTTGATTTCATATAATCCATGACCCATCGCATATATCAAAAAAACCAATCGCATAAAAGATTCCTGACCCCACCTGTCAATTCCCCCCAACTCATCTATTAGCCAGATCCATCTGATCAAATCCAATGGCCAATGAGAGTTTTCGCAACCCTTAATTTCCAATCTTTAAAGCCGTGGGAGGGTTGTGAAATGGGTGGTTTCGCAGCACCGCTCCCCTACCACATGGTGGCCCTACGTCTTATCACATCCTCAGCCTCGAAACCACTTCACCGCGTTTTTCCATGCAATAACCGCCATCCTACCATTTTTCTATACGAAGAATACCACCCCTTGTTTGAATTTAAACTCTGCACCCTACGATTAACCAGTGTTGGTTAAAAAATATTAAAACCCGCCCTTTACCGTTTATTCACCATTTCTGTTGAGAATTGTGGAGAAGAAGCAAAAAGAAAGCCTTGCCAACCTATTTTGAAGCTAGTATAAACTAGAATTCACACCTTTACTACTAGAAGACATTGCCGACTCAGATTTGAAGCATTAAAAGACCAAGGAAATCCCTTGTTGCCTCCAGAGCCCCTTCTGCAGACCGAAATCACCTTTTCACAAGTATTCCTAAACGTCTGAGCCATTACTTCAGCACAAAAAAATAAAAAATTGATAAAATAAACAAATCTATGACTTCCCAGGGCATTGTGACTGTTAACCCTATGCAACCACCTGTAATAGATATGGAACACACTCCCCTTGCATACAAAGACTTCAAAATAAGTGACACAATCATTGATTTTAACCTCTTGGACATCCACTGCTGAAGCCATGATAAATCCATAAACCAGGCTGATGATATCTACCTTTGGGAATCAAATTTTCCTAAATATATCTTCCCACAGACCTTTCAGTTCCTAGAGATTATCAGAGTCTGTCAAATAAATTATTTGCCCAATGAAAGAGCCCTAGTAACCCCAAGCAAAGATATTTTGTTCACAATCACTACAAAATCAATAAATCAAATATTACAGATCCAACCTAAGCCTGATGAAGCCTCATTGTCTATTGAAATCCTCACTGAATTATGTTTAAAGCTGGACTTTCCCAAAAGGTTTCAAATCTTCCAAACCTTTCTTCCTCCATCAATAGAAACCCAAAAGAATAACCCTCCTTACTCAGCTTCAATTTTTTCAGAGAGAACCAGACAGATTGTCACAATGTTGTCTTGCATTCTAGGGTACTTCACAGATGAGTATGTAGATGCTTCAATCTTAGGTTTTCTATCCATTTTCTGCCCAGGACAGCTTCCAACTTCCACATTTAAATTTTCTCAATATCTATCAGAAGCCACCCATGAGAAATTAGTTAAATAATCAGAGGAAGAAGTGTTCAAGTATTCATATGTTTTGTTTCATATGTTCTTGTACTTCCAATTTGAAAGGTTTGAAGTTAGCCTTCAAAAACTGGACACAGAGGGTAAACCCCAATCTATAGTCTTGTGGATTTCATTAATCAGAAAGGATTCCACAGAATTCACTTACAAGGACTTCATTAATTCATTTTTTCATCCAATTGTCAGCCTACTAACCAGTAGTAGTCAACCTAGGATCACTGAAGAGATAAAGATGGTCTTACAATTTTCAGAGCAAAGTAGAACATGAGACTAGTATTTATACTAGAACCACACTGAAATTAGGGTATATGGATGTCAAATCACTCCATACAAGCTGCCCAAATGCCTCCCAATGAGGTTATTTGCATTAGAATATATCAGGTAGATCCTAAACTCAGATGAGGTTAATTTTCTTCCAGCAAAGAAGAAAAATCAGTTTAAAATTAAGAACCATCTTGGTCCTTTCATTTGCAATAATAGGAATGTTGGTTAGCAAGAAGAAAAGTGTTTACAAGACTTCAAATTCACCATTAGTTTCAAATGGCAGTATGATCCTTTAGGAGTTATCAACAATTTAAGAGTAAAATTTAAATTGACTCCTTTTGTCCATGAGTCTAAACTAGAAATTGAAAATTACTCCAACTAGTCAGAGTGGTTGGAAAATACTTTGCAAGAGGTAGAGAAGCAAGGTAATTCTAGTTCCATTTTGCATACTCTATCCCCACAAGACAAGAACTCAAAGATGCCAAGAGAATAAGGTTCATATTCTACTGAAACCACTACTAAAACTAAATTCAAACTAATGTATAGGAAGAAGCCCAAGCTCAATCCATTAATTGAGCAAGAAGAGACAATAGACATAGTTGAGATTATTGATACAGATGTAATTTTCAGGGATAATGCACCTCCCTCATTTTCAAAGGAAACACACCAGCCATCAACTTCTAGTGCTCAGATCATTCAGAAGCAGCATAGTGTTGAAGTTTCTAAATCAAGCAAACTAGTTGAAAAAGAACAGGATATAATGGAGAAGTATAAATAAATTAAATTGAGGAATGAGGCATTGAAATCTGTAACCTATGCCCAATATTGTAAACAGACTCATAGTGACCAAAACAGGTTACTTTCAGCCTTAGATTATAAAACCAGGAAGATGCAAATGACCTTTTTGTAGCCAACAGTTTAGGCTCCAAAGTCATCATCAAACTACAAGAAGACAACATTTGAAGTTCAAGCTAAAGATCTACATCCAATAGATCAAATTGAGTTCCATAAGCAAGCAAAAGAAATGATATACTCCACTATGACCAACAAAGCTATGAGTGTACAAAAACTAAAGAACTCTAGAAAACATCAGAGCACAGTTAAAACTAGAGAAGGCTTCCTCACAAGCCAAGGATAACATAATCAAATCACTTGAAGAATTGGTCATGGAGGTTGGACATGATCCAAAGAACATCAAAGCAGCTAAAGAGCTCATCAAGAAGAAGAATGCAGACATTGTTGCATTGAAAAAGCAGCTGAAATTACCTCCCACTGAGCATCCACATGTAGAAATTATATAACTTATGTGTTATATGTCCAAGATTCTCCTGATCTCACACTATTTTAACTTCATGAAAAATACATAATCTATTCCACCATTGATCATTTGCGGAAATTAAATCAAGATTGCAATGCACACATGAAACAATAAAAAAATTCACACACATTAACATAGTTGTTTAACGGGAAAGCCTGAAGCTGAAAACCCCAACTATATGTATATAATATATGTCATAGAGATCATGTAACAATCCTCATACAAATCTGATCATATCAAGCTCAAGACAATACACCCTGCTAATACTCAATCACACCACCCTCGCTGAAAAATCGCACCGATTTTTTTCTCATGATAGCTCGCCTACTGCGCAATCCATACCGAAGAATGGCTCTGGATGAGTTTGAATTGCTCCAGCCTTGCTCACGCAATCCTCATTGGCATCTCCAATGAATGTGTGGTGCATGCAATGCAAAAATATAGTCACAACTGATAGTCACACTTTCTCTTTCACCAATCTCTCCACTGAGTCTCCACTGATCTATTCTACACTATAGTTAACTGTTGTCTCTGTCCAGTTAAATAATGAGTTATTATTTAGTGAATTAATTTAACTATTTAATTCACTCAAATCCACTGAAAGTATCAATCAGTTAGAAATAGACACAATCAGTTCAATTGAGTTTAACTCCACAAGTATAGTTAAACTAGAAACCAACTCCACCAACTACTTCTCTAACTCCACCAAACTCTACCACTTGAGTTCTAAGTAAAGTCCTCCATGCATGAACCACCAGTAGCTCTAGGAATTGCATAATTCCTTTAGCTAGCTGATCTGAACAATTTGTTAACTGAATGTCAGTGCTCCAAGAGAATAAGATAATGTTTAGAGTCCAAATATTATTAAGAGCTAATAATATCCGACGTGTCTATTTTTAGACTGGCAGTCTAAAAATAGACTTCACCCAAAATGTCTAAATGTAGAAGTTCATCTATTTTTCTAACTTGACCAACCATCCACAAATAGCATCCTGCAACTCATAAAATATGATTGACATTTCTAAAAATAGACATAGTCTAAAAATAGACTTTGCGCCAAAAATAGCCTGCGAGGCCCACTTAGTGAAGGCGACTCTGTTCACTAAGCTCATCATCTTATTGAATATCAACACTCCCTCTCAACAAGATAGGGATTATCTACCACCCCGATCCTGTCTCTATGGTATTCGAATTTCCTCCTGGTGAGCGCCTTCGTCAGAATATCTGTATCCTGATCCTCCGTAGGAATGTAAAGAAAACAACATGATATTCCGCTGCACACAATCTCTGATATGATGGTACCATATGTCAATATGTTTAGATATATCATGAAATACTGGATTAATCGAGAGTTTAATGCAACTCTAATTATCACAATATATCACAGTAGGATCTAAATGAAAACCGAACAAACTGACCAGGATCTTCCTCATCCATATATCCTCGCATGAAGCCAAACTTGCTACCATGTATTGGGCCTCCATTGAACTGAGTGCCATAGATCTTTATTTCCTTCTGTACCAAGAAAATACTGTAGATCTGATACTGAAAATCCCTCCATATGTGCTCTTTCTCTCCGTTGGGCTTCCAACCCAACCGCATCCGTGAAGCCATGCAAACCTTCACCTCATCCGACCGTCTATACCACAATTCATACTCGTATGTGCCCCCGAGATACCTCAAGACATGCCGTTCGCTTCCAAAAGAGCTGTTAGGCTTCACCATCGCTTTCGTGAAATTTGGTTCACATCATAGCATTTGTCCCATTGACTAAATACATGAGCGAACCAACCAATTGTCGATAAACAGTGGCATCCACTACCTCTGCCAATGTAGCATCCTCCTTCCTCCAACCACTAGGAAGAGGAGTGTCGATAGGCTTGCAGCCTTGCATGTCAAACTTCTCCAGTATCTCCCGGGCGTACTTGCCTTGAGACACAAACAGTTCACCTTTTCGCTGCCAAATTTCCAATCCCGGGAAATAATGAAGGAGGCCCAAGTCCTTCATCTTGAAATCCTTTGCAAGATCTCCCTTGCATGAGTGTATCAACAGTTCATCACCCGTTAGTATTAAATCATCTACATAAAGCACAATGATCAAAAGCTTACCCTCCACCATAATCTGGTATAGGTTTGGATCCGCCTCACTCTTGGCAAAACCAAGTCTGGTGAAATAACTGTCTATCTGTGCGTACCAAGCACGAGGTGCTTGTTTCAGCCCATAAAACGCTCTTTTGATCCTGCACACATGCGATTCACTGCTAAAGATTTCGAATCCTTCAGGCTGCTCAATGTACACCTCCTCCTCAATGATTTCGTTGAGGAACACAGTCTTCACATCCATTTGATGAATGTGCAAACCCATCTGCATTGAGAGAGCAAGGATGGTCTGTATGGAAGAATACCTTATGACAGGTGCAAAGTTTTCTTCATAGTCGATCCCCTTGATCTGTGAGAAGCCCTGGGAAAAAAATCTTGCCTTATACTTCTCAACGCTCGCTTCAGCAGCTTTCTTCACTTTGTAGATCCATCTCAAACCTACCACTGCTTTCACTTCTGGCCTTGGGACAATCTCCCATGCACTGTTTCTGAAAATCGAATCATACTCTTCCACCATGGCATCTACGCATGCGAGATCCTCCACAGCTTCCTCGAAAGAGGATGGCTCTGTCACGATACACTTGCTCATCAGAGCCATGTATCCAAAATATCGGTTAGGTGACTGTCTCTGTCTGCACTGTGATGTAGGAACTCCTACATTCTGCATTACATCAAGATTCAGTCGCTTAGCTTCTGTAATGTGCTTCTGCCCTCTGATGTTTGGCGCTGCATGAGTGGTTTCTTCCACTCCATGAACCTCCTCTTGTGGCTCATCCACATCTTTAGGCTCATCTTTAGGAACAAGTAGCTCCTCCTCTGCATGCAAGTGTAGCTCCCTCTCAAGAGACAACTTCATGGCTTTCTCCTCATGAAATTTGATATCCCGTCGCACGACAGTCATCCGACTTTCTGGAAAATACACACGATAATTGTGGGGTGTTTCTATGTAACCCACAAATATCCCAACCTCTGCAGTCGGCTCCATATTTCTCCTAGCATCCTTTGTCACATGAATGTAAACAGGTGAGCCAAAAATCTTCAAATGAGAACTATCAGGCTTCTGTAGCAGCGAAACTTGTAGATTTGGTTTCTGTAGCAGCAAGACTAGTAGATTTGTTGACTTAATAGCAAAATGGCTTTAATTATAAAAGTATACAAGAGGTATTTTAATAATAATATTTTATTGATATGATATAAATAAGATGATTGAATGATTACAATGGGGCACTGCTTATATACCCATGCAGGTGCCTTTTCACGAATGGGCATGTCTTTTAGACATGCCTTTTCAGCTAACTTAATCACTAATTTACATAATTACTATTTGATTAATTAGTAATTATATTTATTCTATTAATGACTATATTTATTACTTAAGTTATGAATTAGGTTCATAAGAACTTCTTACCAGAAAATTCCTCTTCGGGTGTACTCATGCCAAGTACTCTATGAGGACAGCGGTTTTGCACATAAACCACAGTGTTGCATGCCTTAGCCCACAAGTGTATGGGAAGGCCCTAATCATGCAACATAACCCATGCAGCACCCACGATCGTTCTGTTCTTCCTCTCAGCGACCCCATTTTGTTGTGGGTTATGAGGCGCTATGAGTTCTCTTCGAAATCCTTCTTTGCTACAGAATTCTTTGAATTCGCCAGAGATGTATTCACCACCATTATTTCTCCGGAGAGCTTTCACTTGCTTCCCCGACTCTTTCTCAACCAGTGCCTTGAACTCACATAACTTTGAGTATGTCTCGCTCTTCTTCTGCATGAAGAAGATCCAGAAATTACGAGAAAAGTCATCAACAAATATCACATAATACATGTGCTTTGTTGTTGAAGCAACTGAGAAAGGTCCACACACATCTGTGTGAATTCTCTCAAGGATCGTTGAAGCACGACTATCCTTCTCATGAAAAGTGGTCTTCACAAATTTTCCCAAAGTACTTCCCTTGCATTGATCTGACTGTGCAATTGTACCTTTGGGAAGCCTGGTAGAAATCTGTTGCAAAATTTTCAAAGCGCCATGGTGAAGATGGCCCAATCTCCTGTGCCACAATTCGCCCTCTCCTTCTGCTTTGCCTGCCATTGCAGCGCAGCCATCTACCTAAAATTGATAAAGATTCTTAATTTGAATCCCTATCCTCCTGGTTTGACTAGTTGGTTTATGGCGCAGGAAAGCTTTTCCCTCGCTAAAAACAACATCATAACCCTTGTCTTCCATCATCGCCACGGAGATCAGATTCTTCTTCAATCTTGGAACATGCATGACATACTTCAAGATGAAAGGTTTACTAGACTCCCTCTTAAAGGAAATGGTCCCGATACCAGTTGCATTGTATCTACCATCATTTCCCATCTCAATGTGCACTCCAAGATCCTTTTCCTCCAGATCACTAAACAAATCTTTGTCTTCGGTCATATGGAAAGACGCGCCACTGTCAAGAAACCACACCAATCCCATCACACTTGAAACCAAGCATGCGATTAAAGAAAATTTGAGCTCAAACTGTGAGGCTAAGGCCTCTCCCGCTGTAGAACCAATAGCGCTCTTATTCTTCTTCTTCTATGGACAATTAGTGGCGAAATGCCCGTGTTGGTGACAGTGAGAAAACTTCACCTTGGACAAATCATGCTTCTTGCCTTTAGCTTCAGATTTGGAATATTTATTCCCTTTTCCTTTCTGAGCTTTGGCAGCCAAAGCACAATTTTCTTCATCTTCATTCTTTGATGAAGATCCATCCCTGGTACCCCGCCTTATCTCCTCCTACACAAGATCCGACCAAAGTCGCTCCCATCCTGGAAGTTTCTCCCGTCCATTGGCAGAGTCTTCATAGCTATGCCAACTCTTCGAAAGCCCAAGGAGAGCCAAGCTCACCAAGTATTCTTCATCAACAGTAACCCCCACACTTCCTAGCTCATCCTTGCAGTGGAAAAACTTTGTGAGGTATTTTGGAATACTGTCGCCTTTCTCCATTTTTATTTTTTTGAGCTTGTCTTTAAGTGCCAACTTCCTCTGGTCACTTCTTCTTTGGAACAAGTCTGTCAAAGCCTTCCACATTAAGAATGGAGTGGCTTTCCCATGAAGGTTGGACACAATGTGGTCCTTCACACCTTCCAAATGCTTCAAGTGCGGCTGCATCGCTAGAAGCAGGCTTCAGAATATCAACATCTATGAACTCCTTCAACCCATTATCATCCAACACCGCCTCCATCCTGTCCTTCCATGCTATGTAATTCTAGCTGCCCTCAAGGGCATACTCCAATCGCAATCCGTTGAAAGACATTTAAATGAATGCCCAACTTCAACACCAAGAAAAAACTGCAGCAAATCCGAATTCCACCAGCACAAAACTCAACCGCTTCAATAATTGCAATCTCCTCCAATGATCAACACTGCTCTGATACCATGTAGAAATATTCTCCTGATATCACACTATTTTAAATTCATTCAAAATACAAAATCTATTCCACCATTGATCATTTGCGGAAATTAAATCAAGATTGCATTGCACACATGAAATAATAAAAAAATTCACACACATTAACACAGTTGTTTAACGAGAAAGCCTGAAGCTGAAAACCAAAACTATCTGTATATAATATATGTCATAGAGATCATGTAACAATCCTCATACAAATCTGATCATATCAATCTCTCAGTACAATACAATCTCTACACACTAATCAAGAACAATCAGCAAAAATCTGCACTTATTTTTGCCCTCCTGATAGCCTGCCTCTACTGCGCAATCCCTGCTGAAGAATGGCTCTGGATGAGTTCGAATTGCTCCAGCCTTGCTCACACAATCCTCATTGGAATCTCCAATGAATGTGTGGTGCATGCAATGCAACACTATAGTCACAACTGATAGTCACACTTGCTCTTTCACCAATCTCTCCACTGAGTCTCCACTGATCTGTTCTGCACTGTAGTTAACTGTTGTCTCTATCCAGTTAAATAATTAGTTATTATTTAGTGAATTAATTTAACTAATTAATTAACTCAACTCCACTGAAAGTATCAATCAGTTAGAAATAGACACAATCAGTTCAACTGATTTTAACTCCACAAGTGTAGTTAAACTAGAAACCAACTCCACCAAACTCTGCCACTTGAGTTCTAACTGAAGTCATCCATGCATGAACCACTAGTAGCTCTAGGAATTGCGTAATTCCTTCAGCTAGCTGATATGAAAAATATGTTAATTGAATGTCAGTGCTTCAAGAGAATAAGATAATGTTTAGAGTCCAAATATTATTAAGAGCTAATAATATCCGACATGTCTATTTTTAGACTGTCAGTCTAAAAATAGACTTCGCTGGAAATGTCTAAAAATAGAAGTCCATATATTTTTCCAACTTGACCAACCATCCACAAATAGCATCATGCAACTCATAGAATATGATCGACATGTCTAAAAATAGACATAGTCTAAAAATAGACTTTGTGCCAAAAATAGCTTGCGGGGCCCACTTAGTGAAGGTGAATCTTTTCACTAAGCTCATCATCTTATTGAATCTCAACACCACAGACTAAAGAAGTTCTAGAGAATGAAGGTCAAAAATATGAAATGATGAATCTCATCATTTAGTTGACAACTCAACTGAAAGAGATGGATAATGAAATGGATAAATTGGCGCAGGAAAAGAAGACTAGCATGGAAGCAATTCCTGTTGCTGCCATTTCTATAGCCTCAACAAAAATTCCATCTACTTCATCATCTCCATTACCTACAGTAGTATCAGTTACTACAACAACACCGGCTACTACACCAATAACAGATTCAACAATAGCAACTCATCCTAATGATGAAGCAAGTAAATTGATCAAAGCCATGCAAGACATTTCTATCCAAAGAACTGAGATTAATAGACTTAAAGAACAAGTAAAAATTCTAGAAGATGAAAAGAAGTTGGCTCAAATCATGTATAAATCTAAAACACAGAATTCAAACATATTATTTGACATGATACAGAAGTTAGAAAAATAATTGACACTAAAAGAACCACTTACCCAAGCAAAGCAAGAACTATGGGCCAATATCTTTAACTCTGTTAATGATATTTGGCCATCTATCCAAGTTATATTTGAGCAGAAAGATTTGATAAGGCAGGCAAGTGATGCAATTCAGAAAGTCAAGGAAGAACTTGGGAAGAAACCATAATAGGCCAATGAAATAATAAAATTTCTTAATTCCAAGAACAAGCAGGAGTTAGAAGAAATTGGCATAACTGACTGAACAAAAACAATCTTAGAGGTAAAAAAGGTAATTTCCATGAGAAACTTGATGACACAACTTTAAGACAAGTGTCAAACTATGGAGCTAGTAGTGAATATGTTCATGATCGAATTTGATGTTTTGAGGAAGAAAGTTCTGCCTAATTCTTTGGTGATAAATGAAATATTAATGAAGCATGAAGACTATGACAAGAAAATCAGAGAAGTGGCTAAAGAACAGTCTAACAATTCCTCCATGAAAGGAATTCCTTCAGGCAAAGTACTCTATCAGACATTTGAAAATATCTTTTACCTCTAGCATGAGGTAAATCATCTCTTTATAAACAAGCCTACTTTTTCAAATACACAGAAGTTGATGAGATTTATAGGGGAATGATAAAAATTAAATTACGAGATGAAGAGGCTTGGGAAAATTTATATGATTTACTGTAACAATGAAAAGTAAAACAAGTAAAAAACACAATTAAAGTTAAAGTGAAAACAGAGCATGTAGTTTAAAGAGCAGTAACATATTTTAAAGATGAAGACGACATTAAGATTTAGCCAACGTAAAGCAACAGTTAGAGAGATAAAGCAGCAAAAGATCAAAGAAGCAAACAAAAAATCAATAAAAGAGGGACAACTTGCATTAGTTACATAGGTGTCTCTATCTTCTTGCATGAAGATATTTTATTTTCCCTTAAATAATTCATAAATTAGTTTTAGGATATTTTGTATTAGTTTTTGTATAAATGCTTTATAATTCTAAGTATTGAGTGTGGATTCCTGAACATTTCTATAGTTGTAATTGATCCAAATACCTGAGGGTTTATTGTACCATTTTCAAGTCAACAAACGGGACAATAAATAAAGGCATTGAATTACAGGATTCATGTGTTGAGCCACTTCAGTGAAGTACTTTCAATTGTTCATTGTTATTTTCTTAAGTATTCCATAAACTTGTATGATTTCTGAATCTAAATGTTATAACAGGAATTTTATTTTAGAACTTGTTTAAATACACTATGTCTTGAATTGTTATTCATTTTCATGTTTTCTTCTAATATCCGGATCTGAGAATCCTTCATTTCTCTCCCATCCCGATTGACCCCTTTCACCTTCATTCATCATCCGGTTTAAGGAATCATTAAATGCTCCTTGATCCCGATTGAAAACCACTTCACCATCCAGCCTAAAATATCTGATTTTGCTCAGCTATCTTGCCCTGTTAACACTTCCTTTAGAACTTGATTCTGTCATGTTGGCTTGATACATTGACTCCATAGCCCAATGGATATAGACAAACACTTATCCATCTAAATCAGTAATTCCACCACCAAATCAAGCTTACATAACTAGCCTAAAACCAATTAAAAACAACAAAGTTAAATCATTAAGAGAGAGCCCTCTCTAAGCATTAGGAAGGCTAGATCCTAATCTTAAAAGTGGTTGATAGTTACCTCTGTTATTTCTTTAACACAAACATAACAACCTAATTGAAATTTCGGAGTGATAAAACCCCCAAACCATATAACAAAGGACAAAGCCAAGGCGAGGCAACCCAAGATAACCCACCAAAGCCGCAAGAAAATATCGACACCGTGAAGCCAAAGAAGGATGTGGGAAATTTGTGTGAGTTCCATAAGAGCTCCACTCACAAAATAAGTGAGTGTTGGGCCAAGCAGTCACTAGTAGTCGAGCTAAAGGATTCTGAATCGGATGCATGCTTTGAATCTGAATCTGAATCCGATAAGGGGAGTGGAAAATGGAAGCAAATTATTGATGCAAAGCTCAACGCCACTGTTGCCACCACAAAGATCCAGAAGGAGGAACTAGAAGATCCATAGGAGGAGGATCGCCTCTTTCATTCCCAGATGTGGTTAAAGGGTACCCCACTGTAGTTCATTTTCGACAGTGGGAGCCAAAATAACCTCATTTTAGCAGAGTTCATGAAGCAGTTGGGTTTTTCGACCATAGAAAACCCACAACTGTACACTATCGGGTGCCTTCGCCAAGGAAGGGATCTTCACACCATCCAATAGTGTTTCCTTCCCTATAGCACCAATCCCTTCATAGATGAGGTATTATGTGAAATTTCCCCTATTTATATTTGTGGTGTATTATTAGGCCAACCATACTTGTTGAAGTGACATGTTGTGTATGAGTTCTGGCCTCACGCTGTTATTATTACTTTGGGCAATAATTTGACCGGAGGTAGCATTGCCTGTCGTCATCTCTTTGGTTACTGCAAAACAATGCAGTAAGCTCATTTCGAAAACTGGGAATTTTTTTTCCTGATGATCCACCCTTAGGGCAAGAAGAACATTGTGGCCATGACGTATAGAAAGGGCTCCTCCACATGACAACAACAAATGGACAAGTTCGTGGAGGAGTACAGGGACATCTTCACCTCACCATTAAGGGTACCTCTACACTGTCAGGTCAAGTAATCCATCGATTTGACCCAAGGTGTGTCGTTGCCCAATGGACCAATATATCGATGCTCTGTTATGGAGAACGATGAAATCAATAGTTAGATTCAGGATCTGCTACAAAAAGGTGACATCCGACCAAGTTCATTGCTCTATGGGAACCCGATCGTGTTGGTGTAGAATAAGGATGGGACTTGGAGACTCTGTATTAACTATCAGGCACTGAACAAGATCATTGTCTGGAATAGGTACCCAATCCCATGAATTGATGACCTTCTGGACCAACTTAAGGAGGAAAAATATTTTAACAAGATCGACTTGAAGTCTGGGTATCACTAGGTACCAATTGAACCCCCCAATGTGTGGAATACTGCCTTCAAATCCAAGGAGGGCCTGTTCGAATGGCTTGTCATGCCTTTTGGCTTTACAAATGCTCCAGCAACCTTCATGAGGCTGATGGATGACATATTTCAGCCATTCACCAACTCATTTGTAGTAGTGTACTTGGATGACAGCCTGATCTTCAACCAAACTTGGTAAGAGCACCTCCACCACATCTGACAGGTCCTCCAAACACTACGGAAACAATTTTTGTGCCAATTTGGAGAAGTGCACATTTGGCATGACCCAAGTTCAGTATCTGGGATACATTAATGAGAGAGGGTGCATGTGGATCTAGCCAAGATCCAAGTCATTCAGGATTGGCAAGCCCCAACCACTCTAACATAGCTCTGCAACTTTATGGGTCTTGCTAATTTCTACAGCAGGTTCGTGTTAGGATTCTCTCATGTCACTTGGCCCTTGAGTCAAGTTACCAAGTGAGGAGCAAAAGAAAATTTATTTTGGTCTGAATCTTAAGAGAAGGCGTTCATAGATTTGAAACATCGCCTCTGCTTTGCCCCAATTCTCGCATTACCAAACTTACAACAACCATTTGATATCGAGACATATGCCTCTTGTTATCACCAAATTGAGGCTAATTGGGCTACTCAACAGTCAATTCAATGTAACTGTTTCAAACCACTTAGGGTTGGAAGTTAGCCCTTCCAACCAGAGAGGGTTTTCTAAAAAACATGTATGACATTCATATAATTAAGCTTAAAAAATAAGATGGCTAATTATCATATTTATTTGGATGGTTTTTTGCAGGTGAAGGATGTGTGATGGCTACAATTAGGCATGGAGTCAGTATGAAACTCAATTACATAAAAACATCATTCATGGAAGCTGAGGCATGTGAACTCTTACAAAAATAAATTTGACAACAAACAAGATGCATAAAGGAAGTTAGAGCATAATAATTTATGAATTCCAAGTACTTATGCATGAAGTAAGAAAAATTAACATTGAATAGGTAAATGAGACAAACACATAAGAGCCCACAAATAATATCAAGTCTGAAAAAAGTTTTATGCAATTGTATATTAACTTAGTAGAGAAAATATTACAATAGTAGCATTGGTCATAACATCAATCAACCCTCTCTAACTCTGAAATCCCTCTATTTATAGAGTGAAACTTCTTTTATATGAAGTATGTCACCTAGGCTAGACCCTTGAAACTATTGAAGAGATCTAATCCAAAAAGGAATTGATTACATGGAGAGAAAATAGAGATAATTCTGTTTAGAAGGAGTTAATTGTAACCTAAAAGGACTTTATCACCATTAAATTCATTAACAAAATTTAAATAACCCGTACATAGTGATGCTTATCAAATCAAAAAACTTTTCCTAAGGTGGCAATGACCATGATCAAGTGATAAATTGTCATATTAGAATCTAGGTTCTCATGCTTGAAAGTTTAGGATGTGTTGTGTGTTGATGAGGTGGCACAAATGATGAGCTAGCAGTCATAAAACCTTCTTGTTGAGTGGCCTTTATCAACAGGTGTCTTCACTGATACTCATTAACGTCCTTTGATGACTCATTTTCTCCCTTAAAAACATTAAGTGCTACAAAAATATCAAAATTTCAGCTCATTGTAAAAACAGAGCATTTTAAGGCAAGTTCGTAGCATAGTGTTTGTAGTGTTTTCCATTTAGCACTTTCTGCTCCTTTTCTGACTTTGCTGCTTATTGGAGTGTCTTCATTAGGAAAAATTAGGTAAACACATGTTGTTACTCACCCCTGTTATGACATATTTTGGAAATTTCACCTCAAAATATTCTTCAGCGAGTTCGTAGCGAAAACTTGACTTTAATCCTGGAGTACGCTACGAACTTGCCTGACTTTTCTAGAATTTTAAATTTTCACTCTTTACCTCCAATACCCTGTCCAGAGCTATGTTAACTAATTAGAGGGAGCATCCTAAGACAAAATTGGCCAAAAATGTGTCTTACCCTCTTTTAAGGGGCAACAAGGTCATCCACAACAACCATTTTCAAACCCTTTTTCTTCAATGTTGTTTGCACCATCTCCATTTGGATTTCTAACTCTTTGACTTGGTCTTGTAGATTCCTCCTCTCTGCCTATAACCACCTATTTCTCCTCAAGGTATGCTACATCATCCTGTGCAGTGGCAATGTTATTCTTAGCATCTTCCTTGAACTTTCAACAACTTCATCATAAAAATCAATTTTTTTGTTCACTTCCTTTTTGAAATCTGTGGTTCATACATTTCTTGTTTAAAATCATCCAACTCCAATTTAGATTCTAAAACTTCTTCTCTAGCTTCCTTAAGTTGTTCTCTTAGACGCTCCACTTCAAACTTTTATTGGTCCTTTTCTTTGTCTTTCTTTGTCTTGATGACTTCTGCCTCAGTAGGGGATAGCTCTATGATTTCTTCCCTTATTGGCTACTTCTTATTTTCTATTTATTTATGCAATTTATTAGACTTGCCTCCCTTTGATAGTTGTGACCTAGTGATTGGTTTCCTAGGCTTAAATAAAAATCATGAATCTTCACTAGAAAAATAAAGTTTCTTTGTTGAAGACCCTTCTTTATTTTTGTTCCTTTAACCTCTACAAGTTTTACAACAGGGGTTTCTTCAATATCAATTGCTTGCAAAATGTCTTCAAGTTTTCCTTTTCCCTCTGTTTGACTTCTGGCGATTCTTCTATAAGCCCTTGTCTCAAATTTGAGTTTGCTGCTGGAAGGGGTTTGCTAAGGTGCCACTATCTCCTACAACCATTCAATATCTACCTCCATGGGATCCATCATGGGATGCACCTGCACCTCAAGTTCAACCTCTGCTTCAGATTTTGGTTCTTTGTCCTTCTTGGGAGAATTTTTCTTCCACTTAGGTGTCTTTCTTGGAGTAAGAAAATCTACATCATAGCCACTCAAAAACAGAAAAGTAGCCCAATCCCTATTCAATTTCTTCAACTCTTCCATAACTAACAATTTGATTAAGCCATGATGAAAAATGGATGTATCACTGCTCTTCGGTTTGGCTTGTACCTTGTTAGTCATCTTACCTAAAATTATGAACAAAAAGAATGGAAGATCAAGAATTTATTTACTTGTGAAATGAAGTAACAATCTGAAATGATATTGGTAGATCATGTGAAATCTACCTTCACAAGTAAAATATTTTTGGATCACCATAAGAAAATTTTAATAGTTATCCTTTGAGGTCATGTCAACTCCTATATGCTCCTGCTTCAGAAATTCATCACAGTTCTGAAGCTTAAATTTTTTTTCCTTGAACCATTCTTCTCCAAACCTTGGAATTTCAGTTGCCTATGCAATGGTCTCAGGAAAAACAATAAAAATTAAGATGCCCACCTTTGAAGTTGTGCCGACGAAGTTGAAAACAAAATCCTTGGACACTTGTGCATGGTATCCTTGCAGTTTTTTGAAAAACCTCAAACAACCAGCATTTGTGAAAGCCTGTGAAAAGCTAGGGTCTTCCACAACCAACTTCATGTCCATGGGCTCATATCTGACTGCATAGCCACCTTTTTTGGGATTTTTATGTGAAGGAATGCCCTCCAATACAAGGTTGAACTGCTTCAAGCTTTGACACCTCAAAAATTATCTAAGAGAGCAAGTAGCTTGCTTGATAAAGGTAAGAGATAACGTAAGACAACAACTAGACAAGAAACAAAATTGAAAACTGTTGGCAGAAAGATCAAACAACTTACAAGGATAAAAGGTAAGTGTTGTAGTTCGAATGAGGTAAGGCTAAATTAGGAAAGAAAGATGAGAGGGAAAATGAAATGATGTAAGGTGTGATTATTACCATGCATGCAATATGACAAATGATTACTCATAATAGTTATGTACCATGATGACAAAAGAAGTTCTGACCATTGAAATGATGACAGAATATCGATCAGCTCACCGTTAGAAGAAAAAACCGAGTTCATAGCGATTTCAGTTAGTGGGATGGCAGATTCGCTACAGAAATGTCAGGTGATTCCGTAGCGAAAACAAGTTGTTTTACATAGAAAACACTACAGACTTAGGAAAAATATGCCAAGTGTCATAAAATGACTCTATTAACACATGCAGTCAAATTTTTTGAATTTTACTTTAACAAGACCTTAATCGCATGACCAATGACCACTTAGACCTTTTGAAACTATATACAAAACATGAAATTTAATGAATTTCATGACTTTATCTCACCCTAGTAACCTAACCTAACTCAAAAAGACATGCTTAGACCAACCTATTTTTTATCAAGGATAACAACTCTTACTATGCTATTGGGGCACTTCTTACTCAATAGGGGCATCCAATGGCATATCATAGTGAGACATTGTTTGACATAGTTCGGAAGTATCCCACTTATGACAAAGAGATGTATTCCATTGTGCAGACTTGCCGATAATGGAAAATTTACATTTTGGGGAAGGAAACAGTCATCCACACAGACCACCAACCCCTGCAGTTCATACAGACACAATGGAAGTTGCAAAATAATAGCAATAAGAAGTGGTCCACATATCTGCAACAGTTTCATTTGACATCAAGTACAAGAAGGGCAACACAAATAATGTTGCAGGTTGCCTCAGCTGACCACCAATCGTGGCGTTAATCACCGTGCTCAACTCTTCTGGGCGCGATGTTGAAGATTAAAAAAAGAAACAGTGAAATTGGCATCCGGAAACATCATCCTTGATCCTAGTGAAAAATAAGTGCCTACACTAGGTGGGGCCCACACAGGCTATTTTTAGGTGATATGTCTATTTTTAGAATTTGTATTAAAGTCTATTTTTAGTAGTAATCTATTTAAATATGGTTGAGAAAATTATATGAATGGATGGGAATCTAAGTTTGGAATGCATGTGCGAAGTTGTTTCGTGGAATTCATGTCTAAAATTAGAATGCATATCAATTTTTGTTAAGCCCTTAACAAAAATTAGACAATAAATCATTATCTATTTTCAATGAGCACTTGGAAATAGTTAACTGAAGTGGAAAATCAATTAGCTAAGTGGATTTTGAGTTGAAGTGGTTGGTTGGTGGACCATGCAGTGGACTTCGTTGTAACTGAGTGATACAAAGTTGTAACAAAATTGGATGTGTAGTTATGTGAGTTGTTATTTAGTTTAACTCAGTTAAGTGAGTTAAACTCAGTTGTGCTAGTTGTAACTGGTTGTAACTAAAGATACACTAGTGAGATATCAGTGAATTAAATATTAAATTAATTCACATGGATTGATCTCACATGAAATTGAAGAAATACTACTGTCAACTACATGCATGCCAGATCCAGTGGAGACCCAGTTGAGAGATAGGTGAAAGGGCCTGCTTGACTATCAGTTGTGACTATAGTGGTGCATTCAATGCATCCACACACACATTGGAGATTCTTATGAGGATTGCGCAGTTAAGTCAAGGCAATATTGAAATCATTCATAGGTTCTTGACCATCAGGGATTGCGCAGCTTAGGCAAGTTGTCAGGAGGCAGTAAATTGGTGCATGTTTATGTCAATTTTTGTATGATAGTGTGAGATGATTGTATATTGTACTGAGAGATCTTGGAGCTAGAGCTTTGTATGAGATTGTTTCAAGATCCATGATATACATAATATATGATAGTTGGGGTTTTTAGCTTTAAGATTTCTCAGTAAAAACATATTGTTATGTGCAATTGATTTTTTCTTCATGTGTTTGCAATTGGCGATTTAATTTTGCAAAGAATTAAGTAGAAGGATTCTGTATTTAACAGTGGATTTAATTTTTTCATTAGGAGAGTCCCGTAATACATCATAGTATTTTTTAAAATTTCTACATGGTATCGGAGCCGATAAGATTGCAATATTGAAGTAGTGTTGAGTTTTGTTGGTGGAAATAATTCGAAATTGCTGCAAGAATTTCCTAGTGCGACGATTGAGTAAACATTGAAATGACTTTCAATGTTTTGTGGTTGGAGTATGCACTTGAGGGCAGCTCGAACTAAATTTCATGGAAGGATAGGATGGAGGCGGTGCTTGAAGATAATGGCTTGAAGGAATTCATCGACAGTGATTTTCCTAAGCCCACTTCGACGGATGCTGCATTACTTGACGCATGGTAAAAGAAAGTAGCAAGCACGAGGAGGATTATGTTAGAAGGTGTGAGAGACCATATTGCCTTAAGCCTTCATGGGAAAGCCACTCCATATTCTATGTGGAAGGATTTGACGGATCTTTTCCAAAGCAGCAACGATTATAGGAAATTGGCATTGAAGGATAAACTCAGAAAAATCAAGATGGAGAAGAATGACACTATTCCGGTATACTTAACAAAGTTTGTCCAATGTAGGGATGAGCTTGGGAGTGTAGGAGTAAGTGTTGCTGATGATTATTTGGTGAGCTTGGGTCTCTTGGGACTTCCTAAGAGTTTGCACAGTTATCAAGACTCTGTCAACAGACGGGAAAAATTGCCGGATTGGGAACGACTATGGTTGGATCTAGTGCAGGAGGAGTTCAGGCGGAACATCAGAGATGGCTCTTCATCAATGCATGATGATGAAGAGGATTGTGCTTTGGCTGCCAAGGTGAAGAAGGGGAAGGGGAAGAAATTCCATTCTAAATCTGAGGCCGGTGAAGATGGCAAGGAGCACAACATGTCCAAAGTGAAGTGTTTTCACTATCAAGAGTATGGACATATTGCCACAAATTGTCCACATAAGAAGAAGAACAAGATGGTTGCTGGAGCTGTAGCTGGTGAGGCTCTTACCTCGAAATTTGAGCTTGACTTCTCATTTATCGCATGCATGGTGTCTAGTGCATTGGGATCGGGGTGGTACTTTGATAGTGGTGCCTCCTTTCACATGACGGGAGATGAGAAACTTTTCAGTGACTTGGTGGAGAAAGATCTCCATATGCATATTGAGTTGGGCGACGATGGATGATACAGTGAGACCGAAATTGGTACCATTACCTTTCAGAGGGCGTCAGGTAACTCTTTCATTTAAAAGATGCTATGCATGTTCCTGGTTTGAAGAAAATTTTAATCTTAGTCGCAATGTTAGAGGATAGAGGCTATGATGTTGTCTTTAGTGAAGGAAAAGTTTTCCTGCGACACAAAGCAACAAGGAAAGCCAATAAGGTTGGGATTTGAGTTAAGAATCTCTATAGACTTGAAGTAGATGGGATTTCTACTGAGCTTCCTATAGTTTGGAAGTGTGAGAAAGCCATGCAATTGACACTTGAGAGGGAGAAGGATTTGCATGCAGGTAAGAGTGAACCTCAGGATGTGGAGCAGCCATAAGATGAGGATCATGGAGTGGGAGCAACCACTCATGCGGAGAAATTTCATGCCAAATGAGCAAAGGGAGTGCATGTGTCTATACCACCAGGTGAGAAGTGGGACAACATGCATGAGTAATCCCAAGAAGAGATTTCTGGGCATGATTCATTGAGGTGGTGTCAATCTCATGAATTGAACTTGGATACGAGGATCCCACAGAGTAGCAGTAGCAGGATCAGTTGGATTGATGCAGTCAGATCAACGGGGTAGTGACGGATACTGGAGCGCAGATCAAAGTTGACAACAAGTGCAAAGTGCATGGGTGCAGAGTTCAACACCGCAGTGGTTTCTGAAGACATGTGAAATACCTAAGCAGAAGTCAGAAGACTTTGATGACATATGCATTATACTGATTCAGTTGTTTGGAGGCTATTCAGTTTTGGAAGTGTTGCATGCAAAGGTTGCAAGGTGAATGCATAGAGTTTCATGTCGCATGCAAAGACATTCCTTTCTTTTTTAGAGGGAGTGTTGAAGATTGCAACAAGAAACGGTGAAATTGGCATCCAGAAACATCATCCTTGATCCTAGTGAAAAATAAGCACCTACACTAGTTGGGGCCCACACATGCTATTTTTAGGTGATATGTCTATTTTAGAATTTGGATCAAAGTATATTTTTAGCAATAATCTATTTATAGATGGTTGAGAAAATTATATGGATGGATGGGCATCTAAGTTTTGAATGCATGTCTAAAATTAGAATGCATGTCGATTTTTGTTAAGCCCTTAACAAAAATTAGACAATAAATAATTATCTATTTTCAATGAGCACTTGGAAATAGTTAACTGAAGTGGCAAATCAGTTAGCTAAGTGGATTTCAAGTTGAAATGGTTGGTTGGTGGACCATGCAGTGGACTTCGTTGTAATTGAGTGATACAAAGTTGTAACAGAGTTGGATGTGTAGTTATGTGAGTTGTTATTTAGTTTAAATCAGTTAAGTGAGTTAAACTCAGTTGTGCTAGTTGTAACTAGTTGTAACTAAAGATACACTAGTGAGAGATCAATGAATTAAATATTAAATTAATTCACATGGAGTGATCTCACATGCAATTGAAGAAATACTACTGTTAACTACATGCATGTCAGATCTAGTGGAGAGCCAGTTGAGAGATAGGTGAAAGGTCTTGTTTGACTATCAATTGTGACTATAGTGGTGCATGCAACACACATTGGATATGCTTATGAGGATTGTGCAGTTACGGTAAGGCAATATCAAAATCATTTAGAGGTTCTTGACCATCAGGGATTGCGCAGTGGAGGCAGGATGTCAGTAAGACGATTGTATATTATACTGAGAGCTCTTGGAGCTAGAGCTTTGTATGAGATTGTTTCATGATCCATGATATACATAATATATGATAGTTGGGGTTTTAGCTTTAAGATTTCTCGGTAAAAACATCTTGTTATGTGCAATTGATTTTTTCTTCATGTGTTTGAAATTGGAGATTTAATTTCCGCAAATAATTAAGTAGAAGGATTATGTATTTAACAATGGATTTAATTGTTAGATTAGGAGAGCCTGGTAATACATCACGATATTGTTTAAAATTTCTACACACGAGACTTCTGATTGGCCACTTCTCTATAAGAGCGATCTGGAATTCGTCCACACATACAAGACGCTCTTGGAGGGTAACCAAGCTCCAAATTTCACCTCCAAGATGCACTGCTATGTCACCTAGGACACCTTTGTGTTCCTTCAAACGAGCATGCCAAGATGATTTGGGAAGCGCACTACAGTCGAGTCGTTGGGAATTTCAAGGTCGAGAAAATAGTGGCAGTACTGCAAAAGTATTTATATTAGCTAAACCTTCGAAAGATGTCGAGAAGTACATAAGATCCTACACTGCTTGTGCCATTTCCAAACCAAACATCAAGAAGGAAGGCCTCTATACTCCGATGCCTACCCCTAGTCGACCTTGGGAATCTATCTCCATGGATTACATGTCGGGCCTTCCTTCTACTAATCATGGCAATGACTGTGTTTTTTTGGTCGTCGACAGATTCTCGAATATGGCCATTATAGCGGCCTACAAGAAGAATATCACAGTAGAATCCACTGCTAAAGTATTTTTTGAATGAGTGTGGGTACACTTTGGTATCCCATAGTCTATCATCTTAGATCGTGACAGAATGTTCCTTAAGAAATTTTGTTCCAGCCTCTGGCCAATGTTGTACACCAATCTCACCAAGTCAACAACTTTCCATCCCCAAACTGATGGCTAGATAGAGGTCATCAACATCATGATCGTACACAATCTGCACATGTACAACTCAAAGCATCCACGCACATGGGATGAGAACCTCCCCTATGTCTAACATAGCTATAACTGGGCCCTCCATATCTCAAACGAACACAACCTCTTTCAGGTGGGCTTGGGATTCCAACCATTATGTCCCATTGATGTAGTCATGCCATTTGCAAATACTCAGGCCGATTCGGCTCATGTCCAGTATGAAGTTGACAAGGAAAAAAAATTCATTGAGTGCATTCAACACATTTGCCAACAAGTTCATGACATATTGGACAGAGCCAATGCTAACTACAAACAATGACATGATCAACACTGGGTGCCACAGAACTTCCAGGTGGGCAAAAAAGTGTGGCTACATTTCTAGAAGGAGCGCCTCGCTCGACCCCACCACAAGCTTCGTCTGCCTCGATATGGGTCATGCACCATCACCAAGGCTATATGGGACAATGCTTTCGAGCTCAATATTCCACCATTCCTTAGTTTTCACCCAGTGTTCAATGTGGACCACCTTCGGTCCTACTTTCAACCTCTACTAGACAATTCGACATAGGAGAACAACTCACACCAATAGAGTTAAACCCAAACCTCTTAAAACAAGACACAATTGATTGGATCATGGAAACATAGATCAATAACACCCGCTGGTAGAGGATCTAGCTGTATCGAGTTGTCAAAGCAGGGCAAGTGGCTCACCAAGGACCAAGTTCAAGAGAAGTTCCATCATCTCATGGAGGAACTCAACGCAATTGGGACCATTGCTTCCTAAGAGGGGAGGAATGATATAGGTAGATATTGGTGGCCACCCACCTATTCCACTTGGACCCCCACCATTGTTTCTTTCAATTTTTCAATTTCCTTAATTGTATCACAATTTACTATTTTTGTATGTTTTTCAGGTCCTAAACCTCTAGAGTTGTTTTAAGGCCCTAAACGACGTTTTTTGGGAAAAGGGTTCAAGGCGAAAATGAGTTGAAGACACGATATTTGCTATCAATAGTGTATTACTCGAATACATCTTTCTAACGAGGTATCATGTGCATCAAACAAAGATTGTATGCCAAAGTTACGACACTGGAAAATTGATGTACCAATTTACCCCAACAGGGCCCATAGTTTGGCGTTTCATCTCCTAGGGTTAGGTTTTTGGATGTTTAGGGTTTTCCATTAGTTCTCAATAATAAATAGGCCTTCGAGCCTCATTGTAACACAGTTCATAGGCCTATAGCTGCCACATCTCTCCTCAGAGATAAGCTACCAACACCCTAGCTATTTTATTTCCATTTTGTCTATAAATATATTTCAGTTATGTGATATTAATGAAATGAAGTCTTATTTCTGTTGCATCTTTGCATTTATGTGTATTTATGTATTTTATTAATTTCCTGCATAAGTCTAGATCACCGTCGTTGATCTGGGTGGAGATGATCACAACCACTTGTTTCCAATCATCCTTTATCGTTATATAACAAATTTTCAAATCATGTCTTATTACAATAATGTAATCCTCATAAATTAAAAATAACATTAATTCAAAATAAACCATAAAGACATTTGAAGTAGCGCACCAACTTTATATATATATATATATATATATATATATATATATATATATATATATATATATATTCTCTTTTTATTTCTATTTTTTATTTATTTTATTTTTTATTTTCTCTTTTCTATATTTTTTATTTTTCTTTTTTAAAATAAGGAAAAAATAAAAAGATAACTAAGATGAAAATAAATTACAACACACGCAAGAGGATAAAAAGACACCGTACATTACTTCACGTCTTCAAGAAAGACATCGTTTTAGAGATTCCCAACCGTAAATGATTTTGGCTAAGAAATTATTATTGTGTCTACAAAGGAATACAATTAAGGAATACAATGTTCAAAGCATCTTTGTGGATATTGGGATAGGTAACATGAGATGAGAATGATTTAGATTTGGTCTTATTGGAAGACCCTTCTTGAGGTCGTATCAAAGTTTTAAAATATATATTATTAATCATTAAATATTTCAATATATATATAGTGTTATGAATCACAAGTGGAAGAGCGTGGGCTCAAGTCCCTCGGCTAGCTAATTATGTAGATTATTGAGCAGTGTGTCTCACTAGATTATTAAGTTAATTTTGCAATAGAAACTAATAGGTTTCCCATATATATATATGAATGAATGTTATTGATTTCAAGTAGCCTAAAAGTGTGGTGTTTCACCAATACAATTTTTTGGCGACTCACGTTTGGTTATCCAATTGATATGAAATGAAATTTCAATATAAGATTCACTTTACAACCTATATAAAATATGCAACACCTAGATTAAATACAGCATCTAGGATGAGAATTTGCCTATATGAACCTTGGCTATAATGATATTCTTTTCTATATCAAGACCATGAAATATTTATCGTTACTTTTTTAATGATGTAACTATCATTTCCTTTTGGAGAAAAAGGACTGTTTTTTTTTTTTTTTCTCGACAAAGGTTGTTGATATGTATAAAAAGAAAGGAGGAAATATGATGACGTGTTGCTGTAATTAATTTTTGAATATTTTAAATATCATGATACATATGATTATATAATTTATTACAAAATTTTCTATTGAAAATAAAAAATATTATTATGTTAAGAGGTATTTTTTATAATATAGTATAAAGAAGTTGTGTAATTTCTTTTACAAATTCATGAGAGAGAAATATGAAAATTAAAAAAAAAAGAAGATAAAATATAAAGTAAATAAAAAATATTCAATGTTGACTCTAATGTACATAAAAATTACTATATAGAGAGATAAAAAGATAGATACAATATATATACATAAATGTAAATATGACATATATTGTAAATATTGTATTTCTCTATATAGTATATTTGTATTTATTGAGTGAGTTTATTAGTGGTCAAATTGAACTATTTAAGGGGTTTTTGTTTATCAATCTCTCTCTCACTCTCATTCACTCACTCTCTCTCTCTCTCTCTCTCCCTCCCTCTCTCTATACACAAACACACACACACATCTCAATGGTGCACCAACACTCCAAGATAGTGTCATAGCATCAAAGGTCAATGTCCAAGGTCTTGGTGTTCAAGGAGGGTCATATAGTTTGTTCAAAGTCCTCATTAAGACAAGTGTTTCTCAGAAGGGCTCCAACATCCCCCATTTAGTCTCTTGCATCATCATGGAATGTGATTGGACATCCTTTACAGAGTGTTGGAGAAGCATCATATCATCCCTCAAGGGATTTCTGCTACACTTCTAAGAATCATCTAACACATACTCAACGAATCAATTAAAATCAACATCATGGGTGGAAGAACCATAAAATCATCGTGGCAGACCATATTCAATGTCAAATCTGTCAAAATAATTTTGGAAAATATCATTTTCAAATGTCCTACTAGCTTATTATTTTACTTGACACGTTGCCATACTTATATATGGAAGGGTTATCACACAACCTTATTAGGTTTGGCCAACCTTGAGGGGAGGAAATAATCTTAAGTTGAGTCTTTCAAAAGACATTTCCAAGTGATACCTATTATGGCTTGGTGTTTACTTCATGAAAGGTATCATATACTTATACTAGGTTATGCAAACTATTGTCCATGAGCACCTTTGTAGAGGGAGCACTTAGCTATTTTAGTTACCTTCCCTTGCCTTTGTTTTCTAGGCCCTTATATGTTCCTTGTTTTTTCTTGCTTTGATATGCTTTATTTAACCAACTTTATTGATTCATAAAGTAATAATAATAATATAATCCCCTTTAATGATGTATCGTTTATTGCTTGATCAAGTTCGAGATGTTTACTAAGAGTTCATTTTATTTTGATAGGCATAATATGCATGGATAATTTCAGGGACAAGTGGCTATATTAGAGGGGGAATAGATCAATCTATAATTCACTTTTGCTTGATTTACATCCCTTGTATTTTTTTGTCCTTCTGATATATCACTTATGCTTTTTCTTTTCTTATAGTTGCATCAACCTTGGGTATTTCCAACCCCTTCTTATCATAGGACAAGGGAAATAAGGAACGAGTACAAATGACTAACAACAAATTACCAATCAAAAGGAAGGATAATAAATATTAGGGAATGATGACAAACTTTAATTATGAATAATATGGAGTGTTGCCACCATAAGAGCCTCCTATTTGTTATTGTTCTTATTGTAGAAAGTGAAATAAATACCATAAGTAAGTTCACACTAAATAAGGGACATATGATAACCACTAAAGTGTATGATTCCAAGTTGTTTCTCGCCCTATACCTTGGTCTAGTTTGAAGTTGGTTGAAATTCGGAACTGCCCTTTTGTTTCTCCCAAACCCTAGTGAGAACACCTTAATTATAATTCTCTGAGCAATCACAACCCCATGGTTTGTGATTCCAATTATTGGTTCTCCCCATGATACTAGGCGTTAAATATCAACTTATTTTTTGAATGTTGAAAATGAATCGTTGTTCTTGGCTTCTCTAAACTAGATGTAGTGGTTGTATTTTGACCATAAAAATGGACGAGCCCTTATGAAAATCAACAGAGATTTATTAAATAATAATTAAATTAAAGTTCGAATCAACATCTAGAATTGTTGTGAGAGAAAGTGAAAGTACAATGTATTTTTATTTAATTTGCAGAAGTTTGGTGAAATATAAGTTATAATTTTGTTCACCAAACTTTATAAATGTTAGAGATTTTGTTATCATATTGATGGTAATTTTAACCATAAATGAATTAAGGTATGATATCTAGTATCTTTGTAACTTATTGAAGTTTAAAAATTTGTAAAATTGTATGATAGATAAACAGAATAGTGCACAAGGAGGTCTCTTGTTTTTTTTTCTCCCAAAAACAAGAAAAATCTTATGCAAATTCAAACATGTCATGTCTTTGACAACCTCAGTGTGACAGAGTGAATGTGTCATTGATATTGTGCAGTTTTGAACATATACCTGCATGGATTATAGGTGTCTCTTGCATAATGCTTTGGATGGTTTGGCTGGGAGACATCCAGGGCACAACAATCTCTTAGTCCAGTCCCAACCCATGGTGGATGGCAACCCATGTACTCCAACAAACACATTCAACAGAGCTCTATTCCATAAGCATGACCTCCATAGTATTATTTATATTCTATCTAGTTCCAAACATTTTAGCACAATAAAATAAGAAAACTTTTGGGTACAAAAATCTCTTAGTTCAGTCCTGACCCATGGTGAATGGCAGCCCATGAACTCCAACATACACATTCAGTAGAGCTCTGTGTGGTGAATCAAACATGGGCAATAATAATTTCTTTTTAATCCTTTTAAATAACTTTTATATTAATTTTCTTTTCTTTTCTTTTACATGTTGTTGATTGATAGGTGTGTCTATTTTAGAATACAATTTTTAGGCTTTTGATTTAATTATCAGTTCTTATTATATGTATGGTAGAAATTTAATTCCATGCATCATAAATCAAAGGTTAAGATTTATGTCCAAGTTAGTTATGTTGTTTTAATTAATTTATCTCAAATTAATTAATTAAAGAAAATTTCATATCAATGTGTCATATTGAGTATGTGTATTGATAAGCTATAATAATAGTCCATTGTATTGTAATAAAATCTATTTACAAATTAATAATTTCCATGGTAAAGTTATTGAACTCAGCAGTTATAAAACAAGAAAGAAATATATGAAATTGAAAGATAAACACACAGATAGGTAAATGCACAAATATATGTGGTAAAACCTTGTCAGGGTGTCAAGAAAACCTCCATGGGGCAAGGGATTGGAAACTCTATTAATCAAGAATGATTCTCCTCTTCATACAAGCTTCTCGAGCCATCCAATTTAACCTGGGCTATTTCGTTATTCTAACTTCATTTCATTATACAACCAACTAACAGGTAATAAGTAAATTTGCCCAGAATTACTTTATTTACATTTGTTATCATATTTTAACAAACTCCACCTTGACAACAATTTTCCTAATCCCTTGCCCATGCCCTTTCATCATCTTTTCTGCAAGCCAAGAGAAGTGAGACACCATCTCAGCTTCTCTACTGTAACTGGATTCGTGAATACATATGCATGATTTTCCTATGTACGGGCCTTCTTGAGAACTACTTTTCTGCCTTCGATTACATGTCTCACAAAGTGATACCTTACATTGATGTGCTTGGTCTTGCTCTGATAGGCTAGATTTGTAGCCAAATGAATAGCACTCTAACTGTCACAGAATACATTCACTTTCTCCTGCGTCCTTCTAATCTCCTCAAGCAGACCTTTTAACCAGATTGCCTCTTTACAGGCATCTGAAGCAGCTATATACTCTGCTTCAGTAGTGGACAAAGAAATTGTCTCTTGAAGCTTTGACATCCAGCTGATTGCTCCACTTGCAAGAGTAAAACCATAACCTATAGTAGACCTCCTTTCATCCAAATCACCTGCATAATCAACATTCACATATCCGCAGATTGAAGTTTCATGACCATCAAAGATGATGCAATGGTCACTTGTGCCTCTCAAATACTAAAGCACCCATTTCACTGCTTGCCAAAGTTCTTCTCCTAGATTTGCCATGAACCTGCTGACAACTCCAACTGCATGTGAAATTTCAGGTCTTGTAGATAACATCGCATACATTAAGTTTCCTACTGCATTTGCATGTGGTACACAAGACATATACTTCTTTTCTTCATTAGTTCTAGGACTTAAATTCAAAGAAAGCTTAAAATGGGAAGCTAATGGAACATTAATAGGCTTCACATTGTTCATACTGAAATTTTCAAGTACTTTATCCACATAATTCTATTGTGATAACCAAAGCTTACCATTCTTCTTGTCTCTGTGTATCTCCATGCCCAAGATATGTTTTGCCACTCCAAGATCCTTCATATCAAACGTCCTAGAGAGTTGAGCCTTTAACCTGTTGGTTTCTTCCATGCTTTTGCTTGCAATAAGCATATCATCAACATACAACACCAAGATAATGAATATGCCATTGAAACTTTTGAAGTATATACAATGATCATACTCACTTCTGATAAAATTTTGGCTCACCATGAAGGAGTTAAAATTCTTGTACCATTGCCCGGGCGACTGCCTCGGGCCATACAATGATTTCCTGATCTTGCAAACTAATCTTCTATTGCGACCTTGTACAAAACCTTCTGGCTAATCCATATATATCTCTTCATCCAAATCACCATGAAGAAAGGTTGTTTTAACATCTAACTGTTCTAACTCAAGGTCAAGTAATGCAGTTAGTTCTAACATAGTACAAATAGAAACAAGTTTAACTACTGGTGAAAAAATCTCATGAAAATAAATACCTTCAACCCGAGAATACCCTTTTGCAACCAGTCTTGCCTTATACCTCTCGAAACTTCCATCAACTTTTCTATTCAACTTGAAGACACATTTGCACCCAAAAACACTTCTTCCTTCAGGAAGTTCTACAAGATCCCAGGTATTATTCTTGGCTAAGGAATCCATTTCTTCTTCCATGTAATTTTTCCATATCTCACTATCTACATCATCTACTACTTCCTGATAACAAGAAGGTTCCCCATCTTCAGTAATCAATGCAAAAGATGAAGCAGAATCTTCATACCTTTTGGGTGTTTTTCTTTCCCTTGTAGACCTTCTTAGAGTGACTGGTTGCTAAATTAGTTCTATAATTTCTCCAGTTTCCTTTGCTTCTTCACCTTTTTCATCAAAAGCCTCTCATTCCTTTCAAATTTCTGGAAAAAGTTTAGTCTCCAATTGAATTTTCTAATTTGGCGATACCTGTTCCTATTCAACTTTTCCAACATCTGATTTTAGAAGAGAAGATTCAACAAATGTTACATCTCTACTAATGACTATCTTTCGTGAAGAAGGATCCCACAACCTATATCCTTTCACTACATAATCATACCCAACAAAGACACAACATTTCAATTTTGGATCTAACTTTGAACGCTAATTTCTAGGAATAAGAGCATAGGCATCACAACCAAAAATCTTCAAATGTGCATAATCAAAAGACTGACCCGACCAAACTTCTTCAAGAATTTTACAGTTTATTGCAACCGAAGGTGATCTGTTAACTAAATAACAAGTAGTAGATAATGCTTCTTCCCACAACTCCTTTTGCAGATTATCATTGTTGATCATGCTTCTGGCTCTTTCTATAAGAGTCTAATTCATCCGTTTAACAACACCATTTTTCTGAGGAGTATAAATAGCAATTTTATGTCTAACAATCCCTTCATCCTTAGAGAATTGTTCAAATTCTAAAGAAGTAAATTCACCGCCATTTTCAGTTCTTAAACATTTAATTGATTTGCCTATTTTCTTTTCCACCATTGCTTTAAATTGTTTAAAAAAATTAAATACATCAGCTTTCTTTTTCAACATATAGACCCAAAATTTCCTTGAGAAATCATCAATAAATGTTAAGAAATATAATGCACCTCCATAAGACACAGTAGGAGATGGTCCCCATAGATCAGAATGAATTTAGTCTAAAATATGTTTACTATTATGATTTCTAGTCTTGAACCTTTGTTTACATTATTTTCCAAACACACAATATTTACAAAAATCCAACTTCAAGGATTTCAAATCAGGAAGCAACTTGCGGTTCATCAGTACCTGAAGACCTTTCTCGCTCATGTGACCCAACCACTGATGCCATAGACGAGAACCTTCTTTTTCTTTTTCTGATACAATCGCTGCTTCACTAACTTGAGTGCTTCCTTTGAGTCTGTACAGATTTCCAATCTTTTCAGCCTTCATAACAACCAAGGCTCCTTTTGGGACTTTCAACACTCCATTCTGACCTATAAATTTATACCCATTCGAATCCAAAACTCCCAAGGAAATAAAGTTTTTCTTTAGTTCAGATACATGTCTAACATCAAATAATGTTTTAACTGTATCATCATACATTTTAACTTTTACATTACCAATCCCAACAGTCTAATAAGATGCATTATTTCCCATGAATACAGAACTACCATTTACAGTTTCATATGAATTAAACCAACTTCGGTGCGGACTCATATGATGAGAAGCACCAGAGTCTAATAGCCAATTTTCAACATCTTGAGAGACATTACAAACAAGGAGAGCTTCAATAGTTAAAACTTCATCAACCATACCTGAATCAACTTGATTTTCTTCCTTGTTATGGTTTTCCGACTCCTTTCGTTTCCAACAATATTTCTTGAGGTGTCTAAGTTTGTTGTAGTACCAGCACTTGGCTTTACACTTCTTTCCGCCCTTTGACTTTGCCCTGGAAGAACCCCTTGCTTTCTCCCCTCTTTCCTTTGATCGACCTCTGGCTACCATGGCTTCTGGTGCAGATGTCTCAATACTAGATTTACTTCGTACTTCTTCAGATAAGAGAGCACCCACAACAAATTCAAATTTCAAAGAATCGACAGTGCTCAAACTGATTGAAGTTATGAAGTGGTCCCATGACTCGGGCAGAGAACACAACAAGGTTATTTCCTTGTCTTCTTCCTGCATTTTAACTTCCATATCTGACAACCGAATGGTCTTTCTGGTGGAAATCCCTTAATCGACCTTCTTTCTCTCCTCTGACGGCTTCTGCAAATGATGGCTTCTGCAAAATTAGGCACTCTTGTAGTAGCCAAAAAACAGTCGGCTCCAGATTTCTTCCAGATTGCTACTCATGAACAGTCGGCTCCAGCGAAAGAAAAAAAATGTTACTCATTCGTGGCCCTTTCGGGCTCTTCCCTCTTAAAATAACAGCAGAGTGTAGCAGTTATCAGCCTCTGCACTGACAGTGTTCAACCTCTACACTAAAAATGTCTCATTATCTCAGGCAATGGATAGAGTGGGTTTCCTTTCTCCATTCCACAGTTCTCCCCCTCGACGGCTCTTATTGCAACGACCCCTTTTTTTCTCCAGCGGCAGTGGCGGGCTCTTCACTCTCTAGCGTGCAGGGGAGTTTTTAATTCTTCTATGCACAGCCTCTATTCACAACAACGATATTCTCTGCAAACATGGCAGCGTTCTCAAGTGCGATCCTTCTAACAACAACAGATTGTAACAAAAAAAGCAACGAATATTTGTTTCTGTAGCGGGCATCTTGGTGGAGTGGTTCCGTTATGGCTCTGATACCAATTGTTGTTTTAAGAAACAATATTGAAGAAATAAATAGAAATGTATAACAGAATAAAAAATTGAATTAAACACACACAAAGGTAAAGAATGATTCTCCTCTTCATACAAGCCTCTCGGGCCATCCAATTTATCCTGGGCTATTTCGTTATTCTAACTTCATTTCGTTATACAACCAACTAACATGTAATAAGTAAATTTGCCTAGAATTACTTTATTTACATTTGTTGTCATATTTTAACAAAAGTGGAGATGAATCTACATAGTTAAATCTTAGGAATATAGTTATATGATTTTTAAATGTATATATGTATAACTCATATATTACTTTTTTTTCATAATTAATAACAATAATAATTTAAAATAAAGTCACAATTTAGTTTAGTTTTATGATTTTTTTAGAATTTTTTTTTATGATTTTTTTTAGCAATGTGAAATGTATCATGGGGTAAGTATTTTGATGCTTATGATGGATTGATGTCTATCAATTTTTACTAACCATTTAATTTATATGGTTTTGCTAGCTAGTATAAATGGTATTAGTTCTTGCTAAGCTAGGACTCCAGCAATCAATTTTTTTATTGACTATTAGTTTAGCATTGCCTAATGCAATTTATAATGTTTAACTTTGGAAAACAAATATTTATTTTTCAATATTTTTGAAAAAAAAAGTTTCAAACATTTGATTGGACCATAACTTGAAGGTCTTATTGTCATCTTTGCACAATACAATGTCATGTGAATAACTGCCCCAAGTATTTTTTGTCATATTTTTTTGGATGTGGTTGCAATATTTATGACATGTTTGTTAGATATTTGTGTGTGATTTTTCATTGTTAAGTTTAATATAAAAAACACCCAAAATTAAAATCCTTGGAAATAGTTCATATTTACAACATATTTACAATTAGTCTAGATCCATCTTAACTTTGGATTTACCAAGTGTCATGAGGGAACAAATCTATTTTCAGTCTAAAAGAGGTTTGCATATCAAGATATTTGATCTAAACGAGTTTTACATCTCAAGAGATTGTAGATTTAGAGTTAAGATGGATCTAGGCTGGTTTAATTTCCCCTTTTAAATATGTTATATTCCACTTGAATACCATGGATCAATTTTTTGTTTTTTGTTTTTGTTTTTGTTTTCATAGGGTTATTTTATTTTGTTATTATTATTTTTATTTTTATTAAAATGTTTACATTAAGTTATGTTACATTTCTACCATATTGGTCTATGTAATTATTTTATTTTTCTCTATATAATGTTGATATAACATTATGTCATTTATAGTTGATGATAAAATATTTTTTTGGCATTAATATTTTTTTGTTTTACATATTACATGCTAAATGAATATAAGATCGATTACACATCATATAGTATCAATAATATTATTTTTACATGGCATTTGTCAAGTTCATATTAAGTAGTGAAAAAATTACATATATCTCTCATATTAAAAAGGCAATTTTTTTTTTTTTTACCTTCAATCATTTTATTTATGTCAAGTTTGATGTATATTAAGGTGGAAATTGAAGAATTTTATTTATGGTAAGCATTTTTTTTTATATTAGTATTTTTTAATTTTTTAATGTAAGTATTATTTTATTATTTTTAAATGTAACTTTATGTGACAACATCTCTCTCATACTGGGCTATAGAGCTGGGTGATGAGTCAGGAGTTATTGTTCACAATTGTTTATGTGTTCTCTAGCACTTTAATTAGGAGTAAAAATGTAAATGTGAAAACTTACTAGTGATTACTACCCAACAAAATTAATTTTTCTACTTCATATATCAATCTGCAATTTTTCTATTTGCAACACGTGTTAAGGTTAGATTTTATTTAAGAATAATGGTTATTGAAGGTTTCTTTCTATCCATACTATGAAAAATATCTTTATATTTTATATTAAGAATATACCCTTTTTAGGTTTGAGGGACTATCTAAATTCATTACAAAAATACTCATTGGGAACTCAACATGTGACATCTAATAATTGAATTAGGTTTATCTTGAGTGGTTGGGAGTAATGATTGTTATAATCTTCATTGAGGTACAATTCTGGCAAGTGACATGTTGGCTTTCAACCTTGTTGTATGGCCTTGAGCCCTATAAAATATCTCCCTATGGCAGGAAAGGTGGGGTGCTTTGTTACATGTAATACACACACACACGTTCCATCTCTCACACACACAAACAAATATAATTGGATGGATTAATTTGATTTTGTTGATTTTTTAATATAAAAGTAGTAATTTCCCAAAAGGGTTGGATTCAGTGTTTGAAAGCAAGGAGTTCTTCATCATTAGCTAAGTTTCAATTCCCTTGAGGGCATAGCCTTGAGGCCATAGGGGCACCTTGAGGTAGTGGTAGAATGTGTGGTTGCATCTAGAGAGACTATATTAATAGTTTCATGATTTGTGGACACATATGTGGGTTAAATCTCGCCCCCATGTCCTTATTTTTATCTCTCCCCATGGAGGGAACTCTCATATAAAATTCCACCTACTCTTGGTAATTGTAATCCCCTTGCTTACTCCCTCATGTAGATGAGCTCATATGTTCATATCTTCATGTGGTTTTCTCAATACTCGAGCTACTTCATGTTGGAGTTATAGTTGTTTCTTCTTGCTCCATAGCATAACTACACTTCAGCTCCTTCGAGCAACCCCATAACAATTGAAATGGTTTCGAGCTTTGATTGTGACGCCTTTATAAGAAATTTTTCTTTAGTATGTTTCCTCATTTTGGGTCAACATATTTTTTCCTTTCTCTTTTATTTTCCCTTGTTATTCCTTATTGTTTTCATTCTCTGTGTAGATATTCCTCTAGAGGAGAGGCTAGAGAAAATCCCTTCCCTTTACCTCCCTTATTCCTTATCTTGGCTCCTTTTGGATTTTGAGTTCCCTCTTGGATTTTCTTTAGGATGTCCCCATCTCTTTCCCTCTTTGAATTTGTTGTCTCTTCTCCATAGGAGGATTAAATGATCCCCCATCTCCTTCTTGACTCTTGTTTATATTCCCATTACTACCTCTCTCCTATTCTTTCCCTCTCCTCTACTCGTGCTAATATTGGTCCCCTCCTTTGGTCGTCAAGGTTGTCGAGGCAAAAGGAAACAACCTTGATCAAGGGATCAATTATGAGTTGAGAGGTTTACAACTGCTCATTGTGAAAATACTCCATTGTAAACTCATAGGGAAACCAATAATGTAGAGAAAGAGGCTCAAGTGGAATAACATTTCATTGTTTTATGCAAGAGGAAAGTGTGGGATATTCGGTCCCCAACTATCATACCAAGAAATATAGATATTTCCATACCATATATTTGTATTAGGAGATTAAGAAAAGCACGGAAAAGGTGTTAGTTGAAAGATGTGAAGCCTAGAAAAAATTATTTTTAATATTGATGAATTATATCCCTAGTTGAAGAAATTACACACCAAAGTTTATCTCATGAAAAGAAAACTTGTTGATCTAGACTTTTCTGACTCTAGGGAGGAAACAATTAATATTTGATCCCATAAAGGTGGACTCTCCCATAGTATGAATGTTTAGAATGCAAGTTTATGTTCATTTTTTTTATGAGTATTAGTATTGTTACCCAATATAGTTATAAATCTAGTTTTCATAGTCAATCTCTTAATTTTATGATACTTTTAATTTTGTACAATTTTGTTATTAATTTGAGATTGGTTTTGTGGCCTAGAGAAATATACATATGTTATTGGTCTAATTTTCTCGGTAATTTTTTTTTCTAAAATGATACAAATATTTACTATATATATATATATATATATATATATATATATATATCTATATAAATGCTATTAGTCTAATTTCCTCAGTATTTTTTTTTTCTAAAATAATACGAATCTTTACTATATATGAAAAATGTTATATATATATAATTAAAATGTACAAAGTCTTTATTTTTAAGATAATAAAATTATTATATAAATAAAAATATGATATTGGATATTTTTAAAAAAATTTAAGATAATAAAGTTATTATATAAATAAAAATTTGATATTGAATATTTTTTAAATTATTATTTACGTTTGAAAATAAAAGTGAAAGTTTTAAACTCATTTGAGTAAGAAAGGCTCTGAAAAGTAGTTAAAATATAAACATGGTAAAATTTTGTAAATTTTAATTTTTATTAGGGGTTGTTAAACACACGCATGGTGGATGAGAAAGTAAACACACACATAGGAAAGATAGGTGTGATTTGTTTTACTATTAACCATAGATGAATATTTATATTACATTGATGTGACTCTTGGATTTTGCATTCCAAGGTCATTTGGACTCTTTTGTGAATGTTCGCCTTCCACACCTACCCATTGAGGATTAAGTGTCCAACATTATCCCCTTAATCCGAAGGGGTATGTGTGAGTCCAAGAAGAGAGTTGTAATATAAATCTACAAAGTATGCATGGCAAAACTTAGGCTGAATCAACTCTCTGAAATGTTGGCATAAAGAGGTGGTTTAAGGATGACCACCAACACTGGAATGCAATGCTTATTGCAGTTCCTGGAACTCTTCCAAATCTGGCAAGAAGTTGAGGTCTTCTACTAGAGGAAGTGTCCCTCATATTTGAAGAGGTAGACCTTCAACCTAGAAGAAGGGAGGTCTACAACCTGTGATGGTTTAAGGATGACCAACAACACTGGAATGCTTAATGCATATCCCGGAACTCTACCAAAGCTGGCAAGAAGCTGAGGGCTTCTACTAGAGGAAGTGCTCTGAATTCTTTGAAGAGGAAGAATATCAACATCACATAGATGGTTTAAGGCTGTCCACCAACCAAAGGCATGCTCATTGGCATTTGTGTCTCTTGCTACAACTTTGAATCTGGAATGACGAATTGTGGCTTAGGCTTGCTTGAACTGTTGTGTCTCTGGCTACAACTCTGAATATGGAATGAGAGATTGTGGCTCAGGCTCGCTTGATGTGGCTTTGAAGCTTGTAGATGACCACCATTTCCCCCCCTGTCAGGTACAAGGTGAGATGATGGCGAAAACTCAACTGCAAGTGTGTTCAATATTCTAGAACAAGTTCTGACATGTGACTTAAACATCTTCTTGGCTGTTGATGCCCATTTCCAAGAAGAGATCCATCCAAGATGAATCTTTGTTCTTGCAGGAGGCTTGTTTTTTAAGCATCTATGTGAAGAACGATTGTGGCGACCACAATACTTGCATGAGTGAAGATCAAAACAATGATCTTTCATATGGCCAACTCGATCACAGTGTTGGCATTTTAAAATATATTGTTGCTACTATGGAAGATGAGTAGGATCTTCCTGTTTGCATCAACTTCCTTCATACATATTGACATATCTCCAAAAGATATAAATTGTCAAGGGTCTCATTTTTCGGACTCCATTAGGGTCTTCATATATTTCATGGAGATATCGTAGTCAAATCTTTTAGTCCTCATATGTTGATTGCCTTCTCCATGTTTTCTTATTTCACAATCTCTTCCTTTCTTTCTTCACACATTTTCTTCCAGGAACTTTTGATCATAGTTCCTCCAATTATTGTCAACCACCTCATATTTCATATGAGGATATATTATGTTGATTTCATCTAGTCAATGTGTGACCCATGCCTTCCCGCATTTTTTAAACGGAGGATATCGTTTTCACTTGATCACTCTCTCGAGATAGAGCATTTATCCATGTTACCTGCAACCATAATACATGGTTCTAGTTTATCAAATACAAGCATACATACCTCTATTTTTCTTTTAGGTCATCTAGATTTCCTTCAACATCTTTCTTGATTGAAAGAACTTCAAGCCCTTGACCTGCTTTACTTCTTTTGACATCATACCATCCTTTAATGAATTCCTCCAGGTTGGAATTCTTGATGAAACACTTGCTTCCTTTTGATTGGTGAACCTTCCAATGAAGATTTCAATAGAGGATCTTGAGTATCCTCATCTAGCAGATGCTTCCTTTTGATGTATGATGAGCTTTTTACTAGACGAATTTTTCTTTTTTCCATAAGTGCCACTTATGCTTCTAATGAGGTTACCAAGAGTTATATCCTTCCATCGGTGACTGCTATAGACTTTTATTTCAACTATATTTCAATATTCTCTATGATGATGTCACAAGATATTGCTTTTAATGTTTCTATGATGCCATAATTCATCATATCATACTTCTTAGAGACTCATGATAGCCATATCTTATAATAGAATTTATTTTTTAAAGAATAGAACTTGAAAAGAACTAGGTGAGGAAGACTATCTCAATCATAGAACAGATATTCTACCTCCTCTTTCTTGGATTTCTTCTTTTCAGCTTCCTCCACTTCTTTGGTGATATGGACTTCTTCTCTTCCTCTTTTGTTATTTTCATTCTTGATCTTAGGAAAATCTCTCTTGTAATGCCCATATTCTTGACATCCATAGCATTGAATCTTAGCCGTGTTCTTCTTATTCTTCTTATGACCAAAATTTCCAAATTTACCTTTTCTTTTCGTCATTATAGCATATGCTTGATTTTGCTCATTTGATCCCACATCAGTCTTTGTCTTTAGTTTGGTTTATTCAATCTTGCATAGAGACCATAGATCCTGGAATGGAGTAGCTTCTTTCTTCCCATGAATACTTGAAGTAAAGTTACCCCACTCCTCTGGTAGTGAATTTAGTACTATGGTGGTCATCTTCTTGTCAAACATTATTTCTCCCAGATCCTGAAGTTGATCCCTTATTTCAGATATCCTCATGAGGTATGAGGCTATCTCTTCTTCCTTTGATATCCTTAGCTTGTAGATTTATTTCCTTAATGAGATAACTTATCCTACAGTGCTTACGGAAAACAAATCTACCAATTTCTCTTGGTCATCTCGGATAGCAAGGGAGGTGTATTGTAGCCCCTCTGGATGAATTATTCAGGGACTGATTTGATATCATTGCAAAAACCATAGTTTTTTGCTAGACGTCCAAGGAGATTAGCCCAAAAACAGTGCCAAAGATATTCATTTATCTTTTCCTCCTCCTTGTTGGTTATGATGTTTCTCTTCTTATGATTTCATGCTCCTCCTTCTTGTCTTGGATGCTTGATATAGTTCTTCTCTTAAGTGAGGTTGAGCTTCCCTATTTATAATAGTTTGTCCATCAATAATAAGTCAACTTCTCCTAGTGACAAGGTCGACATACCTTTATTGAATTATCTTTAGGTCGACTTTAAGGTGAACTTGTGACATGGTCATGTAGAGTTAACAAAATTTCGTTTACAATGAATTAAATTCCCAAATAGGTCTTCAATCCTTGACATTGACTTTACTTTATGACTTGATGACCAAACCTAATAGCTCACAATGGGAGCTTTAACTAAAAATACATTTCCTTTGTCATGAAACCTATAATTCAAGCATTACAAAAATTACATAAAATCACAATTACACATGTTATTATGAAGACCAAACCTAGTTAAACTTTTCAACATGAATTCTCATAATGTATTTACCTACTGGATATTGAAAGAATAAAAATGCACCACCTCTATTTAAAAAATAAAAATAAAAAAATAACAAAGAACTATTTAATTTTCAAATGAAAAATAAAAATAAAAATACAACAGAAAAGACATAAAACTTGTATAACATGTTCTTTCCCTTCTTAAACTTCAAATGCATGTGGTAAATCTTGGAGTTAACTTAGTCCGTTAATCTCTTGAACCTAGAATTGAATTTTATGTAAATATTATAATGATATTTGGTTGCTTCTTAAACTTCAAATGCATGTGGTAAATCTTGGAGTTAACTTAGTCCGTTAATCTCTTGAAAATAGAATTGAATTTTATGTAAATATTATAATGATATTTGGTTGCTTATATTAGTATTTTAATAGGTTTTTGCAAATATATTAACTCAGTCAAGAATGAAATTGCTCTTTTTTTTTTTATTGATTTTATTTTTTTATGTTTTATTTAAAAGGAGTCCAAGATTATACTCAATTTTATGGATACTTGTTAATTTCTTAAATCATAAATAATTGTAAAACATTGTCATAAATTTATTATGGAAAGCATATTGTTGCTTTTCAAGAAAGTAAATCTAAATGGATGTAATCTCTTTCTCTTTCTTTTTTTTTTCCGGAAAATACCAACTGTATTATATTACGTATTACATATTGTTTACATAAATAGTAGTTCACATGTCCACTCACAACCAACAGAAATGTCCCGTGGAAGAAAATCATATCAAAATATCCCCGAAAGATAAAGAAAGTATCTCAAAACCGATACTCAAAAAAAAAAAAAAACCCAAAAAGAAAAAAATATTTATCATCAGAGATCCACACATTCCTCGTGTCAAAAAATATAATGTTTACCCTATCAATCCTTGCGATGTAGAAACAAGGTACCAATGATTAGTGGATGGAATTATATTAGGTATTGCATATTGTTTACATAAATAGTAGTTCACATGTCCACCCACAACCAATGGAAATGTCCTGTGGAAGAAAATTATATCAAAATATCCCCCAAAGATAAAGAAAGTATCCCAAAACCGATACTGAAACAAACAAACAAAAAAACCCAAAAAGGAAAAATTATTTATCATTAAAGATCCACACATTCCTCGTATCAAAAAATATAATGTTTACCGTATCAATCCTTGTGATGCAAAAACAAGATACCAATGATTAGTGGACGGAAAAATGACCACTGTGCGGATAGATGAAATCAACAAAGTATTTATAATGCAACATTCTGAAAGGAAGCGAAATACCATCTTTGGATAACTTGTTGGCGACAAAATTGAATTCCCAGTATGTATGTGCAATAGACACATCAGTGAAATGTTCCATGATTTTCTGGATTCTACCTATCCAATTAAAAAGGAGAGGTAGGCAGAAAGAAGATCTATTAGAAACCCAATCCATAATCACTTACGAATCTCTGTAGACTTCCAGTTGTTCCAATTCAAACCTGCATACCCAAAATCAAAGGCCCCAGAGTGCCAGAACTTCAATGCGTGTATTTGGACCTTTACCCCCATTCTAGCGTATATGGTACATAGTGCACAGCCTAATGATGATGTAGGCATCACAACTGCATATCCCATCCTTAGTTGCACCATCAAAGAAACCCCGAGGGAAAGGTGTTGTGGTTTGTAGAGGATAAATATGTCTCACCGTAGATGTATTGCCGCCAAAATTTGGTTCCCTGAAATAAGCCGCAATGCAAACACACCACTACCAGATATTAGGAATTTTGTCCTTAAAAATGAGGAATTGCGGCTTTTCCAAATTCCCCACATAATGTAGATAGGAAGTGGTTTGAAATCTTCTATTCATAATCCAATCCTAAATACAATCTACCACAGAAGTGCAGTTCCAAACCCCCTGAATATGTAGCATCTTGAAAACACCAATCCAAATGGATTTTGTAAAGGAGCATCATAGAAATATATGAGTTGGGTCTTCCATCGCCTCCATACAGAGTAAACAACATCCAGACCCACTATGTCCTTTATGAAAGATACTGTCCCCTATCAAGATCCTGTTTTGCCAAATGAGCCAAGCAAAGACCTGTAGCTTTGTAGGAATATTCCACTTCCATATTTGCATAAATCATTTGCAAGAGATAGAAGGAAATGGTGGCCAAATGTACAATATGCATCCTTAACCAGTATTTGACCCATAACCAAATTGTCATTCCAAAGATATTTATCCTCGTTATCATTAAGAAATATACCTGCATGTCCAAGGTCTCAGGTCTCAAACGTAGATGTTAAATATATCATCAAAGTCCCCATATGAACCAATGTCGGAAGCCATGAGTCATTTGGGATTGGAAAAAACATATTGTACAAATATTTGACTAATAAAGTATATTCCCATATTGTGGATTTTCCGCAATAGATCCATCAAAAGGGTGTGATCCATTGTAAATCCACAAATTGGATCTAAACCAATTTCAATGTTTGGTCCCTTTGTTGAATTCCCATGATCTTGGGTCTAAGTTAGAGTCCTAAAATCACTGACGGTACCAAACCAAGAATCTCAACCAGAACTAATTTGCACAATGGAAAATATAAAGCAGTAAATCACATATGCATAAGTATACACAAAATTTAACAAAATCATACAATAATGTACAACCCAATCTTAGTTATATTAAACCAATATGAATAATACAACAATCTATGGAATTCAAGATACAATTAAAAACACGCTACGCAAACTCGATGTCGTATCTTTTCTTGTTGGTCCTTCGCTTCCATATTTCTCACTAGATGCCCCTTAGTCCTTCAAAGGACAACACATCGAGACTCTAGGAGAGCTGCCACCTAACACTGCTGCAAGTCACTTCTACTTGGTGTACATGGGTTGATCCAATATTCTCTCTAGCTTTGCCATTTCCCGAGCTCCAAACTATCAGGCTAGCAGTTACCTTTGTCCATCAAGGTGTTGCACTTCGACACCAATATTCACCCCACCTTTAGCTCCTCTTCGTCACATCAAGATAGCTAGTCAAGGGATACTTTGGGAATCCAACACACTGGCCTCCACCAAATCTGAGCCAAATATCTCTTCAGCCAATCACCCCGTGCCATATTCCAAGCATGAATGTGGGACTCAAACCGAAAGAACCAACCAAGGCATCCCAAGGCTAAACAAACTCACTCTCATCAATAGAAATTGGGGTTTACCGTGATCCACACCGGATCACTAAGCCAACACCATAAACATGTCATAATTGGATTTACCATGATCTACACATGATCACTAGGCCAACACAAGCATTGATTTCACAGGATTCTCTCTGCCTAAACTGTGAGGAATTTCCCTATCTCCTAGTCTCTCAAGATTTACCGCAACCCATAGTCTGAATCAGGGATCACTAGGCCCTAAACCAAGACATATACTCCAGGCTTTACCATATATCCCAAACCTGAGATTCCTGGGCCTGATGGAGAGGAAACCACCTCTTAAGATTTACCACAATCCAAACTCGGATCACTAGGCCTTAAATCGAGGCAACACATAAACCAGTTTTGTGTCATATCATTTAGAGATCCACCTCACTCAGTGTCGAATCCATTCGGCTATCCAGATAAACCAAAACATGAGAACTCCATAACACCATGGCTATTCAGAAATGGAAAGGCTAGGCTGAAAACACTGTCAGACTTGGAAAAAACCACGCCAAGATAGAAATGAACCACATCCAATACCATGCATGCCAAATCTAGAAAGGAAATCACACATGAAAATCAATACATGAAAAAAAAAATCCCGTTGTAGCTACCTGATCTTGCTCTTCCTTATTTACTCCTTCCTTCTTCTTGTTTTCTTTCCTTTCTTGGTCCAAGAGAGAGAGAGAGAGAGAGAGAGAGAGAGAGAGAGAGAGAATAATGAGAAAGCTCCAAAACTGAACTAACAAAAGGTTGAAATAACAAAAGCTTTCCAACTGATCCTCATAAACCTTTTTATCAATGAGGCCTCTATTTTATTCATTTTCCATTATTTTCCTTCATTTTCCTCCTCACATGAGACCTGTGACCTTTCGTCTCCCTTTTCTCCTAATTTCCATTATTTTAATAATGAATGTGCCAAATATACCATTTTGCCTTTCCAAATCCTTTTCCTTTGCCAATTTCCTTAGCCATATTATCTAAAATGAACACCCACTAGGATGTTTTGCCTAACATTAAGCTTGGAATATGTGTCACATCAACCGTGGTTATTATTTTTTTAACTTTTATTACATGGAATTTTCACCAAGGCTATTACAGAACTCTCCCCCTTGGGGGACACCATCCTCGATGTTCAACCACACGTATACCTTAGCAAAACTATTGAAAAGAAAACATACTTCCCAAAGAGATTTCTAACTTAGCTCATTGCATTATTTACAATGAATAACCCGCTCAAGAGAAAAAACCATCATGACAATCACACCGCATACTGGAGCTTTATAACACAAATCATTACGATATTTACAATAATAACCACATATATACATATGCACATTTTCCCAATTGGAAACTAAAAGGATACAATGTTTTCATCCACAACAAGGGAATCCAAAGGCTCACACCTCCACCCTCAAAGTAACACCAGGATTCACCTCTTTCCCAGGAAGTCCAGAATCTACTGCCAAATTCAAAGTTGCATCCAATGTCCAGCTCTACAATCCTACGCCACTCGTCCTCTCAGTGAACAGTTACCAGTTCATTATTCCAGGGCACACTCCCAATGTGCATCTGAGTCCATCTGGAAATGCTAATGATAACAAAAAAATCCATCCCCGACCTTCCCTTCTCTGCTACACAGTCCCTTAGGCAAGCCGGTCATCCCCTTCCATGCAGTCACTCACCTTCCAAGTTCCCTGACATCCCCTATCTCGGGCGATCCATCCCTTGGCAAGGCTTCTTCACATCGGAAGATACAAAAACCAAGGCATATACCTTCCTCAAAACCATCATACTAGTCATAGCATGCTCATGGAAATAAATGGACATTATTGGGTACAATGTGTACACAATAACTCATGTACACAACACCACATGCACAACATGTACACAACACCACATGTACACAGTGCCACATGCACGACATGTGCACAGTACCACCTGCACATGGAACCACATGCAAAACATGTACACAACACCACATGTACAATCATGCACACAACACCATATGCACATAGAACCATATCTACAACACACACACACACACACCACTATATGTACATAACATTGCATATTCAACATGTACATAGCACCATCGTACACAACACTGCACATACAACATGTGCAACACCATATGCACACAACACTACATATCCAACATGTACATAGAACCATATATACCTAAAAATTCGTATGCATTATACACAAAACACCATATATATACAACAGACATACAACATCATATGTACACAATACTACATATGTTATATGTACACATCACCATAGGTATAATCACTGAATATAGATCATGCACAACATATACACAACAATACTATTGCACATCCATAGACCACACACTGACCCCACAAGAAACCTTTCTTCTAGTATCTTTCCACTATCCGTGCTTATCCTAGCATTTCATAGATCACACTACTTTCATTTCGTTGATGTACCCCTCAACATTACCTGTCCATAACATAAACAAAGGCTTAGTACAAACATATAATATCAATCTATGTCCACATGATACTGAACTCATAGATCTATCAAGGCTACCCTGCCACTTGATTCCTCATAGCCAGGAACCTCTTCATGTTATTCACCACAAAACTCTCCCTGAGCTCCATTAATTTCCTCTTTCCCCAACCAATTCCCAAGCCTCTAAAAAAAAAGAAAATAACAAGAAAAAACGAGAAGAAAACCATGAAAACCAATAAAAATATGACACTGCAAACAAAGTGGCAAGGTCTTGCACCAGACATAAAAAAAACTAAAAATCAAGCGCAAAAAATCATAAAAATCCAAAATCACAAGACTAGCAACAAACAACGTGACTCAATCCCCCATGGTTTCCCAAAGCTTTCAAGGGAAAGCTCAACTTGAGCCTTATTCAGGATTTCATGGAATTCTCTTTTTCCATGTCATCCCCTGCATCATACTATCATAAGCACATAATTGTTAACGCATACATAAATATAACAATATACTAGTTATCTTACACTGTTGTGCTAAGCACATTTCCTTGTGATTGAACACGTACATATATCATCTCTCAAGGGACTCCAATCCCTTGACAAATACATCCATAACTAGAAACCAACTGTTATACATGTCAAATACATGTTCATAACATAACACATGTCCACATAATTCCAGATAAGTTCAAGGTTAAGAAGACTTCCTGTAGGCAAGGAACTCGTTCGTTTGGAATTAGGGTTTCCAAACATAGCCCAAGGAATTCTCGCTCAATTCCTTTTTTTTATCATTTACCTTGTACACTTGATTCTTATTATGCATTGTCACATCACCCAACTGTTAGTTATATAAACACACCAACATCGTTACCTTGTCACGTTAATACCAAGCATGTTCCCCTACAATTGTTCACACATGTCAATCACATGTTCCAAATACCAAGACATCATATCTATGATCTAAAATCAATCTCTACCAAGGCTAACAACCATGGCATAATCAATTAATAGTCAAAATCATAATAGTACAACTATCATGACCTACTTATACTCAAGTACACATCAGTTATCTCAACACACAGTGTGTTAGTACTACCATCTTAAGAGAATATCATTTCTACATGCAATCTTATATACACATACCCATATCATGCAACTAATCAAATATTCAACAATAAATAAATGACATAATAGACACCAACACTCAAACACCAAATAGACGACATAATCAAACATTCAAGTACAAAGTAGATGACATAAGCAAGCTCATACCTTAATGTATCTCAGGGGAGGCTATCTTGTCTACACAATCAATATAGATTAGCATGATATAAATTCACAACACATCAACTCAACCTAAATAAGATCATGATATCCATAATGTTAACTTGATAACATGTTCACATCATAGACTCATAAACAAATGCCATTCCTGCATAACAATCGCATATGCACAGTCACCCTAGATTAGTATGACATAATATCACAAATAAGTCGACTCATACCTAAAGGTCATAACCCTAACCAAATGCATAAGCCAATCCAAATTAGCATGATACATTTCACATCAAGATATTTATGTTATAAACCTAACCATCACGTTAACTAACATATAACAACAAGTTAACATCTAACATACTCATCAACAACACATAACATAATCATCATGCAACTAGAAGTTAACTTATAACATGTGTTGAGATTTTGTGTATATGGGGTAGCATCAGTTGTGCTCTAGGTCCCAAATTTTGAGGAAGGACTAGAGTACACTTGATCTACAAGATCCAGAAATGGATTTGGGAAATTCATCTGGTTTACGAGATATTAAATTAATTAATTATTTTAAGTGTATTTCCTAAGTTAAAACTTAGGGAACTTAAATAATTAAAGTGAATTTAATTAAACAGGTGATGAAATTGTCTTAGTCACACGGATCAAGCTTTCTTTTAATCTTAGCCATTGATTCAGTATTTGATCATGGTCGTTGGTTTTCCAACGATAAAAGTATAAAGGAAAGGCTTGGGGCCATTTGTAAAGACATACAAAGGTAGAGCATTGAAGCTAAGCTGAGATTCTAGGGCGGGTTTGCTAAGAATTCTCAGAAGTGTTTTAGCTACAGAGAGGGGAATTTAGACCAAGGGGATGATCTGATCCTGGGGTCAAGAATACACAAGAGGAAGAGATCATCTCAAGGACAGCGTAGAGGAAGGAAGAAATAGCAGCAACAAGGACAACGCATTCTCTCCAAGGACAACGTTATTTTCAGCAGGAAACCCTCATGGGTTATGAAAAGACCCTTCCGGGGTAGCGTAGTGACTGCGTCACCTAGTTTGGGGTAACACAGTCCCTTCTGAAGCAGTGTTGAGGGTTTGGAGAACTTCCAAGGCTGACGCAGAGGCTTTCAGGGGCTTCAGACACTGATGCAGAGCCTTTTAGGGATAACGCTGGGGTCTTGAGGCCCTAATCTTGGCTGAGTTCTGTAAATCCCGTTTGAGGGTGTGGATCAGTCATTATTTTGGCTCTAGATCAGCAAGTGAGCTATAGATCTAGAATTATCTTTGTTGGGTTTTCCAAATCTGAAACCTAGATTTGTGTATTCAGAAATATTCTTAATTATAGAACCCTCCAACAGCCAGAGACCGATTTTCCCATATTGGTTTTTTCCAGGGACTATTTGTCCAGAAATAATTGTGTCACTTTGTCAATGTGTGCATGTGCTTATTCTAGATATGAATTGGTAGAGATTTGTTATGTGTTTTTCTTCAATTTTAACTTGAATTTATTTAGTTAATAACTTATCTAAGTAGGAGGAGCTTAGCCGGATTAACATTAATAATTTCTGCATAAGATATCTCTACATGGTATCAGAGAAATTACAGATCTAGGAGGGACACCAGCTGAAGAGACTGAAGGTTCTAGCTACATAAAGCAACTGGAAAAGCAGCAGAAATGTAGATCTGAAGGGATAGCATAGTTTTCAAGAGCAGATTCGCGCAGAGGGAAGGGTGACGTTGTCCAACGCTGTGTCCTAGCAAGCCTACACAATTACTGCGCAGAGGAAGCTCAGAAACAACGCTAGTTCGGTCTAAAGCCAGCCAGTGTGATTCATATCTGAATTTTTCAGATCCAGAAAAGACTACAGAAAAGCTGCAGAAATTCAGAAGAGCTGGTGGGGTTAAAATTTTGAAGTTTTTAGATTTTTAGCCTTAGCACAAGTGACAAATATTGGGAGGAGATCAACTTCTCAGGAAGTTTCTTGCCAAAGGAAACTTAAAATTTGATCAGAGGATCAAAGAAGAAGCTGAATCGTAGTTGATTTGGTAGATTTACAAGAAGGGAAATCAAGTGTCAGAGGGAGCAGAAGGCACGTGTATTACCAAGGGCCTTATATCCATTTCTCTAGCAAAGCGAAAAGGAAGTTTTGACACATTTTGAGCATATGGCTCCTCATGGACTGTGTGATCAGGAGAGGCTAGATGGCCTCTCAAACTTTTCGATTTGGAAGACAAGGATCCTGATTGTCCTTAAGGCGTACAATCTAAGAGACCATGCAGAGCAGACTTTTGCCACACCGACAGATGTGGATCTCCTTCTAAAGCATAAGGAAGCTACTGGGCATGCCAAGCGGCTAATTATGGATAGTATCAAGGACCATATTGTACCACACATAGTTGAGAAGAAGAAAACTAATGAGATGTGGAAGGATTTGACTTCCCTATATGAGGGAAATTTTGTCTAAAGAAAAATGTTGTTGGAGACCCAAATGAGGTCATTCATGATGACCAAGGGAGAAGACATGGAACACTTCCTCTTCAGACTACAGTCAATCAAAGATCAGCTGACTGCAATGGATGTAATGGGTGAAACGATGGATGATGCTGTGATAGTCAGGATTGCCCTCAATGCAGTCACGGATGAGTGGGAAAACTTTGTCCAAAGTATATTGGGCAGAGCGGACCTCCCAGATTGGGATAGCTTGTAGTTAATTTTACGTCAAGTAGAACTTTGCAGATTCACCAAGAGGCAGCACAACCCAAGATTGAGCAAATTGAAGAAGGAATATGAGGAATATGCAGCCTTGGCATCAAAGAAGCAGCCGAAGAAGAAGAAGGATCTTTCAAAGATCAAGTGTTTCCAATGTGGTGAAATGGGACATTTTTCCAACCATTGTCTGGAGAAGAAAAGGGACAAGGAAGCATCTTCTTCCAAATCAAATGTGGCAGATGATGGGTTAGGAGATGATGTAGCCATAAGTGCTCATGAACCATAGAGGTGGCGTGACATGGACATGTAGAGGAGCTACATGGAGGAGAGGGGGGATCCTTGAGCAGCTCATCTCTTGGATCACATGTGAGCTATGACAACCTTAAGACAGTAGCGAGACAAGTGGAGAAGTGGGTACATAGATCACAGATGAGGCAGAAGTAGAGGCAGATCTGAAAACTAGAAGGAGCAACACAGAGCAAAGTAGAAGCAACGTAGAAGCAATAGTAACACAGAGGCTTATGTGACTTCAGTAGCGCAGAGGGACAATGCAGTGGATCAACAACGTGATAGAATTTAGCACAAGGAGCTGATGTGACTTCATTAGTGCAGAGAGAGTCTGATTACATAGGCAGAGCTATAATTGTGCATTGTTCTTTAAATGCCAACGCGGATCTATAGCCTATGGAGCTTCAGTGATGAAGATGCAGCCCATCAGACTTGTTTGTCAAAGATTGGGTAGGAGATTCAGTTGTTTCTCTCAACAACTAAAGTTGTAGTGCAACAACTTAGTAGTGGTAGTGCTATGAGCAGCACAGATGCAACATATTGAGAGGGCGATGTAGTACAGAGATTGCAGTGGCATTGGAAGAGTCATGGGAAGCAATACAAAATGGCAGTAGCAGTGCAGAGTTGAGTGGCAGCAGGCCAAGAATTAGCAACACAGAACCAGTGCCCAAAATCATGTAATGCATAAGTGTGATGTATTTCTAGAGCACACCCTTGATGCTAAGAGGGATTGTTGAGATTTGTGTATTTGGGGTAGCATCAGTTGTGCTCTAGGTCCAAAATTTTGAGGAAGGACTCGAGTACACTTGATCTACAAGACCCATAAATGGATTTGGGAAATTTCATCTGGTTTAGGAGATATTAAATTAATTAATTATTTTAACTGTATTTCCTAAGTTAAAAATTAGGGAACTTAAATAATTAAAGTGAATTTAATTAAACATGTGATGAAATTGTCTTAAGTGACATGGATCAAACTTTCTTTTAATCGTAGCCATTGATTCAATATTTCATCATGACCATTGGTTTTCCAACAAGAAAAGTATAAAGGAAAGGCTTGGGGTCATTTGTAAAGACACACAGAGGCTGAGCATTGAAGCTAAGCTGAGATTCTAGGGCAGGTTTGCTAAGAATTCTCAGAAGTGTTTCAGCTGTAGAGAGGGGAATTTAGATTAAGGGATGATCTGATCTTGAGGTCTAGAATATACAAGAGGCAAATATCAACTCAAGGACAACGCAGAGGAAGGAAATAGCAACAGTAGCAAGGACATCACAGTCTCTCTAAGGACAGTGTAATTTTCAGTAGGAAACCCTCAGGGGTTACGCAGAGACCCTTCAGGGGCAGTGTAGTCACTACGTCACCCAGTCTGGGGTAACACAGTCCCTTCTAGAGCAACTCTGAGGGTTTGGAGGACTTACAAGGCTGACGCAGAGCCTTTCAGGGATAACGTTGTGGTTTCTAGGCCCTAATCTTGGCTAATTTCTGTAAATCTCGTTTGAGGGTGTGGATCAGTCATTATTTTGGCCCTAGATCAGCCAGTGAGTTGTAGATCTAGCATTATCTCTGTTGGGTTTTCCAGATCTGTAACCCAAATTTGTGTATTCAAAAATATTCTTAATAATAGAACCCTCCAATAGCCAGAGACCGGTTTTCCCACATTGGGTTTTTTTGGGGGACTATTTGTCCAGAAATAATTGTGTCACTTTGTCAATGTGTGCATGTGCTTATTCTAGATCTGAATTGGTAGAGATCTATTATGTGTTTTGCTTCGATGTTAACTTGATTTTATTCAGTTAATAACTTATCTAAGTAGGAGGAGCTTAACCGGATTAACAATAATAATTTATGCATACGATATTTCTACAACATGCTCATCAACAACATATAATATAATCATTGATTTAACTACAAGTTAACATATAACATATTCATCAACAACATATAACATAATGATCAGTTAATACCATGTCTGACTAATCAACGCATGTACGTATGATCACACTAGTTAACTAACATCTATCATAACATCGATAGAATGAAAGGCATACACATAACTGTAATGGCATATGACTACACTGATCAACTAGCATTTATTACATATGTAACCATAATAATAGAATGACGGCCATATAAGTAACCCTAATACTTATAACAACCATGAATCACACACCTGCATGCCAAGCATACAAACTTGTATGACGATCTTCTCTTACCTGAAAATCCATTGTTGCAGCGTCACTTTAATGATCTGCATCTCCTGCACTATCTTAGCCAACACATTAGCATCAGAGCATACTAATATCATCATGATTACCTAATTGCATACAAGGACCTCATGGACAACATCCATAGCCATGAAAATGCATGCATAACAACATATAGACACTAACATGCATAAAAAATGCATATACAACCATAAACTCATGACGACACATCCCAACATCAACCTTCACATGGTGACATCACTATCAACACCATGTGAATGCAACAAGCCAATAGGCTACAAGCATAAGGAATACATGTTGGGCTTCAAAATGTCATACAAATATCACTCATTACCATAAAATTTTCACCTATGCTTCCATTATATCACTCATTATTCACTACCATGTCACTTCATTTTCCCTATTATTCATCATTAATGGGTCTTATTTATATCTTCCAAATATTATTTATTTTCAAGCATTTTTAAGAGAAATTCTTGATTAAATATTAGAAAATAATATATTTTACTTCATATATGGAAAGTGGATTGTGTTTGTGACATGTGTAGGTTCTAAGGAAGCTTCCAAGACACCTTTATGTGGCCTTGAATGCTCAATTTCGAATTTAATAAGATAAGCCTTATGGAGAAGATCATGATCTCATGGAGAAGATCAAGGAAAAAAGAGGGTTATGTGTCTAGATGGTTGAGAGACGTATGGAACTAAAGAGAGATTAGTGGATCATCATTATGAGTTTTTTATCTCATCCCATTGTATAAATAGGAGTACAATCTCCTCCATTTGTAATCTTAGAGTTGGTTTGTACATCATGATGAAGATTTTGAAATAAAGAATTATACTTTGATTTTGTTGCTTCTACATTTGAGTCTTCTTTGAAGTGGTGTGCTTGTGGAGTTATGGAGGGCCCCCATGGCCTCACTTGCATGCTTATTTTAGGTATAATTTAATTTATGTTTTTATTTCATTTTAGCTTTTAAGATTGTTTTTAGATGTTATAATATTGGAGGAGATCCTAAAATTCAGTTGTTCTTGTAAGAGAACCTTAGGATCTTGACGAATGTTAGATCTAGGTTTGTTTATTTGTTCTAATATTGGAGGAGATCCTAAAATTCAGGTGTTCTTGTAAGAGAACCTTAGGATCTTGACAAATGTTAGATCTAGGTTTGCTCAGTTGTTGGAAGAGATCTTGACGAATATGTTCTTGTAAGAGAACCATAGATCTCAGACAAATTAGGAATCTTTCTAGACCTATAGGTGGCACTTCTAAGTTTACCTTCCCGGGTTGACATTAAATTGAACTCTGATTGACACCATCAATTAGAACCAAGCATTTTGGCGCAGTTGCCGGGGAAGTGCAACTAGAAGTATTTAGTAATTATTTTATGCATTTGTTTTTATGGACTAATTTGTGGAGCTTGGTGATAGCAGATTCATAAAGGAATTTCAAAGTTTGGAGCATTTTTATTTTATTTTCGCATATAGTTAATTTAAATTCAGTTTTTATTTTAAAACCCCCCATTTCTCACTAATCCATCTACGAATGAGGAATTTGACAATGTTGAATAGGTACTTCTTGGAGAGCAAGGACAATAACCTTGAGCCAACTCTAAGACAGGTTACTCACATACTTTTAAAACACAACGTAAAAATTTTAAATCTTGATGTGAGCATGTTCGAATTTTTAATCCGTAGATGGCTTCACTGGAAGCATTCATTTACCTAGGAAATAAATAAATCTTTCAAGCAAGATAGGTAGAATATATTAGAAAAATAAAAATGAGATCTCATTAGAAGTTATTAGAAGTCGTTATCATTAGAAGTTTTTAGTCTTATTTTCAAAAAAAAAAAATCATCATGAATAAATGAATAAATTCAGTGGCACAGTAAGAGTTGTTTCATCTTCACATTTATGTGTCTTGTTTCTGTATCACGGGTAAGCCAGGAGCTTGATTATCAGAATGCGTTGTCTTCCGAGAGTCTAAACGCCCCCGAGACATTACAGAAAGAGTGTAGATAATGCAAGGTTTTGTCGCAAATCTTGATTGTGTTTATTTTCCATCCACGCTAACCTGTATATATTAAACAAATCAAGAGAATAGTATGCTCTCTTCCTGCGCTTCGTGCGATCAAGAAGATCAGAAAATCTATCGATTTATTTCAAATAAAAATACTCTCACTGGAAAATTGATCTATGATATGACAATAAAGAATTTTGTCAATGAGCAAAAGATCATCTTGAAAAATTTTTAGATAAAACTTAGTTTTCTTTTAATTTTAGTTAAAAAAAATAAAAAAATATAAAAAATATCAATTCCCACAAAATAATAATATATATATATATATATATATATTATTAAAAAATTCTTTTTGAAAACTAACCATTTTTTTTAAGATAGGATTCCATTTTTTTTTTTTTAGATTTAAAAAAAAAAAAAACCAACAAACTCATTTAAATAAAAAATTCACAAAAAAACAAAACATTAATAAATTAAATAAAAATGAAATACAAACCATAAAAAAATGCAAAACATTAAAAACAAAACAAAATCATTTAAAAAAAAAAACAAAACAATTAAAAATATATATATCATAAAAAATAAAAAACAAGAAAACGCAACCCAACGAATTTTTTTTTTTAAATGACACAACAAATAACAAACCATGTCATATATAAAAAAAAGCCGAGAGCATTCACGAGGTGTCAAGAAATCTGCTCTGCGTCATGTTCAGGAGGTCCTTTACAATTCACTCCCAACAATCGGTAGCCTCCGCGTCAAGATCTCGGACACAAAGATACCATATGTAAGTGCAACAGGAAGAGTAAACCACTGAAATGAATTCGTGTCATAGAGATATCAAACCAAAACTTCATGCGATCCATAAAGGGATGTGATATGTTGAAATTTCAAGCTATGAGTAAATAAATACGAATCTTTGTAGTTCGAACCACTGCGAAAATGTATCGACTCATGGAAAAGATAGAGTTATAGATATGTGAGTTGTGTGTACAATCGAGCCACAACAGCAAAACAAATGCGAGCCTAAAATGAATTATCGATTTATTTTGATAAACCTAATCATCTTGCCAGCAAGAATTTGTCAAACGGTTACCACTACAGATCTGGGATCTCACTCATTTGATGCCGAAAATGCTATTCTTATTAAATGTTGTGTCAGACATTGACGGAATGAAATTTATTTGGAGATTATGAGTTCGATTTTGTGCTAATTTTATTTAATGCTCCTACGTACATTATTATTACGCCGAAAGGCGTTCCCTTTGTCACTTTTTGCCCTTTTTTGAAAAAAAAATTTCATTTTTTTGGGTTCTTCAACTTTCTGCAAACTATAACAATTTTTCCGTGTAGAATTTCATTTTGCGGTAAAAATAAAAGTTGTGAGAAATTTTGTTAGCTTTCTATTACTTATTTTGTGAAATTTTTTTATGCGGATTTGATATGTCAACTTAGCGTTTCTTTGAGTGTGTGTTTCTTAACAATCAAAGAATTCATAAGTAGTCATGTTATGTGGCAATGTTGTATTCATTGAAAATTCTTGTTTTTGAAAAAACAAAATGTGTTACAACAATCTAGACAAAGTCTACTTTGGTTTCATCATATTTACAAAGCCAATGGATGCATATCATAATTACTAGAATTTTTTGAACTGGTCTAATACGAAAAACTGCGTATTTTTGATATGTTTCGTGTGGCAACAAATTTCTTAACATACAAGTTATAAACTAAAAATCTAAAAGCTACCCATTACAGTCAACGGACCAATGTAATGCCCCATAATTTTTTAAATTTTTTTTACAATGTATTTTGGGAGATACAAAATTTTGATTTCACCGAATCACGATGACCCTCAAAAATTGTTTGCACTCATTTTATTAGAAAAATAATTAAAATTAATAAACGTTTACGAAATTTCATAAAATTTATATTTCCTGAAAGTAGATTCAATTCTGAAAATGCTTTTCTTGGTTCCGACAGTTAATTAACAAGTTTTCATGGAGTTTAATCAGTCCAAAGTTGCAGAACCGTTTTCAGAGCTTGGCTCTGCGTAATCAGTGACGCGATAGTTCGGCCGAACTATTAGCGACAGTTCGGCCGAACTATGTTTTCCGCTTACGGGCCGCTAAAACTAACGTCTTAATAGTTCGGCCGAACTTATTATCAAAAGTTCGGCCGAACTATTGTGTAATTTTCCGTCGGCCGGAATTTTTTGTGGAGCCCCCTACAAAACACATATTTCGCGGTCAATATAAATTGCCGCGAAATGATTCACAATTTTCGCACATTTCGCACTTCATTTCATCTTACAACTTGGTTTGAATTCAAAAAAATTTCTTCAAAGTTTGGGGTTAAAAAAATTTTTTGGAAGACATTTTCCGGAGGCGGCGTGATTTTTCTTGGAGGTTCAAAGTTTGAATTTAAAAAACTTTTTTGGAAGACATTTTTGGAGGCGACGTGATTTTTCTTTGAGGTATGTACGTGTTTTGTGTTGAAATAAATCTTTTGAGCTTTTTTGTTAAAAAATTTTTCTTTACATTTTAAGATTTAAAGAATTTTTTTGGAAGACATTTCTTGGAGGCGGTGTGATTTTTCTTAGAGATATGTACGTGTTTTGGATTGGATTACGTATTTTTTAGAAAAGATTTTTTTAAATTAAATCTTTTGTGATATTGTTTGTAATTGAGTTATTTTCTAATTTTTTAAAGGAAATTTTTTGAACCTCATACCCTATTATCATGGGAAATCGAAGAACTTGTGTGAGAAAATATGATCGAAAAAGAAAGCCCGAGGAACGTAGAGAAGAGACGAGACAATATCGCAAAAGAAAGTTAGAAGCTCTCTCAAATATTGAAGAGGAAAATCAACCTCAAGCAGAAATTGAAGCATGTATGTAAATGTAAATATTACATGCTCTATTGATATATATTTAAAATTTTCCTAATGTAAAATGTAACGCTTAATTTTTATTTGATAAACTAGTTTGAAAAATATTTTGTTTGATGTAAACAGACACAGATATTCCTCAAAATATTGAAGAAGAAAATCAACCTCAATCAGAAATTGAAGCAGGTATGTAAATGTAAATATTATGATCTATTGATATATTTTTAAAGTTTTCCCAATGTACAATGTGAAGCTTAATTTTTATTTGATGAACTAGTTTGAAAAATATTTTGTTTAATGTAAACAGACACAGATACTCCTCAAAATATTGAAGAAGAAAATCAACCTCAAGCAGAAATTGAATTGGGTATGTAAATGTAGATATTATGATCTATTGATATATTTAAAATTTTCCTAATATTTATTGACATATTTATTAATTTAGTTATTTATTGAATATGTACTATTTTTTCGAATATGTACATATGAAATCACTATCGATAATGAGATGTTAGAAAATGTCGACACTCACACATATGGAGATAAAAAACCTGACTATATTATACGATATCGTGTCGAGAAAATTTTGGAAACGTTTTTCAAAACTGAGCAAGTGACAGTTCAAGCTCAAATGCTGAAAGGTCTCTTATCATCAAGGAAATTAAAAGAAGCGACGACACTATTGGGTATTCGAAAATCAACCAAAGATAAAAAAATGAAAGAAGAGGTGATAAAAAATATGAGTAGTGCTATAGAGTCGATTAAGAGATCTAGAGATAAAAATGTTTCAAATATACGTAGAGGAATACAAATGGCAATGGTTTCACCAAGTACTCAAGAGAATCGTTTGAATCTAACATCTATGGCACGAGCACCGGGAACCTCGCGAAAAACTCTGCACAAACATCGAAAATTTCGACTGCAAATAGACGTAAATGATGAACTCGCTTGTTGGAGAGCTATTTGTAGGCAACCATACAAAGATAGACTTGGAGAAGATGTTAAAAAAATAATATATGAATATTGGAAGAACAATTCGCGTGTTTCACCCACTGCAAGACATGTGATGCGAGGAATAATAGCACGAAATCAATACGAAGAACATGAAAAACATCTCTTGGAAACCACTCAAATAGATTTATTCAACAAGTTCAAAGAAGAGAATCGTCAAATTCAAGTTTCACTCAGTGCTTTTGTTCAACAAAAACCATGGTATGTAAAACCTATCACCGTACGCGACACTTGTTGTTGCCGTTATCATGTGGAATTTGAGTTATATTATGGCACATTCCTTGATTTCGGTAGAACATTATGGAAGGATTCACCTCCTCCTTCCACTATCCGTGAATTCATATCTCAAATTCTATGTGAAAGAGAAAGCGATGAACTATTTTACAAAAAGAAATGTGTTGGTGGTAAAAAATGCGATGATTGTGGAAATTTGACTAAATTTCAAAAAAAATATCGTATTGATATAAATGATCAATCATTGTCCAACATGAAAGTGAAATGGAAGAGATACGAATATACCAGTACATCGATTCAAAGTGCAGATAGTGTTAAAATAATCGAATTACGAGAAGACGAAATTTTTCTAATAGACTTTTTGAGAAAGTTTGAAGCAGAAATTTACAAATACACCATGCATTCCCATAGAGCTCGATGGCAAGACTTGAAATTCAAAAAATCTCGTGAATTTTTTCCACCAGGAACCATTTTGTCAGTGATTGATTTTGCAGAAAACTACACATTTGCTCCACAAAAAGAAATTCAGAGTGAATACTATCACTCTAACCAAGTCTCCATGCTCGTCCATATTCTATATAGACATGCTGAACAAAATGTCGATCATATAGAAAGCACGAGTGAAAATCGACATATCATTAAAGAATATTTTTTTTATATCAGTGACGATCGTACGCATGATACATGTTTTGTACAACATTGTTTTGGAAAAATTTATGATTCATTGAAAAATCGTGGAATAACATTCAATGAACATTGGATATTGTCAGACGGATGCGCAGGTCAATTCAAATCTGCACGATCATTTTTTTGGTTGTGTCGTCTTCATAAGAAAACCTCCATTAAACATTGTTGGAATTTCTTTGAGACTGGCCATGGAAAAGGAGAACATGACGGTGCATGAGCATGCATAAAACGAGTACTTCGAAGATATCAAATGAACCACTTTGCACGCCGACTTGCAAACGCTGAAGAAGTTGTTCAATGGTGCAAAAATGCTCTAAGCCATGAGATTAACCCATCACGAGAAGTGCAAAGGTACATTCAATTTAATTTATATTGGTAATCTAATTTTAAAAATTGTACATTTATCATGCAATTTGATTATTTTTAATTGTATTTTGATATCATATTTACAAATTCTTTTTCTAATTTTCCATATAAATGTTTTTCTGGCATATTGGAATCAGAGATGTAAATAGATCAATTGGAAATGAAGTTGGAACAATAAAAGGGACTCGAAAATTGCATTCAATTCAAACAAAATTGTCCACAAATGTGTTTGCATTGGATAAAAGAAAATATTCTTTTTTTTGTGATGTTTGCATAGACAACACAAAATCCAATGACATCTGTGAAAACAAAATGTATGTGAACGATTGGAAACATACAGAGCTAAATACAAAGGAAAAAATGTCTGTTGCAATGATTGAAGAAATGGAATCAGAGGAAACTACAATATCATCCGATGGTGATCGAGTTTCTGATCTTGTTAGAGAAGGTAACAATTGAATTACTTTTTAATGATTTAAATATTTACAAATTTAAATTTAAATATGCATAATTAAATGTTAAATTTATTTTATTGTGCAGGAGATGTTTTTGCTGTAATTGCACCTATTAACAACGATGAAAATGTGAAGTATTATTTGATGCGTTGCACTGAACAAAAAATGAAATTATTACAAGACTATAATGATCACGGATTTCAGTATGACAAAGGGTCTATTATACTGAAAGGTTATTTTTTCAAACAAACTCATCAAAGTGGAGACTTTGTTTACTTTGAAGACTATGAACCCGATTCCATAAGTTGTCAATATAGTCACTTGGTGTGTGCAGCACGCATAAAGTTGATAGAAGTTCAATCAAAGAAAAAATCAAAAATTAAGAAATGGAAAATGTCAAAATCCGATCATGAACGGATTATTGAGGATGGAAGTCCATTAGAATTTTTTTGAGTGAAGTGTCAGGACAACAATTTATTATCTTTTAAACCTTTCAGTACTCAACTAAAAATTGAACTGCTTATGTTATTTGTGGTTTGCAAATGTTACAAATTGTTTGGGTACAAGCACGTGCTCTAGTTTCCACCGAAAATAGTTTTTCTATACATGTGCATTGATTAAAAATGTTAAATATGTATTGGATATATATATTCTAGAATGAAATTAATTGTTCTTGTATATTAATTGTTTTTGTATATGTTCTCCGACCATATGGTACAAACTATTTCACTTTATTTTTTAAAGTCAGATTCGGTCCCCATATGGCCTAGCCTCCAAGGGACGAGATAACAAGTGGTTGTCCCCACTTGCCCGAATCTCGGCTTTTAAGTACAATTTTACTGTTTATGTCGAGCATCTTACATGATGTCCTAGCCAAAGATAGATTCTCTTTATTTCAAGTTTCTAGTAAAATTTGTCACCGAATGCCCTGCTCGAACTCTTGTAGTAAACACCATACCTCATCTCTCTTGCTCTCCAATATTATTAGGTTTAATTATTATAACACAAAAATCGTTCTAGACATTATCAATAATTTTTTGCGCTTAAAGTAAAATCAATGAACATTATTAATCCAATGTCCTTACAAGTAATGTACCATCATACATGCAATTATATCAAATTAGAAATCAACATATACAATGAAATCAATGGGGATTGTCTTGTTGCAAGTAGTTCATAATTTCAATTTACCATATGTGCAAATGTAGGTTGAAACCTTCCAAAACTTTAAGTTGTAAATTGAAACCATCCAAAACTTTAAGTCTTAAAACCCTTTCGATTATATATTGTGCATCATTAAAACATTTAACATTTAAATTTCATTAAATATCACATGCAAAATGTAGATTGAAACCATCCAAAACTGGAGTTTTAAAAACTTCACATGCCACATGCCAATTATAATTCAACAATCCAACAAAAACATTTAACAAATTAAATATCACACGCCACACTAAGACGACCACACTAAGAGGATTGGTGCACTTCGTTTGGAAGGAGTCAATATATGTCGTATTGGAGCGATTAGACAGAATTCGAAAAGGAAAGAGCTTGAACCAATTCAAGCAAACCCAGGATCGAATTGTTCTATGGAGCTTCATGAGAAGAGATATGTGAAAAGCACTGTTAAGCCATGCCAATTATAATTCAACAATGCAACAAAAACATTTAACAAATTAAATATCACACGCCAAAGTCGTTTCAAGTTTTTTGTAAAAGTTGTCGCCGAATGACCTACTAGAATATTATAAATACTCACTTTGTAAGATCATTTGGCATTCGAAAAAATTCGAAAGTCTTAGACTGTCAATCAATTTAAAGTATCATTCACCATAGGGAGTGTAAAATATTCAATGTAGGTTGGTGACGATGCTCACTCCTAGCTTGAAGCAGCGCCAATGACCAATTCTTTAATGAATTCCAATGCACTAGACCAACGTTGGTTCAACGTACTTGGTTTTTCACGCAAGAAATTCCAAGGATGGACTTTCTAGACAAACTGCTGAAATTGAAAAGCTTGACATGGAGATACGACAAGGTGAACAAAGACTTCAGGAACTCTTTATGGGAAGGGCTCACTTGAAGGAAATAAGCACCACGTTGCAGGGTAAAGTCAAGAACATGGAAGATAAGATCAAGAGGGACTTTCTTGATCCGAAACCTATTGGTTTGAAGAAATAAAATGCATGTGTTGGCACACTTGGAAAAGAAGACGACCAGACTAAGAGGATTGGTGCACTTCATTTGGAAGGAGTCAATATATGTTGTATTGGAGCAATTAGACAGAATTCGAAAAAGAAAGAGCTTGAACCAATTCAAGCAAGCCCAGGATCAAATTGTTATATGGAGCTTCATGAGAAGAGATATGTGAAAAGCACTGTTAAGCCAAGGGCTAGTTCAAAAAACATATTGGAAGAGGAAATGTTGAAGAAGATTGCGAAAGTAAGGCACAAGACAAGGAGGAATGATGATGAAAGTTCCTTGGACTTGAGATTCATGTCTACAACCGTACATGGGAAAAAGTTCTCTGCTTTGATAGACACGGGGCTACCCATAGCTTCCTAAGTTGAAAGGCAGCTTCATCTCTTAGAAAGAGGAAGGCTAGCATCGAGAAAGAGTTGAGTGCTTTCAAGGCAGTCAACTCAAGGATAAAAGTAGCACGACCGGTGTCATGAAAAGCACACATGTGAGAGTAGGGTCATGGTTTGGAAAGATAGAATTAAGAGTCATTGACATGGATGATCATTCTATGATGGACCATACCAATGATGGACCGAGACATGAACTCTTAATTCTTGTGATCAATCTTAAACTATTTTATGAAAGATAGATAAACCATTTAAATATTTAGCTCAAACTCTTGTAGTAAACACCATACCTCAAGTATCTCTTGCTCTCCAATATTATTAGGTTTAGTTATTATAACACAAAAATCATTCTACATTGTCAATAATTTTTTGCGCTTACACTGAAATCAATGAACAGTATTAATCCAATGACTTTACAAGTAATGTACCATCATACATGCAATTATATCAAATCAGAAATCAACATATACTACATAATGAAATCAATGCGGATTGCTAGCTTGCCATGTTATAACATTTCAATTTACCACATGTGCAAATGTAGGTTCACATTCTATCATTCATGCTTGAATACCCAAATCAATGAACACTATTAATCCAATGACTTTATAAGTAATGTACCATCATACATGCAATTATATCAAATCAGAAATCAACATATACTACATAATGAAATCAATGCGGATTGTTTTGTTACAAGTAACATTTCAATTTACCACATGTGCAAATATAGGTTCACATTCTATCATTCATGTTACACTGAAATCAATGAACACTATTAATCCAATGACTTTACAAGTAATGTACCATCATACATGCAATTAAATATCAAATCAGAAATCAACATATACTACATAATGAAATCAATGCGGATTTTTTTGTTACAAGTAACATTTCAATTTACCACGTGCAAATGTAGGTTCACATTCTATCATTCATGTAGTTTTAAAAACTTCAGATACCATTAGAATTATAATTAAACTATTCAACAAAAACATTTAACAATAAATATCACATGCCATGCCAATTATAATTCAACTATCCAACAAAAATATTTAACATTAAATATCAAATGTCAAATGTAATTAAATGACAACATTACTTCACATTCACATGCCAAAAGTACTAAAACCATCCAAAGAAAACTGAAATCAATGAACAAGTTATTAATCCAATGACTTTACAAGTAATGTACCATCATATGTATGCAATTATATCAAATCAGAAATCAACATATATATAATGTAATGAAATCAATGGGGATTGTCTTGTTACAAGTAACATTTCAATTTACCACATGTGCAAATGTAGGTTCACATTCCATCATTCATGTAGTTTTAAAAACTTCAAATGCCATGCCAATTATAATTCAACTATCTAACAAAAACATTTAACATTAAATATCACATGCCATGCCAATTATAATTCAAATATCTAACAAAAACATTTAAAACATTAAATATCACATGCCATGCCAATTATAATTCAACTATCCAACAAAAACATTTAACATATGTCCAAAAATATGTCCAAAAACATATTGTAATAAAATATGTCCAAAAATTGTAAATCTCACTCAAGTATCAAACTGTATCAAGTTTAACAAATTTTAAAACCATCTAAATTTTGAAATAAAATCAAATCTACTGTATGTCTTGTCCGTCAAATGGAAGATCTAGCCTCTGGGTCCCGGTTGGCTCGCTATCTTGTAAAAGGAAAACCTACATACACAATGTACATGTACTTGAACATTAAAATTTGAAGTTTTAAAAATTAACGAGAATATATATATCTAGAACTTCATGTAAAAAACAAAATATAACAAAAAAATCGCGCAATACCTCGTAAGGTTGCCTCTCCATTTGATGAAGAGTATCTTCCATAGAAACATCTCTAGTGGTAACCTGTACAATATACATGTACAGTTAAATATAAATTTATATATATATATATACATAAATAATTTATATAAATTAAAAACTTTCAAATGAAAATGCACGTGTGTACATATATATATAAACTTATTTGAACAATAATATTAAAAAAAAGAACTAAAGACAACTTCTTCAAATGCTGTGGATGTCCCTATCTCCGTCGCTAAAGTCCTGGGATTAAAAAAATCTTCTATACAAACCTAAATTCAAAAAATTTTAAATAACTCAAAATATAGATCTCTCTCTCTATATCTCAATTTTTTATGGAACTTTTTGAGGTAACATAAATTTTGAACTTGTGAAAATTTGTCCATACTTGGTCATCTCCCAATGAAGTAGAAGGTATATCTCCTAAAGAAGAAGAAGGTACCGGGATCCCAAAAACATCAGACGGAATCGGTACCTGTTAAAACATTTTATCGAATTATATATATATACATACATGTACATGTGTGGCAACAATTATTTATTTTAGAGTCACTTAAAAAACACTAACATACATGTGCCAACATATCATGATGGGCAGACCCATCTGCATCGTTTGAGCCAGAGGTCCCGAACGTAATATTAACATTTTCATCACGCATCATGCCTGAGAACTGTAAATGGTGTTTTAACATATAATCATACATTTTTGTTAGATTAATGTACACATACAAATAAATGTATACATGTGTACATACACATGTATTTATTACAAATTGTACACATGTATATGTAAATATAATTTCAAATCCTAAGGTCACTAACACATACCGTTCCGGTGCCCCCTTCCTCACGAAAAATTAGGTCTTGCAGACCATTGCGACAATTTATTGCGTATGTTCGGAGATCTTCAACATTCATGTTGTAAATCTCCTCATCTGTATGATAAACAAAATTGGCACGTGCATATTCACGTGCTCTTTATCGATTTAAGCCAAGATCGACTCCACTCAATCCGCTATGAACATTTTCGATCATAACATCTCTTGCTTCACGACTTATTTGAGAAGTCGCATCCATCTCTGATCGCAAGGTTTCGACTCGAGACGGTCGACTCACCAATGGTGGCTCAGGGCGAGGAAACTCCACATCTCGCTTTGTGCCCTTACGTTGACATAATCGACCTCTCCCCGGGCCAAAAAATTCTGAAGGAAGATCATTGTAGTCGGGTTTCATACCCTTAAAAAATTCTGCATAAAACATTTGTGCAAAATAAAGAGGAACCTCATCATTCCATGGAAGCCTTCCAAAGGCCGCAAGATGTCGACTATACAAATATTTTGCTATGCCTGGGTGCTTGAAATACTGCACCTTCAACATCTTTCTTTTTGGCCCTTCCTTAAAATTAAACATTGACTTAGCCTCCTCTCTTGAAACTTGTTTTTTTATGTCCTGCCATTTATCGGGACCTATCACTGCTTCTCTTCTCTGTCTCATCACTTCTACAAACGAATCAGTGGTTGGCCCCAAATCTTTGTACACTTTTACCATTTCACTCAATGAATGTGTAACTATCCGTAGGCTTTGTCTACTCTTAGCAGGTAGAGTCAAATCCTGGAGATCTGTCTGCAATTTTGCATAAAGGCTTTGACACCTTTGTAAGGTGCATTCCGCCATGTTCCTTTCCCATGGTATATCAGTAATCTCAGCCGGATAAGTTGTGCTAGGTTGACAGCCTTCTTCTTCAATTTAGCGCGCTGCCCTGCGTCTTTTTTGACCACTGGCTCGAACATTTTGAGCCTCTGCATCAATATATATATATAATTTCATATATTAGAAAAAACATGTGTAAAAAAAGTTGTAAAAATTTAATGAAAAAATATTGAAATTGATGGCAACCTTGATGTTGTTGGTTAACATCATCTCCAACATGACCCTGCTGAGAACCAGCCCCAGAATGATGCTGCTGAGAACCAGACCCACAGTGACCCTTTTGAGAACCAGCAGCCGTTGATTGCTGGCCTTCGGGGGAATAAATATCACCCCCTTCCGGCACCCTGCTACCTCGACCGGTTGAACCTTGGCCACGCTCCATTGATGGAGTAGAAAGCCTTCTCCTCTTGCCTCCTAAAATTAAAATATGAAACTTGTTAACAACTAATTTCACTCACAAAGTTAGTAAAAAAATCAATTCCATATGTACACACATGTATGTAGATTTAAGATTATATTTAAATACTCTGAACATCCTCCGATCCCCGAGACTCCATATGGGATTCGGTTGATCTTCGTCTTTCATCCTCCATGATGTATATCTATTGGTAAACATTCACAAAATAGATTTCAAAAAATCAATACCTCAGAGTAAAATCCAATTTGGGGATGTTAAATCCAATATGTTCTATATTTCTTACATTTCAGCCCTCCTATTTTTCTTTCCAACCAAGGTTTATAAAATAACATGAGGAGCAACATGAGACTTAGAACAATCATTTTCATTATCTATATGGAAGGCAAGAATGATTATATCCCCTTGAGCTTAAGGGTATGTAGTTTGTCAATTTTTATCATATATTTTTTGGTAAGTGTAAATGGTTTTTTATCTATAGTACACGTCATGAGTTCCCCACTTTTACCTTATGTAAAGCATGATTCTAGGATTACTAAAATTTGTACTTGGTTTTTTAAGAATATATCAAATAAAGTTTTTGAGAAGCAAATATGGCTTTTTCCTTAGAATTTGGCACTTTGAATTTCCTTACCCATATTTCTTGTTAATGATTATAACCTTAAAATGTCTAATATTGGTTTGTCATCATCATCTAAAAATGACTTGGCACATGAAAATTTACCATGTCCATCATCATCACTTCACACCATCTCATACATGACCCCTTCTACATATTATATGCATAAATTTTTGAAATGTCATCCTCTCTACCTATCCCATGAATGGATTGTGACAACAGGTCCAAGGAGGCTTGTGAGGTTTGTGTTCATGATGAATGGAACATGTACATAGTTTACCTTAAAGTTGTTGTGTTTTACGAATATTAAAAAATGAAGAACTTCTATTTAGATCCATTCCAGAGATTGACTGCAGGGGCATTTACTAGATATGTCACCTTTCATAAAAGATGAGATCCAGAGGCTACCTGGCCCTTTACAGACTCTGCCTATAGAACTTGTATAAGTAAACACTAGAGGAATTAACAATATCAAAGAACTAGACATGGGAATGTGTCTCTTTCCCTACGCAAAAAAATAATTCTTGAGGTACTAGTTAATCTTCATAGACAGGTCATCAAGCAAGTCAATGTGATCATCCCTCCTTCCCTCCCTTCTAAAATAATTATGTTTTGCGGGTCAAAAAGCCAAAATATGGAGACAATTATCACCAAATCCAACGTACGATTATGCATGATGGAGAATATCTAGCACTTTCCCTTGTCAGAGAAAGTACATGAGCTCTATTATTTGAGCTAAGAGTCAGTTTTTTGAAGAGGCATGTTTTGTCAACTTGTGTTTGGTTGATGGTTTTGTACACCAATATGTAAGAGTACATGGACATATTCACATGATATGAATTTTTTTTTCTTTGAAGGAGAAAAATGATGTGTTTTCAGTTTGATGGTTTTGCTTGTGACAAGACATCACAAGATTTTGCGTAGGTCCACTATTTAGCGAGAGCCTCATGATTACAACCTATCCGTGAGAATCAAATGGGAGTGCATCCTTATTTTGAAAACAAGTAGGATTCTAAGCTACCTAGGACTCAAACCATCATTTTTAAATTTGAAATATAATAGTGTTGTTTCAATGCCTGAATCCACAACCCTAACACATGAAATCACTAATCTAATTACACATGAAATAAATAGTTATTTTCTCCAAAATTAAAAATATAACTAAAAACTAAATTCAACATAGTTGAAAGAAAAAGAAGCGTCATTGAAATGGTTTGCTAACAAATGGTTAGATTTCTTATCCAATTAAGGCCTAGCATGTATTTTGATGTTTCATTAATTTCTTTGCAAATTCAAAGTATGGTGCATGTTGCATGAAGCAAGATGTTGAAAGTACATGAGCTCTATTATTTGTCTTCAGAGTCAGTTGTTTGAAGAGGCATGTTTTTTCAACTTGTTTGGTTGATGGTTTTGTACACCAATATGTAAGAGTACATGGACATATTCACATGATGTGAATTTTTTTTCTTTGAAGGAGAAAATGATGTGTTTTCAGTTTGATGGTTTTGTTTGTGACAAGATGTCACAAGATTTTGTGAAGGTCCACTCTTGAGCGAGAGCCTCATGATTACAACCTATCTGTGAGAATCAAATGGGAGTGCATCCTTATTTTGAAGGAGAAATTTCAATAGGATTTAGGAAATTTAATTTCAAGTCATTTAATTTCACTAGAAATAATTCAGAGGTACATGATATGAATAGTATTTAGGAAGAACAATAGTCCCTCATGGAATATGAAGAGAGTAGCCACTTCATTTTGTATATATGCATGATTTGAGTTACTCCTCAAAAAATTTCAAAACATGTGTATTTATTACTCTACCCATCCCTATTTTCATAGGATCCATAGCACATACATTTCTATATGCCCTAGTTGTTGTAAGGCCTAATTATTTCATCACTTTCAAAGGAATTACATCAGTTGTTTCTCCTAAATCTAGCATATAGTTCTGTAATAATATTTTATTTATTAGTAGGAATATATGAAAATGTTTATGAATTACATTTTTATTCCCTTGATTCATCTTTTATAACTCTATAGGATAATCCTCAAAAGTAGGGTCATCTACACTTCATCAAATTTAAGAACTTCATAACCTCATATCTTTATTTCATATTTGCATAACTTCCACAAATGGGATAGAAACAAGATATTTTCCAAGTGTTGAAGTAAACCAACATTAATTTCATTGTACACTCTTTATATAGGTATGGTTGAATGTTGTACATCTAGTACATAGATCAATTTGTTGTTTTCATTGTTTACTCTTAAAAATTATTTGAAGTGGGAGCGAAGAGTTGGTTTCTTTCTAGGTTGGCTTACATTTCCTTTAATATGTGATCCATGCCTTTCTCTAATTCATATTTTTATCTCTTCTATTAATTATATGTTATTCTTTCTATGTATTGTTCTAGTACAAGGGGGTGAAATAATTTCTTATCATTTTCTAAGAGGTGAGGTCGTTTGAATCTCCAATAGTTGTGTTGGTGTGGTGGGAACCATGCTAGGAGTTGGGCATTCCATTGATATGGTCAAGGTACTTAGTGTATGAGGAGCATCCAAAATTAGGCGGATTGGGATCTTGATGAGGGGGATATGTCACTTGATGCATGCAATGATGATGGTATTTGATGAGTAGAGGACACATATAGATGAGATGAGTGTCTTTAACATAGAGCACTCAAGGGCATGCCAAATACTAATTAACCGAGTTCGTGACATAATAAATGGTGGAAGAGGAATCATCAACATATGAGGTTGGTGTAAGTGGTGGTGCTGCTATTGAGGCATGATGTATGGTGACCAACACATCTTGATATCGTCGGAGATTGAGACAATGTTGTGTATAATGTTTGTGTTTCACATAAATAGACAAGAGGTCGTTGGTTCTTAAACCCTTATTACGTGATGAGGTGGCAACATCACATGATGGAGTGGGGAGAAATGGGGGTGCTTAAGGGGTATGAAGGATACTCCTCAACTCATGAAGCATAGGGCATGAATTGGTGGGATGACCTAATGTGTCTCAAAGGGCACACGGGGGACTAACCTTGGGTATTTTTGGTTGAAGGTTCTTTCTAAAATAAAAATTATAAATAACTATGGAAACTTGCATTAACAAATTATCCTACAAAAATTATTGTAGAAAATTTTCAAAATTGAAATGCAACCTTAAATTCCTTGCATTCTTTCACCAACTTTGTTAATAATTGAATAGTCTACTAGTTGACTATATTACCAACTGCAATGAATATTGTCTTTTCCTAATGTTCATTGTGAAAATGGATCCTCACATTAATGTGATAGGATCTTTTTCATCTCTCAAGTTACTAGGTCAAAGTATCCTAATGGGTAAATTAATTGTGAGATAAATTACAAGCATTAAATGTCAATCCAGGTTCTTATACTTCTGAAGTACACTTGCACAATATATGCTAAAGCCAAAATATGGAGACAATTATCACCAAATCCAACGTACGATTATGCATGATGGAGAATATCTAGCGCTTTCCCTTGTTAAATATATTAACAAGGGAAAGCGCTAGAGATTCTCCATCATGCATAATCGTACGTCGATGCTTATAGAGTGAAAAACTAAAAGAATCAACTTGTAGGGTCATTTTAATGGGGGGTGGAGAATTCCTGGGTCTTTGCAAATTCAAAGTATGGTGCATGTTGCATGAAGCAAGATGTTGAAAGTAGAGTTATGTTAGACACACATAAATGCAACAAATATGGAAATTTGTACATGAGCTCTATTATTTCCTTTAATATGTGATCCAGGCCTTTCTCTAATTCATATTTTTATCTCTTCTATTAATTATGTTATTCTTTCTATGTATTGTTCTAGTACAAGGGGGTGAAATAATTTCGTATCATTTTCTAAGTGGTGAGGTCGTTTGAATCTCCAATAGTTGTGTTGGTGTGGTGGGAACCATGCTAGGAGTTGGGTATTCCATTGATATGGTCAAGGTAATTAGTGTATGAGGAGCATCCAAAATTAGGCGGATTGGGATCTTGATGAGGGGGATATGTCACTTGATGCATGCAGTGATGATGGTATTTGATGAGTAGAGGACACATATAGATGAGATGAGTGTCTTTAACATAGAGCACTCAAGGGCATGCCAAATACTAATTAACCGATTTCGTGACATAATAAATGGTGGAAGAGGAATCATCAACATATGAGGTTGGTGTAAGTGGTGCTGCTACTATTGAGGCATGATGTATGGTGACCAACACATCTTGATATCGTCGGAGATTGAGACAATGTTGTGTATAATGTTTGTGTTTCACATAAATACACAAGAGGTCGTTGGTTCTTAAAACCTTATTACGTGATGAGGTGGCAACATCACATGATGGAGTGGGGAGAAATGGGGGTGCTTAAGGGGTATGAAGGATACCCTTCAACTCATGAAGCATGGGGCATGAATTGGTGGGATGACCTAACGTGTCTCAAAGGGCACACGCGGGACTAACCTTGGGTATTTTTGGTTGAAGGCTCTTTCTATTAAAATAAAAATTATAAATAACTATGGAAACTTGCATTAACAAATTATCCTACAAAAATTATTGTAGAAAATTTTCAAAATTGAAATGCAACCTTAAATTCCTTGCATTTTTTCATCAACTTTGTTAATAATTGAATAGTCTACTAGTTGACTATATTACCAACTGCAATGAATATTGTCTTTTCCTAATGTTCATTGTGAAGATGGATCCTCGTGTTAATGTTATAGGATCTTTTTCATCTCTCAAGTTACTAGGTCAAAGCATCCTAATCGGTAAATAAATTGTGAGATAAATTACTTGCATTAAATGTCAATCCAGGTTCTTATACTTCTGAAGTACACTTGCACAATATATGCTAAGCAATTAACTCTCAATCAAAAATGGAAATGTAGACATAATGTATACACACTTTACATTAAGAAAACGTGTATATGCACATGCTTTTGAAGAAAGAAAGGCATTGAACATGCTTCTTCATTCAAAATAAGTATTTAAAAAGCCCTAAAAAGAAAGGCATTTAGCATGCTTCTTCATTCAAAATAAGTATTTAGAAGGCCCTAGAAATGAGATAAACTATATGAAGTGCTGGAGAAATTCCAAAGTTTTGGTTCTTAAAGTAAAAAAAAAAAAAAAATCATATCATATCTAACTAACAAAAATCAACATTTAAGGCTTTAATACTAAGAGAAAAGAAACGCAAAAAGGAATAAAGTAATAGAGTTCCTCATTAGTGGAGTTTCTAGTTTTGTGATAAAGAATAATACCATATTGACTAGGGTCAAATCAATTGAAAACATGATAGAGAATAAATCATTGAACTTTTTATGATCCAATTATTTTTTCAAATACACAACAAGGATAAGTTAAATTTAACTTCTACAAACACTACAATGGTTCATACAATTTAGAAAAAGTTAATTAATTGAACCTATAATATGGTTTTTATAATTCCTATCTAAACCAAACCAAAATATATTACTTTCCAACAAACTAATCATTTACTTAAAATCCTACTATGAAATTGACAATGTTCATATCTTCTATAATAACAACATTTGATATTTAATTTAACAAAATAAAACTACGTGGTAGGTAAGAGGGTTGCTCTTTAGTGGATGAAAATTAATCTTTTGAGGATTGTTCTACTGTCTTGTTTTGGGTATTGCTAATGCTTTAATGCTTGCTTATGATTGAAATACATGTTCAGGAGTAGGATCTAGGATCTACGTACATGCTTTTGAGAAATTTTTTGATGAAATGTGCTATGAAAGTAAAGGGTTTTAAAGGCAAGCATGTACAAGGCATAGTTGGGCCAAATGTTCTTCAAGAAGGGCCTAATTATTTGAGTCTTGGTTATGGAAAACATGGAAAATGCTCCAAAGCCAAGGAGGCTTGTGGAAAGTGCATCATGCTATGCCAACAACAGATAGTGAGGCATGGATAAAGGAAACAAGCCAACTTAGATGCATTTTGACTATATTAGAGCATAATTTATCAGCGCTGACTTTGATTCTTGGAGGTGACTTGGAGGAGGTTTGGAATTGGTATCCTGTGGCAGTTTGGTCTTGGTCTTGGATATCTCCCATTTTTATCTAATTCTATAAGAGAAGGATTGTTGGGTTTTCCCCTTGTGGTTTTTTCACTGGCTATTGGTAGTCTTTTATCTCATTGTGATCTTCATGTTTTTGAACAATTGTATAATTTCTTGATGAAGAAAACATAATAAATAATAAGAAGACATCTAATATTCACAAGTAATTATCAAAATGAGAAATTAAGTGCTAAACTACATTGCACTTGGTTTCTCAACAAGCTGTACCAATGCCTGACAAATGATTCAATTCAAATCTACTCTGTTAAAATGACAATGTACTGTTTTTTTTAATATGCTTTCAAAGTACCAATGAAAAATCTTCTCTCGGGCTGAATTTATATCCTCTGTTTTACAGTACAATTCATACCCAACAAATATAACATCGCATCCCTTTCAATACACATCTAGGGCAAGTTATATCAGTCATATTACTATCTATATGGATTTTTGTAGCCAATGAGTTCAATGCCCAACTTGAATATGTATTGTGTGTCTGAATTTTAGTTCAATGTGTTTGTTGCAGATAAATTCCAGATCTATAATACTGTCTTTTCAGTGTGAAAACCCAATTGGAGTTAAAATCACAGTGGTACAGGCCAAAATTCCAGATCTATAATACTGTCTTTTCAGTGTGAAAACCCAATTGGAGTTAAAATCACAGTGGTACAGGCCAGTGACTTAGTCTAGTGAATATTGAGCTGGGAGATCTGGTGAGCATTCTATTGTTTAGCAATTAGGAAACAAATAATCTATGCCCAAACTCATGGCTGTAGGAGAAACTAGCAGAGTGTAAGGCTGAAGTAATCATTTGACTGTCACCAATAACAAATGTACTAATGCTCTAATTAATGAGGACTTTAATCGTAGACACAATGCATGCATAGCTAGCACTTAGAATTTAGCTACAAGTGACTGTTTTTTTATTTAAATTATCAAATCCCAATGATTCCAGAAATACATCATCCCACTTCCAATCTTCAGTTTAATAAACATAAACATAAATTGAATAACTCCTGATGGAAATTGACTGGCTGTTCATTGATGAGATGGCCATTAAATTACCAATAGAGAAGTATTGGATACATAACATTCCACCACATGCAACTAAATACCATGAAGACAAAAATTTATGATCGGGCGAACAATTCTCATACCCGGGCCAGAACGTACCCGGCAGATCTTAACGGTGGCGCGTTGAACCTCGACCAGATGCAGCAGAACCTCGACCAGCAATCGATCTTAACGGTGGCGCGTTGAACCTCGACCAGATGCAGCAGAACCTCGACCAGCAATCGCGCGGAAATCGCCCAGCGCAATCAACGACAGAAAACAAAAAGACGCGCGAAAACAATGAAAACAGTAAACTGACAACCTTCGCGGGCGATTTATTTATAAAAACGTAGTTCGGCCGAACTTTCAACTGAGTTCGGCCGAACTACCATTGCCGGTTTTCCAAACCTCCGGCAAAAATTCTGTTTACTGGGCCGTCACAGTGCCGTCAATATAAACGGACTCAAAAAGTTTGGCCGAACTATTATATAGTTCAGCCGAACTATTGCTGAAAAATTTTTTTTGCCCCCGATTCTCACAAAAGTGTAACCCGACTTCACGTTTCCGCCCTTATATAAATGAGGTATTGATCCATGTTTGGATTCATTGTCGTGATGAGATCATTCATATTTTAGATAGTAGTGTTTCTCTCTTATTCATTATGTAGCAATATTTGAGCGAATTTTATTGAGTATAATTGGATGCAATGTGATCTCTTTTCATTGATGATTATGGTGTATCTTGCATGAATTTGTGGTGAATTAATTTTATTTACTTGAATTATTTTTTTAGCATGTTTTACTAGATGGATGTTTCATTTGTTAAGCTACTTTCATGGTATTTGATGCATGATTTTTATTAAATTAAGCATTCTCACAAGTATTTGTGAAAGTATCTAGCTTGCTTCTTCCCTTAATAATTTTTAGAAATTGATAATATTGATCTCAAACCATATTAATTTCCTTGAATCTTGTTTCACTCTAATGAAACCTAGAATAATTTGATTCCTATACTTGATATTCCCTAGATTGAGAAGGCACGAGTCCATCCTGTCTTATTGCAAATTCCTAGAACATAGAAATCATTTCTCTTTTTTTTTGTGGTATATTATGGTTTATTTATGGATTTCAACGTTAAATGACTTATTTATATATGCCATATGGTTTCACATTGTCAAAAAGTGTGTTTTATATGTAAAAAAATGTTTTACATACATTTTACAATCTTTTCTACGACTGATGTCAAGGATTTTTTTTCCATTATATGCCTTAATTCTCCATTAAATATTGGCTCCTTTTTACTTGCTAGTTTAATCTTATATTGGCCTTGATTTTACACGGGTTTATCATAGTTTCAAGGGATAAATTTTCTATTGTCATAAACAATTATATTGCTACAATTTGTTGATTCAAAGTTGTACTTTATTATAGCCTTGAGTAATTATTTTTTTCATGTATTCGAAAATCTATTTTAGCATTTGAAGGTCAACCATAGCTTTTAGATCAAGCGATAGCTACCTTGAAACCAAATCTGGAAATTACCATTTCATCCACATTAAACCTTAAATGACTATACCTATATATACTGGATTTTTATTATAGGATCCTCACTAAGTACTTAACTTATTTTCCTTATGTAATGTGTCCCTAATCCCTACCAGGGAAACTTTATTTGTGTTTGATTGTGTCCATCACTAAAAAAATGGGGATGTGTTGTCTGAAGTGACAATATTAACGCTCACGAATGTTGTGCTTTCCGTAGGTCACCTTGTGAGACTTTAGCCTAGGTGCTAGATATCGTTGTAACATGTACCATGGGAAATGAAAAACATATTACTCTTATGGAAATGAAGTAGTAACCATTATTCTTAATTGAAAATGAAAAAAAATTTGAAAATGCAATTGTATCATGCTCTATGTTGAGAAAATCACACCAAGATTTTTTTCAAGGCACTCCATTTATCAATTACGCTATAGTAAAGAATAAATTATTCCTATAAATATGCATATTATATCTATATAATTGTGTACCAAAGCACCCTAGGTGAGAAAATATAATTGAAGAATTATCTTCGTGGATCTAATACTTGAAATACTAAAAAGGCTTTGTACTAAGTGTAAAGATACCTTAAACTAAAATAAGCCTAGGAAATTAAATGGTGGACACAATAGTATTGTGTTACAATGAATTAAGGATATTTATAGATTATAATGAAATTAAAACCATGATATATAAAATAGACAAAGGATAAAGGTCCTTGTGAAACATTTTATATAATATTAACTAGTTTTCTCGACAAACCCTCATAGATATCTTTAAGATTGCATTAAAAAGTGTTAAATTGGTTCTCGAAAAATGTTACTTGTGTTTATTTTCTAAATATTTGAATTTTCCCGAACCTTCAATACGTGAAACATATTTCAAGCTTTGGAGTCATTGGAAATGCCCCATAAATTATTGGGATATCTTATCAATTATACATGACTAAGAATTTTGTTGGATCTTATTTAGCTAAAAATTATAAAATACAACGAGGTTATATGTACCAATTATAGGACTCACCATCATAACATCAAGTTCATATCAAATAGAGATGATCTCAAAATTATGTCACTTGATGTGTTTTTTAAATTAATAGCCAAATATCTTATAGTAAAATTAAACACTTCTTCTTAAAATTGTTATATTTAAGTAAAAAATATCGAGTGAACATGTACATTATCAATACCAGCTCTAAGTAAAATTAGTCTATTAATGAAAAAAAGTAGTGTACAACGGGTCGAAGCCTTAAGCTTGCCTAATGATGAGGCATTTTAGACATGTAAAAAATGGAGTTTTAGACTTCCCCGCAAGAGGGAAACTAGTCTCGTTGAGACCACCATAAAAAAATCCCACGTGAGGATCGGGATACTTAGAGTACTCGACAAAAACAAAAACCATGATTGTAATAGCATGAAATTCAAAAACACACCCATCGGAGAGGGTAGAAACATAGAAAAGGAAACCATGACCGAGAAGCGTAACTACTCATCAGGAGCGACTTGTTCAACCCCCGCACCAGGTATTCATCCGGTTCGCCACGATCGTTGTACGTGTCATCGACGAGTGGATCACTTTCCCCGGAGGGTGGAGGGACTGCCCGGCCTTGCCCCGTGACGCCCGGCATAGCCTCCTTGCTTCCACCGGCTTGCTCCACCGGATCCCCGTAGCGCTTGTTCTCGGCCGTGTTGTTGTTAATGACCCGCCCCTCCGAAGGATTCTCGGAGCCGCTGTCCCGGGGGCTCCTCAAGAAACACAACCGAGATGGCTGCAGTGACTCTCGACGATTGAGGGAGAAGTAAAAGGAGAAAAAGGGCGGTGCGGGATTGTGCTCGGGGAGAGTAGAAGACGAGGGCGAGTCCGGCTCGCGACCCGAACGAAGCAAACGATCACGAAGAAGACCGTGAAGACTATCCGAGGGGGAAGAAGTCCCATATGGCGAGCTAGAGGAGGAAGGATAACGCCTCACATGGCTGCGGGTGGAACCACGCCACGCACATTCTATGCCCGAGGTGAGGCATGTTCTCAATCGAACCCTGTGTAAGAAGGCCGAGGGAACCGGAGAGAAGATAGAGGGTAGAGTCAAATTGGAGTACGAGAGAGACAGAGGCTAGCAAGCGAGAGCCAAAAAGCGAGAAATGAAGGTTTTCACTAAGCTCCAAGTAGTAACCGATACAGCGCTTCGCTTACCCAGGGTGACGGTGCGTTCATTTGGCATTACCAGCAGCGGGCTGCCAGCACCAATTCATCGGCGACGATAGAAGAACTCGGTAACGTGTCGAGTCCATGTCTTTTAACAGAGTCGGCTTTGTAGCTGTAGATCATCTGCAATGAATGGTATTTAATGTGCACTCGAGGTTGATCCAATACATAGCTAGCCGAAAATGCATCGTGGAGCGTGCGACCGAGGTTGTGAAGTGCCCCCGCAATTAATGCAATTGAACTCCGCATAAAAATGTTTAAGGGCTGGGAGTGACATTCTCTCCCGCAGGGATGGCATGTGGCTTGCCGTCACGGCTAGACCCCCCATCCCATCAACTCCAACACGCCCCGATAGCATCTCGCATCGGGATTATAAATACCAGCTTTTTATAACAATGAATGGAATGGGATAAGGAAAGGAAAAAATTAACAAAGGTATATAATTATGTATTGACATTAAAAAAAATAGATGTCTTTAGTGTTGAATTTCCAAGCGGGACATCAAATTATCATGGAAAATCGACTAGTGAAAATCAACAACACAAAACAAAATCTTAAAATAATATTGGCAAGTTATGAAGATGATAGATTTTAATATTGAAAGCAAAAGTCATTCCTAGGATGCAAGATTTTGCAGGAGCAATAAGTCCATTTATTTCACTCATCATATTATGGCATATACATTATGGAAAATTAAACTTTGAAGTATCTCTCAACTATAAAAATGGGGTATGGTTAAAGCATTCATTACTTTTTAAAAGGATAAGGCAACATTTTAAGCTTGAATTTATGGAGAAAAAAAAATGAGAGACATGTCCTACTAAAGATCACGGTAAGAAAAGAAGTGCTTCAAACTTGTTTACAATAACATTTTTGCACCTCGAGAACATTTTATTGGAGGATATAATTTTTTTTATTTTTCATTGATAATTTTAGTTGCATGACATGGGTGTATTTTTTATAGGAAAAGTAAAAAAATGTTTGAAAATTTTAAGTCTTTTCTTAATCTAGTTGAAAAAAGAAACCAAAGTAAAGATAGGAACATTGAGGATAGAGAAAGGCATGTAACATCCCGAGATTTCAATTTAATTTACTTTTATCTCTCATAAAATTATGTATTGTTGCTAAGAGATAAACCAACAAACATGATTAACACTCTTTAATGAATGTGTGTTTATATTTTTATGAATAAATATTTATATGTCTAGAATTACTACAATTGATTGGTAAATAAATTCTAAGATTCGGAGTGGTTAAAAGGGCAGTTGGAAAATGATAGTTACCTTCCTCTGGAGATAAATGAAATATCTCAGTCAGGAGAAGGGGTTCGTGAAAAATGGAAAAGTGAACAACGAATAGGTGCAAGAGTAGAGTGGTCCAAAGCTGGTTATGACCCAGTGGAACTCTATGACTCAAAGAGGTATATACTCGGACACGGTGTCCCAAGGTCTAACTCCGTTGAAAAGACTACTACCTTAATACTCTAGTGAGGAGCACGGGGAGTGGAGGATGTCGTATCCTCTTTGATCGTTGGATGGCACCACCGGTTGAGTACATTGTGAGATATGTATATTAGAGTGTTTTAATTTCAAGAAAGACACAAAAGGGTTTAACGCATTGAGTAGCTCCGTATTTATTTCAATACCTAGTTATATACATGTGAAAGATTATATATATGTGATTTTCTAGAATACGAGGAGTAAATGTGCGAAATTTAATCCGTTATAAATATGATTCAGTAAGTATTTACCCACGACCTATTTGTAGATAATTGTGTTGGTTCTACTTTTCAAAAGACCTAGTGGGGATTTGATTATTTTCGCAAAATATTGGTATAAATGTTCACCGAGATTTTATTGTTGCATTTCGCATAAATAATGTTGTAAATGGTACCTATTTAGACCTTATAATAAATAATGATCTTGTTGTAGAGAGGAATTTAATATACCCAAAAATAATACAGAAAACCTAATATTGGTTGAGTTATTTGACCTTGGAAAAGAACCTTAGAGAAAAAAATATACAAGTAGAAAGAATGAAGCATGAGATGTAGGTTTAGACATTAGCCCAGTGGGAAATAGGCCCCAATCCTTGTCCTTGGGTCTCAAATATAAGGTTAATATTTCATAAAATCCTCCTACATAACTTAACAATCAAACAACACCTGTTGTCATTAAAGAATTCAAGAAAATAACTAATCGAAAAAATTAAATATGTTTGGAGGAAAAAAGTGTTACAATCAATATTATACCAATAATTGAAACAAAGTCATGTCTTGTAAAAGAAGTAAAAACAAGTTGACATCCACCTATCTAAATTTGATTTAAACGATATTAAACAACTACCGAAGTTCACATCTCAACAAACAAGTAACACTAAACATATGTTCTTCAACATTAGGGACTCAATGCAACTATATCACCATTAATACATTTCTTGGATCTCGAAAACAATTAATCATATGCACAGAGAAAAAGTAGATACATAGAACGATACAAAAACTAAATCATATCAATCCATATTCTTGAATCACACATGGAGAACTCGTAAATAATTAGTTAACATTGTGCATAACTTAAATGAGAAAAAAATTAGCAATTTAAATTATAACTACGGTGGAATTACCATGTAGTCTTAAAAACACAATTCCTCACAAGACTTAGTTAGCACAAGAAAGTTCCATTGGAGGTGTATAACTTCTTGAGTTCATCTTAGCCATTACAATTCACATAAAATCAATGTTTGGAAACCCTCATACTTTAATTCGAAAGCCAAAACCCTAGCTCGAATATGAGTAACATTAATAGAAAAGTGGATTCCCCAAAAAGCAAACACTATTAATAAAAATGAGTGCCAAGGTTGTATCAATATACCTACCACGCAATTCCGTGTGAGCTGACACTTAACACAGAGCATATTCATAGGAGTAACGAGAGATGTTGAGGGAGGTTAAGGGGTCGGACTTTACCTTGAACATGGTTAAAAAACCTTTGTCGGGTATTCAAAGTTGGCTTGGCGGGATGGTCCACATGATGGAGCTTGGAACTGCTCGGAACTCCTCATTCCATGCCACAATGAAAAAAAACAATATACAACACCTAGAGTTATGCCAAATGTAGTAGATGTAAAGAAAAAAGAAAAAAAATTCCTAACCAAGCAGGTGAGAATGAGGAATTACTTGTGGGGGTTCCTAAAGAGGATAACCTTCCGAAGTTATCGAATGTAGAATACTTGTGTTCTCTAAGTCTAAATACGTATCCAACATAAAATTCAAGGAAGGAAACAAAGATTTAAACCCCTGGTTTTCCACCGTGACTATAAAAAAATAAACATTGACATAAACTCAATGACGATAGAATTAATCCATTGTAAATATATGTTGAATTTAATTCGTTATAAATATGATTCGTATGTAATTACCCACAGAGCTATGGGTATAATTGTGTTGACTCTACTTTTGAAAAGACCTAGTGGGGATTTGATTATTTTGGAAAAATATTGATATAAATGTCCACTCATATTTTATTGTAATATTCTGCATAAATAATGTTTTAAATGGTACCTATGTAGACCTTATAATAAATAATAATCTTGTGCGAGAGAGGAATTCAACATACCCAAATAGAATACGGACAACCAAATATTGGTCTATTTCATTGACCATGACAAAAAATGTTAAAGAAAAATATGTACAGGTAGAAAGAATGGAGCATGAGACAGAGGTTTGGACGTTAGCCCAGAGGGAAATATGCCTCGATCCTTATCCTCGAGTCTCAAATATAAGGTTAATATAGTAAAAAAACCTTCTAGATAACTTAACAATCAAACCACACATGTTGTCATTACAAAATTCAAGAAAATAACTAACTGAAATCAATATTATAACAATAATCGAAACAAACTCATGTCTTGTAAAATAAGTAAAAAAGCAGTGAAATCCATCCGTCTAAATTTGATTTAAACGATATGAAACAACTACTAAAGTTCACATCTCAACAAACAAGCAACACGGAACATATGTTCTTCAACATTAGGGACTCAATGCAACTATATCACCATTAATACATTTCTTGGATCTCGAAACAATTAATCATATGCACGAGAGAAAAGTAGATACTTAGAAGGATACAAAAAAGCGAATCATATCGCTCATATTCGTGAATCACACATGGAGAACTCGTAAATAATTAATTACCACCGTGCATAACTTAAATGAGAAGAAAATGAGCAATTTAAATTATAACACAGGGTGGAATCAACATGCGAAATCTAAAAGTCACGCTCCTCGGAAGACCGAGTTAGCACAGATAAAGGTCCATTTGCGGAGTATAACCTCTTGAGTTCATCTTAGCCATTATAGTTCACATAACATCAATGTTTGGAAACCCTCATATTGTAATTAGAAAGCCAAAACCCTATCTCGAATATCGGTAACATTAATACAAAATTGGATTCCCCAAAAGAAAACACTATTAATAAAAATCGTTGCCAAGGTTGTATAAATATACCTACTCACACGCTTCCGGTGGGAAAACACTTAACATAAGAGTATTCATAGAAGTAACGAGAGATGTTGAGGGAGGTCAATAGGTGTTATAGCATCATTTCTCACCTTGACATGATTCATGATTGCTTCATGGCTTTATGGGCACCCATTCCTACGTACTTGGACAAATTCACTTAAAAACGAGTGGAAAATCCTCCATACGCGACTATGCCCGTGTTTTTCCGCGTGTATACGCGAGTACAGACTAGACTTTTCCGCGTATGCCATTTTAATGATTAAAAAAATATATAAAAATCCCTAATTTTCGCACTGGGTTGATGGTTACTCGAGGTAGTTCAACCACCCCATCCCGTGGCCAATCGTTTCCAACTCGCTCGAAACTACTTGGAGGGACTATAAAAAGACCTCATGTGTATGGCCTAAGGGAGAGAGAGAAAGTATTGATATTATACTCTGTTGGTTCCCTATCCAAGTCCGATTCCCCGTGCCTCCCGCACTTTCTCCAGCTTCATTTCAGAAACCCTTGTTTCCTTGAGATACACATCCCTTTATATGTTATCTCGTATGCACCGCTTTGGAAGGAGTCTTAGCGAGGCAAGGGGCTGGGACGGATCCCGGACTGACGGTCCCGCGAAGGCCTTGGAAGGATCGGGTGATCTCTCCACGATTACTTTTGTACGTACTATTTATAATACAGAAGTATCATCTTGTTCCCGAAATAAACGTGTTAGTGTATGCTTTAATGTATGAAGAATATTTGTTACACATGCATTCATTATGATTTATTTAATGTTTTATATGAATCACACTAACATATAGAGTAGAAATATATTGTACAACTTGTCCTTTGTCATGGTTTCTTCTTGCATTTCGGGTTAAGGAGGAAGGACGGTTGTAGGGAGTTTGAACTCCACGTGGATCTACTTCAAACGTAGGACCAACGGGTAAACCTCTCATTATGCTCTATTTAGTTTTCATGAATGTGCATGATCGTGTGGGTCTCCGTTAAGTAGTACGCCCGCTTCTGTGGAGGTTGAATCCCAACCAACCTCTAGGGGTGTTAATTCCCCTGAGTCAGATCGGCGACTCCGTCGGGGATCACATTTTTGTGATTCTTCGTTGGGTTGTTTCAATGTCTCGGTAGGTTGCCAATGCATTTTTACATCTTTTTACGAGTCACGTTTGCTTTCTTGCGATCGATCCGAAGTCTTAGTATCTTTCCCGCGACTTGTCTTTTTGTTTTTCATTATCTTTCTTTGTATACGCCTTTTTGCTTGCACACAGTCGCGTATACCCGCGAGTTTGTGTAGAAGGATCCGCGTATACACGAGTTTCCCTCCACACGTGACGCGTATACACGCTCGGTCGCATAACCGCAAAGTCGCATATACCTAGGCCGAGTTTGAAATTTTAAGATTCACGGTGTTTTTGGTCTTTTCCCTGTCGTGGAGGCCTATGTCTCGCGAAGTCTCTATACTTACCGGAGTGTGACGAAGTGGTTTCAAGACTTGTTTCTTCTTTCGTTTGTCCGAAAAAGCCCGATCTTTTTTGGCAAAGTGTCCTTGTTGGTGCTAGCACTCCTGGATTGAGTTCCAAGATCGCTTCTCGAGTGTTCTTGGTCGTTTCGCTTTATCGCAATGTAGAGCTTCTTCTCACCGACTCACTCTCGTCTTTTGTGTTGTGCTTTGCATTGCGCTTCTTTGCTTTGTTTTCGATTGGTTTTCTTTGGGTTTCATAGGCTAGGGTTTTGTTGCAATTTTCGAAGAACTTTTCTTGTTTCTTTGGAGTTTTGTGTTGCAACGAATTTGCACTATTTCTTCTTGGTCGTTTGATTGAGTTTTTAGTCTTCCATTGCTCTTATTGATCTTGCTATCATTAGCTTTATAAGGTTTGGGGGGCATAGTTGAATTTTATGCTTGAAATTCGGTCTCGTTTTGGCTTGGATTGGGATAGTTGTTCTTGGTTTTTTTTGAAGCTCTTGTTTTATAAAACTAAAAAGCCCAAAAACATTTGTTTTGCTTTTTGTTTTTGCATATCAAAAAACTCAAAAAACATTGTTTCTTGTTTTTGTTTTTTGTTGTTGCATTTTTTCATTTTCGTTTGGCTTCATCTTTTGAGACTTTAGTGAAGTTTCTTGCTTCTAGTTTTCAGCTTGATTTTGAGGAGAGGTGGTCTTTTGATTTCTTCTTCTTCTTGTTGAGTATTTTTGTTGTCTTATACTAAGAGTTCTTGCTTGCAAGAATTGGCTTTTTGGATAACAAAAGATGAGTTAAAAGCTGAAGGAGCCTTTTTGGGAAATTTCACCTTGTTTTAAGAGACTTTTTCATCTTAGAATTTACATGCTAGTGGTCATTTGCATTAGGTGCATTGAATCATTTAGTTAGCTTCTTAGTTTTTGTGAGTGTGAGTTTGTAATTCGAAAAGAAAAAATACATTTTTTTAGTCTCTGTAGAACTTATATAGAAATTGCTCTTCATCGAAAGACAAAGAACCGCATGTGCATGTAGTCGTGTTTTTATTAATTTCTTTCGCATCGTAACATCATTGGTTTCAACTCCATATCCTTGTGACTTAATACAATGACTCTTAAAATAAGCGATTTAATCTAAAATCAACTAGCAAAGTTTTACTAAGTGTCAATCACCAACTAGCTAGGTTGTAGGGCCTTGGAATAGGTGAGAGGAGAGTTAACTCTCCAAGGCCGCTCAAACAAACATAGAAGTTGATTAATTGAGCGAAACCAACTCCGTGAGGTGGACCGGGAAAGCTCTCATCTCGAGAGTCAAGCGCGAGGGGAAGTGAAGGTTAAGAAGAGGGATACCCCCCCCTCCGATTAGCCGAATCCGACCTCAAGACCGTTCCGCCCGAGCTTCTTATACGGATTGGTGTCCATAGTTGTCTGTTCCTAGGTTCCACACGGGTGATCGTGGGGGAATACCCGTGGTACCCGAGGCGAACGTCGCATCACTTCCAGCGAAGTATTCGGGGGGTGCCCTTGCGAAGCTTGGGTGCTCGAGCCGGCAAAGGGCCGTCGTTAGGAGGTCGGCGTAATCGTGTTCGATACCTTCGCTAGTTGTTCCGGGCCCCTAATCATCCCGGATCGCTTTCGAAAGGCCCTATACTTCGCTTTCTCGTATTTTGGTGTCCGGTCCTCATCACCTGGGAGCGGAAATACTTGGAGGCCGTTTGCTTTACTCGTTTCTCGGGGATTTTGATTTTAGTGAGTGCTCTTTGCTCCTAGCTTGCCTAGCTTTTCACTTTTCTTGAGTCTAATATAATAAATGCTGTAAAAGTGGCCGATCAAGCGCCTCGACGTTCGAGGAGAATCCGGGGGTTATCTCCCGAGAGTGCGAGCCTTCTTCGAGAAGGCGTAGGAGCGATTTAGCGGGTGGTTTTCACCCTCCCGTAGAGTCCGACGATGTGGAGAGAGATCCTCCACTTAGGTCCGAAGGTTTCGTTGCCGATTTCGGTGTCGGGCTTCGAGAGGAGCGTTCCGCTCACCTCGAGAGTATTGTTTCCTCGGGAAGAAGATTTTCGGATAGAAGATATACACGAGCTCTGCGGCCTACGGGTCCATCTCCTCTTCCTCTTGATCATCCGTTTGTTATTCGAGTACGTCGGACCGGAGTCCGAGAGACACGGGATCTTCCATATCTTTCTTATCTTTCGATGGCCACGACCGGGAACGCGGCTTCTACCGTGAGTGCTTGCGGGCATTCGGACCCCTCGCTTCGTCGAGGCGTGGGGGCACTCTTGCTCATCTTCGAGTGCTTCTAGCATCGCTATGTTTAGCTACGGGTTCACCCAAGCATATGCTTCTCAATCTGTCCCTTCGTTTCGGGGATGTCCATTGCTGGAAATCCCTCTTTTTTCCTTTATCACGGTACGCGGATCTACGCCCATGTCTAACATGGCTAGTGGATCAGCTTCGTTTCGAGGTTTCCCCTTTGGGGACCTGGGCATATTCCTAGTCCCAATCCTTCTTTAGGGTCGTTTCCTTTTACGTCCCGCACCCTAAAGTTTCAATCCTTGGGCTCGGGGCCAAGTTCGACCGCTTTTATGGGGTGGAATCCTATGTTTGCAACGTCGGGGGCGGGGAATCGGTTCATCGCGAGTCATCCAGGGGAATGCTTCTTTCCCTTCATCGAGTGCTTATCGATCTTTTTTCCCCTTTATCTAATGCATGGAACCCCCTATCGGGGGCTTTCCTCTTCGACCAATACTTCGACGGGGGAACTAGCCCGGGTTATGGTAACTCGGCGTGGGGAGGAGGTTCTTCTCCGTTTTCTACGGGTCCTTTTACGGTACCGGTGCCTCATCAAATCCGGGCTATTATTTTCGGAATGTTGGAAATCCATCCCATCAAGGATGGAATTCTCGAGCTCGCCTCGATTACCATTTACGGCAACGTTAAACTTGCCGGACTTGGCGAGGTTAACTAATGACCCGATTCGATACGAGTCCGGGGTGGCCTCCGTGCCCAACCAAACTTCCTTCGGGACATTCCTAAGTTTGAAGGCAAGAATGGTGAAGATCGTGCAGATCACATCACCACTTTCCACTTATGGTGCTCTTCAAACTCTCCGATCGACGACTCGATTAGATTGAGATTATTTCGACGCACCTTAACCGGAAATGCCGCAAAGTGGTATATAGAGCTCACTTTGAGGGCGTTTCGCCACATTTGGAGAACTGTCGTCACTTTTCTTAACCATTTCCAGCTGTCCGTCGGATATGAGGTCGGGGACCGAACTCCCCGGCTAATTTTAAGCAGATGAGGCAACTCACATTTCCGATCATATTCGTGAATGGAGGAGAAGGAAGAGGCTTATCAAAGCCCATATTCCGTGAGTTCCTTCTCGAGTGGTTTTTGAAATCGCTCGACGTACATTTCAAAGGATGTATCCATGTCGGGGTATATTCCGAGGAGCAGAAGCCATCTTTAGGGCCCGAGCAGGCTAGAGTTGATCTATTCTCGGGCTCCCGGCATGCTTTACAAGTATTTGCCCAATGCTCCTCGCTCCAAAGTGGATCTATCGAAACCCAAACCCGGTCCGCATGGTGACGGACTTGTCGGATCGGCTAGTAGTAGTGCAGCCCACTTTGCTTTCTCAATTGTGCAACGCTTGTCCTTACACCGTTGCTCTTCCGGTCGGCGTGCTCGCGATTCATCACCTTCCCGCCTCTTTGTCCATATCGTCGTCCAATCTTCTCGAACCCAAAGGAAATCAACGATCCGATGGGAAGAAGAAGGGACGTAATAACAAGAAGAAGGGCAAGAATGGGAAGGGAAATGCAAATAAAAACCAACGAGCGTGTTGGTAAAGGGCGAAGGAGAAAAAAGAAAGTGAAGTTTCCATGCAAGCTTTGTACCGGAGACCATCTCACACACCTTTGCCCGAAAATTTAGGATGCTCGACGCATCGTTATCTCAAACAGGTTCTTCTAGTTCCCGAAAGCCGTGCTAACAAACCCTTTTTCCCCCAAGGGCAGCAATTAATGTCGGCGCGAACCAAAATCTTGGGGCTTCCTCCGGAGGCGCTCGAGAAGGGGAAGTTCCATCGAATATCTTTATGATGAGTGCTCACGTGGATGTCGCTACGAGATCCCGTGATTATGGCGGAGAGGAATCTTCGAAAGCTAAGGAAGTTCCCTCGATGCTACCGAGCCGCTTCACATCACGAAGCCAACCTGCCGAGTCCATGCCTCGGATTCGAAGGCATCCTCTAAACGGCCAACGATTAATCCGAACATGAGGGCTGCCCCGTAACTACTCGATTGTAGAAGATCCGGCGCAGAGTCCTTGTGCTATGTCCGCCTTAGAGGTACTCCGCCTTGAACCGACCCGTCGCAGTGCTTTGCTCACTCGCCATTGGGGCTACTGATCCGAAAAATTCTCTTCTCGATTACCTTTGATATGAAGAATTTTAAGAAGAGACTTCCTCATCATATGGCCTTCCATATTAAATCATCGTATCGGAAGACTAACATCTTTCGCACGGTTGTTGATGAGGGTGCTTCTACTTGCGTGATGTCTTTTGCATGCCGGAAGACACTTGGATCTCCAAAAGTCGCTCGTCTAGCACTATTCTTACTGCATTCGATGGTCATTCTCACGTACCCCCATGGTATTGTCCCGGCTTTTCCCATCCGTGTTGGGGGCAAAACCGTTAACATAGAAGTTGAGGTAGTAGATGCAGCCCCTTGGACTACAACCTTCCGTTGGGGAGGAACTGGATATATGAGATGGATGCCATTGCATCTTCATTATTTCGAATTGTATGTTTCTCCCACGAAGGGAGGATAGTCACAGGTGGATCAACTACGGATCGTCCTCCGTAGACCTCGGATGCATCTTCTCGACTCATCCGTACCTAAGTTGGATAATACCAAGGCGCCCGTAGAGAATCTCGGGAGTTGGAATGTATTCTTCCCCGATGGGTTCTTTTTGATCTTCCTCCTCCTAAGGTGTCAATTAATGCTATTTCATCCTCCAAGGGTCTCCCTTCGAAGAGAGTTCTTTCGAACTCATTATTTTTCGGACCCTTGACCTTACCTTCTCCAACTCGCCACATTGGAAGAAGGGCAAGTGGGTGGAATGGCATTCCCGATTTCTGTACCGAGATTGCATATCGATCCGTTGTTGACACTCAGCAGTCCGATCCAGCCCTCCTCTTTCGCGAAGAGTTGGATGGTGATGTGGCTCCGCTTGGATGCTTACTTCTTCTTCTCGCTCGTAATTGTCTAGATACCACTCTTCCATCCGAAGAGGCTATCCCGGAAGCGATGATGTGTATAGATAGACCGTGGGATGACTTGCATCATCGGTCTTACTTCCTACCCGACTTGAGCGAAGTCGAAACAAGCTTTCCAAGTCCTCGGCCTCTCGGACCTGTTCACCCGAGCCTTGAGCCCTTAGCACCAAAGACAAAGCTTTATGCCGAAGGGAACATGGTCGTGATCTCTCCTACTATCCCGTGAACATCTCCAGGGAATCCCAACATTATCGAGAACGTTTTCATTGAGCCGAATGTTCCCATGAAGAGGTTCAAATCTATACCGAGCTCTTCAAAGAGTATAGGGATGTTTTTGCTTGGTCTTATGAGGAAATGCCCGGCATAGACCCATCTATCGTCCAGCCATGAGATCAAGACGTATGAAAACGCTAAGCCTAGGTCGAGCAAAAACTTCGTCCAGGTTAATCCTAGGAAGGCTAGCGACCCATCGAAAAAGTCGAAGTTGAAAAGCTGCTATAGGCGGGATTCATTTTCTCCTAGTTCCTTCCGACCGAATGGGTTTCAAACCCCTGCTCCGGCTGATAAAAAGCAAGGAACGATTCGAGTGTGCATCGATTTCGCAGACCCGAATAAGGCGTGTCCTAAAGATAATTACCCCACACCCTTCATTGATCATATCATTGACGAGTGTGCATGTAACGAGATTTTCTCCTTCATGGACGGTTTCTCCGGTTATAATCAAATTACTATCCGTCCGAAGATCAACATAAGACCGCATTTATTTGTCCCCGGGGGTACGTTTGCATATAAGAAAATGCCTTTGGTCTTAAAAAATGCCGGAGCTACTTTTCGGCGCGGCCATGTCTTACGCCTTCCACGACATCAAGAAAATCATCGAGGCATACTTAGATGATCTAGTCTAGCTCATTCTCGAAAGAGGATGGATCATCCGTGTCACCTCCGACAAATATTTGAAAGATGTCATTTTTATAAAATTCGTTTGAATCCGAACAAGTGCGTTGCGTAACATCCGGTTGAATCTGTTGGGATTTATTGTGTCTAGGGAAGGGATAAGGGTAGATCCCTTCAAGGTTGAGGCAATACTTCGCTGCCTCCCCGTCTTCAATTCGTCGACTTCAAAGTCTCCAAGGAAGTCTAACTTTCTTCGGAGGTTTATCGTTAACTATGCCGAGATTACAAAGGGATATATGAGATTGTTAAAGAAAGGAGTTCCTTTTCTTTGGGACGACTACGCTCAACGCTCATTCGATGCCTTGAAAAAGGCATTAACCTCTCGCTCCTTTACCGAGTCCACCCGATTATAGCAGAGATTTTCTTTTGTATCTCGGCTACGCGGAATCTACCATTGGTATGGTTCTCAGTTCGTAGAGGATGATGCTCTAGCCGAGCATGTTATTTACTACCTTAGTCGAGGACTAGGTAGGACCCGAACTACGATACACCCCGATAGAAAAATTAGCCTTAGCAAACGAATCCATGTCGTGCGACGACTTCGGCATTATATTATTCTTCGCAAAACTTATGTCTTGGCAAAAGCTGCCAATCCATTTCGCTTTGTCCTCGCATGCGAGTGATTGGGGGAAAATATAATAGATGGATTGTGATATTACAAGAATTCGATCTAGAGTTCATGTTCCGCCAAATCCAAGAAGTCATTAGTCTTTGCGGAATTGATCTCCGAGTTGCCTTGTGGAGTAGGAGATGATCTATGATGAGTCCTTTCGGACGAACACTTGTTTTTGATCTCTCCACAAGATCCTTGGTATGGGGATGTCATTGTATATCTCCGCACCGCGAAGTTTCCCTCTTCTTTTTCGAAAGATGAGCGTCGCAAGCTGCGTCACTTAGCTAAAAGTTATCCGATTATTGGTGATGCTTTGTACGCGTCGAGGGGTTGATTCAATCCCGAGACGCCGCTAACTTTCGAAGAAGCCGAGGCTCGTGCTCGATGATTCTCACAAAGTGGAGCTTGTGGGGGTCATTTATCGTGAGCTTGCTACGCCCGAAAGATTTTGCGTGTCGGCTACTTCGCCCCTCGATTTTCAAAGATTGTATTGAATCGGTCAAGAAGTGTCATCCTTGTCAGTGTATACTCGAAAAATGCGCGCTCATCCCGGCCCTCCGCTTTTTCCGGTCAGTTACTTGTCGGACCCTTCACAAAGTGGGGTATGGATTATACTACTTGTAACCCGCCTTCGGAAAAAGGTCACAAGTACATTATCGTAGCGATGAGACTACTTTACGAAGTGGGTCGAAGCTATGCCTACTTTTGGGAACGATGGTGAGACTCGCATCTCTTTTCTTCTTCAACCAAGTCATCGCTCGTTTTCGGTATACCTAGAGAGATTGTCACGCGACCATGGCGAGTCACTTTCGTAACGAGTATGATGGTTGAGTTGGCTCTTAAATTGGGTTTCCCATAGGAGCATTCATCTCCATATTATCCTCGTGCCAATGGCCGTGGAAGCCGTGAATAAGTCCTTGAAGACAATTCTTCAATGGACGATTGATAAACATAGATCCAACTCGGCACATTATGCTATATCCCGCACTCCGGGCATACAGAGCGTCGCTAAAAACTCGCAACCGGCTTTACTCCGTTTCGCTTAGTCCACGTGGTGGAATCCGTATTTCCCATTGAATGCGAGATTCTTCCCTTAAATTAGTCATTGAGCTTCTTCCCGACACTTCTAGTCCGGCGGAGCGGCTTCTTCATCCGGAACATCTTGATGAGCAACAGTCAGCGGATGCCGCTACGTTGAACGAAGCGCATAAAAACCGAGTCAAAGTTCGATACGATAAGGCGGTTAAGCCTAGGGTCTTTTCCGAAGGTGACCTTGTTTTGGTCTATGCCCAAGAAAAAGATGCCTCGCGGAAAAGTTCAAATCGATGTGGTATGGCCCCTATATCGTCAAAAAGGTCCTTAAGAAAGGAGCGTATACCTTTGGTTGACTTCGAAGGGAACGAGTTGCCGGGAGCTCGTAAATGGGCTCTATCGCGAAGAAGTATTATGCCTAGGCTTTGGGTCACGGCATTTTGCTTTGTATATAGTAGTTTTTTGCTTTGTACATATCTCGTTTGATTTTCGATTTTTTGATGAGATGGTGATGTTTTTTATCCTGCTTTGATGAGTTGTGTTGATGTCATGAGTCATTTTGGTTTCGACGATGGTGCTAGTAGACACAGCCCGAACTTAGCTTCCGCGCTTGGGTGCTTCATTATCCTTCCTATCGACCGTTGGTATCAAGAGGGGTCTGGCATTGGTCCTGCTTTCCAATAACGTAGCAAGAATACACCTGCAGCTCATTCATCTACTCCTGAGGCAATATCTTTGGGTGTTGATTCGTTGGTAGTTTTCTTGGACTCCCAGCGGTGGTGTCGTCAGCTTGAACAACACTTATCGGGTACGAGATCCAATTTTATTACGATTGTTCTTGAGGGTACGTTTGTTACAAAGGTCATTTCAATTTTTAACATTCATTCATATTCCTCGAGTCGACAATTGGTTTGTCGACTCATTGGCTAATCAAGCTTTAGATTGGCACATTAATCATTCAATACAATAAATTTTAATCATCAAAAAACATCATACATTTGATACATTTATCACATCACATCAAATATCGCCGTATATATCATCGAGTGTCAAAAAACTTTACAAAATTTGGATCCATCAATGTCTGTACAAAACTTGGGCTTATGCCCCATCATGTTCGGGCCTCAAAAAATATATACGAGTCATCTAATATGAAAAATCTGTCTACTCTCGAGGACCACGCTCGTAGTTGCGTTCCTATAGAACATCACTTGCAGAGTGGCCACACGGCGAACAGGCCTAACGATCCGGGGTACTCCCACAACCCGTCTACGGACGGCTGCGGCAAGTCCTCCACAGCGGCCCGCAGGGATTTGGCGGGTCGACTCCCTCCAAGTTTCTCCGTACGGCCCCTGGGAGTGTCCCCGTCGAATCCGCCGTCTCTGCGTCACCTGCGCGCGCTTGTGACGTGCTAGGCCCCTCGGGACGCACCGGTCCAACATCTCGAAACATGATCATTTTTAATTGTCGGTCATTATGAATCCAATCCAAAAACATGTTTGTTTTTCATTTTCATACATATTTGAAAATCCAAAAAAAATCATATAAGTTAAAAATTTTTTGAAAAAAACTTACCGATCGCTCCCCATGCCGCACCTAGGGTGGAAGTACTAGATCCGGATCTCCTCGGAAATCCATCCCGGCATAGGGATAGTCGTCCATCGCGATGATCTTGCTCTCTCCACCATAAGAAGAACTCATCGTCCCGTGTAGTTCGTACCTCGCTCGCCCCCGGCCTCTTCATCATGTCCGCTCAACGAGCGATTCTTGGGTCCCGAGGGTCGCTGATAGTTGAGATGACTTTGGGTCTCAAAGTCGGAACTCTCTCGAAGAAGAATGTAGTCAAAATGGTTCCATAGCCAAAGTGTTTTGTTTTTTTTGGCGAATGGAGGTCGCATTGTTGTTTCATGTTCGTAGCGGTCGTGCACCAATCATACACATGAATTAAGCACTCTACAGACTATGCTCATGTGCGTCCCGGACGCCCTGGTGTAGTGAGGCGCATCCCCGCCACTCGCCGATGGTGAATAGGAGGATCTTTATGTGCAAATCCCTCGATATCTCCGATTGCACCGTGTGCCAACTTTCTTGGAATTATCTACGCAATAGATTTGGACATAGTCCTCCACTGTCAACCCTCCCGGGGCTTTCAGTGCGGATCCACTGGGTCTCCCCTCTCGGAGAGTCCAGTGATGAAGTATATATCTTCCACTTCTATGCGTAGTGGCATTTGTTCAATGATGAAGCAATCTCGATCGGCTCTCGCAATTTACCGAAAGCATTTCAAGCAATCTCACATTACTTTTCATATTGGGCATTTTGAAAAATTTGAATAAACCACAAGCTCGGAGGACATTTTGTGCCGCGCGATCACTCGCATGACCTCTTGGTCTATTGCGATGTGCTCACGTTCCCTCAAGAGATAGTCATCTCGAAAAATTTCATTAAAATTTGCATTAGAAACTTCTTTTTTGAGTTATGGACCCGCGCATACGCGACTTTTTCCCCGTGCACGGTCAGCGTGTATACGCGCTTCACTTCATTGAACCCGCGTATGCGCGGATACGCATTTTTTAAGAAGGGTTTCTAGGAAAAAAATCACTTAATTTTAATTTTTTAAACCCGGACAAAATGATTAAACAGATGAATAAGGAGCCTACCGAAGTTTCATTGAATTCCGACGGTTGGCTGTTCGTTCGCGATTTGACGAAACAAGTTTTTAGCTCCGCAGCTCTTTTTCCAAATCGCCTATGCAATAATGAACCAATTGAGAGGTAATTTGTGTATTTATGGCTAAAAAATTGAAAATTTTTGCAAAAATTTCCTTGTGCTTATTTTTTTCGATCCGTCTTATGTCGTATAACTCGATTGCTTGGAAGTGCCTCGACTTTGGTATGTTTCGTGTACATTTTGACGATTTCGAGATTTTTCTCGTTTTTGACCCATGATTTCGTACTCTTCACGGCGTATATATGATCTTCTACCGGCATATAGGTTAGGGAATCACTTTCCGTTGCATCTTGCATTCTAGCCTCCATACTGATCACTTGCCTTAGGGTCGATCCCATCGTAGTCATGAGCATTACACCCATTTCACTCGCCGATTTTTAAATCATGACTCGATGGTAGAGCCTTCCTTTACATGGGCTTCCTAGTTAGTTCCTCGCTATCACTTGTTGCCCATGTCGCTTTTGATGATAGGCTCGGGAGTCCTCTTTAGTCCCGCCATGTCTTTTGTGTTGAAGCTTCATTCTTCTCCTTCATCACTTATCAATTTTTTTCTCGCTTATACCCTAGAGGCTCCCCTGGTGTCGTTAAGTTGTATTACCGCATTGCATATTGGCTACTTGTTTATCCCTGCCTTTAGCTCTGGCTTCATTTGGACTCGATGTTTAAGCCAACTTTTGACCTTGACTTTCTCGTACAAGTTAACCATTGCATGCACTTAGCTATCACGACTTGACACCTTTGTACCCATGGATGGAACGTTCCTCCGAGTATCATCGACCGCTTTTTCGCCACCTTGCATTGAGCATAGGATTGTTCCAAACTCACAGGAACTAGTGCATCACGTTTCTTGATACTCGTTCTATCCATTGTACCATAGCATTCTTTTATTCTTTTTCGTGCTTATTATGAAAAAAGACAAAAAAAATTAAATATAACAAAAAAGAGCGGGAACGGGATGTATCTTCGTTATTTTGATGGCAAAGTACGCAGTCGCTTGTCACCCTTGAACAAAGCACATATACTTATATATATTTCCTTCATTTGGGATGGTTCTAGTTTGACCTAGGTTCAGATCCTTTACCATGTTTCACTTGTCGCTCTCCCCGTTGGTTATCTCTTCCAATCATATGGAGAGTTTGTTTTGCCTCCGTGAAGCAGGGACTTCTATACAAAGTGTCACTTTTTCACCGCCATGGTCATCACGTAGTCGTGCTTTTGTTCAAGGGAAGTCTGGCCCGAGGTCGGCCATTCTCGCGGTGTCTCTTGACTCATTATTCGATTTCGGCCTTCCCGGTCTTGTCGGTATCATGTTCTATCACATCGTATGTTTTGATCTTTCTCGCTCGTGCCGGTTTGAGAGGGTCCCCATCGACTTCTCGCTGGGCGGGTTTGTCTCTTATCGACTACGACACATTGCTCCCGAGAGCGAGCTTCAGAGCCGCACCTTGGGCCTATTTCCATCATTGATAGGTGACCTCATGCTCATCATTTGATCATCATCATGGGTCTTTGACGCGAGTGGTTTCCCCTGTGTTCGACGTCGGCACACATTATCACACTTGGGATTCGTGCGTGACTGGATTTCCATTTGACCCTATCGGTGGATTTCTCGCCTCTGTGTCGGCTTTCATTATTGGTTGGTTCGCAGGGTTTCTTCCGTGCGCTAGCTTCATCTTGTGCACGTCGGAAACGTACTTCTCGGTTTTGGTTCCATCACTCTCCTTCGTCCGATTCCTTCCAAATCTTGGCCTCGTGGTTACACTCGCGCCGGACCGATGTGGGATGCCTTAATGCCTTCCTTCCGGCGGATGTTTTCCCATCGACTCCGACTCATTGCTCGCGGGAACAAGATCTAGAGTCTTTTTTTCGCACCTTTAGGGTTTGCGGTCATCGTTGGCGAACTCTTCGCTATCGACGAGTGGGGATTCATCATTGCTCTCACGATTGGTAGATTCTTTCAAGTGTTCGACTTCAACTCATTCATTCACACTTGTCGATTGTACTCGGGGCACCTTGACACTCATTATCATTATCGGTGGGTTGTCTCGCATTGGTTAACGGGAAACATCATTGCTCGGTAATCCAACGATTTCTCACGTGGTCGACTTCGGCTCATTTATTCCCATTGTGTAGAGTTGTGCCGTTGTGATCGGTGAAGACCTCGGGTTGTATCAAGATTTTCTCGGTTCATCGTTGACATTCCTTTCGGGTCCGCCGGTGTTGCCAGTCCACCCTTATATGTTGCGCTCAGCGACAAAGAAGATCTTATATGTTGGTCCCCGAGTTGCGTGATTGTACCGTTTGATCCACCACTTATGATCCGGTACTTGGAGATTCTGGCATTTATTTGATCGGACATCCGACTTGCACTATCTTTGATCAGCCTTTCTATATGTGATACTTGGACATTGATTCGGACTTGTATTTCGGGGCCTCGCTCGTGATGATTCACTATGTACTTTCGCTCGGTTATACTTGTATACATGTTGGATCTATTCAGTGACTTTCTATCTATATGATGTATTTTTGACCGAGCATGGGTATGCCCGCCTCGACATGTGTTGACTCTACGGTTTATTTCATTGGTTTTTTGCGGTCGAAAGTACGGTGAAGTTCTCTCTTGTCCTTGCGAAGTTCTTTTCTATGTGCATAATACATTTCGGCCATCATGTACCCCTCTCGACCTCATATATTAGGGGGCATCCGGTATAGCATCATTTCTCACCTTGACATGATTCATGATTGCTTCATGGCTTTATGGGCACCCATTCCTACTGACTTGGACAAATTCACTTAAAAACAATGGAAAATCCTCCATACGCGACTATGCCCGTGTTTTTTCCGCGTGTACGCGAGGTACAGACTAGACTTTTTCCGCGTATGCCATTTTTAATGATTAAAAAATATATAAAAATCCCTAATTTCGGCTGCTGGGTTGATGGTTACTCGTGTAGTTCAACCACCCCGGCCCAAGTGGCCAGCATTTCCAACCGCCGAAACTACTTGGAGGGACTATAAAAAAGACTCTCATGTGTATGGCCTAAGGGAGAGAGAGAAAGTATTGATATTATACTCTGTTGGTTCCCTATCCAAGTCCGATTCCCCGTGCCTCTCGCACTTTCCCGCTTCATTTCGGGAAACCCTTGTTTCCTTGAGATACACATCCCTTTATATGTTATCTCGTATGCACCCGCCTTTGGAAGGAGTCTTAGCGAGGCAAGGGGCCGGACGGATCCGGACAACTGATGCCGAAGGCCTTGGAAGGATCGGTGATCTCTCCACGATTACTTTTGTACGTACTATTTATAATACGTAAGTATCATCACGTTCCCGAAATAAACGTGTTAGTGTATGCTTTAATGTATGAAGAATATTTGTTATACATGCATTCATTATGATTTATTTAATGTTTTATATGAATCACACTAACATATAGAGTAGAAATATACTCGTACAACTTGTCCTTTGTCTTCGGTTTCTTCTTGCATTTCGAGTTAAGGAGGAAGGACGGTTGCGGGGAGTTTGAACTCCACGTGGATCTACTTCAAACGCAGGACCAACGGGTAAACCTCCATATGCTCGCTCTATTTAGTTTTCATGAATGTGCATGATCGTGTGGGTCTCTGTTAAGTAGTACGCCCCCTGCTCCGTGGAGGTTGAATCCCAACCAAACTCTAGGGTGTTAATTCCCCGAAACAATAGGTGAGAATTACCTCGAATGGGGTTAAAAAACATCCGTCGAATATTCGAAGCTAGCTTGGCGCGGATGGTCCGCATGATGGAGCTTGGAGCCTGTTGGAACTCCTCATTCCATGCCACAATGAAGAAAAAGAAATATGCAACCCCTAGAGCTATGCCGAATGTAGTAGATGTAAAGAAAATAAAATTAACAATTTCCTAAACAAGGCGGACGATAATGAGGAATTACTTTTAGAGGTTCGTAAAGAGGATAACCGCGTAGGACATCGAGAGGTAGAGATAATTTATGTTTTGTGAGACTGAATACAGAAGCCAACATAAAACTCAAGGAAGGAGATGAAGATTTAAAATCTGATTTTCCACCATGAGTACAACAAATAAACATTTACATAAACTCAATGATGATATAATTAATTATACATTGAGGGTTGTAAAGGGAATACAACTTCCATGGATGACGGGAAAACGACAGAGTTGCGTGACTAGAAAAACATGACAACGTAATGGTGGAATGAGTGAGCCCACAGACGGGTGGTAGGGGAATGGTTGCCCTAACAAAACTCCCAAGGCATTCGGTTCGCTGATTAGGTCTTAAAATATCAATAGTAGAGGAATGGATACCCGTGACGAGTCCACGACCAAAGATTCTAGAGTAGAGGATTCAAGAAATCAACGAAACATTTTTTTCCTAACACCGAATGGTAAGTGGAAACCAATTAATGGATTGCGGTCAGCGAGGGTACAACATTGAATAAAACCCAACATTAAAAAAAATTAATGCACCATCATGTATATCTTTTACATGTAATAATAGAGGTTGTGTACAGTTGTATGCATTGTGTTGAATATTAAATCACATTAACACATACGATGTACTTTATGTAATTTATTTAATCATTTTTTGCTATTTTTTAATGTAATGATAATTATTATTTATTTTTGTCAAGTTACAAGGATGATTGCGGGGTCACAAGTAGTATCAAATAAAAATTAATACACTAGGATTGAATGGAAAAACCAACCTAATAATAATATTAGTAAGTGTATTGAAATTGTGCACAATGATAGAAAATAGGAAAGCGAGATGGAATATCAATGGTGATGAGGAGGGTTCGGGAAAAATAGATACCCGTAGCTATAGGAGGAGGTAAACCCTTGCAAAATCTAGAAATTAACTGTAAATGTGGGTACAATTAAGTGTGGATGAGCATCATCAAACCCGTAGATTGTTGGAGGAGCAACAACACCGGACTAGCGGCATCGTTGGACACTTTCCAGCAATTGAAAAATGAGATAGCTTGAGTTAGAATTGCGTTGACGGGAAAAAGTGTACTACCGACAACAAGGGGGGTCTCCCCAATGAAAGGTCCCAATTAGACCTCATACCGTTTGGGATAGGAGCCCCATTTGGTATGTGGGACCCGCTGCAACCATGATTGTTTCCACTCTTGGTTTTTGGATGAGAAGATGATGGAGCAGAGGCAAGGATGAAATGACCAATCACTGAAGCAAAATCAACCCAAAATTAACAAACCATGAAAAAATATGCAAGCAAGTCTAAGCAGCAAAAAAATAAAAGGGGATATGCTGTAACTGGGATCAGTGAGCTGAAAAACCATTCAAACATACCTGAAAGAAAACATGCCAGAAATTAACTGCAAAGTAGTTCACAATAGATTATCGTCGTGGCAAGGACAAATAAACACTAATCCAAAAGCAGACATACATACAACCACTGAGAAATAGTTCATAACTGATGGTATGCATGAAAGTAGATGTACAACATAATGAAGCACTAGAAAGCTAGTACTATCACCACAAACAAGCATGTGAATTAGTGTCGGGAAGGAGAATATATTATTAATGTTGCTGCAATGACAAATACATGTTAACAACTCGTTAAAACCCAATAGTGGAACATGGGATGCTCATCTCAAGGCATGATACAAAACCCTAGCCTCGCTACCTCTCTTTCTACTTGATACCAAGAGATGAGTGCCCTTATCTCTCTAGAAATAGTTCCTCTATCGCACTGGCTTTCATTGTCGAGCTGAAAGTTCTCCTTTTACTCTTTCTCGAAGTTGTACATATAGGCTAAGATGACTCTTGAGTTGCCCCTTGACTCTTGGTCTTCCCGACTATTGGGTTGGTTTCTGACTTGGGCCATCTGCGACCCGCAAACCTGGGCAATCTGCAACTTGCGACCTTGGGAAATTCGCGACTTGCAACATCGGGCAATCTGTGACCAATGACCTCAGCCAATCCGCGGCCTGTGAAATCAGGAATTCTACGACTTACGACCTCGGGAAATCCGTGACCTGTGACCTCAACCAATCTGCGACCTGCAACCTTGGGCAATCCATAACCTACGACCTCGAGAAATCTACAACTTGCGAACTCAAGAAATCCATGACTTGCGACCTCAAAAAATCTCCGACTTGCATATTTCTCTTTCGGTGATCTTTGATATTCACAACAAGTTGCCCTTTTCCTGCATAAGTGCCTTTGATCTTAACGTGTAGTTCTTTCGAGCTTTGAAAGGATCCACCTATCATGCCATAGAAGACCCTAGCTTCGACTATGTGCATCGCCTACCTCTACTTGCAAACAAAGTAAAATGGGTCACCAGTCTTTAAAATATTGATGCTAAAGCGCATTTAGTTAGCTAAACGAATGATTTAGAAAATAATAAACTTAGACCCCTAGGTGGTCAAGTGTTCTTAAATTATAAACATGTAGATTTCCACTGTAATCACTAGCTACCAGGAAATCTCCATCTACTCCTATGGAGGCTCTACTAATAGCTAATGAACGAAAACCTTGAGCTAGATCACAGATTTCTCTACCTCCAACTGTTTCTTGATAGGATCCCCACTTATCTCTGGATGTATGACACTAAGTGTGTATGCGCAATAAATATTATTTGATTATGAATCTAATGCGGGGGCTTCGTGATGAATCTCTTCTGAGTACATCCTTAAAATGAGCTCCTATAGCCTTATTGTACCATTTGCAGAACCCGTCACAAAGATACCCTTTAATGGTGCCATCCCCATAGAATGTAATGAGTTTTTGGTTTCGAGCTTTTGATTTGTTAGAAGATTAGAAATATCCCATATACAGGCGTTGTGTGAAAAGTATGCACAAACCCTGGAGATCTTTGATAAATTATGTACATCCCACACATAAAGGCTATGATCATCCATATATAACAACAAGTTTCTAGGGAGCTGAAAACTACAAGCAATGGCATCTAGAAAGTTAAATCCTAAGCTATGTGCCACAACGTGGTCTCCGCTAAGTTCTCCCAGGATCTGAATGTTTGCGGTGGAGCCCATCAATAGGATCGATGGAGATGTATTTATTTCAGACTAGGTGCTTTTGTCATCAAAGCCATCGATCTTGCATGGTTGGGGTAGAGGTTCGCCTTGCTGGTATTACATCATACCTCCTATTGGTCTAAAACCGATTGGAAATGGAGTGAAAACTGGGACTGTTCCTTCCTTGTGTTCTTCATACGAAAACCATGATATGTGCTTAAGATACTCTTCCCATTTTATAAGGTTTACGTTGGGGTGTCAATAACGAGGAGACCCTTTGGAATGGAGTTTGGAAGGTCGTAATTTGGAGCGCATGCGAGAATGCCAAGATCTGGCTTTCATGACTTAAATCCTAAATATACACGCAAATATTAATCGAGCGTTGATCCTACGCATGGGGAGGGATGCAATTTTTGTCAAATGAGAAGTGGCATCTCGAGCAAGAGTTTCTAGTTTTTGTAATTTCCCACGAGCCTGCACATTGATATGTCTACTTGTTTTGAAACCATGGTGATTCTGCTCGTCATGCTCTTTACCCAGACACCGTCGGTAGGTTTTCTCATTTTGTGCAGGCAAAAAATAGGTTGTGGGATTATCAAATTATGAGGTCACAACCCCAGCTTCCTTCTTGAGGTGAGGTCTTGCGACGTCAGCAATAGTGCGACTTAGTGTTTTAACGTGAGATGCGACCTCACAAAGGTCGCAGGGTCACAACTCCAACCAAGTCGTATTTTCATTTTCTGCATTAGTTTTGTGACTCAGCGACCTAGAGGGATAACACGATTATGCTATTAATGTGAGATGCGACCTCACAAAGGTCGCAGGGTCACAACTCCAACCCATTCACATTCTCATTCACCCTATTAGTTTCTCGAAATAGTGACCCATCGCTTCCTTGATGCAGTTGTGTCTTTGGATGATGAATCGAGGACCTAGACTATGAATTTTTGACCAGTGTGGCTGCACACCTTACAAGGTGGCATCATGGGAGTAGCGTGAAACGTCGAGCCATCACCTGCATGAGGCCCTCACCAAAAATTACCAAGGATAGCTTCATTACCCTCACTCTTGTAGACTACGCCGCTGCCTGGATTTATCAACTTTGAAAGGGTCGAATAGTCAAAGAAAAAATTGTGCATAGTTACTAAATTTCCTTGACATTCCCATTCGTGCCTTATCAGCTGGATGATCGGGTTTCCGAGGTGTGTTGAGAGTGTGAATGTGCCTCCCCACGATGCATGCAAGACTCCTCCTTCTCTTACGTCCCTCCAGCGGACATGGATTGCAAAATGAGGATTAAACCTCAACGCAGTCGCAACCTCAAAGCAATCGCAACAACGCATAGGCATTCATTATGTGCCAATGTTTTCACAAACTGTGTTTCCTTGGGCTTCCAATAAGGTGCGTAATTTATGGGATACAAGTTTACGCTTATGCCATATCATGGATCCCTTCCAAAATGGGCGACTGTGTGATATAAACCAACTCTCGCCTGAGTTCAATTCGTAATTCCTCCGAGGCATTAGAGTCACATGTTAAAGCGATTTGGGTTTACGAGACATGCAAACTGCGCTTGAAGCAACACATTGTGGAGGATATTTTGATTATTTCAGTGGCCTTGCAAAAAAAAAATGATTTCTTTGCCCCAAAAGATATGGGTTAGCGGGCCAACACTAGCTTGATGAAAGGTTTCTTAGTGCCCTTTTCCTCCTAAACGACAACTTTCCACAACACATACCGCGAAATGTTTTAGGGCTCCATTCCGTATGGGTCTTTGGGTGGTCAATAGGGCACACTTTATAGAGACAGATTTATTCCTTTGTTAACACACGACCTTTCAAAACATTTTGAAATGCGTAATCATTAGAATACTCCCTTTTCCCTCTAGCTATGGCTTTGGTATGCATGTGGGATGGGATCCCTATTTTAATTAAAAAATATGATCCCCCATTAAAAAACATATTTCCTTTCTTCTTTCCAGAATTCATGGCGAAATTTGACTTGCATATGAGATACATTTGTCTTATGTATGTCATTCCCTTTAGGGCCCCCAATGTAATATTTTCTTCCATCCCAATGAGACTCCTGCGGATGAGAGAATCCCGGTCGATGAGCACTTTCACAAAGATCACAAGCACTGAGCTTCCAAACATGAACAGCAAAATAGGTTCTTTTGTCAAATGGATCTATAATGGATCGTCTATTGGAAGGGAAAAATAGGGCCACAGCAATCTAGGAGACCTCCTAAGATTATCTCCATAGGAATGCAGTTGCCAAGTGATCAATATCACCAGCCTTGCCATAATGAGGATGAAATTTAATTTTTGTCATTCCTTTCATGAAGCTTGTAGAGTGTGTACATATTTTCATAGCAATAATAAGGATAATATGAACAAGTAGGATTGAAATCATTTTTCCACTGAGCTAGGGTTGGTGTGTGCTTTGTGGGATGCCTTTCAGGTTTACTTTCATAATCTACCATATCAAAGCCGAACATCTGTTTCAATATGCCTAGTTGAGGATGAGAACTTGGATCAACTATAACCTCAAAGAGAGGAATGAATACGTTATCCAAAATATTTCGAAAATATGGAGCAAGTCCTATCCCTTTGTACACATTGTATAGTCAAGGACACTGAATTAACCATATGGCACTTTCGTTGTATATCTCATTGTTAACAAAACCACTTGTCGACCAGTTCCCTTCGCTTTTTTTCTTTTCATAAACATATATCCCACATTTTTCCATTGACATTCACTTGCTTCCAGATCAGATCATACATGTTTTGACAGCTCAGCAAGAAAACAACCTTGAATGAGATTGTCTTGCTTTAGGGCAATCTTCAAAGCCTAGTTTGTCCACATGGGTTATAGTTCATACTAGACTTATCAAATTGGTGAAATGTATTATTTTCTACATGTACATCCAGGAGATCAACATTGAACTGGTATCTTGTAGGACTTTCAAAGACTTCCTTTAAGGTGAAATATTTTCCATCCCGGAATATAACTACCTCGTCTGGTTCCTCCTTAGATTTGATAAAACATAGCAAGTGCTTCTAGTTCATGCATGATGGCACAAGGTGCGAACATTTCCCAATGAAGTGATTCTAAGTATCCGATGTACATCAGTGAAGAATGTTGTTGCATCAACAACATGAAAATTTCTTTCCTTGATTCTTTATTTGGATAAACATGTACCACACCATCCTCCTTTTAATAATAATACTCACTTGCTCCTCCTCCTCACCTGTTAGCACATCCTTTTCATATGCCTTAATGAGGTCTTCAATTTTAGCCTTAAGTCTCATCTCCACATGAGCAGGGGGCATGTGGATGAAAGTGTCATGTTTCGCAACTGTGGCCTTATTGTTTAGCTTCAATTTATTTCTCTCGGTGTGATGATGACATTGATGGGTATATCATTTGTGGGATTGACCTGTATGAAACATTATAACATCAATTAGTTCACAGTTACCCTGTAGATAATGATGCCTTCAAATGAGCTTGGTGAAGTATCCAAACAGAATGCCTAAATGATCCATGATGAAAGGGATTCTAACGAATATACTTAATGCACAAATAAGTTTCCATTCGAGTGTATGCATGATGATCCCCCCACACATGGTGTGTTTGCGGCGAAAGAATCTCGTCATGTTGGTTATAAGGTTCAATGACTACACACCGGGTCAAAACCCTAATGGCTAAGCGAGCAGGGGGACCCGAAATTTTAGATATACCCAAAATTTTGGGTGGTGTTGTAGCGGCTACAAAAATTGGCAAACCACTAGTAGAATCCAGCATCTCTGTCAACACCCCAACAATATTCTGAGTCCAGGTAGTGATGCAAGGGAAAATTGAACAAGTTCTAAGGGTACCCTTGTATTATTCTGACCTTTTCATATATGCCCCATCCTTGTGCCTCAGCTAGGTCTTGTTAATCAAAACACGTCAAAGTGGAAGTTCATGGATGCCAATGGTTGGTTGATTATGTAGAAAGCAAGGAAGTGGGATTATTATATTCATAATTTTAAAATAAGTTTCTGGTGTTGCTCCACTGCCAGAAAGTCTAGACAGTACCCTGACAGAGTCACTTCAAGAAATCACAAACATTACTCCGCTGCCAGCGAGCCTGGTCAGTACCCCGGTGGATTCGTTGCGTTACCTCTCTATGCAGTTAACCTTTCTCAACCCTTTACCCTTATTCGTTACGTAACACTTATTTTCATGTGCTCGTGGCACTTATTTTGCATGGGCGGATGAGGGATCCCGACTTATTTTACGGGCAAGAGAGGTTGTTTCTTGTTTGAAAGAAATTGAAAGATATCCTGATTTAGGTTTTCCCTCATGCCAAGCCTTCACATCCTACCTACCAGCCCAAGAGAAACGTGCAAAACATATCATTAAGATGTTTGAGACTATGCTGGGCACAAGGCTCAGGTTACAGGTACAGGTCATTCAAAATCGCAAGGGTTCCCCACAAGCAACTGGCTCTTATCTCCCTGGCTAATGAATTTAAAATCATAGGAATAAAGCTGATAATGTGACCTTGATGACTTTCTCTAAGAGAATTTTCCTCTTGGGGTAACCACTACAACCCCATGCAAACAATAGGGTTAGGGTTTTGATTCTTGTAGCGGGGTGAAGGCAACCAATCAACTTTAAACCCGTGCAAAGGGAGTAAGAAGGCCAGGTTGGGCACCGAGGGATTCAAGGCCTAGAGTTCAATGGGGCTCACGCAATGGTATGGAAACTTTCACAGTTAAATCAACAACTGGTGCAAATGCTGTGAGGTAAAAGGCACACAATGCGATGCAATATATGAGGCTTATGATGCAATGTGATGCCATGTGTGAGAAATAGCAACTAGTTGCAGGTGAAAAACAAGGCAAAGCACACGCAGTGATTAACTGAATATAATGCAACAACAAGCAAACTAACAAAAGAATTAGTGAAAAAATAAATGGAAAATTATAATGCATAAACTATCGACCACAAGAAAAGACAGAAAGCATAATTTTAAACATAAAGAAAACCCTTAGCGAGTGAACCTAATTATCAACTCGAATAACAAATTTTATTAGAAAATCCTTGCTAGCCTAATCCTAAAGCTCTATTTTAACCAAATAGGCGGTCGGGTTATGTAAAATCAGCTTTCCAGTGCAGCCACCACATTGGTTCCCACCCTGCAAGAACAACAATGTTCGCAATTAGAGCCACCATACAAAATCATGCACCAACAACAAGATTTACCTAAAAAGTGTGTGAAATAGCAAGAAGGTCGTGGCTACTTACCAGATAACGTGCCAGAATAGATTGTGCTAGCTGAATTTAACTTTCATCCTGATACATAGAGATAGGTACTTGAAATCTAAAATGATTTATAAATGACACACATATATCGATGCAAAACCCTAGGTATAACAGAAGCGGGGAAAGACATTGCCTATTTTTAGGTATATTCATTGGATACAATTCGTCAAACCAACTAGGAATCTCATCATGATTTTGAGGATGATCACTTTGATAGGACGGAAATAATAGGCATCCACCAGGCGAATTTGAGATGCTTGCTAATCCACTTGCAGAAACCCTAATTTTGAAAACCCTAGTTCAAAGTTGTCCTTGGGTTTTGTCGAGGATGCAAGGATCGGAAGCAACCTTCTGTGGAGGCCGAAATTCCTTGCCATCCTGGACAAACTCCGAACCTTCGAACGGGGGGTTTCCAAACTTATATGGTTTGGTGAGATCAACTAGCGAACGAATGTGATCATTAATCGTGGTGACAGGACAAATTTCGGTGGGCTTATCATTAATTCGGCCAAATGTTTGCACACTGACATATGGACAATATAATGTGTCAGATTCTTTAGGTCTCCCAGGATAGGGTGAATTGACCGGAAAATTTTCATGCAGCAGAGGGATTTTCTAAACATCATATGCTTGTGCCTGCATGCAACTGGTACTGGCTGGGCAACAACTGAAAATATTAGAGACAATAGTCGGTGTTTTCCTCTGAGTGAATAAATTAGGGTATATCGGTTGTTGCATATCAGCTGTTAGGTAATAGAGATCTGTGCTCAGGGAAAGATCACTCAAATGGAAGACTTGCCCAGATGAGCTGACATCCGGCGCGGTTATGCTGAGAGGAGTGTGATGCATGGGAACCATCAGTTTAGAAACCCTACTTTGAGAAATCCTAGTTCGACTTGTTTCAGGGGTCTCATGAGGCTCGTGAGAACTTGAGATAACAGACAGCAGAAGTTGAATCGCTTCGATTTCCTGATAGGTCCTTGAATCATCATAGAGTGGATCATCAAATTTCGGTGGCTTCGTATGGTCAATAGATAGACACGAATGACGATTCTCGGAGGCATGAGTGAAATTTTTTTCAGATAAGTAGTGATCACTGGATCCATTAATTTGATCAGGTTGGGTACCTAGCCTGTTAGGCTTCCCAGGAGTTAACAGTTGAGATGAGTCGATAAAAGAAGCGTCTTGAAGTTGCCCAGACAGGAAGTCACTCCTTTGGCTTTTAAAATATTTCAGATGAAAAATGTCAGACATAAGGGATTCATCAATTTTGTAGTTTGATTGTGAAACACCACAGGTGTGCTCATGATTGTCGCCAATACTAGTATAAGAAAATTTTGAATGACTTGAAAAAATTACTGGTGTGGTAGACTCATGAAATAAATCAGGGAATAGTGGATGAAATGGTTCAGATGTGGGGGTATCAACAGTACAAGGACTTTCATTTTGCACATCAGTGTCATCCAAAGAAAACAATGACCCTGTATGCTCATCACGGTCCAATGACTTGGTAGGGAAATCAAATTTTCCTGGGACAGGACTCAATTTATTATCAGTATGAGAATGAGATTTAGATTCGTACCCAGGCAAACATTTAGTGGACTCAAGATATGTTTCATTGACAAGGAGAGATGTTATGCTAATATTCTTTTCAAGCTCCGATTTGACAGAGTGTGTGAAATATTTCGGGACAAAATCTGAACAACTGGAAACTTGAAGATCATCATAATAGTTACTAGGATCAGGCTTGGTTGTCGATTGAAATTGTTCTAGGGAAATGAAAACCACATGTCGAAACTGTTCAATTAAATATGTCCAATTGACATCCCTTTCAAGGAACTCAAGACAAAAATTAACAAACCTGATAGAAAAATCCTCTATAGATTCTTAAGGTTACATTTTGATCTCATTTAACTTCATTAATACATTTTGAAAATCGTACCTGTGAAAAACTTGTTGTAATTCACCGGTCATCTGTTCGAACGAATTGATGGAAGCTGCCGGAAATGTGCGACACCATTTCTCACCGCGACTTTCGAGAGTGAGGGAGAAAATCACGCAAGCCAACTCCTCCTCGTCAACTTCGTAACACTCACAAAACTCACATAAATACAAAAGGTGCTCGGTTATGGAAACTCCGTTTTCACCATCAAATTTCAACTGGGACAAGTGATACATAGGTTCGTCGGGGGTTGAGCATCGAGAACCAGATAAATTTGATAAAAACCTCAGGAGAATGATTTGGAGACTAGCCATTACAGATATGAGACTAACTGTAAGATCTGAGGGCTCAGCTTGTCATCTGGCCCTCCTTCTAGTGCCAATTTGTTGACAGGAAAAATTGTATTGCCAACAGCAAGGGGGGTATCCCCGATGAAAGGTCCCAATTAGACCTCACACTATTTAGGATAGGAGACCAATCCATTACGTGGGCCCGGCTACTGCCATGATTGTTTCCACTCTTGGTTGTTGGATGAGAAAATGATGGAGCAGAGGCAAGGATGAAATGACCAATCAGTGAAGCAAAATCAGCCCAAAATTAACGAACCATAAACAAATATGCAAGCAAGTCTAAGTAGGAAAAAATAAAAGGGGATATGCCATAGCTGAGATCAGTGAGCAGAAAAACCAGTCAAACATAAATGAAAGAAAACATGCCGGAAGTTAACTCCAAAGTATTTCACAATATATTACCGCCATGGCAAGGAAAAATAAACACTAATACAAAAGTAGATATACATACAACCACTGAGAAATAGTTCATAACCGATGGTATGCATGATAGCAGACGTACAACATAATGAAGCACTAGACAGCTAGTACTATCACATGTGAATCAGTCCCAGCAAGGAGAATATATTATTAATACTGCTGCAACGCCAAATACATGTTTACAACTCTTTAAAACCCAATAGTGGAACATGGGCTATTCATCTCAATGCATGATACAAAACCCTAGCCTCGCTACCCCTCTTTCTACTTGATACCAAGAGTTGAGTGCCTTTAGCTCTCTAGCAACAGTTCCTCTATCGTAATGGCTTTCATTGTTGAGCTGAAAGTTCTCCTTTTACTCTTTCTCGAAGTTGTACATATAGGCTAAGATGACTCTTGAGTTGCCCCTTGACTCTTGGTCTTCCTGACTGTTGGGCTGGTTTGCGACTTGGGCCATCTGCAACCCGCGACCCTGGGAAATCTGCGACTTGCAACCTTGGGAAGTTCGCGACTTGCGACCTCGGGCAATCCGCGACCTGCGACCTCGGGCAATCTGCGACCTGCGAGCTTGGGAAATTCGCGACCTGCGACCTCCAGAAATCTGCGACCTGCGACCTCGAGCAATCCACAGCAAGTTTCCCTTTTCCTGCATAAGTGCCTTTGAGCTTAACATGCAGTTCTTTTGAGCTTTGAAAGGATCCACCTCACATGCCATAGAATACCCTTGCTTCAACTCTGTGCATCGGCTACCTCTACCTGCGAACAAAGTAACATGGGTCACCTATCTTTAAAATATTGATGCTAAAGCACATTTAGTTAGCTAAATGAATGATTTAGCTTATAATAAACTTAGACCCCTCAGTGATCAAGTGTTCTTAAACTATAAACATGTAGATTTCGACTGCAATCACTAGTTGCCAGGCAGTCTCCATCTGCTCCTATGGAAGCTCTACTAATAGTTAATGAATGAAAACCTTGACCTAGATCACATATTTCTTTGCCTCCAACTGTTTCTTGATAGGATCCCCACTTATCTCTAGATGTATGACACCAAGTGTGTCTTTGAAATAAATATTAGTCGATTTAGAATCTAATGTGTGGGCTTCATGATGAATCTCTTTTGATTCCATCCTTAAAACAAGCTCCTATAGCCTTATTGTACCATTTGTAGAACTCGTTACAAAGAGACCCATTACTGGTGCCATCCCCATAAAATGTAATGAGTTTCCAGTTTCTAGCTTTTGATTTGGTAGAAGATTAAAAATATCCCATATACAGGCATTGTGCAAAAAGTATGCACAAACCCTGGAGATCTTTGATAAATTATGTACATCCCACACATAAAGGCTATGATCATCCATATATAACAGAAATTTTCTGGGGAGTTGAAAGCTACAAGCAATGGCACCTGGAAAGATAAAGCTTGAGCTATGTGCCACAGTGTGGTCTCCACTAAGTTCTCCCAGGATCTGAATGTTTGTGGTGGAGCCCATCAATAGGATCTATGGAGATGTATTTATTTCAGCCTAGGCGCCTCTGTCATCAGAGCCATCGATCTTGCATGGTTGGGGCAGAGGTTCGCCTTGCTGGTATTACATCATACCTCCTATTGGTCTAAAACCCATTGGAAATGGAGTGCCAACTGGGACTGTTCCTTCCTTATGTTCTTCATATAGAAACCATGATATGTGCTGAAGATACTCTTCCTGTTTTATAAGGTTTATGTCGGGATATCAATAACAAGGAGACCGTTTGGAATGGAGTTCGAAATGTCGTAATTTGGAGCACGTGCGAGAATGCCAAGATCTGGCTTTCGTGACTTAAATCCTGCATATAAATGTAAATATTAATCGAGCGTTGATCCTACGCATGGAGAGGGATGCAATTTTTTTCAAATGAGAAGTGGTATCTCGAGCAAGAGTTTCTAGTTTTTGCAATTTCCCATGAGCCTGCACATTGACATGTCTAATTGTTTTGAAACCATGGTGATGTCGCTCCTCATGCTCTTTCCCCAGACACCATCGGTATGCTTTCTCGTTTTGTGCACACAAAACACAAATCGCAGGATTATCGAATTATGAGGTTGCAACCCCAGATGCCTTCTTGAGGTGATGTCTTGCAACCTCAGCAATAGTGTGACTTAGTGTTTCAACGTGAGATGCGACCTCACAAAGTTCGCAAGGTCGCAACACCAACTGAGTTGCATTTTCATTTTCCCCATTAGTTTTTCGATTCGACGACCTGGAGGGATAACGTGATTATGCTCTTAATGTGAGATGCAACCTCACGAAGGTCGCAAGGTCGCAACTCCAACCCAGTCGCATTCTCATTCACCCTATTAGTTTCGCGACCTAGTGACCTGTCGCGTCCTTGATGCGGTCACGTCTTTGGATGATCAATCGAGGACTTGGATTGTGACCTGTTGACCAGTGTGGATGCACACATTACAAGGTGACATCATGGGAGCAATGTGAAGCATCGAGCCATCCCCCTACATGAGGCCCTCACCGAAAATGCCCAAGGATAGCTTCATTACCCTAAATCTTGCAGCCTATGGCGCTTCCTGGATTTATCAACTTTGAAATGGGCGAATTGTCAAAGAAAAACCTGTGTGTAGTTGCTATATGTCCCTAACATGCCCATTCATGCCTTATGAGTTGGATGATCTGGTTTCCAAGGTGCGTTGAGCATGTGTATGTGCCTCCCTCGATGCGTGCAAGCCTCCTCCTTCTCTTACGGGCCTCTAGCGGACATGGATTGCAAAATGAGGATTAAACCTCAACACAGTCGCAACCTCAAAGCAGTCACAACAATGCACAGGAATTCATTATGTGCCAATGTTTTCATGAACTGTGTTTCCTCAGCCTGCCGATAAGGTGCACAATTTATGGGATACAGGTTTACGCTTATGCTGCATCGTGGATCCCTTCCAAAACGGGCGACTGTGCGATATAAACCAACTCCAGCCTGAGTTCAATTCATAATTCCTCCGATGAATTGGAGTCACATGTTAAAGCACTTTGGGTTTACGAGACGTGGATACTTCGCTTGAAGCAACACATTGTGGAGGATATTTTGATTATTTCGGTGGCCTTGCAAAAAACAAAATGATTTCTTTGCCCCGAAAGATATGGGTTAGTAGGCCAACACTAGCTTGATGAAAGGTTTCTTAGTGCCCTTTTCCTCCTAAACAATAAGTTTCCACAACGCATACCACAAAATTCTAGAGGGCTCCATTCTGTACGGGTCTTTGGGTGGTCAATATGGCACACTTTACGGAGACATAGTTATTCCTTTGTTAACCCACGACCTTTCAAAACATTTTGAAATGTGTAATCATTAGAATCCTCCCCTTTCCCTCCAGCTATGGCTTTGGTATGCATGTGGGATGGGATCCCTCTTTTAATTAAAAAATATCATCCCCCATTGAACAAGATATTGTCTTTCTTCTTTCCAAACTTCATGGCGAAATTCGACTCACATATGAGATAAATTTGTCTTATGTATGTCATTCCCTTCAGGGCCTCCAATGTAATATTTTATTCCATCCCAATGCAACTCCCATGGATGAGAGAATCCCAGTTGGTGAGCGCTTTCACAAAGATCACAAGCACTGAGCTTCCAAGCCTGAATATAAAAAGAGGTTCTTTTGTCAAATGTATCTGTAATGGATCACCTGTTGAAAGGGAAACATGGGGCCACACCAATATAGGAGACCTCGTAAGATTATCTCCATATGAATGTAGTTACCAACTGATAGATATCACCAACCTTTCCATAATTAGGATGAAGTTTAATTGTTTTCATTCCTTTCATGAAGCTTGTAGAGTGTCTACAGATTTGCATAGAAATAATAAGGATGATATGAACAAGCAGGATTGAAATCATTTGTCCACTGAGCTAGGGTTGGTGTTTGCTTTGTGGGTGCCTTTCAGGTTTACTTTCATCATCTACCATATCAAAGCCGAACATCTGTTTCAAGAATATGCGTAGTTGAGGATGAGAACTTGGATCAACTGTAACCTCAAAGAGAGGAATGAATATGTTATCCAAAATATTTCAAAAATATGGAGCGAGTCCTATCCTTTTGTACACATTGTACAGTCGAGGAGACTGAATTAACCAGATGGTACTTTTGCTATATAACTCATTGTTAACAAAACCACTTGTCGACCAGTTCCATTCACTTTGTTTCCTTTCATAAACAGATATCCCACATTCTGCCATTTGACATTCGCTTGCTTCCGGATCATATCATACTTGTTTTGACAGCTCAGTAAGAAAACAACCTTGAATGAGATTGTCTTGCTTTAGGGAAATCTTCAGAGTCTACTTTGGCCACATGGGTTATACTTCAGACTAGACTTATCAAATTGGTGAAATGTATTCTTTTCTGCATGTACATCCAGGAGATCAACACTAAGCTGGTATCTTGTAGGACTTTCAAAGACTTCCTTTAAGGTGAGATATTTTCCATCCCGGAATATAACTACCTCGTCCAGTTCCTCCTTTAGCTTAGATTTGATAAAATATAGCAAGTGCTTCTGGTTCATGTATGATGGCACAAGGTGCGAACATTTACCAATGAAGTGATTCTAAGCATCTGATGTACATCATTGAATAATGTTGTTGCATCAATAACATGAAAAGTTCTTTCCTTGGTTCTTTATTTAGATAAAAATGTACCACACCATCCTCCTTTTAACAGTACTTCTCACTTGCACCTCCCCCTCACATTTTGGCACATCCTTGTCATCTTCCTTAATGAGGTCTTCAATTGTGGCCTTAATTCTCATCTCCACATGGACAGGGGGCATGTGGATGAAAGTGTCATGTTTTGCAATTGTGGCCTTGCTGTTTAGCTTCAATTTATTTCCCTCAGTGTGGTGATGACATTGATGGGTATATCATCCATGGGATTGAATTGTATGAAACATTATAACATTAATTAGTTCACAATTACTCTGTAGAGAATGATGCCTTCAAATGAGCTTGGTGAAGTATCCAAATAGAATACCTAAATGATCCATGATGAAAGCGCTTCTAACGAATATACTTAATGCACATATAAGTTTCTATTCAAGTGTATGCATGATGACCCCCCCACACATGGCATGGCTATGGTGAAAGAATCTCATCATGATGGTGAGAAGGTTCAATGACTACAGGCCGGGTCAAAACCCTAATGGCTAAGCGACCAGGGGGACCCAAAATTTTAGATATACCCAAAATTTTGGGTGGTGTTGTAGTTGCTACAACAAGACGATAACGAGATATTTGTGGATGAGAAAGGGATAAGTTTAAAGTGTCTCTCCAAGAGACAGAATCATTGCACCGATCAACCCAACCATGAACGGGGCACTCAGACTGAAGGTGAGTGTCAAAAACATGGTGAAAATAATACTGAAGGAAGTCAAACACAATGAAGTAGAAAAATTAGAGCACATACCGAGGCAGATTCAAGAAATATTTCAAATAAAAAAGAAATGAAGAAACGAAAGGTAGAATTACAAGGATAATTTTGGAATATTAAACCTCCCACCTTTGACAAAGAATTTGAAGAGGTGACGGAAGCCTGGCTGATTAACATGAATAAGTACTTCCAGGTCTATGAACACAATAGTAAAATTAAAGCCTGGTTAGCCATACACCAACTTCAAGATAATGCCACATTGTGGTGGGAGGAATTTAAGAAGTTTCGAGGAATAGAAGATCAGATTGTGACCTAGGATGAATTTCAACAATACTTAAAAGACAAGTATTTAACGAAACATTTTTATTATGAAAAATTGAAGGAATTCCATGATCTAAGGTTGGGCCAGATGACCATGGACGATTTTATAAATAAATTCACTTCCTTATTAATATACATACCATATCTTCGGGATGAGAAAGCAAAGCTACAATGATTATTGAGTAGTTTACCTTCTCACATGAAAGAAAATAGCGAGTTTGTGAATCCAAAAACCATGGATGAAGTAATTAGAAAAGCATGAATTTGCTATTAGCAGTTGACACAGAAAGGAGATTCCAGCAAAGGATGATTTCCAAGGAAAGGTTAGAAGGGTACTCAAATTTTGAAGAGTAACCAACCTGGTAGTTTCAAAATCTCTACAAAAAGTCTATGAAATAAGCGAACTGGAAGGAATCAGCTAGGACCCAAATGGTAGGTAGAAGACAGACCCACTGAAGCATCTAGCAGACCAGAACATGGTCAAACTCAGAAACCTCCATTGCAGTGTTGGGGCTGTCGTTAAGCTCATTACTATAAAAAGTGTCCCCATCGAGGTAAAGGTGAGTCTATAGCTAATTTATAGGAGACATCCACTGTTGGAGGTGTATCTAGAAACATACCAAGGATCAACGCATCATTACAATTTCGATAAGTGAACTATAAACCGACCTTTATGGAACTCGAAGGTAACTTATTCACCCAACCTATATCTGTTTTGGTTGACCCTGTTGCAAGTTTAAGTTATATCAACCCATAGGTATTTCAAAAATGTAATTTAGAAATTTAGAAATTTAAGAGCCCTTGGCTGGTACAGCTAGCCACTGGGGATAAAATGAGGTTAAGTTCCAAGCAGACAAATTGTTCTCTAGAAATAGGTAATGAGCATATAAACCTAGATATGAATATCCTACCCTTAAGTTCCTATGACTTATTACTGGGGATGGATTGGCTAGAAGGGCATTGGTCCTTGGTGGACAGTAAACATAAAACCATCATCTATATGGCTGATGATGGAAGATGCGAGGAAATTCAATGAATTAAGAAACCCCTTTAGCTGCGACAAATATTTCCATCCCAATTGGGTAAATGTATCAGAAAAGGGTGTCGGATTTATGCTATTGAGGTGTGATTTTGCAACTCTAAAGATAAAAACCCTATATTGGAGGACACTCCACTGATTCAAGAATTTACTGATGTATTTCCTAAAACCATACTGGGATTACCTCCAAGTAGTGATATCAATTTTACAATAGAATTATTGTTAATGGCATCACCCGTGTCATGGAACCCATACCAAATGATTGTACCAGAGTTGATTGAATTAAAGATGGATTTGCAGGAACTGTTAGAGAAGGGATACATCTGTCCCAGTGTGTCTCCTTGGGGGGCACCTATACTCTTTGTGAAGAAGATATATCGTACATTACGCATGTGTATAGATTACAGGAAGCTTAACAAACCATCCATGAAGCATAAGTATCCATTACCATAGATAAACAATCTCTTTGATTAAGTGAAGGGTGAAATGATATTTTCCAAAATAGATTTGAGGTATGCATATCATCAGGTAAGAATAAAGGATGAAGACATATACAAGACAACCTTCCGAAATCGATATCGGCATTTTGAGTTAGTGGTGTTACCTTTTGGATTAATTAATGCACCTGCGACCTTCATGACTCTAATGCGTGGCATTTTCCATCCATTTTTGGATAAGTTTGTTTTGAATTTTATGAATGATATACTAATCTACTCTAATACTATGGAAGAACAGAAGGAACATTTATGCATTGTGCTGAAAAATGTTGAGGGACCACCAAATTTATGCGAAATTCAAGAAATGTGACTTATATAAAGAAGAAATCCAGTACCTAGGCCATGTGATTTTAGCTGAAGGGATATTGGTAGAACCAGGAAATATAAAGACTATTATGGAGTGGTCGATACCTAGGAATGTAGTAGATACATGTTCCTTCATGGCGTTGGCTGGATAATACCGATGTTTTATAGAAGGCTTCTCTCAAATTGCATTTCCAATGACTTATTTACAATGTAAAGGACTAACCTTCAAGTGGACCAGTGATTGCCAAAATAAATTTGAATGGTTGAAGAAATTATTAACTACTGCCTGTGTATTAAAGGTAGTTGACTCAAATAAAGAATTTGAGCTCTGTACCGATGCCTGTCAAGAAGGAGTGGTTGCAGTACTGACTCAAGATGGACAAGTGATTGCATATGAATCATGGAAGATAAAATAACATGAACAACGTTACTCTGATTATGATTTAGAGTTGAAGGTTGTGGTTCATTCACTTAAGGTATGGAGGCACTACCTATTAGGGAAAATGTTTCTATTAAGAACTGATCATAGCAGTTTGACTAGCTAATTTAAGAAATCTGATCTGAATGCTCACCAAGAAAGGTGGAACGCATTTCTGAGTGAATCCAAATTCAAAATTGAACATGTAAAAGGTAAAGAAAATCGAGTTGTTAATGTCTTAAGTAGAAGGATACATTGTATTTATGAGCTTTACTTTAACCAGGTGGAATTCAAGATTTGGGAAAAAGTTAAAAATGCAGCACAAACAGATACAAAATAACAGTTTCTATGGAAACAAACAGAACAAGCAAACAACCAAAATAAATGCTCAGGTTATGGGGTGAATAACGAGCATTTATTGACCTTTTGAGGAAATATTTAAATTATGAATCAAGTGTCATTGATAGAATTGATTCTGGACGAATACCAGCAAAGTCCTTACGTTTCCCACCCCGGGTACCAAAAGATGCTAACAACGATAAGGAAATATTATTTCTGGCCTCAGATGCATAAGGACATCGTTGGATACTTAACCAAGTTTTTAAAGTTTCAGAAATTTAAGGTGGAACATGAGCATCCTGCTAGTTTGTTAGATCCCATCCCTATTCCAGAGTGGAAATGGGAAGATATTTCACATGAATTTATTACCGGTACTACAACTGATTGGTAAATAAATTCCAACATTCCAGAGTGGTTAAAGAGGTAGTTTGAAAGTGACAACTATCTTATCCTATGGAGATAAATGAAAGATGTTAGTGAGGAGAAGGGGTTCTGTGAAAAAATGGAAAACTGACTTGCAGAATGCTGCATGAGTAGAGTGATCCAGAGCTGCTTATGGCCAGTGACACAGTTCTAGTGTGTGGACACTCAGCACAAGATCATATTCATAGTAGTAACATAGACGGTGAGGGAGGTTAATGGGTTGGAAATACTTGAGACGGGGTTAGAAAACCTCTGTAGATATTCGAAGCTGGCTTGGAAGGATGGTACGCATGCTGGAGCTCGAAAGTGTTGGAACTCTTCATTCCATGCCAAAAAAAAAAAACAATATCAAACCATTAGAGCTATGCCAAATGCAGTAGATGTATAGAAAAAAAATTTAACATTTTCCTAAGAAAGGCAGGTGAGAATGAGGAATTATGCGTGGGAGTTCCTGAAGAGGATAACCCTGAAGAGTTCCTGAAGGCAGAATACTTTGAATTCCGTGAGATTGAATCTATCGCCAACATAAAGTTAAAGGAAGGAAACGAAGAGTTAAACCCTTGTTTTCAACCATGAATATAACAAATAAACCTTAACATAAACTCAATGACGATATAATTAACTATACCTTGAGGGCTAGAAAGGGCAGGCAACCTCCATGGACAACGGAAAATGACAAAGTGGTAGAGTAGTGAAAAACATGACATCGTAATGGTAGAATATGTGGGTCGCGGAGAGGCTAGTGACATGGTTATCCCAACCAACCCCCAAGGCATTTGGGCTGCCTGATTAGGCCTTCGAAGATCAATAGCAAAGGAATGAACACCTGTGAGAGTCCTGACCATTAGATGCAAGAGAAGAGGGTTCGAGAAATCAAGGAAGCATTCTGGCCTCCCATCGGAAGGGTAAGTGGAAACTAGTTAATGAATTCCAGTGTGAGGGTACAACATTCAATACAACCCAACCTTAAAAATAATTAATGCACCATCATGTATAATTTTTACATGTAATAACGAAGGTTGGGTATAGCTATATGCACTATTTTTTGGTGTAAAATGGCATTAACACATACAATGTACCTTATGTAATGTATTTAATCCTTTTTACTCTATTTTAATGGAATGGTAATTTTATTTTTTATTTTTTTAAGTTATAAGGATGATTGGGGGTTCACAAGGGGGATTTGAAAGAAATTCACAAATACTTATAATCCACAACAGAATGGAGTAAAAAATAATGAAGAGAAATTTGTTAGCATTGAGCAACAGTGAGATCAATGTTAACTTTAAAAGGCTTAAGTGCCTTCCACTAGGAAAAAGTAGTACATATTATTGTTTACTTAAGAAATCGATCTTCCAATATTCTTTGGATGGAATCATACCATATGAATCATGGTATGGTTTCAAACAAAAAGCTAAACATCTTCAATTTTTTGATTCAGTTTTTAATGCTTTACTTCCTAAAGAAAAGATAACTAAGCTAGAGTCAAGAAGAATGGAGTGTATAACTAAGCTAGAGTCAAGGAGAATGGAGTGTATAACTAAGTAACTAAGTTTATTTTTTATTTTTTTAAATTATAAGGATGATTGGGGGTTGACAAGGGGGATTTGAAGAAATTTTAATCTTTTAATCTGTGAGATAGGTAAAATAATGAAGAAGATTGTTAGCATTGAACAGTGAGATCAATGTTAACTTTAAAAACTGGTGCCTTATTGGAACGAAAAATAATAGTGATCTAAATATTCAGATAAACTGGATACAACTCAGTTTGTTTTGGATATTGGTTTTCACTCCAACAACGCTCCTTCAACAGCTGTTAAGCTGCCACATTATATCGATGAGATTTTATAGAGAAATTCATGAGGAAATTTCATTTAATTAATACAAAATCAACTATTCAAGTTTGTTAAGAGGGATGCCAAACATTTATTTCTACTTGATATTGATGGATAAACTTTCTGATAATTATTATGTTTATAAAGTTAAATAGCAATAAACAAGAAAAAAACAGACTAAAACAGAAAAAAAAAAAAAAAAAACTAGTCAAAGTTATATTAAAAAATAAATAAATATATATATATATATATATATATATATATATATATATATATATATATATATTAAAATGAAACAATCATCTCACTAAAAGCCTATAAATTTATCATATAATTTTTTTTTGTGGTTACTTGAAAAAACTATTATATGAACTCTTTCTATTTACTTGGATGCAAACATTTTGACGTTTCCAAATATCTAATAATTTTTAGAATTAACATAAAGCTATACTAATTATAAATAATTTTGAATATTTTCATACAAACTATAAATTTATATTCATAAACTAATTTCTAATCAATTTAATTTATATTCATGAACTGATTCTTAATACTCTAAGTTCAACTAGAATCTAATATTTTAGGCTTGTGCTTATCAATTTAACTCGTAACATGTTAAGATAAGAAAATATGTTTGTTTCAAAAAAGAATTGCATGTAAAATTCAGCTTTTTAGTAACATTAAAAATAAAATAAAAAGAAAGTTGCAGTGCAAGTAGTCGTAACTGCGTGGTCCATTTATTTTAAAAAAAAGAAAGAAAACACTTTCAAAATACATACGAATGTCACTGTCACTTTCTTGCTATTACTGGATAAACCAGAATCCTCCTCCGAACAGAGAACATCATTTCAGTGATTAATAAATAGCGAGACTATAAGTGTAGTATACTCTCTGTGCCCTTGCATTGCATTCAGTACATGATACAAATATTTTCCAGTTGTTGCTATTGCTGAATGAAATGGGCGAGTTGTAAAGGATAAGGACATATTGAAATTGTGAATATTAGGCTTAAAAAAAATAAACTTACATCAGGAAGGATTAAAAGTTTTGAAATTCAGAGCAGAGCACTGAGAGAAGAAGGGGAGTTGATATTTACTCAGAGTTAAGAAAGAAAAATAAAAAAACACTGGGTGAAAACACCAGGTGAAAAAAGAAGTTCACTCTAGCTAGCGAATTTAAACATAACCAAAACACCCAAGTAGAAAAATTTAACAATTAAAGAAACTTAAACCAAACTACAGTTCAGAAAAATGCAGGGAGGCGAAAAAAAACAAAAATTAAAATAAAAACTAAACGAGGAAATCCATCCCTTCTCACAAGAAGAAGAAACGAGGAAATCCATCCTTCTCCCCAAAGAGCTATCATCCATCCCTTCGCGCCCCACACTTCTCACAAGGCTTCTCTCTTAACCTGGCCGTTTGTGCATAGTGAATACCCACATCCATGCAAATCCCAAGAACAGTGATGTAAAGCTATGGCAGGTTTATTACTTGCTCAATAACTTGCAGGCGTTTGTCCACGATAATTCTGATATTCCTCTTGTTCTCTGTGGGGATTTCAATTCTTTGCCGGGAAGCGCGCCCCACACACTTCTCACAAAAGGCTATATCCATCCCTTCTACAAGGAAATCCTGGATTATGATCCATCTGGTGAGTTGCAACTTGCTCAAAGGTTTTACCACACACTGCCTTTAGCAAGTGCTTATTCTTCCTATCTTCACTGCATTAATGTTTCTGAAGCAGAGGTGGAGAAGAAAATGAATACTAAAACAGGGGAGCCCCATTTCACCAACTGCAGCAAGAATTTTCAGGGAACGCTGGATTACATACTTCACACTGCCACCAATTTGAAGGTGGTATCGCTGCTGGAGTTGATCGACCAGGAAGAGGTCACACATGGAGCACTTCCTTCACTTACTCATTCTTCGGATCACATCCCAATTGCAGCCAAGTTTCAGTACATCATCTCCACTCCCAAACCGCCAAAGCTTTGCTGCAGTACTGAGGAATAAATATAAATTACAGCTACAGCTGCACAGTAAAGTGGCGCCGGCAGTTTGAATGCCTGAAGAAATTACAGACAGTGGCAGCGGCAATTTGGATGCCTGAAGAAATTACAGACAGTGGCAGCGGCAATTTGAATGGCTGAAAGTGCACAAAATAATTTCAACAGAGTTATTAAATTGTTCTGCCTGCCTGCCTGCCTTGGGTTGGGTTGATCATCATTGTACAGTGTTATCAATCTGTAAAGATAATAAATTTCCTTTTGGCTTCTTTGCCTTTGATTCATGCTTATGCTTTTATATGAGAACAGAACATTTTTGCCTTTGATTCATGCTTCTGCTTTTATATGAGATATGAGAACAGAACATTTTTGCTTTTGGTTCATGCTTATGCTTTTATATGACAACAGAACATTTTTGCCTTTGATTCATGCTTATTCTTTTATATGAGAACAGAACATTTTTGCCTTTGATTCATGCTTATGCTTTTATATGAAAACAGAACATTTTTGCCTTTGATTCATGCTTCTGCTTTTATATGAAAACAGAACATTTTTGCCTTTGATTCAGCTTATGCTTTTATATGAAAACAGAACATTGTTTTAAGCTTTTATTTTTATTCTTTTTAAGTCTATAAGAACATGTGCAATGAGATAGCACATGAATATTTGTCATAAGGATTATTACCAAACATGGGGATATTTCACAATATTAACTTGATTCAAGGAATAATATTGCTAAATAAAGAAAAGTATAGGAAAATTTACTGGATTCAAGGAATAATATTGCTAAATAAAGAAAAGTATAGGATAATTTAGTGGATTCAAAGAATAATATTGCTAAATAAAAAAAAGTATAAGATAATTTACTGGATTCAAGGAATAATATTGCTAAATAAAGAAACGTATAGGATAATTTAGTGAAAAGAACATAGATGAATCAATGAGTCCATCATTTGTTTCAGAAATTCCAATCAATGAGAACACAAGTCCATGCATGTTTTGTTGCGTTGGTCACACCAAAGAAAAATGGATAATGGAGGAATATGTGTATAAAATCCGGAGCACCAAAAAAACTCTCAATATTGAGGATGGATGATTTCATAAGAATGAGTGGTAATAAACACATTGGGAAGATAGACTTGATGAATAGATTAAATTTGATGTAGTGAGAGTTCTGAGTGGAGCACTACATTCAATGTGAAAGCTGGATTGTACTAATGGTTAGTTAACTTTTTTAGACTAACCAACACATATAGCACATTTATAAGATTAATGGAAAAGGTATGTTGTAATTTTTTGGTTGAGTACTTACACATTCTAATTTTTTTTTGTCAAAAACAAAAAGAGGATATGTAGCATTTAAGGTTGGTGACTTAAACATTAATGATCAACTATGCATTAATTTGAAAATATGTGAATTAGGAATTAGTATATTTTGGACTTTTGTTTCCAAGGATCTATTGGACATGGACCTAAAAAGTAAAGGAGATTTTGGATTGCTCCACTTGCACAATGTCAAGGATGTGAACTTTCATGGAATTGCTATTTGATGTTGGAAGTTCAATAAAATATCCAACAAATATGTGTGCATCACTGACAAAATACTTTAAAAAATGGGGATTTTAGCATAGTAAAAAAACGCATCTTGGTCGGTCTTGAGATTACAAAATGTAATATAAAAAAACCACATATGCTAACATTATCAATTTTCATTAAGATTTATCAAGGTATTATGATGTTTGGTTTGATAATTATGATCACATTAATGGGACCAGGAGGTTATTTTGATAGAACGTTTCAAACACACTCTTTCTATGTTTTCTATACCATCTATTGTACTATGAGATCTCTGCATTTCCCTTATTCTCTCTCATAATTTACACACCAAATTCATGCATGTGTTCTCCACATGTTTATTCTCTCCTTACACATGTGCTCAACTCATTCATTTTGTCTCATGGCATGTATGTTGTTTCATATTCTTTGATAACCACACACCTCATTAATATTTATATATGGTGCAAGAGTATTTTAGCCCCTTTTCTTAGAATGTTTCCTTACACACATGTCTTATTTAGCTTTATCTCTTTTTCTGCACCACCAAGTGTTGTAAACATCATCTTAATTTTTTATTCTAATAGATACAAATCACAGATGATCATATTTCTTTTTATTTTTTCATTTAGCTTTGAGTGTTAAACACCGGTCTCTCGTGATCTGGACCTAGAACCACACACTTAGTTACCACTCTAAATTCAGATTTTGGGTACTTGTTTTCCAATAATACATTACACACAAGCATATCAGGAGATGCATGTATTAACTTTGCAATTACTTTAGCTCAAGGTGTTAAATATGAGTCCTTCGTGACTTTGAAATATAACATTTTTCTTAAGTCACCTCTCAAATGACTCTAGAGTTTTGGATTCTCGTTAGCGAGAACACTTGGTTCACATATATATTAAAAAAATCCTAGACGCATTTTCATTTATATTTCACTATGGAACCTTGACCAATTGGAACTTCATTCTAACTAGCTTCCCTGAATCCAGAATTTTGGTCAAACAACCACGCATTTTAACTTAGTGCATTATCAAATGGTCGAATAGTTAAAATCTTTCAAAAAAAACTAGCTCTGAAATGCGATCCACAATATTCCACATCACTTTCCATGTCACTCGAAACTTCATTGTCCAAGTCACCTTCTATGGTCAACCTAATCCTACCATATGTCTTGGTGTCAACTTGTAACTATCATATGTCACCTACCAATCATCTAGTTAGCTGGCCAATAATTTCATTTATTCCTGCTATGTGTCATATGCTACTACTGCCACATCATCAACTCTGGAACTTGTTTAGCATGTGAGTAACCCTTATCATCTGCATCATACTTCTACCTATATGTTGTTTTCGGTCTACCCACTCACTAGGACAAAGATCCATAATCTAAATACCTTATTAAGTGCTTATTTTGATGTACTCCGAGATGGTAAAATAAGGAAATGAAATAGCTTCAATCCAATATCCACTTCACTTGGCTAAGTGTTAACTTAGTTAAAAACCATATAGTCAAATAAATAGCTTCCTGGATACACACAATTTCCAAAATATGGCTAAGTGTTTTAGCTTGGTGAGCTACTAAAAATCGAGATGTTGGAATATAAACAAACTTTTAAATCCAACTAAGTGTGTAAATCACTAAATAGGTACACCAACTAGGGTTTAATTACTGTGAATTGTGGTTTAGTGTGCTAGATTAAGAAAGGCCAAGGCCATGGAATAATTCCAAAATCCGTTCAAGGAAGAACACAAAAATTCATTCATGGTCTGCATTGAGAGATCACCCTAACTTTAATAGTCATTTTCCCACTAGGAACTCCCCCTAAACTTAACATGAATGAAAAAAAATACAACAGATAGATGGCTTATGAGGATAATGCCACCTTTGAATGAGGTTTTACTCACATGTCTGATATCTAGGGTTATTTTCCACATGTATCCATTATAGATTTTTTTTGTTTTTTTTGTTTTTTGTTTTAGGTGGTCGCGTTAATGACCTATCGACCTTGTATCATGGATGATGCATTTTTAGGGGATTTTAACCTAATTTAGGGATAAATCACATGGTTTCCCTTATATGTGAAAATGTGAAGCTGGGTTACACTTTTTGCCCTTTTTTGAGAAAAATTTTTCATTTTTTTGGGTTCTTCAACTTTCTGCAAACTATAACAATTTTTCCGTGTAGAATTTCATTTTGCGGTAAAAATAAAAGTTGTGAGAAATTTTGTTAGCTTTCTATTACTTATTTTTTGAAATTTTTTTATGCGGATTTGATATGTCAACTTAGTGTTTCTTTGAGTGTGTGTTTCTTAACAATCAAAGAATTCATAAGTAGTCATGTTATGTGGCAACGTTGTATTAATTGAAAATTTGTGTTTTTGAAAAAAAAAATGTGTTACAACAATCTAGACAGAGTCTACTTTGGTTTCGTCATATTTACAAAGCCAATGGATGCATATCATAATTACTAGAATTTTTTGAACTGGTCTAATACGAAAAACTGTGTATTTTTGATATGTTTCGTGTGGCAACAAATTTCTTAACATATAAGTTATAAACTAAAAATCTAAAAGCTACCCATTAGAGTCAACGGACCAATGTAATGCCCCATAATTTTTTCAATTTTTTTTACAATGTATTTTGGGAGACACAAAATTTTGATTTCACTGAATCACGATAACCCTCAAAAATTGTTTGCACTCATTTTATTAGAAAAATAATTAAAATTAATAAACGTTTACGAAATTCCATAAAATTTATATTTCCTAAAAGTAGATTCAATTCTGAAAATGCTTGTCTTGGTTCCGACAGTTAATTAACAAGTTTTCATGGAGTTTAATCAGTCCAAAGTTGCAGAACCGTTTTCAGAGCCTGGGTCTGCGTAATTGGTGACGCGTTAGTTCGGCTGAACTATTAGTAATAGTTCGGCCGAACTATGTTTTCCGTTTACGAGCAGTTAAAACTAACGTCACAATAGTTCGGCCGAACTTATTATCAAAAGTTCGGCCGAACTATTGTGTAATTTTCCGTCGGCCGGAAATTTTTGTGGAGCCCCCTGCAAAACACATATTTCGCGGTCAATATAAATTGCCGCGAAATGATTCACAATTTTCGCACATTTCGCACTTCATTTCATCTTACAACTTGGTTTGAATTCAAAAAATTTTCTTCAAAGTTTGGGTTTAAAAAAATTTTTTGGAAGACATTTTCTGGAGGCGGCATGATTTTTATTGGAGGTTCAAAGTTTGAATTTAAAGAACTTTTTTGGAAGACATTTTTGGAGGCGACGTGATTTTTCTTTGAGGTATGTACGTGTTTTGTGTTGAAATAAATCTTTTGAGCTTTTTTGTTCAAAAATTTTTCTTCACATTTTAAGATTTAAAGAATTTTTTTGGAAGACATTTCTTGGAGGCGGTGTGATTTTTCTTAGAGATATGTACGTGTTTTGGATTGGATTACGTATTTTTTAGAAAATATTTTTTTAAATTAAATCTTTTGTGATATTGTTTGTAATTGAGTTATTGTCTAATTTTTTAAAGGAAATTTTTTGAACCTCATACCCTATTATCATGGGAAATCGAAGAACTTGTGTGAGAAAATATGATCGAAAAAAGAAAGCCCGAGGAACGTAGAGAAGAGACGAGACAATATCGCAAAAGAAAGTTAGAAGCTCTCTCAAATATTGAAGAGGAAAATCAACCTCAAGCAGAAATTGAAGCAGGTATGTAAATGTAAATATTACATGCTCTATTGATATATATTTAAAATTTTCCTAATGTAAAATGTAACGCTTAATTTTTATTTGATAAACTAGTTTGAAAATATTTTGTTTGATGTAAACAGACAGAGATATTCCTCAAAATATTGAAGAAGAAAATCAACCTCAAGCAGAAATTGAAGCAGGTATGTAAATGTAAATATTATGATCTATTGATATATTTTTAAAGTTTTCCCAATGTAGAATGTGAAGCTTAATTTCTATTTGATGAACTAGTTTGAAAAATATTTTGTTTAATGTAAACAGACAGAGATACTCCTCAAAATATTGAAGAAGAAAATCAACCTCAAGCAGAAATTGAATCGGGTATGTAAATGTAGATATTATGATCTATTGATATATTTAAAATTTTCCTAATATTTATCGACATATTTATTAATTTAGTTATTTATTGAATATGTACTATTTTTTCGAATATGTACAGATGAAATCACTATCGATAATGAGATGTTAGAAAATGTCGACACTCACACATATGGAGATTAAAAACCTGACTATATTATACGATATCGTGTCGAGAAAATTTTGGAAATGTTTTTCAAAACTGAGGTGATAGTTCAATCTCAAATGTTGAAAGGTCTCTTATCATCAAGGAAATTAAAAGAAGCGACGACACTATTGGGTATTCGAAAATCAACCAAAGATAAAAAAATGAAAGAAGAGGTGATAAAAAATATGAGTAGTGCTATAGAGTCAATTAAGAGATCTAGAGATAAAGATGTTTCAAATATAAGTAGAGGAATACAAATGGCAATGGTTTCACCAAGTACTCAAGAAAATCGTTTGAATCTAACATCTATGGCACGAGCACTGGGAACCTCGCGAAAAACTCTGCACAAACATCGAAAATGTCGACTGCAAATAGACGTAAATGATGAACTCGCTTGTTGGAGAGCTATTTGTAGGCAACCATACAAAGATAGACTTGGAGAAGATGTTAAAAAAATAATATATGAATATTGGAAGAACAATTCGCGTGTTTCACCCACTGCAAGACATGTGATGCGAAGAATAATAGCACGAAATCAATACGAAGAACATGAAAAACATCTCTTGGAAACCACTCAAATAGAGTTATTCAACAAGTTCAAAGAAGAGAATCGTCAAATTCAAGTTTCACTCAGTGCTTTTGTTCAACAAAACCATGGTATGTAAAACCTATCACCGTACGTGACACTTGTTGTTGTCATTATCATGTGGAATTTGAGTTATATTATGACACATTCCTTGATTTCGGTAGAACATTATGGAAGGATTCACCTCCTCCTTCCACTATCCGTGAATTCATATCTCAAATTCTATGTGAAAGAGAAAGCGATGAACTATTTTACAAAAAAGAAATGTGTTGGTGGTAAAAAATGCGATGATTGTGGAAATTTGACTAAATTTCAAAACAAATATCGTATTGATATAAATGATCAATCATTGTCCAACATGAAAGTGAAATGGAAGAGATACGAATATACCAGTACATCGATTCAAAGTGCAGATAGTGTTAAAAGAATCGAATTACGAGAAGACGAATTTTTTCTAATAGACTTTTTGAGAAAGTTTGAAGCAGAAATTTACAAATACACCATGCATTCCCATAGAGCTCGATGGCAAGACTTGCAATTCAAAAAATCTCGTGAAGTTTTTCCACCAGGAACCATTTTGTCAGTGATTGATTTTGCAGTAAACTACACATTTGCTCCACAAAAAGAAATTCAGAGTGAATACTATCACTCTGACCAAGTCTCCATGCTCGTTCATATTCTATATAGACATGCTGAACAAAATGTCGATGATATAGAAAGCACGAGTGAAAATCGACATATCATTAAAGAATATCATTTTTATATCAGTGACGATCGTACGCATGATACATGTTTTGTACAACATTGTTTTGGAAAAGTTTATGATTCATTGAAAAATCGTGGAATAACATTCAATGAACATTGGATATGGTCAGACGGATGCGCAGGTCAATTCAAATCTGCACGATCATTTTTTTGGTTGTGTCGCCTTCATAAGAAAACCTCCATTAAACATTGTTGGAATTTCTTTGAGACTGGCCATGGAAAAGGAGAACATGACGGTGCAGGAGCATGCATAAAACGAGTACTTCGAAGATATCAAATGAACCACTTTGCACGCCGACTTGCGAACGCTGAAGAATTTGTTCAATGGTGCAAAAATGCTCTAAGCCATGAGATTAACCCATCACGAGAAGTGAAAAGGTACATTCAATTTAATTTATATTGGTAATCTAATTTTAAACATTGTACATTTATCATGCAATGATTATTTTTAATTGTATTTTGATATCATATTTACAAATTCTTTCTAATTTTCCATATAAAGGTTTTTCTGGCATATTGGAATCGGAGATGTAAATAGATCAATTGGAAATGAAGTTGGAACAATAAAAGGGACTCGAAAATTGCATTCAATTCAAACAAAATTGTCCACAAATGTGTTTGCATTGGATAAAAGAAAATATTATTGTTTTTGTGATGTTTGCATAGACAACACAAAATCCAATGACATCTGTTGAAACAAAATGTATGTGAACGATTGGAAACATACAGAGCTAAATACAAAGGGAAAAATGTATGTTGCAATGATTGAAGAAATGGAATCAGATGAAACTACAATATCATCCGATGGTGATCGAGTTTCTGATCTTGTTAGAGAAGGTAACATTTGAATTACTTTTTAATGATTTAAAGATTTACAAATTTAAATTTAAATATGCATAATTAAATGTTAAATTTATTTTATTGTGCAGGAGATGTTTTTGCTGTAATCGCACCTATTGACAACGATGAAAATGTGAAGTATTATTTGATGCGTTGCACTGAACAAAAAATGAAATTATTACAAGACTATAATGATCACGGATTTTAGTATGACAAAGGGTCTATTATACTGAAAGGTTATTTTTTCAAACAAACTCGTCAAAGTGGAGACTTTGTTTACTTCGAAGACTATGAACCCGATTCCATAAGTTGTCAATATAGTCACTTGGTGTGTGCAGCATGCATAAAGTTGATAGAAGTTCAATCAAAGAAAAAATCAAAAATTAAGAAATGGAAAATGTCAAAATCCGATCATGAACGGATTATTGAGGATGGAATTCCATTAGAATTTTTTTGAGTGAAGTGTCAGGACAACAATTTATTATCTTTTAAACCTTTCAGTACTCAACTAAAAATTGAATTGCTTATGTTATTTGTGGTTTGCAAATGTTACAAATTGTTTGGGTACAAGCACGTGCTCTAGTTTCCACTGAAAATAGTTTTTCTATACATGTGCATTGATTAAAAATGTTAAATATGTATTGGATATATATATTCTAGAATGAAAATAATTGTTCTTGTATATTAATTGTTTTTGTATATGTTCTCCAACCATATGGTACAAATTATTTCACTTTATTTTGTAAAGTCAGATTCGGTCCCCATATGGCCTAGCCTCCAAGGGACGAGATAACAAGTGGTTGTCCCCACTTGCCCGAATCTCGGCTTTTAAGTACAATTTTACTGTTTATGTCGAGCATCTTACATGATGTCCTAGCCAAAGATAGATTTTCTTTGTTTCAAGTTTCTAGTAAAAGTTGTCACTGAATGCCCCGCTCGAACTCTTGTAGTAAACACCATACCTCATCTCTCTTGCTCTCCAATATTATTAGGTTTAATTATTATAACACAAAAATCGTTCTAGACATTATCAATATTTTTTTGCGCTTAAAGTAAAATCAATGAACACTATTAATCCAATGTCTTTACAAGTAATGTACCATCATACATGCAATTATATCAAATTAGAAATCAACATATACAATGAAATGAATGGGGATTGTCTTGTTGCAAGTAACATAATTTCAATTTACCATATGTGCAAATGTAGGTTGAAACCATCCAAAACTTTAAGTTGTAAATTGAAACCATCCAAAACTTTAAGTCTTAAAACCCTTTCGATTATATATTGTGCATCATTAAAAAATTTAACATTTAAAGTTCATTAAATATCACATGCAAAATGTAGATTGAAACCATCCAAAACTGGAGTTTTAAAAACTTCACATGCCATGCCAATTATAATTCAACAATCCAACAAAAACATTTAACAAATTAAATATCACATGCCACACTAAGACGACCACACTAAGAGGATTGGTGCACTTCGTTTGGAAGGAGTCAATATATGTCGTATTGGAGCGATTAGACATAATTCGAAAAGGAAAGAGCTTGAACCAATTCAAGCAGACCTAGGATCGAATTGTTCTATGGAGCTTCATGAGAAGAGATATGTGAAAAGCATTGTTAAGCCATGCCAATTATAATTCAACAATGCAACAAAAACATTTAACAAATTAAATATCACACGCCAAAGTCGTTTCAAGTTTTTGGTAAAAGTTGTCGCCGAATGACCTACTAGAATATTATAAATACTAACTTTGTAAGATCATTTGGCATTCGGAAAAAATTGAAAGTCTTAGACTGTCAATCAATTTAAAGTATCATTCACCATAAGGAGTGTAAAATATTCAATGTAGGTTGGTGACGATGCTCACTCCTAGCTTGAAGCAGCGCCAATGACCAATTCTTTAATGAATTCCAATGCACTAGACCAACGTTGGTTCAACCTACTTGGTTTTTCACGCAAGAAATTCCAAGGATGGACTTTCTAGACAAACCGCTGAAATTGAAAAGCTTGACATGGAGATACGACAAGGTGAACAAAGACTTCAGGAACTCTTTATGGAAAGGGCTCACTTGAAGGAAATAAGCACCACGTTGCAGGGTAAAGTCAAGAACATGGAAGATAATATCAAGAGGGACTTTCTTGATCCGAAACCTATTGGTTTGAAGAAAGAAAATGCATGTGTTGGCACACTTGGAAAAGAAGACGACCACACTAAGAGGATTGGTGCACTTCGCTTGGAAGGAGTCTTGATATATGTCGTATTGGAGCAATTAGACATAATTCGAAAAAGAAAGAGCTTGAACCAATTCAAGCAAGCCCAGGATCAAATTGTTATATGGAGCTTCATGAGAAGAGATATGTGAAAAGCACTGTTAAGCCAAGGGCTAGTTCGGAAAACATATTGGAAGAGGAAATGTTGAAGAAGATTGCGAAAGTAAGGCACAAGACAAGGAGGAATGATGATGAAAGTTCCTTGGACTTGAGATTCATGTCTACAACCGTACATGGGAAAACGTTCTCTGCTTTGATAGACACGGGGCTACCCATAGCTTCCTAAGTCGAAAGGCAGCTTCATCTCTTAGAAAGAGGAAGGCTAGCATCGAGAAAGAGTTGAGTGCTTTCAAGGCACTCAACTCAAGGATAAAAGTAGCACGACTGGTGTCATGAAAAGCACACATGTGAGAGTAGGGTCATGGTTTGGAAAGATAGACTTAAGAGTCATTGACATGGATGATCATTCTATGATGGACCATACCAATGATGGACCATACCAATGATGGACCGAGACATTCTCTTAATTCTTGTGATCAATCTTAAACTATTTTATGAAAGATAGATAAACCATTTAAATATTTAGCTCAAACTCTTGTAGTAAACACCATACCTCAAGCCTCTCTTGCTCTCCAATATTATTAGGTTTAGTTATTATAACACAAAAATCATTCTACATTGTCAATAATTTTTTGCGCTTACACTGAAATCAATGAACACTATTAATCCAATGACTTTACAAGTAATGTACCATCATACATGCTATTATATCAAATCAGAAATCAACATATACTACATAATGAAATCAATGCGGATTGTTTTGTTACAAGTAACATTTCAATTTACCACATGTGCAAATGTAGGTTCACATTCTATCATTCATGTTACACTGAAATCAAGGAACACTATTAATCCAATGACTTTACAAGTAATGTACCATCATACATGCAATTATATCAAATCAGAAATCAACATATACTACATAATGAAATCAATGCGGATTGTTTTGTTACAGGTAACATTTCAATTTACCACATGTGCAAATGTAGGTTCACATTCTATCATTCATACACACCGAAATCAATGAACACTATTAATCCAATGACTTTACAAGTAATGTACCATCATACATGCAATTATATCAAATCGTAAATCAACATATACTACATAATGAAATCAATGCGATTGTTTTGTTACAAGTAACATTTCAATTTACCACATGTGCAAATGTAGGTTCACATTCTATCATTCATGTTACACTAAAACCATCCAAAGAACACTGAAATCAATGAACAAGTTATTAATCCAATGACTTTACAAGTAATGTACCATCATATGTATGCAATTATATCAAATCAGAAATCAACATATACTGTAATGAAATCAATGGAGATTGTCTTGTTACAAGTAACATTTCAATTTACCACATGTACAAATGTAGGTTCACATTCCATCATTCATGTAGTTTTAAAAACTTCAAATGCCATGCCAATTATAATTCAACTATCTAACAAAAACATTTAACATTAAATATCACATGCCATGCCAATTATAATTCAACTATCTAACAAAAAAATTTAACATTAAATATCACATGCCATGCCAATTATAATTCAACTATCCAACAAAAAAATTTAACATATGTCCAAAAATATGTCCAAAAAACATATTGTAATAAAATATGTCCAAAAATTGTAAATCTCACTCAAGTATCAAACTGTATCAAGTTTAAAAAATTTTAAAACCATCTAAATTTTGAAATAAAATCAAATCTACTGTATATCTTGTCCATCAAATGGAAGATCTAGCCTCCGAGGCTCGGTTGGCTCGCTATCTTGTAAAGGGAAAACCTACATACACAATGTACATGTACTTGAACATTAAAATTTGAAGTTTTAAAAATGAACGAGAATATATATATCTAGAACTTCATGTAAAAAAAAAAATATAACAAAAAAATCGCGCAATACCTCGTAAGGTTGCCTCTCCATTTGATGAACAGGATCTGCCATAGAAACATCTCTAGTGGTAACCTGTACAATATACATGTACAGTTAAATATAAATATATATATATATATATATACAGAAATAATTTGTATAAATTAAAAACTTTCAAATGAAAATGCACGTGTGTACATATATATAAAATTATTTGAACAATAATATTAAAAAAAAGAACTAAAGACAACTTCTTCAAATGCTGTGGATGTCCCTATCTCCGTCGCTAAAGTCCTCGGATTAAAAAAATCTTCTATACAAACCTAAATTCAAAATTTTTTAAATAACTCAAAATATAGATCTCTCTCTATATATCTCAATTTTTTATGGAACTTTTTGAGGTAACATAAATTTTGAACTTGTGAAAAATTGTCCATACTTGGTCATCTCCCAATGAAGTAGAAGGTATATCTCCTAAAGAAGAAGAAGGTACCGGGATCCCAAAAACATCAGACGGAATCGGTACCTGTTAAAACATTTTATCGAATTATATATATACATACATGTACATGTGTGGCAACAATTATTTATTTTAGAGTCACTTAAAAAACACTAACATACACGTGCCAACATATCATGATGGGCAGACCCATCTGCATCGTTTGAGCCAGAGGTCCCGAATGTAATATTAACATTTTCATCACGCATCATGCCTGAGAACTGCAAATGGTGTTTTAACATATAATCATACCTTTTTGTTAGATTAATGTACACATACAAATAAATGTATACATGTGTGCATACACATGTATTTATTACAAATTGTACACATGTATATGTAAATATAATTTCAAATCCTAAGGTCACTAACACATACCGTTCCGGTGCCCTCTTCCTCACGAAAAAATAGGTCTTGCAGACCATTGCGACAATTTATTGCGTATGTTCGGAGATCTTCAACATTCATGTTGTAAATCTCCTCATCTGTATGATAAACAAAATTGGCACGTGCATATTCACGTGCTCTTTGTCGATTTAAGCCAAGATCGACTCCACTCAATCCGCTATGAACATTTTCGATCATAACATCTCTTGATTCACGACTTATTTGAGAAGTCGCATCCATCTCTGATCGCAAGGTTTCGACTCGAGACGGTCGACTCACCAATGGCGGCTCAGGGCGAGGCAACTCCACATCTCGCTTTGCGCCCTTACGTGGACATAATCGACCTCTCCCCGGGCCAAAAAATTCTGAAGGAAGATCATTGTAGTCGGGTTTCATACCCTTAAAAAATTCTGCATAAAACATTTGTGCAAAATAAAGAGGAACCTCATCGTTCCATGGAAGCCTTCCAAAGGCCGCAAGATGTCGACTATACAAATATTTTGCTTTGTTTGGGTGCTTGAAATACTGCACCTTCAACATCTTTCTTTTTGGCCCTTCCTTATAATTAAACATTGACTTAGCCTGCTCTCTTGAAACTTTTTTTTTTATGTCCTGCCATTTATCGGGACCTATCACTGTTTCTCTTCTCTTTCTCATCACTTCTACAAACTAATCAGTGGTTGGCCCCAAATCTTTGTACACTTTTACCATTTCACTCAATGAATGTGTAACTATCTGTAGGCTTTGTCTACTCTCAGCAGGTAGAGTCAAATCCTGGAGATATCTCTGCAATTTTGCATAAAGGCTTTGACACCTTTGTAAGGTGCATTCCGCCATGTTCGTTTCCCATGGTATATCAGTAATCTCAGCCGGATAAGTTGTGCTAGGTTGACAGCCTTCTTCTTCAATGTAGCGCGCTGCCCTGCATCTTTTTTGACCGCTGGCTCGAACATTTTCAGCCTTTGCATCAATATATATATAATTTCATATATTAGAAAAAACACGTGTAAAAAAAGTTGTAAAAATTTAATGAAAAAATATTGAAATTGATGGCAACCTTGATGTTGTTGGTTAACATCATCTCCAACATGACCTTGCTGAGAACCAGCCCCAGAATGATGCTGTTGAGAACCAGACCCACAGTGACCCTGTTGAGAACCAGCAGCCGTTGATTGCTGGCCTTCGGGGGAATAAATATCACCCCCTTCCCGCACCCTGCTACTTCGACCGGTTGAACCTTGGCCACGCTCCATTGATGGAGTAGAAAGCCTTCTCCTCTTGCCTCCTAAAATTAAAATATGAAACTTATTAACAACTAATTTCACTCACAAAGTTAATAAAAAAATCAATTCCATACGTACACACATGTATGGAGATTTAAGATTATATTTAAATACCGTGAACATCCTCCAATCCCTGACCCTCCATATGGGATTCGGCCGATCTTCGTCTTTCATCCTCCATGATATATATCTATTGGTCAACATTCACAAAATAGATTTCAAAAAATCAATACCTCGAAGTAAAATCCAGTTTGGGGCTGTTAAATCCAATATGTTCTATATATTTCTTACATTTCTGCCCTCCTATTTTTCTTTCCAACCAAGGTTTATAAAATAACATGGGAAGCAACATGAGACTTAGAACAATCATTTTCATTATCTATATGGAAGGCAAGAATGATTATATCCCCTTGAGCTTAAGGGTATGTAGTTTGTCAATTTTTATCATATATTTTTTGGTAAGTGTAAATGTTCTTTTTATCTATAGTACACGTCATGAGTTCCCCACTTTTACCTTATGTAAAGCATGATTCTAGGATTACTAAAATTTGTACTTGGTTTTTTAAGAATATATCAAATAAATTTTTTGAGAAGCAAATATGGCTTTTTCCTTAGAATTTGGCACTTTGAATTTCCTTACCCATATTTCTTGTTAATAATTATAACCTTAAAATGGCTAATATTGGTTTGTCATCATCATCTAAAAATGACTTGGCACATGAAAATTTACCATGTCCATCATCATCACTTCACACCATCTCATACATCACCCCTTCTACATATTATATGCATGAATTTTTGAAATGTCATCCTCTCTACCTATCCCATGAATGGATTGTGACAACAGGTGAATAAAATACAATTTATAAGCAGAAGATAGTTTCTAGCTTGTCCTCCTCCATCCGCCCCATAGCTAGTGATTTCTCAATTTTCCACTTCCAACTTTCTATTCTCGAAATTCATTAGCAGCTATATTTATCGATAGCCACACCACTATACATATAATTATCATATACACTACTACATTAATGAACTTTACGTTGTTTGTTATTGTAAATTCCAATAACAAACAATGTTAATTGAGTTTAGTAGTGTATATAACAATTTCTTTGACTTCCAAGTGTGTTGTGACTAAATAGTAGAATTAACTACCAAAATGAATTTCCAAAATAAAATGTTGGAAGAGAAAAATAGGCAATCATTAGATATGGAGTGCGTGGAGGAGGACAAACTTATATTGATCATTTCCTTATCAAATTTCCTTTATTCACCTAATGTCACAATCAATCGTGGTCTAGATAGAAGGGATGACCTACCATAAATTCAATCATATAATGTGTAGAAGGGTCATATGTAGATGGTGTGAAACGATGATTACAAACATGATAATTTTTCATCTATTAGGCCATTTTGAGATGATGATTACAAACTAGTGCTAGCCCATTAAAGGTTATAATCATTGGTGCCTAATGTGGGGTGGAAAATTTAAATCAAGTTCGTATCAAAGTACAATTTAGCTCATTTTAGTCAAGGTTAGTTAGAAGAATTAGCTATTGGTTTCTACCTTCAATTTCCTCTGAAAATGAATGTGTATATGTGCTTTTGAGAGACATTAGAGACATTAGAGGAACAAGGTCCAAATTTTTGATGAAAATGTGCTATGAAAGTAAAGGGTTTTAAAGACAAGCATGTACAAGGCATAGTTGAGCCAAATGTTCTTCAAGAAGGGCCTAATTATTTGGGTCTTGGTTATGGAAAACATGGAAAATGCTCCAAAGCCAAGGAGGCTTGTGAGGTTTGTGTTCATGATGAATGGAACATGTACATAGTTTACCTTAAAGTTGTTGTGTTTTACGAATATTAAAAAATGAAGAACTTCTATTTAGATCCATTCCGGAGATTGACTGCAGGGGCATTTACTAGATATGTCACCTTTCATAAAAGATGAGATCCAGAGGCTACCTGGCCCTTTACAGACTCTGCCTATAGAACTTGTAGAAGTAAACACTAGAGACATTAACAATATCAAAGAACTAGACATGGGAATGTGTCTCTTTCCCTACGCAAAAAATAATTCTTGAGGTAGTTAATCTTCATAGACAGGTCATCAAGCAAGTCAATGTGATCATCCCTCCTTCCCTCCCTTCTAAAATAATTATGTTTTGCGGGTCAGAAGGCCAAAATATGGAGACAATTATCACCAAATCCAATGTACGATTATGCATGATGGAGAATATCTAGCGCTTTCCCTTGTTAAATATATTAACAAGGGAAAGCGCTAGAGATTCTCCATCATGCATAATCGTACGCCGATGCTTATAGAGTGAAAAAACTAAAAGAATCAACTTGTAGGGTCATTTTAATGGGGGGTGGATAATTCCTGGGTCTTTGCAAATTCAAAGTATGGTGCATGTTGCATGAAGCAAGATGTTGAAAGTAGAGTTATGTTAGACACACATAAATGCAACAAATATGGAAATTTGCACATGAGCTCTATTATTTGACTTAAGAGTCAGTTGTTTGAAAAGGCATGTTTTGTCAACTTGTGTTTGGTTGATGGTTTTGTACACCAATATGTAAGAGTACACGAACATATTCACATGATGTGAATTTTTTTTTTCTTTGAAGGAGAAAAATGATGTGTTTTCAATTTGATGGTTTTGTTTGTGACAATACGTCACAAGATTTTGTGAAGGTCCACTCTTGAGCGAGAGCCTCATGATTACAACCTATCCGTGAGAATCAAATGGGAGTGCATCCTCATTTTGAAAACAAGTAGGATTCTAAGCTACCTAGGACTCAAACCATCATTTTTAAATTTGAAATATAATGGTGTTGTTTCAATGCCCGAATCCACAACCCTAACACATGAAATCACTAATCTAATTACACATGAAATAAATAGTTATTTTCTCCAAAATTAAAAATATAACTAAAAACTAAATTCAACATAGTTGAAAGAAAAAGAAGCGCCATTGAAATGGTTCGCTGACAAATGGTTAGATTTCTTATCCAATTAAGGCCTAGCATGTATTTTGATGTTTCATTAATTTCTTTGCAAATTCAAAGTATCCAGTGCATGTTGCATGAAGCAAGATGTTGAAAGTACATGAGCTCTATTATTTGAGCTAAGAGTCAATTGTTTGAAGAGGCATGTTTTGTAAACTTGTGTTTGGTTGATGGTTTTGTACACCAATATGTAAGAGTACATGGACATATTCACATGATGTGAATTTTTTTTTCTTTGAAGGAGAAAAATGACGTGTTTTCAGTTTGATGGTTTTGCTTGTGACAAGACGTCACAAGATTTTGCGTAGGTCCACTCTTTAGCGAGAGCCTCATGATTAAAACCTATCCGTGAGAATCAAATGGGAGTGCATCCTTATTTTGAAAACAAGTAGGATTCTAAGCTACCTAGGACTCAAACCATCATTTTTAAATTTGAAATATAATGGTGTTGTTTCAATGCTTGAATCCACAACCCTAACACATGAAATCACTAATCTAATTACACATGAAATAAATAGTTATTTTCTCCAAAATTAAAAATATAACTAAAAACTAAATTCAACATAGTTGAAAGAAAAAGAAGCGCCATTGAAATGGTTTGCCGACAAATGGTTAGATTTCTTAACCAATTAAGGCCTAGCATGTATTTTGATGTTTCATTAATTTCTTTGCAAATTCAAAGTATCCAGTGCATGTTGCATGAAGCAAGATGTTGAAAGTACATGAGCTCTATTATTTGTCTTCAGAGTCAGTTGTTTGAAGACGCATGTTTTGTCAACTTGTTTGGTTGATGGTTTTGTACACCAATATGTAAGAGTACGTGGACATATTCACATGATGTGAATTTTTTTTTCTTTGAAGGAGAAAATGATGTGTTTTCAGTTTGATGGTTTTGTTTGTGACAAGACGTCACTCTATAGGATAATCCTCAAAAGTAGGGTCATCTACTTCATCAAATTTTAAGAACTTCTTAACCTCATATCTTTATTTCATATTTGCATAACTTCCACAAATGGGATAGAAACAAGATATTTTCCAAGTGTTGAAGTAAACCAACATTAATTTCATTGTGTACACTCTTTATATAGGTATGGTTGAATGTTGTACATCTGGTACATAGATCAATTTGTTGTTTTCATTGTTTACTCTTAGAAATTATTTGAAGTGGCAGCGAAGAGTTGGTTTCTTCCTAGGTTGGCTTACATTTCCTTTAATATGTGATCCATGCCTTTCTCTAATTCATATTTTTATCTCTTGTATTAATTATGTTATTCTTTCTATGTATTGTTCAAGTACAAAGGGGTGAAATAATTTCTTATCATTTTCTAAGTGGTGAGGTCGTTTGAATCTCCAATAGTTGTGTTGGTGTGGTGGGAACCATGCTAGGAGTTGGGCATTCCATTGATATGGTCAAGGTACTTAGTGTATGAGGAGCATCCAAAATTAGGCGGATTGGGATCTTGACGAGGGGGATATGTCACTTGATGCATGCAATGATGATGGTATTTGATGAGTAAAGGACACATATAGATGAGATGAGTGTCTTTAACATAGAGCACTCAAGGGCATGCCAAATACTAATTAACCGAGTTCGTGACATAATAAATGGTGGAAGAGGAATCATCAACATATGAGGTTGGTGTAAGTGGTGGTGCTAATATTGAGGCATGATGTATGGTGACCAACACATCTTGATATCGTTGGAGATTGAGACAATGTTGTGTATAATGTTTGTGTTTCACATAAATACACAAGAGGTCGTTGGTTCTTAAACCCTTATTACGTGATGAGGTGGCAACATCACATGATGGAGTGGGGAGAAATGGGGGTGCTTAAGGGGTATGAAGGATACCCTTCAACTCATGAAGCATGGGGAATGAATTGGTGGGATGACCTAATGTGTCTCAAAGGGCACACGAGGGACTAACCTTGGGTATTTTTGGTTGAAGGTTCTTTCTAAAATAAAAATTATAAATAACTATGGAAACTTGCATTAACAAATTATCCTACAAAAATTATTGTAGAAAATTTTCAAAATTGAAATGCAACCTTAAATTCCTTGCATTTTTTCATCAACTTTGTTAATAATTGAATAGTCTACTAGTTGACTATATTACCAACCGCAATGAATATTGTCTTTTCCTAATGTTCATTGTGAAAATGGATCCTCACGTTAATGTGATAGGATCTTTTTCATCTCTCAAGTTACTAGGTCAAAGCATCCTAATGGGTAAATTAATTGTGAGATAAATTACTTGCATTAAATGTCAATCCAGGTTCTTATACTTCTGAAGTACACTTGCAAAATATATGCTAAGCAATTAACTCTCAATCAAAAATGGAAATGTAGACATAATGTATACACACTTTACATTAAGAAAACGTGTATATGCACATGCTTTTGAAGAAAGAAAGGCATTTAACATGCTTCTTCATTCAAAATAAGTATTTAAAAAGCCCTAAAAAGAAAGGCATTTAGCATGCTTATTCATTCAAAATAAGTATTTAGAAGGCCCTAGAAATGAGATAAACTATATGAAGTGCTGGAGAAATTCCAAAGTTTTGGTTCTTAAAGTAAAAAAAAAAAAATCATATCATATCTAACTAACAAAAATCAACGTTTAAGGCTAATACTAAGAGAAAAGAAACGCAAAAAGGAATAAAGTAATAGAGTTCCTCATTAGTGGAGTTTCTAGTTTTGTGATAAAGAATAATACCATATTGACTAGGGTCAAATCAATTGAAAACATGATAGAGAATAAATCATTGAACTTTTTATGATCCAATTATTTTTTCAAATACACAACAAGGATAAGTTAAATTTAACTTCTACAAACACTTCAATGGTTCATACAATTTAGAAAAAGTTAAATTAATTGAACCTATAATATGGTTTTTATAATTCCTATCTAAACCAAACCAAAATCTATTACTTTCCAACAAACTAATCATTTACTTAAAATCCTACTATGAAATTGACAATGTTCATATCTTCTATAATAACAACATTTGATATTTAATTTAACAAAATATAAACTACGTGGTAGGTAAGAGGGTTGCTCTTTAGTGGATGAAAATTAATCTTTTGAGGATTGTTCTACTATCTTGTTTTGGGTATTGCTAATGCTTTAATGCTTGCTTATGATTGAAATACATGTTCAGGAGTAGGATCTAGGATCTACGTACATGCTTTTGAGAAAAATTTTGATGAAAATGTGCTATGAAAGTAAAGGGTTTTAAAGGCAAGCATGTACAAGGCATAGTTGAGCCAAATGTTCTTCAAGAAGGGCCTAATTATTTGAGTCTTGGTTATGGAAAACATGGAAAATGCTCCAAAGCCAAGGAGGCTTGGTGGAAAGTGCATCATGCTATGCCAACAACAGATAGTGAGGCATGGATAAAGGAAACAAGCCAACTTAGATGCATTTTGACTATATTAGAGCATATTTTATCATGCCGACTTTGATTCTTGGAGGTGACTTGGAGGAGGTTTGGAATTGGTATCCTGTGGCAGCTTTGGTCTTGGTCTTGGATATCTCCCATTTTTATCTAATTCTATAAGAGAAGGATTGTTGGGTTTTCCCCTTGTGGTTTTTTTTCACCGGCTATTGGTAGTCTTTTATCTCATTGTGATCTTCATGTTTTTGAACAATTGTATAATTTCTTGATGAAGAAAACATAATAAGTAATAAGAAGACATCTAATATTCACAAGTAATTATCAAAATGAGAAATTAAGTGCTAAACTACATTGCACTTGGTTTCTCAACAAGTCGTACCAATACCCGACAAATGATTCAATTCAAATCTACTCGTTAAAATGACAATGTACCGTTTTTTTTAATATGCTTTCAAAGTACCAATGAAAAATCTTCTCTCGAGCTGAATTTATATCCTCTCGTTTTACAAGTACAATTCATACCCAACAAATATAACATCGCATCCCTTTCAATACACATCTAGGGAAAGTTATATCAGTCATATTACTATCTATATGGATTTTTGTAGCCAATGAGTTCAATGCCCAACTTGAATATGTATTGTGTGTCCGAATTTTAGTTCAATGTGTTTGTCGTAGATAAATTCCGGATCTATAATACTTGTCTTTTCAAGTGTGAAAACCCAATTGGAGTTAAAATCACAGAGTGGTACAGTGCCAGCTGACTTAGTCTAGTGAATATTGAGTCGGGAGATCCGGTGAGCATTCTATTGTTTAGAAATTAGGAAAAAAATAATCTATGCCCAAACTCATGGTCGTAGGAGAAACTAGCGAGTGTAAGGCTGAAGTAATCATTTGACCGTCACCAATAACAAATGTACTAATGCTCTAATTAATGAGGACTTTAATCGTAGACACAATGCATGCATAGCTAGCACTTAGAATTTAGCTACAAGTGAGTGTTTAATTATCAAATCCCAATGATTCCAAAGAATACATCATCCCACTTCCAATCTTCGCGTTTAATAAACATAAACATAAATTGAATAACTCATGATGGAAATTGATCGTCGTTCATCGATGGAGATGGCCATTAAATTACCAATAGAGAAGTATTGGATACATAACATTCCACCACATGCAACTAAATACCATGAAGACAAAAATTTATGATGGAAATCCAAATAGGAAAACTAAAATTTGATGGAGACTTTATTAAGCTGAGGAAATAATTACAGAGGGGTGAGCTATACACAAATTTTGTGTGTTGTTACTCACTAACAATATTGCAGATTGTTTTGGCTCGAAGAAAGAGTTTGAGCTTTTAGCAGGTTTCTTCTCCCATGTTACAGATCACACAACGAGGAAGCACTGGGAGCATTAAAAAGTTAAGCCAAACGTGGACCATGTGAATGGCTCTTGGAAAGTTATAACGTATGGTACAGAGGTTCAGTCACCAGTGATTGATTAGGTCTAAACGATGACATGGATGAAGAAAATGTTGGAAAGACACGAGATTGCTATAACCATAAAGTCAGTCGAATCTTTCTAAAAGCATACGAACAATCAAGAATCTCTGTTAATTAATGATGGCCCAGTCAAGAATCTTTGTTAATTTTCTCTTCACATTTAAAATTAAAACTAATAAAACAAAACAGGTTAAAGCAGACTCCAGAGTAATAAAAGTTCAATTGAAAAATCGCGCGAACAATCCTCATACCCGGGCCAACGCAGACGTAACAGCAGGAGCGCCAACGCGGACGCAATAAACAGAGCGCCAACGCAGTCGAATCGAAACAGCCAAACGTCAACAACTATCCGCGCACCATTGTCGCCGTAGCCAACGCCGAAACAATTGAAAAATCGCGCAACAATAGGAACCAGAACATCGCTGGAGAATTAATTTATAAAAATAGTTCTACTTAACTAAAAGTTCCTGGGCCTAACCCTTTATTTCGTCGAACTTTTCTATAAGTTCTACTAACTTTTTATAAGTTCTACGAACTCTGCTGCTTGCTTTCCAAAGCTCCTAAGAGAAAATTTGTCACGTCGTCATCGTGCCGTCAATTCAACGAAGTGAAAGTTCTACGAACTATTTTACAAAGTTCAAGGCTTAACTATTGCCGAAAATAATTTTCTCATTTCATTCTCACAAAGTGTAACCCACCTTCACGTTTCCGCCCTTCTTATATTATTTCTATTATCATTAATATTTATATTTATGTATTAAATTTGACTCGTGAATAATAGATTTTGTAAAAAATCTTACCTATAAAGTTAATTAACAATCTATTGATATTGTTCTTCTTACTATTAAACCATTTTAAATTGACACTAATTACTTTTTTTATGTTGAGTACAAATTTATTATACTAGTACAATGTTGTCACCACTTCAAAATCGATAAGAGGAAATATTTTATAAGTCTAGTTGTGTTTTTCAATGATCAAAATCATTTTTTTTTATAAATTACAGTGCAACAAAACAACAAATTTGATTTATATCAGTTATAATAAGAAATATTAAGGAAAAATCACTTCAAACATTATTACAAGCATCTATCATCTTTTCATTACGTGTTTAAATGGTTTATATGAAATAGAATACTAATTAGCTACTCCACTACTATTTTAATAGACCAAGTTTAGAAGATGTTATTTTTAAGTGCATTATTGAAATTGATTATGCATATTTGATATGGTGAGAAGTCATCTTGGTCAAACAAAGCTTTGAAATCTTAAATATTTTATGGCACTGTCATGTCATTTGTATCACCACATGGTCACATTGAAATACTAAATAATATAAAACTCCTCCAACAATAATATGAAGAGAATATTTGACATACAACAAATATTGAAAAGTGTGTCTGAATGTATATTAATAGATCCTTCAAAAAAAAAATTATAGTCGAACTTACACATCCCCTCATACTAAACTGTAGAATGAGCCTCGCCTCTTGACTCAATTACTAATCATTTCAATTATCAAAATCAATCATGAATTAGAATAATAACAAAGTAATACAATTTGATTATTTTCAAATACAAGAGGAAAGAGAGAAAATTGACTAAACTATTTATTACAAACGTTTAGTTTTTATTCATGGAGCGTTTAAGGATATTATATTGAAAATAACATATTTACATTCATCTAAAACTTAAATTCCTTATATTATTTATATTATCATTAATATTTATATTTATGTATTAAATTTGACTTGTGAATAATAGATTTTGTAAAAATATTCTTACCTATAAAGTTATTTAACAATATATTAATATTGTGTTTCTTACTATTATTAACCATTTTAAATTGACACTAACTACTTTTCCTATGTTGACTACAAATTTATTATACTATTACAATGTTGGCACCACTTCAAAATCTATGGGAGGAAATATTTTATAAGTCTAGTTGTGTTGGTCAATGATCAAAACCATTTTTTATAAATTACAGTGCAACAAAACAACAAATTTGATTTATATCAATTATAATAAGGAATATTAAGGAAAAATCACTTCAAACATTATTACAAGTGCCTAACATTTTTTCATCAAGTGTTTAAATGGTTTATTTTAAATAGAATATTAATTAGCTACTCCACTATTTTTTTAATAGACGAAGTTTAGAAGATGTTGTTTTTAAGTGCATTGTTGAACTTTATTATGCATATTTGATATGGTGAGAAGTCATGTTGGTCAAACAAAGCTTTGAAAACTTAAATATTTTATGGCACTGTCATGTCATTTGTATCACCACATGATTACATTTAAATACTAAATAATATAAAAATCCTCCAAAAATAATATGAAGAGAATATTTTATATACAACAAATATTGAAAAGCGTGTTTGAATTTATATTAATAGATCCTTCAAAAATAAAAAACATTCATGAATCATATAAACCTAATCTTAAGATATTCTCTCAAGTAGGTCAAGAACAACTTCTACACCATATTTATTTCTCTTGGTCTTCTTGCAATGTTCTTTCTTTGGCATCCATGCCCATACTATGGTATTAATTGGAATAGAGCCAAGTTCTGTGTCATCGGGATTTGATATCCAATATTTCTCTAAAAAATTTCCATTGTATTTCCCTAAAATAGGCTTCCACAAATCAACCTTTACATGAAGATTCTCACTTTCATTATCCCTAAAGATATTTGAGATGGATTTTTCCATCCAAATCATCTCTTCTGCATCCTCATTTCCTTATCTAACTAGCAACATCTTTCGTTTCTCAACATCAATATTTGGATTGAATGTTGGCTTCGGCTTGTTACATTTGGGTCCAATATACACCCTTTCATCTATTTCATTATCAAAATCTTCATCCATAATGCTTGAGATTACATGGAGTACATTACGATCAAAATCAATAATATGCCTTGTCTTGGGCCAAAAATCCTCAAAAGATGAATCACTTCCATCTATTATTCTATGATCATTATAGATTCCATCTAATGTATCAAGAACTCTTTCCCAATACACTACTTTATTTTTCCATTCCTCTGTAACAATTGGTGAATCCTCATTCCCAATCATGTCTTTTCACATTTTTATGTATGATGTTATCCCTTCCTTTAGTTCTTTGAAATAGGCATCATTCTTTTTGGAAACTAAGAAATATGGTTCACTATGGGAATTATAGGTCGACCTTCATCATCTATATTCCATAAATCAACTCATTCTAACCACTCACTATCTCTAATGGATTCTTTGTACCTTAGTATTGTTATATCATTTAGTACAAGAAATTGGAAGTATTCAACATTAAGATTTCCAACTATTGCATTTTTTCCCTCCTTGATGTATCCATTAAGGAAAATTTTGAAGTCATAGACCTTGTCAATAAGTGTAGGTGAAAAAACTCGATTTTCTTCAATTATGCGATATGTATCCATCATTTCAGGTAAAGAATATATATCTTTACTTTTTAGGTTTGAATACATTCTTCTGTAGGTTCCATCTACGTCTTCATGGGTGTGCCCCACAGGAAAGAATCCAACCTCAATAGTGATGAAGACATCAAATGTAGTTAAAAGTGATAAAAACATGAAAAGATAGTGATTCTTATTATCACTTGCTACATTGTCCAACTGTAACAACAAATGTGGAGGAAGAAATTTAAAATCAACATTTTGACTCTTTGATCTTCCATGAGATATAAAACCATCCTTGTAAAATTGACATTTTGAGTAAATAGAGGTGTCAAGTAATGCATTTGTAAGTGGATTTCTTGAACTTCCACTCTCATAAAGTAGATCACCATACATATCAATTTGTGGGTCTTCAAGGTCCCTTAAGCACTTTGCAAGGGATGTAATAGTAAATTGCGATCCCATGTGTACAAATGGTAGGGAGAAATGACCAAAACCTCCTATGTTATGCCCATGTGTTAGCATACCTGTCAATGACACACCTAAATTTGTTCCTACAATAGATTTTGATTTGACACGTAGCCTTGGGATTGAAGTCTTTTTTTTATCCCTTTTATCATCGATAATGCTCAAATACTACTTTGGAAACCGCTCCGACATAATTCTATGGGAATAGTAGCAATATCTTCCACACATAACAATCTTGTTATGTTTGTTCAGCCTACCTCGTGCCTTTTCTTCCATCTCTTTTGTAGTCGCTGACTTCATCTGTGCTTTCAACACAATACATTCACTGCATTTACTGAAGTTGGTGTTCTTTGAAAATGCCACATCTTGAAACTTAGTATTCCATATCTTTCTCATTTTTGACTGTGATATTGATGGGTAATTGAGCTTTTGAAGAGCCTCATTGATCTCTTTTAACAGAAAATTTCGTGTGTAAGTCGAAGGAAGCAATCTGAAAGGAGAAGATGTTCCATCTTCTTCAACTTGACATGTTTGGTTTGGTGAAAAATCTAAATTATCCATTACAATTTTGTGCAATATTTCTATGGCTGCCACGGTGTGTCGTCGTGCTTTGCATGTGTTGGTGTTACCATGAATAGCTTTGATCTGTCCATTTTGGAAATATTGTTGGTAGTTACAGAATGTGATTTGAGGAACCTTATGTATTTTATACCATGCTTTCTTACAAATAATATTCCCATTAAATCTCATGTCCTTTACATTTCTAGAAATAGGTGGTAGGCCATGGCCATGGCTCCTTGACATGACTGTGTTTGATGTGAGTGAATTCAAGGCAAATTCCCTAATACCATTTTTATTTATTTGTCTCATGCCCCTTCTAGCACCTACAATGGCCTTCCTATCCACATGTTGAAGACAATCTTTTGTACAACATACATCTGCTGCCAAAAGTCGAATTTCTTTCTCTTCATCTATATTTGTTTGACATTTTGCAATTTTTGTTGTAGCCATAACTCGTTTATTCCTTTTATATGGCCTTGTTACATGCATATCAATTGAGTTTATATCTTTTTCATTACAAAGATACCCATCCCATTTTTTTAAGGGATTTGTGTCATCTATAACATCCCATATCACAAGTTCCTTGGGTGGCTCCTTGTACTTTTCCTTAACCCTTAATATCACACTGTCGTTGTCCACCATCTTATTTATTGGCCATCTAACCAAACAATGTATAGACTTATCCCCAATTCGGCATATTTCACAATTTCCATCTATCTCTCCCAAAAAAACACCAAATTCCATTTCACCTAGTGTTTCACCTTGAACAATGTCATCCTCGCAGATATTAACTAGCATTCCTTTGGAAATTCACATGCTTGTTTCCATGCATTCATGTGTAAGAGAAACCTTTGTACATATGAAACTAACCCTATCTTAGGGAATATTTATGGCATGATCATGACAGTGAGGTTCCAAATCTGATTCTGGCCAAATCTCGTAAGATTCCAATGCACCCCCTCGTGTATGCTCAAATCCTGTTGGATGTGGTAGAGCAAAATCATGTTTTAAAACCTTCTCAATTTTAACCACTATGCATCCTTTCTTTACCATCTTTCCATGCACTTTATGCCCAAGCTTTGTATTGAATATGGAGCCCTCGCCCACCTTCACTCCATGTTGTGGAAGATCTACCTTGTCTCCAATAGAAAATGTAGAAGAAACATTTGCACCTATACACGAATGTAAATAAGGTTAGTATTTACTCAAAAACAAAATTATTATACTATCAATAATATTTGAACACATGCTTCAATATTTTGATTTACCTATGTTGTGCCTCAAATCCATGATCTTCCATGGATGTACGTCCCCTTCATCAACATCATCCCCAATCAAATGTTGTTGAGTGACATCAATTATCAAAATTGCAACATAACATGCAATAAGGCTTTCTCTGACATTATAAGTTCCAGACTTTGTAGATTCGACCCTTCCTAGCCCAACGACTTGATCATTAATAAGGAGATCAACATAGTCCCCTTTTGCTATATTTTCCATTCGAGCTTGTACCAATTCTGTAACAAAAATTAAAACATAAATTGTAATTAAAAGGTTGAACCATGTAAAGTCTGCTTTTATATTTTCGCAAAAAGACACAACTTTCAAAAAAGTAATATAGATGCAATAATTTAAATAGTATGGTAGTCACATTGTATGTAATGAAACACTGTTCCCCACCATCTAGTGCCTACTACCAAAAAGTACTTTACATGCAAATTACACAATAAAACATATATGAAGACCATGCAATTAGAGATGTAGATAGTATCATAGAATGACAAATATCAGCTCATATCAAACCACCAAGTTCCTATTTAACTTCAGAAATGACATTTGTGGTCTTAGTGCATGTGTATGAATAATGATCATAAGAAATTTGTAGAAGTTGAAGAACCAAAACATGGTCCATTGGAAAATATAAGAAATTCCAAGATTGATGCTACATAAGATGTCTAAAAGCCCCATGAAAAGGAGAAATTATTTTTTCACTTAGTGAGGATGTTTGATGTTTGAACTTGATAATCAAAAGCCAAACTAGAGGTTTTCTTCCAAATAAAAGTTTTTAATGACAAATATAAGCTCATATCAAACCACCATGTTCCTATTTAAATTCAGAAATGACACATGTAGTCTTAAAGCCTGTGTATGAATAATGATCATAAGAAATTTGTAGAAGTTGAAGAACCAAAACATGGTCCATTGTAAAATCTAAGAAATTCCGAGATTGATGCTACATAAGATGTCTAAAAGCCCCATGAAAAGGAGAAATTATATTCACTTAGAGAGGATGTTTGATGTTTGAACTTGATAATCAAAAGGCAAACTAGAGGTTTCCTTCCAAATAAAAGTTTTGGTACTGTAAATACTAAATAATTCTCATTTTTATTCTAAAAGAAAAAAAATTGAATTTTACAAATATTTAGTTCCATTGTTAGCACTCCCTGCCTATACTCATTAAGGACATACTATTGAGGATGGATACAAAGGGATGTTAACTTTAGGTCCTCGAAAAGTGTAGATTTGAGTTTTCCTAGATTTTTATGTTGATGAGGAAGAGTCTTATCTTATGCATCCAAACATTAGTGAAATTTTTTTTGGAAGTTCATAACTATACAACAAAATAGAGAGAAAAACAATACATGTTAAAAAATTATGCTTGATACTTTAAAGTTGCATATATTTGCATTGGAAGAAAAATATAGTATACCTCAATAATACATTTATTCATAAACTTCAAAATTATACAAAGATCACATTATTCTCCATGGATCAAATAATTATGATTGGATTATTGTGTTTGTGCCAAAAGGAAAGCTATACCATTATCTTTCCTTCCAACTCAAGCACAAATGTAGTGCCAACAACAACATATATCTATATACAATTTTTTCGCACTATCATTGATCTCCATAAATTGTTCCAAATTCAATAAAAGGGCACATCAAAAGTTATAACTCTAACCATTGTGATTATTGAGATAATGTCACCCCTATAGCATTGGTTGCATAAGTGTAATGGTGTCTAGAAGAAAGCTAGTAATCACTAGGTATCCTTCTTGCATAATCACAAATGCATTGCGAAGAATAATATCAGAGCACTAACCTTGGTGAGGGTGAAATCTTGATACTTTTCCTTTTGGAACAAGAACAAAGAAATCTAGTGCATTCTATAATTCTTTCTAACACAAATACAAGCACATTTCCAACAATAATATTGCATTGCGAAAAAAATCTAACAAATGCAATATTTACTTCTATCACAAACACAAACACATTTTCAACAATAACATTGCAATATGAAGGAAATTTAACACATTATAACCTTCCTTCTAGCATAACAACAAATATATTTCTAATAACAACATTACATTATGAAGGAAATATAATTTGTGCTAGCTTTCCTTCTATCACAAGTAGAAGCCCTTTTCGAACAATAGCACTGCACCTCAAATGAAAGCTAACAATCAATAGCATTCCTTCTACTACAAACATAAGCATATTTCTAGAAACAACGTTACATGGTCAAATAAATCTAGCACAAACACAAGAACATTGCCAACAACAATATTCTAAGGCGAACGGAATCCACCACATGCTAAATCTCCTTCTAGCATAAATAGAAGCATGTTACTCACAAAAACATTGCAAATTAAAAGAATCTTACACATTCTAGAGTTTCTTCTAGTACAAACACAATCAAATTGCTAGAAACAAGATTGCAAGGTGGAATATATCTAACCTATGCTTGATTTACTTCTAGCACATTGCCAACAATAACATTGGAGGGCAAACGAAATCCAATGCATGATAGAAACATTGCCAACAATAACATTGTAGGGAAAACGAAATCCAATGCATGATATAATTCCTTCTAGCACAAACACAAGTACATTTCCACCAATATTGCATTGCAAAAGAAATCCATTGCAGGTTATATTTCATTCTAGCACAAATACAAGCACATTGCCAACAACAATATTGCATTGTGAAACAAATCTATTGCATACTAGATTTAATTCTAGTACAAAATAAAACCAATATTGCATTGCAAAATAAATTTAGTTCATGCTAGAATTCCTCCCACCATACATAAACATCAATATTGTAGGGTAAAAGAAATCTATATCATGCTAGATTTTCTTCTATCACAAACATAATCATATTTCCAATCACAATATTGCAAGGTGAATTAGATCTAACATGTTATTTGTACTTATATCTCAAACACAAACATGTCACCAAAAACAACATTGCAAGGCTAATGAAATCTAACACATGCTAGATTTCCTTCTCTCGCAAACACAAGCACATAACAATATTGTAGGGTGAAAGAAACATACCGCATATTAGATTTTCTTCTAGCAAAAACAAGCATATTGCCAAAAACACCTTATGCAAGACAAAATAAATCTTGTGTGTAGTACATTCTCTTCTAGCACAAAAAAAAAAACACATAATATTGGAGGGGTTAAAAATGTAGCGCATGATAGATTTTGTTATTACATGAACAAAAACACATTACCAAACATTCTAGGGCAAAAGAAATCTAACACATGCTAGATTTCCTTTTAGCACATTGCCAATAACATCATTGTGGTAACACTTCTAGCACAAACAATTGAATTGCCAACAACAACATTGCAATGCGAAAGAAATCTAGTGCACACTAGATTTTCTTCTAACGCATATACAACCGCATTGTCAACAAACTCATAGAAGGGTGAAAGAAATCTAATGAACGCTATAAGGAAAGATTTCCTTCTAGCACAAACACAAACACATTACAACATTTATAGATGAAAGAAATCTAGCACATGGTAGATTTACTTCTAGTACAAACAAAAGCATATTTTCAACAACCACATTGCAGTGAAAAATAAATCTAGTGCATTCTAGATTTCTTTCAAGCCAAAAATGAAGCATGTTGCCAAAAAAAATGTTGCAAGTTGAAGAAAAGCTAACACGTGCTAGATTTACGCATAAGCACAAACACAAGCACACAACAACATTGTAGGGTGAAATAAATATAGCATGTTAGATTTTCTCCCAGCGTAAACAAAAGCATATTTCCAACAACAACATTGCATGGAAAAAGATATTTAGAACAACTTCTATCACAAACACAAGCACATTTCCAATAACAACATCGCAAGGTAAAAGAAATTTAATGCATGTTAGCTTTACATGTAGCACAAATACAAGCATACTACCAACAACAACATTTCATGCCAAAAGAAACCTAGTGCATGATATATTTCCTTCTAACACAAACACAAGCACATTGCCAAGGTGAAGGAAATCTAACACGTGCTAGATTTCCTTCTATAATAAACAACCAAATTGACAACAACAATATTGTAGAGCAAAATAAATCTAGCACATCTTCTAGCCCAAACACAAGCACATTTCCATAACATTTCCAAGGTGAAGGAAATCTAACACGTGCTAGATTTCCTTCTATCATAAGCAACCAAATAGACAACAACAATATTGCAAAGAAAAAGAAATCTAGCATAGTTTCTAGCACAAACACAAGCATATTTCCAATAACTAATGAGTGTTATATTTACATGTAGCACAAATAAAATCATGCTACCAGCAACAACATTGCATGCTAGAAGAAAGTGCATCTATATTTCGTTTTAACTCAAATAAAAGCACATTACTAGTAAGAACATTCCAAAGTGAAGAAACTCTAACACATGTTAGATTTCCTTCTACCATAAACAACCAGATTACCAACAATAACTTTGCATTATGAAAATTCCTTCTCTTATCCAACTAGTTTTGTAAGTCACTCTTACCACCCCTAGCTAAGGAAGTTTTTTTGTCCGATGCGGTCACAGAAGACCAATCCATTCGATGTGCATGAAATTTATATATGATCTATTAGAAATTTGGCACGCTATATGATTTACTCCCCCATGCTCTTGGCAATCCGAATCCTCCCGCTACTTTGAAACCCGGAGCACACGCCAACGGCCTCGTTGGTGCGATCTCCGGCATAGCCATAAAAAAACCTAGTGGGAAAACCTCCCAGCCATCTTCGGTTGCCATTTCCCCTAACCAATCGACTACTCTTCCTACCGCTGAGGTAAATTCTACAAATATTACAAGGTGGAAAAAAAGTAAGGTATGCTAGTGTTGGAAATATTGAGAGGGGGTTTGAATCAATATTTCTTTACAATTGTTATATTATGCCAGTTAAAATCACCAGTTAAACCAAAACACAGATGTGCAACAAGAAAATAATTTTATTAATTAATTTGAGGACTCTAAAAACCCAAGCTCCAACTTGTACAACAAAGTCTGTAACTCCTTCAAGGATTCAGCCCTGAATGAGGACTCTAATATTCAACTACAAATCCAAGCTCCAACCTTGTATGATGACTCCAATCCTCTAGGGATCCAACCCTCTTAGTTTTCTTCAATCCCTTAAGGTGAATTCAATACTTCTTCAAGCCTCCATCAAAAACCTTAAATACTTCTAAAAAATGTATACAACATAGGTTTGGAGAGTGCTCTGAAATCTACCTCTACAAAAACTTCATGTCTGCTTCAGCAAAAATTTTATGGTCACACCAACAAACCATGTCTTCAAGTGTTTATCTTCAACTATGCTCCAACGATGATTGCTCCAACAAAACAAGTCTTTAAGTGTTGGTCTTCAAATATACTCTAAGGGTGATTGCTTCAACAAAACAACTCTTCAAGTGTTGGTCTTTAACTATGATTTAACAGTGATTGTTGTTTCAACAAAGGCTTGAAGAATGCTCAATTAATTTCATCATGAATGCACTCTATTGTCAACTCAAAATATTCTCAAAGTATGTTATCATTTTATCATTCAATGAAGGTATCTCCTAGGCTCTTCATGTGTGATTTAAAAAATTTCCTTTGATCTGCAAGGATTACTTTAATTTTGTTTCAAATCTGACTTGATATGGTGATAAAGCCTCTCAAGGTGTAATATTCCTAATGGAAAAATTACCAATGATAACAAAAACATGCAATAAACCCCAACACAAATAATTTTCAGCAAACGCCCATAAAACAGAAATGCTCCAAACACACCAAAATGCGAAAATTTTATTATAAGATCTTATTGGAGTACAATATTAATAAGATAAAATATTAAAATAAATAAATAAATAAATAATAAATGTGCACCCTAGCTTTCATAAGATAAGCTACAAGCCTCCGGTGGATGTTTTATCAATGCCAAACTGTTGATGGAATTTTCCCACTAAAAATTTGCATTGGCCTTGTGTTTTTTTCACTGTTGGTTGTGTTGATAACCTGATTCCCCCCCCCCCCTCCTAAATTCTCAGAAAAATCTAATAAATTAGCCATGAAATCCTTGTCAAAAACCTAGAAAACCCCAGAAAGGGTTTGCCCTGGTTTTGATGCTCCAAAAATGGCCCCAAATTCCTTGACCCTCCTCTAACTGTAGAAAAACTAGAAATGTGACTGATGTTGGAATGAATGTCCCAAAATGGTTGGAAAATTCTTCTCAATTGCACCCCAAACCAACCCAAGAAACCTAACTCTCAAAATCCCTTCACAAGCCACCCCGCAATTGTGCCTACATAATGATTGCGCAATTTATGGGTAGGATGACATAGTTTCTCCTCCGGAAAAACAGTTTGATGTTGTATGTTGAATTCTACCTTTGCAAATCTTCCTCCTTTTTCCTAGAATTGACCAAAAATTACTTCAACAATGCTACAACTTCCAACTCCTACTCTTCCTCAACTCTCTTTGTGGCCTCTTGAACTGTGTCTCAATTGGCCCTGAAACGGTACCACATGTGTGGCCCTTTCTCCGAATCCTGAAATTGATGAAGAATCCTTCCTAGGGTAGTACTAAGAGTCCACTGAAGAAAGGTTGAGCTTCCTCCTTGGGAAACTCTTGTGTTGAACAACACTATGTAACTCTGCTAAACAGGTAGAGCAACACTTCAATTGTCAAATTATCAAAAGGCCTCAAATGTTTCTTCCTCTCTCCTATTTATAATTTATGTTCATTTCCTCCATGTGGGCCCCTCACTAGGAAATTCAAACCTCTTCCCTTGGCAAAATAATTTCTCTCTCCTCAAGGAGTGCATATTAGTTGGGGAGGTAGTCCCCACATTCTACTAAGGCAAATATTTTGACCCGCTTGTCCTATGTTTCCTCTCCAAAATTATCTTAGGCCCCCAAAATTAGCAAAATGGAAAATTTGTGGTACTTTTGACAAAATTTAGGAAGAGACACTACAGTTCTCCCCTCCCAAATGTTGCTTATCCCCAAGCAATTGTAAAACTAGATGCTGCAAACTCTGCTCATTTTCCCATGTGGCATCTTCAACTGGAAAGTCTTTCCACTTGACCAAGTGCTCTCGGATGACTCTGTTTCTTAGCTTCCTCTCCCTGGTCTCCAATATGGTCTCAGGTGTCAATATCAAGTGTCCCTCATCATCCAATGGAGGAAACTCATTGGCTATTGTAACCTTCTTCCCCAATGCATTTTTCAGGAAAGAGACATGAAATATGTTGTGAATTCTGCTCTCTGGGGGTAACTCCAGCTCATAAGCTACCTCTTCAACTCTCCTGGTCACCCTGTACGGCCCATAGAAGCGTTGCTTGAGCTTCTTTGCCCCTTTCTGCTTGAGTGAAGATTGTCGGTAAGGCTGCAAAAATAGGTAGACCATGTTCCCTACCTCGAACTATCTCTCCACCCTATGCTTATCGACATACATATTTTGTTGATTTTGTGCTACCTGCAAGTTATCCTTAAAAACCTTGAGAATATATTGGCTCTCTTGGACCCAATCCTTTTCCCCCAGGGCCTTGCTAACTCCAAATATCATGTCAGAAAAAGAAAGTGCATCATAACCATAAAGTGCTCGAAAGGGAGATATACCAACGACATGTGGTAAGTAGTGTTGTAGCAGAAATTGATGAAGAATCCTTCCTAGGGTAGTACTCAGAGTTCACCGAAGAAAGGTTGAGCTTCCTCCTTAGGAAACTCTTGTGTTGAACAACACTATGTAACTCTTCTAAACAACTAGAGTAACACTTCAATTTTCAAATTATCAAAAGGCCTCAAATGTTCCTTCCTCTCTCCTATTTATAATTTATGTTCATTTCCTCAATGTGGGCCGCTCACTAGGAAATTCAAACCTCTTCCCTTGGCCAAACGATTTCTCTCTCCTTGAGGAGTGCATATTAGTGTGGGAGGTAGCCCCCACATTCTACTAAGGAAAAAATTTTGACCCGCTTGTCCTATGTTTCCTCTCCAAAATTATCTTAGGCCCCCAAAATTAGAAAAATGGAAAATTTGTGGTACTATTGACAAAATTATTTAGGAAGAGACATTACAGTTCTTCCCTCCCAAATGTTGTTTATCCCCAAGCAACTGTAAAAATAGATGCTGCAAACTCTGCTCATTTTCCCATGTGGCATCCTCAACTGGCAAGTCTTTCCACTTGACCAAGTGCTCTCGGATGACCCTGTTTCTTAGCTTCCTCTCCCTAGTCTCCAATATGGTCTCAGGTGTCAATATCAAGTGTCCCTCATCATCCAACGGAGGAAAATCATTGAATATCATAACCTGCTTCCCCAACTCCTTTTTCAGGAAAGAGACATGAAATATGTTGTGAATAATGTTCTCCGGGGGTAACTCCAGCTCATAAGTGACCTCTACAACTCTCCTGGTCACCCTGTACGGCCCATAGAAGCATTTCTTGAGATTCTCCGCCCCTTTCTTCTTGAGTGAATATTATTGATAAGGCTGCAAACATAGGTAGACCATGTCCCCTACCTCGAACTGTCTCTCCACCCTATGCTTATCGGTGTACATCTTTTTTTGATTTTGTGCTACCTGCAAGTTATCCTTAAAACCTTGAGAATCTCTTAGCTCTCTTGGACCCAATCATTTTCCCCCGAGGCCCTGTTATCTCCAAATATCATGTCAGAAAAAGAAAGTGCATGATAACCATAATTTCTTGAAAGGGAGACATACCAACGACATGTGGTAAGTGATGTTGTAGTAGAACTCTCCCAGGTGTAGCCACTTCATGCACGTCCTCTGTTGTCCCATGCCATAATTGTGTAGGTAACCCTCCAGCCATTTGTTCACTATCTCAGTCTGTGCATCCGTCTGTGGGTGATAGTTGGTGTTGGGTATAAGCTTGGTTCCCACTAGCCGGAACAACTCCTGCTAGAAGGCCCCCATGAATGTACTGTCCTTGACAATGACTATGTTCTTTGGGAGCCAATACAATCGAAACACCTCCCGAAAGAAATGGGATCGCAAAGAAATAGGAAAATTTAGTCAAGTGATCTACCACCACGTAGATGCAATCTCTCCCATGTATCGTTGAAAGTCCTGTGATGAGTTCCATGGACACACTCTCCCACTTCCTCTCCAGAATGGGAAGAGACTATAATAGACTGGTTGGGTGTGACAACTCTACCTTGTTCCTCTGGCAGGTTATACACTCTTGTACATGCCTCAGCACGTCCCCCTTGAGCCCATGCCAAGAGAAATACTCACAAATGGTACGGTAAGTCTTGAGAAAACCTGGATGTATTGCAAGAGGGTAGTCGTGAGCTGTCTGCATAATGTTCTCCCTGACCTGGGATCCCGACACTAAGTATATTTGGTCTTTGTATTAGATCACATCATCCATCACCCGGAATCTATCATCCCCATGTGTATCGTCTAGTATCTCACAGGCATGTTTGTCCTTGGAATACTCAACCAAGAGTTGGGCCTTCCAATCATGCGAAATGTCCATCATAGAGAGTACTGGGGCCTCCTGGAAAGCGCATCTGCCACTATGTTGTGTTTTCCCTTTGCGTACTTGATCTCAAAGTGGTAAGCCTGGAGCTTACTCACCCACGTATGTTGCCTCTCCTACAATGTATGTTTCTCCAGGAAGAATCAATTATTGTTGTGATGATTCTTCACCTTGAACCAATTCCCCACCAAGTATTGTCTAAATTTGTCAAGGCTTGCAACACGGCCAACATCTCCTTGTCATAAATGAAGTCGATCATGGGGTAGCAACTTTCTACTCTCAAAGGCTATGGGGTGGCCTCCCTGCATCAACACGACCTCCCTCACCTGAAGCATCACACTCCAATACAAACGTTCCAGTGAAATCAAGAAAAGCCAAAACAGAACAGCTGCTCATGACCTTCTTGCGATGCTCAAATGCCTCCTGTGTTACCTGCATCCACTCAAAAGCCCCCTTCTTCCACAAGTCCATTATAATATTCCTAAATTAGCATGCAGCTAATTGGAATATTGATTTTTGGTTTTTGCACCTAGTAGATGAATAAATGGGGGAGGATACCCATACTTAACTTAGATCAGCATAAAAACCCTCTTGGTATGAAAGGGGATCATTCTAGTAGTTGGATTTCACACCCTCATGTGTGAACAGGAACTTTTGCATGTGGAGAAACTCAAGTTTGACTAAGTCAATAGCATGCATGAAGAGGAGTGGATCATCAATGTAAATAGCTCAATGTGAACAAGGATCAACTTAAACAAACATATGAGAGCTGGATTGAAGACACTTGAGTGTGAAAAGGGATGAATCAGGTTGAAGAGGTCAACCTTGACCAAATCAAACACCGCGGTATGGAGGAGTGGCCTTAATGGGGCCACAACGTAGTTTTGGAGGGAGATTGATCATGTGCATGTGGAAACCCTAATGGGTGGGACCCAAGGTGAGGAGACTCACAAAGCTTATAAGGAAGATAATGGTAGCCATTTGGGGTTAGCTTGATGATTATAAATTTTGGTCTGCATGACTATTGTGCCTTCTCCAACTGTTTAGTTGAGATTGAAGTGTTGTTTAGCATAAGGCATTCCTGCTTAGGGGTTCCTTCTCCTACCTTGAGTGATCTGTTGGAGGAGCATTGTACTTCAATTTTCCACACTCAGGTTTGAGGCCAAGCATCCTCCTTCATCTACAACATTATTTATGTAGCATTGCAACGTTGTGTTGCAGGGTGTTGCAGTGGAAGGATCACAACACCACCTTCTGAGCTTATCTTTCAGAGGAGGGAGCTTCCCTTTCTTTGCAAGATCTCTAAGGAAGATCTCTAGGCATATTTTACATCTTGGCATTTGAGCAAAGCAATATCCATCTCCTACAACATAGTCCTTTGAAGGAACTGCATCATTTTGCTCAGTGTTGCAGCAGCAGGGTCAAGACCCTTGTTTGTGAGCTTGTCTCTTGGAGGAAGGGCCAACCCTTCTCCCTGAAGGCTTATATAGAGCCTCTATTTATATTCTCTGTACATTTCAGTTATATATATTTAGAGCTATAGTATTACTACATTTTTCAGATCTAGAATTTCAGATCTGCCATTTTGTACTTATACTCTCATGAAGCCCTTGCCAGGTTATTTTGATTTTGTATAAAAGGGAAGAGATCTCCATTTTTCTTAGCCATTGATAATTGTAAACTCCAGATATAATATTTCTCATCTACTGCTACATAAAACCTCATCAAAATAACATTGTTACATTCTTCAGTCTTTTTTGTTAGCAAAAGTCATGGGGTTTGGGCTTATTTGAGTTGTATTGGTTTGGGGAGACCTGTTTAACTTAGCTAGAGTGATTTTTTTTTCCTCCAATTCTGTATGTGAGATGTATATTGCATATTCTAAGGTATCTAAGTCCAATTTCTCATATTTATAGAAGAATTTACTGAAGAAATCCTTTTTATGGCCCTATTTGCTGCATTTCCCCAATTTTCGGGATCATAAAAGGTGTAACAACTTGCTGTTGTAACATTAAATTATGGCTATGTGTTTCTTAGCACATATTATGAGTTAATAGCTTGTTTCTAACCCAACATTGTGTTCATGTATTACTGTATCTCCAATTTTGGGATATTATAAAATATTCCCATTATTGTTGATTTTCCCTATTTTGGGATATTACAGGGGTATCGGAGCATAGTATTGGCTCAGCCTATGAGTTTCAACCATAAGAAGATAGAAGATAAGGATCAGAGATCAGAATGATGGAAATAATGAGATTACTCTCATCACTTTTCAGATATAGAAAGAACCTCTCCAAGGAGGTCAAATAGATGAAAGAGGGAAGATGCAATGAAACTTCTAAAGGGTTTCAAGAAGAAGAAATTTGTAGTGAGACCTATAGAAGGTTTCAAGAGGAGGAAGACCCATGCAATTAATATTCTCATAAAGAAAACAAGAAGCATTAAAAGCACTTGGAACATGAGGTCCTAAGTGGTTACCTGGAAAAATACAAGAATCAATCTAGAGCTTTCAAAAAGACTCTAGATCTTCCTCAATTTATCCAGCTGGAAGAAGAGAGGAGAACCTACAACAATAGGATGATAAGGGGCAATAGATTTCTATTGTCTACTTTTGATGGCTCACCCACATGTACAACAAAAGCTTGGGTGATGAAGCTAGAAGCATTCTTCCTACTACATCCAGTAGTAGAGAGAGAGGTTGTTGAGATCTCAACACTGCACTTGGAGGGTGAGGAAAAAACTTGGTGGTTCAGCCATGTGAGTCATGTAAGAGTATCTAATTTTGCAGATTTCACTCAAAGGGTGATCGAAAGGTTTGATAGAGAAATATTAGAGAAGGAGGAGCCCTCACAACCACTTGAGGAATCATGTACCAGTGTTGTCACAATCATGAAGGAGTAGCCATCTATTACACCAGTTGAAGGCGCCATCACAATGGGAGGAAGAAATATTGTAGCCTTCCAAGATGTTCCTAAGTTCCACCAAGGTATGCATAAATTTCCATTTTCTATCATTTTAGAAAATCTTATGGGAAACCTTGGAGATATGTCTTTACATGGTCAAGGATCAAAACACATTGTTGCTTTGGGGTAGCAAGCTTGTACTATGATGTACAGCTTTGGTATGATCAAAGGAGGGGTGAAAAATCATTCCAATGCACCCTTTTTGAGTTGCATGCAACAGTTGGGGTTGGAGTGTAAGATTTTGGAGGACATGATGAACATTGTCCCACTTTATGATGATGTTTTACCTTCAGCACACTTGGATTCTTATGGATTCAAGATGACCATTGATATGAGATATTTTCTAGGATATCTCCAAGGGGTTGCATCTCAACATCCCATGATATGCAAGAAGAGGAATCTGCTTTGGGAGAATGGTAGTCTTCTTTGGGAGGGTGCCAAGGTAAAGCATGATGAGAGGCATCTACATATGGATGAATGGGTATGGATGGAGAGCAAGAGGTTGGTGAGCCACTTGCAAATCTATGACACAGGGCAGTAAGAGGTGAAGCTGTGTTTGCTACTCTTGAGAGAGTTTGGCCATCATATGACATACCCTTTGTCAAAAGTTATGTGGAGGATTGATGCATGGCATGGCACCCATATGATATGGCAGTAGAAGATTTGTTTGTATGGGGCATCATACAAGGCAACCATCATGATGTTATTCTATGGCTTGTATGAGGGAAAGATGATGGAGCAGAAAAGGTTTTTGTTGTTGTGGTTACACTTGGGAGAGTATGGGAAGAACTTTTCCCATACTTATCATGATATTTACAGAGGGAGGAAGGGCACATTCAAAGTGAAAAAAGGCTACCCTTCAGCATTGGAGGACAAGGAGAAGCTTCCACATAGGAAGAAGATCTTCTCACATAGCAGCATGATAGTGGATGGCTTTGGCATGTGGAATGTCAAGGGAAAAATTCATGGAGTGAGAAGAGCCTTATCACTAAGGCCTACAACGATGTCACTTGGGAGTTTGTTTCTATTGATGGAGTGTTCCAAGGGGAGTATGCATCCTCTCATTTTTCAGACTTATATGAGAAGATTCTCATGGGAGGAGTCATTCATGGACCTCACTTTCAGCTTACTCGCCATGCATGGTAAGAAATACATTTCTGCACTTATTGATTATTCCATTGAGTATTTGTATCTTCTCACCATATATGAACAATGCATTTCTTCACAAGAGGGAAAGGCTATTTTTGGGTTACATGGTCACTTTAAGGCCAGCCTTTGTAATGATAATAATCCTTCTATACATGACTTTGGGCAAGTGTATTGTTATTTTGATTATGTACAGCTGATATATATTGTTGCTTAATACCACATAGTAGATGAGAAATCATGCACAACTAGTAATTTGTTGGAGGACAACATGCCACATGATGTTCTCAAGCAACAGTTGGGAAGACTGTGTTGTATCCACTAAAGAAACCATTTGTTTCATCCAAACTTGCACACAAGCCTCAGCAATTTTCTGATTTGGATTCCATATGGTGATGATGTGCCATTCATCTTGTATGGAATGGTTTGGGTTAGCATGATTCAAGACATTGGAGAGAGGATCCTTGCAGATCCAATATTTTTCTTGCCACTTGAGGAAAACCTTATTGCAGCCCAAGATCAACATGTACTCTACACTTATCATGAGTGGAGAGGAAGACACCGTGGGGTAGGCGCCTATGTCTACCAAGTTCAAATTTTCAGCCCACCTACTTTGCATGAGCTCAAGGTGGAGGAAAATTTTCAGGAGTTGCCATGTTGGGAGGTGACTCATTTTGCATGGAGGATTGTGTGGGGATGGAGGATCCACATGGGAATAATGTTTCCCAATTCATTTCATATTCCATTCCCCGAGGGGACCTCTAGACCACACCTATTTACCTCCTTGAGTACTTACCCTTTTCACGATGATGGCCATTTGGGATGTTCACCAAATGCTAACTTACATGCTTGGGAGGGGCACTATGGAGTTTCATTGATGAGAAAACATCATATCCTTGGAGGAGTTCATCATATGAGGATGCTATAGGAGGAGGAAAGGAGACTCTCCAGTTCTATCCTTGTAGTTTCTTGAGGAAAAGCAACATTTGGGAGGGGAGGGCTGTAATATTCCTAAATTAGCATGCAGCTAATTGGAGTATTGATTTTTGGTTTTTGCACCTAGTAGATGAATAAATGGGGGAGGATACCCATAATTAACTTAGATCAGCATAAAAACCCTCTTGGTATGAAAGGGGATCATTCTAGTAGCTGGATTTCACACCCTCACATGTGAACAGGAACTTTTGCATGTGGACAAAGTCAAGTTTGACCAAGTCAACGACATGCATGAAGAGGAGTGGATTATCAATGTAAATAGCTCAATGTGAACAAGGATCAGCTTAAAACAACATATGAGAGCTGGATTGAAGACACTTGAGTGTGAAAAGGGATGAAGAAGGTTGAAGAGGTCAACCTTGACCAAATCAAACAACGCAGTATGGAGGAGTGGCCTTAATGGGGACACAACGTAGTTTTGGAGGGAGATTTATCATGTACATGTGGAAACCCTAATGGATGGGACCCAAGGTGAGGAGACTCACAAAGCTTATTAAGGAGGAGAATGGAAGCCATTTACGATTAGCTTGATGATTATAGATTTTGGTCTGCATGACCATTGTGCCTTGTCCAACTGTTTAGTTGAGATTGCAGTGTTGTTTAGCACAAGGCATTCTTGCTTAGGGATTCCTTCTCCTACCTAGAGTGATCTCTTGGAGGAGCATTGTACTTTAGTTTTCCACACTCAGGCTTGAGGCCAAGCATCCTCCTTCATCTACAATGTTATTTCTATAGCAGTGTAATGTTGTGTTGGAGGGTGTTGGAGTGGAAGGATCACAACACCACCTTTTGAGCTTATCTTTCAGAGGAGGGAGCCTCCCTTTCTTTGCAAGATATCTAAGGAAGATCTCTAGGAATATTTTACATATTTTAATTTGGCCAAAGTAGTCTCCATCTCCTATAGTGTAGTCCTTTGAAGGAACTGCATCATTTTTCTCATTGTTGCAGCAGCAGGGTCAAGACCCTTGCTTGTGAGCTTGTCTCTTGGAGGAAGGGCCAACCCTTCTCCCTGAAGGTTTGTATAGAGCCTCTTATTATATTCTCTATATATTTCAGCTGTATATATTTATAGCTACAGTATTACTGCATTTTTCAGATCTAGATTTGCAGATCTGCCATTTTGTACTTATACTCTCATGAAGCCCTTGCCAGGTTATTCTTATTTTGTATAAAAGGGAAGAGATCTCCATTTTTCTTAGCCATTGATAATTGTAAACTCCATATCTAATATTTCTCATATATTTCTGCATAAAACCTCATTAAAATAACGTTTTTACATGCTTCAGTATTTTCTGTTAGTAAAATTCATGGGGTTTGGGCTTATTTGAGTTGTATTGGTTTGGGGAGACCTGTTTAACTTAGCTAGAGTGATTTGTTTTTGCTCCAATTCTGGATGTGAGATGTATATTGCATATTATAAGGGATATATGTCCTATTTCTCACATTTATAGCATAATTTATTGAATACAACCTTTTTATGGCCCTATTTGCTGCATTTCCCCAACTTTTGGGATCATAAAAGGTTTAACAACTTTTTTCTGTAACATTAAATGATGGCTATGTGTTTCTTAGCACATATTATGAGTTAATATATTGCTTCTAACCCAACATTGTGTTCATGTATTGTTGTATCTCCAATTTTGGGATATTATAAGATATTCCCATTGTTAGCACTCAAATCTACCTCAGGCTGAAATGAAGTAAAACTCAAGGCTACATCAAACCACGCTCAGCCTCGTAGCTAGCCCTACGAGGACAGGAGAGGGCTCTCTCCGTCAATCTCGAGAAAATGAGCAATAGGATGCGAGATGACTTACAATAAGAACTGATTTTAGGCTAGTAAAGAGATAAGAATGTTTGTTTTTGGTTTTTTGGGTTTTCGCTGGAGTAATGGGAAAATTTTTTTTGGGTCCGGGGATAAGGTCAGACCTTTGCAGAGTTCAAGCTGGGGCGAGATAGGTGATGATCTTGATGCTTTAAAATGGATATATGGATAGATTAGACCGACGAGGAGCTGAAGAGGGCAAAGAAGAACTTGGATCCTCTCCAAACAGCTGAAAACATATAGAACTAACTGAATTCAAAGGCCAAGCACTGAAAACAATGGATTCAACCTTATTTCACTCATTCAACTTAGTTCAGAAGCATAATGAAAGGATGGCATACATTAAACATGAAGAAACTTACAGTAAACAAAGAAGAAACACCATCAAGAACAGAACACCACAAGGATCCCAACAAGTGCCGCAAAACCCCCGATCTTTCCTTAGCCAAAATATGAAAAATATGTACAATGATATCAAAAGTATCCCAAGAGTCCAACCTGTAGAATGCCTCAGAAATTACAATATATAGATCACTCTAACACCTTTTCCCACCTCTAGGGGTCGAATTCCCTCTTCAGGGATCATTTTCAACCAATTCTATTCATGGAACTACAATCTAGGCAACTAACAACTTGCCTCTAAAAGAGTGGAAACTGATCCATTACATGATTTTTACCTTTTTTGTGAGTGAATCTTCTAGAAGAGATAAAAATAAGCCAAAGTTACATGCCCAATATACATTTACATCATAAAAACCCAAAAATTCCATCCACAAGCCAAAACTGGTCCATACTAGGCGAAAAACTGAGCTGGCAGTTGAAAATTCAGCCAAAATTTAAGTGGGTCGCATTTGAGCCGAGTGGGTCTCACTTTTTCCAGCCTGAATTTGAGGTACTTCCCGGCATCCAAATTGAGCTCATGATAGCTCGTTGGAAAGCCCTGGATGTTGACTATCCAACCCAAGTGGAATTTCTGAATTTGGAGTTCATTTGACCCTCCAAAACTTCTTTCTCCCAGAAGTACTTCCTGCTGGTGCAAAAGGTGGCAGCAAGGTGGTTTTCATGGTGTTTTTGAGCTCTTTGACCATCCAGATTTTGATGAAATGCTTAGGTAATGTCTGAGGATGCATAATTAACCATGAAAAATCCAAAAATGCAAAAATTTCCTCCAACAAGTGTCCCAAAAAAAAGTGAGCATATGAGTGCGAGACCCACTTAACTGAAAAACCTGTTTTTTGACCCAAAAATTTCAAAATGACAAAATTTTCTCCGAATTTGCTCAAATTCGGAGCGGAGGTCCTCCATCATGTATCCTGCCCAGTCAACGAAGCCTCGACCAAAATCCGAAGTGGATTAGGCCTTTTCCGCCGTTTTAGTGCTTCGCGCAACCTCCTCTTCAGAATCTTCATTCTCGCTTTGCAGACATGCATGCGAGCCCAATAATGGCCTTTCATGTGACGAAGCATGTCTTTGTCTCTATCATGATCCTGTGAATGTACCTACGCTGATGAAGAAGGCGAGACCCCTTCCATGCCATGTGGAGATAGTACTCGCGTTGCTGATGAAGTCAACGAGACCCCTTCCACCCCGGGTGGAGATAGTACTCGTCGTGATGTTGAAACAAAGCTCTGTGGCTTCTCTAATATGTTACCACTACTGGTGCACTGGTATGCTCCATCTCAGTGCATCAACCTCAACGATTGAGTCACTGTCCGACTCCTGCTCATACACTGACTCTGTCTCTGTCATGGCTCTGACCAAGCTATTGGCACTATGTATACTGATATGAAAGCAGTGCAAACAAAGTTATGATGTGTGTTTCAACACCCAACAAATATCCCCACCGTCAAAACACCATAATGAAACAAACAATTATAATATCTCTGTTTTAAGTGGATTGGAAAAGAGGCACAGTCTCTATTTCAAATGCAAGTGAAACTTGACAAATGGTAGCCGGCAGCCTTTAGAATATTGGGTAAACCTTATCGAAGGGAGAAATGCATCATATGACTGTGTTTGTCAATGGGCAGTGAAAACAGAGTCATGAAAACGTGTTATCCATGGGCAATGAGGTACAATATATCATTGATCATCATGGAACAAAGGTCATGACAGTGGTAAAATGATAATGATGACCACAGTGGTATAATGGATGTGAAAACAGTGGGCTTTGAACATACGTGCCAAGGTGGATATACCAATGATATAAGGTGGAGAAAACACTCATAAAACCATCCATACATATTTCAAAACCCTGAGGAACAAATCAGCCATGTATGTAGGGTTTTACTCCTCCATTCAAATGTTTGAAGACTTCAAGATACCATCAACACATGAAAAACTACTGAGCAATGATAAAAACTTGTTTGCAAGTTGTTGGGGATGATTTGAATCAAAAATGGGCGCAAAACACACTTTTCTGGGCTTTGTTGTTTAAGTGGGTCGCTCTGCCCAGGTGGGTCGCTCCCATTCATTTTTACACTGTGAAAAATGCCCAAGTGGGTCGCTCCCCTCAAGTGGGTCGCTCTTGCCCCATAGTGCATTTTTCAGGAAGCTTTTGGAGGCCTTCCCGGTGTCCAAATCAGGCGTGTGATAGCTCGTTGGAAAGATATTGGAGTCTAATTTCCAAAAAAAGTTGAATTATGCAATTTGAATTCCATTTACCCTGTCAAAAACCAAATCTCCCAACACTAGTCAAAATGAGCAGAATGAGGCTGCCTCAAGGCAGAGCGCTGTTGCAGTCAACTTTTGAAGGTCTTCCTCAACTCCAAATTGAACTCATGATAGCTCATTGGAAAGGTATTTATGTCTAGTTAGCATTTAAATCATCAAGAAAGTAATTTGGCCAACCATGCTAGGAGAAATCTTTATTTTCCCAAGGTCACTTCAGAGGTGCACTCAATTCTCCTGAGGCAACGGTATTTTTGACATTTATTCAAAACCATGATACCTGTGTAAAAAGTGAAGGAGGTTTTTCTTCCTTGGCATGTTTTGAACAAAAACCTCTCTCAGTTTTCCAAAATTCATCTTTTATTACTCTGAAACCTCTTTTGAGTGAAACTTACCCCGATGTGTGAAACAAGGAATTTTGTCGAAATGAAGCGAAATGAAGGGGATAGGGGGCTTCTAAATTCTTGGGGAAATTTTGGGAAGTAGGGAGGGATGTTAGGAAGCAGGGGGAAGTGGAATCACAGAGATTGAGTGAGGGGAAGGGGTCCAAAAGGGAAAAACACAGGCCTAGCCTAGGAAATTGCCAAGTTTTGGCAAGAAACTAGGGTTTGTGCAAAAATGAGTAATTTTGGGAATCTCAGTGATGTGAAGTGTTTAATGAGGTAAATTAATGATAGGGGAAGGTATATGAACATCAGGATACAAGTTTTTCGATGATTTGACCATCCAAGAGAAATTACCTCCAAAACCCTAGGAGAGGGAAATGGACCTTACCAAGGCACAACTGAAGCATGAACAAGCTGTGAAATGACTCAATGGAACTTGACATGATGATGGAAACCCTATGAATGATGGTACACTCAGCTGAATGGTGACATGTACTGACATTTGGACAACTTTGGAAGAAGTGAAAGCAAACCCTAGACCTAATGCCTAGTAACCAAATTTTGCTTGAAGACTCATTGAAATGACAAAATTTGACCTTGACACCTTAAAATCACTTTGTAAGAGCATGTTTGATCACTGAAGGAAGGCTGCAAAGGCTGACTCTAACACCCATTATTGTTGATTTTACCTATTTTGGGATATTACATCCATGATGGGTGCTACAAGCTATGAGAATCCTCTCATGAATCTCCTATAGTACATAAAAATTCCCAGGAACCCCCTCAACTCAGTCACATTCTTGGGTGTTGGCCAATCCAAAATGGCCCTTATCTTCTCCTGGTGTACCTTTACTCCATCCTCTAGGCCAATCACATGCCCAAGGTACAACATATATGTCAATCCAAACTAACATTTGGACATCTTCACATACAATTGTTTCTCCTCTAGTATGCAAAGTACTACCTACAAATGTTGAAGGTGCTCCTCCCACGTTCGGTTATAGATGGGTATGTCATCAAAGAAGACAAGGAAAAAGCACCACAACTGCCTAGGAAATATGTGGTTCATACAAGACAAAATGTAGCCTGAGCATTAGTTAGCCCGAAGGGCATCACCAAGAACTCAAAATTTCTGTAGTGGCAATGAAAGTCAGTCTTATGGATGTCCTTCTCCCTCACCCGAATCTGGTGGTACCCCGAGTGCAAATCTATCTTAGAGAATTATTTAGCTCCTATAAGCTCGTCCATCAACTCATCAATGCGTGAAATAGGGTACATGTTCTTCAATGTATCGTATTTATGGCATTGTAGTTAATGCACATGTGGATTGTCCCATCCTTCTTCTTCACCTGCACCACAGAAGAAGTGAAGGGACTCGAATTGGGCCTGATGTGCTCCAATCTTAGTAGCTCCTGAATGGCCCTCTCAATCTCATCTTGATAGGTTTTTGGATGCCTATATGAGTTCGTTATAACTGTATGCACTCCCTTCTCCAACTCAATAGTGTGTTCAAACCCTCAGCTTGGTGGCCTTCTTGGAAGGATATCCCCAAAAAACCCCTAATGCCTCTCCAATAGGGCCTATATATCTGGGTGCACTAGTCATGGTTGGGCCTATGTCCCTGAAATACTTAGCTCAACCTCCCATTCTATGTCCCCATGTTGTAGATCCACCTCCATTCAGTGTGTTGAAATTATCGGGGGTGGGAAAGAGTGCATCCCCCTCAACAATACTAGCTTCCCATATGGCCCCATAAACTCCATCTCTAACTTCTACCACTCAGTGGTGACCCTCCCCAATGAGTATAACCACTGGACACCCAACGCCATGTTGGTCTCTGGGACATCAACTACAAAAAAGTGATCAGTGACCAAGTAGTTCCCCATCATTACAGTCAACGCAGGAGTGTACTTCGTGCACTACATGGTCCAGTCTCCTCGCACGAACAAGAACCCCTCAAATGTCTTTGTGTCGATGCCCCTACACTCCACCATTTGGGAATCAATAAATTTGTGGGTGGCCCCACTGTATACCCAAACTAAAACTTGTTTCCCTTGTACCATCCCCCTAATCCTGAGTGTCAAATACTTTGGAACTCCTCGAAGTGAAGCAAGAAATCCCCATGATGGGGAAAATGATCCCCCTCTAGGTGGTAGTGGTGGTGGTGGTGCTCCCCTAATGATGTTATTCCCTCATCTTCGATATCTACTCGAACCTCAAACTCCTCAACCGAATCACTGTCATAATACACCTCAATGTAGTGGGCCTTGCCCTTAGTGCACTTGTGCCCAGGGTTCTTGGCATGTAAAGCACAACTTACTGCTCCTAAGGTCCCTCTAGGTCTCCTTGTCCATCTGACCACGTCCTCCATCCCTCTAGGGTGGTATAGTGTCTTGGTTCCCCTATCATGCAGTGGGTCTAGTGGGGAAAAAGGCTCGGGTCTTTGGCACAACGTTAATCATATCCAGGGTCCTAGAGATAGCATCCGTCAAAGATGTGGGCTTGTAGGCCCTCACCCAACCATGCAATGGCTGTGCTAGCCACTCCACAAATAGCATGATCAACCGAGCCTCTGAAATGCTAGTCACCATCACTACCAGGCCCTAAAATTCTATAATGTATGCCTTTGTGCTACCAGTTTGCCTCAGATGGGCTAACTCCCTAAAATGTAACTCTGGGTCTTTCCTTTCAAACCTCTCCAACAATCTTCGAGTGAACTCTATGTAAGAAGTGATGTGAATATGTCCCAACATGGTTAGCCCATTGTACCACCACTCTTGGGCACCCCCTTCCAAATGAAGGGTAGCAAATCAAATAACATCGGTATCCCGCATGGAGTTCAGGTGGAAGTATGTATCTAGCTTCTGAACCCAAGCCGTGGCATCCAATTGTAGCATCCAATTGTTCCAGTGCAAGAACTCTAGTGAAGCTTACAAGAATTATCGTTAATTTCTTTTGCATAATTTTGTGTAATCAATTTTTAAAATAGAACTCTTGTGGGTATAAAAGAGAGCCTTTGGAAATATGTCAGAACTTATAATTCCATTTTGCACTTTGTCCTCCCTTTTTCTTTGAAGGGATAATCAGTGCTCTGAATGTCAAAAATATGTTGAACCCTCTTTCTCTTTGCAATATGGGTAAAGCCCCAACTTTTTTACTTTAATATACAACATAATTGTGACTGTGAAATAATGTGTAGTAATGTTGCAGACCTCAATTTAAGACCAATAGTAGATCACTGATAGAGCTCATAGAGATATCTAGAACCTGAATCCTTCAAATACCTTGGTCTTGAAGTCATATTGTTGTATAAAACTAACAACACTTATGTTCCGCAAGGAGATCTAGGAATTAGGTTGATGCAAGAAATCATAACTCCAAAGTTTTTGGACACACTGAATTAACCAAGGCATTGACAAATTCACATGACACAAATCTTGTCACAAGTTGTACCCATATGTAAAGATCCCATAATGGATTTTTGAAACAAGGAGGCCTATGAGAAATACGCAAAGGCTATGGAGAAGTTGTCTTTCATATTGCTCAGTGCTCGAACCCATATCTCAAAGCTCGCGACTACTAGTTGAGTATTTCAATTCCACGTTTGACGACCACACTTTGTTTCTGAAGTTGAATCATTACTAGCATGCCCTGTGTTAGAGCTGGCTCATGGCCTGAGTCCACAGAAAAACATGGGGGCACTCATTTCACTTAGTCAGGATGAGTTTGGATGGCCACAAATTAGGTGAAAGGATGGAGAAGGGATTGGAATGACTCATGAATATTGTGATTATCTTTTTATCAAAGTGTTTCCCTTTGGATTTGATTTGGTGAGAACTTATAAGTCATCCTTTCATAGCATGATGAAGGGAAAACTACGACATAAATGAATTCAGCCACCAGTAGTATTGTGTTTAAAGATCAGTATTGAAGAAGGAAGCCACAATTCGTATCCATTTTGAAGGAATACGATAGTTACAATTATTTGACTCTTAAAATCTAGAAAAAATGCATATTTGTTTTTGTATCAGGAAAATTTTTAGTCCCAATTTTTTTGCTATAACCAAAATTTTCCATCTCATACTGTATCCGTATACAAATTCAACCTCGGTTACTATGTCTTCAACATGCAATCATCATAATGGAAGTGATCTCATTCAAGCCTTGTCCTTTAATTTGTAATCTCTATTGAGAGGACTGAAAATTCTCTGCTCCATAGAAATTTGTCCAACTAAAGTTTTGATCTTCTGATTTCTTTTTCTACTATAGATGAAACTTGTTATCAAACACCTTGCTACAACAGAATATTGTCTTCCAGTACCATCATTACATTCTTATATTTTTTGAAGCCCCTAAAATTCTTATATTTGCATACAATTTCCCTTCACCATTTTAATCGACTTATTCGAGTCTCTTTCTGGGATTCCATAAACATGGTTGTCATGTCTCTATTTAAACAAATATTTAGCACCAGCACTAGAAATTGGATACATTTTTCAAGAGTTGTCACAAATGAACAAACAGCCATTAATTACCAACTTTTCATGGTTGCAAATAAATCCCCATCCCAACCTCTTTCCCTTTTGTATTATAAGGCTCCATCAAAATTAAGCTTGAAGAAGCCTCTATATATTCTCATTAATATAATAACCCTTTAAAGTGGGGTTTCTTGAGATCTATGCCTTAATACTGAATGGTGCATTTATTGATATTTGTCTTTCAATACTGAATGTTGCATTACCAAAAAGAATTTTAGTAACACTGCTCCATTTCGATTTTCAAGCCTCATTATGAGATATTTTTTTATAGAAGCCTCATGAGAGGTAGAAGGAAAGCACAATGGAAGGGTTTCAACTACCCAAATCTTTATTTGGTACATAGAAGTAGGAGGATGTGGGTGATGAATGGAAATATTTTTGTATCCAAATTGTTAGGAAGGTACACTTACTGGTACATGAATGATATCCTACTACTTAATGTACATAAATCCGGGTCAGAATACCAAACTGTATAAACCAACCTAGTTTTTTGATACTGAGAAAGAATGAGGGAATAGAAGGATTACAAATTTGGATTGTCTATTCTTCTTCTAGCCAAAGAATAGAGAGAGAAAGAGAGGCTGTAGAGGGGCACAGGGTAGAGGAAGAAAATGCTGCAAAGGAAGCAGATAGAGAAGAGGCATAGAAGCAAGTGGATGAAAGGCAAGAACAAACACACCCAACCATGCAGATGGCAGTAAAGTCAGTTGCTAGTTTATGGTGCATTGAGCTTGTTGATTTTAAAGGAGGAGATAGAGTGAAACTCTATTACAATATTTCTTCTCATCCACTTGCTTTTTGTTCAGAGGTTTGGATTCACTAAGGCTACACCAATTGGATAGATGCATTGACAAATGTTCAGAAGTTGTCTTATAATAGTGCAAAAGACTGTGGATGTGGTGGTACCAAAGCAAGAATTTATGCTCGATTGGGTATTTACTGATGGACATCCTGGGAGTGCTAAGGTGTACGACAATAGCAGTTATCGAGATTTTCATGCTATTTTTCCCAAGTCTATTCCAGAAATTCTCTTATGGGTTGAAGAAGAACAGAGAATCTATTTTAAATTACTGCATGAGAGACGAGAAAGAGAGGATGTTGATATCAAGAGGGCTGATACCTTGGAAATTTTAAAAGCATAAAGTAACGAAAAAAAAATGACATTATTTCACCAGTCACAAAAACATATATTCTAAACAAAACCTAGTAAAGTTGAAGCTAGGAATTCTGTTACAGTATTTTACAACCCATCTAATACAGTTTTGAATGGTAACTCTGAAGTATGTTGTCAGTGCTCTTTAAATCGATGGATTCATCGACTTGGTGTTCTTCCACCCAAGTGAATTATCCCTATATATAATGGCTCCCATGTGAAGGCAAATGCATCCATATAATTCAATTCTGTTTTGGATTAGTACTAACCACAACTGCAGATTACCTTGAGAATCATTATGACCTCATTTAGGGTGCAACTAGAAGCATATATGATGGATTTTGTTTTCTCTAAAAGAGTCGATGAACAAGGTGGATTGTATGACAATATAAATGGTATGTACTACCATGTTGCTATGGTTGGAGGAATTTTGAGGGAGTCACCAATGCACATTGTGCATATAGTTGTGGAAATGGCACCTGTTGCAAAGGTCAGAGGTCTAACAGATGTGGTTACAAGTCTTTCTCATGCAGTTCAAGAATTGGGACATAATGCTGAGATAATTTGTATAAAATATGATTGTCTTGATAACAGTAAGGTTCATGATTTTCAATTTAGGCGAGAATTTTCTTGAGGAGGTACCAAAATTAAAATCTGGCATGGAAATGTTGAAGGCTTGTCTTTGTACTTTCTAGAACCAGGCAATGGTTTTGGGTTGGTTGCATCTATGGTCATAAGGATGATGGACAACGTTATGGATTATTTTTCCATGTAGCCCTTGAGTTTCTACTTCAAAGTGGGTTGCATCCAGAATCCGGATATTATACACTGCCATGATTGGAGTAGTGCACCAGTTGCATGGTTGTTTCAGGATAATTATAAACATTACGGCCTTGTGAATGCCAACATTTTTTTTATAATTCATAATCTTTAGTTTGGTGCTGCTCTTATTGGTAAGGGAGTGACACATGCACACATGGCAACTATAGTTTCCAATACGTATGCACAGGAAGTCTTAGGACATATAGAAATTGATCCCATGTTTGTGAATATGCACATGCTGTTTTTGAGTGTTGGTCACATCCAGCTCAATATGGGTTATGGTTGTGCAAATATGGGACTAATTGTTCACGTAGATTTTTCTTCTTTGCTCACACATCTGAAAAAATATGCCCTCTCATTGTCTCTACTGGGTCTGCTAGGGGCATCATCATCTCTTGACATGACCTCTGTCATGAGTCCTCTTGCTCCTGGTTCTCCCTCTTTAGTTTCAATCATGTCATCCTTCCTATAAAGTTCTCAACAAGGATGTGTGCTTACTCCAATTATGTCTCCATTGACATCCTCTGTAAATGGATATGGAGGCTGGCCACAACCTAGTGTATCAACCTTACACCTTCCTAGTAGCAATGTTCAAACCAGTCGTCTTAGAGCAGAACTCAATGCCAAAGACATGCCTGTTGAGGATTCTCCTTGAATTTCAGACTATGAAGGGCAACTCCTCAATGATTTTTCTCCACTCTCCACATAAGCCAGGATGAATGTTGTTGTTGTTATATCTAGTAGTGGAAGCGTTTGGAAAATAGTAAATACAAGAGTCATGGGATCAATATTGTTTCTCCAATGAACCTTGAAGACGTGTTTGCCTCCAATGTAACATCTCCTAGATTAGAAGTTATTGAACCTTCCATATTTTCTCAGTTGAGTCCCCAAATGCAAGCTCATAAGACTACCTAGGCATATATGCAGATTCAAAACCAGATTCTGCCTCTTATAAATGCACATGCATTTTTGCAGGGAAGTACACAGATGCAACAACCTGCAATATAACCTCAAAGCCCTGGCCATTCTTTGATGCAATCACCGTTCCAATTTTCCTTGTATGGTACCAAATGTTGTGTTGCAAGTGTCCTAATCTAATAATGTCAACTATACATAATTTTTGAGTCTTTTTGAGGCAAGAGGATGTGATACTTTTCATATTTGAAACCTATTCAAGCTTTGGTGGATGGAGATTGTTGGATCCAGGTCCAAGGAAAAAAGTTATGGTTCTAGTGGTTATATGATGTCATGCACATTCTTTCACAAATATATTTGAAGTTTGTACCACATTCATGGATTTCAAGCATATGTAACCGAAACATCACTTTGGTGTATGCTTGTGCTGAAAAATCCACAAATGCACATCAAGATGCATGCTAACAAATTTCCTTGCTGACACTGTCTTTGTGTCAAGCTATATACAAATGTCCTTGCTGACATTATGACATCAACATAAGAGAAGCCCTTATAATGAAATGGTTATTAATCCTAGGATTTTATCCTTGCACATTCTCATGCTTTCAAGGCTTGTATATGTGCTAGAAATCATAGACAAGTACCCAGACTTGGAAGAAAACTCGAAGTTTCTATGTAGCTACCTAACTCAATTCCAATTCAAGAGGTACAAAACTTAATGAATAATAACACTCTAAGTTTTATGCTGCTACTGAGCATGCAGGGGTCAGCAAGAAGATAATTAGGTGAGAGAGAAGATGTTGGAGCAAAAAAAGTCATAGGAGAAATATCTCTTTCTTAGAGACCAATGATGGTTGGATAACATGCTACATGGTCTTGAAAATGACCATCATGGTTTCCCAAATGTGGTGGTTGTGCAAATGCATCTTGTTGTTATGCTAGATCTTGCACAAAAAATCTAATTCTGTGACTGTCAGTATGCCATGAAGTAACATAAGTAGATCTAGAGTTTGTAAAAAAATAAGTGAATTTTACATCCAATGGATCTCCCTTTTCCATGAGGATTGTGACTCCAAGTGAGTTGAAAAAAATCATAACATAAAATAGTAATAACTCCCTCAATTCTTTTCAAAATCACTATTATGATACCAATTCAGAAAAGGCATAAAAATTTGGCCTTTGATGGCATACTTTAATCTAGTTCCTAGGGAAGGAAAAACTTTCCTTGCAAGATAGGGCTTTGATATGTATGGAAGGACAACCTCTTAAGGGAATAACACCTACAATACTGCACAAAATCACTACTATGACCCCAATGTGGAAATGGAGCCAAAATTCTGCATCTTGCAGTTTGATTGTAATCAGCCACACTAGTGAAAAAATATGCACGCCACAATTTTTTTGTGGTTGAAGGGAGTAGATCTAGTGGAAGTTTAAAAGTAAAAAACCTCAATGAGCCAAGGTATAGAGCCCTTGATTGTAAAAACCCACCAGTTTTATATCCAGTAGTGGTTTGAGATGGAAACCTTAAGAGGTGACTAGATCTACAGGCTGCAATCATTGTATTAGAGCAACAACTAGTGCACCCCTCTCATCTCATTTTGTAAATAACATAGTAGAGACCTATAGCTTGGAATTTGGAGGGATTGAGTGCTTTGTCCTCTTTTAGAATTAGAGTGATGAAGGTAGCATTTATGGTTGGAGAGTCTCCTTAGATTTGGTGTAACATTTCTTTCAATACCTAGGCCTCATTTTTAATGGTGAACCAAATGTGGTGGAAGAAATTTGTGGTGAAAACGTAAGGACTTAGAGATTTTCTAGCAGGCATATCCATGAAAGTCAATTTGACATCTATTAAAGTGATGGGTCTCATGGGACTGGTGGCATGTTCTTTCAAGACTAATTAGGGGATGTGTTTTTTGATCATGTGAATGGCAGTGAAACCACCCTATTTGAGTTTTGAGAGGAGAGACCATAAAAATTTTGTTGGTTATTTCTCAATATTTTGAGAAGTTAGCTTATTACCTTGATTTTTCTTGAGATGAGTAATTCTATTACAATTCCAATTTCGAATCATCGAGTTGTGGATGAATTTTGAGTTGTGTTCTCCTTCTTGAGCCATTGTACTTGTGATTTCTACTAGCAAAGTATTTTTTCTTGTTGATGTCACTCACTGAGCTGGGTGAAAAACTATTGCTCCTGGCCAACAAGGGATTCATCTATCCCATGAATCATTTTCCATTGAATTCCATTCTAGATCATTCAATAAGACAAAAATACTATGAAATGAGACACTAACAATTTTATTCCAAAGACAGAGAAAAAGAAAATGTATTTGGAAGCACATGAACATATAATAGAGCTTTTAACACTAAACATTCCAATTCCTATGAATATTTATTTTTCCAATGACATTTCACTTCCTATAATCTCTCTCTCATGATATCTATTTTGGTAACAAAAATTGCTACAGTTTCTTCCGCTTTTCTACCTGTGATTTGGCATTATATGCCTACAGTTGACACTTCTCTTGAATATATTTTTGAACAGTTATCCCTTCTTTGGACCTTGAAATATTGTGATAAATTTGTGATAATAAAGTTGTGGTATATACATGTACTGCATCCTTATACACATATATGAAGTTTCCAGCTATCCATTACTCGTATAGTTTCAGATTTTATTTTGCAGCCTTTCATTGTTTTCTTGGTTGCACCATTTTTGACACTTTTCATACTAATTTGACATAATAAGGGCCAAAATTGTGAAGTGCTTCACAAACATTTTGAAGATAATATGGCAGATTTATTGTTGTAAATCTGCAGTAATTAAAATAAATTCAAATCTGGTTTATGCTTGGAAAGTGTGCCTGAAGGGATGAAATTTGGTGGCATATGCTTGGTATATTTTCTCTTGGATTACCTAGAATATTGAGGTTGTTGAGAAGTTTATTATGGTTTGTTGTTTTTGTTGTTGAGAAGGGAATTTCTATCACAAGCTCAAAGGGCTAAGTGCCCAATGTGTTGAAAAAGTGTAACTAGGTTGGTCTTCATGATGGATATGTAATTATGTATTTATGTATAGAAGAAGTTAATAATAATAAAATATATTTTTGGTATAATTAAGTCAGCCTAAACCATATATGTTGGTCAGCCTAAAAGATGAGAACTGCCACTATATATAAGACTGTTGAACCCTTAGTTAAACTGAGAGGGGGGGTGAATCAGTTTAACACATATATGGACTTTTTAAAACTTTTCCCTTAAAACTTATTTACACATTCATTTAATGATCAACTTAATATGTGAGCAATATTAATTTGTGAGCAGCAAGTATCAAGCAGATTTGTTAATGTAACAACAGTATTAATATGTGAGCAACAAGTATTAATCAGATTATATAAACCACATCAACACATAGACATCATGCACAAAGACACCAGATATAAGTGGAAACCCATAAAGGGAGAAAACCACATCTTATTATTGTTGTGATGCAAAGGCAAGCTCCAACTCCCTCTCACCACTGATTTTCTGTAGGCACCAAGCTACAGGAGGCTCCAACCTCATTCAGCTACAACTGACATTTTATCAAGCTACAACTTGATGTGGAAGCACCAACTCCCATCTATTTTCTGTAGGCACCAGCCTACAGGAGGCTCCTACCTCAGTTAGCTACAACTGGCATCTATCAAGCTACAACTTCCTTACTCTTTCAAAAGAAAAACACTTGTTGATTTACCTTGGATATAAGCTCTGTTTTGTACCTTCTCTTCTGTTGTTCAACAGTCCTCATATCTGTCCTTATATCATTTCTGCATCTTCTCAGATTCACTATCAGCTTCTCCTTCTTCTTTGCTCAGCTCCTCCTTCTTCTCTACCTCATTGCTTCATTTCTGCATTCTCTAACTTTTCACAGCATCTCGTTCTGCTCCTCCTTCTTATCTTCTTTGCCTCAATCCCGCATTATCCAATCTCTCTCTCTCTAACCTCTTGCAGCTTTCTTATTTTCTTCAACTCTCTTCAATTCTACTGCACACTCTCTTCTTCTCTCACTCTGTTTTCGTAACCTTCTCCCCTTGGATATTACCCTGTTTTATACAAAATAGCTTCATGGCTATTTGTATTCTACTGGGAATTCGAAATGGACAACCATGTCTCTTTGCCTTCTGCCTTCTCATCTCTTTTATCTGCTCATTCAGAAAACATAACTGTAGGTACCAATTTAACATTACAGTGGGATATTTTTTCTCTTCCGGAGACTTGCCAATGCCTCACAACAATATAAATTAAAATAATTTACATTCAATTACAATGAAAACTCTAGCTCACTCATTCAGCCTCTTGGCTTGTTGCACATTTGTCTTTTCTTTGACTGTGTATGTCTTTTTCAGCTCTACTTTCTCTTTTGTCCTCTGCCGTGGTGTAACTGCTACATACAAGCAACTATTCAATTCAACTCTCGGCGTTATACAAATAATAAAACGTTTTAATACTTAGAATTCCCTTACGGGCCCACTCGCTGAACTTATTCTATCTTACGATGCGATGCATTACTGTCCACATATTAGAAATGTGCATGTATCGTTTTGTGTATACATATATGTGCCGCAGTGCTTTCCTTTCCTCTTAAACTTTGGATTAATTAACTTGGATCAAACCTGTTCTTAGTCTTATCTTTTGGATGGACCCCACATGCCAGCTATACTCTGCTCATTTATTTCAATCGCAATCGCAACATTCACAATACTCCTACGATTTGGTCTTCTAATTTCCGCTGATGCGATTAGAAAAGGCCCACCATATAGTCAGTTGAATCATCTCCGTCATCCATCCCTTAGTGAATCTAACGGCTCTCATCCAATCGCTAAGTCGCAATCAGAACTTTCAGTTTATCGATACTCTTTTACCTCCGATGCGATCAATTACTGTACATTTCTCTGTGCCGATGCGATGAATCACTTTTTTGAGTTCTTCCGATCGCGATTAATCGCAATCGCAACTTGTATTTGCATGTTCCGATGCCCTGCTCCTTCTCCGATGCGATGAAACACTGTTTACGTTGAAATGCTTACAAAACAGTCGGTAAGCCTTAGACTTCATCAACACCCATTAAACTTATAAACCTCAGGCCCACTTGCCGAAATTTTCTTATTCCTGATGAGATGAATCGCTTCTGAATACTTCTGATTGTGATAGTTCCGATGTGATTAATCGCAATCGCAACTTAGTAGTATGTTCCGATGTCTTGCTTTTACTCTGATGCGATTAACCACTGTTCATTTAAATGTGCCGATGTGATTAGACCGGAACTCAAACCTATAAATTCATAGTTTATATGCCCATCGGGTCCGGAACTCAATCGCAATCGCAATTTGCATTTGCATGTTCCGATATTCTTATTCTCCGATGCTCCGATGCGATTGGGTGAGGGTCCCACTAGCTATCGAATCTCCGGAACTCAAACATATATGAATCGTTGTTTAAAATAAATTGGGTCCGAAACTTCAATCACAATCGCAACTTCTATTGTCATGCTTAGCTGCCACACTTTTCTCTGATGCGATGTAACACTGTTTATCGGAACTCAAAAATATATCAATCATGGTTTATAAACCCATTGGGTCCGGAACTCAATCACAATTGCAACCTGTTGTTAACCTGTTATGCTGTCAATTTTCTGATGTGATTGGGAAAGGGTCCCACCATATAAGGCTTTGTTACCTTTGGTTCTTTTGATCTCGAGCTCAATAATATGAAACATATGCCTTGCATTATACCTTTTTTCCCTTTTCCATAAAGCGCTCCATATAAATTTATATATACATGCTTTGGACCTTTGTGTATAAGGCGCAATATATGTAACACACTGCATATATATAAGCTTCCGCTTCCGTCTTTATTGTATCGTCCAACTGGGGTAATGATTCTTAGAATTTATGTTTATGTATCCTCCAGCTTGGGTAACGATTCTCGGAATTTTATGTATGGGGGGGGGTCCCACCCTACACACGCATGTCTTCAGTCATCATAGTATTAAGTCTTTCGCTCAGACTAAAACCCAGCATTAATGTATATATACATTTATATAACCTCTCGGGCTCCAGAGTTATCTTAACTCACCTTCACTGTTGCTTCGTAAGGTTCCACTCATTTTTGGCTTAGGGTTCCATTCAATGCTTCAATGTTTTATTGTAATTAACTCCGCCTACGACTATGCACTGAACCATTCCAATTCACGACTCTGCTTTTGAATTACTTCTAGTCCACACCATTCATGAGGCTTCCTTTATGTTTTGTTTTATTCTTGGCTCACCTTATCACTCCACCATTCGATCACCCATCGATCCCATTCGTCAGTCCTCCATACGATATCTGCAATGATATCTCAAGGAGCTATCCCCAAACCTCACAGCTCTTACGAATTCCTCAATCTCAGATTCTCGCCCTTACATACTGAAGGCAATTCAAACCCACATTATGTTCAACCAATTTGATTCAAACTTTTTCGGCGGTTCTGTGGAACGCTGTCCCTTTGGATCGACCTTCCTTTCACACATATTAAGTCTTACCACAGGGTTGTAGTCTTCAATCAAAGTCTATTCCATACAAACTCAATTAATGAATAATTGCTCAATAATTCATCTGCAAACTGTATTAAACCCCTTTATTAAGCTCCTTCAGGCCCTTCCAATATTCACTGCTCTGTCTCTCCAGTTTTGTTATTAAATTCCCCCCTTCTACTGTCCTCACTTCTCTGCAGCACCACCTCATATGTCTCCTGCTGCCTTTGTTCCTTCTATGCTGCCTCTGTTGCCTCTCTTTTTACTTCCTCTGCTCCTTGGCTGAGGTTTCAAGTGCTCCTCCTTTGTCATCTCCTTTGCCATCAATGACAACATTTCCAACAGTCTCCCCCTTTGGCATTGATGGCAACACACCCACCGATAATCCAATGCTTCCTCCAATTCTTCCTCTGCCTAGCTTCTTTTAGAAGACCCTTTCTTCTACTACCTGCTTTCCCTCCCCCTTTGACATCAATGGCAAAGGGTTGCAAATTTCTTAGTGTAGATTCTGTCTTTGCATTTCCTCTCTCTAATTTGTCTTTAGACCACCTTCTTCCGACTTTGTACCCTGCTGCTCCAAACTGGTGTACAAGACTTGTTGAGAGAACACTTTGAGGATTATTGAACTTGAGTATACACTATAGATTGATACAATTAAAATGCATAGACTTCTTTCACTTGTATAGAGCTAAAAGTGATGATAATGACACTTCATAGAACATATAGTACCAGCTTTATCTAATCAGAGATGTATGATTGGATCAAAAAATAAAATAATGAGAAGGCTTCAAATATACTTCTGTCTCTGTCTAATGTAGTGAGCCAATATACTTCTGTTGAGGAAGATTGTAGATGGAGTATGTCCTCTTTTTCAATACTCATCTACAGTACCACACCTGTTCAATTATGGTAATGATGCCAATATATCTTTTATAGCTGTGATTCATCTGTACTGCTTGTTGTTTGTAATCTGTGCTAGACTGTTGACAGGGATAATACACTTAAAGACTGAAAGGTCCTTGTTGCTGTTGTAAACAATGAATCAAACCAGAGCTTACAGCTTATTGTAAGAATAGGCAATATCTTTCAATATTAGAGGCCAAATGACTTTCCTTCTTGTACAATGTATTTCCAAAATAAACCCTTAAATGTATTGGTCAGTTTCACTTATCAACCATGCATTTTTATTTATGACATAATGGGGTATGCATGTCAATAATCAATCTCTCTTTAAAGGTGGATTACTAGCAATTCCTTTCTGCTGAAGTATGCTTGTGATGAATCAGTACCTTCTCACAGTTTTATGAAAGATCTTAAGAAAAGAGGCCTTGAACTTATATATGTACTGACTTCAGAAGGGCATGCAATCATATATAGAAAAAGATACTGTTTCAAAGTTCAATATAATGCTTCAAGTGTAAACAAAATACTAATCCTTTAGCTCTGCTACTGACCTTTTCATGCTGAATGCAGAATCCAGATAATGCTGGGAATACTACCTTGATGTAATTTTGCCGTAGTCCTTTGATCCTGTGGACCTGTATCATACTGCTGCTTCCCTGATAATGCTTGGTAATATGTTGATAAGCATGTTTCTTGTACCTAAACACCAATTGATATTACTTTGATAAATCATGCAGAGATTTCACTTCAGCTTGCACATCAACCCATAATTGATACATCCTTCATAAATTCTATTATTGAGCTTTCCACTGTTCACACCAACAATCATCAATATATTGAATATGATCTTGGCATTATTTACCATTCTTCTTTTTCTGTCATTCTGTTCCAAGGAAAGCCATTGCATGTTCCTTTCTAGGACTGCTCTAGAATCATTGCTACTTTATATTCAATTCAATTGTTCTAACATAAATATTTTCTGGAAGACATCTTCAATTAGTTTATTAGAAATCTTCATGGGTAGATTACTCAGATATTTATCACTTACTTAGTTGTACTTCTCCAAGGGAAATTTTCATAGATGGAAGAAGAAATGATACAATGATGAGAGGCTCTTTGCTTACTCATCTTTCTTAAGGTGAATCATTGTTCATACTAGAAGAATGTTGCATACTGTGATCATCACTTAATGTGCTGATGTCTTATTAACTTAGATGATCATGGCTAATGTTTTCTCTACTCCCAAGGCTTCTTGCTGCTTTCTCTCCTTCCATCAACCTGTTGGCTATTGTGTGCTTTAGGTGTTCTTCTTCCTCTATAGTTCTTTGTTGGAGAATATTTTCCTGTGCATTCTTGATCTTATAGTTGTCCTTATTCCAAGGAGCTCTTCTTAGACTACTTTTGAGGGGACTATTTATGAACTGCTCTCCCCCTGGGATGTTGCTTCATATTTATCACTGGTTGGATATTCGCTTTGTTTTATAGAGCAGCTCCCCCTGAGACTATGATGTTTTCATTATGTTATTGAGATAATAGGCTCCCCCTTTCTCTTTTCTTTCCATACTTTATTGGGGTTCATCATAATTTCTGCTCTTCTTTTAGATTCATAGTTTTGATTGATCTGTTTTGATCCCATCATTTGTCTAGAGTTCTTTAATGTATATGGCAGATTACAGTCCTTTGCTTTGTGACCAAGTTTGAGGCATACATAACATATTATTTTATCATAGTACATTTGAGTTGATGTATAATACTTTGTTCCCCTTCTTGAATACATTTTACATTCAACAGATTTATGTCCAAAATTATTGCATGCATAACAGTAGCCATGGAAATAATTTGTGTACCTGGTGAAGGATTGTCTTTTCCATTTTCTTGCTTGAGGGGTTCTTCTCTTTTGATGCATCCTTTGCTGGTTGGACTGGGTTTACTTTGTCTTACAATATGCTACAGTGTGTCCTTGTTTGTGGCAGGAAAAACAAGTGATGCTTCCCATAGGAGGAAAGAAACTTCTTTGACATCTTCCAAATTTATTCAATTCATCCTTAGGAGCATATGAGCCTTTAGCAGTTGATTGTTTCATCCTCTCATTCTCTGTTCTTTCATGTTGCTGCTTGATTCTGTTTGTTTCTTTACAAATCTTGTTCTTACTGGCTTCTTCTTCTGTGGGAATCTTCTGAGCTACTTCATTTTCCTTTAAAGCTTTTACAAAGATGATTTTCTTGTTATCTTCTACCTTGGACTTACTAGTTTCTGCTTCATATCCTATCCTAGTCTTTATGAGAGGTGACCTTTGTGAATTTAGAATTTGGTCCAACTGTCCAGAGCCTTTCATTCGAGGTGTATTCATTAATAGTTCTCTTTGGGCTTTTTCTAAGTTCTTTCTTAGGCTCACTACTTCTTCTTCCAATCTTTCACATTCGTGACTTTTCTCTCTCATTTGTTGGTGCAGATTGTCTTCTACTTTCTTTGCCTCTTCAAACTGTGTCTTCAGGCCAATAATTTATTTCCTATCTTCATATCCTTTCTCATCATATATTTTTACCAATCTCTTAGGGTTCTTGTTTTCATTCGTCAAATTTTCTATTTCAGTTAGAGCTGTGTCAAGTTTGGCTTTTTCTTCAGCTGCAATTTCTTCATGGCTCTTACTACCATTCACACTAGCGGGTACCTCATTTGATTGAACATCTTTTTTTTCTTATGAATTTCTCTTTTTCTTAATTCTCTTCTCCTTCTTGACAATGCAATCCTTAGTGTCTACTCCATGCATGAAATGCAGTTTGTCCCAAATTTATTTTGTTGAAGTTAAATCCATTATTAACTCAAGATCCTTGTTATGAAGATTGTTATATATCACACATTTTGCCTTGGAATTCCTCTGTTATTCTTTCACCGTGGGTGAGTCTTTGTAGTAACCATCACATACAAGCTTCCATACCTCAGGTTCATAGGCCATTAAGCCTGTTTTAACCTTATCTCTCGATTCAGGAAAGTTTGTTGTATTTAACACAGGTGCATTTTGATAGTCCATGACTGAACCAGATCTCCTTCAAGCTATTAAGCTTACACCAAAGGAACCGGCTCTGATACCAATTGTTGAACCCTTAGATAAATTAAGAGGGGGGGTGAATCAGTTTAACACATATATGGACTTTTTAAAACTTTTCCCTTAAAACTTATTTACACCTTAATTTCATGATCAACTTAATATGTGAGCAGCAAGTATCAAGCAGATTTGTTAATGTAACAGCAGTCTTAATATGTGAGCAACAAGTATTAATCAGATTAGATAAACCACATCAAAAAATAGACATCATGCACAAAGACACCAGATATAAGTGGAAACCCATAAAGGGAGAAAACCACATCTTATTATTGTTGTGATGCAAAGGCAAGCTCCAACTCCCTCTCACCACTGATTTTTTGTAGGCACCAACCTATAGGAGGCTCCAACCTTAATTCTACAAGCTAAAACTTGCAAGGAAGCTCCAACTCCCATCAATTTTCTGCAGGCACCAACCTATAGGAGGCTCCAACCTCAGTCAGCTACAACTGACATTTTATCAAGCTACAACTTGATGTGGAAGCACCAACTCCCATCTATTTTCTGCAGGCACCAACCTACAGGAGGATCCTACCTTAGTCAGCTACAACTGACATCTATCAAACTACAACTTGATAGGGAAGCTTCAACTTCCTTACTCTTTCAAAAGAAAAACACTTGCTGATTTACCTTGGATATCAGCTCTGTTTTGTACCTTCTCGTCTGTTGTTCAATAGTCCTCATATCTGTTCTTATATCATTTGTGTATCTTCTCAGATTCACTATCAGCTTCTCCTTCTTCTTTGCTCAGCTCCTCCTTCTTCTCTGCCTCACTACTTCATTTCTGCATTCTCTAACTTTTCACAGCATCTCGTTCTGCTCCTCCTTCTTCTTATCTTCTCTGCCTCAATTCTGCATTCTCCAATCTCTCTCTCTCTCTCTCTAACCTCTTGCAGCTTTCTTATTTTCTTCAACTCTCTTCAATTCTGCTGCAGACTCTCTTCTTCTCTCACTCTGTTTTCGTAACCTTCTCCCCTTGGATATTACCCTATTTTATACAAAATAGCTTCATGGCTATATGTATTCTACTGGGAATTCGAAATGGACAACCATGTCTCTTTGCCTTCTGCCTTCTCATCTCTTTTATCCACTCATTCAGAAAAAATAACTGTAGGTACAAATTTAACATTACAGTGGGATATTTGTTCTCTTCCAGAGACTTGCCAATGCATCACAACAATATAAATTAAAATCATTTACATTCAATTACAATGAAAACTCTAGCTCACTCATTCAGCCTCTTGGCTCGCTGCGCATTTGTCTTTTCTTTGACTGTGTTTGTCTTTTTTAGATCTGCTTGCTCTTCTATCCTCTGCCGTGGTGTAACTGCTACATACAAGTAACTGTTCAATTCAACTCTCGGCGTTATACAAATAATAAAACGTTTTAATACTTAGAATGCCCTTATGGGCCCACTCGCTAAACTTGTTCTATCTCTCGATGCGATGCATTACTGTCCACATATTAGAAATGTGCATGTATCATTTTGTGTATACATATATGTGCCATGGTGCTTTCCATTCCTCTTAAACTTTGGATTAATTAACTTGGAGCAAACATGTTCTTAGTCTTATCTTTTGGATGGACCCCACATGCTAGCTATTCTCTGCTCGTTTATTTCAATCGCAATCGCAACATTCACAATACTCCTGCGATTTGGTCTTTTAATTTCCACCGGTGTGATTAGCAAAGGCCCATCATATATTCAGTCGAATCATCTTTGTCGTCCATCTCTTATTGTATCTAACGGCTCTCATCCAATCGCTAAGTCGCAATCAGAACTTTCAGTTTTTTGATACTCTTTTACCTCCGATGCAATCAATTACTGCACATTTCTCTATGCCGATGCGATGAATCACTTTTTCGAGTTCTTCCGATTGCGATTAATCGTAATCGCAACTTGCATTTGCATGTTCCGATGTCCTGCTCCTTCTCCGATGCGATGAAACACTGTTTAAGTTGAAATGCTTACGAAACAGTCGGTAAGCCTTAGACTTCATCAACACCCATTAAACTTATAAACCTTGGGCCCACTTGCCGATCTTTTCTTATTCCCGATGCGATGAATCTCTTCTAAATACTTCTGATTGTGATAGTTCCGATGCGATTAATCACAATCGCAACTCTCAGTAGTATGTTCCGATGTCCTACTTTTACTCTGATGCGATTAACCATTGTTCATTTAAATGTGCCGATGCAATTAGACCGGAACTCAAACCTATAAAGTCACAGTTTATACACCCATCGGGTCCGGAACTCAATCACAATCGCAATTTGCATTTGCATGTTCCGATATTCTTATGCTCCGATGCTCCGATGCGATTGGGTGAGGGTCCCACTAGCTATCAAATATTCGGAAATAAAACATATATGAATCATTTTTTAAACCATATCGGGTTCGAAACTTCAATCACAATCGCAACTTCTATTATCATGCTTCGCTGCCACACTTTTCTCTGATGCGATGTATCATTGTTTACCAGAACTCAAACATATATCAATCGTGGTTTATAAACCCATTAGGTCCGGAACTCAATATCAATTGCAACCTGTTGTTAACCTGTTCCGCTGTCAATTTTCCGATGCGATTGGGAAAGGGTCCCACCATATAAGGATTTTTTACCTTTGGTTCTTTTGATCTCGAGTTCAATAATATGAAACATATGCCTTGTATTATACCTTTGGTCCCTTGTCCATAAAGCGCTCCATATAAATTTATATATATGTTCTTTGGACCTTTGTGTATAAGGCACAATATATGTAACGCACTGCATATATATAAGCTTCCACTTCCATCTTTATTGTATCCTCCAGTTGGGGTAATGATTCTCGGAATTTATGTTTATGTATCCTCCGGCTTGGGTAACAATTCTCAAAATTTTATGTATGGGGGGGGGGGGGGGGGAGTCCCACCCTATACACGCATGTCTTCAATCATCATAGTATTAAGTCTTTTGCTCAGACTAAAACCCAGCATTAAATTATATATACATTTATATAACCTCTCGGGCTCCAGATTTATTTTAACTCGGCTTCACTGTTGCTTCTTAAGGTTCCGCTCCTTTTTGGCTCAGGGTTCCGTTCAATGCTTCAACTTTTTGTTGTAATTAACTCTACCTATGACTATGCACTAAACCACTCCAATTCATGACTCTGCTCTTGAATTAATTCTAGTCCACACCATTCATGAGGTTTCCTTTCTATTTTGTTTTATTCTTGGCTCACCTTATCACTCCACCATTCGATCGCCCATCGAGCCCATTCGTCAGTCCTCCATACGATATCTGCAATGATATCTCAAGGATCTATCCCCAAAACTCATAGCTCTTATGAATTCCTCAATCTTAGATTCTCGCCCTTACATACTGAAGGCAATTCAAACCCACATTCTGTTCAACCAATTTGATTCAGACTTTTTCGGCACTTCTGTGGAACGCTGTCCCTTTGGATTGACCTTCCTTCCACACATATGAAGTCTTACCACAGGGTTGTAGTATTCAATCAAAGTATATGCCATACAAACTCAATTAATGAATAATTGCTCAATAATTCATCTACAAACTGTATTAAACCCCTGTATTAAGCTCCTTCAGGCCCTTCCAATCTTCACTGCTCTGTCTCTCCAGTTTTGATATTGAATGCCCCCCTTCTACTATCCTCACTTCTCTGCAGCACCACCTCATCTATCTCCTGCTGCCTTTGTTCCTTCTATGCTACCTCTGCTGCCTCTCTTTTTTCTTCCTCTGCTCCTTGGCTGATGTTTCAAGTGTTCCTCCTTTGTCATCTCCTTTGCCATCAATGACAACATTTACAACAAAGACAAGTCTACGGATCATTTGAAAAATCATGCAGCGGAGATAACACAGTAGTAAATGCGGACTCTTCTATAAATTATGGTCTTACAGCTACCACAGTAAATACAAATAATATACCTATGAAATATATATGGTTAACAAAACAGAAAAGAAGGATAAGCATATGAAGTATTTGCGGTTGTAAGGAGGAAAAGTATACGAAGATCCACGAACACCACAGTAGAAAGAATTATGGACACCATAGTATATTTCACTAATACAATGTGATCACCACAGTTGAAGATTGCATTAAGTATTTGCAGACACTGTTAGCCCCCTATAAATTTTTTGACAAGCAAACAGGGGGCTAAAATGTTTTGAGCCTTCAAGGAAAGCATTTCATCTCAAAACACATCATCCTTGAAGCCTCCTTGTGCCTTTTGTCCTTTGATAAAATCCCCTCTGCTGTTCCCATTATAAAGCCTCTCTGTTTTTGAAGAAATGCCCCAAAGGCCTCCTTTTCCCTCCTTTAAAACCTTTGTTTCTTCACCCCTTCCCCTTCCTTCAAATTCCCCTCCTATCCTTCAAATCATCTTCATTCCCCTTTTAAATCTTTCAAATACCTTTGTTTGGCCAAGCAACCCCTTTTCCCTCTATCGTTATCCCTGTTTGGCCTTGTATTCCATTAAAAACGGGCCAAAAAATCGGCTTTCTACCTTGCAACCAGCCTAGCCCCTTTCGGCCAGCCCCCAAAACCATTTCCTCACGTGACCCGGGCACTAGCACCAAGTACTAGCGCGGAAAGCGCTTATTTCATTTGGATATTGGGAGCGCTATCAACCGTCGATCTGTATAGATCGGACGGTCTTCACAAAATCCATAGCGTCCGTGACCCCCCCCCCCCCCGTTCACCCCTCCGATCGCATATCCACTGTTGATCTGATCCGCAAATCGATGGTCCATTTTTCACCCGCCCCAGTTGTCCCCGCACCAAAGCACTGTTCATGGTTTCTATCACACCGCTTTTGGAGGGCGGGCTGTATTTTTCGTTTTGGAGCGATGTCGCTCATCGCATTACGCTTGGTTCCGCGCACTATTGAAAAACCGCCCCCCATCACGCATTAAAGTTCGGCTGTGGACCCGGCACGATATACGCGTATACCGTTCGATCTGAAGCTATCCATCCAATGGTGATCGCGCCACGAAGATGCTCGGGAGTTAGTCCAAGGCAAATAGAACCCATGGCCCACCATCTATCACCCTCCGATGCCCTTGCAGCCGTTGATCTCCTCTTGAGATCGGACGGTCTGGATTAAATGCATGCCTCGCCATTGACCGGGTCTCGCCACGTCACGCATTTCATATTTTTTCGTCACATTTTCGTCCTTTCCCTTTATATTTCATTCCAAGGTCAAATTTTAATTTTTTGCATTAAAATTTATATCTCGACGTCTTCCAAATGCATTTCCCACTGTTCCACAGCTTTCCTCCATAGTATCCTCTGCATGCATCGTTGTCAACCGTGCCACATTTCCATTTTCGCAGTCATCCATAGCATCCCACCCCATGGATGGATTTTCTTAACGTGTTTTCATGTTTTACAGGGTTTCAAGAGGTGAAAACCTCCACTGTTCGTTGTGACTATTCCAATGACATAGAGCGCAGAGAAGTCCTTTGTCTGAGCCTGATGTCGCAGGAAAATGTTTGGGAAGGTCTCTACAGGAAATATTTCATCAAAGTACAAAGTTCGACCCTGTAAAACCTCCGCGGCATCATTTAAACTTCCAATTTCTTAGATAGAGAGTATCAGTGAGAAAGCAGAGAGTTTAAGGCCTGTAATTCAAGATTGTGAGCCTTAATCTAATAATTCAAAGGAAAATTATTAAATTTAAGACCTCACGAATCACACAGAGGGCCTAGGGCACACAAAACGACATATATCAGTGTCACCATCAGCAAAATGTTCCTACCCGTGAAGGGACGAAGTGCCCATACTGTTTCCATTCTATATCGTGTTCCTGAGGAAAGTTCAGCCCTGACAACAGTCCTATGCTATCAGGAGAATTTGTTACACAGTATGGCAGACCCAAATTCATTGATTTTTTTTTGTTCAATTCACCAGAGTACTGCAGTAGCGCTACAGAAAAGTACATCAAAGACATACTTGGAGTAAATTGCAGCCTGACGAAGACCACTCTTTCATCCAAAGAGTACTGAAGATAAATGCCCAGAATTTAAAACAGAATGGGGCCTCGGTCCTCTTCCTCTTCTGAGTTTTAATGCTACATTTAGTTTTCCATCTACCTCCTCAGCCTCTTTTTCAGCTATAAAATTCATGAAGAAACTCATTGTAAAGGTTGTTGATCGGTTATCTGTGAATCACAAGTTGTTTCTCTTGAGACATGTTCTTTGTGTAAAGTTGTAAGATAGGCTGAGGAAGATGTTTTCAGACTGAATATCAAGTTATTGGTAATGTTTTACTTGACTAGTGTTGCTCTTTAATATGACAAGCACATTTCTTTGGATCCTGTTTTAAAGCAGCGGTGATGTTTTTATATCTTTGTTTATGTTTTCATTTTTCAATTCACCACATTTCATTTCTTCTGGCACGCATCAGAAATTTAGCATAGGATTCACCCTTGTTAGGTACCCTATGTTTCTGCTCTCCCTGACTTCAATGTTTTCTACTGTATGTGTTATCTGAGGATTGATTTCAAGCTAATTTAACCAGTGTAGTGGTGAGATATATTGCTAGCTGATGTATGAATTAATGAATCTATTCTTAAATGTTCTTGTTAGACTTTAATTGAATGAATTGGGATATTGGGAGTTTAGAACTTAGTCTCTATCTCACTAGGATCCTTTTCAGTTAATTGAACCTTCTAAGTTCCCTTAAGCTGGATGCCAAAGCATTGAGAGTTCAAAGTCTCTCTCTGATCTCAGGTTTTCACCTTTGTATTTAAGTATTTAATGTTTCCTTGTCTGAAGAGTTAACCTTTAGGTTTTGGATCACAGGTTGTCCAATGGCATGTCCTGTCCCTGGATCTGATTCCTAGAAGGTCACCTTGGAGGTTTCCTTGCTTTCACCTTCTCTCTTACCATTTAATGCCACACTATCATCTTTAAGATCCAATGCTTTAGATGACTAGCCCAACTGAAAGCCTGCATATTGAATAGCAAGTAAACCCTTTCCTGACTCCATTGCCCAATGGTATTGAATTTTCTCTAAATCATCCCTCCTTTGCCTAAAATTCTCTTTTCTCATCCTTGTCTCATACTGAAACCTTCTTTCTTGATTCCCAACAACCAAACATACAATCCAACAAACAAACTTGTGCCTATAACTAGCCTAACATCTTAACTTTGAGCTTAAAGGACATAAAACCTTTTCTTATATAGAGAGATCCCTCTCTGGACCCAGGAGGGCTAGATCCTGAGGTCTGAAAGTGGTTTGATGTTGTCTCATCTTTTGGTCTTGCCAATCTGGCCAAAACATGGGAACCCCAACATAATGGCGACTCCACTGGGGAAAAAATCTGAGAGTCTATAACTGATAACTTTGTCTGTATCCCATTGTCGTCCCCAAAATAATGGCGACTCCACTAGGGAACTGAGTGCATTTTATCTTACATACTCTTAGGCATTCAAAAGACCCAAAATCTCTGGTTAGATTGGCTCTAATTGCTGATGGTGGACAGCAGTCTATTTCTAATGTCCAAATTCATCCACCTGGCGACTCCACACTCCCCATGATCCAAAGACCTGATGACTCCACTGGAGGAGGACTCCAAACTGGTTGAGAAGATGCAGTGACCTTCTTTGCAGAAACATGGATCCAAACATGGACAGAGATACAAGGCTATATACTTTGTGTGATCAATTAAATGGAATAGCAAGCATGTTTGGTAAAGTGTTGGAGATGTATATGGCTAATATGAATGCAAATGATGATTATTCAGAACAACCTATGCGGTCTTTAGAACAAGAACAAACTCAAGAACTGGACGATGAGCGAGACATATATGATGCTAAAAAATCTATAGAAGATGAAGAGGAAAGTGATCAGGAACTTCCTGATCGCTTACCTATGTCTTGTGTTACGCTGAATAGAGAATGTCAGGACATAATAGCAAAATATAATAGGTAACGCTACTTTGAGTAAACAAGAGACCACATAGAAGAGGCAGAATCTGACATGGATGAAGAGGCTCAAGAAAACATCCCGCCTCCAAATCAGCTAACATAAGAGAAAGTTGACTGTTGTTCTTCTGTCCTAGATGAAAGGGAAGCCCCTCTTTTGACAGAAGAAGAGATTGATTAGATATTAAACCAGAAGTCCACCTCAGAAATATTTTATAGAACACACACTCTTGCCCATTCATTTGATGAGTTTGATGATACAAATCCAGAAAGCTCCTCTGCGGATCAAGACGAAGAAAGACCTGCTGAGCGTCCATAATGGTTGATTTGGTCAAGCCAACCTTTTTATGACACTGATGGGGAGAGCTACAACAGTATAATAGCAGATGAAGATTCCTTGAATTTTCATTCTTCTTTTCATTCTTCTTTTCCACATATCATCAGTGAGACTAGAAACCAACAGCCTTCCTTTTTAGAAGATGAGGAAGAAAGCAAAGAAGAGATCCTTGAGCAAGATGAAAATAACGAGCCTTCTCTTGAAAAAGAGGAAGCAATGGAACAAACCACTACTCAAGAATACGTAGATATTTTCACAGAGTTTAGCACATCAGAGTAGAATATATCAGAGCTCCCAGAGGACAACACTTCCATATATGATGAGTCCTCCAGTCCAGAAAATGAAGATGATGAAGGAGACACTCTACTCCAAGAGAGTCTTCTTCTCCATCCAATGGAAGAAAAAGAGATCATGGTTGAAATCAGCCTACCAAATCTTCACAACCAGGTATCATTTCATGATCCTTATGTTCATTTCCTGCAAACATTCGAAGAAGGATCAAAGGTCGTTTTGAGCAGCATGTTGCAAGCAGAAAGAAAAATTTTCAAAACTGCTATTGTGGAACAAAAAGAGTGGGAGCTACCCTGCCTATCCAGCCTGCTCAAGGAGCTGAGCAGAACAGACCAGCCATGGGATCACTTGATGGACTGGTTGCATTGGAAGACAATATTTGTAAGCTAGAATTGTAAATAGTCCAGTTAGAGTAGGGTAAGTAGGAAAAGCTCAATAAAACTCAATCAGTAAGCATGTAGTTAGTTGTTTTTAATTTCTGCAAAGTCCAACAAGCCAGACAGTCTAATACTGGCCTGAATTTTTTTCAATTTTTGTCTTAGACTGTAGAGAAAAAATCTTCTAGACAGTTTAATCCTAGCAGATACTAGTTTAGGTAGAGAAAATATGAGGCCAACAGTTTAATCTGGTCTCATGAAGTAATAAGGGTAGAAATAGAATAGGTTTATTTTCTTGTTGGTAAAAAATAAATGGGTCTGCTAGTCCAATTGCACCCAGAAAAAGGGGTGATAGGGCTATAGTCAGGGTAGGTAGGTTGTTTGGGAGAATTTTACTACTGATGTAATGTCTTCATGAACTATGGTAGCTGATCCAAGAAAGAAAAGGATGTGTCAAGTACCAGGCATCTAGCCTACACCAGAGATTTATCTTCTGAATTCTTGACTCCTTCAAGAAGAAGCCATCCCCATGTGGAGACATTGTTAGTCCCCTATAAATTTTTTGACAAGAAAACAGGGGGCTAAAATGTTTTTGAGCCTTCAAGGAATGCATTTCCTCTCAAAACACATCATCCTTGAAGCCTCCTTGTGCCTTTTGTCCTTTGATAAAATCCCCTCTTGTGTTCCCATTATAAAGCCTCTCTGTTTGTGAAGAAATGCCCCAAAGGCCTCCTTTTCCCTCCTTTCAAACCTATGTTTCTTCACCCCTTCCCCTTCCTTCAAATTCCCCTCCTATCCTTCAAATCATCTTCATTCCCCTTTTAAATCTTTCAAATACCTTTTTTTGGCCAAGCAACCCCTTTTCCCTCTATCGTTATACCTGTTTGGCCTTGTATTCCATTAAAAACGGGCCAAAAAACCGGCTTTCTACCTTGCAACCGGCCTAGCCCCTTTCGGTCAGCCCCCAAAACCGTTTCCTCACGTGACCTAGGTCCTAGAACCAAGCGCTAGCGTAGAAAACACTTATTGTATTTGGATATCAGGAGCGCTATCAACCGTCGATCTGTATAGATCAGACGGTCTTCGCAAACTCCATAGCATCCATGGCCCCCCCCGTTCACCCCTCCGATCGCATATCCATCGTCAATTTGATCCACAGATCGACGGTCCATTTTTCACCCGCCCCTGTGGTCCCCGTGCCAAAGCACTGTTCAAAGCCGCTGGTTTCCATCGCACCACTTTTGGAGGGCGGGCTGTATTTTTTGTTTCCGAGTGATGCCATTCACCGCATGATGCATGGCTCCACGCACTATTGAAAAACCACCCCCCATCGCGCATTAAAGTTCGGCTATGGACCCGACACGATATGCACGTATACCATCCTATCTGAAGCTGTCCATCCAACAGTGATCGCGCCACGAAGATGCTCGGGAGTTAGTCCAACGCAAATAGAACCCCTAGCCCACCATCTGTCACCCTCCGATGCCCTTGCAGCCGTCGATCTCCTCCTAAGATTGGACGGTCCGGATTAAATGCATGCCCCGCCATTGATTAGGTCTCACCATGTCACCCATTTCATATGTTTTCGTCGCATTTTCATCCTTTCCCTTTATATTTCATTCCGAGGTCAAATTTTAATGTTTTGCATTAAAATTTCTATCTTAACATCTTCCAAATGAATTTCCCGCTCTTCCATGGGTTTCCTCCACAATATCCTCTGCATGCATCGTCGTCAACTGTGCCATGTTGCCATTTTTGCAGTCATCCACAGCGTCCCACCCCATGGATGGATTTTCTTAACGTGTTTTCGTGTTTTGCAGGGTTTTAGAAGGTGAAAACCTCCACTGTTCGTTGTCACTGTTCCAGCGACATAGAGCGCAGAGAATTCCTTTGTCCGAGCCTGATGTCGTAGGAAAATGTTTGGGAAGGTCTCTGTAGTAAATATTTCATCAAAGTACAAATTTCGACCCTGTAAAACCTCTGCGGCATCATTTAAAGTTCCAATTTTGCAAACAGAGAGTATTAGTGAGAAAGCAGAGAGTTTAAGGCCTGTAATTCAAGATTGTGAGCCTTAATCCAATAATTCAAAGGCAAAATATCAAATTGAAGACCTCATGAATCACACAGAGGGCCTAGAGCACACAAAACAATATATATTAGTGTCACCATCAGCAGAATGTTCCTACCCGTGAAAGGACGAAGTGCCCATACTGTTTCCATTCTATACTGCGTTCCTGAGGAAATTTCAGCCCTGACAATAGTCCTATGCTATTAGGAGCATTTGTTACGCAGTATGGCAGACCCAAAGTCATTGATTTGTTTTTTTTCAATTCAGCAAAGTACTGTAGTAGCACTACAACAAAGTACATCAAAGACATACCTAGAGTAAATTGCAGCCTGACGAAGACCACTCTTTCATCCAAAGAGTACTGAAGATAAATGCCCAGAATTTAAAATAGAATGGGGCCTCAGCCCTCTTCCTCTTCTGAATTTTAATGCTACATTTTTTTTTCCATCTACCTCCTCATCCTCTTTTTCAGCTATAAAATTCATGAAGAAACTCATTGTAAAGGTTGTTGATCGGCTATTTGTGAATCGCAAGTTGTTTCTCTTGAGACATGTTCTCTATGTAAAGTTGTAAGATAGGCTTAGGAAGATTTTTTCAGACTGAATATCAAGCTATTGGTAATGTTGTACTTGACTGGTGTTGCTCTTTAATATGACAAGCACATTTCTTTGGATCCTAATTTAAAGCAGCGGTGATGTTTTTCTATCTTTGTTTATGTTTTCATTTTTCAGTTCACCACATTTCATTTCTTCTGGCACACATCAGAAATCTGGCATAGGATTTACCCTTTTTAGTTACCCTATGTTTCTGCTCTCCCTGCCTTCAATGTTTTCTGTTGTATGTGTTATCTGAGGATTGATTTCAAGCTAATTTAACCAGTGTAGTGGTCAGATATACAGCTAGCTGATGTATGAATTAATTTATAAGTTCTTAGATGTTCTTGTTAGGCTTTAGTTGAATGAATTGGGATATTGGGAGTTTAGAACTCAGTCTCTGTCTCACTAGGATCCTTTTCAGTTAATTGAACCTTCTAAGTTCCCTTAAGCTGGATTCCAAAGCATTGAGAGTTCAAAGTCTCTCTCTGATCTCAGGTTTTCACCTTTGTGTTTAAATATTTAATGTTTCCTTGTTTGAAGAGTTAACCTTTAGGTTTTGGATCCAATGTTGTCCAATGGCATGTCCTGTCCCTAGATCTGATTCCTAGAAGTTCACCTTGGAGGTTTCCTTGCTTTCACCTTCTCTCTTACCATTTCATGCCATACTATCATCTTTAAGATCTAATGCTTTAGATGACTAGCCCAACTGAAAGCCTGCATATTGAATAGCAAGTAAACCCTTTCCTGACTCCATTGCCCAATGGTATTGAATTTTCTCTGAATCATCCCTCCTTTGCCTAAAATCATCTTTTCTCATCCTTGTCTCATACTGAAACCTTCTTTCCTGATTCCCAACAACCAAACATACAATCCAACAAACAAACTTGTGTCTATAACTAGCCTAACATCTTAACTTTGAGCTTAAAGGACATAAAACCTTTACTTATATAGAGAGATTCCTCTCTGGACCCAGGAGGGCTAGATCCTGAGGTCTGAAAGTAGTTTGATGTTGTCTCATCTTTTGGTCTTGCCAATCTGGCCAAAACATGGGAACCCCAACAGACACTACGACAAAAATAATTGCGGACACCATATTGAAGACGACATGTTACAAAAGGACAGTGTAGAATCCATAGCGAAGTTCAATGCAGAGATATATATACTAAGTGAAGATAAAAGACAGTGATGTTAAAGAGAAGCAAGAGCAATAGTGAGGAAGGTAAATCCTTGATTTACCTTCTCACAGTTCAATTTATTTAAATACCAGTCTTGGGTCTTGATAATTAACTTGATGAACGATTAACATAACTAAAAGAAGAGAAGACATAATAACGTTCACAAGTAATTATCAAGAAGAAAAATTTATCAATCTATAGCCTTTCAAAATTCTCAACATGTGTTAGAGCTAAGGTGGTAGTCAAAGAAGGGCATATAAGTGGCACTTAAGGATTATATCACAACCAAAAACAACTCAAATATCTTTCAGATAGAGATGGGCTCGAACTCTATATTAATCCCAGCAAGTAGTTCAGTAAAGCAATTCGATGAAATATTTTAGAGACAAGGAAGAGGTATAAACAGGAGGCCGAGGAAGATATTAAGATTATCACTTGAGTAGTGATCATTTTTGTGGGAGATTTGTTACAATACCATCCTACAACACTTCATACCTTGGAGTTACATACCACAGATAAGGGAACAATTTTTTGGTGTATTGTTTGGGAAGTCTTCTAAAAAACCAGTGAAGGGAAACAAACCTCGTACAACGACCTAAAAGACATAAATTGGACTTGTGATACCTTGGAGTTGTGGTAGTATTAAACCCCCAGACCTATGATAACAAGGTTCAGTTATACCTTCGAAATGCTCATATATATTACATCTGTGGAGGCTCTGTTATACTCTAAAATAAAGGCCCAGACCTGTAGAGTTAAGCCTCAGAATAGTAGCCTCGAAACAATGAAATACACCTCGGATCCGTGATTAGGAGAGCTTGGACCACCTACAGCACTTCGGATTTATTGGATTGAAGAGATTACAGTCCTTACTGAAAGCTCATCCAAGCTCGAACTTGCAATAATCTCTGAACCCGTGATCATTCTTTTTCGGACCTGTGGGAAGTGACTATTGGGTAGCTCATATTGTTGTCTTATAGCTCAGATTAGTGGCATGATTGTAGACTAATACTCACCTTGGATCTATTGTATTGTGAAGACTGATAAATGAAATGAATACGACATTATTTGGAGTAACCTAGTAACAATTTCTTGGGAGTTTTGAGGAAAGTGTTTTGGGAGTCTTAAAACAGATTTGAAGGCACCTTTGGAGCAACTTCAGAGAAGGATTTTTGGTGTAAATCACAATCATAACCATGACTTCTGATTTCAAAATAAGGGTTCTCAGTGATATGTATATACAGTGAAATAATACGTTAAAGTATCTTGGAATAGCTGATCTACCACATATCTGAGGTATCTACAACTGATATAGGTATTCATTTTGGAGGGAACTTGAAGTCTCAAGTCTTGAAGACTTGAATTAATAGTCCAATCACAAGATACTAGTTCAAGGAAAATCACGTAAACTTATTAATAAGGAATTGATTTCTGCTGGTTATATGATAGGAAGCAATGTAGCATCCTGATCGAAGCATGACAGGAGCTCCTGGTGAATCAGCTCCAGGAAAACCTCTTTGACAAACTTTACTAATATAAAGTAGTCATCAAGAGCAAGGGTCATCATGGAAACATACTTCTGGGATGTGATGACATATTTATGAAACATGCGAAGGGAATGAAGCTCTTCATTCTTAAAAATTTCTAGAGGATGACTCAAGGGAAAAATATATGAGGTATGTATATATTTATATGTTGACATTGGATGTTGTGATGTCATGTTATATGGTTTCAGGTAATGTACTTATGTACTTAGAAGTATGATCTATGGAGAAGTATCTCTCAATGCACAAGACAGATGAAATCAACATAGTATATCCTCATGAAATATGAGGTGGTTGTATATGAAAAAGGAACTGGAAAATGTGTAAGTTCCTAGGAATGGAGAATGCACAGAAAGGAAAAGATCATGAAATGAAACCATGTCAAGAGTCAGTTATCATCCAGAGACGAAGAATATGTGACTAAAATATCTCCTGGGAAGATATGTGTACTCTGATAGAAGTCTGGCAAAGATGAAGACACGTGGTAAAAACATATCATTAGGAGATGTGTCAATCAGTATGAAGGATTTCAATGCCTACAAGAGGATGTCATGGTGAAAGATCATTACTAAGGTAACTTACGTTAATATGAATATGTTTATCTACATGAATTTGTGCAAGGCTTCTAATCATGAGAAAGGGTGTATGATCCTTGGAAATGATTCAAAGGAAAGCAGCATGGCATAACAATGGACCAGATAAAGGAAGTCTGATGAATCACTCTCTGATAGCTGACATGACTCAAGATAGAAGTGATGGATGATATGTGCCCTATGAAGCTAAAAGTTTGAGATTCCTCAATATCGAAATCCATGACATCGAGGACAGGAATTCTTCATGAGCAGCTGGGTGTCTCACCATTGCTACTAGAGGTCCCTGGTTAAGAGGGAACCTGATGATAAGTTTCTTACTTGGACGAAGCTTTGTAATTCCTAATAATGAGCTTCGGTACATTCCTCGTATAGGAATGAGTACATTCCCTTGTGGAATAGGTCCTCCCTGGTTGAGAGGGAGAGATAGACACATCATTCTGGTCTTGGGAAGACAAAATGTAGGATTAGGTAATCATCTGGCATTCGATACTCTTTAAGAATGTGTTAGGGTATTCAAGATAAGATTAGTCGAGCACTGATATTTTTTGAGGGCTAGCTACCCAAGAGAAGAATAGTCCAAGAAGGTCATACTTTGGTAACACCCGGGTGGAGTATGTACCTTGGAGAGACAATGATGAAGGTGTCTATAAGTCATGTGTCTCACCAACATTGTAGCCCATTGTCTCATTGAGAGATGAGGCTGTTATTCAAGGCCTTGCACTAGGACAATGCTGGTTGATATGATGCTATACATATGCGATTACCAATCCGATTCTTCTTATGAGATTCTTTAGTTTGAAAGTGACCATGTACCTGTATGAATATGTCCCTAGTTAAGAGGGAGTGTTGAAAAAGTGTAACTAGGTCGGTCTTCATGATGGATATGTAATTATGTATTTATGTATAGAAGATGTTAATAATAATAAAATATATTTTTCGCATAATGAATTCAGCCTAAACCATATCTGATGGTCAGCCTAAAAGATGAGAACTACCACTATATATAAGACAAGTCTACGGATCATTTGAAAAAGAATGCAACGGAGATAACACACTAGTAAATGCGGACTCTTCTATAAATTACAGTCTTATGGCTACCACAGTAAATATGAATAATATACTTATGAAATATCTGCAGTTAACACAACATAAAAGAAGGATAAGCATATGAAGTATCTGTGGTTGTAAGGAGGAAAATTATACGAAGATCTGCGAACACCATACTATATATTCACTAATACACTGCGGTCACCACAGTTGAAGATTGCGTTAAGTATTTGTGGAAACTACAACAGAAAGAATTGCGGACACCATATTTAAGACAGCGTGTTACAAAAGGACAGTGTGAAATCCACAACGAATTTTAGTGTAGAGATATATATACTAAGTGCAGATAAAATACAGTGACGTTAAAGAGAAGAAAGAGCAATAGTGAGGAAGGTAAATCCTTGATTTACCCTCTCATATTTCAAGTTATTTAAATACCATTCTTGGGTCTTGATAATTGACTTGATGAAATATTAACATAACTAAAAGAAGGGAAGACATAATAACGTTCACAAGTAATTATCAAGAAGATAATTTTATCAATATATAGCCTTTCAAAATTCTCAACACAATGCTCCTCCTAGGTAGGCACCTCTTCTAATCTAGCAACTAACTACCCCATTGTCCAAACCCAATGGGTTAGTCAAAAAATTGGCTAAGGCATCAACCCCATAGGTAAGAAGACCAAGGCAACACTCTAATGTCAAGCATATACCCCATTTGAGCCATACATATGCCCAAAAAGCATCAACAAGGAGCTTGGAGATATAGTGCTCTCCTAACAAGAGCAAAAACACTTTTGCAGTAGCCTAAAAGTTAACAACAACTTGAGGTTCAAAAAGTGAATGCTTGAAGTCAATGTCATATCTTGCCCCCTTGCTTAGCAATGTCAAAAACAACAATAAACTCTCCATCTCTTGTAGAATCAAAGTACATACACTTTAATACAAAAATGCAAATCTCCCAAACCATAATAAACTAATCTCTGATACCATGTTCGAGAGGATGAAAAAATGATATGTGCATTGAAACTATTCCACGCTGTTTCTACTTTCCAAGCAGAGCTTATCATGTGTTTTGCACTACAATAAACACACCCAACCTTAATTATTTTTATTAGCATTGATACCAATGTATTTTAAGGCCATGCAACCTATCCACAAAGTAGAGATGTACTTGTGACTCTTTTCAGGTACAGAACAAGTTTCTCTTATAGAAACTACAGACATAATAGCACTTGGCTCACTTCTTCTTTCTCAATATTTTATTTTTCACACTTACACATTTTCTTATGCTTCCTTAATTTCTCAAATATATGTGTATATATAAGAAGTACAATGATCAAGTTTCACTATGTCAAACACGAATTGCTTCAATGGTTAATAAATTAAAAATATTACACTATCAAGGATAATGTTGCTAGCACCTAGAGACTCAACTTATCATCTTTGACTTGACCAACAACCTTGTGCATACAAGTCATAAAATATCCAACAAAGAATTCCAAGGAAGCAACATTTGCCAAACTCCCAAGATGATAATGTGGTAATGTCCCCTCAATTGTGTACCTAGACTACATGTGTAACACAAAAAAAACTCCACCCCAACAGTTTCATCAATCCTCACAAGCTCAACAATTCCACGCAATAATTTTATTGTCATTTCTAACACTCCCCAACTTGCAGGAGAGTGGTTGACATAAAAAATTATTAAGTGAGGTTGTTTGATCCTAGAGTGAGTCACAAATCGACCAAGCTTGTGAGACAAGTTCAGCACAAAATTCATCAAGTATGGGCCTGCAAATTCAATCATTGTACCAAAGGTGAAAAATAACAAAGAATCATCAACACCAAATGTGAATCACAATAGGCAACATTGCTGTGGATCAAAGTGGAAAATTAGAATTGTGACACAAACATAGTATTATTCTTAGTCAAGTGGTTCTAGTATTACAACAAAGTGATCACACATTCTCAAAGTTCAGTCATGTTAATACACTGATGCATTAACCTTTGTTGCATGTACCCATTCCAAATCAGTGTAGGCTCATTGGAGTGGGTGGGGAGCTCAACAAATTATGTGGCACAAAAAACTAGAAGTCACTACAGATCAACTTGTTATGTTTGTCTCTTCCTCTTCCCAAAGTTTGTACAATTATGAAAGTTAGATTATATATACTTGGCCCTATGATTTTAAATAGGTTGGTTGTTGAGATCAACTCCATTTTTTTCATATCTTTCTGTACAGTGCTATTTAATTAATGAAAATTGGGAGTTGAAACTATTGCGCAATTTGAAATAATGCTTTCAAATTCTCATCCTTGGGGATCTAGTCATTACTTGCATGTTAAATAATTTATGGGACAATGATGTAAGGTCAATGAGTAATAAAAATGAGGCTCCCAAGTCAATCATGTATTCACTTGTCAATGGCTATACTCATTTTTAATTTCTCTACGTTTTCTAAAAGTTTTATACCAGCTTGTGTTAGATGGAGATGGCTACATGGGTTATGAAATTCCTCTAGATTGTTTAATGACCAACCTGTTTCCAGGAGTGTTCAAGGGAATCCTACGTGCCAAAGTGTATATATATATATATATATATATATATATATATATATATATATATATATCATTCAAGAGAATTTTTAGACCTACTTCCATGTGGAAATCAAAGCCCAAAACAATCTAAGTGTCACCAATAATTCTTATAGAATTATCATTCTGTGTTTGTTGACTGAATGTGATCTGATTGCACCAAAAAGAAGAGGCACCAGTTTCCACCATCATAGTACATCAAATTCATTATTTTATTGGAGGATAGGTTCACTTCCTGATTAGAACTTCGTGCCACAAACTTGTGCTTGAGATGAAGTGCCAAAATCAACCTTGTAGCTAGGGCTTGTGAGAATATTAAGATCCTTTAATCCCTAACTAGCCTCTTCAAACATGAAATTATATTTTCACGTAGTTGATACAATATTGGAAACAATTTATTTCAATAAGTCTACCACAATTGACACTTCATCATTTGTAGTTCATCTTGGAATGTAACAATCTAATTTAAGGAATTTACGCCTACTGTTGCAATAGAATATTTAGACCTTGTAATCAACTCTGTAAGTTAACAAGAACTTGAGCTCAAACTCTATCTCTAGATATGATTAAGTCTCTTAAAGAATAGTATAGGCTTGATATGCTTATGGCTTCTACTAAGTATTATCATATCCATTGAGAGATATACTACAACAATTGAGTTATGAGTATGAATTTCTGCTACAAGAAAGCACTCCAACAGTGCCACAATTACCAGCAAGTATTTATGAAACTCATCTTGTAATATTTTATTATTAGATTGGAGGCATGATTTTGTATATGTATTGTCCATAGCCAGAGAAATGACCTTTTTTTATTTTTTATTGGAGGTTGATAGTCACACCTTCAACTAACAAATGAGATACCTAGAGATGATAACTTAGAGAGATCAACTTCCATTATTTCTTTTCAGGTACAAATGTCCACACATCATGTTTCACTATGGACACTTGCCGATCAAGTTAACTCTTCACGTAATTGTGTATCTAGATGTTTCTCCAAGCTTCCCGTGCATGGATCTTTGTCTTCATACATAAAATGAAATGGATGTGTTAGTATGAATCTTAATTCCAAGTGTATGAAAAAAGTCTCACTTTAGCCATGCATAGCAAACAACCCTAACAACAAATATGGCTGCCAATATCTTTAGATCTAAAATTATTTGACCAATGTAAATGCTGCAAAAATCTAGATCTATGCATTAAAATACATTAAGCAGTAAATAAAAGCAAGAGTTGTTGCATGCATCCAATAGACAAGACAAGATTGTTTTAAAGGAATTTTGTATTTTTTGACACTTGGGAAGGGAACATAGAAAGATGTTACCAGTCCCCCTCAATGGGATGGGTTCTTGTAAGTCCTCAACACTTTAGATCTAAAATCCCTCTCTCTTGATGGTGTAGAAAACCTGCATTAAAATGGTAGCAAAAATGAGAAGGATGGTGATCAAAGTCATCAAAGTATAGATTCAGTGATCTTAGTAAATAAAAAGGTAGAATAATGGAAAACCTTCTATCTATAACAAAAAAATTGTTAGTATAGATATTGCATAATTAAAATATTATTAACCAAATCAAGATCCAACTTTTATGGAATATTTTATTAGTATTTGTTGGAGGGAAAAGGAATTACAGATTCTGGGTCAAATCATTTATTTGTAAATAATAAATAAATAAATTATTTATTTATCATTTTAAGGATGTGGTTGAGTAATAATCAAATAAATAATGATTTATTTAATTATTTATAAGATTTATCATATTCAACAAAGAATATTATTTAAATAAGGTTTAAATAATTATTCTTAGGAAATAATAAGATAAAGAATGATTTATCTAATTAATTTCCCTGTTTTGGGTTAAATATAACCAGGAATATTAATTAAACTATTGTTTAACTAATTATTCCTTGAGGAAAATCAAACAAATGTAGATTTATTTAATATTTCCTCATGGGGTCTCCTGTTTAGACCATAAACAACTTAATAAAGGTGGCTTACTAAGTTATTTTTTATAGTGAAGGTAATTTTACTTAGGGTAAAATTGGTCTTACATGGTGTACTTAGTTCCATCTAATAATAATAGGTTAGATGACCAAAAAATGGTGTAATAGATTGCCCCCCGGTGTGCAAGCATTAGGAGCTAATCGTATGACCGAAGTACATTGTAAGAACTCAATCACTAGACACCGAAGGGGAATTCAGAGAGAGAGAAATATAAGGTAGACCAAGGTGCTGAGAGGACTAGACCCTGAGGAGGCGAGACTTATAGGTACGACAAGTCTCTTTTATGAGTGATTACCTGTGCTATAGGCAGCAGGGGAGGCATACTTATGCCCACCAAGACAGTATACAAAGAATAATGTGTCTAGTAAACAAGGGACTGAACAATATAGTACATGTTGGCATAAACATGAGCCAGATAAAAACATGATAATGAATCCCACATACATACTATGCCTAGGATAACAGCCAGGACTTGTACAATAATATTTGAGTACATGAGATGCAAATACAACCCAGATGCCCCTGTAAACAAGAAAGGGCTCTGAAAATCTGACTGATACATGCAATCAAAAAGGCGCTGCAAGTGGCTGAGGCCGACATCATCAAATCTATGGAGCTGCATTGAAGGCTGAAATGAAGAGGTCATCTAGGCATGTGGGGGGCTACCTGTAGGGACACCCCCTCATGAGGGCTGAGACATCTCACACACACCCGAGAATCACCAGTCCAACCTGCTGCATCACTGAACCATCGAGTATACGGATCTCGATCATGCTGAAAGGAGCTGGAGCTGAGAAAAAATCAAGTCAAAGGGCTATAAGGAGTCCCTTTGCCTAATCTGAGGCGCCGAACAAGGGTGGAAGTTGGAACCAAGGTACACCACCCTCTAGACCTGTCTTCTGGAATGAATGATCTGTTGTCGACAGAAGGAGGTCCGCCATAGGTGAGGCAAGAAGGGATCTTCAGCTAAGGCACGAGAGAAAATAGTAGAGCGACTGACAGACGGACACCAGGGGTGATTATGAAATGGGGGGTACTAAGTAGCGGATGGACGACTTCCCTTGTTAGAGAATAAGGGGTATGGATGACCTGGCATCGACTAACACAATATCATGAGGGATAGGGGACAATGGGACTGGAGGCCATAATGTGCGACACGAGAGAGGGACCAAGCAATGAAGTATGGAGGACTATAGCGGGATATAAAGGGACTCAGGATAGACTACATGAATACGATGATGACTCAACTTGGATGCTCTAAACAAGGGAAATTCGATGGTGCTGCCACATAGTAAAGGTCTAATGGGGGACCAGAGAAACATGAGTACAAGATGGTAACTCATGAAGAAAATTGACACGAGCGTGGCCAAGTATGGAGGCAAAGTGGTGCCCCCAGTACGAGTGTTGCATGTGAAGAAAATTGATTTTGAGGAGGGGTGAAGTGACACTTCTTGTATAAAATGTGTCCCAGTGAAGTATCAAATCACTAAAAACTAATAGATACCCATTTGAGGGCTCGGTGAGAGATTTTCAACAGGATAGACGGTTCGTCAAACTGAGCTACGGTTTGGCAATAGAAGGCGAAAGAAAAATCAGGGATTTCTCTTTTAATAAGGCATTTTCCTTCTAAATACACTCATTTTCATGTGGAGCTGTGGTGAATGTAGAGAGGAGAGAAGGCCCTAAATCTTGTGGTGATTGTAGCAGACAAACCGACCATTGGAATAGAGATCTATGAGTTGCAGGTAAGAGGACTAACCCTACTCTTTCATTTCAGTGGATTGAAAGTTCAATTTAGGTCCCAAAATCTCAGTAACAGACCCCTACCCTTCTTCACGGCCGAGTCACACTTTTTGGGGCAAAAACTGTGACCTAGGTAGCATTTTTTGTGTGGAAAACTGCAACCTGTCCTAGGATTGGGCCTGAAAAGTGTGACCTAACACAGAGTGTTTTTCCTGTGCTGCTTTTTGGCTGAGAATTGGGTTTTTATGTTGAGATATAGTATTTCCTATCTTTACACTGACAAATATGATGGTTTTGTGTAGATATGGCAGAATTACGGATCAACTAGAGAGAGAGAGAGACCTGGGGACATTACGTTTGGAGATCCAGGAGGATTAGGGTGTCTGCAGTGCATTGGCCAGGTTTGGGGTTCTAAAGTTTGTGGAGAACCCTCTGATGAGAGCTGGAGAGCCCTTATTGATCTAGATTGTCAGTTATTGGGATCTAGACCATGAGGTCTTTATAGTGCAGTGGCATCGAATCGAGTTGACGGTCTAGGATATATATTTTCTGACTGGTCTTCCACCACTTGGGATGGTAGGGAATACTCAGGAAGTGTTGCAGCGAGGGCGAAACATCATGGAGTTTGTAGATCGCCATTTTCGACCAGGTTTCCATGTCAAGGGGACTCGGATACCCATCGGGGATCTAGAGAGGTTAGAGACCTGTGCCGTGACCACAGTGATGCTACGAATCCTGGGCAACCAGGCACTCCACCACATCACTAGAGGGTAGATGATTCTTGTGGAGAGTGTGTTGAGTTGGACCTACTATGGGTGGGCCCATATGATGTTTTCATCTTTGAAATGATAGTTGTTGCTATGCAAGCGGCAAGTGAACCATGAATGTTCATATGGTACATTTTTGTGCTCGATCTTCTTCGATAAGATCCTAACACTTCGACCTCACATACAAATCCAAGATGGGGGCCCGAGAGAGCCCAGGATGCACCGATGGGGGCAACTACTGTGCAGAGGAGGAGGTGGGGCGGTTGGACGGGTGTTCTGACCCAAGTTCTTTGCTCATTGGGATCAGATTCCACTGTACATAGACGACTATTCCTGTAGTGGGATGAGTTATCGTGGGGACCCAGATCTACCACTACCACCTGGTCGAGTATGGGGGCCCGATGGTAAGTGAAAAATTGCTAATCTTTTATGTGCATGTAAATTTTCAGAATATTGTATATGGTATTTATTCTTTCACTTTTGGTATGCAGATACAACACTGGTAAAACCAGCCAAGTATGTGGGACGACCTACAGTATCAGGAGCTGCAGGACCTAGTGGATCGAGAGTGCCACAAAATGAGGATGTGGCGGCCCTCCTGGATTACATCAATTATAGATGTGAGAGGCTTCTGACCGATATTTTAGAGTGGGGCTAGCAAGACTTAGATGACCAGTACATAGAGCCATGTATTGTTCTACCCTCGAAGTGGCAAGGGGTCATGCGGCGCATGGCGATGGCTGGACAAGGGATACATGATCTACAAGCTGTGGTAGCAAAGCCATTGGCTTGGGATCCTCCAACTAGTGATTAGGTGTAGGGGCAGGTGGTGCCCCAAGTTTTGAGTTTTTGTAACATGCTATGGGCATGTCATATGTATCAGAGTTGATGGGCTCTAAAACATGTTATATGACACATATTATGGATATGAATAATTTTGATGGTTTTATGTTATATTATTGTCTTTTGTTAAATGCGTGTGCTAAATGCCAATATAGAATATTGTTTGCAATGCTATCTACATAGTGATTTTGTGCTCTAGGTACATGACTGAATGTAATGATTTCAAATTCATGCATCAAAAGCTTCACTCATAAATATCTTCTAAAAAGGATAGGATTATGCACACGATAGACACCATTCAATTGTATGACAAGAAGCAGGGAATCTAAACGAACATGAAGGTGGAGGATGCGATGGGAAAGGGCATCTGCTAATAGAAATCTCTTGGCATCATATTCAGCCTGATTATTGGTAGTAGTACCAATGCATACACCATTCGAAAGAACAAACGAATGTAAGGGGGTAAAGATGGCCCAACCTGCCAAGGCTAGAATCTGGGAGTAGCGACTTGCACCATTGGTATAACCGATATAAGGTGTGTACGGGAGGTCCATCTGAAAAGTGCCACAAGACAACAAATGAGAGGATGATGAACAATGCTGGAAACCTGACTGCAAAGTATAGATCGAACCAACACTGCGAGAGGGAGTGATCTGGGTATGATGTCTACTACTCACACGCCGACGGGTAGGTGGTGTGTGGGAGCTACTGGAGGTGTAGCTTGTGTTTAGGCCGCAAAATTCACCATAGACATGGATGGTGCCATCCTGCTTATGGGCAGGAAAGATGAAGTCAGGGGTGGACAAGGCTTCCATGATGTCATCATCACAATAGAAGATGAAGTGACGGGAGGAAGGGAGACCACATGACGTGGCGAAGCTACCTGACTCATCATCATGAGAAGAGAGGTTCACATGCGCATCTTCATAGGGGCTGATGGAAGAACAAGAAAATAAGGGATCTACTGATGTTTAACCCAGGGTGATTGCTGAAGGGAGGTCGAGCGAAACAACAGAGGAAGATTCAAAGGGAGATTCCACTGAGGGTCTCATGGATGATGATAGGTAGAGGATGGTGGCTGCAAGATCCGTCATCTCGACATTAGGAAGGGGAATGTCAATGGGAGTGGGTAATTCCTCAGGTTGGTCCACAGCATACTGCGCAAGTACAGGAGAGGCGGATTGATTTTGTTCAACCTCATACTTCTGAACTACCTCTAAAGGGGCGAGGTAATGTGTAAGGCGGGGAAAATGGTGAGATTAATGGCCATGGAGATCACACAAAGCACAAGGTTGGTTGGTGTGAATAGTCTTGGTGTTCTTGGCTGCAGTCGAGGAAGAGACAGAGGCTTCAGGGACTGTAGACTCTGGGAACTTAACTTTAACCATGGGTTTGATACGGGGAAAATCAGGATAGGTATGGGTGGCATGAACAACGACATTACACAAAGCACAAGGCTTTGGGGGTGGAGGAGGTGCAGTTTCAGTCAGGGTGTCCTTATCCTTTGAGGCCCTCTTGCGAGCTTTACCCTTCTTACCCGAAGCAGTCGCAATAGGAGATGGTTCCTGTTGAGGTGGCTGAGGCACTGTAATAGCGGGAGAAGTCATAGGGACCGGTTGAACCGAGGTCAAAGCAAGATAAGGTTTGGGTTGACGAGGAGGGGTAGTGGCTGGGGGATCAAGCTACCAGATGGGAATCCCTAGGATCAGGTTAGGAAGAGAGAGGGTAGCCATAACAGGTGCCATGTAGACTCCGAGAGGAGGAGCTAGGAACAGTATCTGACCGGAGGAGTAATGGCTAGGCGAGACGGCTCCAAGATGGTTAAGGCTTGGAGAAACCATTCCAGGAGGATAAGAGGCTCATGAATACCAGCTGAAGGTGAAGGGATGAGAGGAGGAGGTCCAGAAGGCTAAATCGAAGGGCTAGGAGCAGGCTGCAGAGGGTGAGGAGGCTGCTGACTAGTCAAAGCAGGCCGCTTGAGGGCAGCTTGAGATGATTGCATCATGAAAACATTTGATGAGTTGGGATCAGAGATAGGAGGAGGGAGGCCAGGGAATGTACCAAGAAAATAGGAGTCTTTGTAGACTCCGGGTGAGACACTGGTCAAAGGATCGATAGTTTGCTTATTGGCCACCGAAGAGATGATGGACTCAAGGGAGGTCTGAGACTTCGGTTCGTAATATGTCAACTAGTCAATGGTGACTATATTTCCACTATGAGGGAAGGACATCTTGCGGTGAACCACAAATGGGACAGCCGACATCGCATAGGTGTAGCTACGACTCAATAGAATGTTGTAATTTAAGGGGGCATCAATGACTTCAACGTCAACACAAACAGTCTTGCCCGCAAAAGTAATAGGAAAATTTTGGAATAGGCCAATGGGCTGGGAGGCGTGGCAATCCCACACTTGGAGAGTTATCATGGAAGGAGCCAACTCAGGTGATCCAAGTTTCTTCCAAACCGAAGCAGACATCACACAGGTGGATTCCCCCTCATCAATGATACACCGGGAAACGTTGGCGTTCCAGATTTTGACTGGGATTTGGAAGGTGACAGAAGCAGGAAGAGGAGGATGTTCTGACCGGTCACCATTGAAGACAATCAAGCAATCATCGATAGGATCTACAGCACCCATGGCAGATAGTAAAGCTTTTCATTGTGAAGGGCACAGTTGGAGGAATTCTAGTGTTGAGATGGCAGCAAGAGATTGCGCCAGATCATCTAATATACTATATGAATGGCCAGCTTTGCCAGAAGCAACATTTAAGCATAGTGGTCCCTTAGGGATCTTGGTATGAACCTCTACCTCAGGGATCTGCAAGGGACCATTAGGTGTCAAAAGAGGCTCTGTAGGACCTGAAGAAGGTGGCTCGAGGACAGACGTAGCGGGAGGCTTGGTGTACTGACGGGACTGAGTCTGAAGGTTGATGTCAATGATAACAGGTTGGTTAGAGTTCATCATGAGGATCTGGTAATCGGAGGTACCATATGGAAGAGGTTGAGTGGCCGCCTGACCTTTAGGTGGTTGGGTAGCCACAAATCCTTGTTGAGGGAAATGATTAGTAAGCACAGTCGGCTGACTAGGCGCAGCACTGGGAGGGATGGAAGGGGAGGATTTCTGTCCTCGCAATGTTGCTTGATACTCCCACATCTGCTTCATCTGTGGTAACAGAGGACAATCATGCATGTAATGACCATAAACACCATAACAAGAACAAGGCTTATTCATACGAATAGGCATGTCTTGCTTGGGTTGAGTGCCTTGTTTCTGGTTAGTAGTGTCAGGAGCATTAGTTTGCGGATTAGGTTCAAAATTACTAGAGGCAAATTGAATTTTATTGCCTTTCCTCTTATTTTTGGAAGGAGGAGGATTAGTCACACCTTGCTATGCATACACCTACCCCTGAGGGGGTGGTGGCTGCTGTTGCAGGGGTTGAGAAGGCAAAGGAGGTGGAGGTGCTAATGCTATAGGAGCTGGAGCACCAGGCTATGGATATGAATAATAAGGAGGTTGGGTAACAGTGTGGTAAATAGGAGTTTGGGTAAAAAGAGGAGGCATGTCGTATCCTGGATACGTGCTACCGGGAGGGGGAAAAGTGCAGAAGGTGTTGGCCCCCCCTTGAGGAGAACCATAGCCCATGGGAGGCTGAGTGTATGGATTAGAGAGAGCTCCAAAAATACCATTGGCAGCATGATATGCCCCTGGTGCATTGGCACCACTGGGTCTATAAATATCAGGTAGAATGGTATAAACATAACCTGACTGAGCGTAGATCACGTCATACTTTAACGCAATTTGGAGAGCGGCTTCTTTGGTTTGAGGAAAATGCGATGCGACATTTTTCCCGATATGAGGCAGAAGAGATCTAAGAAACCAGTCCATGTGGACACGGTCTTCAAAGGTAGGGGCTTGACATAGAATTTTTCTTCTCTGCCATTCCTGGACATGATCAGATAGGCAGGTCGCAGACGATTCACGGAAAGAAGTCAAAAGTTCGGTACGATTGTATTAACGAAGGGGAAGCTGGAAGTAAGACAGAAAATCCCAGTCAAGAGTCGCGAAGGTGGTATGAGAGGAAAGGGCATAATCAACATACCACTTAGAAGCTTCACCAGTAAGTGTACGTTGGAACAACCGAAGACGGACTGAGTCATCGGTAATGGAGTTAAAAAAACACCACATGTGGAAAAATCTAACATGATTTGTAGGATTTTCGCCAACAAGACCTTCGAACTTGGGGATGTCTGAAGGGATCTTGGTTGGCATTGCAGGCTAACCAACATCATGATGTATAGGGTAATTTATCAACTGGTCAAAATCGGGAAGACTGAGGACTACCATATAGGGGAGCAAGGGAGTATCCGAGGTAGTGTCCGTTGCAGTCCCACTAGTAGTATTCCCACCATTAGGTTTGGGATTACCACCAGCGTTAGGTCCTGAACTAGACATGGTGAAGGTGACAAGAGGAGAATCGGGGGGGGGGGACGAGAAGGAGAACCCAATGAACCAGAAGAAGAGTTAGAGTGTAGACTCAGTGGAGGACTAACTCAAATCCTACACAGAGGAGTAAGTCTTCTTACCAGAAAATAAGGATGAAGGACAAGAAGTCTTCAAGATAAACTCCTTGTTGGTTCAATGATGACGACACAAACATGGCACAAAGGAAAATGAGACCAAAAAGGGAAGGGAGGTGCAAGATCAACTTATTACAATGTCGAAACAAGGGCAGAAAGGTTCAGGATCAATTGATTTCAATGTTTTTAGAGTCTTTTCTTGGTGGTGTTAACCAAGATATTTTTTTCTTAGGGTGTGTGTGCAAAGTGTGTAAATTTTAATTTTTAAACCTAGAAGTTTGTAGAGAAAAAGAAAAAGTGTGATGTGTAATTATAAATAAACTTGCAGATAACAATATATGGAACTGAAATAACAGAAAATAAACAACTAATAATGCAATAATATAAACCCAAGGAGGTAGGCCTCTCAACAACTAGTCTGTAGCCGGGTAAAAAACTAATCAAAACACACTAAAATAGCCAATAGATCTAAGGTCAGGAGGGATAGGGATCTAAATTTCAAATATGCTGGAAAGTGGTGCAGAAAACAACAACAAATCAGAGGAAATATTGTTGTAAATGAGGTGGCGAAAGGCTATATCCTGGAGGGAAGTGGAGGTGACCCTAGAGGAAAACCCCCAAAAAAAAAATGAGGTGTTTTAGATGGATTAAAAGCCAATCTGAAGTGGATCTGAAGGTGAGGTATCAAATCTGAAAAATGGCTGAAGACTATGAAATTTCACACAACCTGCAACAACTAAAACTCTTCCACAAAAGGTGGAGGGTACTGAAGCCCTAAGGGGCTAGGTTCCCACTTAGTTGAGTAAAATAGAACAAGTACAGGTCCAAAACGGGCAGAGATGAAGGTTAGAAAACCCTGAACAGAGGCCCAGACAAACCCAGAAAAAATTTAGAAAAACTCCCGCAAAAAGTCCAGGTCACAATGTCTGACCTGTTTTCTGCAGAGGTCGCAGTTTTTGGGCTGAAAAGTGCGTCCTAAAGCTCCAGGTTGTATGTTTAGGACCAAAAAGTGCGACCTGCACTTCTGGCACTCTCAGCAGTAGATTTCAGCAAAATGTGTCATCTCAGCTGCGGTTGATGTCTCTCACCTGCGCAATAGGTCCGAAAACACAGAGAAGTTAGAATTTTTATTGTTTTAGGGTTTTATAGGTTAAAAAAAACATCAAGAAAAGAAAAAAAAAGAGGCTGAAGAGAAATCCTAAGGTTTGAAGCAGCTAGATATGTAGGGATCTGAAAAACGACAATGGTCGTAATCGTTAACTCGTGTGGAGTCACCAATTGTTAGTATGAATCTTAGTTCCAAGTGTATGAAAAAATACCACTTTAGTTATACATAACAAATAGCCCTGATAGCAAAGATGGCTGCCAATATCCTCATATCTGCAGTTAGGTGATCAAGATAAATGCTGCAAAAATCTAGATCTATGCATCAAAAGACATTAAGCAGTAAATAGAACGAGATTTACTCCATGCATCCAATAGACAAGACAAGAATATGTTGAATGAATTTTGTATTAATGGCACTTGGGAGGAAAACATAGAAGGATGTTACCAGTTCTCCTCAATGGGATGGGTTCTTGTAAGTCCTCAGCACTTCAGATCTAAAATCCCTCTCTCTTGATGGTGTAGAAAACCCAAACAAAAATGGTAGCAAAAACTGACTATGATGGTGGATTAAAGTCAGACCAAAAGCACAGGTCCAGAGTGATCTTTAGGAAAAAAAAGGTGGTGAATGAATGGAAAAATCCTTACATTTATAACAAAATATTGATAGTTTAGATATTGGTGCATAATTAAAATATTATTAACCAAATCAAGATCCAACTTTTATGGAATATTTTATTATATTTGTTGGAGGGAAAAGGAATTTGACTTGGGTCAAATCCCTTTATTTGTAAATAATAAATAAATAAATGATTTATTTATCGTTTTAAGGATGTGTTTGAGTAATAATCAAATAAATAATGATTTATTTAATTATTTATGGGTGATTTAGTCATATTCAACAAATAATATTATTTAAATAAGGTTTAAATAATTATTCTTAGGAAATAATAAGATAAATAATGATTTATCTAATTAATTTCCCTATTTTGGGTTAAATATAACCAGGAATATTAATTAAACCGTTGTTTAACTAATTATTCCTTGAGGAAAATAAAAAAAAATGTAGATTTATTTAATATTTCCTCATGGGTTTTCCTGTTTAGACCATAAACAACTTAATAAATGTGGTTTACTAAGTTATTTTTCATAGTGAAGGTAATTTTACTTAGGGTAAAATTGGTCTTACATGGTGTACTTAGGTCCATATAATAATAATAGGTTAGATGACCAAAAAATGGTGTAACATAAGGAGCATTTTTTTTTTGTTATCATAGTTATTAAGGATGGGAGAGCTGGAATATATGACATTTTCTCTACCTACAAGTTGGCAACTAGGTTATTCAAAAATTTAAGGAAATGAAAGAATATCCCTTCAACCCCTTGATGTTGTTCATTTCCAGAAATAGCACCATTATGTGTTTTCTTATCAGTGTTTAGGTTTCATCAATTTCTGAGGGGGAATCACATTTTCCCTAACACCCTTGTTTGCTTTACCAAACACAGAAAATCATTGGCTACCTCAAATTTACAACAACCTATGTTTTCAGAATGACTACATGTAGGAAAAAGGGAGGCTTCCAATGATAGGTACTCCCAGGGACATCTAACCATTCACTTCCCTATGTTTGGGATCATGGAATAATGTTGTCCCACTAACAGTAGTCATCAAAAATTCTCTGAAAATTATGCCTCATGACTTGTTCACATGTCATTACTCCAGAAAAGAAGGGAAGATAACCCATTCAAGATTTCTAGTGAAGGGATCTGAAATAGCTTTTGGGGTGTATCCAATCTGAATGTAGCATTTTTCATACAGAAAATACAGTTCCAATATCAGGGCTAAAAATTTCAATTGTGTGAAGCCAGTTCCTTAACAGCAACAGCCCCACACAGGCCTTAATACTACAAGAAGATATAGCATGGATAATATACCCTCTATCACCTTAGGGAGAAAGAATAAATGGTTCTTCTAGCAGTAAGACAAGTTGCAGAGTCCTAAGTGGAATAACCATCAAATGCTCTAATTGTAATTTTTTAACTTGTGATTAACCCCTCCATTCCAATTTAAGGATACTAAGAAATTTTGTATACAATGCAAGTATACGGATATTTCATTTCAACAGTAGGTATATAAAATTATTTCTATGGATTAATCATGTGAAATCTATTACAGGAAGTCTTACAAAGTTTTATGTATAGAGCATCCAAAATTTCAGACCCTCAGGTCATTTTTGTGAAAGTGGATCATATCAAACATATTATTGGAAGTGCATCATTTATTACCTGAAACTCAGAACCACCTACAAGCCACAAGTTACATGAACGTAATCATACAATATTCACAGGAAACAATCGAGAATTGGGATTCAACAATGTTTCAGAGCTATGACAAGATCCTTGCGATAAACAACTTATATTATTTCAATTTTTTTGAAATTTTAATTACAGACGAAAGAATAAAATGTATCTAGAGATAAAAAAAACTTCATCCGTTAATTTGAGTAATGAAGAGGTAGCAAGGAAAGGCCTTGTGCCACTCATGAATCAAATTGACTAAAGAAAAACATCATATTACACATCAACTAGATTAGGGATACTCGGAATAAATCGAATCAATCTTACGACCGACCACTAGAAATCATGTTAAAATCTCACCTCCACAGTAAATGCTAGCTCCAACTTCAATAGTAATGGTAGAGAAAAGAAAAACCCTGGCATCAATAGTCCTTTTGCAAGGCTAGTGACACTCACAAAGAACATGAGTGAATAGAACCGAGCAGAGGTCTTGAGACCCTAAGCACCATCCGTCAAAATAACACAAACGTAATCTGAGTGAGAAGTCTAAAATAACTAGCAACCGCCTCACAAAGCCACCACATCACCAAAAACATCATCTGAAAGGGCATGGAAGAAAAAGGAATATAGTAAAGATTGCAAAATCCAGAGCTATATACGTCTGTTACACATTATTTTGTCACTATGACATTTTACTGTCTACATGGGTTCATCAATACCTATATAGTGCTCCCTTAGAAGTCTATAACCCTAAAGCTCCTAAACCAAGTCCTGAATTTGGAGAAAATCTTGTAAAAATCATAAAAACACTTGTACCACACTTTTCCTTAGCCTTACCTGCGGCACCGCACCCTTTTTATCTAAAAATTACGGAGCCGACCGCACGTTTTCTTCATTAAAGGTGTGGACCCCTGTAAAAGGTAAATTGAAGGTGAAAGTAAATTCTAGAAGCTTAGCTGGTCGAATATTCTCCCAGTTGGAAGCTTCTAGAAGGCGTTATCCAGTCGAAGCCTCCATTCATGAACATTCATTCCTTCATAAAAGGAGCCTATTCCTTGGTTTTTGGAACTTAATCCCTTGATAAGAGGACTCTAACCCTTCCATTTTGGAGCTGTAACCACTTTCCTCCTCCTATAAATTGAAGCTTTGGTTCAGTCTCAAGGGTAGATTTTCATATATGAAAAACTTCTCTATACATTTTGTATACACTTAGTACTTGCTTTGTACTTGGTAGCTACGATAGAGAAGGGAATTGTTGAATAAACATACTCTTTTTGCTAGTTGTTATCCATGTGAGAACGATTACGCACTCGTATTTAGGCCAATTCAAAGAGTGGAAGGGCTTGTCAGACCAAAGGGAAACACTTGTTCCGGACCCTGGAAGGACTTATATGACATCAAGGCGAACGCGATTGTAAGACTCCTTCTTTTATTTAAAGATAATACAATTGGATCATGTTTTCTCAATAAGTTGTTTATGTATTTACTTGAATGACTTATTTCTTAAATTCCTTGATCATTAAGATAGATTTGTGATTTTTGAATTAGTATATGTTGCAGGTGCTTTTGATTCTCTTCAATGTATTTGTTTGCAGATCTTAAGAGGTGACTTATTGGAGTGACGAGAAAGAAGAATTCAACTAGCATTGGACCACAAGTAGCTCCTTTCTTCATCATAGAAAATTCTAAATCATATATAATCTAGAGAAAGTAGTTTACATTTTTCATGTTTATTTCTAGATATCCTTGTGATACTATGGAGATCTTTCTTGTCCGCAAGAATGATTTATCCGCCTAACAAAATGGTGACTCCATTGGGTAATTTGTTTTTTTTTTTGTGAACTTAGTTTTATTTTTCATTGAGTTTGACTTTTGAAAGAATTTTTTTTATTTTGATTAGTCCATACTTTCTTGGGTAAATTATCTCTGTTGAATCCCTGAAAAGTACTTAGAATTTTTTATTTTTCTTTAAGTTTTCTGATCTCCACACTTTTTCTTTGAAAATAGTGCAGTCACCTCCACAGTTTTTGTGTGTAAACAGTGCGGTACCACACCTTTTCACACTAAAACCTGTGGACCTTGAGAAATTTTTTGAAAAACTCAAAATTCTCTTTTCTGGCACCAGCTTACAAGATTCTCTGTGATTACCCAGACTTGTATTCACTGTTAAAAGCCTCTTATGAAAGTTTCTTCTAGCATTCCTAAGTTTTGAGTGATTTTCTAAAGATAAGTGTTTTTTTGCTTTGTCTTTGTGTTGCTCAAAGATCAGAAACCTTTATATACCTTAGATCACCGGTATTTTATTGTTTTCTTGCTGAGCCTTTGACTTTATAACAGAACTTGCTTCTATGAGAATTAGATTTAATTTTTCTTATTTGCAAATATTAAGATACTTTTAGTTCAATAAGTTTTGAATTTCACTTTAAAACCACCATTGGATGATTTTGATTTCTTGCTGGGATAAGCAAAGGATTTCTTGGTTATATTACAAACTCAGAAAAACATCCTCAAAATTTTGAGAGTTTTTAGTCTTATAATTTAAATCTTTAGAAATTTTTAGAGTTCAAAATTAGTGTTTTTAGTTTTGAATTTTGATTTCTAAGTAATCATACTTTTCTTTTGGAAATTGTTTTATTTGTAGTTCAAGACTTGGATGATAAAAAGCGATTTATTGTTGAGAAATTAATCATTGAGTTCTCATGAAAAATATTTATTTTCATATATTCTTGTTTTAAAAGGAAGGATTGATGTTTTAAAAGAAATTGCATCCCTCAACTCTTTCTTTTAGATAGGTTTCATTGAAAAGGAATGAATTGTTTCTCATATAGATTAATTTTAGAGTTTCACTTTCATGCCCATTGTCCTAAGAAACAACCAACTAAAAGTAACACTTAATTAAGATCAATCTAGAAAATTTTTATCTTTCTAGGGCTCTTTCCACCAACGTAGCTTAGGCTAGTGTCTTGGAATAGGTTATAGTTAACTCTCCAAGACAATAAAATAAACAAGTAGTCGATCTTGCGGTAGGAAAAATCCAATAGTAGCATGTATGCTCTAGGAAGCTCCTCTTAAAGGAGCCAAGCACGAGATCATATCCGAACGAGTGAGGTAATCAATCCTTCCTCATTGGGAACAATAGAAGATATACAGGTATTAACAATGGTAAACCTTGGATTGACCATTGTCGAGGAGACTGGGGTCACTTGTCGATAAAACTTGGATTATGTCAAGGAGCCTTCAAGGGGATTGAGCTTTGTTACTCTACCCTTGCATGTGTATCGGATCGTAGATTGTTCCCCCAGGTATATTTGTTCCTGTTGGTGACCTTAGTGGCCATAAACTTTAGGATTCTTTCCCAAGGTGATGGTGGAGGGAAGATCCCACAGTACCTGGAGCAGACGTCGACTAGACTCACTTGGACTCTCCAGAGGGTTATCTTCACTCAAGATGGTTTAAGTGGAGAAACTTGCATCGGTTTGTTTCATTAAGGAGGTTTTTGGGGTAGCTATTCCAACCGCCATTTCTGCATTAAAATACTACGATGTTGGATTTCATCACCAACTAGTGTTTTTAGTGCGGGAATCTACTGTTTGTGTGTGGTTTTATCTCTTAGATTTTATAGGCGTGTGATCATTTGTTTGTTTGTTAGCGACTTTAGGAATTTTTTATTGACATTTTTTTTTTTTGTGTTAAAATTTTTAATCATGGCTGAATTACCAAGATGATCACGCAGAACTCAGGGGAAAACCCCTGAGTACACACCAAGCGAACTAGAAGGACTTAAATCTTTGATACCAAATATTATCAGTAGACCTGGATTAACAGAACAAGGAGAATCATCTATAATCACTCATCCTGATTTCGAAGTAGATCAATTACAAGTAGCAGAACATACCCCACAGACGGTTTCAATTTCCAAATTAACTGAAGTTGCTTCTACAACAAGTGAATTATCACCTGAAGAACCTGAAATTTCTGAACCAGAAACTGAACCTGCTACATCAGAACCTACTTTCGAATTCACTACTCCAACTCCTGATTATCCTGATTCACCCAGAGTGATGAATCGGATCACAAAATATCTTCCTCCTGGTCTCGTTAGTATTGAAGAAATCACGGATATATAAGAAGAAGTAATTCTCCCTTCAACTCAGGAAAATTTATAACTTAGAGAACGTGAATCAATTTTTTACAGTCCTTTTAGACAAGACGCTTGGTATTCTTCATTGACATATTTTCTGCAAAACGTAGGTCTTCAGTATTCGCCACCCCAAATACCTTTTTTTCTATACCAATAGGTTATAGACCTCAGATAAACATGTCAGGTGAGTCATCTATGTTTTCTGAATCACCAGAAACATTTCTCTATTGTGGTCCATCTATTCCTACAGGCTATCAATCGCTTTTCGATACGTTCTCAGGAGCATCTCCTTTTCCAAGCAAGCCAATGTCATCATCTGGCCTGATTGAATAAAATACTGGAACTTTGAACAATGAGCAAGTTTATATGATGTCTGGAAATATTTCAAACCCCACATCTCAAGGTAGTAATATACAGCCTGGGGGGCAACCTCAAAATAGCCAAATACAGCCTAGGGGGAAACCCCGAGGACAATACATACCTCAAGGTCAATATCAACCCCAGGGACAGTACATACCTCAAGGTCAATATCAACCCCAGGGACAGTACATACCTCAAGGTCAATATCAACCCCAGATTCAGTACATGCCTCAAGTTCAATATCAACCTCAAGGTCAGTATCCTGCTCAAGGATTGCAACCTCATTTAGCACAGTAGTTCTATCCAGAACAACAAATGTTACAAGGAGGTGGAAATTATCCAGCTAATTATCAGCCATCTGTTCAACCCAGTTATGGGCCATCTTATGTACAACCTTCAATGGGACCCTCATATTTCGGAATGGTGTGGGATCCATCCCAAATCCAACATAATTTACAACCAAATATGCAAGTACCTTATTATCAAGCAAGACAACCTGTTGGTTATAATCAACCCCAACAACCAATCCAGCCTTCAATTCCAACACCTGCATCTGGTCTTGTTCAGTAACCTGGTCCGAGTTCACCTAGTACTCCACCCCAAACAACTATTCAAACTTCTATTCAACCTATCACACCTATTCCTGCAGTGTCTACAATTCCTGTTACATCTGCCCCTCAAACATTGATATAGATTCCTTGGGTTTCTATTCCGCAGTTTGGACTGACAATTCAGACTACTGTTGAGATGCCCGCAGGAAAAATTGGTACAAGTATAGTTATAAGGAGTCAACCTCAATTTACTTATCAACCATATCAGGGGCCATACCAATATGGACCTGTTCCATAAACTCCGGTCTACCCGCAACAACCATACCCTAGATATACATATCAAACACCTGTTCAACATCAGTATGGTCCGGTTATTCTTGGTTATCCAAGGGGTAATATGATTCCAAATGCACAACCTATTCTAGGTTATCCTGGATATCCTCCTCCTGGGACTGGTTTAGTTTCACAAGGTTATCCACAAGACCCTACTCATCGATTTCCATTCATAGAAACTTTAGATTTACCAGATTTATCTTTCCTTATGAATGATCCCATATACTATCATCTGTATTGGCCACCAATGCCTCATAATTTTCCCAGTGATATCCCAAAATTTGAAGAAAAACAGGAGAGGATCCTTCCAACCATGTTATGACTTACCACCTTTGGTGCACATCTAACTCATTAATGGATGATTATGTTCGACTTAGAATTTTTTAGAGAACGTTAATAGGATTAGCTACTAAGTGGTACATTGAACTGCCATGAGGCTCGTTTAACAATTTCAACGCCCTAGAAAATGCCTTCTTAACTCATTTTCAATTGCCAGTCAGATACGACAATGGCACAAAATTATTAACTTCACTAAAACAATCTACGTCTCCATATATCTCAGATCATATTCATGAATGGAGACGTAGAAGACATTTGGTAAAAGTTCTTACCCCGGATCAAATATTGGCAGAATGGTTTGTTAAATCATTGCTACCAAAAATCACTAAAGGTGTAGCCAAAGAAGGAGTTGTCATGGAAGAACAAGTTATTGCTCAAGCTCAATAGCTAGACTTGGTATATACCCAGTCTAGAAATTTGTATGAGAAAATTCCTGATTTACCGCATCCTGGTCAGATAACTACAACTCCTTCAGGGTCTCATGCCGCTGATGGTGTAATCGGTTCGGTTACTACAACTAAGAATAAGAAGAAATATTCAAAGATTACTTCTCCTATAATAACTTTACCTAATTCACCAAAAGGAGAATATTCCTTGGAAACTAACGCCGATATTCACATTGTAGATTCATCTACTAAGTAAAAATCCAGAAACAAGAAAAAGGTGAAGAAAAAGAATAAACAGACGTCATCTCCTAAAGAAAAAACTAATAAAACTGAATCAACTGATGACAAACGGAAAGATCGTTATCCTTGTCTTATCTGTGACGAGGATCATTTCACCAAGGAATGTCCAAATAGGGCTGAAGTTTCTAAGTTCGTCAAAGGTTCACCCACTCTCACTGTCTTGAAGGATCCTTTTCCAATTCAAGATAGTAAAATGATTGGATTTTCTTCTAATACATCAACATATATTTTGATGGTTGTGACACGATCGCAGAACTATGGTAGTAAAAATCCCGTTACTGGTAAAGAAATAGAAAATTATAATTTAGCACCAGCTACATCTCCCTCGGTTTCTGATCCTTTTCATATTGAGAAACCAAATCCTCAGTTAGTAATCAAACCACCTGCTAAAGGTGTGCTTCGTAAATCAGCTTTCAATCCACATGCGAGGGCTGCTCAGAACTACAACATTGTTAAGGATTTGGCAATTTCCCCTTCAGCAATGTCGGCCTTGGAAGTGCTGCAATCATGTCCAGCACAATGGAAACTACTTTTGTTAGCTTTAGGAGCCATAGATATGCAGGATTCTGTTTTTCCTTGAGAAACAATTTCTTGCTGTGTAAAGAAATTCGTGCTCAAGACATTAAAGATTATGTCACAAACAAAAGTATATCTGTCCCTGTTTTATAAACCTTCAAACATTAATTATATAATCTTCAAATATTAAACCCATGTAAGGTTCTGCAATGCCATATTATCCTTATGCTGAAATGAAAGGACGGAAGAAACAAGAAAGCAAGGATTTCAATTTGATATGCTGCTTGAAACAGAATCTATCAGTGTAAAATCCTGAAGGAATGAGTAATGATAATGTTAAAATAGAGGAGCGCCCATTAAGGTTTATTTAATTCTTAAATACACATGTATCTAGAGACCTGCAGCTCAAATTACTCTATTTTACTCATAGATATGGAAAACATAATGAAAAATGAGAAACTATTCAGCATAAACAGAATGAAGGAAACTTGCAAAAACTTTTCATTAATTCAATATTCTTCAGTACAAAATTTTAGCTTCAAGGTCCCAAAACTCGGAACCTTCATCTTTCTTGAAATTGTCCTTTAATACAGTATCACAAGACAGTTTCCAGTAATGAAACTGATTCTAACTGCTCCAACTAATTCTAATTGCTTAAACCACTAACTGTTATGGAAGCACATGCTTCGGAAAGTCCTATTACATTTACATAGTTTTGAAAAATAAAATGAGAATTTTAAAACTCCTAATCTATGAGAACATCTGGTCCTGAAGCTATTGCTAAATCAACGGCTACTTTTGATTGAGCCATTGGGATCTCTTTTGCTGTATCCACGGAAAAAGTTTTGCATTTTTCCAAAATTCACCTTGAGTTGTAGTAGCGTTCTTGTAACTAAGATATTCCAATATAAATGCAACAGCCTGACTGTGAGTAAGTCTTTCCGTGAAGAGTGTTTTAACCATCCATAGCAAGTTGAAATGCCTCTGCAAAAAGTTAAATACTGTTTCTCCCCTTAAAACTTGAGTTTTTTCGTGCCTGCTATCTGCCCTGCTTTTTGCCAGTGTTAGTGCATCTTCATAAAACTTCCACATCAAAATATTTCCCTTTTCTGTCCAGCATGATAGTAAACCTGTCCTGATCAATTTATCAAATGTTATGTCAAACTTCTTTACTACCTCCTTTATTCCCAATAACCTTTTCTCTGCTACTTGTCGAAGATTATTCTTAATTATCATCTTATTGACTTCTTCAGCGTAAAAATATCTGTCTTGTATTTCCAAATCTTCTAACTCCTCATCTGATTTTGAATTGATAAAATCTATAAAAAATTTAGCCCAATTTTCTCTTTTCATGACCGTTTTATTTTCAGAAAATATCTCTTCTTCATGCTCTGAAATGAGGCGTTTTTGCTTAGCAATTATATTTAGGGAATCCCAATTGGATTTCATTTCAGAAATTATTTCGCCCCAGATGATATCTTTAGCTCTTAACAGTGAGATATTACCTTTTAACTTTTCCTTGAGATATTTAATTTTGTCCTCAGCCTTTTGTAACTTCTGCTTGTTCTCATTCGCTTTATCTTCCCATGCTCGCATGATCTTGGTAGCTATTTCCAACTCTGGTTGAACCTTCTTACGATCTCGTTCTGCTAACTTTAATTCGGTGCCGAGCTGAACAACCTGTGCTTCAGGATCGGAATCAGCATCACCTGTAGGTGAAATAAAAGTGCAAGTGTGGTTTTCAATATGGTTTTGTAATGAGATAGCAGTCTGTTTTACTTTAGTCAATTCTTCATCCTTCTGCAACAATTGTTGATGCAGCTCCTCTTTTTCTTTCTCTACTTCTGCTACTTCAGCAGCCATTGAATGCTCTGTGGCTGGTAATTTTAACTTTTTCCTCAATGAGGATATTTCCATTTCTGCACTTTTCATGAGTTTTTGAACTGCAGCTTTATCATTGGGATCCACACCAATTTTCATAATGATCTTCTTTAATTCTTCATTTTGAATTGACAATGCTCTTGAATTAGCTTTCTCTATTTTAGATTGTTTAATGACTTTGGCAAGCATGTTTTCAGTCTTAACTGCTGTAGCATTAGTCTTACTCAAATCATTTACAATTAGTTGACCGGTCTGCATATGAAGGTTCATTTTATCCCAAAGTGGGATCTTTTTAACATCCATGGTTATGTTTACTTCCTTAAAGCTGCTCGAAGATCCAAGGGACATTCCTGTCGGATGCAATAGAGCCATCTTAAACTGATCCTTTTCAAGATCCATCACAGTCAATAATCTGGTCTGTTCAGTAGCTATGTGGTGCTCTGCTTGTGTTTCTATATTGGCTTTTATCCTCTGGTTTCTTTCCTCAATCTGTGTGAACATTTGCTTTACTGAAGGAGTCTTTTCCAAATAAAGTTCCTGTCTTCTAGGAGAAGAGGGAAGATCTTGTTCTTCATTGACATGGAGAGTAAAACCAGGTGAGTTGGAAGAATGGTCTTATGCTAGTTTGGTTCTTTTTTCCTCTCGGGGCTCCTCATCATCTATTTCAACAACATCTTCTCTACCTCTTTTGCTTGCCCTTTCCAAAATTGCAGGTGTTTGAATGCTGGTCTTTGATGAACTTGAATCACCTGGATTAGCCAATTTCTCTAGATCAGGTTTACTTACGTGGGAAAATGCAGCATACCCATTCTCCACCCTCTTCTGAGAAATTATTCCATGCGGATCATAAGGCCATTTTTCACCTAACAATAACTGTGTTTCTTCCAACATTTTTGAAACTTCATCAAAATCTTGTCTTGTGTTGATCACAAAAGGTCCCACACTCATGGGTAATTTATACATGACACCTTTCTTTATGGGGAGGAAGTGTACCTGGTCCACATTTAGGCTTTGTCTTATGAACTCCAAAGCGAAAAGCCGCATGGGTACAAACGTTGGGAGCCTATAGGGTTCAATGCTTGCTCTATACAACCTTATCTTTGAATACTCTTCAAATACAAACCAATCTCCAAATCTGCAATGGGGTCCTAGCTGTAATAATTCCCGAGCTTTTGTCAGGAAGCATGGAGGAAGAACTCCATTCAAAATTTTATAAGCAATAGTCATGAAATGACTAGCAAAATCAAATAGTCCTGCTTCATTCTCTTCTTTTCTTATCATGTCAGTCCAGAACAAAACTGATTGTTTACATTTGTTAACATCAACTATATTCAATCCCAAACTCATGAATTATTCGACATTCTGATATAAAAACAAGTAAACAAGCAATGATGGAAATCTGAAAAAACCTGTGAGAGGGAAAGCCATCAATTGAGAATTTACGATTTCCTGCCAGAAAGACGGAATATAAAGAACCACTCCTGGTTTCATCATCAGTGCAAACATACCCAAAACTAATTTATCAACTCTGTGATCATTATCTTTCCCCAAAATCTCTGTAATGCAACTGAGAATTGGCCTATACTCAGCGTTAAAAATCTCCAGACTGAGTTCTTCTCCTTTGAAATGAGTCCTCTCTGGATTCAATTTCAAAAATGACATACATTGACTAAACTCCTCGTTTGAAAGGTCTTCAAAATAATGAGCCAAAGAATCTTCAGAAAATTGTAGATATGACTCATTGTCTGGGAAGCACAATTCTTGGCGGACCAATTGCGTTGATACCTGCATAATATTTTCTCCCTGCGGGTTCATCATGAAACATTTGCCAGGGTACATTGAAGAGACTAGCCATGAGATGAACTCGGGAAACAGGTGGGTTTTTGGAATACAAGCAGAAAATACACTAGAACTCTTCATGGCGGCAAATACTGGGGATTTTTCAGTGTTTAGGGTCACTTGGTGATATAACAAGGGATGATTGACAGATTACAGGGTATCGTGAATGTCTTTTTCACTGTCGATGAGAGAACTGAAGCCTGATGAACCAGATAGGGATGCTTGTCTTGCCATGACTGACGGACAATGAAAAAAATATGGGGGTACTGGGCAAGGGAAAGGTGGCGGGAGCGAGACTCAAAAGGGAAAAAGAACTACAAACAAACAAGAATGGGACAAAGAGAAATTTAAAAGCTAAGAAAATCCATAATAAATGGCGGAATGACGTGTACAAAATCTTCGGAAGAGGATGACAGCTGTCTCCAACCTTGCTTGATGACGTCACTACGGGGGGTCCGGGAGTACGGCAGAGAATTTCAACCTATACCCCCCGTAGTAAATCTCAACCGTTGATCACGGCTCTCCCAAAATTTGACCAGTCAACTACGGGGGTTCCGGTTTAAATAACCAACGAGCTCTTTTCCGCCCCATAATGACCAATCCAGAACCACTTATCCGCGATCACCACCTCCGCTCAAGAAATTTCTTGGGGCTTAAGCTTAAATCAAAACATATATTTCAATAAGGTTAATATTCATCGAGCTTTGAAATGCTTCTTTTATGATATAGTATAAAAACTTTATACTATAACATATGATTTTTTTGATTTTCTAATTTTTTTGTATTTTTGATATTCAAAATAAAAATTGAAAAGGATATGCAAATACTATCTACAACATCTGGCTCCACCTGGGGATAGTGTTTTTACCACGAAACACTAAGAACCTGCAGATCAGTGCCTTCACTTCGGGCATGGAGTCACATATTGCTTGATGGAAAATGTACAATGATCACACCGGCTATATACAATGATGATGAAACTACTTCTTAGTGACGGAAATAATGCTTTAGATATTGCCCATTCAGAGGCATATATAATACTTCTCCTTCAAGATTTTCCAGCATGAAAGTGTTATTCATCTTAACTTCATTGATTTTGAACGGACCATACCACAAGGGATCAAATTTTCCGTGTTTACCTTTGTCTTCCCTTCGGGTATCCCACCTCAATACCAAGTCTCCCTTCTGAAACATGATCTCCTTTGCTTTCCTGTCAAATATTGTCTTCATTTTCTGCTGATAAGTGAGCAAGTTTTCCCGAACTTGATTTCTGTTTTCATTTAACTCCATTACATTGTTCATTCTTCTAATAATGGCATTTGGTTCTGTTTGAGCATCTTGGAGAAAGGAAATCACAGGTTTTGCCAACTAAGTGGGAAACAATGCTTGAGTACCATATACGAGCTCATAAGGAGACTTGCCAATAGACCTCCTAGTGGTCATCCTTGTTTCCCATAGAGCAAAAAATAACTTTGTATCCCAATTCTTTTGGTTTTCATTAATTGTCTTCTTCAGAATTCTTACCAATGTTTTGTTAGAAGATTCTGCCAATCCATTCCCCTGTGGATGATAAACTATAGAATGAGACAATATCACATTGTAAGTCTGACAAAAATTAATAAATCTGAGTGAACTGAAAACTTGGGCATTATCTGTCACAATCTTTATTGGACATCCAAACCTGCTAAAGATATTTTCTTCTAGAAACTTCATAACTACCAGATCATTTGCTTTCCTAGTGGGGATTGCCTCCACCCACTTTGTAAAATAATCTGTAGCGGTAAGGATCCACTTAAATTTCCCACTGGATGGTGGATTGATTTCTCCAATGAAATTTAATCCCCATTGTCTAAAAGGTTCTTCAACAAAAACAGGGAGAGGAGGTAAAGGAGCTAACTTTTTCTTCTCTGCAAATACATGGCATTTTTGACAAATTTTGACTGTTTATAAACATCCGCAAACACAGATGGCCAATAGAAACCTGATTTGAATATCTTATGAGCTGTTACCTTCTAGCTGTAATGACCTCCGCATAGGCATTCATGATATTCTTTGATTACTTCTGAAACTTCTTCCTCTATCAAACATAACAACAACACACCAGCAGGGTCCTTCCAATATAATTTTGCTTCAATTATGACATAAGGCTGAGCCTTAAGTTTTAAAGCTCTGTATTTAGTTCTATTAATTGAAGGAGGACAAGACAGAAAGCACAAATAATGAACATTATCCTTATACCAATCTGAGCAGAGAAATTTATACTTAATTGCTGTCTTTGACTGATTATCTCCTGTTTCTCCATCGACTTCATCCACAGGGGCCAACAAATTAATTCCCAATGCTTGGAAATTTGACTCTGTCAATAATTTGGCCAATCCCAATCCTTTGACCAGTTTGGTTGGTTTTACATCCAGGTCATATTCCTGAATTTTAGCGATCCATTTTCCCCTTTTACCTTCCACATCGCTCTGTACTAGGACATCTTTTACAGCTGAATTGGGAACATATGCGAAGATTTGAGAATGAAGGATATAAGTTCTGAAAGCTTTCAATGCTTTCACCAGAGCGTATACTTGTTTTTCCAATATATTATATTTCAATTCTGCATCTCGGAGAACTTTACTAAAATATGCTACAGGTTGTTCGTGCTTTTCTTCATTTCTCTGTAATAACATAGCTGCAATCGTCGAGGGAGATGCTAAGGAAAAAATTTGAAATGGCTTCAAGTAGTCTGGACTGATTAGAACAGGTGCTTCTTTTAAAGCCTCTTTAATCCTTTGAAAATACTCCCTTGCTTCTTTGTCCCACTTCACTTCTGCATCCTTTTTTAACATGTCTGTTATCTTTTTGACGATTTCTGCGTAATTGGAAATGAATCTTCTTAGAAAATTAATTTTTCCAAGAAATCTTTGAATATATTTTTTGCTTCGGGGCAGTGGAATGGATTGTATTGCTTCAACCCTCGCTGGATCTATTTTCACACCTTGTTTTGAAACAATATGACCCAATAGTTTACCTTCTTCCAGGGCAAACAAAGATTTTTTAGGATTGAGTGACAACCCATACTTTCTACACTTCAGGAAGGCTTTCTGCAAATGTTGTAAATGCTCTTCATCAGAATTTGAGAAAATTGTGACATCATCTAAATAAACCACCATGAACTAATCACCTACGAATGCAATATCCATCGCTCTTTGGAATGTGGCCCCCGCATTCATCAGGCCAAATGGCATCCTGGCGTACATGAATGTTCCCCAGGGCGTAGTGAAGGCAGTTTTCTTCTGATCTTCTTTCTCCACAGCCACCTGGTTATACCCTGAAAATCCATCCACCATAGATAATCTATAAGCTCCAGTCACTTTTTGTAAGACAAAATCCATTTTCGGCAAAGGATAATTATCTTTCAATGAAGCCCTGTTCAAATTCCTGAAATCTACGCACAACCTTATCTCTCCATTTTTCTTTCGGACTGGTACAAGATTGGAAACCCAATCTGAATATCTGAGTGGAACGATTATCTTGGCTTGCAGCAATTTCTTTATTTCCTTTTCGATCGGAGCCAACAGCAATGGATTAATTTGTCTGAGCTTCTGTTTATGTGGCTTGACTCCATCCTTCAGTGGGATTTTATGCTGTATGATACTCTTATCATATGTCTTCAAATCATCATAAGACTAAGCAAATACATCCTTGAATTGTTTGAACAAATCTACATACCTTTCTTTGTAGTCCTACGGGACCCCTTTGAACAACTTAATCATTTTAGGCTCCTGTTGAGTCCCTAAATTGCAATCTTCCACCTGCTCATCTTGGTTTGCTTTCTTCTGATTCACTGCAACATCATTTGTATCAAACAGTATTTCAAGAGGCACCAAGCCTCTTGGTAAACGTTATCTTTCAGCTGAATGATCTCTTGATCACCAATATTCTTTTTTAGAGTCTTACCAGCCAATTCATCTTCATCTGATTCCAAATCAATCTGATGATCTTCAATATCTTCAATCATCAACATAAACTGCTTAATCTGTTCATCATCCTCAAAGACCTGCCAGTGTTTAATATTGTCAGGGATCGAAGGTCTATGTCTCATCTCAATTTCATACCTTAGTTTCGGACTGATAGGAGGCTTGAATGTACTTGCTGCAACCGCCAAAGAATCAGCCATTCTATTCTCTTCCCTTGGAACAAACTATAAGTTGAAGGCTTCAAAATAATTTTCGATCAGATCCCAGACCTCATTCTGATATGCTCTTAACCTGGGATGTTTAGTTTGACATAAATTCTTGATCTGTCTTATAATTAATTTTGAATCCCCAAACACAGTCATAGACTAAATTCCCATCTGCTTAGCTCTCTGCAAACTAATAATTAATGCTTCATATTCTGCAACATTATTAGTGGATTCAAACTCCAATTTGAAAGAAAAAGGCACAAGATTACCTTCCGGAGAAACAAAAATGAAATCAGCTCCAGTGCCTTCTTTGGAAAACGCACCATCAAAATAACACTTCCACAGCTTATCTGAATGTAGCTCCTTATGTACAATTGCTGAAGGGAGCTTCCCTTGAGATTCTTCAGCAAATTATACATCTTCATGCAGCATGAAACAAGAGAGGTCATCCTTCTCTTGGCCATAAATTGGTGAATTACTTGCATCTTTCTTGGTAGCAGTTTTTTGAAATCTAGTCTCTCTATACAACCTTCTTTCTTCACCATTGAAAACGGGAATGATAGCATATGTAAAGTCCAGCTTCAAAACTCCTCCAAGCTTTGCCCCCCATGATCTAGATAATAACATACCAAACCTGGCTGGAATATCTCCCACTACAACATCCATCATAATGCTTTTGGCTGGGATTTGAGCCAATGAAACAACCATATCCTTAATAAGACCCACACACTTAACCCTTTTTGAGTCAAAAGAGTAAAGGTCTATGTATGGCTTAGTGATTTTTAAATTTAACTCTTTCATCACACTCAATGGCATCAGATTGTGTGATGCGCCAGAATCTAGCATACAATTATGCAAAACAAAATCATGTAACAGAAGTGATATATAAAAATGAGGGACAGATGAATCTACCTCTTCAACATGAGGTCCAAATGTAACCACTGGCTTTTCTTCCTGCAGATTTACTGTATCACTCACTTCGTCAGGCTGAGACAGATTGATAAATTCAGCAATCTCTTTCTTGTAACCAGGTGTTTTTATTAATTCAAGAAGAGGTACTTGTATTTTCACTTTTTCTAACTCTTTCGACAAACTAAAAGTTTGATTTGATTTTGTAAACTTTTCAGGTTCTTCTTGATCTTTCTTGGAACTTAGATCTTGATTAGAAACAGTAACCACTTTCTCCAAAATGTTAGAATCTTTAACTTTTGTCTGAGAAGTTTCAGCTTGCTGCTTTCCTTTCTCTCCTTCTTCATTCATGGGCTTTTTCCCCTTAGCTATTTTCTTAGTTTGATCTTTCTGTAATGGAGTCGCCATTGGAGTAGGTACTGCTTCTAATTCTTTTTTCTCATTATCTTGAGTCCTTAACCTCTTTTTTGACCTCAAATCATACTTTTTATGCAACTCAGATTGCATAAAGTCCGTGAATTGTCTGCAGTAATCATCCATCTCTTCTTGATCGAATGAGAGATCATCTTCTTCATATTCCTTCACCCCTTCTTCATCTACTTCTTCTTATGTTTCATCATCTTCCATGTACACAACAGAGATCCGAGCATCATCCTCTCTCTCATCATCATCATCTGTTGAACGAGACGGAACCGCCTCTATGTACAAAAGTGCTTGCACCTGATCTTGATCTTTCTTTTCTCTTTGTAGAATCTGTAGGGGCTATTTCTTGAATTGGGGATTAAAAACCCCTTTGTTCTGTCTTGCAGGCTTACTATCTATTTCCAATTTCACCAATTTATTGGACAGATTTTTTATAACCTTAGTCATATCAAAAATTCTTTGTTCTTGAGCCGAGGTTTCTTCTTTAGATTTTCCTTTATCTTGAAATTTACCAGTAGCGGACATATTAGCCTCAATCTCCAGAGCATCAGTTTGAATCTGCTCCAATGTAGGTGACCTCCTTTCCCTCAATGTGAAATTGAATTCTGGTTCAAAAGCACCAGCAAAAACAACCCTTGCTCCAATAGGAGGGGGTTTCATTTCAACCGGCAAACTATTATACAATTTATTAAATCTTTTCACAAAATCTTTCATGCTTTCATCAAATTTCTTCTTTATTGCATTGAACTCTGTCAAAGAATAGCCATGGTCCCTTTTTTACCCCATCTCTCAGTGAAACGCATTTCTAGGGTATCCCAATAATTTATGGTACCATTAGGAAATCCTTTAAACCATTTCCTTGCCTCTCCACTTAGAGACTGGACAAAAAGTCTCATTACAACGTCCAAATGTTCAACATTTAAATTCTCGGCAAATGTGCAAAACAGGGGCAAGTGTTGTTCTGCAGTTATTTCGTCTTCACCAGTAAATCTAGGGAGTAACTTGAGATACTCCTGAGGCATATCATGTAGTGGTTGGGGTATATTCAATGGTGCATATCTATTCATCAGGAAAGCAGGGGCTGCAGGGACTGCCATGTTTACGCCCGGGTTAACTGCTCCTTGAGCGGGGGTAAAATGAATACCAGTTGTAGGAGAGGATGAATGAGGTGGAACAACTGATATAGGAGTTGGAGTATGAACGACTGCAGAAGAGCTGGAAACTATATGGGGCTGAGTTTCTGTAAAAGGAAAAGACACAAACTCCAAATATTGCTCTTCTAATGTGGGTTCTTGAAAACGAACGAGTGATGGTGACGACTCTTCTTCCGAGAAAGTGAGTTTCTTGGAAGCTTTCTTGGATATGAAAGTGCGTGAACTGCTGCCTGATGCGAGTAGTGTAGTTTCTGGTGTATCAAATATTTTTAGTTTCTGGCCCTTCTTTGAAACAAGCTTCTCAGGATCAGACAAAACAGGAACGGTTGGCTGAGAGGAATTCGACCTCGTGTGAGGTTTCTTGGGAGCCAGAGCTATTTTCAAACAAACACAGCGTACTATTTCCTCCTCTCTGAACAACCAGAGGAAATGTAAAACAAAACCCAGGGAAAATCTTCGAATCTTCGGTCCCCGGCAATGGCGCCAATTAATGTTGTTCCTTGAGAAACAATTTCTTGCTATGTAAAGAAATACGTGCTCAAGGCATTAAAGATTATGTCACAAACAAAAGTATATCTGTCCCTGTTTTATAAACCTTCAAACATTAATTATATAATCTTCAAATATTAAACCCATGTAAGGTTCTGCAATGCCATATTCTCCTTATGCTGAAATGAAAGGATGGAAGAAACAAGAAAGCAAGGATTTCAATTTGATATGCTGCTTGAAACAGAATCTATCAGTGTAAAATCCTGAAGGAATGAGTAATGACAATGTTAAAATAGAGGAGCGCCCATTAAGGTTTATTTAAATCTTAAATACACATGTATCTAGAGACCTGCAGCTCAAATTACTCTATTTTACTCATAGATATGGAAAACATAATGAAAACTGAGAAACTATTCAGCATAAACAGAATGAAGGAAACTTGTAAAAACTTTTCATTAATTCAATATTCTTCAGTACAAAGTTTTAGCTTCAAGGTCCCAAAACTCGGAACCTTCCCAAAACTCGGAACCCTCATCTTTCTTGAAATTTTCCTTTAATACATTATCACAAGACAGTTTCCAGTAATGAAACTGATTCTAACTGCTCCAACTAATTCCAATTGATTAAACCACTAACTGTTATGGAAGCACATGCTTCGGAAAGTCCTATTACATTTACATAGTTTTGAAAAATAAAATGAGAATTTTAAAACTCCTAATCTATGAGAACATCTGTTCCTAAAGCTATTGCTGAATCAACAGCTGCTTTTGATTGAGCCATTGGGATCTCTTTTGCTGTATCCACGGAAAAAGTTTTGCATTTTTTCCAAAGTTCACCTTGAGTTGTAGAAGCGTTCTTGTAACTAAGATATTCCAATCTAAATGCAACAGCCTGACTATGAGTAAGTCTTTATGTGAAGAGTGTTTTAACCATCCATAGCAAGTTGAAATGCCTCTGCAAAAATTTAAATACTGTTTCTCCCCTTAAAACTTGAGTTTTTTCGTGCCTGCTATCTCCCCTGCTTTTTGCCAGTGTTAGTGCATCTTCATAAAACTTCCACGTCAAAATATTTCCCTTTTCTGTCTAGCATGATGCTAAACCTGTCCTGATCAATTTATCAAATGTTATGTCAAACTTCTTTACTACCTCCTTTATTCCCAGTAACCTTTTCTCTGCTACTTGTCGAAGATTATTCTTAATTATCATCTTATTGACTTCTTCAGCGTAAAAATATCTGTCTTGTATTTCCATATCTTCTAACTCCTCATCTGATTTTGAATTGATAAAATCTATAAACTTTTTAGCCCAATTTGCTCTTTTCATGACCGTTTGCTTTTCAGACAATATCTCTTATTCATGCTCTGAAATGAGGTGTTTTTCCTTAGCAATTATATTTAGGGAATCCCAATTGGATTTCATTTCAGAAATTATTTCGCCCCAGATGATATCTTTAGATCTTAACAGTGAGATATTACCTTTTAAATTTTCCTTGAGATCTTTAATTTCAGCCTCAGCCTTTTGTAACTTCTGCTTGTTCTCATTCGCTTTATCTTCCCATGCTCGCATGATCTTGGTAGCTATTTCCAACTCTGATTGAACCTGCTTACGATCTCGTTTTGCTAACTTTAATTCGGTGCTGAGCTGAACAACCTGTGCTTGAGGATCAGAATCAGCATCACCTATAGGCGAAATAAAAGTGCAAGTGTGGTTTTCAATATGGTTCTGTAATGAGATAGCAGTTTGTTTTACTTTAGTCAATTCTTCATCCTTCTGCAACAATTGTTGACGCAGCTCCTCTTTTTCTTTCTCTACTTCTGCTACTTCAGCAGCCATTGAATGCTCTGTGACTGGTAATTTTAACTTTTTCCTCAATGAGGATATTTCCATTTCTGCACTTTTCATGAGTTTTTGAACTGTAGCTTTATCATTGGGATCCACACCAATTTTCATAATGATCTTCTTTAATTCTTCATTTTGAATTGACAATGCTCTTGAATTAGCTTTCTCTATTTTAGATTGTTTAATGACTTTGGCAAGCATGTTTTCAGTCTTAACTGTTGTAGCATTAGTCTTACTCAAATCATTTACAATTAGTTGACCAGTCTGCATATGAAGGTTCATTTTATCCCACAGTGGGATCTTTTTAACATCCATGGTTATGTTTACTTCCTTAAAGCTGCTCGAAGATCCAAGGGACATTCCTGTCGGATGCGACAGAGCCATCTTAAACTGATCCTTTTCAAGATCCATCACAGTCAATAATATGGTCTGGTGAGTAGCTATGTGGTGCTCTGCTTGTGTTTCTATATTGGCTTTTATCCTTTGGTATCTTTCCTCAATCTGTGTGAACATTTCTTTACTGAAGGAGTCTTTTCCAAATAAAGTTCTTGTCTTCTAGGAGAAGAGGGAAGATCTTGTTCTTAATTGACATGGAGAGTAAAATCAGGAGAGTTGGAAGAATGGTCTTCTGCTATTTTGGTTCTTTTTTCCTCTCGGGGCTCCTCATCATCTATTTCAACAACATCTTCTCTACCTATTTTGCTTGCCCTTTCCAAAATTGCAGGTGTTTGAATGCTGGTCTTTGATGAACTTGACTCACTTGGATTATCCAGTTTCTCCAGATCAGGTTTACTTACATGGGAAAATGTAGCATACCCATTCTCCACCCTCTTCTGAGAAATTATTCCATGCAGATCATAAGGCCATTTTTCACCTAACAACAATTGTGTTTCTTCCAACATTTTTGAAACTTCATCAAAATCTTGTCTCGTGTTGATCACAAAAGGTCCCACACTCATGGGTAATTTATACATGACACCTTTCTTTATGGGAAGGAAGTGTACCTGGTCCACATTTAGGCTCTGTCTTATGAATTCCAAAGCGAAAAGCCACATGGGTACAAATGTTGGGAGCCTATAGGGTTAAATGCTTGCTCCATACAACCTTATCTCTGAATACTCTTCAAATACAAACCAATCTCCAAATCTGCAATGGGGTCCTAGCTGTAAGAATTCCCGAGCATTTGTCAGGAAGCATGGAGGAAGAACTCCATTCAAAAATTTATAAGCAATAGTCATGAAATGGCTAGCAAACTCAAATAGTCCTGCTTCATTCTCTTCTTTTCTTATCATGTCAGTCCAGAACAAAACTGATTGTTTATGTTTGTTAACATCAACTATATTCAATCCCAAACTCATGAATTCTTCGACATTCTGATATAAAAACAAGTAAACAAGCAATGACGGAAATCTGAAAAAACCTGTGAGAGGGAAAGCCATCAATTGAGAATTTACGATTTCCTGCCAGAAAGATGGAATATCAAGAACCACTCCTGGTTTCATCATCAGTGCAAACATACCCAAAACTGATTTATCAACTCTGTGATCATTATCTTTCCCAAAAATCTTCGTAATGCAACTGAGAATTGGCCTATACTCAGCGTTAAAAATCTCCAGGCTGAGCTCTTCTCCTTCGAATTGAGTCCTCTCTGGATTCGATTTCAAAAATGACATACATTGACTAAACTCCTCATTTGAAAGGTCTTCAAAATAATGAGCCAAAGAATCTTCAGAAAATTGCAGAGATGACTCATTGTCTGGGAAGCACAATGCTTGGCAGACCAATTGCGTTGATACCTGTAGAATATTTTCTCCCTGCGGGTTCATCACGAAACATTTTCCAGGGTACATTGAAGAGACTAGCCACGAGATGAACTCGGGAAATAGGTGGGTTTTTGGAATACAAGCGGACAATACACCAGAACTCTTCATGGCGGCAAATACTGGGGATTTTTCAGTGTTTAGGGTCACTTGGTGATATAACAAGGGATGATTGACAGATGACAGGGTATCGTGAATGTCTTTTTCATTGTCGATGAGAGAACTGAAGCCTGATGAACCAAATAGGGACGCTCGTCTTGCCATGACTGACGGACAATGAAAAAAATATGGGGGTACTGGGCAAGGGAAAGGTGGTGGGAGCGAGACTCAAAAGGGAAAAAGAACTACAAACAAACGAGAATGGGACAAAGAGAAATTTAAAAGGCTAAGAAAATCCATAATAAATGGCGGAATGACATGTACAAAATCTTCGGAAGAGGATGACAGCTGTCTCCAACTTTGCCTGATGACGTCACTACGGGGGGTCCGGTAGTACGGTAGAGAATTTCAACCTATACCCCCCGTAGTAAATCTCAGCCGTTGATCACGGCTCGCCCAAATTTGACCAGTCAACTACGGGGGTTCCGGTTTAAATAACCAACGAGCTCTTTTCCGCCCCGTAATGACCAATCCAGAACCACTTATTCGCGATCACCACCTCCGCTCAAAAAATTGCTCGGAGCTTAAGCTTAAATCAAAACATATATTTCAATAAGGTTAATATTCATCGAGCTTTGAAATGCTTCTTTTATGATATAGTATAAAAACTTTATACTATAACATATGATTTTTTGATTTTCTAATTTTTTTGTATTTTTGATATTCAAAATAAAAAAATTTAAAAGGATATGCGTATATGATCTACAACAGTGAGAATATCTCAATATAATACAAGCTTAAGAATGTGTTGAAGCACTAATAAAGTCAAGACAAGTAGTACTACAAGTTTGTCGTTGAAAGGGAAATAAGCTCAATATTGTTACCCAGTGACCAAGGAAAAGGCCATCTCCACATAAGAATTTGAATTTTTTTAAGAAATTAAAGTATGTATTGTCAAGATGTACCAATAAGTCCAATAAGTTATCAAATAAGAGGTATGTAACTCCAAGGTATGTATGCTCATGATTTTTTTATATTTATAATATATTTAATAATTCTTGTTTATAGCTAGTATAGGTAAAATATTGTAATACCTAGACAACATGTATCCTTATTTTCTAAGTTTTACAAGTATTATAAGATTTCAAGTAGAAGTCCTTGATTAAAATAAGGAGAAACTTTTATAGGATCCCATCCTCCATGGTTATGAAGGAGATACAACTTGTTAAATTAAATCATTTTCATGGTATCACGTGCTTTTCTTAAAGTATGTATTACGAGTATAGAAGACCATGGCTTACACTTCATGGAATTCTACAAGGTTGATCCAGTAAAACATCTCAAGGTATGCCTTGAAACATACATCCTATAAAATTCTCTTCATCTTTTTTTGAAATTTATGTTACCAACATCATTATGTATAGCTCTCTTGAATCTAAAATATTCTTATTTAGGGTGATTCATCATCCGATAAATCTACCCAACTTATATCTCCGATTTTTTTATATAAAAGAACCCACTCTTTGGAAAACCCTAACCTAAGTTGATATGATTTAATGTGTGAAAAATCTAAGCCCACTTAGGGTTTATAATGAATAAATTTTCTATTTTGATTGATATATTGATGATTTCATGTTTGGGGCTTTGATATGATCATGTAAGCTCTAATGTATTAGGTTGAAATGGTGTTGTTCGAAATCCAAAACCTTTGATGTTTTGGTATAATAGGTTTTCTTTGTTATGAATCGAAACCCTAGGTTTTGGTTAGGTCTACAATAAAAAAGTCCTTAAAGTCCTAGGAATGAAACCCTAGGTATGTGTTCATTTGGTTGAAACTATAGTAGAAGTTATTCTTGTTGATTCGATTTCTGTTTTGGTTGTTATGGCTCATGTATGAAATATAGGGTTTACATAAAATCTTAGTGGGAAGTCTAATGTATATGACTGAAAGTTATTAGATAATTTTTATTTTATTTTGACTTATTCCTAGGGATCACTATATGAGAGAACTAATCCTATGTAACCTCGATTAAGCTATTGATGTGTATTTAGGGTTTGTAACAAACTCGGGCTAGAAGCTAAAGTATTGAAGTATAGTCTCATGATGATTATGTTTGATTCTTCCGCTCACTATAAGATTGTTTTTTGAATAACTTCATGCTTCTATAGATTTGGTTGTACTTGTTGTCTAAGATGTTCACGTACATCATATTTGAGTTTGTAAAAATGTATCGTAATAGAAGACGATATGTTAAGCATGATGAGAATCATAGAAGCCATAGAAATATTCGCCAACACCTAAGGAAGAAGTTGATCTTCCTAGATTAATAGGGAGCCCGGATAAAGACGAAGTGATGGTTATGGTTCTCTACTTCATGTTTCATGCACTAGACGAGGACTAATGTCGTAAAGTCTTAGTGAGGCAGTATGAGTATGAATCATGGTCATGATTGGATAATGCTTTGTTGAGGTGTTGTTGTAAAAATGAAATAAGGATCTGATTGAAGAATACATTGTTGCATGCAAAGTAGGAAAGGAAGGTGAGTGATTGAGAATCTTCGCCAAAGATTCATTTGATAGTCCTATCGTGTTGAGAAGCAACAACTATTTTCTTGAAAGAACCCGAGAGGTTGGTGTTTTTTTATGAACATGTGAAAGTATATTGTTGATTGGGTTGTTTTTGTACATGTGAATCTCCCGAAAGTTTGACAAGCATAATGGTTACCACCGGCTTGATCATGAGAGATTGTTGAGGCTTTGTGAGTAAAGCATTGCCCGGAAGGAAATCGAGCCGACACTTTGTTTTGATGTTTGGTAGGGATGGTGGAATTGGGTGGATGTGCACCTAGTTCCCGATTTAATGGTTAGTAAGTAAACCTGATGGTAACTATAAAGGTCAAACCTTTAGTCCATCTTAGTCCCACTTAGATATATTTCCCTAGTGAGGAATCTATTTTGTGGTATTGGTGCCTAAACAATTAAGAGATCAAATGGGTAGATTTTCTCGGTGAGGAATCTAGTTCATGGCATTGTTGTGCCTAAAATTCTTCATAGATAACATGATATATTCCATGTACCTCTTTAATTATATGTGAATACCTTCTTATTTAAGAGGGAGTGTTGAAGAATGTAACTTCGTGTCGGTCTTCATTATTAATATATTTGTGAAAAATCCTGGATGCGTGTGATAGACCAAGCTAATCGAGCTGTGCCACTTGGACACAAGGTGTCAGGGGCACCTTTCCTCCCCATGTAACACACATGGCCACCCGATACGGGTTTAAATGTTGGATCGTGGGGAATTCACTTTCCACCCTGCTGACCTCCCATCGACATCCTCCGACTTAATCATCGTCCCTAGCACATTTACTTCGACAGTCTCGCCTTGGCCACCTCCCTTGGCCCTTAAATATGCTACCCATGCTCCTTCTTTTCCATTTTCCTCTCCCTTCAAGCACTATGAAGACACACTTGGTGTCTCTACCAAGCCTCGACTCCTTTGCTTCGTCGTTCCTTTCTCCTTTGTTATATTTTTCTTTGTACTTCATTCCCCCATCGCTCCCTCGAACACTCCTACTATTAATTAATCATCTTAAACCCATTCCCACTCCATCCGCCATGCCTAGATCGACATCACATGAGGTACCGCAGCAGAAGGGGATGTGGCCTTCCCTCCATACCTCCCACCTCTCGCTCTGCGGCCACGACGGTGAATTTCTCAACTGACTAGGCGAAGCCGAAAAATCCTCGACACCATCAATATCTCTACTCGCTTGTCTCTCCACCCACTAGTTTCTCCTTTTGAACCCTCTGGCTCCCGCCTCTCCCCGAGAAAAATACTCCCACAATTCCACCATCTCTCTCGGTCCCTCGCCTTCTCCCCCGCAAGATGGTGGCTACGGTGTAGAGTGCTTCAAGCGCCGACTCATGACGGCTCCCGGCCGGACGAGGAGGAAACAGAAAGGTGCGGTGTCTGATACACATGCGACTTCCTCCATTTCGCCCGATGCCCACGTGGTGCTTCTTCCACCATAAATAGCCCACGTGTCCAAGCTGTGAGGAGGACGATTCAGATTATGCATCTGCACTGTCGAAGAGCCACTCCAACCTCTAGAAAATGATGATAGCTCTCCATCCGCTTAATTTTGGGTGCTTTTCTCTTATTCTAGTCATCATTTTGTTATTTCAAGGTTTCTAGTGTTATGGTTATGTCTAGTGTTCGGTTCTCGTCTTAAACTTATCACTTGTGAGGCTGGTTTCCCACTATGGGCACCGTATTATCAACTCTTTATGCTCTACTCTTTGGGCTAGTTTCCCCGTTTGGGGCAGCCCCTTTTTTGTGATTTTGATATCGAAACTTCCTCCGGAATTGGCTTTCCAACTGTGAGGAGCAGAAATGTAATCTTTGGGACCTGTATGATATAATAGAAGTAGTATAATTAAGAATATATATATATATATTTGTGAAAAATAATTTAGTATTATTAAATGACTTATTAAAGCATGGGTTTCATGCTTGGGTCATATTATTTAGGTCAAAGTCCCCATTGTGGACTTCTAGGATTTATAGAGCCATTACAGATTTAAATTGACCCATTCTTGGCTTTTGAATCATGTAAAAAGGTCTTTCTCAAAGTCATTTATTGTTTTAGAATCCTCCATCATGTCATCCTCTTCATCAACTCGGCCCTCTTCAAGTCAACTCTTCATCTTCGAAGTCAACCTCAAGGAATTACTATCAAAATGAACTCAATCGTGGCCTAAATGAAGTCATAACTATTCACAAAGTCATGTTGACTTATTAACTATAGGGAAACCACTACAAATAATCATGTAAGGACTTCATTACAAATAAGAAAGTTCGGATCATTTCTAAAGATCGGAAATTACAAAGATGCAAGTTATATCAAGCTCGGATATTACGGTGATAAAGTTCAGAATTTTATCAAGTTTTGGTGATACTATAGTTCATTTTTATCTCGGGAATATGATTTGGTACTACCATTATGGACTCATCATAGCAATAAGGTGTCATGATTTCAGAGTTGCCATTACAATTTTAGAGCTACCACGGGAGTAAATATTTGGTGCTACTTTAGCAGACAAACGCTTTATTCTTTCATCATATCACAAAACTCGGATTCAGACTTACGTTTGTGGATAAAATACCTTGGTGTTATTGCTGAAAGGAGGACTTGGTGCTATTGCATAGATGAGGTCTCGACACTATAGCAAAGCGAGAGTCATTGGTGACATCAATGTTGATGTCTTGGTACAATCATGGATCTTCGTATGATAACACGGTGAAGGATGACTTAATGGAGGAAGTCTCTAGTATAAGTCTTGGTTGTTTCATCTTGAATATACTAAAGGAAGAACTTTGAATGGGTTTTCCCCAAAGAGTGGGGGTTTTTCCCGACCGATGCCTACATATTATGTCTTCTATATTTTTATCGAATTAGTATTTATGATAAGAAAATATAAATTTAAAAGAACATATAATAACAATGAAATACAACACAAGATAATGTGATAATAAGAGAAATTGATTAACTTCCATCTGCCCTTGATTTCTCAACAAAGGTTAATATCATCAACCATATATCATCTACAATTAACATTTTTTGTGCAGCTGACACATGTGGCTATCGGATTTGATAGCCATCATTTTGTCCTTTTTCTTATTTATATATGATACCCGAGAACTCATATTTCCTATTCACAATTTTTCTTATTTTCTACGGGACATTATAGTTATCAAGTTCATCTCTATTAGATCAAAAAATTGGGAAATGTTCCTTTCTAATGGGCTCATTGTTATAATTAGGTTATTCGAATCAAGTTAAATTAATAAAAAAATTGTAATAAAAAAATAAAAAAAATTGATTCTTATATTAAAAGAGGTTATGAAAACAAGTAAACTATGCGTTAAAATTTTTTAGTTTCTAAATTTTGTATTAAAATATGGTACAAAAAGGTAAGTTTGTAGTTCATATTAAAAATATAAAATAATTAGTAAATTTTATTTGTGAGATTTTGTAAGATATGTATTCGCCATTTTTCTTGTATTGAATTTCCACACGCTTAATTTTTTCTTATTATAAATACAATTAAAATTTTCTTATAATGAATACACCAAATATTCCAGAGAGAGTTTCTATAGTGAGTTTCATAGGACTCAATGAAAAAAAATTATTATTGAGCCCAAACTAGATAAATATATTTAAATACAAATTATATATCGAAAAAAATGAAATTGTGGATGGGAAATGAGATTCCTCCATTTAATCATTTTCTATCTACTTTCACCAAACTCACAAAAATGGGAGGAGTCCACATTTTCTTCGAGAAACTACCATTATGATATTCCATATAATCCTTCTCTACATGCTTTCCTAGCACTCACAAAATTTGGGGAGTCCACATTCTCTTCAAAAAAATACCATATGTAGTGGTGGGACAATGTGCTGAAATATCATCCTTAGAACCACTTTCCGAAAAATCCATGAATTATTCTAACATATGCTTAATGAGATATTTGCATCCACATATGATTTTCTTTTCTATGCGATTTCTCAAATTTGTGGCAATGATATTTTTTCTTCTTCTTCCCTTCCCGCTCTTCGAGTTTAGTTCTAGATGTAGTTTCCAACACTTTCCTTTCGTATGAGCATCAAAGTTATAGTGGTTGCAATTATATTGTATTTTTAGAGTGGTTTTTTGTGGTTGTAATTTTTTTTCCTTACCCCCTTTCCATTGATTCTTCCCCTTATTTGGAAGCTTCATGTTGTTCCTTCTGATCTATACTTGATTTCCCTTTCTTCTAGAATATTTTTTTCTAGGTATTTTTCTCATACAAAAGCTTTATCCACCATTCTAGTTTCAAAAAACACACTTTCTTTTTTCAAATGGTTGTGTAGACCCCCATATATCTGAGGAGTACATCTAGGCTCTTGGGAGAGATACCTAGCATGATTTTCCATCTTCCTAAATTCGTAGTGTATTCTTTTACACACTACCCCTATCTTAGCCTAAAATAATGCTAGCAGATCCACCAACCCTTCATAGTTTTCAATTGAATTTCTATAATAGATTATGAATTTGTACTATAATAAAACCTCCACCAAAATTATTATCTATTCTATAACAATTTCCCCACATATTATTTGAATCATTCATCATCATATTAATCCATTTTGAAAGAATTCCTCTTTCATTTCTAGAGCCACGAGGCATAGTTTTTCCCCGGTTCCTCTAGTTCTTCATACAAATATTTTAGCCTTGGAAAAGAGGGAGAAATACTTATAGAATGTTTTTTTTATTTCATATGGCACACATATCGATTTGATCTATTAGGTACTCCTTTAGTGAATAATTTTTCTTTACATGAAAAGAAAAATTGTGAGTACTAGTTCTATCTCTTCTTTATTCTTATTCGCCTACAAAGTATCTATCTGAGAGCTTATGTTCTCAATGGATCGCTTTTAAAGTTCTCAAATAGATTACCATTTTCTCACTATATTAACACCTCACCAACATTATTTCCTATTATGGCCGTTGTTTCTCACATATTTTGGGGTTGTAACTTATATCATGGGGTTTTGGCTAGATTTTCAACAACATAGAGGAGTTACATCCATTAACATTCACTCTTATTTGGTATTGTTGATATATAAAGAGTGAAATCTGCCAATATAATGTATAATAATAAGTTTAGAAGTGGAATAACATACTCCTATACCTTCACTAAAAATAGTTAATTCATGGATGGAAAATGAACTGAGAAGGAATGAAAAGGGTTATGGAAAATTGCTAAAATTAGTGCAAATTTGGGCACTTCTTAGCTTGGTTGGAATTTAGAAATGAAATTTTGAACCCACCCTCAGGCACATTGATGATGAAGGAATTGATGTACTTGATGAGGCATTATTGGTTAGTTTTCACATCATATTACATCCCACATGTGCATAGAGTGACTTCAAACACCATTATAAATACATCAAATTGAACTACATCTAGTTCTACTTCCTTAATAAAATAAAAATTAATATAAAATTTGATTCTCAATGGTTGGTTACCTATATTTCCATATTTAATTTACAATCCAATTGGATATGGGCTTGGGTGATCATGAAATTCCAATCCCAATTTTCTTACCAAGTTTACTAGAATGACATTTTATTATTATCGTGAGTCAAACAAAGCATCAAATTTTGTTTTCTTGACATATATTTTCATATGGAAGAATATATTCATCTCCTTCTCTTCATGGTGTTGAAGGATACACGGATTCACTCCATTATACATTGATGTGTAGGCAATATTATGCATCCACATATGAGTTGCTTTCCACACGATTTCTCAAATTTGTGGCAATGAGATTTTTCTTCTTCCTCCCTCTTCCAGTTCTTCGGATTGAGTTCGGATGCAGTTTCCAACACTTTCCTTTGTATGCTCATCAATGTTATAGTGGTTTCATTTTTGTGGGTATTTTTTAACTAGTGTGGTGTGGTTGTCATCGTTGTTTTTCCTTTAGCCCCTTTCCATTTCCTTATCCCTTATTTAGAAGTTTCATGTTGTTCCCTTTTCTTGACCCACTGGATTTCCCTTTCTTCTAGTCTATTTTTTCTAGATATTTTTTCCTGTACAAAAGCTTCATCCACCATTCTAGTTTTGAAAAACATCACTTGCTTTTGCAAATGGCTATGTAGACCCCTAGATATTTCCACAGGCGGTGGGTTCTGGGAGAGATACCTAGCTTCATTGTCATATTCCTCAATTATATAGTGTATTCATGTACAATCTACCCCTATCTTAGCATGAAGTAATGCCACCAAATCCATTGACCTCCATAGGTTTTAATTGATATCTAATAAATTACCAATTTGTACTCTAATAACACCTACACCAAAAATTATTCTCTATTCTGAAAAATATATCCACATATTATTTGAGTCATTCATCCTCATATTAAGTCACTCGAATAATAACTCTTTTAATTTCTAGGGCATGAACCATAGAATCAATTTTTTTGTCTTGACATGTATATTTACATGGAAGAGTCTGTCATTTCCTCTTCATGATTTTCAGAATACATATATTCACTCAATTATATATTGAGGTTTGTAAATATTTGCAGCCACATCCGATTTTATCTCCACATGATTTCTAAATTTTTTCTGGCAATGAGATTTTTCTTCTTTCTCCTTCCTCCAGTTTCTTTGGGTTGAGTTCTATGTATTTTCAAACACTTTCCTTTTGTATGACCATCTACATTATATCGGTTGTAGTTATGGTGGGTATTTTTGAACTGGTGTGGTTTTGTTGTCATCCTTATCCCCTTTCCATTGCGTGTTCCCTTATTGGAAGCTTCATTTTGTTCCTTTTCTTTGACTTTGGTTGATTTACCTTTCTTCTAGTTTATTTTTTCTTCGTGTTTTTCCCATACAAAAGCTTCATCCACCATTCTAGTTTCGAACAACATCACTTGCATTTAGAAATGGTTGTGTAGACCCTGATATTTGAGGAGTACATTTGGGTTATTAGGAGAGTATCCGCACGGTGACCTAGCATCAATGTCATCTTCATAGAATTATACTCGTGTATTATTGTACACTCTACCCCTATCTCATCCCGAGTAATGCCACTCGCATCCACCGACCCTCCATAGTTTTTAATTGAATTTCTCTAATATATTTCCAATTTGTACTTTAATAACACCTCCCACCAATATTCTTCTCTATTTTGGAAAAAATATATCCACATATTATTTGAGTCATTCATCCTCATATTAATCCATTTAGAAGCACCTTTGTTCATTTCTATGCCATGAAGAATAATTCTCCGGTTCCTTTTCTTCTACTTCTTCATACACAACCCTTAGCCTTGGAAAAAGAGGTCGAATTACTTGTATAATGTTATTTATTACGGATGTCACAAATATAAATTTGATACATTGGGTACTCCTTTAGTGGATGATTTATTTTACATTATTTGTGAGTACTAGTTCTAACACCTCTTTATTATTATTCGCCTACATAGTATCTATCTCAAGATCTTAATGTTCTCAAGGATCATTTTTGAAGTTCTATAATAGATTAGAAATTTATATTGTAGTAACACCTCCACAAATATTATTTTCTATTATAGCCAATTTGTATCACCTATTATGGGTTTGTAGCTTATATCATGGGGTTTTAGCTGGGGAGTTGCAAACGCAACGCAGTGGGAGTTACATACATGTATCTTCGCTCCTATTTGGTAGTGTTAATATAAAGAGTGTAAATTTAATAATATTATGTATAATGATAAGTATAGAAGTGGAATAAAAGATGATATCTATAACTTCACCCAAAATAGGGAAATCATGGATGGAAAAGGCACCGAGAAGGAATGAAAGGTGGAAAAATAACGTGAAAAGGGTTATGGAAAGGTGTTGAAAATGTGAAAATATTGGCACTTGTTAGCTTGGATGGAACTTACCAATGATAGAACCTACCCTTTTTCACATCGATGATGAAGGACTTTCTTCCATTGATGAGGAATTATTGGTTAGATATATACATGACGATTGTATCCCACATGTGCATAGAGTGACTTCCTAACACCACTATAAATGTATCAAATGGAACTACATGTAGTTCTAATTCCTCAATAAAATAAACATTGATTGAAAATTTTATTTATCAATGCTTGGTTACCTATATTTCCCCATATTTATGTTCCAATCCCATTGATATGGGATTGGGTGATCGCGAACTTCCAATCCCAATTTTATTACCAACTTTACTAGAATGATATTTTCTTATTATCGGACCCAAACATGGCATCAATTTTTGTTTTCTTTGACATTTATATTTAAATGAAAGATTATGGTCGTCTCCTTTCTTCATGATCATGTTGAAGGCTACACAAATGAACTCCCATTATAAATTGATGTAGGAAATATTTGCATCCACATATGAGTTTCTTTCCACATGATTTCTCAAATTTATGGAAATGATATTTTTCTTCTAGCCCTCCCCATCCTCTAGTTCTTCGTTGAGTTTACGGGATGTAGTTTCCAACACTTCCCTTTGTACGACCATCAAAATTATAGTGGTTGCGATTGTTGTGGGTATTTTTGCACCGGTGTGGTATGTTTATTGTCGGCTCCTTACTCCCCTTTCCATTGTTTCATCCCTTATTTGGAAGCTTCATTTTCTTCCTTTTTTCTTTCACCCACTTGATTTCCTTTCTTAGTATATTTTTTCTAGGTATTTTTCCCTGTACAAATCTTCAAACACTATCTCTAGTTTTGAACAACACCACTTTCTTTTGCAAATGGTTTTGTAGACTTTCATATATTTGAGGAGAACGTATGAATTCTTGGGAGAGATACCTAGCATCATTCCCATATTCCTAAATTCTTCAATGTATTCTTGTAATCTCCACTCCCTATCTCAACATGAAGTAATGAAACCATATCCACCAACTCTACATATACCTAATCAAATAAAATTAGGACCGAATAATATTTTTTAAATCCCCCCCACGTAGTCACTAGAGGACTCCTCCAATGATCCAGGTGGATATTGGTGTTCAAACTCATATTCCACTTGGGCCCCACCATTTATTTTTTCAGTTTTTTAGTTTCCTCAATTGTAGCACATTTTACTATTTTTGGTAGTTTTTCGGCTCCCGAGAACTTCCAGAGTCGGCTTGAGGCCTTATAAACGCCGTTTTTGAAAACACCAAGAGAAACATGAAGATCCTTTGATGTTTCCTCGCATCAAAAAGTTGTAGTCCTCGATAGATATTTATAATGAGGTATTGTACACGTCAAATGGAGATCGTATGCCAAAATTTACGTCCCCCGTGAAGATTGATGTACCAATTTACTCCAAACGGGGCCCATAGTTTTGGTTCTCTTTCATCTCCTAGGTTTAGTATTTTGGATGTTTAGTGTTTTCCATTGTTTCTTAATAATAAATAGGTCCTTGATCCTCATTGTAACATAGTTCGCAGGGCCTCGTAGCCACCACATCTCTTTCTAGAGATAAGCTACCATCACCCTAGCTAGTTTATTTCCATTCTTCTCGGAAGCATATTTTAGTTATTTGCCATTAATGAAATGAAGTTCTATTTCTATTACATCTCTCGATTTTATGTGTGTTTGTTGTATTTCATTGTGTTCCTTCATAACTGGATCAGGGGGTACTAGAGTGGTTTTCTCTTTCTCAGTCCTTCTTTGCATGTCCCCAACGAGTTCGTGGTATAAGGAGTTAGGGATCAATCTGGTTGAACCTTTTCAAGATCAACCTCACAAACCCTAATGGTCGCCATGAGGGAAGAAAAGAAAGATGAGGAGCAGGATATGCTATCAAAATATTGCTCGAGGAGGCCCTCGACAAATATGAGAATGCGATGATGGATAAATTTTCCTAGATCCTTCAATGGCAACCCACCGGCGGTGCATCTACATCCAACAATCACTATGGAGGTGCCACTCCTTTTAAGGTACACGTAAAATTTGACATTCCCATATTTGAGGGCCAAATAGATGTAGGTTCCATAGATAGATGTTTGAATCTATTAGAAGGGATATTTTCAATTCATGGCTTTTTCGATAGGGAGAATATATTTTTTCACCGCTAAAATTCGTCACCCATGTGAAGGACTGGTGGGAAATCTAATGTGAGAAAAATGGATGAGGGGGAACCCTCTCTATTCCTGACCATACCCACTTGAAATTATTTTCAAGATGCCATCAAGGAACAATATTATTCCATGGGGAGCTATGAGGACAAGTACATACAATGGACTACATTGCGGTAATAAAGGGATCAAGATGTGCATGTGTTGATGAATCTATTCCATACCCCGTGCACAAATATGGGTATCAAATATTCAGAGAAAAAATTTGGTGTTGAAGTACTCGCAATTTTCTACACATATACATTCGGAGGAAATGGATTTCTCGACATCTCCTCTCTTGTACGGGATACCGATATGCTACCAAGATTGAGCGATATTCAAATAGAAGGCGTGAGACTTTGGATTTGGTAAAATCAAAAGCAAGGGAAAGGTTCCCCTAAACCTCGTAACAAAGGATAAAGCCAAGTCTTGGAGACCCAAGACAACTGCCAAAGGCGCATGCGAGAACAACGACCGCGAAGCCAAAGAAGGACATGGGGAGTATTTGTGAGTTCCATAAGAGCTCCACTCACAACACAATTTAGTGTCGGTGCTAGCTGAGCCATGGTGGTCGAGATGAAGGCTTATGAATTATATGCATGCTCCGACTTCGAATCAAAACCCAACAAGGGGAATGACACAGGGAAGTAGATTATTGTTGTGGAGCCCAACGCCACCTTTGCCACCATGAAGATCCAAGAAGGAACCGTAAGATTCATAGAAGCACAAGCGTCTCTTCCACTCCCGCATGTGGGTAAAGGGTTCCCGATATAGTTCATTTTCGACGGTAGGAGCTAAAAATAACCTCATTTCAGCGAGAGGTCATGAAGTGGGTGGACTTGGCGACCACAACACACCCACAACCATACACCATCGGGTGGCTTCACCAAGGACAAGATCTCCGTGGCAGTGAGCAATGTCGCCTTCACTATAGCATCAAGCCCTTCACGTGATGAGGTATTATGCAACATTTATCCTCTTGATGTTTTTGATGTATTAGTAGGTGAACCCTATTTGTGGAATCGACATGTTGTGTATGAGTCTCGGCCTCACGCTCGTTATTGTTAATTTGGGAAATAGTTGTAGGCAGGGATAATAGAGGTACCACCCGCCTCGCTATCTCTTTATTTTCTGCAAAAAAATGTAGTAAGCTCATTTCTAAAAATCGAGAAATTCATTTTCATGATGATCTAAACTCGTGGCGTATGAAGAATATTGTGGCCATGACCTCCCGGACAGAGGCTCCCTCCACATGAAAACAACAAATGAACAAGGTCGTGGAGGAGTGCAAGGACATATTCCATCTCACCCGCATGGTTGCCTCTACACTCGTCGGGTCAAGAACCCCATCGCATCTGACCTTAGGGTGAATCATTGCCCAATGGACCGATCTATTGGTGCTCTATTATGGAGAATGATGAAATCAGAGGCGATTTAGAGCTACTACAGAGAAAGGTCACATCCCACCGAGTTCATCGCCTTGTGAGAGCCTCGATCGTGTTGATGCGATAGAAGTATGGGACTTGGAGACTCGTATTGACTACCGGGCACACCGAACAAGATCATTGTCCGCAACAGGTACCTAATCCCACATATCGATGAAATTTTGGACCAAATCAAAGGGATGAAATATTTCAGCAAGATCGACTGAAGTCCGGTATCACCAGGTACCAATCGAACCCTTCAATGTGTTGAATTTTACCTTTCAAAGCTAAGGAGGGCCTTTTCAAAATGGTTGGTCATGCATTTCGAGTTGACGAATTCTCCCGCAACGTTTATGGCAGCTCATGGATGACATCTTGCAGCCATTCACCAACTCATTTGCAGAAGTGTACTTGGATGACATCTTGATCTTCAAATAGACATGGGAAGAGCACCTCCACCACATCCAACGAGTCCTCTAAACATCGCAACAACACACGTTGTGTGCCAATTCTGGAGAAGTGCACTTTTGGCATGATCGAGGTTCATTATCTAGGATACATTATTGATGAGAGGGGTGCATGTGGACACAACCAAGGTCCAAGTCATTCGGGATTTGCCGGCAAAGACTAACCATCAGAACAGGCTTCGCAACTTTCTAGGGCTAACTAGTTTCTACCACATGAGTTCGTATTTGGATTCTCTCATATTAATTGGGCCTTGATTCGAGCCACCAAGGAGGAGCGAAAAGAAAAATTCTTTTGTTTAGAATCTCAATAGAAGGCGTTCATATAATTTAAACATCGTCTCGCTCGCCCGCGTGCTCACACTACTCGAGACTTGCAAAAAACAATTTTAGATCGAGACATATGCCTCGACTATGCTATTGGGGCAGTTCTTACTCAATAAGGGCACCTAGTGGCATATCACAGTGATACCGTGTCGCCACACCGCAAGTATTCCACTTATGACAAATAAATGTATTCCATTATGTAGGCTTCCTAACAATGGAAGCATTACATTTTGGGGAAGGAAACAATCATCCACAGCCGTATCAACGACCCTTGTAGTTCATACGTACGTAAGGGAAGTTGCAGAACGATCTCCATCGAAGTGGTCCACATAATTGCAAATGCAGTTTCATTTGAAAATCAATTACAAGAAGGTCAACACCAATAATCTTGTAGACTACCTCGGCTCGATCACCGATCGTGATGCTAACCATCATTCTCAACTCTTATGGGCACGAGACTTCGATTGGTCGCTTCTCTACAAGAGAAATCGGAATTCACACACACATACAAGCCACTCTTGGAGGGTATGCAAGTTCTAATTTTTTCACCTCCGCGATGCACTACTATGTCACTTGGGAATCCTTTGTGTTATTTTAAGCGAGCATGCCAAGATGATTTGGGAAGTGCACTACGATCGTTGTCAGGGAATTTTGGGGTCGAGAAAATAGTGGTGACTACCGTTGTGAAGTACTTTCTGTGGTCAAACCTTCGACAAGATGTCGGGAAGTACATCGGATCCTCCACTTCTTGCACTATTTCCAAACCAACCATCAAGAAGTAAGGCCTATATACTGCAGTTTCCTACCCCAAGTCAACCTTGGGAATCCATATCCATGGATTGGAAAGTTTGGGCCTTCCTTCTACTAAAGTATGGAAATGACTATGTTTTGTGGTCATCGATAGATTATTGAAGATGGCCATTATGGCAGCCCTGGCAAGAATAATATCACAATAGAAGCCACCTGCTAAACTCTTCTTTGAATGAGTGTGGGTGCACTTTGGGATCCGCATGATCTATCATCTCATATCAGGAAAACGAGGTTCCTTAGAACATTTTGGTCCAAATTTCCCTACGGTCAATGTTGGACACCAAGCTCACTAAGTCCACGGTTTTCCATCCCCAAATTGATGGCCGACAAAGCTCGTCAACAGGATTATCATAGACATTCTATGCATGTACAATTCAAAGCATCCATGTGCATGGGATGAGATCCTTCCCTATGTAAAACACATTTATAACTAGGCTCTCCACAACTCAACCAACCCATAACCCCTTTCGTCGTGGTCTTGGGATTCCATCCACTATGTCCCATTGACGCAGCCATGCCATTTGCGACCAGCGAGGGCTGATTCGACTCATGTCCAAATTTTAAGCTAATAAGGTGAACAACTCCCATGAGTGCATTCAGCACATTCGCCAACAATTTCATGACATATTGCACAAAGCCAATGCTAAGTACGAGCAACGACATGATCAACATCGGGTTCCACAAAAAATTCTAGGTGGGCGACAAAGTGTGGCTACATTTGCACAGGAGAACCTCGCTAGACCCCACCACAAGATTCGTCTCCGTTTCCGATATGGGTTTTACACCATCACCAAGGCTATAGGGGCTGATGGCTTTGAGCTAAATATTACACCGTTCCTTCGCTCCGCACCCGCGTGTTCAATGTGGACCACCTTTGGCCCTACTTCCCCACCTCTACTCGAAACACCTCCGACATTGCATAACAACTCACATCAATCGACTTAAACCTAGACTACATGGAACATGCCACCACATATCATATCATGGACATGAAAATCAAGAACACTATCCAGCAGAAGATCCACTGTATCGTGTTTTCAAAGCCGGCCAAATCCTGCACCAAGGAAAATGGTTCACCATGGACCAAGTTCAGACAACAGGTTTCTCATCTCATGAAGGAACTCAATGCGTTGGAGACCATTGCTTCCCAAGGAGAAGAGAAATGATCCGGGTGGATATTAATGGCCACCCACCTATTCCACTTAGGGCCCCAAAACCTTTCTTCTTTCGGATTTTCCGTTTCCTTAATTGTAGCATAGTTTACTATTTTTGGCAGCTTTTTTGGGTCTCGAACTACTAGAGTCGTTTTGAGGCCCTAAACAAAGCGCTTTTTTGGAAAAATCGGGAGAAATGTGAAAATCCTTCAATGTTGCTCACATCAAAATTTTTATTCCTCGATATATCTTTCTAACGAGTTATTATGCACGTCAAACGGATTTCGTATGCAAAATACGTTTCTAGGAAGATTGATGTACCAATTTACCCAAACGAGGCCCATAATTTTGGCGTTCATCTCCTAGGGTTAGTATTTTGAATGTTTATGGTTTTCCATCATTTCCCAATAATAAATAGGCCCTCGAGCCTCATTGTAAGATATTTCAGAGGCCTATAACAGCCACATCTCTTCCTCGGAGATAAGCTACCAACGACCTAGCTAGTTTATTTCCATTCTACTTGAAAAAATATTTCGCTTATTTGTTATTAATGAAATTAAATTTTATTTTTGCTCCATCTTGATTTTATGTGTGTACTATATTTCATTGTGTTCTCGCATAAATCGATCATCCACTTTAGGGTTTCTTTATGTATTTCCTACCAAGTGAGGGCATGACACTCTAGCTTCAAATGGGAGAAAGGAATTTTCTATAATTATTTTTCAAGTTGATGAATGTTGAAGTAAACCTTTAATTGTTACAATGGGTGATTTGATTTTGAAATTTCGATCACCTTAATATGGCTTGATGCAAGCTTTTTATTCCATATTTAACATGGACTATGGATTATTCATGGCACTCTGCATCAAGTTTTTTTCTTTCTCTAATTTCGGTTTTGTCCTAAACTCGCATTTTTGGTTCTTCTCAATCCCCCAATTTTCCCCTCTTGTATAACCTCCAAGTTGTAACCCTTCCAAATTATTATTCATTATTTCCATGTGGCTAGACCCTTTTTCCATGATTATCGGGATTGATGTGGCATCCTATCGAATTATGTTGGTCAACTTTTAATAGGTCAACTTTCGAGGGGCATATCATTCTCATTCAAGTTTTGGTTGATTGAAATTTTATGTTTTTGGACAGTATGTCTAAGTGTATGGAATCTAGTCCATAGTAAGGTTGATACCACAAAATTTTTCATTTAAGGCCAACAAAATGATCCTAGACTTTTACAAACTAAGAAATTCAGCAAAAGTGAACCTTAAAGAAAGTTGATTCCTACGAATTTTTCCTATAAAAGGATTGATATGGGTAAAAATAATATATTGATCCAATTTTGATCAATGCCATAAGTCAATATACAAATCAACCTACAACTTATGGTTTGGTAGAGTAGGGTTTTTCTTTGCTATGTTATGAAAGCCTAGATCTTTAGGGTTTGGTTAGGTATATTAAAAAAACCCTTGTTATGTATTTAAATTAAGGTCATAAGAATGAAACCCTATGTATGTGTTCATTTGGTTGAAACCCTATCTTGTTCTAGGTTGGTGTATGTCTAACATTTTAATATTTCCGACATATGATGTGTTTATGATATGATGATGAATTCATAGATATATGTGTTTACATAAATGTTAATGGTCATGAGTCGTGAGGTTTGTAAACAAGCCCTAGTCAAATTTTGATGGTCTATGATGATGTTGTTTGGAAAATATATGGTTTAGAAGCTAAAACTTAGTAGTAGTTAAATTCACTAGTATATATAGCCATATGAACTTATGAATCTATATAGTGATTGTTGAGAATTTGTAGATGGAAATCTAGGGTTTAATTCAAACCGTAGTAGATGATGTTGATTAAGTTCGATTGTATTTTATTATTGAACCTCATGTATGAAATCTAGGATATCTATGAAATCCTAGTGATTAGTCTTACATACTGAATTTTGATAATTGTTATACACATTACTGTTTGAATTACTTCTAGATTTTTTTATATGAAATGACTTGTCATCTTGTTGAAAGAATATTGAAACCCTAGATAAATCTAATATTTTGAGTTGTGGATGTGATTTAGGGTTTGTAACAAAACCTCGGGCAAGAATTTGAAGTATTGAAGTATAGTATCTTGTTGATTATGTTTTAAAATTCTAATGCTTTCGTTGTTATAAAATTGTGATACGACTAACTTCATGTTTCTATAATTTTGGTTATACTTTCTAATGTCTAAGTACATCATCTTCAATATTGGTGAAGATGATGATAAAGTAAATTTGATATGATAAGCATGATATATGAATCACTCGATAATAAGAATGGAAGCCATGAAATATTCTTTGATGTCGTAAAGAAGTAGTAGAACTCCCTAATTTAAGAGGGATAATGAATGACTATATCCTCTCCGATTAAGAGGAAGTGACGAGAATATAATTATCTACTCCATGTGTCATGCACTAGTCTAGACTAACAACCGTAAGTCTCGGTGACGGCCATGAGTGAGAAAAGAAAATTGGAGAACTGCCTGAAGAATATGTTGTTGCATGAGAAGTAGGAAAGGAAAGTGTGGATTGAGGAATATCCTATCATAGATTCGGTTTATAGTCCTACTTTGAAATATGAGAAGCAACATGAAGTTTTCTAGAAGACCCGAAAGGTTTGTATTTGATTATGTACATGTGAAAGTATATTATTGATTGTGCTGTGGTTGTACATGTGAATGTATAAAAGGAGTTAATACAATGCTAGTTACCAATCATTTTGGTTGGGAGAGATTGGTCATCCTTTATATGTTGGTTCAAGTGGTGTTGAGGCTTTGGTGAGTGAAGAATTTCCTAGGATGTTTAGTTCTTCGAAGTTGAAGGGCCGCCATTGGTCATTGGGCTATGACATGCACCTTGATCCTTGGTTTGAGGGTTAGAAAGTAATCCGATGGTACCTAGAGAAGTTGAAAGCTTGATTCCATCTTAGTCCCTATCAACAGATTTCTGGTCAAGAATGTAGTCATATAGCATCGTGCATGTGCCTAAATTGTTGAGAGACCAATGGATATATTGCCCGGGTCGAATCTATCCATGGCATTGTGGTTCCTAAACTTCTTCATAGATGATGTGTTAAGATATTCCATATATCTCTTTGATTATATGTAAATATGAATTCCTCCCTAGTTAAGAGGGGAGTGTCGGAAAAATGTAACTACATTCAGATCTTTCTTACATAATATATTTTGTCAAAAGAAAAGAAAAATTAATTTTAATATTGTTGAATTGAACTCGTTAAAGCATGGGTTTTATGCTTGGGTCAATTATAGGTCAAGCCTCCATTATAGGCTTTAGGATTTTGGGTCAAATTCATCCATTGATTTTTCAAAGACTCCTCCATCAATTCTCCTTGTGTCGGCTTCAAATATATCATCAACAAGACAAACTTACACTTCAAGTAAACTCATGTCGGCCTAGATATATTTTGGGACACAATTGTTCGAATAGCACATATTTGTTAATTTATATGGGACATCCACTATATATGCAAGCTTAGGGTCCTTGCATTCCACCACATAATAGAGCTCAAATTATCCTCTCGAAATTGGCTCAAAAATCACACGAAGCCCATGTTAATTGCGTCACAATTTTTCTGCAATCAAAGTGAAAAAAATGTTGATGACGTTGCACTAGAAAGTGCGGATATCTCAAAGATGAAATTCGGTCTTATTGCAAAAATATATTCGTTTATATTACGTGATTACAGTTGCTATCTCAATATCACTATTTTGGTGTGATCTCGCTTGTTGCTCTCCAAAAGTAACATAAATTCAATACAATGGAAATATCTTAGTGTTATAGAGTACAAAGTCAAGGATTAGATGCTATCACAATGGTAAGAGCTCAATGCTACCACGCAGTCAATATGCTACTACAATAATAGAGACTTGGTACTACCACCGTAAGAAGTTCTGATGCTTTTACAAAGACAAGTTCTCAACTAAAGAAAAGAAGAACTGTGTTGCTGAAGACAAGGATGTCACTTCAAGAAAAATAATGACTTGATGGAGGGAGTGTCCAGTTGTAAGAGTCTTGGTCATCTCATCTTGAATCTCCTGAAGGAATGATTTTGAAAAGGTTTTTTCCCCAAAGAATGGGAATTTTCCATGAAATCTGCCTACATCTTGTGTCCTCTTCTGTTGTTGTTTGGCATTAGTCTTAATGATAATAAAACATAAAACGAAAGAACACATAATAATAATGAAAACATCGGAAGATAATGTGATAATAAGGAAATCGATTAACTCACCTCATGGGTTTTCCAATAGAATATAGGGAGAACTACTTTAGAATGATCTTTATTATAGATGGCACAAATATAAATTTGATCCATTGGGTACTCCTTTTAGTGGATGCTTTATTTACATTTATTGAGTAATAGCTCTACCTCTTTACCAAATTTACTAGAATGATATTTTCTATGATCGGGTGAGCCACAAAGACCATCAATTTTTTCTTTCTTGACATGTAAATTTATATGGAAGATTATGCGTAATCTCCTTCTATTCATGATGTTGAAGGCTACACTGATTCATATTAAATTGTTACAACGATTATTTGGTTTTAAAATGTAAATCCCAACGAATATTCCCTTGATGTAAGCCTTAACTTCCATCTCGAACATGGACCATGAATTCTTCATGGCAAAGAAACTAAGCACAAACGGTTGTAACCCTTTTGGAGTCTTCTACTATGGCCATGTAGCTAACCCCTTTTCCAAGATTATCGGGGCTTGATGTGGCATCCTAACGAATTATGTTGGTCAATTTAAATAGGCCAACTTTCAAGAGCCCTGCTGACATTATCATACAAGCTCTCGTTGATAAAAATTTTATGTTGTTGGAAAGGTGTGAGTGGAATGTGGGCCCATAGTAAGGCCGAGACCACAAAAATGTTCATTTAATTTAAGGCCAACAAAGTGGCTCATGATTTTTACAAAGCTAGAAAGTTGGAAAAAAGTAACCTCGTAGGTTGATTCATATGAATATTCCTATAAAAAATATTGGTATGGGTAACAAATAATATATTGATCCAATTTTGATGGGTGACATATATTGATCAAATTTTTTATAGTACCAAATTTTTTTATTAACTATAAGGAGGTTTGAATAAATCAATTTTGTTTGTAATAATGAAAATTTAATAGTAATAGTTTGGTAATTGAATTATCAATTACTATTGAACATTAACTTAGTTAATAATAAATTTTAGGTTATACTTTATAATTATATTGTAAATATATGAATATATTGATGAAATGGTAGATTGTGAATATATTGGAAAAACGATGATAAATTATTATAGATAATTTAATACTATTGAATGTTTTACTTAATGCTTCAAAATACAAAATAATACATAACCAAGAGATTAAAAATAGAAAATAATTTTCATACATATGTGAAGACATTCGAATAAAATAAAATAGAAGTTGATTAATTTGATGATTCAAAATACACACAATATATGTGGAGACATGACATTGGAAAAAGAATATGTCATTTAAATCATAAAAGTCATTCTTCTTCTACTTCTACTTTTATTTCTACGAGATTCTCACACTAGGAGAGAGGAGCCTTTTGGTGAGACAACAATTGCTTTCCATTTGATCTGATTCTATGCTAAGAGTGGTATCCAAGTTTTTTTCTAGCCTTCAACATCCCAGCTTCTTGTATTTTAGTGAGGACATTGATGCAATAGTTTGAGATCTACCGCGTATTTCAAGGAAGATTTTCCAAACAATCCTCCAATATATTTTGGCGCTAGCGGAACATCGAAACTTCAAAGTCATCATATTGCTCTGACAAGGACAAAATCATTTTGAATATCATAGTTTGAGATGGTTTTCGTGTGAGAAGAGATGGTCTATAGATCACCCACGAGTTTGACATGTATTTCTTTCGCTTTCTAAGGCCATGGAGATTGATTTGAACAACTACTATGCATGGTAGTCTAGTTTGTCCAAATCTTGAATGCATTGTGTTGCTTTGCGTAGGTCTCTCGTCATTGAAGTACTCTTCCAGCAATGCTATTGTCTTACGTTCAAGTTGATCATCATGGGCTATTAATTTTTGGTTCTAAGAGAAACGACGAACTAGGACACTTTCTTAGCTTAATCGAGCTTGGATGATATATACAATGGCTTTTTGCATCCGGAGGCAACAAAAATGACTTGACCTCGGCTTCTGTCTCAGACGCATCAACATCAAATGATATCAATGAAATTTTTCCACCTAGAGGCAAGAACATGTACTTCTCATCTTTTTGATTTGAGAATAATAATAACGCACTTTTGGTGTTTGGAAAGGAGGGGGCTTTGAAAATTTTCTGAACTCTATTTCACATAATCTATTGCATCTAACATGGAAGCGGTTGTGTGATGTGTAGGAGGAGGAGTAGGGTTATTAGGGGAGTGGGCTAACTATTTGGATGTAATGGCCTTTGGGATTTGTGCCCCCGGCTACTAGCTCAAATCTCCCCAAGGAACTCATCTGACTGTGGCAAAGGGTCGTTAACACTCTCGTTAACGCCGCGGCAGTAGTTGTCCCCGTTTGCTGTCTGTCCCCATTTGTAGCACATGTAGCCACACGAGCTAGCTACCTTGTGCGGCCGATTGAGGTCTAAAGTGACGGATTCTGACCGAAATTTTCAAATTTGAACCATCGACGTCGTGTGGGAGTAATGGCTACCACTACCAGATTTTTGGAGCTACCGCTCAAAAATGTCCACTCGACCCATTTCAAATTTTTACGCGCATAAAGACTCGCCATATCCATTCCGTCGATCCACACCTTCCTCATTCCGTCGAGTCATTCTATCGAGAGCAGCTCATCCCGTCATTCATGCATTCTGCGTCATGTATGTCTCGCTTTTATCTTCAAGACTCAACTATATTTGTAAGGGATAAGTCAAGTAAGTTATAGGGATAGAGAGGGACCAGCAGAGCAAGAGAGCCGAGAAATTGAGGAATTTGAGGGACACCGAGGACCAGCAGAAAGACGCCAGAGCCAAGAAATTGAGGAAGTCGCAGGGGACAGAGGAGGACCGTCGGAGCAAGAGAGCCAAGAAATCGAGGAAGTCACAAGGACATTGAGGACCAACGGGAGTAGCAGAGTCAGAAATTGATGAAGTCGTAGGGACAAAGTGAGGACCAACCGAGCGAAAGAGAGCCAAGAAATTGAGGTTTTTTTCATTTCTATTTGTGTTCATACATTCTTTAGTAGATTTTTTCCATCTTGTTGATTCGACAGTAGCTTTATTGCCATTTCCAAAAGGTCCTAAAACTATTGGAAAAATCCGCATTTGTTCCATAGCTATTGGAGATATTTGGACATCTTCCCCTCAGATATTGGCTATAACACTACCTACGAGGTTTGAATAGGATATTCGGACAGTGTACGAGTGTAGGTACTCCTTCCCACCTTCTTGGATTTCTAGTTTTTATTTCTAGTTTTATGCCGAGTACTACACTATTTTTTATTCCCACTTCATTTTTTATTTCTTAGTTTTTTAATGAGCTTCCTTGTTTCTTTCGTGCTTCTATTTTAGGGACCAATTTAACCGTGAGTAATCTAACCATTCGTAGACAAGGAGAAGTAACAGGGGAGCAATAGGAAAGGTAAGTAAATTTCTTCGTTTCTACCGTGCTCTTCCTCCTTTTTATATAATGGAAATTTAAAAATTGTAGTGGTAGCAACACGTTGTTGCCACCACTATAATGAAATATTTTTCATAATCTTGTAAATTTTACTTTGAGCGAAAGGGTGGAAACTTGTTGTTTTATTAGTGACAACGTGAAGTTTCACCACTATAATAGTGTATTGCCGCAATTTTCTAAATTAAATTTTTATTTATATTAACAAAATTGCAAACTTTATTTTTATTTATTTCATAGAGAGAGTGGAAACTAGTTTTTTGCAAGTAGCGCAAACAACGAGTCGCCGCCATTGTAAATTTTGATTTTGAGCAATGGTGCAACTCTCGTTGCGTAGCGACAGCATGCGTGAGTTGCCTCCACTTTAGCAATGTTTTTCGCAACTACAATTAATTAAAATTTTATTTATATTAACAAAAATTTCAAACTTAATTTTTTATTTATTTCATAGAGAAAGCGGCAGCTCGCTATTGCAGGTGAGGGTACTAGAGATTTTCCGCTACGGCAGCTTGACGTTGAGTCTGTCCGTCGCAACAAAAATTTGTCGCTCTATCGCATTTTAACATTGTAACAATATTTAATTAAATTGTTTTCTTGTTTTGTATATGGTTACAAAAATGGGTCCTCGTAATCAGATATGGTGCCACCCAAACCTGTGGAATGCATGGACAAGGTTCATTCTTCATAATGAATCCCTGGCCAAGTTTACCAAAATTGTAGAGAATTACCCGGGATTACAACAAACAATGAAGCATACTACCATGCTTTCGATCGAGGGCCTCACAACCTACTGAAGTTATGGTGCAAGTGACATTGTCACTCACACAAAATCTGAATTAATCGACAACGAGACAAACATTACCTACCAAGTTAGAAGACCTACCCCGAAAACCCCTTCACCTATAGAAAGAACCATTGCTACACGGTCCACCGTGTTGATATTATGTACAAATCGATGTCCAAAGGGTGTGTTATTGATACTCATTGAAGCATCTGATCACAATGGACGTGGATGTGGTAGATTTGTGGAGCAAGATGTGCTCCACACCAAATTATTATTGATAGTGCATTGATATAGATGGCCTATTAATGAATATATCGTTGTTATGATTGGGATTGGGGTTATTATGGGGGGAGTCATATTATTGTGTTCATATTTCTTGAGATAGATTGGAGCAACTCGATGTCCATCATTTTTGTATGAGCTATTTTTATATATATGGCTCACTCTATTTTTTGGTGTTATATCTCAACACATGTATGTAGAAAATGTATTTTTCAAGAATAATACTATTAATGGACTGCATTTTTATTCATAGCTTAGTTATGTCATTAGATTATGTGATGGATTATTTTATTATGTGTTTTGTTTCGAAGTCGAATCCAATCTCATTCAATTGTGTTGGCACATGTATGAATCATTTTTCATGAGACTATTTATTCATTATAATGCCTTCAATACACCTTCACAATTCCAAATTATATGAACATTCATTCATTCATTATCCATGAGTAGCACATGCTCCCATAATTTATACAAACCTCTAATTTGAGTATAATGAGATATAATTCTTAAAGAAGTCTCTTCATTGACAAATTATGTTAGATACCCTCTGGTTACAAGCCAACCAAGATAGGTTATATATCAATAATTATTTGTCATTTGTACATGCAGAGTTAAATGCAAAATGAAAATGTGACATCTTGCACTTTTGAAATCCATATATCCAACCTCATTTAAGGGGCATAAATGTATAATTATCCAAACAAACAATCCAATTATTATGAATTTCTCCATCATCAACATCTACGTACCACAAGGCCGGGTGTTTTGAACTAAAACACGTTTTGACATCCATAATAGCAACAACAGCTTAGCTCGCAAACAAAGAAAATAATATAAATAATGCGAAATTATCTTGAGAAGCCAACTCTTTAACATTGTTATGTACCGAGAACAGAACCCACACGTACCAATGCAAGGAATAATGCCGGGGGATATGCTTTGAAAAGCATTAAGGTATATATGATTTTATAATTTGAATGAATTGAAAAAGTTAGCTTCACATGGACTTGTAAAGGGGAATATTCATCCTCATCATAACATGATTATATGGAATCGAGCCATACATAGACTATTGATCTCAAAATTCAAGGTCTCCGTTTGTCTTGAGAATATCATATAAACTTTGCCTAAAGTTTTAATAAAAAGTCAATATTTTGATTATGAAAAAATGCACGTGGTGTTAGTAGATAGGTCAACAATTTCATAATGGAAAGCATTGTTACAACATGGACTCTTTATTTTCACATCTTACCAAGCATATTGATACATATTTATATGTTTTAATTTTAATTTTTTAAAATTAAGGTAACTTCAATCTCCCATCCTAAAAACTTGTGCCATACCATGTACTCTATATTACAACAAAATTTTAGGATAATATTTTTTAAAAACTCCATGGAAATTTTAAAATAACAAGTTATAACTTCCATGAAATCTATGAAACATTAGGAATCCTAGCTCTAAATTAGTTCATTGTAATAAATCGTAACTATCAACTAATACACCACGTAATGAATCTTTCTCCTTACATTAGTTATTTAACATGTTATGAAAGATATCCAGAGAGTAAAAGGAATGCATAGAAATTTCCATATACCAAAGAAGAAGTTTGATCAAAATGAAAAATAGCCACCTTGAGCAAAAGTTTGAATTTCCGGCCTCATATTGAGTGCCTTGATTGGAAATGGGTAAGGGCATTGTTTCAAAGTGTGTTACAATGCAGCTATGTTTATAAATGTTTGTTCTAAGGGTGTGACGATGTGGCCATATTTATAAATGGTTTTATTCTAGGTCCTATCTTAAAGGTACGATGAACACAATTTGTAATTTAAGGTTATATAAAAAAGTTTGATTATTTAATTTTTAATATTATTTAGAACTTTATAATTAAACTTTTGAAAAAATTCTTAAGAGTATTGGCCGTGGTGGGGTTTCATATAGAACCGTCAAAAGATTAATTGGTAATGAAAAAATCAATGATATTCATCATGTGGTTGAGATGACTTTCATTTAACCCTCCGCATATATATTTCCCCGACTCCCACCTCCTTTTGAAAAATTCGCATCTCCACCAGCCGCTTTGATCACCACCGAGTGCATTAGATGACTTACGATCATTTTCGCACTCCCGACATTCCGAAGTTTAAAACCGAGTGAAAAATAAGTGGTTTCTCCACCCGCTCCCGCTACATGACACCTCGATATTTTATCACACCCTCTATACAAAACCACCAAACCACTTCCAAACCATACGATAAACCACCAAATTTTAAAAAATAATAAACCCTACTAAGAAGAAATGATATATTGTAAAATTGATTAAAGTGGGTAATGCACTCGCAAATCACGCATTCTAGATGGTTGTGTTACGTGAAAAACACATATACCGCATACGTGCACCACCATAAATAACCCATCACCATTATTAATTTATTACGTACCCATTACCCCAACTTTTCCATCGTGCATTGCTCCCACATTCAAACTCTTGCAAATAGCTAACACAACCATAGCCACTCAAATCCTCGGCTAGAGATGGGAGGTCCAAGAGTATGCCATGAAAGTGTCAAAGAATTGTTAGATGCCTTTCCACCCATTAAAAAAATTATTTGAATAGGCAGCTAGATAGATTATATTCGCAGTTTTAGAAAGGCATGACAATGACATAGCCCTAGAATTTTCCATGCATTACGGGGAGGGTATATCATAGGTAGCGAGGACAATGGTGCATGCGACGAAGGAGGCGATTGTTGAAGTGTTCGGGTTACCCAAAACGGAGAAAATTGGTTTGCACCCGAAAATCCCAACCCGACATTAGAGGAATTTCCTTGAGGCAGTGAACAACCGATCGAGATGGCTCAGATATGAAAGGAAGTCATTACCACAACCCCGGTCGGATGTTGCATTCCTTGTCTAGATATTTTTCACTTGTGAAGGAAGGTATGTGGTTATTTATTATGAGCACCTCCACTTGTTAGACCACCTGCGTCATGGCAGGGTTGCTTAAAGGTGGCAGGGTGCTTAAAGAAAGACCTCTGGCCATTTGGTCTAAGGTTTTTTGCGAGAAAGAAAGGCATGGTAAGCAACCTCGCCATGACGCAGTGGTCAACAAGTGGAGGTGCTCATAATAAATTTGTTAAAATTTTGGTGGTTTTTGTGCACGCAAAGGGGAGGAGAAATTTGGATGAACTAGCTGGGAAGGACATTGCATGTTGAAGCTACAACTCCACCCCATGACCTCCAAGAAAAACTCCGTCCCATGTCCTCTCAGCGGGAAATCCACCCCATGGCCTCTTAGCACAAAGCTCCACTCCCATGACGACAGCAACTCCGTCCCATGACCTCTCAGCAGCCAACTCCACCCCATGACCCCCTTAGTGCAAACTTTGCCCCCATGACTCCCTAGTGCAACTCTTCCCCATGACCGCCTAGCTGCAACTCCGCCCCATGACCTTGCACCTACAACCGGGTTCATTGACCTCCCACCCGCGTAAATTCCCCTGCAAACCTTTCCATATGGTAATTGAGTCTTCTGGTGTTGAAACTAGAGGGTTTTTAGGGTTTCGCTACCTAAAATGACACATAAAAGAGATCAAGATGATGATGATGAAGTACAAATATTGGGGAGTAAACTGCAACCAAAATATTTAGAGGATACAGGAAAATGCACGGCGTAAATGCCAAAATCCAAGAAGAACAAGGGAAAGAGAGGTATTTATGCTCCAATTCTGAAACCCTCCCCTTGTTACGTAAAAACTCTCAAAAATAGATATCGGTGAGAACAAGAGCAATAGAAAGAGAAAGAGTATCCATAGGATGTATTAATTGAAGGGGGTCATGGATGAAGGATGCATGGAAGGAGGATTAGGCTACCTGTCGACACATAAGAACAAGTTGATACGCTTTCCCTCTCCACGATTTTGTGCATGAATACATAGCGGTACTAGCCGAATGGTACGAATCAAATGGCCTTATCTCAATTCAAATGTTGTATGCAGATGAAAAGGAGTACCAAAAATTATGGTAGGTAAAAAGTGTTGGGCCAACCAACCGTGACAACACAAATCGGGATGTCGGAGGACCATCAAATGCACAAACCATAATTTTATGGGGATGATCAAGAGGACCAACCAACCGCACAACCAAAATTGTATGGTGATGATCGGAGGGATCAACCAACCGCAAAACCACTGTATGGGGATGATCAGAGGACCGCCTGACCATCATAATTGACAAAGAAGAACATTGCGAAAGTAAGTCACCTGTGAAACATCTTCCTCTCAGATATAGTTTAGTTTTAAGGAATAATAGGATTCTCCAGGATGAAAAACGTACAACTACAAATCAAAACAAAACTTAACGGATGAGCTCAAACAAAAAAGAAACTTTTGATAGATTAGATTTCTTGGCCCAAGTTGTAGATTCCATACCCATTGATGACATAGTATTCCTTCTAGGGGGTCCAAAAAGATATACCCCTTGGAAAAAAAATAGATTTATGACATTGAAGTTGCGATTCCATACCCATTGATGACATAAGTATTGTTTCTCCAAGTTTCAACAAGATATACCCCTTGGAAAAAACACGATTGGTAACATTGAATTTGGCGAGTCCATACCCATTGATGACATAGTTATTCCTTCTCTAGGGGTCCAACAAGATATACCACTTGGAAAAAAATAGACCGATGACATTGTTGCGCAAATATAGGACCACACCAAAATCATATCTATCCATATAGAGGAACATGAATTACATATGAAACTAACAAAAGAAATGGGTATAGACATAGAGGAACAACAACCGGATATGAAACTATCGGGAGGATGAGGAACCAGAGATGAAACTAACCAAAGACATCGGGTGTGCAAAAATGTGATGGAGGAATGAAAGGATAAATTATATTTGTCTAAATACCCATATCCAAGACACCTACCATACCTGTACAGTAAAAACTCACTTCGTAACCTTTGAAAGATATGCGAAGAATATAAAAACAAAGTTTTACGAAGACATAAAAAATAGTGGATGAGCTAGAAAGGAGGGTGACCAAGTTGGAGAAGGAAAAGCAAGAACTCATAGAGATAATGTGATGGTGTACTCGCGTGAAGGCTCCCTAAACCAATTACAATGTGTGTACTTGACTGAAAAATTCTTGATATTTAAAAAGAATGCTATCATCAAAAATATCCTCTCAATCTTGAAAGAAGTGATGGTTTCAAGGAGGCATATATGACAATTTGTGATCAAGATAAAGACTTTCTTCGTGAACTATACCAATATAATCTTTTGGTACCTTTTTGATAGATAATGAAATCCCAGCCATGTCACAGGATGTCCAATTTACAAGCTTTTGTATCGTATTTGAGAAATCGGGCAGTTTGGTTGGATGATGTGAGGATTTATTTGCATAATTCGAGAGCCTTCTAGGTTAGAGGAGAACATCCCAAACCTATGGAGGTGATAGAGTGTTATCACTCAGTAATTTCTCCAGGTTCAAGCGAACTCACCGAGGTAAACACGGACCTACTTTTTGAAACTCCTAAGATCTAGCCTTCTTAGGGTTCGAAAGAGGGCTCTCTATAAGATTTAACTTTGTTTGTTTTATAAAATATTAGCTAGTTATGATTGTGCACTGTTTTGGCTTTGATTGGTTTGGTGGGAAAAATTCACAGGAAGAGATGGATAGTGAAATCTATTTTTCCATTGGGCTAAGGAGTCAAAAATCAAGCAAAGAGAACTGAGGATCAAGACCAAAAGGTCAAATGTTTTCGAGGAAAGATAGATAACCCTCGAAGATCTTTGGAAAGTTGTTTTATGAGGTGGTATGATCGGGATAAAAGGGAAATAAGAATCCTTTGATCCAGGAAAAGGAATTAGTAGGAAGAGGTCGAACGAGAGGAGCAATTAAGGGTTCCCTACATCGGAAATCGAGGAAAACATATAAATGATAACTAGTTAAAAACGAGGTGCTCTTAACAAATCCCGTAGTAATACTCCTAGTTATTCATTCGATTTAGAAAAAACATAGATGGAAGCATGTAACAAAGAAAGATAATAATGACAAGTAAGGGAAATACTTCACTCCAAATAGCTCATCGAGGGAATCCTCGAAGTATGATGCCAATCTGGTTTGATCCAAATTTGCACGAGAAATTTGACATAAAGCTTTCAAGTCCAAAAAGAAATGATTATAACAATCTCCAACTATTTTAGTCCACCCCAATACTTCAAAGAGTGAAGACATTTATACAAATTCTAAACTAAAATATCCTAAGAAAATATCAAGATTGTTTTACAAATATCTCAAACCTTTATTTCTACATAAATAGAACTCAATAAAAGGGCACTCAAAACTAATGAATCTATTTGGAAACTATACGTATTGATTTATGGTGACAAAGAAGAGAATTATAATTTTATCTCAACTCTTAGTTGATGATGAGGCATCCAAGTCACTAATTGTCTCCTTTCTTTGTGCATTCTTCTCCAAAGCAATTCTCGCAAACTTGGGGTCCAAGGATACCTGCTCATATCTCAATATGAAAGAGAGGTGTAAAAAATGAAAGAGGTTTTTGTAGATAAATATTTTACTAAGATAAACTCCCTCTTTGTTTCCCAAAAGTCAATTCCATTGTTCGACAATAGGCTCTACAGAAAACTATGTGTAAGCATGAGTTTTGCACGTTCTGAAAACATAAGTTGTAAATATGTGCATGTATCTCTCATTCTATAATACTTGTGAAAAAGAGTGAGATAGGTTTTTTTATATGGTTCCATAGGAACGAAACCTTCCTTGAGTTTTGTAAGATTTATTTCTTCTTGACCAAAATATTCTCTGCAAAATGATGACTTAACAAGAATTTTCGTAAAAAGTGCTTTCAAATATTGTTTAATATTTCCAAATCCATAATGGTTGTTAGAAATGGGAGAGGTTTTTGTGGCTGGATATCTTAGGAACATAAACACACCTTCAGTTTTACAAAAATTCATGTTGGCTTTGTCCACAATAGTTTCTGAAAAACTACAATGACTTAAATAGGAAATTTCGCAAAAATGTCCCTTCTTTCTCTCGTTTTTATCTTTTAACCTTACTGTTCTTTTTAACTGCTTACTTTCACTTAGGATAAAATTCATTGTTGTTGAAAATATTTTCATCTTTATTTACCATTTAATGCCTCCGTATTTACTTTTAAACGTGTCACCTTAAATCATTTATTACTATGTTTTCACTGCTCGACTTTCATACCGATACACTTTAACTTTGATGCTCTTTCACCATTCTGTTTTTCACCGTCACCGCGAATTTTATTTTAATTTTACCATTCACCGTGTAAATTTATCTCTCTCTCGCATAAACCGACTTATTTATTTTATGTTGCCCTGGAATATTTTGTTAAGGAATATCATTTAAAATTCTTTTCTTTGTGAAATTTTGAGTAAAACGAGCTCTTTAACTAGTATTTAGATTGTTTTATCCAAATTTTCCTTTTGCTAATGACTCACAAAAACAAAAATAATTTTTAATTAAACAGAGATCTACAAGGAGGTGATTGAAGGATTTTTTGAAATACCTATGGAATTAGATTACGTCGTGGAGGTTTTAAATCTCGTTGTGCAGTAATTGAGTGTTACGAGCTTCCGGATTCTGACATTGCAAAAGAGTTTGAATCTTTCAAAAAGGTTTCTAAAGGTCTCGAAAAAGGCTAAATTTCTTCAACTTTGATTAAAACATGTTAAAGTATTCGACCGTGGTTTGACCGGGGTTTTCGAGGCGTCGGAGAGGTTCGATGGATTTGGAGGTCTCGAAACAAAGCGAGGTTTCCAATGGTCTTGATATCAAGCGATAGCTTTTTCTAGCTTTTTACAGAGTGAAAACAACGTACAAGTCTTGTTTCTTTTCAATCGGGAGGATGAACGCACGGATAACAAATAAAAAGGGCTTTTTCCGCGCATAATAGAAGCTTTTATAAGGTATTTTAGGTTTAGCAATACAGCATGGAATGGCGATCATGTCAGCGAAAAGCAGCGCTGGTGCTTAAGGTAAGGAAAATCAGGAAATGGCTATCGCGCAACATTTGGGCGGTAAGAAGTTTTAGAGCTAACCCACGTGGTCCAATGAAGATCGACACTGTGGAGGAGAGAGGAAATCATAAAACGCCCATTTCACGCGTGAAATGAGTTGAAGTGATTGCGCAGTGTCTACTCGGCGATATTGTTTTTCGGTCACCGTCGGATCCGGTCCTGATGCGAATAGTCCAAATTGATTGGGAAGTTGCGTCGGGATTAGGGAGTGGGAGTCGAGCTTGTTATATGCAGGCGGGGTCGGTTTAACTTTAGAAATAAACGTTTAATCAAAGTTTAAAAACCTTTGGGTTAAAATATGATGTATGAGAAGGATTATATGTTAATTAAACATTTAACCAATGTTTAAATCATTTATACGAGCACGAGTTAGTTTTATTATATAGTTTTTAACTTTTGACGAGCTTGTTTTAAAAACTATAGGGGCGTGATATTTGTATATAGATATGTTAGACCAATGGGATATGGCGTGGGATAACATTGTGCACATGAGATATTTGAACATTGGTTTAAAGCGTAAAATAGAGGTTTAAGGGTTATTTGAATATAAGGGTTTAGTACTATACACAGAGGGAATAGTTTTATGGATTTAATAAATAAATTAGAAAATTAATATGAAATTAAAGGGGTAATATATGAATAAAAACACATTTTTTAACTCTAAGTAAAGTGTAAATAACATAATTTGTCTTTGTTATATTACTTCACACTTAGACTTAGGATAAAATGGATTTCATGGGTTTTGAGTGTTTTTGAAAGGAAAATGTAAATTAGTTACTTAGGGTTTTACTTTTACTAAGTAAAAATGAGTTTTTACTTAGGAAAAAAGGGATTATGATTAATGGATGAAGGATAAATGCTGAATGAATGTGGGTTTTATGTAGGAATTCAATATTTTTAACCAATCGCTCATCGAGTCTTGGGTCCGGTCCCAACAAAAGTTAGAGAAATGCTCTAAGCCTTTTTAACTGATAGTTTAGAATACTGAATAATTGTAGGGGAGGGGAAATTAGTGATTTTTTCCCTGATGATGCTTTATTACATGCTTGCACAACTTCTTTCTACCTACCCATCTTTATTTATAACATTTTCTTTACTTCATTTTTCATGGGTGCATTTAAGCTTGCAACCTTAAATCCATTTTCTTTCAAAGCATAAAAAATATCTAAGTCTAACCTTATTTTCATCCGAGGGCTCGCATTAAATCGTTGAGCTCCTCTTTTATTCTTTATTCTTAACTACTCGATTTGTCAAGTTTACACTGTTTGACATATCTTTATTCTCTATCTAAAACATGAAATTCAAAGCGTGAAAAATTTAAGATTAAACTATTTAATTGATCATGGATTATGGCATTTATCGACACTCACACATAATCATTATTCTTGCAGAGAAAAGTAAATAGTAGTGGCATTTTGACTTACTTTCATGTCTTATTTTTTTTCTTTTTTTCTTTTGGGATCTATCCTTTTCTAAGTCCTTTGATATTTCTTCGACTTTTTACCCTCTTTTCTCACTTTTTAATTTGGGAATACATTTGCAAAAAGCAAAAGGTATGTACAATATTTCAAGAATTTAATAGAGCCAATTCAAAATTATGAATCCTATATTTATAGGACCCTAAAAAGGAAGAACATAAAAAATCCATCAACTCTCTAGAATTAGCGAGGTTATCTCCAATAATAGGGAGATGACCATTTGCATATTGTGCATGGCAGATTCAATTATTGGAAACTAAGGCACGTAGAAGGATGTAAAGCAAGGTGGAATAGCATGGGAAAAGAACCCCGAAATAAATATCCATTTAACTACCTCAACTTAAATACATCCTTAACAAGGGTTGCTTAGTATATTATTGCTATGGGACAAAGGTGAGAATTCATCGGATAGGTCTTAGATTTCAGTATCCAATGATTTGGCTTCCAAAAAGGGTATATAAAAAGAAATATACGTCCCGACAAAAAAAGAAGAATCTAATTGTTGGAATGTAATTAAGCTGCATAAGAGGGTATCTTTGTCCCGATGAACCATGACATAGTGATTATTGTATCAGCAATATTCATGAATGTCCCCCTTCATCCACGTACTCGTATTGACAGACCGGGCCATCGTTGTTGACACACCGGCTCACCATTGCCGGCACATGCCCGTTCATCATTGTCGACACATCGGCTCACAGCGTTGCTAACACACCGGCTCACATTTGCTAACACACTAGCTCACATTTGAAAATACACCGGCTCACAATTGCCGCAACACTCGCTCACCGTTGCTACAACACCGGCTCACCATTGCTGACACACTGGCTCACCGTTGCGTAAAAAACTCATAGACAACAAATGAATTATATTTGATGTTGTAATATATAACTTCAAATCTTGTTGTTTTTAGTTATAAAAAAATGGTAAAATTGTGTTTGACATGTTTAGTTACAATTTTCATTGCAGTTCCTCTAATAATTTTGTTACATTTCCATTGTTTTTATTCAAATTTATATATCAAATTATTGTTTGGACACCAATATATGCAACTATGCAAGTATGAAAAACCACTTGAAAGCTATCTTCCATGACTTACAAAATAGTCAATGTATTAAAAGACTAAGTGTAAATGCATGGAGTTATTTAATCATCTTAAATGACAATTCCATCAAATTAGAGAAATATCCAACCATATCCTCACCACCTATCAAGCATACATGGACATCGTCAACAAAACATTAATACATCAAATACAACTACACAGTAAATAAATATTAAAATCAAATTGAAAACAAAATCATGCACAAGAAACCTCGGAAAAGCATTCATTGTTGGCGCGAGGGCAAACCTTTCTTGCTGAGTTGTTCAAACTTAAACGGTTCATCTTCATCTACCGGGATATTCAAGTCAATTTCCAATCTTGCATTTTATTGCCTTGTTTTTCTCCTCTTTTTTGGGACTTAGGAAACTATTCTTCCTCTCGCAAAGACAACTCAAAATCACCTAATCCACACGTGAATTCATAATCCATAATATGAATATTGTTGGCGTCATCCAACAATTTGTTAACTAAAGAAATAAATTGTTCAATCTTGGTCAAAGTAGAAGGAGGACTATTTCTGAACCAGTGTATAAGTAGCCAAATAACGCCTCCTTGGCCATCTCAATTTGTTCAACATTTACATCAACATTGTGACTATCCATGGCTATGCAGTTGCATCTTTCAGGAAGATCGGATATTGCTTCTATATTTATCTCAGGAGGTTCATTCTTAGGACTCAGTTGTGCTTTGATGATTTTGTAATTGGTTTGAAGCCATTGAACCGGAACACAACCAACCCACCTTTATGGCATGCTTGCATATGTAGCCACGAATAGACCATGGGCAATCACAAGTTATTTCATTTGTACAATGACAAGTGACAAGATATTTCTTATTAACTTTAGATTGAATCCTCACCCAAAAAGCATGAGACATTTGCGAATGAGGGTTGTGATCACTATCCGGAAATTTTTTTCTTTTTCCAATGATGATTCCAAATGTTTCTCTTTTCTTGTAATGATTTAAAAATCCTTCCTTTTTAGAATTTCCTTAAACCGATAATAGGGTTCAACATTTGTTAAAATAACATATATCAACCAATCCATCCTACGAGAACATTTTCTTTCTTCTTTTTATATAGAAAGTTTGTCCTTTAGGTAATAGCGTTATGATTCCACAACATTGCTTGTCTCCTCGATTTGCATGGGGAAAATACCGACAAACTTTGACCCACATCCCTAATTGCATAAAATTCTAGGTTAATGAAGATATTTCATCCATATTTCAAACCAAAAAGATAAATGTAACTTGAAAAGAGTTTTTCAACTTGCATATCTTGTCACGAGCAACCCAGTTCTTGTGGAAATAGTCTAGGAACTTTTCCTCCTTAGCAAATTTTTTGAAGAAATCATTAATTGCATTACTCACATCAACATTGGAACAATAATTCATAATTAAACCCAAATCACTAAACATTTCTTTTTTCTATTTCCGGGATTACTCGTCAATCGATTCATTTCTTTTTTCTATTTCCGGATTAATCGGCCAATCGATTCACATTTTTTATCCATGCTCGACGTACATGCAAAACACACAAGATTCCATTGCACCTTTTGATTCTCCTGCCACATTCAATTCATTTAAAGCATGTTATTTTTGGAATAAATAAAATTTTTTACCGTAAAATAAGAATATTGAAGTTACCTTAAACCACCAATTTCATCCAATGCATCATCAACCATGAAAGCATTAAATTTCCCACTATGATCAACTTGGTGACACCTATGCATGAGCTGCTCCAATCATAGCGAAACTTTCCCGTGATGTATTACGTGATGCCACCACCCATGAACCGGCACCCCACTTTGTTAGTGATCAAACATGACAAGTGTGTAAATTTGATACCATCACATTCAAAATACATAGATCATCAACTTCAGATCATCAATCATTATTAATCGAGTTATTTTACTATATCAATCATTCTTAATACACTCACCCCATACTTATTTGTGTTGAATGTAGAATTCATGGCTATTAGGCTATTATTCGATAGTTTCACCATGGTCTCCAACATCCACTTCATCCGAATTCCAACTATAAAGGGACATCTCCACCATTGGACTTTTGATAAAAGAAAAATCATTTGGGTGTTTCCTATACCAAAGTTTCACACTCATTTCATCCTTCTTATGCAACTCGGTAATTTCCTTTGATTAGATGATTATATATGTTAACAACATCTTTCCTACACAAAAATAAATCCCTATCTCTCGAGCCGCAACGATCCATGTCAATATATTTTTTAACATGCATTTTACAAACATAGTCAACCGGCACATCCAAGAAGAAGGAACTCTCTACATAGGAAACCATGTCCCTTGGATAAATTTGGTTGATGCAAAGCACCCTTTCGTGACCCGAGGTGTCATTTTGGCCATGACAAGGTGATCCTTGGCTATCTACATGCTCATACATGTTATATGTTATTATTGCAACCTCATGGATTTGAACCATAATTTTTTACAATGAAATGGCATTGGCATCCCCTCTTTTTCACAAATGTGTATTTTTGCTTCACTTCATCTTGTCCCCCTTTTGTCATTGAGGCCATATGAACAAGCATAGCTACATAAAAAAGTTTGAAAACTCAATATATATGATTCCATGAAAACTAGTTTGAGCATTATTAATACCAACATATATACGTAGGATTTATAAAAGAACTTACACTTCATATAGCAAGGAAGCAAGATGGGCCTTGAGCCGGCGTTTGTTTTGTATCAAGGTGAAAGAACATGGAGCATCTAGGTTCATTTCCTCTCCTTTAATAAAGTCTCCAATTCTAGTTGAAGGGATTTTTGCAATCCAATCTAAGGAGTCCATGTGTTTTCCTTGTACAAGAGACCAATCTAAATCCAACCTAGAGAAGATGAGATTTTCTTTAGGCTTTTGCAACTGGAGGGAAATTATTGACTCCCATTTCACTTGCTTCACCATTTTTAAGCGAGTTGTTACAATGGTGGAGTGGACGCAATGGTTGACCAACAAGTTGGAACAATGGTTTTCCAAATGGTCTCCTCGTAAAATGGTCTCGAATAACTCCTGGGTTGTGGTAAAAAAATTAAATGCCGTAGTAAACAAATTAAATGGATTGTGGTAAACAAATGATTTGGGGATTCTCACTTAAAAATACACATACATCGAGTTAAAAGACATTCACTAAAAATAATAGACTGTTTTTCGAGTAGTGGTCCGGACAGAGGTCTTTCACTCCATCGATATTCGTAATAGAAATAACATTTAAACCAAACATGGACATTTAACTAAATAGATACTCACCTAAAAAAACCAAAAAACTCGACACCACAGACCCGGTCTCCGTCGAGTAACTCCATCGATTTTTTTTCGTTCAATCGACCGGTGTGTAACAAAGGGATGATATGTTTCGTCTATTATAGGGGCTATACAGTGGGAGGCTCGATTGGTCATGGCACTAGCGGTTTCTGGCGTCTTCCCCTAAACTAGTTTGCAAGGACTTGTTTGGAGTGAGTTGAAGCGGGCTTGAGGAATGCGGGAAAACATTTTCATTCATGGTTTCTCCCGTGTGTAGGTGAGAGGAAACAAAAAACGGTGACTAGCTCCTACATGGGCTCCTTCAAATGGTAACGTCGTGGGACGGAGAGGGATGGAGACAGTGGGAGGGGGTGTCGAGACCGCATTCGCCGGAGGGATTCGTCGGTCGTCGGCAGCGAGAAACCCAAAGGAATTCCATCGAATGGTTAGCTTTACTCCATTATTAAGTGAATTCGATGTCGACGGAGTAGTACTAATGGGCCGAAGGGGATGACTATCCGAGAGGAAGAGGAGGATTGAAAATTTTGTGCGGAGCATCCTCCTATTGCCGTCGTTGTTGATTGATGTTTTTATACCTCTCCAATCATCATCATCCCCCAACCATGGTCTCCTCATTGTTTTATCTTAGCAGGATGAAATTAACTATACTCAACTCTAGTTGGAGCATCATTATTATTAAGTTTCCTCCTTCTTGTGCCACGCATTAGCCCCGCATTTTTCTCGCTTCCATATGGATCTCACTTATAGTCTTTGCCTTAACTTAATAGTATAGTACAACCCGAGCTAATTAATGATTATTATTATTATTATTATATAAGCACATTTGATATGATATTTTCCCATTGTAAAATAAAGGATAATTTCACTAAAGAGAAACACTTTATATTATTGATCCGGAAAACATATAAAATTTGAATCTAGTATCCGTAGTGGGCTATTCGACATATTATATTGTACCTCTTCTCTTTTAGGAATCCATTTGTTTTCCCTCGATTCTATAATGTCTCTCACCATGAATTGTATCCTCAACTCCAATCGAGAATCATTACCAAAATTTCTTAAGCGAGCCATGTATAAATCAAATGCCGATATTTCCTTCTCGAGAAACATTATATGTTCCCTTCTCATGTTTCAAGTCATCATGTTGTTGCATCTCTTCTTTTAGCTACTTTCCAATTAATGAAAATAGTTGACAAAGGGCCTCTACATTTTCAGCGTACAACAAGTGATTTGATGTGATCCTACCCCAAATAATTCTTGCCATCAAGTAAAAATTAATATTTCAGAATTATTAACAATGAGCTACTATCTATCTAGTGACAAATATAATTAATTACCGTGACTAGATAAATAGTTTATATATTTATTACCTTAATGCGATAAAATGAACAATGGGTTTGGGTAACATCTTTTGCTTTTAATAACTCTACAATGAATCCGATATTTCCAAGAATTCGTCATTTTTAAGAGTTGCTCTTTTTCGTGGAGTTGGGGTCCAAACATTTCTTTCAATCTCGCATCACGCCTATTATCGCTGCCTTTAAATTCCTTCTCGGAAAGTGTTTAGCAGACTCTTTTTGAAGTTTATTGTTTTTCCATCGGGTTCCTCGACTGGGGGATTCAGCCCCAAACCAATATGCACATACAACTCGGCATACATAAAGAAAAACGTTGGTTCCATCAACGCCTTATCAAATACCCGAAAGAAATCACACCCCCGCAAATATATGATAACAAAAACCATTAAACCTCATGTAATCACTATTATAAACTACGTATTATAATTCTTATCTTATCCCCGTAAAATGTAAATGTAAATGCTCCAAAGCAAAATAGCAATAAATCTAGCTAGGGTTCAAAGTTGTCGAAAAAACAAAACACCTAAAAGAAAAAAATCATGAGCCATCCCATACCTTCAATATGTCCGCAATAGTAATTCCGTAGCTTTAGCAACTCGATCTTTCAATGAAGAAAACTTCTCAGGGAGTCAATTTGTTCAAGATCTTGGTTCAAGATTATGTAATATTTTTGTCAATATAAGTAAAGAATTTAATTAAAGCTTTTGATTCATGTCTTGTTGCACATACACATAAAAGTAAATAAACACATGAAGTGATTAAGTATACTCAGTTAACCGTCTTGAGCACTTTATCCTTCTCCAAAATATTCCCTCTCCTTGCACTCCATGGAACTGTCACTACACGTAACAAGTTGCATACAAATGGATGTAAAGTTGTAATTAGAGCTACAAAATCTAGCAAAGCTGTTCAACATTATTGATCGAATAACCTCAATTAATATTCTTATAATTAATTATAACCTCGAAATTAGCTCCCCACCCACGTAACTAGTTTAGAGTGCCATGGACTCGCATCCGCTTTAGTTGGTTGATTATAGTGCCTTGACCTAGTTGTGTCATCTACTTGAGCCGGGCGGAAGATAAGTTCTATGACTACGCCACTTAGAAGTAGTACGATTAGGTCTAGAAATTTGTTTTATGTAGATTCTCATTCGACCAAACTTAATGATTCCCGATCGTCATGAAGTAGTACTGACCGGGTCTATAAATTTGATTATGATTCTCATGATTCCACCTTGATACATATGGCTCGAAGATTTCACCACATCCCTCCTCGTAAGAATGTCGGCACATTTTCAATGACCCTTAGAAAGGTATCTCTAATTTGGACATGTTGCAATTCAAAAAATAAATATAGTTATTATTTGCAAGTCAAGCCGGGATTGGATTAATATTGACAATTACATCCTCGGTAGTACTCATTAATGTAGATGGGATATCTCATCTCACCTCACGTTCAAGTTGCAATAAATCATCTCAAAAGTATCTAATAACTCCTCCTTGTCTTTTGTGGTCTTTCAAAATCGTGTATATACAATATAGGGTTTTAGACATCTTAAAAAAGAATTTCAACTAAACTATGAAGGTTTGGAGTATAAAAAACAATAACCGTTTAGAAATTTTAAAAAATAAATATTAAGCTTTGCACTTTGGAGTTTAAAAAAAATAATAATAACATGATACCTACCTGGGTCTTGAAGGCCAACGATTTTGTTTGCTATTGAGGACCTTGTAGTAATACTAATTTGCTCGGAGTTTCTAGATGGAGATGGAGGCCGAATAGATGATTGTAATGGTGCACAAGAAGCGTGGTTGACCAAAAATAGATTGTAAAGATACAGGGGGTCAATGAGAAGATCTACAATATTGGTACACATGAGGCCTAATCATGAGAAGAGTTCAAATGACAATCGACGGAAGTCGACTCGCAATATTGGTGTAGAACTAGAGTCGATCGAGGCACGTAAATACGATTAGAAGAATGCCGCAATGGGAGGTGGCTAAAGGCCGATTTGCAGCTTCCTCCACCACCAAGAGGCCTCAAGTTAATTTTATTGCTTCCTCCACCAGGGTCTCAACCTAATTTGATTCTCGTCAATCCCCATATAATAAAATGATCAAAATCGCTACGGGAATAATTAGTTGAATTATCTATGTAAATAAGAGAACCGTGGCCAACACGAGTTACAATTACCTTTTTTGTTGTGTTTGATGGAAGTATATCGCTTAATGGAATCCAAAAATGACATGATCATAAGCATGTCTTTTCACAACATATTTATTGCCCTAAATGAATAATTATATATAAGCAAGCACGAGAGTATGTTTCTAATCACATTCTTTTTCCAAATAAATCGGTTGCTCTACACTAATGGGTTTTTATTATTTTAATAAGTTTGCATTTATTATTAAAAAAAATATAAAGGTATATTTGTTATTAAAAAATAAAGCAAGTACATTATGAGGTAATTAATGGGTTTTTAAATATAACGTGATATATTTTTTGAGTAATTCATGGATTTTTATATTTTTTTTTAAGCAATAAAGCCTTACAGACCATTATTCTAATCTTTTCCCCTTTAAAATTACATGTAACACTATATTTGTAACATTTAAATCATTACAATATATTTTTAAAACTCAACCTATATAAAAAAACAACATAAATTTAGCACATATACAAAAACATCAAATGTGTATAACACATTATTGTAATAAAAAATATCACTAATGTTACATAGCCTTTCACAAGAGCATTTAATGTTAAATAACCATGGGGCCTTCACCTTGTTCACTAATTTATTATTGTGTTCACTCATAAGGCATTTTTTAAAACTGAGAAAATAAAATTCAATATATCTTACGTATTAGAGAGAAGATCGCTGGTAGAAAAGATGTTTATAGGTATTGAAAGAGTATCAAATAAAAATTGTGGATATCTAGTAAAAAACAGAGGGTTCTTTTTGTCATAAGCATGTTTTGGAGTTGGGTTTAACAAAAGTATTTTCTGAAGTATTTATCATTATATATTGAAATTAAATTCATCCTTTAACATCCCACAAATGCTTTCGGATGCAAATGATGTTTAAGGTGGATGGGACGTTCGTCCCCCGTGAGGTTCCCGACGTCGGTGCATGTGGTGTGGTCATATGGACACACATAGGCCCATTAATCCTCCATTTAATGTTGCCACCCGCATAACACTTGTGACATTAACTCATTCCACCGCCATAATTTTCCGCTACTGCGGTTTATAATGGCTCTGCTACACCGAAATTATGTTCATGCCCTCCCCGACCGTTGGTCTCGCGCTCCATAGAGGTGCCTCCGTCCTCCTACTTGTGCCGAGCTGCAAGTGCTCGAACGCACATAGGAAGACGATGCTTGTTGCTTAGCTGCATTGAAACTTCATCCGAATTTCACTATACACAAAGCGCACTTCTGTTGCAAGAGTTCTCGGCCCCCGCAACGCAAGCCTCTCCATTCCCGTCCGAGCATTGTCATTCCCGTCCCCGAGCATAGCCACTATCGCCCAAGCTCCACTCGTCATAATGCCTCGCCTTAGACGAGAGGATGAGAAGCCGACGTGACGACAGCTCGAGGCGAGAGCAATTCACTCTTGGTCCACCTCCGCTTCCGATTCTTCCTCTAAGGACTTCTCTTGTGGCCATCACCCCGAAACCCGAGCAAATGGGGAAGAGTCAGCCTTGTTGGGCGAAAGCATCCTATCCATGGCTCCTAGTCTCATGATGTTGCATCTCCTTCGCAACCGATCACTTAGAATTTTTCTACCCCCGTCTCCACTCCACCCACCCAAATTTCTCTCCGCCGAACCTCCCATAGAGCCGAGTTCCATTTTTTCTTGCACCATGTACCAACCCGTAATTATTGCTTTCATTATTGTCAACCTTTGGGAGGAAGCAGTGGTAAAGAGGGAAAAGATGATTCCAAATAAAAGAGCGCGCGCTAGGGATGGAAAGTGCTTTGGGTAAGGAAAATGAATCGATGAATGAGGCATCCGGTAAAGCCACCGTGCAACAACTCGAAGATGAAGATGGAAGCAAACGAACGAACACGGATGTCGCATTGAGGAGGAACCTTCCTCTCCCCGCAAATGACAAGTAAACACGGTAACCTATCTGTCGGAACACGGATCTAAAGCCCAAGTTTCATGGGTCGTTTTTTGTGTTTTTGTTAATCTCTCCTTTGTCGAGAGTGAAAAAATGTTGTTTTCATGAGTCAATTTTTGTTTTCATGGATCCATTTTCTAAACTTAATGTCGTTTTCCCCGTGAGGGCACAAGACAATTATCTAAGGGACTGGTTTCCCCTCTTGGGGTAGTCTAGAATTATGTATTTCTTGACAATCATCCCTCAGCTCTCAGTGCTCACTTAACTGAGGCTATGGTCTGCCATGTATTTTTATGTTATATAAATAGAAATAGACTTATTTAGAAAAGAAAAAAAACATCCCACAAATGCAAGTGTTATGCCATATGTTTCTTATAACTTTGAATCCAAAGCTAATTCTACTATAGAGTCTCCTACTTTAGAAACTCTTTAGTCCTAAAAAAAATGATCATTCTAAGAACCTTGTGGCTAAACCTAACCTCTTTACTACATCAATGAATAAGAAAATGCGCCCCATGGAGAGGTAAATGTTATTTATCTTTTTTCTTCTAAAACAATTTGGATTTAGTTATACCCAATGAAACCTCCAAGAAGGAAAAATACCTCTTCCCTAAAAGTCTATGGTTAATAAATGGAAGAGGGAAGTGATATTTGTTCATGTCCTTGTTTATCTCTCTATAATCTATGAATATTCTCCACTTTCTATTATTTTTTTGGAAATATGACTAAGGGTGACACCTATTAACTCTTAAAAAATTGGGTAAATGAAACTTGTTATAAGAAAATTTTGCACTTATTATTTTACTCTATCCCTCATTATAGGGTCCATCCTATGCTAAGGTTGTCTAATGGGTTATGATCCTTCCTTTATATAAATATGGTGTGTGTAAATATCTATATGGATCCCTTTCATGTCCTTGTAAGACCATGCAAAGGCATCACTATGTTTCGCAATTGTTTAATCAATCGATCTTTTTTTTCTCTAGTGCTAGCCCTCGCTTCACTTTTAAGGCTTTTCCAAGAGAATAATTTTATGGTTTCTATGGTTTACATTTTTTCTTCCTCAAATAAGGACTCGTGTTCATGTAGTGAAGAATTAATAAAAAACTAGAAATGACTTTACCTTAGGTTGAAAAATATGCTCAAGGGTATGTGTGGTTGTAGACAAAAAGGAGGATGCAATGAAATCATTACTTTTTTTCATCCTATATTTTACTCTAACAACAATATATTGATGAATGTTAAGTAATTAATGGGAAACTTTCTTTTTATATCTATCTTCCCCATCTATCCAAAGAGGTGCTTTATAATCCACACTAGGTTTCGTAGGTGGATTTTAAGTCAATTGTTTGGAAGTGCCATCGAAGATTTTCATGCTCCCGGACCCGCATATGATACACAAGTCTATATTGGCCAACCATATCCATCCAAGCAAGGATAATAGTGTATCTCTACGTATAATATTTAGGTTGGGGGATAATTAAGTCCGCAAGATACTCTCGAGAACCTACAAATATTACCACATTTTCTAGGATCCATTCTAGCTTAATAATAGACGTATCGGCTAATTGAAGTACAATTGGAGTTTTTCTAATTTCTAAATGTCCTAAGGTTTCCATGTTTTCTCATGTAATTACATGGATAGGAACACCCAACTTAATCAATGTGTCTCGGTATAACAATATTATTGATTTTCACATCAACTACTAGGTTATATATTTGAGGCTTCGCGATTAGTGATTTGTGTAGAGATGTTTTTTGGATCAATCACATCCATTCTTGGTAAATTCGGCATTTCGAACCAAGCCACCATGGTTCATATTCAGGAAAATATCCATGACGTGAAAGATCATGGTATTTTTCATATTTTAACTAGGTTTCCTCACTTAAGATAAGTTGGTCCTTGGATATCATCGTTGGTATGTTTGGTCGTCAATGGTTCAAGAAAATTTCCTTGCTTAAGTTAAACATTTGAAATTTCCTTATTAATATATTCAATGTTTACTAGATTATTTTCTTTTGGCTAGTGTCTTCCGTGATTGAAGGTGGATGTCATGGAAATTCATAGAAGGGATATGATAAATGGGGTAAGTTTCCATCCAAATATATTGTCTTGAATGAGTGTGTCTAACACGGCTTAAGGTTTGTAATAGGTTGTGCAAGTAACTAAGGTGATGGAGGGGAAAATGTAGGTTCTTAAATAGATCAATACAAGAGAAGTTACATGGGTGGCTATATGGAGGGTTGTTGAGGCCATGTTTAGGCCCCCCACACATTTGGTTTCTCTATCCTTGCTACCAAAGTTGTCAAGTAGGAGGGGCCATCCATGGTTTAGAAGCTAAAATCCACACTTGAGAAGAGTACTACATAAAAGGATTAGTCCAAGAAGAATTGAAATACCGAGAAAGGTTTTGAGCCAGTACTCATGTGGATTTTTAGGACCATGGTCATCTCTATGCCACAAAGCATGGTTATTCTGGGTTCCTCCACTTCTTCATTCACAAATTTTAGCCCTTCGAAAATAGGGAGCACCACTTGTCAAGGGTTCTATCTTGTAGATGGAATAAATATCAATTTGATGCATCGAGATATGCTTTAGTGGATGAATTTGTCTACATTTCAAAAAAAATTAGGAGAATTGTGAGTATTGCTTCTATATTTTCTTTCATCTCATTCGACTACAAATTTTATATCTAAGAGCTTAATGTTAAGGGACAAATTTTGAATTTCTCTAATAGATTACCAATTTGTACTCTAATAACACCTCCAACAATATTCTTCTCTATTCCGGAAAAAATATCTCCACATATTATTTGGGTCATTCATACTCATATCAAGCCATTCAAAAGAATTCCTCTCTTCATTTCTAGGCCATGAAGCATAGTTGTTTTGGTTCCTCTAGTTCTTCATACACAACTTTTAGACCTGGAAAAGAGGGAGAACTAATTGTAGAATACTCTTTATTGCAAATGGCGCAAATATTAATCTGATCCATTAGGTACTCCTTTAATGCATGCTTTCTTTTACATTAAAAAAAAATGTGAGTACTAGTTTCTACCTCTTATTTATGTTTATTCACCTACAATGTACCTATGTGAGAGCTTAATGTTGTCAAGGGATCATTTTTTAAGTTCTCTAATATATTACCAGCTTTCTACTATAGTAACACTTCCACCAACATTGTTTTCTATTATGACCAATGTGTCTCACCTATTGTGGGGTTGTAGCTTATATCATGGCGTGTTGGACGAGTTACGACAACGCAAACGAGTTGCATCCATTCCGGGATCTTAAATTGACTCATTACGTGATTTTGAATCATGTAAATAGTTTTTTTTCAAAGTCATTTATTGTTTTAGAACCTCCTTCAAGTCATCATCTTCATCAACTCGGTCTCTTGAATTCGGACTTTTCATATTCAAGTCACCTTGAAGGAATTACTATCAAAAATGAACTCAAGTCAGCCTAAATAAAGTCACAATTATTCACAAAGTCAAGTCGACTTATTAACTATAAATACCATCATAAGGACTTCATTACATAAAATAAAGTCCAGATCACTTTTAAAATTTGGAAATTGCAAAGATGCAAGTCTCGATCAAGCTTGAATATTACAATGATAAAGTTCAAAAAGTTTCTCAAGTTTTAGTGATACTACAGTTCATTTTTATGTCAATAATATAGATTTTCTACCATCACTATGGGCTCATCAAAGTAAGAAGGTTTCATTATTTCAGGTTACATTACAATTCAGATTTACTACACGAGGACATATTTGGCGTTACTTCAACAATAAGGGTTATATGCTTCCATTCTATAACGAACTCAGATTCGGTACTTATGCAATGATAAATATATCGTTGTTATTTTTTGAAAGGAGTAATCAGAGTGCTATTGAAGAGATGAGATCTCGAGCACTATACCAAAGGTGAGTCCTTGTTGACATTACGATGATGATGTTTCATTGCAATCATGGATCTTTGTAGGATAACATGGTGAAGTTTGACTTGATGGAGGAAGTATTTAGTATAAGTTTTGTTCGTTTCGTATTGAATCTACTAAAGGAAGAGCTTTGATTGGGTTTTTTCCCAAAGAGTGTGGTTTTTTCCTTGGAAATGTGCCTACATCTTGTGCCCTCTTTTATTTGTTGATTTGCATTAGTTTTGATGATAAGAAAAGATAAATTGAAAGAAAAAATAATAATAACAATAAACATCACAAGGTAACGTCATAATAACGATAATTTGATTAAGTTCCATCTCCTTTGATTTCTCAACATAGAATCGTAGCTAAGGTCATGATCAAAGGAAGTGTGAGGTATACTTAGTGAAAGGTTTTTTGAAGAACATTTCAGTTAGATGGACCCCTTCTCAGGGCTAATGGAACGAACACTACAATGAACTAACTCACCCTAAAAACACCTTGAATAAACATGAGGACATCGCACAAACAACAATCAAGAAATTCAGATCAAGTTCGGATAATTTCAGAGGATATTTTCGATACTAATATATTTATATTTTAATGTTATTATAGTATATAAATTTTGGTAACAAGTGGACAAGCCTTGGTCAACTACAAAAATAAACTCACATTACAAGTAGTCACAGTGGAGACTCTCGGTGATAAGTCAATGTGAAGGATGCAATTTTACAAGTAAAAAGACTCTATGTTATCACAGATCAACACGAGAACCACAATTTGCTACTATCCGAAAGTGCAATGATCTCGGACTACCATAGTTCGTTGTCATCACGACTATATGGATTCATCACGGTGATATGGATTTTGTAAAAAAATTCATAATTTTTTGTAACATTAGAGTTTGAAGCTACCACAATAACCTCATCCAAGTGCTCTCCCTCAATATCAATGTTATCTCATAGTCAAGGTTTTGGTGCCTTCTCATGAGAAAGATGTTATTATAGTGAACTATTCTCGGTATCACAGTGACCCTCGGTTCAAGTACTAACACATGATGAAATCTTGATTCCTCCACAATGAAAAAGAACTCGGGCTTGGCACTATTTCAAAGTGATATGATCTCATGAAGGAAAACCAACAGAAAGAAATTTAGTTCAATGTTGTGTAAAGTGGTGTCTATTACGTTGAATAAGTCTTGGTAAAAAATCACAGTGATGTCTATCATAGTCTCGACTCCCATCACATTGGTGGTGCATATCACAATCTAATTTGAGCTTAAGAATGTGTTGAAGCAAGTAAATAAGGTCAAGAAATTAATACTACAAGTTTCGGTTGAAGGAAAGAAGCTCAATATTGTTACTCGTGACCAAGGGCATGGCCATCTCCACATAAGAATTCGAAGTTTTGAAGAAATTTAAGTAAGTATTGTCAAGATGTACCAACAAGTCAAATAATTTATCAAATCAAAGGTATGTAACTCCAAGGTATGTATGTTCATAAATTTTTTATATTTAAAATATATTTAATAAGTCTTGTTTATAGCTAGTTCAGGTAAAAGATTGTAATACCTAGAAAAAAATGTATCCTTATCTTCTAAGTTTTGCAAGTATTATAGGATGTAAAGTAGAAGTCCTTAATTTAAAGGAGAAACTTTTATAGGATCCCATCCTCCATGGTTATGAAGGAGATATAAATTGGTAAATTAAATCATGTTCATGGTATCACATGTTTTTCTTGAAATTATGTATTATGGGTATAGAAGAGCATGGCTTACACTTCAAGGAATTCCTACCGAGGTTTTTCAAGAAACATCTCCATTTATGCCTTGAACCATACATCCTATAAAATTCTCTTCATCTTATTTTTTAAATTTATATTACAAACATCATTATGTTTAGCTCTCTTGAATCTAAAATATTCTTGTTTAGGGTGATTCATCATATGATAAATCTACCCACCTTATATCTCCAATTGTTTATATAAAAGAACCCAAGACAAGTTTCTCGGAAATCCCTAACCTAAGGGTATGAAATAATGTGTGAAACCCTAAACCTACTTAGGGTTATTAATGAAGAAATTGTTATTTGGATTGATATATTGATGATTTCATGTTTGGGGGTTTTTATATGATCATGGAAGCTCTAACTTATTAGGGTTGAAATGGTGTTGTTCTAAATCTCGAACCTTTGATGTTTTGGTATAATAGGGTTTGATTTGTTATGAACATAAACCCTAGGTTTTGGTTAGGTCTATAAGTAAAATCCTTAAAGTTCTAGGAATGAAACCCTAGGTATGTGTTCATTTGGTTGAAACCCTAGCTTGGTCTAGAATTATATATGTCTATTGTATTAATATTTCATGACATATGAAATGCCTATGGTTAAAACAATGATTTCCTAGATATGTGTGTGAACCTAATTACTATTGTTCATAAGTCCTAGGGTTTGGAAACAAGCCCTAGTCAAAGTTTGAAGTTCTAGGATGATGATGGGAAATATAGGGTTTACATCCAACCCTAGTACAAGTTATTCTTGTTGATTAATTTTTATTTGGTTTTTATGGCTCATGTATGAAATATAGGGTTTCCATAAAATCCTAGAGGGAAGTATAATATATATGACTTCCGAGAGCTATTAGATACTTTTATTTTATTTTGACTTATTTTTATGGAGCACTATATGAGAGAACTAATCCTATGTCATCTTGATTGAGTTGTTGATGTGATTTAGGGTTTGTAACAAATGTGGGCTAGAAGTTGAAGTATTGAAGTATAGTCTCATGATTATTATGTTTGATTCTTCAGCCTACTATAATATTTTTTTGTGACTAACTTCATCCTTCTATAGATTTGGTTGTACTTGTTGTCTAATATGTTCACGTACATCATATATAAGTTGGTAAAATTTTCCGTAAGAGAAGATGATATGTTAAGCATGATGAGAATGATGGAAGCCATGAAATATTCTCAAACACCTAAGGAAAAAGTTGATCTTCCTAGATTAAGAGGGAGTCTGGATAAATCAGAAGTGATGGTTATAGTTCTCTACTTCATGTGTCATGAAGTAGGCTAGGACTAACAACTGTAAGTCTTAGCAAAGGCCATGAGTAAGAATCATAGTCATGATTGGAGAATGCTTTGTTAAGTTATTGTTGTAAAACAAAAATAAGGATTTGATTGAATAATATATCGTTGCATGTAAAGTAGGAAAGGAAGGTGTATGATTGAGGAATCTTCTATCAAATATTCAGTTGATATTCCTATTGTGTTGAGAAGCAACATCAATTTTCTTGAAAGACCCGAGAGGTTGGTGTTTGTTTATGAAGATGTGAAAGTATGTTATTGATTGGGGTTGTTTTTGTATAGGTGAATATCTCAAAATTTTGATAAGAATAATGGTTACCAATCAATTTTATCAAGAGAGATTTTCTGTTGAGGCTTTGTGAGTAAAACATTGCTTGGAAGGAAATCAGGTTGAAACTCTGTTTTGATGTCTGGTAGGGAGGGTGGCATCGGGTGGATGTGCACCTAGTTCCCTGATTTGATGGTTAGTAAGTAAAACTGATGGTAATTGTAGAGGTTGAAAGATTTAGTCCATTTTAGTCCAAATCGGATATATTTCCCTAGTTAGAAATCTAGTCCGTGGTATTGAGGTTCCTAAACTATTGAGAGACAAAATGGATAGATTTCCCTAGTCGGGAATCTAGTCCATGGCATTGTGTTGCCTAAACTTATTCATAGATAACGTGAGATATCCCATGTACCTCTATAACTATATATGAATACATTATTATTTAAGAGGGAGCATTGAAGAATGTAACTACGTTCGGTCTTCATTATTAATATATTTTTCAAAAATAATTTATTATTATTAAATGACTTATTAAAGCATGGGTTTCATGCTTGGGTCATTTTATTTAGGTCTAAGTCCCCATTGTGGACTTCTAGGATTTATGGAGTCATTATAGATTTAAATTGACCTATTCTGGGCTTTTGAATCATGTAAATAGGTTATTTTCAAAGTCATTTATTATTTTAGAATCCTCCATCAAGTCATCCTCTTCATCAACTCAACCTCTTCAAGTCAGCATCTTCATCTTCAAGTTGGCCTCAAGGAATTACTATAAAAATGAACTCAAGTCATCCTAAATGAAGTCACAACTATTCACAAAGTCATGTCGACTTATTAACTATGACAAACCACTATAAATACCCATGTAAGGACTTCATTACAAAAAGGAAAGTTTGGATCACTTCTGAAGTTCGAAAATTACAGAGATGCGAGTTTAATCAAGCTCATATATTATAGTGATAAAGTTCGAAAGTTTCTCAAGTTTTAGTGATACTATAGTTTGTTATTATCTCAGTAATATAGATTTGGTACCACCATTATGTCCTCATCACAATAACAAGGTGTCATGATTTTAGTGCCATTACAATTCAGAGCTACTACAGGAGGAATGATTTGGTGCTACTTTACCAACAAGGTTTTTATGCTTCCATCATATCACATAACTCAGATTTGGTACTTATGCTATGATAAAGATATCGGTGTTATTACTGAAAGGAGGACTCGGTGCTATTGCAGAGATGATGTCTCGGTGCAATCATGGATCTTCGTATGATAACACAGTGAAGGATGACTTAGTGGAGGAATTTTGTAGTATAATTCTTGGTTGTCTCATCTTGAATATACTGAAGAAAGAACTTTGACTGGGTTTTCGCTAAAAGGGTGAGGTTTTTCCCAACAGTGTGCCTACATATTATGTTTTCTATTTTTTTATTGGAATTAATATTGATGATATTAGGAAAAGATAAATTTAAAGAAAAAATAATAATAATGAAATACATCACGAGATAATTTCATAATAAGATAAATTGATTAACTATCATCTCCTTTGATTTCTCAACAAAGGTCAATATCATCAACCATATTTCATCTACAATTAATAGTTTTTTGCAGCACACATGTGGCTATCAAATTTGATAATCATTCTTTTTTTTGCCTATTTATATATGATACATGATCTCATATTTACCCTTCACATTTTTCTTATTTGCTACAGTGAGACCATAGTTATCAAGTTCAGCTCTATTGGATCAAAAAATTGGTAAATTTTTGTTTCTAATGGGTTCATTGTAATAATTAGCTTATTCGAATTGGTTACAGTAATAAAAAAAATTGTATTACAAAATAAAAAAATTTGATTCTTATATTAAAAGAGGTTATGAAAATAGTAAACTACATGTTAAAAAATTGTAGTTGTTGAATTTTATATTAAAGTATGGTAGAAAATGGTAAGCTTGTAATTCATATTTAAATATAAAACAAAATGGTAAATTTTATTTGTAAGATTTTGTAAGATATGTATTCGCCATTTTGTTTCGTATTGAATTTCACACAATTAATTTTTTCTTATTATAAATACAATTAAAATTTTCTTATATTGAATACACCAAATATTCCATGAGAGAGTTTCCATAAGGGAGTTTCATAGACTCAATGAAAAAACAACTATTATTGATCCCAAACTAGATAAATATATTTAAATGCAGATTATATACTGAAAAATGAAATTGGTGATCGACAATGAGATTCCTCCATTTAATCATTTTCTCTCTAATTTCACCAAACTCAAAAAATGGGAGTCCACATTTTCTTTAGAAACTACCATTATGATATTCTTCCATATAATCCTTCTCTACATGATTTCATAACACTCACAAAATTTTAGGATTCCACATTCTCTTCAGAAATTACCATGTGCACTGGTGGAACAATGTGCCAAAAATATCATCCTTAGAACCACTCTCAGAAAGCCATGAATTATTCTAACGTATGCTTAATGAAATATTTTCATCCACATATGAGTTTCTTTCCACATGATTTCTAAATTATGGAAATAATATTTTTCTTCTTCCCTCCCTTCCTTCAAATCTTCGAGTTTAGTTCTGGATGTAGTTTCCAACCCTTTCCTTTTGTATGAGCATCAAAGATATACTAGTTGCAGCTATTGTGGGTATTTTTGAACTGGTGTGTTGTGGTTGTTGTCGTTTGTTTTTTTTTACCCCCTTTCCATTAATTCTTTCCTTATTTGGAAGCTTCATGTTGTTTCTTATGAAACCAGCTCCAAAAATAGAAGAAAAGAGAGATCAACACCTTAGAAATTAGCCACTTTGAGGGGGCAACCTCCAATACATTACATAAATGAAAAATTCTTGAATGATAAAAATGACCAAACCTCCTTTCTATATATAGCAGTCCATGGGGCCAGAATGTAATCCTAGCCGACCTAACAATAATAATGTAATGGCACAATAATAACAATATGGGGGTTACAAGGGTACAACAATAACAATAAGAAGGTTACACTAACAACAATAAGGGACTATACTAGTAATATAGGGACCTAACATTCTCCTCTCCTTCAAAAAAGTATTGTCCTCAATGCTTGAGTAGCTCCAAGTTATTGTATAAAATTTATCATCAATATCCCATACATAGAATCTACAATAGGTAAGTTCTTCATTTAATGAAATATAAATTGGTCTAGTTAAATATTTAGCAATAAGTTATTAATTTCCATGAGCGCTTCGAGTTCAATATGGTTTTTCCTTCCTCATCCAAATTTCTAGCAATATTGTTTGAACTAGAATTTTTATCCTAACCTTCTTTAAGCATGAAACATGGAAAACTGGATGCACTCGCAAAGAAGCAGGAAGCTCCAGTTTGTATTCCATAGTACCAATCTTTTGCAACACCTTTTAAGGACCATAGTACTTTGGCGATAATTTATTATCCTTCTTAGCTTGCTTGAGGGAAATTTGTGTGTATGGTTGTAGCCGTAAAAATACCCAGTCTCTTACATCAAAACTTCTCTCGTTACGATGTTGATCTGCATGTTGTTTCATTCGATTTTGTGCCAAATTTAGGTTATCATTTAAGAGTTGGAGAACTTCTTTTTGATGCTCGATGTGGTCTTCCACTACTTGAACCCTAGAATTTTCCCTTAAATAACATGTGATGGACAATGGATGATATCCATAAAGCTCCATAAATGGGGTCATTTTTGTTGTAGTATGGAAGGAATTGTTATACCACCATTCAGCGAGAGGTAACCACTTGACACATTGTGCTTGCTTATCATATACAAAACAACGAAGATATCCTTTCAAAGATTTATTCAGTATTTTAGTTTGACCATCAGATTGAGGATGATAAGATGATCTATGAGCTAGTTGAGTACCCAAACAAGAAAAAAATTTCGTCCAAAATTTTCCAGTAAAAATGGGATCTCTATCACTTACAATAATCTTCAGGTTTCCATGTAGATTTTGAATTGTTTCCATAAATGCAGTAGCAACTGTACTTTCTTTAAATGGATGAGATAATGCAAAAAAGTGTGCATACTTGGTAAGTCTATCAACGACCACCATGATGACACTCTTTCCTTCGGACTTAGGTAAACCTATGATAAAATCCATTAAAATCTCCTCCCAACATTGGTATTAATTGTCTCAATTTTATGTTGCTAGCAAACCAAACATTCTGCCACAAACTTTTGAATATAAGATTTAAGGCCATCCCAAAAAAATCTTTCTTCACCCTGTGGTAAGCTTTTAAAAATCCTAAGTGTTCTCTAAATGAGAAGTGTGCAATTCCAAAAGAATATTTTGTTTTAGTTGGGAATTATTGCAAGTATATAAGCGATATTTGTACAATAAGGAATGATACAAATCAAATGTACTAGGATCTTACTGTAACTTGAATGAGTGTCCACACTTCTTCTTCCTTCTTCCATTCATCCCTTGCTTCAGTTATCCAATCTAGTTGGATAATAGAAATGACACAAAGCAATGCTTCCACCTCTTCATCCTTTCTTAAGAGCGCATTCGCAACAACATTTAGCTTCCTTTTTTTGTAGATGATTTCAAAGTTGTAACCCAACATCTTTGTGACCCATTTTTGTTGCTCTTCTGAAGATAGTCTTTGTTCCAAAAAGTGTTTAAGACTATCATGACCAATTTTTACCTTTAAGTGTCTTCCCATTAGGTAAGGTCATGTTGAAGCCTCGAAAATCGTTTCTTCAAACATTGGGGGAAAACCACCCAGTCGAGCCTTAGGATAGCTCCTTTTCCGTTTGGTGTGGTGGCTCCGACTAGATTGATAGGACCAGTTTCCTAATAACTTAAATGGGTTGGTGATGGAATTATTGGATGAATGGAAAATGGGATTAAAATGACTTAAACAATCTATCAAATTTAATCTATAACTGATAAATAATTCTAAAAATAACCCGGGTATCAAATATGAATACAACTTTAAAATTGTTTCAATCAAATCAATAACCATGAAAATGTATTATAATTTAACTGAAATATGCAGTATCAAATAATGATAACTCTGTTTAAGAAATTAAATAGATTTATAATAACACATTTCATTCATCATTTTATATATCATTTGCATATACTGTAAAAGATGAATATTTCTAGAAACTCAAAAATGATATGTATAAAGAAATATTGTAAAACAAGTACATATAAATGATAGCAATTTTTAAAGAGAATGTCTCATAACATAAGAAAATTAGCAGTGAATAGATAGAAATACCATATCCATCTTGATACTTTTTCTGATGCAATTCGATATCCAAATCCATCACTTCAATGTAAAACAGACTCCAAGATACAGAAATACAATTCTTAAAGACAATTTTCCATAAAACCACCAGATGTGATCCTTTATAAAAATATAAGAGTCAATAGAGTACAAAAATGTAACATCCAAGTCAAAATCTTTCAAATTCAGGACCCCTTTCTAAATGCATGAAAGGGGTTTAAATAGGAACTTAAAATAAAACAAAATAACTAAAATTATTGCTACAATCTATCTCATCAGAAATCTGTAAACATAATTTCTATATTGAAGTGAAATCGATTCATTGATTATCTCATGCGTTCAATGTGCCCAGCTGGAAAATTTTGAGCATATCCTTGACTTCTGTTGGATGACTTAGCCTTGAATGTAACTGCCCAGTATACGTAGCATCAGAGAATTTAGGAATGATACAATGAATAGCATTTGAAAGGAATTTGATGGCCATTTGTTGACTGTGTGACTTGATTAGATAAGTCCACATAATATCCCATGAAATTCCTTGAAGTTTGCTAATCTGTTGATTCTTATTGATTATCTCTTCCTTCCACCTGGAATCAACTTCTTTTACTTTTGGTAATTTTCCTGGGGTACAATCTGAGATCAAATTAGTGGCATACAAGCTATCATTAACCAGTTGTGTAATATTATTCATCATACTTTTAGCTCTTGATATGGCTCTTTATGATTTCATCAACTGCTGTTCCCATTCCACAAATAAAATTTCCTTGTGTCTTTCCTCAATTCTGGGAAGATTAGCTTTTCTTCCCTGCTCTATATCCTGCCATGAAAGGAATTCAGAAATTTTGTCATCAGCATCATCAATTTCTTGCCTGAGAGTGACTGCTTCATCTATCAAAGATGATGTTATTTCGCACAAGGGCTCAGCTTGTGTCAACTTTAGACAAAATTCATTTAACTGCTGAGATAGCAGTTTGTTTGTTTCAAGAGCTTCCATTTTGAATTGATCTAATTTAGGGTAATCCTTGTGTCCAATGCTGATTGGAATATTTTCTCTTGTTCAATATTTTCATTTTCCTCATTTTGCAGAAGATTTTTTAACTTTTCTACCTCTTGAATCAACTGTTGTTGTTTGTTCAAGGCTTGTTCATCAATCTTCTTCTTTTCAATGCTAAGCTATTCTTCCAGCTGTTTAGATCTGAGCTCCTTATCTTGCAATTGTTTTTCTAGCTGAACAATAATTTGCTGATTCTCTGTGGCATGTTCCTCTAACATATCTATCTGTAAGTATTTTTGTTTCATCAACTAGGAGACTTCAGAAGCTTTTTCTATAGTTGCAGCACTATAGGCACCTGCGTATTGAGATAATTTGGTGAGATCCTCCGACGGATTCACCTCAGCATTTTTACAAACAATATTCATAAATTCCACTTGTGATGTTGAAAGTGGATCCTGATCAGTTCTTCTCCTCTTCCTCTGTTTTCTAACAATAGCCCTATGTTTAGTACTATAAAATACATCTAGAGGAGGAATATCTTATACTTTCAACATAATTTCACCTGTAGGATGTTCAGGAATAACTTCCATATCTTGATCTTTCAGAACATTAACTTGGGGATTATTTTTTTGTCCTATTTGCTGGGAAAATTGCTCATATTGGCTCAGCAAATGGGAAGAAACTATAAGTTCAGCAAATTCCACTACTTTTTCAGTAGTTTCTTCTCTTCCAAGTTGAGAATCTGGATTATTGCTCATATCTCCTTTTACTGCTTATACAATAGGCTTACTTCCTGTGTCTCCTTTCTCAGTATGCACATTGGTCTCAGTACCTGTGCTTTCCTTTTCTATCTGAGCTGTAGATTGTTGATCAATATGTACATTGAGTTTACTATTAGTATTCTCTTTTTGCACATCGGGTTTGCTACTAGTGTTTTCTTTCTGCACAACAGGATTAGTTCCTGTGACTTCCTTCTGTGTCTGTACATTGGCCCCGCTAGTAGATGTTTCTTTAGCTGCTTTGCCAGATGCATCCTCTTTTTCCTTTTGTTGTGTTTCAGATTCTTGCACAGGAATTCTTAATTGATCTAGAGGGACTTTTAGCAGTCTCCGGCTTCTAAATAACATGAATTTATTCATCTCTTCAGTTTGAAATTTATACTTGGCTAAGTTATAGACTTGGGACAAATTATCAGCAGAAATAAACAAATCATCGAACTCATCTGGTTCATGCTCAAATCGAGCAACTGAAACTGAAGTAGTAAAATCAAACGCCACCTTATTTGGGTCATATTTCCTTCCCGGGACTGTAGAGAGTTTAAGATATCTTATTTTGATAACCTCCTTCTCAGCATGTGTGAAGTTATTAAGAATAAAATCTCCACAGTGGAAGGGAAAAGTAGGCCACATCAACTTTTTATTATTCTTCAAAGACCTAGACATGCCTTCTACTGTTAACTGATAGGAAATCTCTTGTGCTAACAGTTTAACGGGAACATACAGAGGCAAAATATGGGGCTCTACAATGCTCCCTAAGACTCTGATATAAGTAAATCTTTCTTCTCTGAACCAGTCCCCAATCAAGGATATATCAATTTTAGTGTTTTCAAAAAGCCTGGGAGGGAATCAGTTAAAAATGGTTTGATAAATAGGGATGAGGAAACCATGACAAATTCTATAACCATGCTTTTTAAAATGAACTTTCCACAAGAATTTATGATATATATGAATAGGAGTAGGATCTTTGGGGGTCCATTTCCATCCTAACATGGGAAATTCAGAGTTGAAACATAAGGCATCTAGAATATAGGCACAAAAGTAAAATGGGGTTGTGTTTCCTATGTCTTTTTCCTTTCTATACTCGAGGATTCTATTGGCTATCTTATCTGAAAGAATGACAGCCCAGTCCATGATTTCAGAATTTATAGCAGAATGGATTAAAGGTACCATTTGTATCGAAAACCTAGCTGAATTATCATTTCCAAATAGCCTGCACATCATTGCGGCGGCGTAACAGTATGGAGGCGAAAGGGACTCCACAAAGTACATACCTGATGCCTCTTTTTTGTGCTTCTCTGGAGCTCTTCTCCATTCTCTAATTGGCTCCGACTTATTTTCATTATTTGCAGCAAATTCCTTTATGAAGGCTTTGTTGTAGATTTTCTGTGGGTCTGGAAGGTGGTACATTGCTTTAATGTCCTCTACGTTAAATGACCCAAATGTTGTCCCAGTAGCTGAAACAAACGTCCTGTTATGGATGGTGACATTATCTATCACCCACCGGATTACATCATAGTAAGGGAAAATGTTTGCCCGAGCTGCAATTCGGTGCAGGAATGAATTCACAAGTGCTTAAAGAGAAGTTTCTAAATCAAACTCTGAGTCATATTTGTCAAGAACTGATGCCTTCGCCACAATGACCTTAGGTTTTTCCCTTTCAATAAAATTATATACCTCTTCCCAAGAGATTTTTCCAAGACCTTGGCACAATGTGTATGTAACCAGCTTAATTCTGGCTGGTTTCTCTTTAGGTACCATGGTGAAAATAGGGGTCTTCGCAGTGACAGTGGCCTTTTCTTTCCTAGATCTTTTAGACATTTCGTTGTCTAGTAACGTTTCTCTTGCTCGGCGAATGAAAGGATTGGATGTTCTGTTGTTCTGCAATGGAGAAAAGCTTTCAGTCATGGTAAAAAGAGAATAAAGAGAACAACTATATGAAAGATCTATTCATTGATTTCCATTTATCAACTCTGTATTTTAACCTTAAATGCTCTCTTTAGAAGTCACACTCAACGTATTTGAAATAGAATCAATAACCATCATTCTTTTGATTTTCTATTAATAATAAAGGTACAATTGGATATCGGCGGCTTTTGAAATGAAAACATAAGACTTTCTCTTTGAATCATGCGATTGCGATGAATAAATAACATATGAGCAATGTCAAATATAAAGATTAAGTGTTAATCGCATCGGGGATTTTCAAGAGGAACAACAAATAAGATTTCATAATCTCCGCCGATTTCTGATTGCGATGATGGTGTATCGCATCGGCTCTTTTCAAAAGAAATGAGTTGCAAATGATAATAGCCGATTTGCGATTGCGATTATGGTGGGGTCCATCACATCGGAGATTTTAGTATCATGAGTGAATATAATGTTTATTCCTCCGAAATTCAATTGCAATCAATCACATCGCATCGGAGTTTTGCAAATGACCAAATGAAGAGTTTGTATTTTTGTTTTGTGATTTGCGATTTGCGATGGGGCCCATCGCATCGAAGATTATAAAACAAGCACATATTACATTTCTCTTCCAAAATGCGATTGTGATTAATCGCATCACATCGAAGTTATATAGAAAAAATGTTAAAACTTAAAACTTTTGTGATTTGCGATTGTGATTGGTTCAATCACATCGGAGTTTTTCAAAAACAAACATACAACTTAAAGATATATGCGATTTGCGATTGCGATTACTGTATCACATCGGACTTTGCTCCAATTGAATACTTTTATGTATTATGTTAATGTGATAAAGTCTTTATATCTCATCAGATCGGAAATTTTTCAATGTTTCATTTGTTTATATACACTTGCTATTAAATATTTGCAATATATATGTCTTTCTAACAATGAACCTTAATTGTTTTATTCAAAATGATCGGATTTCCTCTAAGTTTTTTATTCCTATCTAAAAAAGAAAAGGGGACCAATTTCTAAATGAAATTTATTCTAAAAATTTGAAATGGGGAGGGTTGGTGTACCGTAAAACAATTGGCGAATCACTGGAAGAAACAATTATCTCTAAAAAGCTAAAATGAACACTATATTTCTAGTAAGTAAAATTTTTTAAAGATAATGAAAGCTACCTTAGAGAAATTTAAATAAAATCTAACTCTGAAAAAGAATAAAAATTAGTTACAATTTCTTTCTAATTCCTTAAGAATAAAAACATTTTTGAGTTTTCTCAAGCTTTGACTGGTTGATAATAATGAAGTAAGGGGACCCTTCCAAGTTTAGCTTTTGTAATATACTCTATTGTAATAGGCATTGCCTCTGTTGCCTGCAAATGTTTACAATCTCGACAGGGTTACCTTTTATCCATTAACTATTCATTGTCCCATCCAACTAAGATTATGACTCTTTAAAAGATAAATTCATAAGACATATTATCTCCTGTATTTTTTTTGTCTTTTACTTATTTTTTAGTTTAAAAGGCATTGTTCTGGTCTGGTAGCCAGTTAATAACAATGTGACTCACTAGTTGTAATTAAACTGAACAAGCTAGCTCATGATGAGACCCCTTGTCTTATATTTATAAGCCATTACCCTGTTTTGGTATGCAGTGTTGGTAATGTCAGTTTTATTACATCTGATGATCATGGTAAGTAGGCTCGTTATGAGACCTCTTATCTCTTAAATTCTCATATAAATTCTTAGAATTACATTCTAAAAAATGAAAACCTAAATGGATGGGGTGAAATAGTTTTATCCTTAAGAATCAATGGATGACAATTTTCAGAGTTTTCTGAGTGCCAAAGCTTGAAAAAGTCTTTACTTTTATAGATAACTCTTCTCTACTCAATAAACTTATAATTATTTACATTTTCTCATGGTTTCAAAAGTTCATGCAAATTTCTTGAACAAAATTTCAAAGTTTAACATTTTATTTTAAACTATTCAAAACTGTAATCATCTCCTTAAAAATTCTTATTTACACAAAATAAATATTTATAATATTCTTCCTACGACATTTTCTAATAGTAAAAATTCAATTAGAGACTTATTAACAACCTTTATTTTACAAAACAAACAAAAATTTCAAAAAATAATATGTACAAGTAAGAAGGGGTTACTTCCTTATGAAAATAATTTCTTTAAGACAAGCCCATTTACAAGAAGAGATTCCCTCTTTCCTGTTAAATCTTGGAGTATGAATGTATATGAGCCTATCTTTTTAGCAATCTGAAATGGTCCAAGCCACATTTCCTGAAATTTGGTATGCTTACTTTTTTCTTCATGTGCTTTATCCCATTTTAGAACAAGATCAGCAATTGAGAAAAATTTTGGGCCGGTGGAACTTGAATCAAAAGAATACTTTACAAACTGTTGATGTTTTTCATTAATACTTTTTGATTTCTCTCTATCTTCTTCTAATTTAAGGATTTGATCAAATCTCAACTGAATATATGAGGAAGGATTTTCTTCAATAAATTGCACTAGAGCTAATGATGGGAGATCTAGATTTTATGGTATCACAGCTTCTTTTCCATAAACTAAGTTGAAAGGTGAAGTTCCTATTGAAGCTTTATGAGTAACACGATCAGCCCATAATGTAAATATTAAAGACTTGTGCCAATTCTTTTGATTTTGATCAATGGTCCTTTTAATGATTTTGATAAGATTTTTATTAGTAGATTCAGCTAAACCATTACCTTGAGGATAATAATTTGTTGAATATTTCAATTTGAAACGTCTTTTGATCGCAAATTCTATTACACTATTTCTAGAAAAATAAGATGCATTGTCAAAGACAAGAGCATTAGGTATACCAAACCTGGTACTGATGAATTGATCGATAAAATCAATAATTGCATCAAAATTGGCTACCTTCAGAGGAATTGCTTCTACACACTTTGTGAAGTAATCTGTTGCTTTAAGGATGTATTTGTGTTGTTTGGAAGATTGAGGTACTATCTCACCAATGATATCAAGCCCCCATTGCCTAAATGGTTCCTCAATGTTTACTAGTTGCAAAGGAAAAGCTAGCTTCCTTTGTCTTCCACTAGCAGTTTGAAAAATTTTGCACTTCCTCACATAATCATGTGTATCTTTGAAAAGGGTAGGCCAATAATATCTAGCATGGATTATTTTTTGATTTGTGGTGTCACCTCCAAAATTTCCACCTGCTGGTCTATCATATAATTCCTGGAATACCTTTTTTGCTTCAGTCTTTTCAAGACATCTTAATAGGATTGAATCATAATTCCTTCTGAATAACACATTATCAATGATTTCATAATGTTTAGATTTTAATCTTAGAGCATGTTTCTTCTTATAGCTGAGATTAGAAGGAGCATACCCATTTTTCTAGTAAAAGATCAGATCAGCATACTGAGATTCAGAATCTGTAATACTTATCTGATTTACTTGAACAACATTATCTAGATCTTGATTTTCTGGTATGTTGTGAGATCCTGCTAATAATCTGCAAAAACCTTGACATCTAACAATCTTGGCTGGCTTAATATCAATATCATATTCTTGCAAAGATGTCACCCAATTAGCCCTCATTTCTCCTACTTCCTTTTGAATTAATAATTATCTCACTACAGAGAATGGGAAAATAATTTTTGTATGTGTTTTTAGGAGAAAAGGTCTAAAATGTTTGATTGAATTAAACACAGCGAAGGCTTGTTTTTCTACATCAGAATAATTAAGCGCAGCTCCTTGCAGATTCGAGCTGAAGAAATAAATCGGTGCTTCTACTTGTTGATCATTGAGTTGTGTTAAAACAACAACATAGGATGTTTCAGTGGCCAAAGTATACAGAATAAAATCTTTAGAAAAATCAGGAGTATTCAATGCAGGTGCATTAATGATTTATTGTTTGATTGCATAAAAGGCTTCTTTCTCTTTATATCCCCATTTGAATACTAAATTTTTCTTAATCATATTCTTCATAGGTAAAACAATTTGAGAAAGATCGGGAATGAATCTTTTTACAAAATTGATTTTCCCTAAAAATGATTGCATGGATTTTTTGTTCTGAGGTAAAGAAATATCAAAAATTTCTTTCACTCTGTTCGGGTCAATATATATACCATCTTTTGACACAACAAACCCTAAGATTTTTCCTTCATTGATAGCAAAGAGGGATTTCTTTGGGTTTAAAGAAATACCAAACCTTCTACATCTTTCAAATATTTGTTTCAGATCATGTAGATGATTGGTTCTCTTTTTTGAAAATATTGTTATGTCATCAAGATAAATAACAACTGATCTATTAATCAGACCCTTAAATGTTATGTCCATGGCTCTCTGGAAAGTAGCTCCTGCATTTATTAAACCAAAAGGAATTTTCTGATAAGCATAGGTTCCCCATTTGGTTGTGAAAGTAGTTTTCAACCTATCATCTGGATGTACTAATATTTGATTATAGCCTAAAAATCCTTCAAGGAAGGACATGAGTTCATAACCAGCTACCTCTTGAAGTATTTTCTCCATGGTTGGCAATGGGAAATTATCTTTTTGACATGCCTTGTTTAAATTTCTAAAATCAATACAGATTCTAATATCACCATTTTTCTTCTCGACAGGTACCATGTTGGAAACCCAATTGGAATGCCTTATAGGAAAAATGATTTTGGTTTTCAAAAGTTTGTTGAGTTCTTTTTTGATTTGACTTTCAAGATTTGGATGAATCTTTCTTAACTTTTGTTGAACAGGCTTGACATCAGAGAACATTGGAATTGTGTTTTGAATAACAGAAGTATCATAAGCTTTCAAGTCCTCATAATTCCAAGAAAATACATTTTTATACCTATTCAGAAGTTTGATGAAAGCCGTTCTTTTCTCTGGAGTTAAATTAAGTCCTAGATTAACATTTTGAGGTTTGGAGTCAGAGCCAAGATTTATTAATTCAAAATTCAAAGTAGAAATTCGAAGTTTAGCAATAGTGACTTTCTTGAATCTGTCTTTTATATCATATAGATCCTCAAGTTTAATAACATATTTAGGAATACGATTTTCATTACTTTTTGAAGTAATTTTCAGATCATGATCATTTTCATCAATGATTTGTTCATCATAGGATTTCTCTGAAGTTAAGAAATTCAATATATATTCATCATGATAGAATACTCTCCAGATTGTGATATTATCGGGAACAGATGGGCGAAAAATCAATTCTACTGAAAATCTATCAGGACTGCAATCTTCAGTAGGGATGAGTTTGGATGTAACATTAGCTAAAAAATCAGCTGATGTGTTTTGATTTGTAGGGATAGAAGAGATATTAAATGCTAAAAATTGAGTGGTAAGGTCTTACACAAGGGTTTGATAATGTTTGAGATGTCCTGAAAGACAATGGATAGTATTCCTTACTTCTCTTATGACAATTTTGGAATCAACATATACTTTCAAGTATTTGACATTTAACCCTATATCTTTATAAAGCCCTTGAATCAAGGCTTCATATTCTACAGTATTGTTTGTGCACTCAAATTCTAGTCTACATGAAAGCATGGTTTTCTCTCCTTCTGGATCAACTAAGATGCATCCTACTCTTGATCCATCGCTAGATTTTGATCCATCAAAATATAATGACCAAAATAAAGACTTATCTACAGGTTTATCTACAAATGTATCAAAAATATTAGCAATTATAGAAGAATCAGATTGTGAAAATTTTTCAATTTGTGAAACAAAAGTATTTACAGAAAAGGGTGATTTTGGTGCAGTGAAATTCCCAAGGAATGACTTAGCAGAATAACCTCCAAGGATATTGTTGTTGAAAGCTATACGTTCATTTTCTTGTTCAAATTCAGTTACAGTGTGCATCATGTGTTTTTCTCCTTCAACTTTGATTTGATTTGGTTTTCCTTTGTAGGGAAGCGACATATGTGAATAATCAGTTGAGATATCGCCATTAAGCTTTGTAGACCAGTCTCTGCTTAATACTAATCCATAGAATTTAGTAATATCTGCAATTAGAATATCAATTCTTTGGACAATTCTAGGATTAGAAGCTAATTTGATGGTGACTAAATTGATTTCTCCTACAGCTTGAAATTTAGAGTGATCCAATTGAACAATGTGAACCGCAGACTTTTGTGGTTCGATATTCAGTTTTGCACAAACTGAAGTAGGCATTATATTAGAGGATGTTCCTGAATCAATTAAACAATTATGAAAATTCTTGTTTTAGATTCCGTAAGTCAAAAGAAAAGGAGGTGACTGAGAATTTGATCTTTCTCCAATAAGAACAATATCTATGGAATGTAATTTTTCTGGTGGCTTACCAGTTCCTTTAGCTGCTTTGGAAACTACACCACTTGGTAGAGGAGCAATAGATGTAGCATTTAATTATTTCAAAAGCATCTTTTTTTGATGTTTAAGTTTGCTGAGTTCATGTAAAGAAATGTTTGCTCTAGTCTTTTTCATGTCTTCAACAATGTTATAATCCATAGGATATGATACCACCAAAGTCTTAGATGTTGATGTAGGAGTATTAGAAGATGATGGATGATTTTGAGTGGGTAAGGGAGAATATTTTTTTGTGGGAGATTTGTATTTGGTACTTGGAGTTGTATTTTTCTTCTTAGGAATAGATTGAATAGGTTTCGATGTAGATTTTCTCCTTGTACTTACAGGCATAGCTTCTTGCTCTATTTCACTGTCCGAGTTAGGGAGAATTAAATCCCACATTCCATGTAATTCAGCTATTTCCTCTCTTTCTTCTTCTTCATATGATACTGTAGGAGTATCTTCTTTTTCTTCCTCTTCTGATTTTGCATTGCAGATTGAATTGGGAGGTTTAGATTCAACTTGATTTCTCTTGAAATTTCTGAATGGTCTCTTGGTAGAAGTCTCTACTACTTGCTTTTTAATCTCAACCATCTCATTAGACATGGTTTTGAGAACTTTATGTAAGCCTTCCATGTCATATGGATATCTTGGTGTCTTCTTCTTTGAATCATCCTTAAAACTGACTTTCTTGGATTTTCTTTCTTCAATGGAATTTTTCTTATCTAAAGCAACAATCCTTTTTTCAACTGTGATAACTTCTTTCATATTTTCAGCTAAAGTAGGTTTTGCATCTCTATCTACAAAAAATTCTATGTTTGAGGGCAAAGCAGTTATATACCATTCACTTCTATCCTGCTCACTAGGCTTTGAATTTGTAGGGATTTTATTCAAAATTTTGTTGAATCGAGAGTTAAAATATTTAATGGGTTCCTTGGGTTCTATCCTTAGGTTGGAAACATCATTGATTAGGGTAGCTATGGATCTGTCATCTCCAAATTTGGTCAAGAAATGATCTGAGAAAATATCCCAACTTGTAATAGATCTTGAAGGTAATGAAAAATACCAGGATCCTGCTGCACCTTGCAAAGTATAGGGGAATAATTTGACTACAACATCTTCATGCTCAACTCCATTAAAATTTACAACAAGCATAAAATTATTGATGTGTTCTTCAGCTGGTATGTTTAGGTCTGGACTAAATTTTGGTAGCCATTTTTAAGCATGATTGGGTAAATCATGTAAAGGTGCAGGTATATTAACAGCTGCAAGTCTAGCCCATGGTCTTGGTGCTGCTTGTGCCATCGTTGGGATAATAATGGAAGGATTTGGAGAAACAACTGGTGTTTGAGTAGAGGATGTTGGAATAACTATGTTCTTCTGGATTTGAGACTGGGAAGTAGATGAGTGGATTTGTGATGAAGAAATAATATCACTATCTGATTTCGATGGGGTCTTTCTTGTTTTAACTCTACTAGATAAAGGAAATTCTTTTGGAGGAATACCAAGTTTTTCACTTTGTGACCTAGTGAGAGGTCTGGAAGAAACAAATTGTGAGGTAACACTACCTTCATATATTTCAGACTCTTCTAATGATAATGATAACCCTTGAATTTTATGAACTAAAGCTTCAATTTCAGGAGACTCAAGAGGTTGATTGTCTGATTGGTTCGAGACTTTGGTAGTGGGTGTTTGAATATTTTTATCAATTTTTTCTCCGGTGATTTCAAATGTAGAAGAAATTGAAAAAGGTGATGATGGTGAGTCGCTCATAGAATGGCCTATAGATTTAGATTTATCTGCCATTCATAGCTTAAGCCCTCCTTCTAGTGCCAAAAATGTTGAAGCCTTGAAAATCACTGCTTCAAACATTGGGGGAAAACCACCCGGTCGGGACCTTAGGACAACTCCTTTTATGTTTGGTATGGTGGCTCCGTCTGGATTGATAGGGTCTGTTTCCTAATAACTTAAATGGGTTGGTGATGGAATGATTGGATGAAGGGAGAATGGGACTAAGATGACTTAAATAATCTATCTATTTTAATTTATAACTTAGAAATAATTATAAAACTAACCCGGGTATCAAATATGAATACAACTTTAAGATTGTTTCAATTAAATTAATAATCATGAAAATGTATTATAATTTAACTGAAATATGCAACATCAAATAATGATAACACTGTTTAAGAAATTAAACAGAGTTATAATAACACATTGTACTCATCATTTTATATATCATTTGTATATACTCTAAAAGATAAAATATTTCTATAGACTCAGAAATGATATGTATAAAGAAAATATTTATAAAGAAAATACATATAAATGATAGGAAATTTAAATAGAATATCTCATAACAAAAATAGATAGAAATACCGTATTCATATTGATACTTTTCCCGATGCAATTCAATATCCAAATCCAGCACTTTAATGTAAAACATACTCCAAGATACATAAACGCAATTCTTAAAGACAATTCTGCATAAAACACCAGATGTGATCCTTTATAAAAATATAAGTGTCAATGGAGTACAAAAATGTAACATCCAAGTCAAAATATTACAAATTTCAGACCCCTTTCTAAATGCACGAAAGGGGTTTAAATAGGAACTTAAAAATTAAAAAAAAAAACTAAAACTACTGCTACAATCTATCTCATCGGAAATCTATAAACAAAATTGTGATATTGAAGTAAAACCGATTCATTGATTATCTCCTGCTTTCAATGTGCCCAGATGGAAAATTTTGAGCATATCTTTGACTTATGTTGGATGACTTAGCCTTGAATGTAACTGCCCAGTATACGTAGCATCAGAGAATTCAGGAATGATACAATTAATAGCATTTGAAAGGAAATTGATGGCCATTTGTTGACTATGTGGCTTGATTAGATAAGTCCACATAATATCCCATGAAATTCCTTGAAGTTTGCTAATCTATTGATTCTTATTGATTATCTCTTCCTTCCACCTGGAATCAACTTCTTTTACTTTTGGTAATTTTCCTGGGGTACAATCTGAGATCAAATTAGTGGCATACAAGCTATCATTAACCAACTGTGTAATATTATTCATCATATTTTTAACTCTTGATATGGCTCTTTCTAATTTCATCAACTGCTATTCCCATTCCACAAATAAAATTTCCTTGTGTCTTTCCTCAATTCTGGGAAGATTAGCTTTTCTTCCCTGCTCTGTATCCTGCCATGAAAGGAATTCAGACATCAGCGTCATCAATTTATTGCCTGAGAGTGACTGCTTCATCTATCAAAGATGATGTTATTTTGCACAAGGGCTAAACTTGTGCCAAGTTTAGACAAAATTCATTTAATTGCTGAGATAGCAGTTTGCTTATTTCAAGGGCTTCAGTTTTTAATTGATCTATTTTAGGGTAATCCTTAAACTTGTCCAATGCTAATTGGAATATTTTCTCTTGTTCAATCTTTTCATTTTTCTCATTTTGAAGAAGATTTTGTAACTTTTCTACCTCTTGGTTCAACTGCTGTTGTTTATTCAAGGCTTGTTCATCAATATTCTTCTTTTCAATGCTAAGCTGCTCTTCTAGCTGTTTAGATCTCAACTCCTTATCTTGCAATTGTTTTTCCAACTGAATAATCTTTTTTGATTCTCTGTGGCATGTTCTTCCAACATAGCTATCTGTAAGTCTTTTTGTTTCATCAACTGGGAGACTTCAGAAGCTTTGTCTATAGTTGCAGCACTATAGGCACCTGCGTATTGAGATAATTTGGTGAGATCCTCCGACAGATTCACCTCAGCATTTTTATAAACAATATTCATAAATTCCACTTGTGATGTTGAAAGTGGATCCTGGTCAATTCTTCTCCTCTTCCTCTGCTTTCTAACAACGGCCCTATGCTTAGGACTGTAAAATATGTCTAGAGGAGTAATTTATTCTACTTTCAACATAATTTCACCTATAGGATGTTCAGGAATAACTTCCATATCTTGATCTTCCAGAACTTTAACTTGGGGATTATTTTTTTGTCCTATTTGTTGGGAAAATTGCTCATATTGGCTCAACAAATGGGAAGAAACTATAAGTTCAGTATATGCCACTACATTCTCAGTAGTTTTTCCTCTTCCAAGTTGAGAATCTGGATTATTGCTCATATCTTCTTTCATTGCTTGTACAATAGCCTTACTGCCTGTGTCTTCTTTCTCAATATGCACATTCGTCTCAGTACCTATGCTTTCCTTTTCTGTTTGAGCTGTAAATTGCTGATCAATATGTACATTGATTTTACCATTAGTATTCTCTTTTTGCACATTGGGTTTGCTGCTAGTGTTTTCTTTCTGCACAACAGGATTAGTTCTTATGACTTCCTTCTGTGTCTTTACATTGGCCCCGCTAGTAGATGTTTCTTTAGCTGCTTTATCAGATGCATCCTCTTTTTCCTTTTGTTGTGTTTCAGACTCTTACACAGGAATTCGTAAGTGATCTAGAGGAGCTTTGAGAAATCTCTGGCTTCTAAATAACATGAATTTATTCATCTCTTTAGTCTAAAATTTAGACTTGGCTAAGTTATAGACTTGGGATAAATTATTAGCAGAAATAAAAAAAACAGCGAACTCATCTGGTTCATGCTCAAATCGAGCGATTGAAACTGAAGTAGTAAAATCAAACGCCACCTTCTTTGGGTCATATTGCCTTCCCGGGACTGTAGAGAGTTTAAGATATCTTATCTTGATGATCTCCTTCTCAAAATGTGTGAAGTTATTAAGAGTATAATCTTCACAGTGGAAGGGAAAAGTAGGCCACATCAACTTTTTATTATTCTTCAAAGACCTGAACATGCCTTCTACTGTTAACTGATAGGAAATCTCTTGTGCTAACAGTTTATCGGGAACATACAATGGAAAAATATGGGGTTCTACAATGCTCCCAAAAATTCTGACATAGGTAAACTTCTCTTCCCCAAACCAGTCACCAATCTGGGATAAATGAGACTTAGCTTTTTCAGAAAGCTTGGGAGGGAATCGGTTAAAAATGGTTTGATAAACAGGGATGAGGAAACCGTGACAAATTCTATAAACATTTTTTTTTAAATGGTCTTTCCACAAGAATTTATGATATATATGAATAGGAGCAGGATCTTTTGGGGTCCATTTCCATCCTAACATGGAAAATTCAGAGTTGAAACATAGGGCATCTAGAATATAGGCACAAAAGTAAAATGGGGTTGTGTTTCCTATGTCCTTGTCCTTTCTATACTCGAGAATTCTATTGGCTATCTTATCTGAAAGGATGACAACCCAGTCCATGATTTCGGAATTTACAAAAGAATGGATTAAAGGTACCATTTGTATAGAAAACCTAACTGAATTATCATTTCCAAATATCCTGCACATCATTGCGGTGGCGTAACAGTATGGAAGAAAAAGGGACTCCACAGAGTACATACCTGATGCCTTGTTTTTGTGCTTCTCTGGAGCTCTTCTCCATTTTCTGATTGGCTCTGATTGATTTTCATTATTTGTAGCAAATTCCTTGATGAAGGCTTTGTTGTAGATTTTCTGTGGGTCTGAAAGGCAGTAGATCGCTTTAATGTCCTCTGCTTTAAATGACCCAAATGTTGTCCCAGTAGCTGAAACAAACGTCCTGTTCTAGATGGTGACATTATCTATTACCCACCGGATTACATCATAGTAAGGGAAAATGTTTGCCCGAGCTGCAATTCGGTGCAGGAATGAATTCACAAGTGCTTAAAGAGAATTTTGTGAATTGGACTCTGAGTCATTTTCGTCAAGAACTGTTGCCTTCGCCACAATTACCTTAGGATTTTCCCTTTCAATGATGTTATATACCTCTTCCCAAGAGAGTTTTCCAAGACCTTGGCACGATGTGTTTGTAACTAGCTTAATCCTGGCTAGTTTCTCTTTAGGTACCATGGTGAAAATAGGGGTCTTTGCAGCGACAATGGCCTTTGCTTTCGTAGATCTTTTAGACATTTCGTTGTCTGGTACCGTTTCTCTTGCTCAGCGAATGAAAGGATTGGATGTTCTGTTTTGCTGCAATGGAGAAAAATCTTTCAGACATGGTAAAAAAAGAATAAAGAGAACAGCTATATGAAATATATATTCATTGATTTCCATTTATTAACTCCGTATTTTAAACTTAAATGCTCTCTTTAGAAATCAGACTCAATGTATTTGAAATAGAATCAATAACCATCATTCTTTTGATTTTCTATTAATAATAAATGTACAATCAGAGATCGGTGGTTTTGAAATGAAAGCATAAAACTTTCCCTTTGAATCATGTGATTGTGATGAATAAATAACATACGCGCAATGTAAAATATAAAGATTAAGTATTAATCGCATCAAGGATTTTCAAGAGGGACAACAAATAAGATTTCATAATCTCCACCAATTTTTGATTGCGATGATGGTGTATCGAATTGGCTCTTTTCAAAATAAATGTGTTGCAAATGATAATATCCGATTTGCAATTGCGATTACAGTGGGGTCCATCACATCGAAGATTTTAGTATCATGATTAAATATAATGTTTGTTCCTCCGAAATGCGATTGCGATTAATCACATCGCATCAGAGTTTTGCAAATGACCAATTGAAGAGTTTTCATTTTTGTTTTGTGATTTGAGATTTGCGATGGGGCCCATCGCATCGGAGATTATAAAACAAGTGCATATTACATTGCTCTTCCAAAATGCGATTGTGATCAATCGCATCACATCGAAGTTTTATAGAACAAATGTGAAAACTTAAAACTTTTGCTATTTGCGATTGTGATTGGTTCAATCACATCAGAGTTTTTCTAAAACAGATATACAACTTAAGGATATCTGCGATTTGTGATTGCGATTACTATATCACATCGGATTGGAAATTTTTCAATGTTGTATTTGTTTATATACACTTGCTATTAAAGATATGCAATATATGCCCTTTTAACAATGAACCTTTATTTTTTTATTCAAAAATGATCGAATTTCCTCTAAGTTTTTATTCCTATCTAAAGAAAAAAGGGGACCTATTTCTAAATGAAATTAATTCTAAAAATTTAGAAATGGGGAGGGTTGTTGTACCGTACAATAGGTCGCCATTTCTTTAGTGCATGTAGTATTGCCAACATTTCCTTCTCATAAATAACCTTTTGTAAATACTTTCCTTTGATTGCACAACTTTCAAAAGCACTGGGTCTTCCTTCTTGCATTAAAACATCACCAATTTCATTTCCTGAGGCATCACATTCCACAATAAAGGTTTTTGTGAAGTCTGGCATAGCTAAGACTGGTGCTAGGCACATTGCCTCTTTAAGATGTTCAAAGGCCTTATTTGCTTCAGGAATCCATGAAAATGCATCTTTCTTCAATAATGTTGTTAGAGGTTTCTCTATTCTCCCATAATTCTTAACAAACTTGCAATAATACCCTATTAACCCAAGAAATTCGTGCAATTTATTTATAGTTGTGGGGACTTTCCATTCCTTAATGGCTTTAATTTTGTTAGGTTCTACTTTAACACCCTCATGAGATACAATATGACCTAGATATTCCACCTCTTGTAATCCAAAGAAACATTTGGATTTTTTTGCATATAGTTGTTTCCCCTCCAATAGTTTGAGCACCCTATCAACATGTTGAACATGATCCTTCCAAGACCTGTTGTAGATTAGTATATCATCAAAAAATACAAGCACAAATTTTCTAAGGGTTTGAAAATGGAATTCATCAACCCTTGAAATGTAGAAGGTGCATTGGTAAGGCCAAAAGCGATGACCAAAAATTCATAATGACCCTCATGAGTTCGAAATGTTGTTTTCGAAATATCTTCAGTCTTCATTCTAATTTGATGATATCTTGAAGGAAGATCCAACTTAGTAAAATAAATTGCTCCATGTAATTCATCCAATAATTCATCAATCACATGAATGGGAAATTTATCTTTAATAGTGAGCTTATTGAGCTCCCTATCATCCGGACACATGAGTCATGATCCATCCTTCTTGTGCACCACTACTGAAGCAGAGAAAGAAATTTTACTAGGTTGAATTATACCAGCCTCTAAAATTTCTACAATCATACGTTCAATTTCGCTCTTTTGGACATAAGGATATCTGTAAGGCCTGATGTTTGGAGGAACACTTCCTGGAATCAAATGAATAGCATGATCATGATGACGAATAGGTGGGAGTCCTTTGGGAGTTTCAAACACCTTGGAATGGTTGTCCAAGACTTTTTGGAGACTTAGAGAAATAGATGATTTTGATGTTGGAACTTCTAGTGAGCATAATCGTGCAATTATGCCTCATTGTTCTTTCTTCAGAAGCTTTGTCATGACATTAGAGCTTATTGTCTTTCCTGGCTTCCTTGCGATACCCCGTAATTCCTTTCCTTTAGAAAAAAAATTCAAGATAATTCTTGAAAATTAAAAGCTATCATCCCCAAAGATTGTGACCATTGTACTCCTAGTACAACATCAACACCTCCCATTGGAATGGAAAGAATTGGACTATTCAATACATATTCCCTTGTGTCTAGCTTGATATTATGGCATTTTCCAAAGAAATTTATAGTTCCTCCATTTGCAACCATTACTTGACATTCTGGTGCTAGGTATAGGAAACAATTAAATTCCTTGGCTACCTTACAATGAATAAAATTATGGGTACTACCCTAATCAATCAACACTAGTACCTTTTTCTTCTTGATATGTCCTTCTATATTGAGAGTTTGAGTGGTAATTCCTGCCAATGCATTACACGATATGGTCAGACTCATTTCTTCTTCTTCTAGGGTTGGTTCCTGGTGTCTATCCTCTTCTTTTGAAGTTTCTTGTTCATTTTCTTCCTCCTCTTCACAATCTATGTAAAATAATTTCTTCTCAGCACACTTATGACCTTTAGTGTATTTTCTATCACAACTATAGCAAAGCCCTTTTGCTCTTTTTTCTTCCAATCGTTGTGGTGTCAACCTTGTAGGTTGTGGAAGTCTAGGAGTAGCGACGCTTCCATCTTTATAGATGTGAGTGGTAGGCTTCCTTGTCGCCATAATTTTACATTCAATTTTTATTTCCAACCTGAATGCCTTCTCCAATGAATCAGGTTCCCAAACATGAACTTTATGTTGGATGCTATCCTTTAAAGTCCCTATGAAGACATCAATCTTGTGTTCCTCTGGAATATCATTTACCCTTATATTCAATTTTTAGAAGTCCTCAATGTGCTCCCCCACTGAACCCTTTTGTTTGAGATTTACCAATTGGCTAAAGAAGGTGTTACTCTTTGTATCCTCATAATCTGCTATCATTTCCTCTGTAAAAATTGACCAAGTGACATTTTTTTTACGAGAGAAAAGCTATTGATACCATACAAATGTATTTTGTTCTAAATGTAAATTTGCAATGCGTACCTTTTGTGTGTTTTGCACATTATTGATATCAAAATATTGCTCCATCTGTAGTATCCATGTTACGATATCCTTGCCATCAAACTTCCTCATATCCATCTTTGGAATATGGTGGTTCTTCCATCGAAATTAGAGTTTATGAAATCACGATTAACATTTATTTTGTCCCATCATGAGTTTCCTCTACTATATTTTCGCCATTAGGAAAAATTTCTTGTATCAACTTTGTCAAATCTTCCATGTCTTCTTTTAGATCATTCTTCATGTTTTCCATGTTTTCTTTCATTTTTTCTTCCATGTCATCCATCTTAGCTTCCATGCCAGCTTCCATGTCTTCCATCTTAGCTTCCATGCCTTTCTTCAAACCATCCATATTATTCTTCAAACCATCCATCTTTGCTTCCATGCATTTCTTCAAAACTTCCATTTCATTTTTTGTTGCTCTTTGCGAGAGCGGAATTTGGTGCACTTGCTCTTGTAATTTTGATAGTTCATTTTGCAATTCTTCATCTTCATGAGTCATAGCAGAGTACTCTGAGGGCTTAATCGGTGTTTAGTTCTTTTTAGGAGGAATTTTAGAACCCAATACTGATATCTATGCTCAATAGGCCTTTGGAATCACTTAAAACTGATTTTTCAAACAAGACTTATGCAATTTGAAAACAAATACACACCTTTTTTTTATTTTGAGGAGCTCGATATTGAAACTGAATTATCTCTGTGATTTTGGATCTTCAATATCTGAAATTTGGCCCTATAGTATCCCTTTGAATCATATTTCAAATTCCATAGGTCTAACCTAATTTGGATTCTTCAAGACAAAGTTATGCCCAATCTCCCACAATGTCCTAATTATGGACTGGTTCAGTAAGGAAAAATTGTATGTTGTGCCACGTGTCACTATTTCCTTTTTTGGATCTGAAATTGATAAAAATGAAACTACATTCCGTGTAATTGTGGAAAATTTTTACAGAATTCCAATCCAATGCTTAGAGAGAGAGTTATGAATATTTTCCCACGGTCACCTCTTTGAGATGAAATTCGGGAGCCTGAAAAATCCCTAACTTCCACAGACCCTATCTTTGCCAATGTCGTGAATCAAGCTCTGAAATTTTTCCACGATGCTCCTCCTGATTTCGGCTTCACTCTGTAAAACTTTTAGCTATGAAAACCTCGTATAAAAAAATTTATAGTGAAAATTCCACAATAACATGCTTAGGTTAAATTTAGGAGCCTGCAAAAAGCCCTATCTTCCACAAATCATATCTCTGAAAATATTGCGAACCAATATCTGAAATCAACGATGACCTATTTGGAGCAGCAAAATCCTAGAATCCAAAGCTTTGATACCAAATATATGAAACTTGCTCCAAAAATAGAAGAAAAGAGAGATCAATGCCTTAGAAATCAGCGAATTTTAGGGGGAAACCTCCAATACATTGCATAAATGAACAATTATTAAATGATACAAATGACCAAATCTCCTTTCTATACATAGGAGTCCATGGGGCCACAATGTAATCCTAGCCAACCTAAAAATAATAATGTAAGGGCACAATAATAACAATATGGGGGTTATAGGGGTACAACAATAACAATAAGGGGGTTACACTAAAAAAAATAAGGGACTATACTAGTAATATAGGGACCTAACATTGTTCCTTTTGATTTTACCCACTTGATTTCCCTTTCTTCTAGTATATTTTTTCTAGGCACTTTTCTCATACAAAAGCTTCATCCACCATTCTAATTTCATAAAACACTATTTTCTTTTTCAAAAGAATGTGTATACCCCGAGATATTTGAGGAGTAAATATGGGTTCTTGGGAGAGATACCTAGCATCATTTCCATATTCCTAAATTCTGCAGTGTATTATTTTACACTATACCCCTATCTCAACCTGAAGCAATGCCAACAGATCCACCGACTCTCCATGGTTTTTAATTGAAGTTCTATAATAGATTGCAAATTTATACTCTAATAACACCTCCACCAAAATTATTCTCTATTCTAGAAAAATATCCCCACATATTATTTGAATCATTCATCCTCATATTAATCCTTTTATAACAATTCCTCTCTTCATTTACAGGCCATGAGGAATAGTTGTCCTGGTTCCTCTAGTTCTTCGTACACAACTTTTAGCTTTGGAAAAGAGGGAGAACTACTTATAGAATGCTCTTTATTTCAAATGACACAAATATTGATTTGATCCATTAGGTACTCATTTAGTGTATGTTTTCTTTTACATTAAAAAAAAATTTGTGAGTACTAGTTCTACCTCTTCTTTATTCTTATTCGCCTACAAAGTATATATCTGAGAGCTTACTGTTCTCAAGGGATTAGTTTTGAAATTATCTAATAGATTACCATTTTCTACTATAGTAACACCTCCACCAACATTATTTTCTAGTATGGCCACTTTGTCTCACCTATTGTAGAGTTATAACTTAAATCATGGTGTTTTGGCTAGAGTTGCAACAACATAAAGGAGTTGCATCCACTAAAATTCACTCCTATTTGGTAGTGTCAATATATAAAGAGTGAAAATTTCATAATATAATGTATAATAATAAGTGTAGAAGTGGAATAATACATACTATCTATACCTTCAACAAAAATAGTTAATTCAAGGATGGAAAATGCACTGAGAAGGAATGAAAAGGGTTATGGAAAAGTGCTAAAATTTTGCAAATTTTGGCACTTGTTAGCTTGGTTGGAACTTAGAAATGAAATTTTGAACCTACTCTTATGCTCATTGATGATGAAGGACTTTATGTCCTGGATGAGGCATTATTGTTTAGATATCTACATGAATATTACATCCCAAATGTGCATAGAGTGACTTCCAAACACCATTATAAAGGCATAAAATGGAACTACATCTAGTTTAGTTCTTCAATAAAGTAAAAATTAATAGAAATTTGATTTCTCGGTGCTTGGTTACCTATATTACCCTATCTTTATTTTCCAATCCAATTGGATATGGGCTTGGGTGATCATGAAGTTCTGATCCCAATTTTCTTACCAAGTTTACTAAAATGACATTTTATTATTATCGCGAACCAAACAAAGCATCAATTTTTGTTTTCTTGACATCTATCTTTATATGGAGGATTATGGTCATCTCCTTCTCTTCATGATGTTGAAGGCTACACAGATTCACTCCATTTTACATTGAAGCGTAGGCAATATTTGCATCCACATATGAGTTGTTTTCCACACGATTTCTCAAATTTGTGGCAATGATATTTTTCTTCTTCCCTCCCTTCCTCTAGTTCTTCGGATTGAGTTCTGAATGTAGTTGTTGTGGGTATTTTTGAACTGGTGTGGTGTGGTTTTTGTCGTTTTTTTTCCTTACCCCCTTTCCATTGCTTCAACCCTTATTTGGAAGCTTCATGTTATTCCTTATGCTTTGACACACTTGATTTCCATGTCTTCTAGTCTATTTTTTCTAGATATTTTTCCTGTATAAAAGCTTCATCCACCATTCTAGTTTCGAACAACATCACTTTCTTTTTCAAATGCCTATGTAGACACCTAGATATTTGAGGAGTACATCTGGGTTCTTAGGAGAGATACCTAGCATCATTGTCATTTTCCTAAATTATATAGTGTATTCTTGTACACTCTACCCTTATCTTACATTAATTAATGCCACCACATCCACTAACCCTCCATAGTTTTTAATTGAAGCTCTCTAATAAATTACCAATTTGTACTCTAATAACACCTCCACCAAAATTATTCTCTATTCTAGAAAAGTATATCCACATATTATTTGAGTCATTCATCCTCATATTAAGTCATTGAGAAGAATTCTTCTTTTCATTTTCTAGGGCATGAAACATAGCATCAATTTTTTTTTCTTGACATGTATATTTATATGGAAGATTCTAGTCATCTCCCTCTCTTCATGATGTTCAAGGCTACACAGACTCATTCAATTATACATTATGGTGTAGGAAATATTTGCATCCACATCCGAGTTGTTTTCCACATGATTTCTAAAATTTTTGGCAATGATATTTTTCTTCTTTCCTCTCTTCCTCCAATTCTTCAAGTTATGTTCAAGATGTAGTTTCAAACACTTTCCATTTGTATGACCATCTACATTATAATGGTTGCAGTTATTGTGGGTATTTTTGAACTAGTGCGATGTTTTTTTTTTTTCAGTTTTTTTCCTGGCCCCCTTTCCATTTCTTCTTCCTTTATTTGGAAGCTTCATGTTGTTCCTTTTTCTTTGACCCACTTGATTTCCCTTTCTTCTAGTCTATTTTTTCTAGGTGTTTTTCCTGTACAAAAGCTCCATCCACCATTCTAGTTTCAAACAACATCACTTGTTATTACAAATGGTTGTGTAGACCCCTAGATATTTGAGGAGTACATTTGGGTTCTTGGGAGAGATACCTAGCAGTGACATAGCATCTGTGCCATCTTCTTAAATTCTACAGTGTATTCTTGTACACTTTACCCATATCTCATCCTGAAGTAATGCCACCAGATCCACTAACCCTCCATAGTTTTTAATTGAAGTTATCTAATAGATTACCGATTTGTATTCTAATAACACCTCCACCAATATTCTTCTCTATTTTATAAAAATATATCCACATATTATTTGAGTCATTCATCCTCATATTAATCCATTTTGAAGAATTCCTTTAATCATTTCTAGGCCATGAAGCATAGTTCTCCTCATTCTTCTACTTCTTCATACACAAATTTTAGCCTTGGAAAAGAGGGATAACTACTTGTAGAATGCTCTTTATTGAAAATGGCACAAATATAAATTTGATCCATTTTGTACTCCTTTAGTGGATGCTTTCTTTTACTTTTGAAAAAAAAAAAAAAAAATTGTGAGTACTAGTTCTACCTCCTCTTTATTCTTATTCGACTACAAAGTATCTATCTAAGAGCTTAATGTTCTCAAGAGATAATTTTTGAAGTTCTCTAATAGATTAGAAATTTCTATTGTAGTAACACCTCCACCAATATTATTTTATATTATGGCCAATGTGTCTCACCTATTATGGGGTTATAGCTTATATCATGGGGTTTTCACTAGAGTTGCAGCAACGTAGAGGAGTTGCGTCCATTGACCTTTGCTCCTATTTGGTAGTGTTAATATAAAGAGTGTCAATTTCATAATATTGGTGTAGAAGTAGACTGCAAAATATGTTCAGAAGAGTTGATCAGAGGTGCAGAAAGATGATTAGAAGAATGCAATGGGAGCCAACTACTAATTTTATTAGAGGCCGATTTGCTTCCTCCACCAGGTCTCAAGAAAATTTGATTGTTTCCTCCACAAGGTCTCAAGCTATTTTGATTATCGTCAATCCCCATATCAGAAAATGAAAATTGCTACAGGAATAAGTTGAATTATGGTTTTCAAGCTCATGTGGCTATCGTTTATTGAAGATCTCTATCGATTATCCACAGCATTATAGAATATTCGTCGGCGTTTTGAATCCCAACGAGGATCCATCTTCAGGGCAAGATGTTGAATGAAGGATGAAAGAAAGACTAAAGTCAAGGATTAATAGTGAAAAGAGAAAAATAAGAAGAGCCGACAAGAACTAAATAATAAATAATAATTCATTTTATTTTAATAAATCTTATTTTAAATTTATTTCTAAGTAATAATTAAATAATTTATTTAATCTAATAATTTTTAAGAATAATAATATTAATTATTATGAGATTAATAATTATATTAATTATTTAATTTAATAAGTAATAATATTTAAATATTACTAATAAAATTAATTAGAATTTTAATTAGATTTATTACTAACTAATACTTAAAATTCTATAATTAAATTAAAAAACATTAATAATAAATGTTAATACAAATAATAAATGTTAATAATAATCATAATTAATGGAGTTAATAAAATTTTGTGAAATAAATTCTTATTTATTATTTAATAGATTTAGATATTAGTACTTATTAGTAAAGAATATTTTAATATATTATCATATAACCTAGATAATATTATTAATTAAAATTATTTACAAATTTAATTATTAATAAAAAGAGTTGGTTTACTAATTAATATTAACATTCATTTCTTCACAAGTGTACATAAATATTAAAAATTATTATTTATTTTTTTTTTATTATGATAAGAAAATTGATTTAATCCTAATTAATTTAATTTATTAGGATGAGAAAATTGATTTTAATCATGATTAATTTAATTTATTCAAAACATTATATACTAATAATCATTTTTTATTTAATTAATTTTTATTAATTGGAAATAAACATTAATTAATAAGGATAGTTATTAAAAGTAAATAATTCAATCATTTGTTTTCTAGATTTAAAAACGCCCAAACCCTATAATGTTTTACGGAAGAGAAACAAACCTGAGATACTATACCTGGGACGAAGACAAACTAGAGGATCAATCTGTCATATTAGAGGCCGTCAACTCTCACTGATTTCGTATCATCCATCCTTGTTGAGGTTATGAGGATGTTTTATAATTTAAAGTGCCTCTCTAATTTTTCCTTCTTCGATAGTGTTCCTCCCTAGAAATGTTTCAGGCATCCTCTAGACTCAAATGATGTTTAGTTTTCGAGGAGTGATCTGCAAGGGCTGAGGTGCGAGATCTCTCATGCTTAATATCGGCTCTGTGTTCTTTAAGTGTTTTTTGAGGCGAGCGCCCGGTTTCACCAATATAATTTTTCTCGCACAAACAATCAATCTTGTAAACTCCTTTAAGTTGTTCGTGACTAATATTATCTTTAACTCGTCGCATTCTTTGTCTTATTGTTCCTGTTGTTGAAAATTGAGTGAAAATTTCCTTCCTCCCCGGAACCTTAGTGATATTATCAGTAACACCCTTGATGTATGGTAGAAAAACCTAACCACAACTTTCGTGAGGCCCTTGGTGCTTCTTGGACAGGACCGAAACATCAACTCTTTTTATGGATTTTCTAATATCTTTTTATTTATAACCTATACCCCTAAATACAAATGTCAAGTGAGTAATTTCATCTTTAAGGTGCTCCTCATCGGATATCCTTAGGGCTCTTACAGCAAGAGTATTAAGGACACCAAACTTTTGAGCTAGATGATGGTAAGACTCAACATGAAGATAGCTATCAGTATGTGTTTTCTTTCTAAACACCTGATGCCCTAATGTTCCATCATCCTTTCCGGTAACAAGGACATCCAAGAAAGGAATGCTCCTGTTATAAATAAATTCACATCACTTCCCCATGTCCTTCTACTTTAGCAGGTTGTCTTGAGTTGACTTGCTTTAGCTTTGCCCCTTGTTTTGCAGTTTGGGGGTGCCTTTCCCTGGCTTCAGATTCACGGATCCAAAGTATTTCTTCTTCTACTTAATTTTTTGCTCGATCTTATCGGCATATCATTATGTTTCACCAAGCAAGGTAATGTCAAGGAACTCCATTTTCACCTAAATGTATATGTGCAAACAACTGCAGTACTTGAGCACCAATTTTTTCTCTAAATCTTTAATACTCAACTTTGTGTGCATGGTATGGAAAAATTTTGTCAGCTCGTGCACATCTTGATCCCTTTGTTGTCGCAACATGGTCCATTGACTGTACTTGTCCTCATGGCTCCCCATATGGTAATATTGTTCCTTGATGCAGTCTTGGAATGAATTCCAAGTGGGTGTGGCTAAAAAAATTGAGGGTGCTTCCTCATCCCTCTGTTCATAGTAGGTTTCCCACCAATATTTGACATAGGGGGTAGCTTTAAGGACCACAAAATTTTCTTAATTAGAGAAATCATGGACAAAAAAAATACTCTTCCAAAAAATTCAGTCATCTATCTATGACATCTGCATATATCTGGACTTCAAATATAGGAATGTCAAAGTTGACTTGTGCCTTGAAGGGAGTGGCCCCTCCAGACTGATTGTCGAATGAAGATGTGTCACATGTGGGCATCTGTCGTAGGATCTGAGAAAATTTTTCTATCATTTCATTTCTCTGTCTCTCTAGGGATTCTTCGAGAAATATTTTAAAAATATCTCCTGCTTTTTCTTCTTTATTTTCACCTTCCATAGGAGTCCGTCGGGGTTTGCGATGCTGATGTTGCAAGGGTTCAGCCAGATCGAGCCCTAAATCCTTATACCTTGACCTCGTTGGGGACATGCAAAGAAGAAAATAGAGAAAGAGTAGACCGTTATTGACTTAAAGGCCAAGTGATATGAGAGAACCCCAACACGAACCTGTGGTAGAAGTTGGAAAGACCTAGAATGTTGTGGAGCTTTGTTAGAGTGGTTGCAACTAGCGAATCCTGAATGACTTGTATCTTGGCTAGGTCCACATGCACACCCTGCTTATCAATTATGTGCCCCATATATCGAACCTGGGTCATACCAAAAGTGCATTTCTCCTACTTGGAACACAACTTGTGTTGTCACAGTGTTTGGAGGACCTATCGAATGTGGTGGAGGTGCTCTTCCAAACTCTGGTTGTAGATCGGGATGTCGTTAAAATACACCACCCAAAATGAGTTGGTGAAGGGTCACAAGATGTCGTCCATCATCCTCATGAATTTTTCAGGGGAATTCATCAACCAAAAAGGCATGAACAACCATTCGAAAAGGCCCTCCTTGGATTTTAAGGAAGTCTTCCATACATCGGAGGATTCGATTGGTACCTGGTGATAACCATAATTTAAGTCAATCTTGCTGAAATATTTGGCCCCCTTGAGCTGGTCCAGAAGGTCATCGGTCAGTGGGATCATATACCTATTCTCGATAATGGTCTTGTTCAATGCCCGATATTCAATATAGATTCTCTAGGTCCCATCCTTCTTCTGTACCAACATGGTCAGGATCCTAAAGGGTGATGAACTTGGTATGTTGTTCCCTTTCTATAGCAGCTCCTAAATATGCCTCTTGATTTCATCATTCTCCATAACATAGCATCGATATATTGGTTGATTGGGTAGTGACAAGCTGGGGGTGAGATCAATGGAGTGCTTGACCCGACAATGTATAGGTACACCTACGGGTGAGGTGAATATGTCCCTGTACTCCTCCATGACGTTGTCAATATATTTTTGTCGTGTGAAGGGGCCTTATTTGGAGGTTGTGGCCACAATATTCGTCTTTCACTGAGGGCAAATCATAAGGAAAAAAATTTTCCTGGTTTGGGAAATGATCTTACTAAATTTCTTCACAGTGATCAAAGAGATGGCAGTAGGATGTGCTACCTCTGGTATCCTGTACAATGTATTTACCAAATTAATAATAATAGTACGAGGCCTAGACTGATAACTAACATGCCACTTCCATTAGTATGATTAGCCTAATAATACATCACAAACTTCAAGAGGAGCAACATCATAGAATACCTTATATGTGAAGGGCTTGATGTTATAGGGGATGCAACACTATTGGTTGACACAGAGATCTCAACCTTGGTGGAGCCACCGATAGTGTATAGTTGCATGTGCATTTTGGTCAGTAGGCCCAGCCGCTTCACGACCTCTGCTAAAATGAGGTTATTTTGGCTCCCACTATCGACAATGAACTGCAACGGAGAACCCTTCACCCACATCTGTGAGAGGAATAGGATCAGAGCCTCCTATGGATCTTTAGGCTCATCCTTCTGGATATTGGTGGTGGAAACGGTGGCACTAGGTTCTGCATCAAAAAAAAATTTACCTTTGTCATTCCCATTGTCGGTTTCTGACTCAGAGTCAGAACATGCATCTAATTCAGAAGCCTTCAGCTCGGCCATGAGGGACTGCTTGGCTTGATGCTCACTCATGTTGTGAGTGGGGTTCTTATGGAAATCACACCACTTTCCCATGTCCTTCTTTGTCTTCGTGATTTTTTTCCTTTATTGCGGGTTCGATGGACTATCCTGGGTCACCCCACCTTGGCTATGCCCCTTTTTATACAATTTAGGGGCACCTTTTCCTTGCTTTGGATTCACATATCCAAATTATCGATTCTTATGTTTAAAATTTTGCTCGATCTTGACAACATATTGATAGGAATCATCGAGCGAGGAGATGTCCAGGAACTATAGTTCATCCTAGATGTACTTATGTAAATAGTGGTGGTTCTTGAGTACCAAATGCTGCTCAGAATTCTTGATACCTAGCTTTGTGCGAAGGGCATGAAAACCATTTGTGAACTCTGACACATCTTGGTCCCTTCCTTGTTGTAGCATGGTCCACTTTATGTATTTATCTTCATAGCTCTTGATAGGATAATATTGTTCCTTGACGGTGTCTCAGAAATAATTCCAAGTGGGTGCGGCTAAAAAAAATTAAGATTCACTCTCGCTCTTCTTCTCACAGTAAGTTTCCCACCAGTCATTGCCATGGGGGGCGACTTTGAGGAGTGAAAACGTAATATTTTCCTAATTGGGAAATTCATGAACTAAAAAATCTCCTTCCAACATATTTAGTTATCTATCTATGATGTATTCATCTATCTGGCCTTCAAATATGGGAATGTCAAAGTTAAATTGTACCTTAAAAGGAGTGGTGCCTCTAGAGTGGCTTATGGATGAAGGTGTGACACTAGTGGGTAGCCGTTGAAGGATCTAGGAAAATTTATCCATTATTTTGTACCTATGTTTCTCCAGGGCCTCCTTGAGAAATATTTTGAAAGGATCTCCTGCTCCCTCACCTCTCCAAAGATAGTAGTAAAAATTTGGAGCCCACTGTAGAGAGGGGGATCTTTGTGGGATATTCTAAGAAAACTCATATTTATTGGGTGTACATGGTCTCACTCAGGATGAATGTTATGAGGAGGGTTGTGGGATTTGATGAGGAGAAATCCATGAGGAGCTCTCTAGAGTGAGAGCTGAGCATACCATTAGAGGAGGAGCCTGAGTTAGATCCACATAGTTATATCTTGCTCAAAGGAGAGAGGACATTCTAGGAGGATTATGTGGAGCATCCACATGTGGAGGAGCAGAGAGCATACCTAGTGGAGACACCCACTCACATAGAGCCTTCTAGAGAAGGGAGGAATATGACCAAGATGGTTGACAGGTTGGTGTAGGAAGCTCAAGAGCAGGTTGGATCTCCTAGCTCCTTGTGCAGACATAGGTGATCACCAGACATATATACATGATATATGGAACTCATGTCAAACTTGATTGATTTTGAGCCATCTTCTTTCGAAGAGGAAACTTCCCAACAAGTTTGGTTGGATGCCATGGTGGAGGATTATAACTCCATCACGAAGAAAAATGTTTAGGAAGTGGTTCCTAGACCTGATAACAAGATTTTTGTTGGTTTCGGGTGGTTGTATAAGGTGAAAAATGTAGCTAATGGACGTATTGTGTAGTACAATTCTATATTTGTGTCCAAAGGATTCTTAGAGGTGGAGGAGATTTATTATGAGGATACATTTGACCCTCTAGAAATATACTCATATATCATGATCATACTTGCATTGGCAACACAATTGGGTGTAGAATCCACTGAATGGATGTTAAAACTACCTTCCTAAATGGATTGATTGAGGAAGAGATCTACATTGAGCAACCTGAGGGGTTCGAGACCTTTAGAAAGGCGACACATGTGTGTAGGCTTAAGAGAGCCCTCTATGATCTCAAGCAGGCACCTTATGCTTGGTAAAATTTCATAGATTCCTATCTCAGTAGGTTGGGATTCACTAAGAGTGAAGAAGATCCCAATCTCTACTACATTATGGTAGGTGTCAATCTTCTCATATTAGTTCTCTATGTGGATGATTTGATATTGATAAGAGATGACAGGTTGATCCATTCTTTCAAGGAGGACCTTGCAAGAGAGTTCGAGATGAAAGATATGGGTTTTATGGACTACTTCCTTGACTAGGAGGTGTGGCAGGGAGATGGAGAGATATTTGTTGGACAAGGTAAGTACACCTATGAAATCATTTAGAGATTCCACATGCAAGATTTCAAACCCATGGATACTCCACTAGGTACTAATTGGAGGAAAGAGGATGCTTCTATAGCGGAGTTAGTAGATGGAAATATCTAAAGATAGTTTGTGGGGTTCTTGATGTACTTGGTGAACAAAAGGCCCAATACTTCTTTTGTAGTGAACCAACTGAGTCAGCTCATGGTGAATCCTACCAAGCTTCATCCGAAACTAGAAAAACATGTTCTAAAATACCTCAGAGGAACAAAAAACTTTGGTTTATGGAACATGTAAATGGATGTAGTGAATATCCAAGGCTTCATAGATGTAGATTGGGTAGGGAGTCCCTCAGATAGGAAGATCACATCAGGATAAGTCTTCAGTGTTGGGTCAACAACAATTTCTTGGTATAACAGGAAACATATATTGGTAGAATTCAACTCAGTAGAGGCCAAGTATATGGCTACTAGTCAAGAAAAATGCAAGGTTATTTGGATGAGGAAAATCTTGGGTGGTCTCTTCAGTCAGGAGATGGAGATTGCATTGATCCATTGTGAAAATAATATTTTTATAAAACTATTTTAAAATCCAATGTTTCATGATCAGTCCAAGCATATAGACATTAGTTACCATTTCCTAAGAGACTGTGTGAAGAGGAATATTTTTATGTTACAGAACATTCCTATAGAGGATCAATATGTAGAAATCTTGAAAAAGGCATTGTCAAGAGACAAGTTTGAGTTCCACAAGAGTAGGATTTGTGTTGTTCAAAAACCTTTTCTTCCTAAGAGGGAGTGTTAAATTGTAGCAAGAAAATACTTTATTTGACTTGTGCCTTAGTCGAATGAAGAAATTCGAACATCCACTCCAGTAGGATGATTTGGCAGGAAGTTATCAGGAGTGACATTTCCAAATCACTAAGTTAAGTCAGCCAATTCAAGTTGGTGGGCTAGTAGTAGATTTGCGTGCAAGTTCATGGCTAATATATAGTTTTCTAGAAGTGTTATCTTTAGTGAAATTCAGTTAGTTGAGATCTAGTCTATAATAGAGTCATTATGAGTTCAATTGAGTAGTTTTAATTGTTATTAACTCATTGAACTCTCAATTAACTAGCCAATTTAGTAAAAATATCCCTAGTCAAGCATGCAAATCAAATTTCCTAGTGATATGGAGGGAAAAGGCACAATTGTCATTTTATTGTATACTATTTCAAGTGTACAAAGTTTGTGCATGCATGTGAGATTATTCTCTTGGGATTTGCGCAAAGAAATAATAGCTTTCCCTATTCTTTAGGAGCAATAATTTTGCAAGGAAATAGGAGGAAGAATGAGGCCTATTTTGGCTAAGTATTAGCTAGAGAAGAGTTAGGGGGCACCTTTTCCTTGCTTTGGATTCACATATCCAACTTATCGATTCTTATGTTTAAAATTTTGCTCGATCTTGACAACATATTGATAGGCATCATCGAGCGAGGAGATGTCCAGGAACTCCAGTTCGTCCTAGATGTACTTATGTAAATAGCGGTGGTACTTGAGTACCAAATGCTGCTTAGAATTCTTGATACCTAGCTTTGTGTGAAGGGCATGAAAACTATTTCTAAACTCTGACACATCTTGGTCCCTTCCCTGCTGCAGCATGATCCACTTTATGAATTTATCTTCATATCTCTTGATAGGGTAATATTGTTCCTTGACGGTGTCTAAGAAATAATTCCAAGTGAGTGCGGCTAAAAAAAATGAGGATTCCCTCTCGTTCTTTTTCTCACAGTAAGTTTCCCACCAGTCCTTGACATGGGGGGCGAGTTTGAGGAGCGAAAACGTAATATTTTCCTGATTGGGAAATTCATGAACTGAAAAATATCCTTCCAACATATTTAGCTATCTATCAATGATGTATTCATCTATCTTGCCTTCAAATATGGGAATGTCAAAGTTAAATTGTACCTTAAAAGGAGTGGTGCCTCTAGAGTGGCTTATGGATGAAGGTGTGTCACTAGTGGGTAGCTGTTGAAGGATCTAGGAAAATTTATCTATTATTTTGTTCCTATGTTTCTCGAGGGCCTCCTCGAGAAATATTTTGAAAGGATCTCCTACTCCCTCGACTCTCCAAAGATAGTAGTAAAAATTTGGAGCCCGCTGTAGAGAGGGGGAACTTTGTGGGATATTCTAAGACAACTCATATTTATTGGGTGTACATGGTCTCACTCAGGATGAATTTTTTGAGGAGGGTTGGGGGATTTGATGAGGAGAAAGCCATGAGGAGCTCTCTAGAGCGAGAGCTGAGCATACCATTAGATGAGGAGCCTCAGTTAGATCTGCATAGTTATATCTTGCTCAAAGGAAAGAGGACATTCCAGGAGGATTATGTGGAGCATCCACATGTGGAGGAGCAGAGAGCATACCTAGTGGATACACCCACTCACATAGAGCCTTCTAGAGAAGGGAGTAATATGACCAGGATGGTTGACAGGTTGGTGTAGGAAGCTCAAGAGCAGGTTGGATCTCCTAGATCCTTGTGCAGACATAGGTGATCACCAGACATATAAACATGATATATGGAACTCATGTCAAACTTGATTGATTTTGAGCCATCTTCTTTCGAAGAGGAAACTTCCCAACAAGTTTGGTTGGATGCCATGGTGGAGGATTATAAATCCATGAGGAATAAAAATGTTTGGGAAGTGGTTCCTAGACCCGATAACAAGATTTTTGTTGATTCTGGGTGGTTGTATAAGGTGAAAAATGCAGCTGATGGAAGTATTGTGTAGTACAATTCTATATTTGTGGCCAAAGGCTTCTTAGAGGTGGAGGAGATTTATTATGAGGATACATTTGACCCTCTATAAATATACTCATATATCATGACCATTCTTGCGTTGGCAACACAATTGGGTGTAGAATCCACCAAATGGATGTTAAAACTACCTTCCTAAATGGATTGATTGAGGAAGAGATCTACATTGAGCAACCTGAGGGGTTCAAGACCTTTAGAAAGGAGACACATGTGTGTAGGCTTAAGAGAGCCCTCTATGATCTCAAGCAAGAACCTCGTGCTTGGTAAAATTTCATAAATTCTTATCTCAGTAGGTTGGGATTCCCTAAGAGTGAAGAAGATCCCAATCTCTACTACATTACGGTAGGTGTCAACCTTCTCATCTTAGTTCTCTATGTGGATGATTTGATATTGATAAGAGATGACAGGTTGATCCATTCTTTCAAGGAGGACCTTGCAAGAGATTTTGAGATGAATGATATGGGTTTGATGGACTACTTCCTTGGCTAGGAGGTGTGGTAGGGAGATGGAGAGATATTTGTTGGACAAGGAAAGTACACCTATGAAATCATTTAGAGATTCCACATGCAAGATTGCAAACCCATGGATACTCCTCTAGGTACTAATTGGAGGAAAGAGGATACTTCTATAGCGGAGTTAGTAGATGGGAATATCTAAAGATAGTTTGTGGGGTTCTTGATGTACTTGCTAAACACAAGGCCCAATACTTCTTTTGTAGTGCACCAACTTAGTCAATTCATGGTGAAGCCTACCAAGCTTCACCGTAAACTAGCAAAACATGTTCTAAAATACCTCAGAGGAACAAAAAACTTTGGTCTATGGAACATGTAAATGGATGGAGTGAATATCCAAGGCTTCATAGAAGCAGATTGGGCAGGGATTCCCTCAAATAGGAAGATCACATCAGGAGAAGTCTTCAGCGTTGGGTCAAAAAAAATTTCTTGGCACAACAGGAAACATAGATTGGTAGAATTCAACTCAGTAGAGGCCAAGTATATGGCTACTAGTCAAGCAACATGCAAGGTTATTTGGATGAGGAAAATCTTGGATGGTCTCTTAAGTCAGGAGATGGAGATTACATTGATCCATTATGATAATAATATTTTTATAAAAATCTTTGAAAATACAGTGTTTCATGATCGGTCCAAGCATATAGACATTAGTTACGATTTCCTAAGAGATTGTGTGAAGAGGAATATTTTTATGTTACAGAACATTCCTACAGAGGATCAATATGTAGACATCTTGACAAGGGATTTTTCAAGAGACAAGTTTGAGTTCCACAAGAGTAGGATTTGTGTTGTTCAGAACCCTTTTCTTGCTAAGAGGGAGTGTTAAATTGTACCACAAAAATACTTTATCTGACTTGTGCCTTAGTCGAATGAAGAAATTCGAACATCCACTCCAGTAGGATGATTTTGCAGGAATTTATTAGGAGTGACATGTCCAAATCACTAAGTTAAGTCATTCAATTCAAGTTGGTGGGCTAGTAGTTGATTTGTGTGCAAGTTTGTGGCAAAGATATAGTTGTCTAGAAGTGTTATCTTTAGTGAAATTCAGTTAGTTGAGCTCTAGTCTATAATAGAGTCAGTATGAGTTCAATTGAGTAGTTTTAATTATTGTTAACTCATTGAACTCTCAGTTAGCTAGCAAATTTAGTAAAAATATCCCTAGTCAAGCATGCAAATCAAATTTCCTAGTGATGTGGAGGTAAAAGGCACAATTGTAATTTTATTGTATACTATTTCAAGTGTACAAAGTTTGTGCATGCATGTGAGCTTATTCTCTTGGGATTTGCGCAAAGAAATAACAGTTTTCCCTATTCTTTAGGAGTAGGAATTATGCAAGGAAATAGGAGGAAGAATGAGGCCTATTTTGGCTAAGTATTAGCTAGAGAAGAGTTAGGGGGCACCTTTTCCCTTCTTTGGATTCACATATCCAAATTATCGATTCTTATGTTTAAAATTTTTCTCGATCTTGACAACATATTGATAGGCATCATCGAGTGAGGAGATGTCCAGGAACTCTAGTTCATCCTAGATGTACTTATGTAAATAGTGGTGGTACTTGAGTACCAAATGCTGCTCAGAATACTTGATACCTAGCATTGTGTGAAGGGCATGAAAACCATTTGTGAACTCTGACACATCTTGGTCCCTTCCCTGCTACAGCATGGTCCACTTTATGTATTTATCTTCATAGCTCTTGATAGGGTAATATTGTTCCTTGACGTTGTCTAAGAAATAATTCCAAGTGAGTGTGGCTAAAAATAATGAGGATTCCCTCTCGTTATTTTTCTCACAGTAAGTTTCCCACCAGTCGTTGACATGGGGGGCGAGTTTGAGGAGTGAAAACGTAATATTTTCCTGATTGGGAAATTCATGAACTGAAAAATATCCTTCCAACATATTTAGCTATCTATCTATGATGTATTCATCTATCTGGCCTTCAAATATGGGAATTTCAAAGTTAAATTGTACCTTAAAAGGAGTGGTGCCTCTAGAGTGGCTTATGGATGAAGGTGTGTCGCCAATGGGTAGCCGTTGAAGGATCTAGGAAAAGTTATCCATTATTTTGTTCCTATGTTTCTCGAGGGCCTCCTCGAGAAATATTTTGAAAGGATCTTCTACTCCCTCGCCTCTCCAAAGATAGTAGCAAAAATTTGGAGCCCGCTGCAGAGAGGGGGATCCTTGTGGGATATTCTAAGAAAACTCATATTTATTGGGTGTACATGGTCCCACTCAGGATGAATGTTATGAGGAGGGTTGTGGGATTTGATGAGGAGAAAGCCATGAGGAGCTCTCTAGAGCGAGAGCTGAGCATACCATTAGAGGAGGAGCCTAAGTCAAATCCACATAGTTATATATTGCTCAAAGGAAAGAGGACATTCCAAGAGTATTATGTTGAGGAGCTGAGAGCATACCTAGTGGAGACACCCACTCACATAGAGACTTCTAGAGAAGGGACGAATATGACCAGGATGGTTAACAGGTTGGTGTAGGAAGCTCAAGAGTAGGTTGGATCTCCTAGCTCCTTGTGCAGACATAGGTGATCACCAGACATATATACATGATATATGGAACTCATGTCAAACTTGATTGATTTTGAGCCATCTTCTTTCGAAGAGGAAACTTCCCAACAAGTTTGGTTGGATGCCACGGTGGAGGATTATAACTCCATCAGGAAGAAAAATGTTTGGGAAGTGGTTCCTAGACCCGATAACAAAATTTTTGTTGGTTCTGGGTGGTTGTATAAGGTGAAAAATGAAGCTGATAGAAGTATTGTATAGTACAATTCTATATTTGTGGCCAAAGACTTCTTAGAGGTGGAGGAGATTTATTATGAGGATACATTTGACCCTCTAGAAATATACTCATATATCATGACCATACTTGCATTGGAAATAGAATTGGGTGTAGAATCCACCAAATGGATGTTAAAACTACCTTCCTAAATGGATTGATTGAGGAAGAGATCTACATTGAGCAACCTGAGGGGTTTAAGACCTTTAGCATGGAGACACATGTGTGTAAGATTAAGAGAGCCCTCTATGATCTCAAGCAGGCACCTCGTGCTTGGTAAAATTTCATAGATTCTTATCTCAGTAGGTTGGGATTCACTAAGAGTGAAGAAGATCCCAATCTCTACTACATTATGGTAGGTGTCAACCTTCTCATCTTATTTCTCTATGTGGATGATTTGATATTGATAAGAGATGACAGTTTGATCCATTCTTTCAAGGTGGACCTTGTAAGAGGGTTCGAGATGAAGGATATGGGTTTGATGGACTACTTCCTTGACTAGGAGGTGTGGCAGGGAGATGGAGAGATATTTGTTGGACAAGGGAAGTACACCTATGAAATCATTTAGAGATTCCACATGCAAGATTTCAAACCCCTGGATACTCCTCCAGGTACTAATTGGAGGAAAGAGGATGCTTCTATAGCAGAGTTAGTAGATGGAAATATCTAAAGATATTTTGTGGGGTTCTTGATGTACTTGGTGAACACAAGGCCCAATACTTCTTTTGTAGTGAACCAACCTAGTCAGTTCATGGTGAAGCCTACCAAGCTTCACCGGAAACTATCAAAACATGTTCTAAAATACCTCAAAGGAACAAAAAACTTTGGTTTATGGAACATGTAAACATATGGAGTGAATATCCAAGGCTTCGCAAATGCAGATTGGGCAAGGAGTCCTTTAGATAGGAAGATCACATCAGTAGAAGTCTTCGGTGTTGGGTCAACAACAATTTCCTGGTACAACAGGAAACATAGATTGGTAGAATTCAACTCAGTAGAGGCCAAGTATATGGCTATTAGTCAAGCAACATGCAAGTTTATTTGGATGAGGAAAATCTTGGGTGGTTTCTTTAGTCAGGAGATGGAGATTACATTGATTCATTGTGATAATAATATTTTTATAAAACTCTTTGAAAATTTAGTGATTCATGATCGATCCAAGCATATAGACATTAGTTACCATTTCCTGAGAGATTGTGTGAAGATGAATATTTTTATGTTACAGAACATTCCTATAGAGGATCAATGTGTAGACATCTTAACAAAGGCATTGTCAAGAGCAAGTTTGAGTTCCACAAGAGTAGGATTTGTGTTGTTCAGAACACTTTTCTTGCTAAGAGGGAGTGTTAAATTGTAGCAAGAAAATACTTTATTTGACTTGTGCCTTAGTCGAATGAAGAAATTCAAACATCCACTCCAGTAGGATTATTTGGCAGGAAGTTATCAGGAGTGACATGTCCAAATCTCTAAGTTAAGTCAGTCAATTCAGGTTGGTGGGCTAGTAGTAGATTTGTGTGCAAGTTCGTGGCTAAGATATAGGTTTATAGAAGTGTTATCTTTAGTAAAATTCAGTTAGTTGAGCTCTAGTCTATAATAGAGTCAGTATGAGTTCAATTGAGTAGTTTTAATTGTTATTAACTCATTGAACTCTTAGTTAACTAGCCAATTTAGTAAAAATATCCCTAGTCAAGCATGAAAATCAAATTTCCTAGTGATGTGGAGGGAAAAGGCACAATTGTGATTTTATTGTATACTATTTCAAGTGTACAAAGTTTGTGCATGCATGTGAGCTTATTCTCTTGGGATTTGCACAAAGAATTACAACTTTCCCTATTCTTTAGGAGCAATAATTGTGCAAGGAAATAGGAGGAAGAATGAGGCCTATTTTGGCTAAGTATTAGCTAGAGAAGAGTTAGGGGGCACCTTTTCCTTGCTTTGGATTCACATATCCAAATTATCGATTCTTATGTTTAAAATTTTTCTCGATCTTGACAACATATTGATAGGCATCATCAAGCGAGGAGATGCCCAGGAACTCCAGTTCATCCTAGATGTACTTATGTAAATAGTGGTGGTACTTGAGTACCAAATGCTGCTTAGAATTCTTGATACCTAGCTTTGTGCGAAGGGCATGAAAACCATTTGTGAACTCTGACACATCTTGGTCCCTTCCCTGTTGCAGCATGGTCCACTTTATGTATTTATCTTCATAGCTCTTGATAGGGTAATATTGTACCTTGACGGTGTCTAAGAAATAATTCCAAGTGAGAGCAGCTAAAAATAATGAGGATTCCCTCTCGTTCTTTTTCTCACAGTAAGTTTCCCACCGGTCCTTGACATGGCAGGCGATTTTGAGGAGTCAAAACGTAATATTTTTCTGATTGGGAAATTCATGAACTGAAAAATATGCTTCCAACATATTTAGCTATCTATCTATGATGTATTCATCTATCTGGCCTTCAAATATGGGAATGTCAAAGTTAAATTGTACCTTAAAAGGGGTGGTGCCTCTAGAGTGGCTTATGGATGAAGGTGTGTCGCCAGTGGGTAGCCGTTGAAGGATCTGGGAAAAGTTCTCCATTATTTTGTTCCTATTTTTCTCGAGGGCCTCTTCGAGAAATATTTTGAAAGGATCTCCTGCTCCCTTTCCTCTCCAAAGATATTAGTAAAAATTTGGAGCCCGCTGCAGAGAGGGGGATCTTTGTGGGATATTCTAAGACAACTCATATTTATTGGGCGTACATGGTCTCACTCAGGATGAATTTTATGAGGAGGGTTGTGAGATTTTATGAGGAGAAATCCATGAGGAGCTCTCTAGAGCGAGAGCTGAGCATACCATCAGAGGAGGAGACTCAGTTAGATCCACATAGTTATATCTTTCTCAAAGGAAAGAGGACATTCTAGGAGGATTATGTGGAGCATCCACATGTGGAGGAGCAGAGAGCATACCTAGTGGAGACACCCACTCACGTAGAGCCTTCTATAGAAGGGAGGAATATGACCAGGATGGTTGACAGGTTGGTGTAGGAAGCTCAAGAGCAGGTTGGATCTCCTAGCTCCTTGTGCAGAAATAGGTGATCACCAGACATATATACATGATCTATGGAACTATGTCAAACTTGATTGATTTTGAGCCATCTTCTTTCGAAGAGGAAACTTCCCAACAAGTTTGGTTGGATGCCATGGTGGAGGATTATAACTCCATCACGAAGAAAATTTTTTGGGAAGTGGTTCCTAGACCCGATAACAAGATTTTTGTTGGTTCCGGGTGGTTGTATAAGGTGAAAAATGAAGCTGATGGAAGTATTGTGTAGTACAATTCTATATTTGTGGCCAAAGGCTTCTTAGAGGTGCAGGAGATTTATTATGAGGATACATTTGACCCTCTAGAAATATACTCATATATCATGACCATACTTGCATTGGCAACACAATTGGGTGTAGAATCCACCAAATGGATGTTAAAACTACCTTCCTAAATGGATTGATTGAGGAAGAGATCTACATTGAGCAACTTGAGGCGTTCGAGACCTTTAGCAAGGAGACACATGTGTGTAGGCTTAAGAGAGCCCTCTATGATCTCAAGCAGGCACCTTGTGCTTGGTAAAATTTCATAGATTCTTATCTCAGTAGGTTGGGATTCACTAAGAGTGAAGAAGATCCCAATCTATACTACATTATGGTAGGTGTCAACCTTCTCATCTTAGTTCTCTATGTGGATGATTTGATATTGATAAGAGTTCACAGGTTGATCCATTATTTCAAGGAGGACCTTGCAAGAGAGTTTGAGATGAAGGATATGGGTTTGATGGACTACTTCCTTGACTAGGAGGTGTGGCACGGAGATGGAGAGATATTTGTTGGACAAGGGAAGTACACCTATGAAATCATTTAGAGATTCCACATGCAAGATTGCAAACTCGTGGATACTCCTCTAGGTACTAATTGGATGAAAGAGGATGCTTCTATAGCGGAGTTAGTAGATGGAAATATCTAAAGATAGTTTATGGGGTTCTTGATGTACTTGGTGAACACAAGGCCCAATACTTCTTTTGTAGTGAACCAACTGAGTCAGTTCATGGTGAAGCCTACCAAGCTTCACAAGAAACTATCAAAAGATGTTGTAAAATACCTCAGAGGAACAACATACTTTAGTTTATGGAACATGTAAACGGATGGAGTCAATATCCAAAGCTTCACAGATGCAGATTGGGTAGGGAGTCCCTCAGATAGGAAGATCACATCAGGAGAAGTCTTCAGTGTTGGGTCAACAACAGTTTCTTGGTACAACATGAAACATATATTGGTAGAATTCAACTCAGTAGAGGCCAAGTATATGGCTACTAGTCAAGCAACATGCAAGGTTATTTGGATGAGGAACATCTTGGGTGGTCTCTTCAGTTAGAAGATGGAGATTACATTTATCCATTGTGATAATAATATTTTATAAAACTCTTTGAAAATCTAGTGTTTCATGATCAGTCCAAGCATATAGACATTAGTTACCATTTCTTGAGAGATTGTGTGAAGAGGAATATTTTTATGTTACAGAACATTCCTATAGAGGATCAATATGTAGACATCTTGACAAAGGCTTTGTCAAGAGACAAGTTTGAGTTCCACAAGAGTAGGATTTGTGTTGTTCAGAACCCTTTTCTTCCTAAGAGGGAGTGTTATATTGTAGGAAGAAAATACTTTATTTGACTTGTGCCTTAGTCGAATGAAGAAATTTGAACTTCCACTCTAGTAGGATGATTTGGCAAGAAGTTATCAGGAGTGACATGTCCAAATCACAAAGTTAAGTTAGTCAATTCAAGTTGGTGGTCTAGTAGTAGAGTTGTGTGCAAGTTCGTGGCTAAGATATAGTTGTCTGGAAGTGTTATCTTTAGTGAAATTTAGTTAGTTGAGCTCTAGTCTATAATAGAGTCAGTATGAGTTCAATTGAGTAGTTTTAATTGTTGTTAACTCATTGAACTCTCAGTTAAATAGCCAATTTAGTAAAAATATCCCTAGTAAAGCATGCAAATCAAATTTCCTAGTGATGTGGAGGGAAAAGGCACAATTGTAATTTTATTATATACTATTTCAAGTGTACAATGTTTTTGCATGCATGTGAGCTTATTCTCTTGGGATTTGCGCAAAGAAATAACAGCTTTACCTATTCTTTAGGAGCAAGAATTGTGCAAGGAAATAGGAGGAAGAATGAGGCCTATTTTGGCTAAGTATTAGCTAGAGAAGAGTTAGGGGGAGATCATAATTGAAGTATAGATTAAGCTTCAAGCATTGAATAAGTCATTATAATTGATCGTTGTTCTCATCTAATATAATACAAATATAGGAGGGGTTTTTCCTAGTTGGATTCCTTAGTAAAAACTTTGCTCATTGTGATTGAATGATTCCATGTGTTTATATTGTTAGTTTTTCTTCCACAGAATTTAGTAGAATAAATTTTTTTATATTTACTTCAGTGAGATTTATTTAGCAACTGAAAATTTCAATCTATTTATACACTCTTAGAATTCTCTAGCTGGAGCACCAATGACTAATATCTAATCACGATCGATGGCTCATCAAACTCAATCTGGTCTCTATATGTTGGCAACCTAGTGATGAACCTTTAAATCTTTTCTTTCTCATCCTTGAGGTAAGGACATACCTCAACAACTCTAGGAACCTTCTAGTATACTCATCATATATCATAGGACCCATCTACAACACATAAAACTTCTTAGCTTTGTCATCGTAATATCTTTCATATAGACACTTCTTCTTAAAGGATCTCTAGAAATCATCCCAATTAAACTCTTATTCTCGAATGCCTCTAACATTTTTCACGAGGGGAAAGCTCACGGGAAACCCGGGCGTACTTCCCCAGAATTTCTGGATGGTACGCGCGATAAACCATTCAGCGGACTTTCAGCGCCTGACCCCAAAGGACTCAAGGATCGAACCCGTGACCTCCCTCAACGGAGAAGCCCACGTATTGACTCACTACCACTTGAGCTAACCCTTGGGGCTAAATGCCTTTAACATTATTCACATCTTCCCACAAAATATTTTATTTCCCTTTAAGACTGAAGGTGGTTAATTTTACTTTCATGTTGTATGAATAGTTATGCAATCTAAATAATTTATTCATCCCAAGCAACCATGCCTCGAATTTTAGAGGCTTGACTTTCTTGAACTCCTTAGGAAAGTACTCATCCCTCCTATAAGAATGATGGCAATGATGATGTTGATGATTTCTCCTAGACGAGGACCTAAAATTAAACCCATACATACCCATCCTCTTGTTAGGTGTACCCAATGATCTTCCACCTTTGACTATGTCCCCTCTATCCAACCTTTATGTTGACCGATACCTGCTACCATGTGCCTCATTAGTCTTATCTTTCTATTCTTAACTAATCCTTAGTCGTCCCTATCTTTGAAAATTTTATGAAAAACTATGAAGAATGATTGCATTGACCTTTTCCTTCTTTTACTGAGCCCTTGCAAGTCCTTCCTAAGCCCCAACTAACTTGTCATTATTTCCCTTGCAACTTCTAATATTTTCCCTCAAAATCCTCAATGTGTCTGTTATATCAGGAGAATACTCATCTCCTTGCTGCCCAATTGATATGTAGGGAGAGTCACGTGAATTGTAGTCCATCATTTTGCTTGTCATCTTTGATTCTCTTCTTCCTACAAGCATGCCATGTCATATAAAACAAATAGATACCATAACCAAAATCATCCCTCAATGAATTTCAGGGGAGGCTTATCTCATTTGCAAAATCAATCCAAATTATCATGATACATGTATAATCATAATAATATCAATATACCGACACCATGCATGAAAATACCAACTTCATACCATGACCTCATGCATGAAAACCATAACCCTGACAATGCATGCATAAAAACACACATCTAACCCATTTGGTCCAAGTGTTTGAACCATACTTTGATACCAATATGTAATGCCACCTCCCACATTTACCCACCTTCACTAGCCTGTCAAGGTAAACATGAGCGTAGGGCTACTATGACATGACTCAAATCCCTATGTACAGTTACAAAAGTGGAATCAACAACCTGAAACTTTACTAGCTTCCCTCAGGTGCTACAGGATCCCCAAGAGATAAACAACCACTCAAGGTGCCCAAACACTAAGTTAACTTTCTTTTTCAGTGATATGGATCCCCATTCACTCTTATGACAAGGAAAGCCAGCAATTGTAATCCTCCAATCACTTTGATGACCCTTCCTCCCAGTGACTACAATCTATATTACCCAATTCTAAGTCTACAACCCCAAAATATGAGCCACATTTTCAGGGCCTGACTCTCAACCAGTACCCAGAACTTAATGAGACTTTCAGAAATGATAAACAACATAAGTACAAAGCTAGTGAAAATCAATTTAGACAAGAAATTGGCCTAACCAAGCCTAACCATGACAGTCATTCTATCAAACACATGGTGAACATGAAATTTACAAGTCATGAATGCATATATGAACATAGAAATCTAAAAATTATTTGATAATCATCAAGAAATTTTAATTCCCTCTCACAATATCCACAATAACATCTATTAGGTCATGCATTCAATGATCGTTCATTTACTAATCAATTCACGTTTTAAAGAGCCATAACTAGAATTCGTCATAAAACCATGCTTATAACCAACATATAACTATATTAATAACAATGATAGAAAAACCATCATAGTCACATCATAACAAGTACATTTACTCATAAAATACAAGAGGAAATTATCTCTTATTATCATATGCAAAAGTAAATTAAGTTAGGGACTTCCACATACCTACTACCACTCGACTAAAGATTAGGCTCAACCAAATATTTCTTTCATCTAATCACACACGCTTTATTCCAAGAATGAATGTGGTATACCATGGGATAAACTAATACATCATATAATCAAGGAAATCCATAGGTTAAACCATCTTCACCCTCACACTACCATGATCTCACCTAAACCAGTCCCAAGATCAAAAAACCAAACCAAGCTTGGCTGCCTCAAAATTCCTTCACCATCCTTTGAGAACTTTTCTTGTCTCCACCCATCTATTGAGGGCTTCCCGGAGAAAAACATCTACACCCCCAACCCTTGGGATTTTCTTGAGACCACCTCACGTAGATTCAAAACCTTACGAAAATCCAAAGCTCAACCAAGAATGAATCCCATCACACCATGGATATCTAGGAATTGGAAAGGAAAGGTTGAAACCACTATCAAAAAAAGCAAAACCCATGCCAGTGAAAAAAGAATTACCAAATACACATGAATGTACTATGCATGCCAAGACTAGTTATAAATTCATACATGCAACCTTTTACCTGCAATTATTTCTGCTAAATTCGCTTGATCAAACTCTTACTTGCTTGATCCTTACCTTCCTTTTCTTTATTGTCCTTCCTTTTCTTGATTTATTGATTTCTCCTCTTGGTTCTCTTCTCCTCTCTAAAGCTAATTCCAAAACTCCATTGACAAAATGCTAGCCAACAAAAAGCTGTGAATTGATCCTCAAAGGCCCTTTTATTATTGATGCTTCTAATTTCTTCACTTTTCTTCTATTTTCCTTCAATTTCCTCCTCGGATGCAACCTATGACCTTTCATCTCCCTTTTATTCTAATTTCCTTTATTTTCATAAATAAAATGCCAATAATTCCTTTTTTCCTTTTCAAAGCCTTTGTTGATACCTTTTCCAATTTCCTTAGCCATAATAAACAAGTCCACTAGGATTCTTTTCCAAACATTCAACTTGGAATACATGTCCCATGACCTTGGTCTTATTTTTCATTTATTAAATTTGATCACATGAAATTTTAACCTGGGGTTGTTACAAGGATGATAGATACTCCATTTTGTTGGAGGAGGAAAAGTGTTGGTAGCTCAAAATTGAGGAAATATGGGTATCCTCAGTGGAGGACAAAATAATTTTTTTCATCAATTATATTTGCAAATGATTGGAAGCAAGTCAACACTATCTAACATATTTCTAGTTCCAATGGTTTGGTTCTTCATTCCTTTAAGGATAAAGTTGTGGAAGGTGTCTACTATTTTCACTTTCTCTTTTTAGTCCTTCAAGGAAGCCCTATACAAGATATTTTTTATGTGGTGACCAAAATTCCTAATGTTATTTTGAAGAAGATGAATGTTTCCCTTTTGGAGGAAGTTTCAGAGCATGAAGTGTAGGAATATTTTAATTATATACGAAAGTCAAAGTTTCCTAGGTTCGATGGCTTCCATATTGAATTCTACCTTGGTTACTACAACTAAATAAAATATGACATTTTGAAGGATATCAAGGATTCACAAAGTTCTGGTTAGGTTCTCAACTCATTCAACACATATTTTGTATGTATTTTCTCAAAAAAATAAGAAGGAACTTCCTTTTAAAACTTCAGGCCAATAGCATGTTGTAATTTGATCTATAAATTAATCTCAAAAATCATTTCAAGGAGTATCAAGGCGATCCTCAACACTATCATTTCAAAGGAACAATTTGGATTTTTACAAAAAAGAAACAATCAGTATGCGGTATCATTGGTGCAAGAGCTTTTTCATTCTATGAAATCATCTAATATGAAAGTAGTTATATTAAACTAGACCTATCTAAGGATTACAATAGGTTTGATTGGACCTTTCTTTGTTTGGTCCTTATCTAGATAGGATTCACCTTTTAGTTGGTTAATTGGATTATGGGGTATTACAATTAGATGCCTTCACTATAATGATCAATGTGGAAATTATTTTGAGTTATTTCCTTCCACTCATGGGCTTCATCAGGGATGTCCCCTATTACCTTTATTTTCAATTTGATTGAATCCTTTTGATCCAAAGGAAATCTCCATGGCATTAGGATCTCAAAAGAGGTGGATGTTTCCCATTTTCTCTTTGTCGACGACATGATCTGTTGTATTTTAGAGGAATGTAGATTATTTTCCTTAATAAAATGCTCCCTCGACCTCTTCTACAAGGTAACAAGAATGGTGATTAACATTAATAAATAATATATTATCCACAAGCCTTTAAGGAAACACTCTAGCTTGTTTAAATGTTTTTTTTTCCCTTTTATTGTTAGGAAACACCTAGCTCATTTAAAGGTTTTTCTTCCCTTTTCTTGACAAGAATTTGGACATTGGGTTGAAATATATTGGATTATTTATCATGCCAAATAAATACCATATTGTGTACTAATTGTGGACATCTAAGAAGGTAGAGAAGTGAATTTCCTATTGGGCAAACAAATTTCTCTCTACAGGAGGAAATATAGTGCTAGTTAAGTCTATTTTAGAGAGTATTCCAGTGCATTATAACTCCATTTCCATTATTCCCAAATGTGTCTTTTCTATAATGAGGAAACCCAATTTTCATTTCCTATGGGTGGGGGAATTCAACAAAAAAGGGAATGTAACTAGTTAGTTGGACTTGTTTTGTTGCTCTAAAGGAGCTTAGAGGATGGGGTTTAAAAAATATCCATCTCTTTGTTAAGGCTCTGACATGTAGAAAACCTTTGGTGGTCCTTCTTAGAAAATTCTCTTTGTTTCAAAGTGTTGCAGTAAAATTATATTTTGGGTGAATCCTTCATGAACTACTTTAAGATCCCCAACAAATTGGTCAATGATCAAATTTGTGGAAGGCCATGTGGGTAAGGGTGTTTCCATTGGTAGAAAAGTGTTTATCTTGGTTCATTGGGGATGGATGCCTAATCAAAATAGGCAAATATCTATGGTATGGAGCTGGGAAAAGTTACAACCTATTCACTCCTCTGAGGGATGCTCTAAGTTGATCCAATATCATAGTCCTCACAAATGCAAAGGCCCAAGATCCACAAGCTAGAGGTAGATTTGGTTGGGCATTTGTTGCATCCTTGAGTTTAGTGGGGCTGCTAGCAATGGAATGGGAAAATTTTATTAGTCTTCTAGTCAAGAATCATATGTATAAATATGAACAAAATTCTAGATATGTTGTGTTTAACTAGAAATTCTTAGGAAAGTTGTTTCACAATGAAGCTTGGATATAAAGCTCAGTTTGAAGTTTTTTTAGGGAACAAAACAATGGTAGTGGAAAATAATGTGGGGAGTAAATTCCCCCATGAAAACTAAACTTATTGCTTCATTGGCCCTTAATTGCAAATTACTTAGTTAGGATAACTTGATGAGGTGTGGGTGGGATGATCCAAACCAATGCTCACTATGTAAGGAAAAGAAGAATCTCATGTGCATTTATTTAAAACATGCAAATATTTTTCTAATGTTTGAGATATCATGTGGAACTCTTTCAAGCCAAAGGCAGGTTCATCCCTATATCATGCCTTTTGTGCCTTGTGGGCTGACAAGTGAGTGATCTCCTTCGGTGGCTTGTCATGTTTATTAATCTCGTGCTTATGAAGAGACATAATTGTCATTGTGTTTCAAAATAATTTCATGCCTTCGGAAGTGTCTCTAGCCAAGGTGACAACATTAGCTAGTGAATTAAATCAGACCCAAATCCATTGAAACATAGGAATTTGATGATGTCAGTGTTGTATTATGACACCCCTTGGGGATATTTTAATTACCTCGATCACAGACACCCCCATCGATGTGGCGTGGGGATCATCCTTTATTTTAGTCACTCTTAGTTCATTTATTGTCATTATGCATTGGGCTAGGGTTCAAACAATAAAATTGATTTTTTAGCTCTATGGTGCCTATTGGAATTAGTAAGAAAAAAGGTGTTTCTAGATTGCAGGTTTTGGGGGATTTCAAATTAGTCATAGATTGGGCAATTCAAAAGGTGGAGGTCTCCAATACATGTCTCAATACCTTGTTTCACGATATTTACAATTTTGCAAGCTCTTTTGAACAAGTCTTTTTTTGTCACATTCTTTGCATTGAGCTAAACTTGGAAACAAATGGTCTCTCCAAGTAAGCCCTTATGCTCTTGTTTGATTAAACTAGGATTTATGAGTTTGTAGATGGGTAGCGATTCAATCAATGGAACCTAATGTATATTTCTAGTTTCCTTCTATGTTTCATTTTCTCTTTTCTTTTAGGTAGCATGTAGATTACAAGAAATACAATGTTAGGGGTTTTCAAAAATCCATAGAAAGTGAAACAAAATGGAAACTAAACCGATATGACACGTGGTGAGGAAGATGACATGAAATCGGACGGGAAGAATAAGTGAAATCATAACTTAACAAGACATTATAATCATCCATCTATTTTATTTAAATTATAGTTAAAATTGTGAAAAACCGAATATGACGCTGTAAAAGTTGGGTACTATGTGAAGGAGGACAAGATCAATAAACATTATGCTTGGTACATTAGGTTTTAATAGATAGTATGACAAGATCAATACACACACATTATGTTCGTATTAGATAATAGGACAATACCAATACACACCATGTCATAATAGATATTACGACAAGATCAAGGCACACATTATTTCATAATAGATACACATATTATGTCAAGTCTCAAAGATGTGGTCCAATGATTAGGTGGGGAAGTTTGGTCCCACAAGTTTCATGATCCAATCCTAAGCATAACTATGCATGACTGATAGTTGAAGAAAAAAGATACACATTATGTCCTAATAGGACATAATAGATAGGAGATAACTTGATGAGACATGCATGGGATGATCGAAACAGATGCCCATTGTTGGAAGAATCTCATGTGCTTTTATTTAAAAAATGCAAATATTTTTCTAATGTTTGTGAGATGATGTGGAACTCTTTTAAGCCAAAGGCATGTTGGGAAGGTTCATCCCTCTATCATGCCTTTTGTGCCTTGTGGGATGACAAGCAAGTGGTCTCTTTCGGTGGCTTGTCATGTTTATTAATCTCGTGCTTATGGAGAGCCATAATTTCATTGTGTTTCAAAATAATTTCATGCCTCGAGAAGTGTGTGTAGCCAAGGTGGCAACACTAGCTAGCGAATTAAATCAGACAAAAATCCATTGCAACACAGGAATTTGATTATGTCGATGTTGGATTATCACGACCCTTGGGGATATTTTAATTGCATCGATAAAGGACACCTCCATTGTTGGGGTGTGGGGATCATCCATTATTTTAGTTACTCTTAGTTCATTTATTGTCATTATGCATTGGGCTAGGGCGCTAACAATAAAATTGAATTTTCAGCTCTATGGTTTCGATTTGAATTGGTAAGAAAAAAGGTGTTTCCAAATTGTAGGTTTTGGGGGATTCCAAATTAGTCATAGATTGGGAAATTCAAAAGATGGAGGTCTCCAATACATGTCTCAATACCTTGTTTCACGATATTCACAATTGTGTGAGTTGTTTTGAACAAGTCCTTTTTTTAGCTAAACTTGGAAACAAATGCTCTCTCCAAGTAAGCCCTTGTGCTCTTGTTTGATTAAACTAGGATTTATGAGTTTGTAGATGGGTAGAGATTCAATCAATGGAACCTAATGTCTATTTCTAGTTTCCCTCTATGTTTCATTTTCTCTTTTTTTTTAGGTAGCGTGTAGATTACAAGTTGTACAATGTTAGGGGTTTTCAAAAATCCATAGAAAGTGAAACAAAATGGAAACTAAATCGAAGTGACACGTGGTGAGGAAGATGACATGAAATCGGACAGGAAGAATAAGTGAAATCATAACTTAACAAGACATCATAATCATCCATCTAATTTTTTTTTAAATTAAAATTAAAATTGTGAAAAACCGAATATGATGCTGTAAAAGTTGGGTACTATGTAAACAAGGGCAAGATCAATACACACACATTATGTTGGTATTAGATAGTAGGACAATACCAATACACACTATGTCGTAATAGATATCATGACAAGATCAAGGCACACATTATTTCGTAATAGATACACATATTATGTCAAGTCTCAAAGATGTGGTCCAATGATTAGGTGGGGAAGTTTGGTCTCACAAGTTTCATAATCCAATCCTAAGCATAACTATGCATGATTGATAGTTGAAAAAAAAGATACACATTATGTCCTAATAGGACATAATAGATAGGAGATAACTTGATGAGGTGTGCATGGGATGATCGAAACCAATGCCCATTGTCAGAAGAATCACATGTGCTTTTATTTAAAAAATGCAAATATTTTTCTAATTTTTGTGAAATGATGCGGAACTCTTTGAAACCAAAGGCATGTTGGGAAGGTTCATCCCTCTGTCATGCCTTTTGTACCTTGTGGGATGACAAGAAAGTGGTCTCTTTCGGTGGCCTGTCATGTTTATTAATCCTGTGCTTATGGAGAGCCATAATTTTCATTGTGTTTCAAAATAATTTCATGCCTCGAGAAGTGTGTGTAGCCAAGGTGGCAACACTAGCTAGCGAATTAAATTAGACCCAAATCCATTGAAACTTAGGAATCTGATTATGTCGACGTTGGATTATGACAACCCTTGGGGATATTTTAATTGCATCGATCAATGACACCTCCATTGTTGGGATGTGGGGATCATCCATTATTTTAGTTACTCTTAGTTCATTTATTGTCATTATGCATTGGGCTAGGGCTCGAACAATAAAATTGAATTTTCAGCTCTATGGTTTCTATTTGCATTGGTAAGAAAAAAGGTGTTTCTAGATTGAAGGTTTTGGGGGATTCCAAATTAGTCATAGATTGGGAAATTCAAAAGATGGAGGTCTCCAATACATGTCTCAATACCTTGTTTCACGGTATTCACAAGTGTGCGAGTTGTTTTGAACAAGTCCTTTTTTGTCACATTGTTTGCGAGTTAAACTTGGAAACAAATGGTATCTCGAAGGAAGCCCTTGTGCTCCTGTTTAGTTTAGCTAAGATTTATGAGATTGTAAATGGATAGAGGTTCAATAAATGGAACCCAATGTCTCTTTCTAGTTTCCCTCTATGTTTCCTTTTCTCTTTTTTTATGAAGGTAACATGCGGATTACAGGTTGTACAATGTTAGGGGCTTTCAAAAATCCATAGAAAGTGAAACAAAATGGTAACTGAATCGAGGTGACACGTGGTGACGAAGATGACATGAAATCAGACGGGAAGAATAAGTGAAACCATAACTTAACAATGCATCATAATTATCCATCTAATTTTTTTTTTTTTAAATAAAATTAAAATTGTAAAAAAACGAATATGACATTATAAAAGCTAGGTATTATGTAAAGGAGGGCTAGATCAATATACACACATTATGTTCGTATTAGATAGTAGGACAATACCAATACACATTATGTCGTAATAGATATTGTTAACAGGTCAAGGCACACACTATTTCATAATAGCTATGTGCACATATTATGTCAAGTCTCAAGGATGTGGTCCAATAGTTAGATAGAGACATTTGGTCCCACAAATTTCATGATCCAATCCTAAGCATAATTATGTAGTACTCATAATTATATAGTACTCATAGTTGAAAAAAAAAGATACACTTTATTTCCTGATAGGACCTAATAGATAGGAGATAAAAGTAGACACACATAATCTAGTTGGCAGGAAGCCAGATAACGTCTTCGCCTGGCAGGAAGTGGCAGATGGGTGCACCACCGGGCTTGACATTAAGCACCTTGAAGGCCAAGTTTCGAGGATTCCATCCACTTGTGTCACTGTGACACAGCGCGACTCCCTCTCCACTGCTGCCATCATTGCCCCTGAGAGATACCCGTGCGGTGGTGGTGTGATGAATTTCATGACAATAGTACACAGCGAATGGATACGTAATCCTGTGACAAACCACTAACTCTAAACCGGATTTGCTTTGGAAACGAATCCCAGTGATTGTATGTCGCTGAGAGATGAGATTGCACGGTACATTCGTCTGTAACCCACTCACATCACTGGTCCCCGGAGTAGATGTGGCGTAATCAATCATCGTTTCCAACGATGTCGCGCAATATTTGATCTCCCCATTAATTGCGGGACTTTCACACACTTGTAGTGTCTACTTCATAGCAAGAACAGAGTGGGTTGTTTGGGATATATTGAGCATGTCCAAGGCTACTGAGAGTTTATGGGAGGAGAATGGAATAGCTTCAGCCAAAGGACGCGGAAGGAAGAATATTCCACTGTCGGGGCTTGATCTCTTAAGCAGTTTTCTGTAGAGCGTGAAGTTTGTTCCACTATGTAACTCTGCCTCCAGGAAAAACATCGCCGACCACGAAGGGTCGGCTTTGATCATGTCATCGTCGTCTGCTACGGTATCATATATTAGGGGGGGTTCTCCCGTAGAAACTTTGTTACCCTCCCTTATCGCCTCCAGCAGCTCCCAAGTCTTCTGTGATGAGAAAGGGAAGATGGAGTTCTGCAGAGCATAGGGAATGGGCGTCGTTGGCAACTTGCGATGCCAGTGGCTCACTGTCGGAGATGCAGAAGGCGCAGCCTGCACTTCTTCGCTGGCCAGTGCCACTGCCACATACTGACATCCGCATCACACAATAATCTCAATTAATTATAGATGAAGGCATAACAAAACACGAGGGGCTTACATATCGAAAACTTACCAGCAGAGCAATGAGGGCAGTAGAAAACCACCTGTTGCGCGCCATGTAGCGATCACAGCTCGGAAAACAAATCCTGCAAAGCCCAGCTCAAACTTTTTCCCATATCAATAAAACTAAGTAACAACAAGCAGTCATATAGCCAAGATACAGTTTTATGGACTCGACGAGAAGACTATGCATTTATTGTAGCCATGTCATTTAATTAATGACTCAGCTTTACTAATTCGAATATCAAATGCATAATGTATCCATCAGAGATAACTTCAAAATAGTATTATACTCACTCACACTGATCGCGTTAGCGTGCGGCCACAACTAACGCTGCTGAAAGCTCAATAGGAAAATTTGCAATCGCCCAAAAGCCTTTGCGGTCATCCAACGCTCATTTGATGGATGAATACCGACTGTCAAACGCCTCGGTATGACGACTCATAAGATTGTTTATGTTTCTCTTAATGATTAAATTTGTTTTTGTAAGTGATGCTAACTTCTATTGATAATACAAAATAATATATAAAAATGAAATGATGTGGATGGGGATAGCTTGTGTTAATTAACCTATTTTCGTTTGAGTTTGGTTCAAAAAGATTAAAAAAAAGTTGTCTTTGTCGGGATTTGTCGGGAAGCCAGCTCTTATAGGTCCTGAATATATCATTGTCCTCCTTTATCTAGAACAAAGTTGTACCAAACATGCATAAATATATTAGAAACTTGAACCTAGCAAAGGAGCTACCGAGTTCCTTTTCCGTCATCGTCTTCTTCAGGAATTTCTTCTAGCACTAGGCATCCACATTCTCGGAGGATGGCTTCATCTTCACCAGTCGAGAGAGGCAGAGGCCGAGGTGGGCCCGAGGGAGATGCACCAACCACAACCGGGACAATCGCTGCGTCGTCTCTGCACCAAGTTCCATCCGGAGAAAGATTCTCGGCCCCAATATCCTCTACTGATGGGAGCTTGATAGGTACACCGATCGATTTCCGTGGAAGGGGCGGAAGATAAAACAGAATGGTTGATTTTCGCCTCTCGCGTGATGGTTGAGATGAGAGCTTAGAGGGTCTGCGTCTTGGAGATGGTCGGATCAACCTCAAGCGCTGGAGAGCGATTGAGAGGAGCACGGGCAGAGGGACTGGAGACGACAATGCGAAGGGAGCCACAGTGAGTGCGTCCCAGAAGGGAGCCTCTCCCGCTGCCTCGGATGGGTCGAAGATGCTGGCAAGGAGGCATTGTAGAGCAAGCCGGTAGTATACCAAGAGGAAAATTGAAAGTGCCAAGGAGAACAAGATGGTCTCGAGAGAATGCAGTAGCATGCAAGTCGACAAAGCGGATACACCATGCGAGAAATGGTGACCAAGTGCAAATGGTGGACTAAGCACAAAGAAAATCCATCGAGCGGTAATGACCTCAGGCGAGCAGAGCAGCCATTAAAGTCCAGAGTAAAGACCAAGAGCGATGGCAAAGGCGATATGAATTCGTCGTGTCATTAAGATTAGGGTACCGTGATGGGTGCCCTCCTCGCTGATCACCAGCACCATTGGCATGTGAAGGGCTCGTGTCAGGAGCGCATCGACTATCACCCGCATTCGGGAAATTAACGATTAAAAGATATACTCAATGTAGTAATAAGTTAATTATTTACTTAATTTTTTTACGACCTTTTTCACCATTATTATTGAATCTTATTTTATTTCTCATTCAAAAGATATGAAGATGGAAAGACACTATTATGTCTATTAGGTTTATTGAATATCATTTTATTCATTTTCATGTCTATTGAATATCACTTTGTTAAAATTAAAAAAATAAGGTAGAAACATTATAAATCAATGAGCCAATAAATTATTAAATAAATTTATATTTCATGGACATGATGAAAAAAGCACTCATTCATTGATTATCACTTTATTTAGCTTTTTCATCATATTCATTAAATATTACTTTATGTCCATTCAATGAACAAATTGTTTAGTGCATGATACTTAATATTTGTCAATTTTACCATATAATAGTGTATTAAATGTAATATAAATTAGTGTAGTTATTGAATTAGATTAATAAACAACAATTCATAATCAAACATGAAAACATTTATCTTATCTTAATTTTATTAAAATAAAATATCATAAAATTAATTTAAAAATATCATAAAATTAATTTAATTTATGTTTTTTCGTATTTTAAATAGCGTGAGCTTTCTGTTTTTCGAAAGGCTTTCCAGCCTATTTTATAGTCTAATTTTTCTAGAATCCAATAGAGATTTATTCGAATCAATGGGTGAACTCTTCACAGTCCAAGTGCCCCAAGGGTTTCTCAGGATATTGAATTCAAATATGCACTCAAAAAACGAGTTTAAACAACACAAATCAAGATCTGACCACAAATTTTTTCGCAAGATTCAAACCAGAAACTCCAAACAGTCTAACAAATAAAAAACACCATTTTGGATTATTATCATCATTATTAATAATAACTTTGAAGAAATTATATATATATATATAGACACACACACACAAAAACATATTTTTCTTTTTTTGTAAATTAAAACAATTTATATTATCAAAACAGCTCAAAGATACATGGGTGTTACATCCAATCAACTGTGGAATTGTTTGTTTTCTCTTGGGGATACAATAGTATACACAATCCAAAACTTCTCTATTTATCCAAGAGTACAAAAACAAACAATCCAACTAGCTCCAGATTACAAAAAATTCCCTTCATGCTAGGTAGTCATTACGAAACATAGCATAATTCTAAATAAACTTACAAGCATGAACATCATTCAAATTCAGAGGAAGAGATGGGAGCAAGGTCCTTCACACTCGATCCATAATGTGTAACAGTGTTTGAATCACAATGAATATGTCCTTCTACATGGGCCACACTTTTGTCTACCCTGTCCAAGGTGAAGTGTTGGTTCCTCGACATACTTTTGATGTCCTCCAAAAAAGTGAGCATATGGTACCTTTCCACCTGTTTATGTCCAAGAAAATTCTTCATTTGTCAATGTATACCCACTGAGTTTAGATACTGCTTTTTCCACCCCCTGGTGTGATTAGGTCCTGGAACCTAGCAAGAAACCTCATATAAAATCTCTGAGTCTAAGTAGGATTGGCTTTCCACTATTTCCTGAGTTTCTAATTTTCTATTTTATTTTCACATCTCCATGGGAGTTGCCTTAAATTAGGTTGTTGCAAAGTGTTGAGCAAAGATTTGTATCCTTTATTGGCCTCTCGACCTGCTTCCCCCACTCCCCCCTCTTGCAACACATGTGTTTTGTGGGGGGCATGACTTTGAGAAGGGGGTCACACCTGTAACACTAGCGAAAGCAACTACGGCTTGGAAAGTAACAATAAAAATACACATACAAGACACTAATAGGGACCAAACAACATGAGATAGAGTTGTCACAATACCACATAAGAAAAACTATGCTTCCTGAGAGAAACCTAATCTCAGTCCCCACATAGCTAGTTCCACTTGTTATAGAGCCCAATATCCCTAGGAAATTTAACCAAATACAAAGCCAAAAACCAACTGTAAAACTAGTCCTACAATATTTATGTAATTTTGAATAAGACTAGGAGGGAAAGAGAAAATTAACCCAATTGTACAGACTCATCATGGGAAACCACCAACCAGACATAAAACAACAGACATAGAGTCTAGGATTCCCCACTATGTGCTTAGGTGACAAAAGACCATAGCCAAGCCTTAGACGTATAACCAAAATTTCTCTCAACCTTAACACAATCATAACCTCCAATTGATCACCAAAGATAGAATTTGATTGACTAGAAAAATAAAACAATATACAAATCATGAACAATAAGGAATCAACCTAAGCCACCTTGCCCGAGTTGCCACTGATTACCCTACACTAATTGGTGCCATCAAAATTGTTGTAAGAATTTCACCCACCAATGAAAAGAACCCTCCCACTTTCATTTCACCAACACCAGGAAATACACAAAACTTGTTGCATAAGAACTAGACACCATATACGCAGCTCTTACACAACATATGAATTTTTTGCTTCCACTAGCAGTTGGGAGGTTAGCTCCTCGACCTCGCCTCTGCTCCAGACCTCTACCCAAAAGACATGAAATAAGACTAATTGCATGGTTAAATAGTCATAAATGGCCATCTGGAGTTTTCATGCAGCTGCATGTTGGGGGTGTGCCATGGCCCCTGTTCATTAATGCACATCACGTTATGGGGTGGCACGTTGGACCCCTAAGACGCACTATCAAACTGTGACCTCAACCCCATCAGAGAAGCCAAAAAAATATTAAAACAATAATAAGTCATAAAAAATATCTATGACATAAATCATAAAATTAATTTAAATTATACTTTTATTTTAAATTAATATCATTATTAATAATTATAAAAAGAATATATGTGTGTGTGTGTGTGTGATGATGATGGTGGTGGTGGTTAACGTCCACTGAGACCAAACTTTAGTCTATCGGACCTAGAGAAACGAATTATTTAGTTGGATTTAAAATTGTACTCCTATGCTCAAAGAGTTTAGAGAGAAGCGTCCCAAGCTCACTATAATTTTGACATGTTAAAAGGCTAGGAAGGTCGGTATTGCAACAAAGATTATGAAACTGGGATCTAATGTGAGTGTACGTAGGGCACTCTTAGAGGAAGTGATTTTCATCCTCAATGTTCATATTCTCACAGAGATGGTAGATCCTTTCCACCCATGGTGTTTTAGGAATTTCCCAACGACATGTTTCACTATGGAGCTCATCAGAGTTTGTTCTTATCTTGGCTATATTGATTTTTTTCTTTGAGCTAGTTAAAACAGAGAGATATTTTTGATCTTCTGGAGTGGGGTTGATGACCTCCTTATAATAAATTAATTTTATTTTAGCCTCTAAATCTTTCTCACACCACATTTTCTCTTTAAACTTAGAAGTGACAATATCTTTAATGTTATTAATATTTTGCAATGCAACATTTTTGTTGATCTCCCAATGGTTTATCCAGGCCCTGGTATCTTTATACCAACCTCGTTTGAGCCTTAGGTGGTTTTGGCCGCTATTTAAAGCTAGCTTAGGAAGTCTATGGTCCCATGTTATTGATTTTGTGCTTGTACAATAGGAGCCTAGTCATAGCTAGGCTCTCGATAGGAGAAAAACCCACTTCTATAAGGAGAATAGGATAAGGTGTATTGCTTTTAATTTTGAGGATATATATATATATAAGGAAGAACGGGTTAAAACAACAATAAATTATAAAAATGATATAAATTATAAATTGTTTTAAATTATTTTTTATTTTAAATTATTGTTATCTTTATTATTATTAATGGTAAAAGATTATTAATATATGAATTAAATAGATATACAAACATATTAAAACAAAAATAAGTAATAATAATTATTCATGATATATCTCAAATTGCGAAGATTAAAAAAATGAAAACATATAATCTAACCATGTCATAGCAAAACTATTATAGGTTTCTATTTTATGTGTAGTCTAATGTATGGATCAAATGACAATTTTTCAAATATTTTTTATGGTTAATTTTTCCCCAAATCTTCAAGAATCATAAGTTGAAGTTATTTAACTTACAAAGTTTGAATGTCTCTAGGGTTTTTTAGAGTGTTGAATCCATTAATGTATTAAAAAGTGAATTTTAAATAACAAGAAAACACAATATTCTATTAGTTGGGTTGCGCCTACATTTTATTTTAGTCTAATGTTATAAATCTCAACCCTCTATCTTACCTTTGATATTCCACAGAGATTAAATTCCTCTCATCCATTTATTAATTATTAATAATTTAAAATTTTAGAAATATTATTCCAAAATATACACAATTATGTGCATAATAGAAACAAAATGGAAAAGACATTCTTTTAATTAAATTGAAAAGAAAAGAAAAAAAACAGTTACCTTTTAAAATAAATCTCAATACATTATCCATCCCTCTTACTAAAAATATTCCATAAATATCATGTGAAAATTAAATCTCTACCATCCACATAATAATTATCAATAATTAAATTAAAATTAAAAATATATATATTTTAAAATAAATAATTATAATACCGGCATTAAAATATACAACATTTAAACCAATAATTTATATACAATATTTAAAACATTATGGGAGACAATTTCTAGAAAAAGTGAGTGTGGAGAAAGTGCAATGTTCGATGTTTTGGGTGACCATTTCACCCATCTTGAGAGAATGTAAGCATGAAAATTGCTTACATCCCTTAAAGAAAAATTATTATAGTGCTTGAAGATGGGTGAAATGTTCACCTAAAATGTCGAATATTTTGTTTACATCTCCTAAAAAAAATTGCTTATAGTGCTTGAAGATGGGTGAAATGTTCCCCTGAAATGTCGAACATTCCAATTTCTCAGCAAAATCTTTCTACAAAATTTTCCTTCAACATAAATTTGAATTGTGAAGATTTACATTCTAAAATTAAAACTTTATTACTACATTGTCTAAACATGCGAAGTTTTGGAGTTTTTGGTCGGAATTTGGAAAAAAATTAGCCAAATTTTAATATTTGTTGTTGCGCTTTTTACTGCATATATAGATTTAGCACCCTCCAAAACCTTAAAGTATTCAGATTGTGAAAAGTTTACAACTCAAACTTGTAATTCAAATTTTTTTACAAAAACATACTCAAACACCATCCAAAATAATAAAACTAATAAACTCCTACCTTTACTATTAACTATATATTATTTATGATGATTATATCATTTGCCAAAAAAAAATCAGTTACATCCAAGCTGACTCACTTCCGTATATGTGAAGAGATCTTTATTCAACTTTAACCTTTGATATCTTCCTTAGATGTCTCGTTCATGTGATATCCTCCCGACATATGAAATATTTGTGTCATCTCAATGGAACATCAGCTTTTAGTAGTACCAACGTTACGATACGACATTCAAAATATTTATTTTTCTCTCTTTTCAACATGTTTATAGGAGAATGGAACAACTAGGCTAATAATGTGGAAACGTTTCCAAACCATATATATATTTTAAGGAAGCCTAAGACATTCAATAATTTAAAACAGGCTCTTAATGTGGAAACGTTTCCAAACTATATATATATATATATTTTTAAGGAAGCCTAAGACATTCAATTATTGAGACATTGAAGAATCCTTGATTCCCTACGTCAGAATTTGTCACTAGAATAACACAATCCATATTTGCAGATGCCAATAAGCTTTCTTTCAACAATAGTATCACCAATCTCCTGGGTAATTTGGGATTCCTAGTTTTAGTTAAACAGGAAGAACTCCTTTTCTTAGTATTTTCTACACAAGGATCATATTATTGATGACAATTGCTTATTTTTCTTAGTCTATATCGGCTTATGTATACAATGGATGTTGTAGGTAAATTTGGACACCGAGTGTTCTAAATTTCTCTATATTATGCTCTTTCTGCATTCATGGGAAGAATGAAGTGTCATATTTGTACATGTACATTGGTTGTGATTTTTTTCTTTGTTTTTTAATTGGAAAAGGACGATATTTTCTTTTTTCTAAATAAAATAAAAATAAATATTTTTTTTTTTTACACGGGAAATATTTGTGTCATGTCAATGGTAATGATAATTTTTAGTAATAATTAATAAAATTTAGTGAGCTTTTATTTATATATTATTATTTAGATTGTATTTTTAATTAAAAAAATAAATTTTAAAATTCAAAATTTGTAAAAGTATTTAATTAAAGTTTAGTCTAACTTATAGACAAATAGCTTTTTCACTAGAATCTAAAAATACAATTTCAGGTAAGATTGTGATTTTTTGTTATTTAAAATACAATTTTGAATGTATAAATGGACTCAATACCTTTAAAAACACTTAGAACACTCGAATTCTACATATTAAACAACTTAAACTCAAATTTCTAAAAATATTTGCCATGATTTGATTATAATTAACTAGAGAAAATGCTCTAAAAAGGGCCTTTTTTGCCTATAAGTTAGACTATGCCTTTAATTTATATAGATTTCATAATTTAAATATATTAGTTTTACATAATTTAAGTAATATCTGAAATAGTTCTTTTCTGAACATTTTTACTGGTCATTTTTGCCCGAAATCGGGTAGATATTTTTAAGAATTGCAAGTTTAAATTGTTTAACCTGCAAAGTTTGACTGTGTCAGGGAATGTTTTTAGGGTGTTGGGCACTAGCCAATGGCGACTGCCACATAGTGACGTCCCAATGCCACAATAATTCATCAATTAATTATACATGAAGGCATACAAAAAATAGTATAAAACATGAGGGGCTTACACATTGAAAACTTGTCAATAGAGCAACAAAAGTAGTAGAAAACCACACGTTGCATGCCATGCAACAATCACTCTCAAAGCAAATACTACAAAGGCCAACACAAACTTTTTTACATATCAATAAAACTAAAGAACAACCCATAATAGGAGCAACGATCATGTTAACTAGTCGATTGAAATAAATTAATAGCTCAAACACAAATTTGGCAAATTATGGACTCGACAAGAAGACGACAACCAATATTTCTAGAGCTATAACTTCATTAATGCACGGGGGCATTATATGTCACTAGTTGGATTTTGTATGGGTGGCATATACTGCCCCATGCATTAATGGAACTATATCTCCAGAAATATTGATAGCCCAAAAAGACTATAAACTCCAATTTTGGCAAATTACAGACTTGACAAGAAAACCATGTGCCTCCAATCAAATGTATATTATTATTATTATTATCCAATTTTAAGGTCATGACCAAGCGAGACACCAAATTGGTGCATGAGACCCTCTTGTTTGTGAGACAAGTGACCCACCTCTGCCTAGTGATTTGACTGCTAAGTTTACAAAAATATACATACTCTACCTCTCTGGTTTTGAAACTGTGATTTCTTAAGAAGAAACAAATACTCTTAACCATTAAACCCACCAAACTATAAACTCTCAAAAAAACTAAGCCATACTAATTCCAATCAAATACATAATGCATCCATGAGAGATACCTTCACAATATTATTATCCTAAATCTCCTGAATCACAAAGATGCATTTGTGTAGCCATCACGACGCTAGTGAAAGCTAAATAGGCAAATCCAGGCAGGCTCCCAAAAGCCTTCTCGGACATCCCGATTCCCGATGCGCATCAATGGATGAATACAGTTCACGGCTGAGTGTCAAACACCTCAGAATGATGAGTCATAAGTACGATTATGGCTTTTCTGAATAATATAAATTACCTAACTTAAGGATTAGATGTTATATTCAATATAATAGTAAGCCTCTCAAGTACGCTTATGGTTTCTCTAACTAAATTAAGAATGAGATGTTATATTCAATATAATACTAAGTAAATCATTTGGTTATTGTATGTTATATTCAATATAATAGTAAGCCTCTTAAATACGCTTATGGTTTCTCTAACTAAATTAAGGATGAGATGTTATATTCAATATAATACTAAGTAAATCATTTGGTTTTTTGTTTTATTTTATTTTATTTATTGAATATTATTTTATTTATGATGTAAATGTATTGATAAGATTATGGAGAGATAGTGGATCAATAATTTATTATCCTACATTGAATATCACTTTATTTTGATTTAAAGGATAAGATGGAAAGATAGTGACTCAATGATTTAATGTTTTTTCATCATATTCATTAAATATTATATTATGAATCAAAGCAAAAAATGGAAAGGTAAGGAGACAATAATTGTTTTAGTGCATGGTAACCAATATTTACCGTGTTATTAATTCATTAATAGGCAAGAGTTGTATATACCCACTGCTCGATAATGTACTTGCTTAAATTCAACGATGAATATATGGGTCAATAGCATAGCGAATATTGGTTTCCTTAGTGCATGGTGTTTAAATATTTACCAATATTTACCATATAATAATGCATTAAATGTTATATAAATTAGTGTAATTATACAAATTAAATGGTTAATAAATATTAATAAACATTAATTCATAATAAAACATAAAAACATTTATCTTATTTTATATTTTATTAAAATTCAAAAAAATATATCATAAAATTAATTTCAATTATACTTTTTATTTTAATTTTTATCATTATTATTAATTATAAAAAAATAATATATATAAAAATGTATCACCATTAAAACGACAATAGGTAATAAGATATATATATATATATATATATATATATATATATATATATATATATATATATATATATATATATATATGATTGCCCAAAAAAAAAACATAAAATCTAATCATTTCATATTCAAATCATATATATCTTGTAAGGTCAAATTTGTATTGCTTATATTAGTGATGCAGGAGCATCGGGAACTTAGCCAGCAATGTGATTACGTGTTCACATGTTGTGGCTAACAAGAGGTGGAAAGACTGATAATTAATATTTTAGTTAGCTTTAAATTGTGAGAAGTTAGTGTGTTGGATTTCCTAGATTAAATAGGAATAAAAGTAGCACTTTTGGTTCTCCCTGCGAGGAGATTTCGCCAAATAGATTGGATTGAGGATGTAGAAATTTAATACAAAATATGTATTGCCTGGATTCTCCTTATCTAACAATAACATGCTACTTTTAAATACAGAATCGCTTCTACAAAATCTTTGCGGAATTTGAAACATAATCGTCAACCTCAATATCATGAAGAAAGATCAATCACACATAACATAGATAATTTACCTGGGGAAAGAATATAGCTAAAAACCCCAATCTATTCTATTATGTATTATATCATGGATCATGAAACAATTACATACAAAGCTCCAATCCAAGAGCTCTCAGTAAAATAGCTAACTGTCTCACACATTCATACAAAAATTGGCAAGTTCCTTAGCCAATTTATTGTCTCCAGACAACCTGCCTCCACTGCGTAATCATAGCTGATAGCAATCCCTTAATGAATGGAATCCTACTTTCCTTGACTGTTCGATCCTCATGGTCACATCCAATGTGTGTGTGGTTACATGTGTGCAACCAATAATGTCACAAATGATAGTCAGTTTGTCCCTTTCACCTACATCTCAACTAGGTCTCCACTAGATCTGACATGCATGTAGTTAATAGTAGTAAATCTTCAGTTGCATGTGAGGCCATTGATTGTGAATTAATAATTAATTCACTTGATCTCTCACTAGTGCATCTTCGGTTACAACTAGCACAACTGAGTTTAACTCACTTAACCGAGTTAAACTACTATACAACTTTCATAACTACACTTCCAACTCTGTTACAACTTCGAATCACTCAGTTACAACTAAGTCCACTTGCATGTCCCACCAACCAACCACTCAACTCGAAATTCCTATAGCTAACCGATTTTCCACTTCAGTTAACTATTTCCAAGTGCTCATTGAGAATAGATTATTGTTTATTGTCAAACTAATATTAAGGGATAATAATAGTCGACATGCATCTATAAATAGACATGCAATCTATAAATAGAACTTTCACATACATCTATAAATAGACCTCACCTATAAATGAAATTTTCTCATGCATCTATTAATAGACATCCACCTAAAAATAGCCTGAGGCTCCATCCTAGTGTAGGTGCATAATTTTCACTAGGATCTTCTTGTTGAATCTCAACACTCCCTCTCAACAAGAAAGGGATTATCCTTCACCCTGATCATGTCTCTATGGTATTCAAATTTGCTCCTAGTGGGCGCCTTCGTCATAATATTTGCATCCTGATCTTCCGTAGGAATGTACTGAAGCAACATGATCTTCCTCTGCACACAATCTCTTGATGATACCAGATATCTATTTGCTTAGAATGATCATGAAACACAAGATTAATCAAGAATTTAATGTAACTCTGATTATCACAGTGAATCACTATCGGATCTAAATGAGAACTGAACAAACCAACCAAAATATTTCTCATCCATATAGCCTCACATGCAGCTTCACTCGCTGCCATGTATTCCACTTCTACTGAACTGAGTGCCACAGATATCTGCTTCCTGTTGTACCAAGAAACAACTGTAGCTCCAATGCTAAAGATCCCCCCTGATGTGCTCTTTCTGTCTGATGGGCTGTCGGCCCAATCTGCATCCATAAAGCCATGCAACTTCACCTCATCCATCTGTATGTACCATAAACCATAATCAGATGTGCCCCTTAGGTATCTCATGACATGCTTGCCCGCCTTCCAAAAGAGCTTGGTAGGCTTAACCATCGCTTGACTCAGTTGGTTAACCGCATAGCAAATGTTTGGTCTCGTGTTCACTAGATACATTGGCGAACCCACTAATTGTCGATAGACAATAGCATCCACTACCTCTCCAGAAGTAACATCCTCTTTCATCCAGTTTCCTGGAAGAGGAGTATCCATGGGTTTGCAGCCCTCCATGTGAAACTTACCCATTATCTCCCTTGCATACTTACCTTGAGACACAAAAATTTCACCATCTCGCTACCATATTTACAATCCAAGGAAATAATGAAGGAGGCCCATATCCTTCATCTCGAACTCCTTTACAAGATACTCCTTGCATGAGTGTATCAGCTACTCATCACCGGTCAATATTAAATCATCAACATAAAGAACAACGATTAAAATCTTACCCTCCACCACAATTTGGTATAGGTTTACTTTTTGCCCTTTTTTGACGTTGAAAATTGTAATTTTCTATGTTTTTCAACTTCAACTCCACTAAACTCATATTTTTATCGCAAATTATGCTTTGACATAAAAACAAGAATTGTAGAGAATTGTCTTACCTCCATACCGATATTTTAAAAAAAAAAAAATATTGACATATAGAGGGGTAAATTTGTTGTTTACTAATTGCATATACTTGAAATTTTCAGGCAAACATAAATAGTCACTTTATTATCCTTTACTTTTTTTAGGGAAGGTTATTCATTTTTTGGAAAAAAACCATAGCATCATAATCTGCATATATTGCACTAGTGCACAGACTATTTTTTGGTAATTTTCGGATCAAATCACTATTTTTTATTATTTTTTGAAATGGACGAAGACAAAAAAACAGTGATGTTTCGGTACATTTTATTATCCTTTGATTTTCTTTTCAATGTGATCGTCAATAAGAAAAATGAGAGTACCCTTTTGAAGTAGACGGGGAGAGGAAGTGCACTATGATTTTTTTAAATTTTTTGGTGTCCTCGTTTGAAAGTTATTGAATTTTCATTCAGTGCAATTTTTCGAACAATGAAATTCCATAGTGACATAGTTTAGTAAAAAATTAATAAAAAATTGAATTTTTTAATGAAACTCCATAAATTTCACATCATCAAAAACTAGATTTAGAGACGAATCTAATGGTACTTGGTCCGACATATAACATTTTGTTTTTGTAGGTGTTCTGTCCCTCCAAAGTTGCAGGTTTCTCAAAACTGCAGAGTTTTCTGAGTTTTTTGTTGACCAGAAACTCTCGGCCGAGAAAAACTCTCGACCGAGAAATTTTTAAAACTCTCGGCTGAGAGTTTTAAACCAATTTATGCGCGGGAAAACTCCCGGGCAAAAGTTTTAAAAACTCTCGGCCGAGAGTTTGTGGCCGAGAGTTTGCACAATAAAACTCTCGGCCAAGAGTTTGCAGCCGAGAAATTGTTCACACAACTCTCGGCCGAGAGTTTTGAAAACTCTCGGCCGAGAGTTTTTGTTGACTTTTTTTCTCGGCCGAGAAATTAAAAAACTCTCTCGAATTCTATCTCATGCCAAAAAGTGTTTACCAACTTCGCGTTTTCGCCCCTAAGCACGGGGTTCTTTATTCAGCCCATAAAATGCACTTTTGAGTCGGCACACATGTGACTTGCTGATGAATATATCAAATCCATCTGATGAATGCACCAACCCATCTGCGCTAAGAGAGAAAGGATGGTCCTTATGGAAGAATACCTTGCGACAGGTACAAATGTTTCTTCATAATCTATCCCCTCGATTTGTGAGAAGCCCCAGGCCACAAATATGGTCTTTTATTTCTCAAAACTCCAATTAACAACTTTTTTTACCTTGTAGATCATCTCGAACCTACCACTGAGTTATCAATCGGCCTTGGAAAAGTTTCCCAAGCACTGTTTTTGACAATGGAGTCATACTCCTCCACCATTGCATCTACCCATGTGGGCTCCTGCACTGCTTCCTAAAAGGAAGATGGATAAGTCAATACATTTACTCATGAGAGCCATGTATCCATTAAATCAATCAGGAGACTATCCTTATCTGCTGTGTGAAGTAGGGGCTCCTACATTCTTTGCAACATCAAGTCTCAACCTATCAGCTTCTGTGGTACACCTTCTGCCAGTTCTCATGGTTGGCTTTGCGTGGGTGGACTCCTCCACTCCATGAACCTCCTCCTGTGTTTGATCCACATCTAGAGACTCATCTTTGGGAACCAACAGTTCCTCCTCTGCATGCAAGTATAGCTCCCTCTCAAGTGACAACCGCATGGCTTTCCCCTCATCGAATTTTATATCTCGCTGCACCATAGTCATTCACCTGTTTGGCAAATACACACGATAATTATGGGGCGTTTTTGTGTACCCCACAAATATCCCAACCTCAACAGTCAGCTCCAGCTTCTTCCTAGAATCCTTGGTCACATGACAATAAACATATGAGCCAAAAATCTTAAAGTGTGCAAAATCTAGTTTCTTACCAGTGAAATCTTCTTCAGGTGTACTCATGCCAAGTACTCTATGAGGACAACGATTTTGCACATAAAATGCATTGTTGCATGCTTCCACCCACATATGCATTAGTAGGCCCTGATCATGTAACATAATTCCTGTTGCACCCATGATCATTTTGTTATTCCTCTTCGCAATCCCATTTTGCTGTGGGTTATGAGGCGCTATGGTTTCTCTTCGAATTCCTTCTTTGCTGCAGAAGTTCTTGAATTCGTTAGAGATGTATTATTCACCATTATCGCTTCTTAGAGCCTTCACTTGCTTCCCCAACTCTTTCTCCACCAATGCCTTAAACTCACAGAACTTTGAGAATGTTTGATCCTTCTTCTACATGAAGAAGATCCAACATTTACGACAAAATTCATCAACAAAAATACCATAGTACTTATTTTTTGATATTGAAGCAACCGAAAATGGTCCACGCATGTCTGTGTGAACTCTCTCAAGGATCCCCGAAGCACGATTCTCCTTTTCATGAAAGGTGGACTTTACATACATCCCCATGGTGCAACCCTTGCACTGATCTAACTGAGCAAGTGTTCCCATTGGAAGTCCAGTAGATATTTGTTGCATGACTTTCAAGGCTCCATGATGAAGATGGCCCAATCGCCTGTGCCATAATTCACCCTCATCCCGACTCACCACTTTTTCTGCCTTTCCCATCATGGCAGCACAACCATCTACATCCAACTTGTAGATACTCTTAACTCGAATCCCTATCCACTTGGCTTGACCCATTGTTTTATGTCATGGGAAAGCTTTTCCATCGCTAAAAACAACATGATAGTCTCTGTCCTCCAACATTGTGACTGAGACCAAATTTTTCTTCAGACCTGGAACATGCAGAACATCTTTCAATTGAAATGGTTTACCTGATTCCCTCTGAAAGGTAATGGTAAGAATGCCAGTCGCACTGTATCCTCCATCGTCGCCCATATCTATATTCATCTAGAGATCTTTCTCCTCCTAGTCATTGAAAAGTTCCTTATCTCCTGTCATGTGAAAGGAAGTGCCACTATCCAAATAGCACACCGATCCCAATGCACTTGAAACCATGCATGCGATCAAGGAGAAGTCAAGTTCAAATTGCGAGGCAAGGGCCTCACCATCTGCAGCTCCAACAACCTTCTTGTTCTTCTTCTTTTGCGGACAGTTAGTAGCAAGATGCCCATGTTCATGATAGTGAAAACACTTCACCTTGGACATATCCAGCTTCTTTCCTTTAGACTCAGATTTAGAATGGAATTTATTCCCCTTCCCCTTCTTCACCTTGGCAGCCAAATAACAATCCTCTTCATCATCATGCTTTGATGAATATCCATCTCTAGTGTTTCCCATGAACTCCTCCTGCACCAGATCCAACCACAGTCGTTCTAAATCCGGCAATTTTTCTTGTCCGTTGATAGAGTCCTCATAGCTGTGCCAACTCTTAGGAAGTCCCAAGAGAGCCAAGCTCACCAAATCATCATCAAAAATAATTATTCCCACACTCCCAAATTCATCCCGATATTGGAAAAACTTCGTGAGATACTTTGGAATGTCATCGCCCTTTTCCATCTTGATCTTCCTGAGTTTATCTTTGAGCACTAATTTCCTATGGTCGTTTCTGCTTTGGAAAATATCTGTCAAAGCCTTCCACATAGCATATAGTGTGGCTTTCCCATGGAGACTTGAGAAAATGTGGTCTCATACTCCCTCCAACAAAATCCTCCTCACCTTTGCCACTTTCTTTTGCCATGCATCAAGATTGGTAGCATCTGACGAAGCAGGCTTAGGAACATCATTGTCAATGAATTCCTTCAAGCCATTATCTTCAAGCACTGCCTCCATCCTATCCTTCCAAGAAATGTAGTTCAAGCTGCCCTCAAGTGCATACTCTAACCTCAAGCCATTGAAATCCATTTCAGTCTTGAATCAGCTGTAGCACCAAGAAATTCTTTTTGCAAATTTGAATTCTTTCCACCAACAAACTGAGCTCTTGCTTCAGAATTGCAATTTCCTGTGCTTCGATACCATGTAGAAATTTAATAAAAAATATGTATTTCCTGGATTCTCTTGATCTAATAATAATATGCTACTGTGAAATACAGAATTTATTCTACAAAATTTTTGTAGAATTTGAAACATAATCGCCAATCTCAATATCATGAAGAAATACCAATCACACATAACACAGATAATTTACCCGAGGAAAGAATATAGATAAAACCCCCACTATCTTATATTATGTATTATATCATGGAACATGAAAAAATTATAGACAAAGCTCCAATCCAAGAGCTCTGAGTACAATAGCTAACTGTCTCACACTGTCATACAAAAATTGGCAAGTTCCTTAGCCAATTTACTGCCTCCAGATAGCCTGCCTCCACTACGCAATCCCAGCTGATAGAAATCCCTAAATGAATGGAATCATACTTACCTTGACTACACAATCCTCATGGGCACATCCAATGTGCGTGTGGTTGCATGTGTGCAACCGATAATGTCACAAATGATAGTCAATATGTCCCTTTCACGTACATCTCAACTGGGTCTCCACTAGATCTGACATGCATGTAGTTAATAGTAGTAAATATTCAATTGCATGTGAGGCCACTGATTGTGAATTAATTAATAATTAATTTACTTTATTTCTCACTAGTGTATCTTCAGTTACAACTAGCACAAATGAGTTTAACTCAATTAATTGAGTTAAACTACTTTAAAACTTTCATAACTACACTTCCAACTCTGTTACAACTTCGAATCACTCAGTTACAAATAATTCCACTTGCATGTCCCACCAACCAACCACTCAACTCGAAATTCCTATAGCTAACTGATTTTCCACTTCAATTAACTATTTCCAAGTGCTCATTGAGAATAGATTATTGTTTATTGTCCCACTAATATTAAGGAATAATAATAGCCGACATGCATCTATAAATAGACATGAAATATATAAATAAAACTTGCACATACATCTATAAATAGACCTCATCTATAAATAGAATTTTCTCATGCATCTATAAATAGACATCCACCTAAAAATAGCCTGAGGCTCCATCCTAGTGTAGGTGCATAATTTTCACTAGTATCTTCTTGTTGAATCTCAACAGAGGATAAGATAGAGTTTGTTTAAAAAATAATAAATGACAAACCCCTTTCAGTTAGTGATAGCGTAAATAGGTGTGAGGATAGACAGAGTGGAGTGTGATAGAAGTGTGCAAGAAGTGAGACAAAGGAGTGGATGGGAGGAGAAGTCATTGTAAAATCCAGCCATCAAAGGTCTCGGCTTTATGTACTTGCATCTCTGATTAATTTCAACTGTTTGTGTGTTTTAATTCTCCTGTCTATGTTAATTATCATTTTACTTCTTTGTTGAGTTGAATATTACATTTATCACACAACGTATGCAAAGAATTCGATTGGTGATTTGAACAACAAAGAAACAACAGAGTTTTGTGTAAAAGGTTCAAGTGAAATCGTTGATTCGTGCAAACTTAGAAGGTTCATACATCGGCCATCACGCATCGCAAATTTTAGAGTTTTGCATTAAGGATTTAAATCATAAGTTGTTTGAATTGCGATGCAAAGCGGAGGAGTAAAGGAGCAGTGAGGACCGTTACATCGGAGCATAGATCAATGGTGGAAAGCACATCGCAACCATTGAGAATTCGCACATCGCAAATTTTATTATTTAAGCTTAAGGCCTTGCCCGATATGTTTTATTAGTTTCGATGTGATGCGCCACATATTGCATATCACAAGGGATAAGGAATACGTTGATCACTAAATTCTAAAAGTTGCGACAAGAAATGTGGAGCTTGCATTGAATTGCGAAATCACAAAATTGCAAAAGTGTTAAGTTGTGTAATTAGTGGGGAGGTAAGTTATAGAAAGTGCGAAGTGAAATTCCGCTGCAATTGGTTTGTATCTGTGTGGTCCATAAGACCTTAAGTTCCACACACGTATACTCTTTTAACGGGTATTAATCTTTGAAATGATAGAATTATTAAATTTTATGTGTATTGTGGGTAGAAGCGGCCTTTTGGGTGTATCATTTGGTATCAGTCCAGAAGTTGAGTTCTATTCTCAAGGATTATAGCAAATATGTCGCCCAGGAGAGGAGCTAGTATGGGTCGGGGAAGACTTACAGCAAACGCAACTTTTCTCGAAGAGATTCAACACCTTCGTACAAGAATAACGACAATGGATACTACTCAGAAAAGAGCACCTGAAGAAGAAGATGTCAGCGCAATAGAAGAATCTTCTGAAGAAGAAGAAGAATAAAGATAGGAAGCTAAAGTTTTCAAGATATTAGCAAAGGTTAGTGGAAAAACAAGAATGGATTTTCCTTCATATGAAGGGAACCTTAATGTGGACAAGCTGATAGATTGGATCAGTTCAGTGGATAAGTATTTCGATTTAGAAGAGGTCGAAGATAAGAAGAAGGTAAAGTTTGCAGATACCGAGTTGAAAGGCCATGCATCTATCTGGTGGGATGAACTACAAACATCTAGGATTAGAAATGAAAAACCTAAGGTCAACCAATGGGACAAAATGGTAAGTAAATCGAAGAAAAATTTTATGCCAAAATACTATCAATTGAATCTTTTCAAAGAGTTGCAGAATTTGCGACAGAAAGGAATGATTGTCAAAGAGTATATAGAGGAGTTTTACAAGCTGATTATTATAGTAGGACATGTTATAGATGATATGGAGAAAGTAGCCAGACACATAATTGGTTTAAGGTATGATATACGTGATGAAATTATTTTATTGAGTCTGAAGACAATTGAGGATGCCTATCAAGCAGCTTTGAAGGCAGAGGAGAAAATGTTGAGGAAACAAAGTCAAAAGAATAGAGGTAAAGGTCCAGCAAGAGGAAGAGGAACTTTCATACCAATATTTTAGCACTTTAGAATGAAGCAAGAGGTTCGCGTAGCAGACCACAACAAAGAGGAGACTTTGGTAGAGGAAGATTTGCACTCATAGGTAGAGGCCAAGGAAGAGAAATGTGGTGTTACACATGTGGAGAATGGGGACACTGATCATGGGACTGTCCTCATAACAAACCAAAAAATCATCAGAATGTGAATGTAGCTGAGGCAAAAGAAGAAAATCCTCGAGTCACAGAAAAAGAGGAGCCACCTTAGGCAGGAAAGTCTTTATTGCTCAAAAGAGTATTGCTTAAAGCAGAGAAGGAAGAAAATGAGCCAACTCAAAGAAAGATCTTATTCAGGACTGTATGCAAGTCTAAAGGTTGCAAAGTTGTGATTGACAGTGGAAGCACTAATAATCTTGTTTCTGCTAAGACAGTTAAGAAATTGGGGTTGACTAAGATGGTACACCCTACTCCCTACAGAGTGTCGTGGCTACAGAAGGGACATCAGATTTTGGTGACAGAACAATGCAAAGTAGAGATACAGACAACGAAAATTTTAAGGATGAGAAATTATCTTGAAGTTTAAAAACATTGGCGAATATCCCTAGTCCCTAATATGCAAACTATAAAATTATTATTAATGTATTTGTAAAATTATTCAAATTTATAATGATTTTATATATACTCTCTACATAATGTTGGCAATTTTTAAGGTAAAATAATTGTCTATTGTAAATTTTGGGCAAATCATTTCTATAAAAAATGGACATTGGCGAATCTTTTTTTTGGATAAATCGTGGGAAATTAGCTCACCTGCGAATATTAGTCCCTAGAATTTTCCATGGATACAGATTGGTACATATAAAGATGTCATATTGTGTGATGTGATGCCAATGGACATGTGCCATGTATTGCTTGGAAGACCTTGTAAATTTGACAGAAAAACCATTCATGATGTCAAAAGGAATACTTATACCATAGAGAATGATGGAAAGAAGCACACATTGATACCTTTGAAGGATGAAGAATATAAAGGAGCAGATGGGAATAATGTTATGATGATTAGTGGAAAGGAATTGCTGCAAGAAGTTAAGAAGGAGAAAGAAATACATTTTTCTATTGTGGGTAAACCCAAGGTAATTCTGACTTCTACAAATTTAGACAATCTACCTATGGAAATTAAAAATCTGTTAGATGATTATGCTGATATAGTTGTTGATGAATTACCAAGTAAATTGCCACCAGTCAGAAGTATCGGTCATCAAATAGATTTAATACATGCTGCAAGTTTACCAATCAAAGTAGCATATAGAATGACCCCTCGTGAGAATGAAGAAGTTGGAAGAAAAGTGCAGGAGTTGTTAGATAAAGGACTGACCAAAGAAAGCCTTAGTCCATGTGCAGTACTAGCCGTACTTAGTCCAAATAAAGGAGGTGCATGGCGCATGTGTACTAATTCCAGAGCCATAAACAAGACCACTATTAGGTGTAGATTTCCATTTCCATGCATAGATGATTTTATGGATTGTTTAAGTGGGTCAAAGTATTTTACTAAGATATATTTGAAGAGTGGATACCATCAAATAAGGATTAGAGAAGGAGATGAATGGAAGACTGCATTTAAGACCAACAATGGGTTGTATGAGTGGTTAGTGATGCCTTTTGGGCTCAATAATGCACCATGCACATTTATGAGACTAATGAACGAGGTCTTGAAAGAGTATGTAGGAAAATTTGTGATAGTCTATCTTGATGTCATTCTGATTTTTAGTCAAAGTAAGGAAGAGAATTTGGAGCATTTCAAGCTGGTGTTAGATACTTTGCAAAAGGAGAAAATTCTTATAAAATTGAAGAAGTGTAGTTTCACGAAGAAGGAGCTCATTTACTTGGCATTTACAGTCTCAGAAGAAGGCTTGAAGACGGACCCAGAAAAGATCCAGATAATACTATATTGGCTAACTCCGAGAAGAGTATTTGAGGTAAGGAGTTTTCATGGCCTTGCAAGTTTTTACAGAAAGTTTATAAGAGGTTTTCGTCAGATATGTGCACTAATAATTGAAACAATAAAGGAGAGCAACCAGCCATTTAAGTGGAAAGAAGCAGCAAATTAGAATTTCAAGTTGTTGAAAAACAAGATCACTAAAAGACCTATTTTGGCCTTGCCAAATTTTGATAAAATATTCCAAGTTGAAACTGATGTTAGTGGGATAGAAATTGGAGATGTCTTGAGTCAAGAGAAAATACTGATAACTTATTTCAATGAATATTTAAATAAGGCCAAGAGGAAGTATTCATCCTATGATAAGGAGTTCTATGCTATTGTGCAGGCTTTGAAGAAATGGAGGCATTATTTGTTGCCCAAAGAATTTGTGTTGTATCTAGATAACCATGCACTGCAGTTCATAAATAATCAACCAAAGTTGAACCAAAAGCATGTTAAGTGGGTGGAATTTTTGAAGAGTTTTACCTTTGTAATCAAGCACACTGTGGTAAGACAAACAAAGTTGTTGATTCTTTGAGTAGAGTAAATTTGATTATGCAGGAATTGAAGATTGGTATTTTGGGGTTTGAAGAAATGATTGATATGTATGAGGAAGACCTAGATTTCAAAGAAATATATGTAGTTGTTAAAAATCCTGTGATTCATAATAAAAGCCAGTGGATGAACTACCTGATTCAAGGAGGATTTTTGTTCAAGAATAATAAATTGTGTATACCTAAGTGTTCCATGAGGGAAAATCTGATTAAGGAGAAACACAGTGGAGGACTGTCTCAACACTTTAGACTGGATAAAACATTTTCTCAAGTACTTTCTTTTTATTATTGGCCAAAAATTCAAAGTGATATCAAAAATTTTGTTGAGAAGTGCAAGATTTCTCAACATGCCAAAGGAAGAAGCCAAAACACTGGGTTATATTAGACGTTGCCAATACCCAATAGACCTTAGGATGCTTTTAGCATGGATTTTGTTTTAGGTCATTGAAGAATCAAAGAGAACATGATTCTATCTATGTTGTTGTAGATAGGTTTTCTAAAATGGCACATTTTATTGTTTGTTTGAAAACTAGTGATGCAACTCACATTGATAATTTTTTTTCTTTGAAGTTATAAGATTACATGGACTGCCTGTGAGTATTGTTTTAGACAGAGATACAATGTTTGTAGGATACTTCTGGAGGACTCTATGGAAGAAGTTGGGTACAAGCCTCAGTTTCGGTTCAGCCTATCATCCTCAGACAGATGGAGAATCTGAAGTGGTGAATATGAGTTTGGGAAAAATATTGAGTTTGGTCTACAAAAATCCAAAGAAATGAGATTTAGCACTTGCTCAAGTTCAATTTTCCTATAATGATACTCCTAACTAGAGTATTGGGATGAGTCCATTTCAGATTGTTTTTGGAATGCATCCAAGAGGGGTGTATGACCTTAGAGATTTGAGCAAACAAGAGACAAGGAGTGCAAAGGCTGAAGAATTTTCAGAACAAATGCAGAAGTTACAGGGAAGATGTCAAGCAGAGCTTACAGAAAAACACTCAAAAGTATAAACAAAGAGTTGATATGAAGAGGAATGAAACAGAGTTTCAAGAAGATGATTTAGTCATGGTTTATATAAGGAAGGAAAGGTTTCAAGTCGGGACCTATAACAAATTAAAAATGAAAAAGATAGGGCCATGTAGAATTCTGAGAAAGTTTTCTTCAAACGCATATGAGATTGAATTACCATAAGGAATTGGGATATCACCCATCTTTAATGTTTCATATTTGTACCCATATAAAGGAACGGAGGAAGAACTACAAGAAGAACACATAGAAGAGGAGGATCCGACTTTGAATTGGAAGGAACAGATGCCAAAGACAACAAAGAAAGAAGTGGAAGCCATTCTGGAGAAAAGAGCAACAAAGAAGACCAGGGGACAAACTTATTATCAGTATCTAGTTAAATGGAAAGGAAAACTAGTGGAAGATGCCAGTTGGATGACAACAACAGAGTTACAGAAGTTTAATTCAGATCCTGAAACGTTGACGAATCAATCTTTTCTTCCCTAGGAGTCTGATGCAGGAGCATCTGGAAATTAGCCAGCAATGTGATTACGTGTTCACATGTTGTCACTAACAAGAGGTGGAAAGACTGATAATTAATATTTTAGTTAGCTTTAAATTGTGAGAAGTTTTTTTGTTGGATTTCCTAGATTAAATAGGAATACAAGTAGCACTTTGGTTCTCCTCTCAAGGAGATTTAGCTAAATAGATTAGATTGAGGATAAGATAGAGTTTGTTTAAAAACTAACCGCTTTTAGCTAGTGATAACGCAAATAGGTGTGAGGATAGACAAAGGGGAGTGTGATAGAAGTGTGTGAGAAGTGAGATAGAGGAGTGGACAGGAGGAGAACTCATTGTAAAATCCAGCCATCAAAGGGCTCGATTCTATGTACTTGCATCTTTTATTAATTCCAAGTGTTTGTGTGTTTTAATTCTCCTGTCTCTGTTAATTATCGTTTTATTTCTTTGTTGAGTTAAATGTTACATTTATCGCACAACGTATGCAAAGAAGTCGATTGGCGATGCGAACAACAAAGACACAATAGAGTTATGTGTAAAAGGTTCTAGTGAAATCATTGATTCGAACAAACTTAGAAGGTTCATGCATCGTCCATCGCGCATCGTAGATTTTAGAGTTTCACATTAAGGCTTGACATCATAATTTTTTTGAATTGCGATGCGAAACGGAGGATAAAGGAGCAATAAGGACCGTTAGATTGGGGCATAGATCAACAGTAGAAAGCACATTGCAACCATTGAGAATTCACACATCGCAGATTTTAGTATTTAAGCTTAAGGCCTTGCCTGGTAAGTTTTATTAGTTGCGATGTGATGTGTCGCATATTGCATATCGCAAGGGATAAGGAATACGTTGATCGCTAAACTCTAAAAGTTGCGACAAGCAGTGTGGAGTTCGCATTGAATTGCGAAATCACAAAATTGCAAAAGTGTTAAGTTGTGTAATCGACTGGGAGGTAAGTTATAGAAAGTGTGAAGTGTGATTCCGCTATGATTGGTCCGTATCTGTGTGGGCCATAAAATCTTAAGTACTGCATGCGTATACTCTTTTAATGGGTATTAATCTTGGAAACGATAAACTGATTAAAGTTTCTACATATTGCGGGTAGAAGCAGCCTTTGGCTACATCAATTAGATAGAGAATTGTTATGTGAATCTTTCGTTGGGAGGCTTGGCCAAAGTGAGAAAATAACTCTCCTTAAAGAGGACAGTGAAACCAAAACGCATTACTAAATTCAGAATATGGTTGGAGTTTTTTTCAGAGATACATCGTCTAAAGAGGGTATTAATATAAGTCCCACAAAACTAGGACATGAGGAGGTTACTATGAGAGATATGAATCCGAGATTACAATTTGAAAAAACACCTTTAATTCATCATGAGTAGTTCCCACCATAGGAGGATACCAAGGTGTTATTCTATTCGGTCTAATATATGATCCATGACTTCCAAGTGGCAATAAAGGTCCACTAATTAATGAGGGAAATCCTCCTGATGATCTTGTCTATCCACTAGTATACACCCCAATGAAAATTCCATTTGCCAATATAGGTCGATTGTTTGCATGTACTGATTAAAATGACCCTTGGTGTCAACCCATTCCACTAGTGCCTCAGTGTGTGAGAGAGGGGGTCTGTGTGTGGATGTTTCTCCCATGGGGGCTTCACTGGAGGGGCAATACCATACCACGCACATTCATATTGGTGGATATATATTGAGCAAAAAAATGACATAATATATTGAGCATATAATAGGGGTAAAGAGTTTTTATATTGGCAGGTATAAAAAATGGAGATCAAAGTTATGAACAAAAATAAATTCGTAAAAGAAATGTTAATGGAAAAATGGATATCTACAATATCTAGTGAAATTAGGGGGCTTTTAAATTGAAAAGGTGTATTGGGTTTGTATTGGTAGGGGGTTAAATAGTGTGAGTTTTATAGGTATTTTCCAATATGTAGTCAAATTAAGGGTATCTTTTAGTATGCCACAAATGCACATGATATGTCAGACATTCATTGAGTGAAGCCCCTGAGGTTTCTCATTGAGCTCGAGCAATTTCTTCCTAATTCCTAAATAAGGCATGACATAATATCCCAAGAAAAAAAAAAAAATATATATATATATATATATATATATATATATATATATATTATTGTTTTAGTTTAATTTTATAATATAAATCTCAATCTTCTATCTGGCCTATAATGCATGGATATTCTATAAAAATTAAATTCCCACTATTCATTTATTAGTTATTGATAATTTAATTTTTTTGAAGTACTATTACAAAATAGACACATTTACATGCCCAATAAAAACCAAATATAATCTAGAAATAATATTTTTATAATTAAATTGAAAATTGCAAATACCTTTTAAATAAATTTCAACACTTTATCTTCCACTCTAATTAAAAATATTTCATAAATATCATGTAAAGATTAAATATCTATCATCTACATATTAATTATTAATAATTAAATTAAAATTTCAAAATATTAATTATAAAATAAGATATACATTGAAATATACACAGGAAAGCAAAAAAATTGTGTAGAGAAAGTGAAATGTCTCCCAAATGTTTTAACCATCTTGAAAGACTATAAGCTTGAAAATTGCTAACAGCTAAAAAAAAATCGCTTATAATTCTTAAACATAAATGAAGTGTTCATTGTTGAACATTACAATTTCTCCATATATAATTTTTATATTATTTTCACTAAAATTAATAGATTATTAATAACACGTATTATTTGTAAAAACTCCATATCATTCGCAAGATATCTTGTGATCAACTCTTACTTTAGATATCCTCCAAAGATATCTCGTTCATGTGGGTGTCCTCCCGACATATCAAATATGCGTGTAATGTCAATGGTTATCCAGCAGCTTGGATACAGTTAAATCCATCAGTTAAGTAGTAATAATTAATAAAATTTAATAAGGTAAGTTTTAATTAATAAGGTTATTTTTTATTATTTAAAATGTATTTTTTTAATAGATATTTTTTTTTAGTGTGTCATGTTTTTTCGTAAATTTTATTTAAAATTTAATAAAGATTTTTAAGAATCATAGATTTAAGTTGGCAAAGTTTGAGGATATTTTTTAGGGTGCTAAATCTATTTATGTAATTAAAATTTTATTTTAAATAACAAAAAATCACAATTTTGTTCAAAATTATATCACTGAATTGTAGCAAAACAAAAAAATATTTCAACTATTGCTCCTATTACTTTAATAAATTTTAATCTCTCTATCACACACACACATATATCACTCGTCAATTTCATGTTTTCCTTTTTCTTTTTTCCTTTCTTTCTTTCAATATTTACCAAATTAATTTATAAAAACTATATCAACCTAGATCCATCTTAATATGGATCTACCAAGTGCTGAGAGGGATCAAGTTTGGAGTTAATATGGATCTAAGGTGGTACTCTTTCATTCCATAATTGATTTCCTCAAGCCTTTAATTAGACTTCCTCATAAGAAATATCAAGGACAAATACCATGGACCATGCGACACCATGGAATTGTAAACCACCATTTCTAAACCCATCAAATAACTAACTCAAACTTATCTTAACTACACTATGACCTAAGGGTCTATGCATGAAGTTGGGTTACACCTTTTGGCAAGAGAGGGCACATTGTGGGTGAAAAAAAGGAACTTAGTTGAGCCTTTTTAATCGCTTGAACGAGCAATATTTGATCCCTCAATCACGACGTTTGAAGGCTTAAATATTGCTCGATCGAGCATTAAAACAAACTCTCGATCAAGCTCCTGTGTAACCTAAGGTGAGGAAGGTTTTGGTAAGGGGGTCTCCATTGGTATAAAAGTGGTTAGTTTGGTGCATTGGGGTTGGAATCCTAATCAGAACAAGGCAAGACCCATGGTATGGTGCTGGGAACAATTACAACCTATCCACCCCTTTGTGGGATTCTTTAGGTCGCTCTAATATCATAGTCCTCGTGGATGCAAAGGCCTAGGATCCACAAGCTAGAGGTAGATATTTTACAAAGATCTTGGTTTGGGTTCAAAAACTTATCTTCAAAGTTTGGATAGCATTTCTTGGAAGAAAATTTATTTTACAAAAATTTTTTTGGAAGACATTTCTTGGAGGCGGCCTGATTTTGGCAAAAATTGTTTTGAGCTTAAAAAATTTTCTTGGACGTACATTCAAAAGACATTTCTTGGAGGTATGTACATGTTTTGAGTTCAAGTAAATCTTTTGAGCTTCATTTCATTTTTATAAGACATTTTTCTCTCGAATTTTTGTTGAAATAAATCTTTTGAGCTTCGTTCCATTTTTATAAGACATTTTTCTCTCGAATTTTTTAAAATAAGTGTTTTAGATTGGAGTATGTATTTTTTGCAAAAAATTTACACTGAATTTTTTAAAATTAAATCTTTTATGATATTTTTTGTAATTGAGTTAGTCTAATTTTTTGAAGGAAATTTTTTGAACTTCATACCCTATTATCATGGGAAATCGAAGAACTTGTGCGAGAAAATATGATCGAAAAAGAGACCCTGAAGAACGTAGAGAAGAGACGAGACAATCTCGCAAAAGAAAGTTAAAAGCCCTCTCAAATATTGAAGAGGAAAATCAACCTCAAGCAGAAATTGAAGCAGGTATGTAAATGTAAATATTATGATCTATTGATATATTTAAAATTTTCCTAATGTAAAATGTGAAGCTTAATTTTTATTTGATGAACTAATTTGAAAAATATTTTGTTTAATGTAAACAGACAAAGATATTCCTCAAAATATTGAAGAAGAAAATCAACCTCAAGCAGAAATTGAAGCAGGTATGTAAATGTAAATATTATGATATATTGATATATTTAAAATTTTCCTAATGTAAAATGTGAAGCTTAATTTTTTATTTGATGAACTCGTTTAAAAAATATTTTGTTTAATGTAAATAGACAACGATATTCCTCTAAATATTGAAGAAGAAAATCAACCTCAAGCAGAAATTGAAGCAGGTATGTAAATGTAAATATTATGATCTATTGATATATTTAAAATTTTCTTAATGTAAAATGTGAAGCTTAATTTTTATTTGATGAATTAATTTGAAAAATATTTGAAATTTTAGATATATTTATTAATTTAGTTATTTATTGAATATGTACTATTTTTTCGAATATGTACAGATGAAATCACTATCGATAATGAGATATTAGAAAATGTTGACACTCACACATATGGAGATAAAAAACTTGACCATGTTATACGATATCGTGTTAACTGCATTTTTGAAAAGTATTTCTTAAATGAGCGGGTGACAGTTCAGGCTCAAATGTTGAAAGGTCTCCTATCATTAAAGAAATTAAAAGAAGCTACGACACTATTGGGTATTCGAAAATCAACCAAAGATAAAAAAATGAAGGAAGAAGTGATAAAAAAATATGAGTAGTGCTATGAAGTCAATTAAGAGATCTAGAGAGAAAGATGTTTCAATTGTACGTAGAGGAATACAGATGGCAATGGTTTCCTCAAGTACTCAAGAGAATCATTTTGTAACATCTATGGCACGAGCACTGGAAACCTCGCGAAAAAATTTGCACAAACATCGAAAATTTCGGGTTGCAAATAGATGTAAATGATGAACTCGCTTGTTGGAGAGCTATTTGTAGGCAACCATACAAAGATAGACTTGGAGAAAATGTTAAAAAATTAATATATGAATATTGGAAGAACAATTTGCGTGTTTCACCAACTGCAAGGCATGTGATGCGAAGAAGAATATCACAAAATCAGTACGAAGAACATGAAAAACATCTCTTGGAAACCACTCAGATAGAGTTATTCAACAAGTTCAAAGAAGATAATCGTCAAATTCATGTTTCACTCAATGTTTTTGTTCAACAAAAACCATGGTATGTAAAACCTATCACTGTACGCGACACTTGTTGTTGCCATTATCATGTGGAATTTGAGTTATATTATGACACATTCCTTGATTTCGGTAGAACATTATGGAAGGATTCACCTCCTCCTTCCACTATCCATGATTTCATATCTCAAATTCTATGTGAAAGAGAAAGCGATGAACTATTTTACAAAAAGAAATGTGTTGGTGGTAAAAAATGCGATGATTGTGGACATTCGAATAAATTTCAAAAAAAATATCGTATTGATATAAATAATCAATCATTGTCCAACATGAAAGTGAAATTGAAGAGATATGAATATATCGATACATCGATTCAAGGTGCAAATAGTGTTAAAAGAATTGAATTACTAGAAAACGAAATTTTTCTGATAGACTTTTTGAGAAAGTTTGAGGCAGAAATTTACAAATATACCAAGCATTCCCACAGAGCTTGATGGCAAGACTTGCAATTCAAAAAATCTCGTGAATTTTTTCCACCAGGGACCATTTTGTCAGTGATTGATATTGCAAAAAACTACACATTTGTTCCACAAAAAGAAATTCAGAGTGAATACTATCATTCTGACCAAGTCTCCATGCTCGTCCATATTCTATATAGACATGGTGAACAAAATGTCGATCATATAGAAAGCACGAGTGAAAATTGACATATCATTAAAGAATATCACTTTTATATCAGTGACGATCGTACACATGATACATGTTTTGTACAACATTGTTTTGGAAAAAATTATGATTCCTTGAAAAATCGTGGAATAACATTCAATGAACATTGGATATGGTCAGATGGATGCGCAGGTCAATTCAAATCTGCACAATCATTCTTTTGGTTGTGTTGTCTTCATAAGAAAACCTGCATTAAACATTGTTGGAATTTCTTTGAGACTGGCCATGGAAAAGGAGAACATGATAGTGCACGAGCATGCATAAAACGAGTACTTCGAAGATATCAAATGAACCACTCTGCACGCTGACTTGTGAACGCTGAAGAAGTTGTTCAATCGTGCATCGCTGCTCTAAGCCATGAGAAAAACCCATCAAGAGAAGTGCGAAGGTACATTCAATTTAATTTATATTGGAAATCTAATTTTAAACATTGTACATTTATCATGCAATGATTATTTTTAATTGTATTTTGATATCATATTTACAAATTCTTTTTCCAATTTTCCATATAAAGGTTTTTCTGGCATATTGGAATCAGAGACGTAGATAGATCAATTGGAAATGACATTGAAACAATAAAAGGGACTCGAAAATTGCATTCAATTCAAACAAAGTTGTCCACAAATGTGTTTGCATTGGATAAAAGAAAATATTCTTGTTTTTGTGATGTTTGCATAGACAACACAAAATCTAATGACGTTTGTGAAAACAAAATGTATGTGAATGATTGGAAACATACAGAGCTAAATACAAAGGGAAAAATGTCTGTTGCAATGTTTGAAGAAATGCAATCAAAGGAAACTACAATATCATCCGATGGTGATCGAGTTTCTGATCTTGTTAGAGAAGGTAACATTTGAATTACTTTCTAATGATTTAAAGATCTAGAAATAAATTTAAATATGCATAATTTTGTTAAATTCATTTTATTGTGCAGGAGATGTTTTTGTTGTAATTGCACCTATTGACAACGATGAAAATGTGAAGTATTATTTGATGCGTTGCACTGAACGAAAAATGAAATTATTACAAAACTATGATGATCACGAATTTCAATATGACAGAGGGTCTATTATACTGAAAGGTTATTTTTTCAAACAAACTCATCAAAGTGGAGACTTTGTTTACTTTGAAGAATATGAACCTGATTCCATAAGTTGTCAATATAGTCACTTGGTGTGTGCAGCACGCATAAAGTTGATAGAAGTTCAATCAAAGAAAAAATAAAAAATTAAGAGATGGAAAATGTCAAAATCCGATCATGAATGGATTATTGAGGATGGAATTCCATTAGAATTTTTTTGAGTGAATTGTCCAACAATTTATTATCTTTGGATTAAATATGTTTTAGAACTTCCAGTACTCAACTAAAAATTGAGCTGTTTATGTTATTTGTGCAAGTGTTTGCACATGTACAAATTGTTTGGGTACAAGCACGTGCTCTAGTATCAACTGAAAGTAGTTTTTCTATACATGTGCATTGACGAAAAATGTTATATGTATTGGATATATATATATATATATATATATATATATATATATATGTTATAAAATGAAATTAATTGTTCTAGTTTTACTATGTGCATTGATGAAAAATTATTTACGTACTCAATATATATGTTCTAGAATGCAATTAACTGGAACTAGTTTTTCTATGTGCATTAATGAAAAAATAGCTGGATTTTCTGGTAAAAAGTATGGACACAATGTAAATAAATCATCTGCAGTATAGTTTTGTACGAAAATTCCTTTCAAACAAGAGACTCGAAGCACTTCTCCGACCTTTGGTGGGATTTGACCCACATCTCTAATCTTGATTGAAAATCTAGTACAAAATATGCTTGTCCAATGGTCAGATATGTTCAATGTGCATTGATGAAAAATGTTACTTGTCTTGGATAGATATGTTCTAGAATGCACAATTAATTGTTCCAAGTAGTTTTCCTATGTGCATTGATGAAAAACTAGTCGGATTTTTTGGTAAAAAGTTTCAACAATGTAAATAAATCGACAAGGCTACCTGTTTGAGTGCATTAACGACATTGACCCAAATTCAACAAACTTATATATGTACTAGAGACTTATATTTCCAATCAAAATTAAAGGGATAATTTGTACATATATCTACTTCTTTAAACTCTATTTTCAATTGAAACCATCCAAAAATTATAAACTACTTTAAACTCTATACCACATGTGCCAAATGTAGATTGAAACCATCGAAAACTTTAAAATTTTAAAATTTTTTGATAATATATCGTGCAACATTAAAACATTAAACATCACATGTGATATGTAGATTGAAACCGTTCAAAACTTGAGTTTAAAAAACTTTAAATTATATATAGATTGTTACTTCACATGCCATGCCAATTATAGTTCAACTAGATCCAATAGAAACATTTAACATTATATACCACATGTGCAAATGTAGATTGAAACCATCCAAAACTTTAAGTTGCAGATTGAAACCATCCAAACTTTAAGTTTTAAAAACCTTTTGATTATATATTGTGCAACATTAAAACATTAAACATTTAAAGTTCATTAAATATCACATGCAAAATGTAGATTGAAACCATCCAAAACTTGAGTTTTAAAAACTTCACATGCCATGCCAATTATAATTCAAATATCCAACAAAAACATTTAACATTGTCACTAACACCATCCAAAAATTAAATAAAACAAATTATATAATAACAATGTAATAAAATATGTCCAAAAATTGTAAATCTCACAAGTATAAAACTGTATCAAGTTTAACAAATTTTAAAACCATCTAAATTTTGAAATCAAATCTACTGTAAATCATGTCCATCAAATGGAGACGGATCTAGCGTCTTCCCTACTAGGGTCTCAGTTCGCGCCCTATCCTGTGAATGGGAAACCTACATACACAATGCACATGTACTTGAACATTAAAATTTGATGTTTTAAAAATGAATGAGAATATATATATCTAGAACTTCATGTAAAAAACAAAATATAACAAAAAAATCATGCAATACCTCATAAGGTTTCCTCTCCATTTGATGAACAAGTTCTCCCATAGGAACATCTACAGCGGTAAACTGTACAATATACATGTACAGTTATATATATATATATATTAAAAACTTTCAAATGAAAATGCACGTGTACATATATAAACTTATTTTCAATAATATTAAAAAAAGGAACTAAAGACAACTTATTCAAATGCTGTGGATGTTCCTATCTCCGTCGCTAGAGTCTGCGGATTAAAAAAATCTTCTATAGGAACCTAAATTCAAAAATTTATAAATAATTCAATATATATATATATATATATATATATATATATATATATCTCAATTTTTAATGGAACTTTTTGAGGTAGAATATATATATATATATAACTTTTAAACATAAATTTTAAACTTTTGAAAAATTTTCCATACTTGTGGCTCATCTCCCAACGAAGTAGAAGGTACATCTCCCAAGGAAGAAGAAGGTACCGCCATCCCAAAAACATTAGGCGGAATCGGTACCTATTAAAACATTTTATCAAATTATATATATACATACATGTACATGTGTGGCAACAATTATTTATTTTAGAGTCACTTAAAAAACACTAACATTTGCCAACATATCATGATGGTCAGACCCATCTGCATCGTTTGAACCAGAGGTCCCGAACGTGATATTAACATTTTCATCACTCATCATGCCTGAGAACTGCAAATGGTGTTTTTAACATATAATCATACATTTTTTGTTAGATTAATGTACACATACAAATAAATGTGCACATGTACATACACATGTATTTATTACAAATTGTACATATGTATATGTAAAAATAATTTCAAACCCGAAGGTCACTAACACATACCGTTCCGGTGCCCTCTTCCTCATGAAAAATTAGCTCTTGCAAACCATTGCGACAATTTATTGCATATGTTCGGAGATATTCAACATTCATGTTGTAAATATCCTCATCTATACAATAAACAAAATTGGCACGTGCATTTTCACGTGCTCTTTGTCGATTTAAACAAAGATTGACTCCACTCAATCCGCTATGAACATTGCCAATCATAACATCCCTTTCTTCTCGACTTATTTGAGAAGTCGCATCCATCTCTGATCGCAGAGTTTCGACTCGAAATGGTCGACTCACCAATGGCGGCTCAGGGCGAGGCAACTCCACATCTCGCTTAGCGCCCTTACGGTCATATAATCGACCTTTCCCCGGGCCAAAAAATTCTGAAGGAAGGTCATTGTAGTTGGGTTTCATACCCAAAAAAATTCTGCATAAAACATGTGTGAAAAATAAACAGGAACCTCATCGTTCCATGGAAGCCTTCCAAAGGCCGCAAGATGCCGATCATACAAATAACCAGCTATGTCTGGGTGCTTGAAATACTTCACCTTCAACATTTTTCTTTTTGGCCCTTCCTTATAATTAAACATTGACTTGGCCACTTTTCTTGTAACTTTTTGTTTAATGTCCTCCCATTTATCGGGACCCATCACTGTTTCTTTTCTCTTTCTCATCAGTTCTACAAATGAATCAGTCGTTGGCCCAAGATTTCTGTACACATTTACCATTTCACCCAATGAATGTGTAACTATTTCAAGGCTTTGTCGACTCTCAGCAGGTAGAGACAAAGCCACGAGATCTCTTTGAAATTTTGCATGAAGGCTTTCACACCTTTGTAAGGTGCATTCCGCCATGTTGGTTTCCCACGGTATATCAGTAATCTCGGCCGAATAAGTTGTGCTGGGTTGAAAACCTTCTTATTGAATGTAGTGAGCTGCCCTGCGTATATTTTGACCACTAGCTCGAACATTTTCGGCCTCTGGATCAACATATATAAAATTTCGTATATTAGAAAAAACACGTGTAAAAAAAGTTGTACAAATTTAATGAAAAAATATTGAAATTGATGGCAACATTGATGTTGTTGGTCAACATCTTCTCCAACATGACCCTGTTGAGAACCAGGCCCAGAATGACGCTGTTGAGAACTAGTAACCGTTGATTGGCCTTTAGGGGAATAAATATCACCCCCTTCCCACAACCTGCTACCACTCATACCTCGACCAGCTGAACCTTGGCCACGCTCCATGGATGGAGTAGAAACCCTTCTCCTCTTACCTCCTAAGAATTAAAATATGAAACTTATTAACAACTAATTTAATTCACAAAGTTAATAAAAAATCAATTCCATATGTACACACATGTATGGAGATTTAAGATTATATTTAAATACCGTGAACATCCCCCGATCCCTGAACCTCCATATGGGATTCGACTGATCTTCGTCATTCATCCTCCATGATATATATCTATTGGTTGACATTTACACAAAATAGATTTCAAAAAATCATTTTGTAATTTAGTGTACACAAATTATGTAGAACACAACTTTCAAAGCAATAATTGATCATGTGTGAAACTAAATTTAATCGAAAAAGAAATTATAAAAATGATAAGTTCACCAAATTGCGCTTTACATGGTGGGGGCACACTTGGTATAAAATTTACCACTTATACACTTTAGTTTGTGGGAGAAATGACACATGTACATAGTTTACCTTAAAGTTGTCGTGTTTTATGGATATTAAAATGAAGAACTTCTATTTAGATCCATTCCAGAGATTGACTGTAGGGGCATTTACTAGATATGGCACCTTTCATAAAATATGAGATCCAGAGGCTACCTGGCCCTTTACAGACTCTGCCTATAGAACTTGTAGAAGTAAACACTAGAGGCATTAACAATATCAAAGAACGTTTTCATGCTCAGACATGGGAATGTGTCTCTTTCCCTACGAAAAAAATAGTTCAAGGTAGTTAATCTTCATAGACATGTCATCAAGCAGGTCAATGTGATCATCCCCAACTTACTTTTCATGAAATTAGGCTTGGAATCCTCTACAACCTGGTGGATGGAGTTGAATGGAAACTAGGTCAAGGCCTTTACAAAATACATGCTAGTGAACAACACTTACTAGGTTATGCCAACAAATAAAGTGGGAGAAATGTTTTCTCCTCGAGGTTGTCCAATTGGGTGTGTAATACCAACTTCACCCATTTCCTCATAGGTTTCTCTCTTAGGTTACAAATGTCTTCCACCTTATTCTAGTTATCTATTTTTCAATTTCCCGTGGATTCCTTGAATTTTTTCTCCTACCATCTCCCTCTCTCACTCCCCAAATTATTGTCATCAAACATGCCCCATTGAGGATCTGGAGCAATGTTTGCACCATACTTAGAGAACTGTCATTGCTACTAATTGAAATTGGAGTCATGTATACTAGATTTCTTGCTTAAGTGGCTCTTACTTGAACAATATCCTGAGATGAGTTTGACATGATGGTCATATGAAGTTGGAAGCTACTTGGTGTAATTTTCCTTAAATCTTCAAAAAAACAGAGCAAAAATGTCATTTTTGATCATTTTTTATTAGCTTCTGCATACAGAAAATGTTATCACAATTGCAACACAATCATGTTCCATGACCATGAATTATGAATGATGAAATTTAATTCAATGTCTGTTAGAGTTTCAAGGTGGAATTGATAGTCTAACTATTTGATTTCTTTACCATAGATGGATATCTCCTTTCATCTATACCTTTCTCTACCATCTTATTTCCAAGTGAAATGGGAATTTTCACATTTTGAATGCCATTACCATGTAATTTGGTAGCCTGCTAGCTAGACCTATCATAAGTAAGGTTGTCATACCAGACTATTTCTCTTGCTCAACTGAGTGACCATGACTCTCTTCTCACACTGCTTACCATATAAGATCTTCAATTGTACATGTCACGCAAAGTTGGGGGTTCTATGTCTACACCTATTAGGTAAAGTTACATATTTTATGTCATTGTGGTCCTTAAATTTGGAGGTGTTCCACCTGAAAAAGTAGGCATTAAATATGGATGAAAAGGATTTGTTTTAACTTTGATAGAATTTCCTCGTGGAATTACTGAATTTCTCGACGAAATCATGCTAGCTTTGCTTAGAGAAGAAGGTTTTGGAGAAATTGAATTATTTCGACTTATTTTTGGCATTGAAGTTTGAGATAGTAGTTTTGATGACTCCCTTGATGCCCTTGCTAAGGAATTTGATGCACACAATATTGACTTTGAAGATGGTTTAGAAGATGTTGAAGAAGTTGTAGATTTTGGTGTTGTCACTGAATGTTTCTTTGTTGTTGGACTTGATCAAGACATGTAATTTAACTTTACGAACAAATTGAAGACCTTGAAGAGGTTTTATATTTTGTTGTTCTCACTGAAGGTTTTTGTCTAGTTTTGTTTATTAAACCATCATTTCCATAGGACATTTTTGGTGAATAGATTCTTGACCTTGATGAGAAGATATGATACCTTGAAGAGGCTACATATTTTGGTGACGTCACTAATTGTTTCTCTATTATCATGTTTGTTAAACATCTCGCTTAGGGCGAGGCAACTCCACATATATTGTACAGTTTATGGGACAAAAAACAATATGTAGAAATATTCACTTGGTTTTTATAATTGGATAGAAGAATGACTTAAAATGACCTTGTATGTCTTCTCATTTTAGAGCTCAAATTTTTAGGAAGGATTTAAGTATCCACCTTTCAAGAATCACTAGAAGAGGTTGATAAAGAATATAGGAAGACAAAAAACTAACCAGTGGTATACTAAATGGATTTCTTGGGAGGTAGATTGGCATATGGACTTTAGATAGCTAGAAATTTTCCAAATAAGTGAATGTATTTGAAAACCAAACCTCTAGTTTATTTTGGTTTAGACAAGGTCTATAATTTGAAAAGTGAATTCCCTCTTTCTTCCTCTTACATGTCCAATGATCGAAATCTGGATTGAGGGAAAAAAAATTTCCTAAAATTTTTTATTTTATTTTATTTGTACACATGAGTTTTTAAAAGCTAATTAACTCATAAATTTCTCACAAAATACACTTAAAGCTTGACACAAACCCCTTCCCAATTGGCTAACTTTAGACGATCCTAAACACATTTTTATTTAATTAGTGAGGGAGATAGCCCAATAAAACTAGTTTGTCCATATTCAAATCAAGTTGGTATCAAAGTACAATTTAGCTCATTTTAGTCAAGGTTAGTTAGAAGAATTAGCTATTGGTTTCTGTCTTCAATTTCCTCTCAAAATGAATGCGTAAGTGATTTTGAGAGACACACTAGAGGAATAAGGTTCAAATTTTTGATGAAAATGTTCTATGAAAGTAAAGGGTTAAAGGCAAACATGTACAAGGCATAGTTAATACAAGGCATAGTTGAGCCAAATGTTGTTGAGGAAGGGCCTAATTATTTGGGTCTTGGTTATGGAAAACTTGATGGAGAATGCTCCAAAGCCAAGGAGGCACATGAAGGTATTCCAAGAAGGAATTTTATTTCGTGTTGATTACCTCAAGCTTGTGAAGTTTGTGTTCATGATGAATGGAAAAGTTTGACACCCACTTTGCAAGAATATGTTAATAAACATGCAGCTAATGAGAATGTAAAAGAAGAGGATGTTGAAATCTCTATCTAGTCATTGAATTCATGTTGAACCCTTGGTTAAACTGAGAGGGCGGGGGGGGGGGGTGAATACGATTTAACACATTCATAATCTTTTAAACTTTTTATTAAACCTTATATACACCTTCATTTCATGTCCAACTTTATACGTGAGTACTCTTAGGGTGTGAGCAGCAAGTATTAATATAATATAACAAAAGACTTAATATGAGAGCAGCAGGCATTAAGAAGATGATATAAATCAGATCAACACATTAACATCATGCACAAGGACACCAGATATAAGTGGAAACCCATAAAGGGAGAAAACCACATCTTATTATTGTTGTGATGCAAAGGCAAGCTCCAACTCCCTCTCCCCACTGTTTTTCTGCAGGCACCAACCTACAGGAGGCTCCTACCTCAATTCTGCAAGCTACAACTTGCAAGGAAGCACCAACTCCCTTCAATTTTCTGCAGGCACCAACCTACAGGAGGCTCCTACCTCAATTCTGCAAGCTAAAACTTGCAAGGAAGCACCAAATCCCTTCAATTTTCTGCAGGCACCAACTTACAGGAGGCTCCACCCTTACACTTACACTTCTCTACCTTACACTTCTATACTCTGCCTTCTCTATATTTTCTCTCTCTAACCTATTTCTGCATATCAAGATGATATTATTTATAAGGATTTTCTTGTGACTGTTAGCATTCCTCAATGAATTTGGAATGGACAACCATGATTCTTTGCCTTCTGCCTTCTTATTTCTTTTCCATCTCACTCAGAAAAATGTAACTGTAGGTGCTTATTAACAGTGGGATTTTGTTTACTTCTGGAGACTTGCCAATGCATCACAAACAATAAAAAATTCAATTACAATATTTACATTCACATATAATGAAAACTTCAGCTCAACTCATTTAGTCTTTTGGTTCGCTGCGCATTTGTCTTTTCTTTGACTGTGTCTGTCTTTTCTGTGACTGTGTTTTATCTCTTTTTAGCTCCGTTTGCTTTTCTGTCCTCTACTGTGGTGTAACTGCTGCATACATGTAACTGAGCTTTTTATATCAGTGCATTTTGTAAATATGTGTGATTGCTGACTGTAATTCTGGGTAAATTCCAACCCTTTACACGTAGCAAGTGTCTTGTTGATGTGGCGAGTTCCGCAAGTGGAACATACATACATCACAATTGTTTTATATAAAGAATCACCCTCCACCTTGAGCCGAGGCCCGTGGGTCCACAGACCATGTGGCATATTTTAATGCCATTGCAACCATCGTTTTATATTTATGACAGCTCTTTTATATATATATAGCCCAACTTTCATTACCCTAACTGCCTTTTAATATGTCTTCAAATCAAATCTCGGCGTATATAATAAAACCTGTTTAAAACATATAAAAACTCCTTTTGTTCCCACTTGCCATGCTTCCCGATGCAATATATTGCTCCTCCGATTGCGATTGATTGCTCCTACTCTGATTACGATTGACCACTGTTCATTTTGAAATGCCAATGCAATGAATCGCAATTGAAATCTTCCGATTGCGATTAGGTCCTTTGTGATTTTTCCGACTGCGATTGATCGCAATCGCGACTCGAATACTCCGATGCGATTGACCACTCCTGCTCCGATTGCGATTGGTCACTGTTCACTGTTCTTTTCCGATGCGATTGGAACTCAAACACTTATTAATCATAGTTCATAAGCCCATCGGGTCCGGGCTTCAATCACAATCGCAAGTCTTTTAATATATGTTCCGACGGTCTGTTTCTTTCCGATGCGATTAGGCCGGAATTCAAACTTATAAAAACATAACTTATAGACCCATCGGGTCCGGAATTTAATCGCAATCGCAAGTTCTTGTATGGACATTCCGATCCCTTTATATTCTTCGATGCGATTAGATTGTTCCGATGCGATCATGCTGGACTTCAAATACTTTTTACTCATGGTTTATAAGCCCATCGGGTCCGGGCTTCAATCGCAATTGCAACCCTTTGTAGCATGTTCCGATATTCCACCCTTTTCTGATGCGATCAGTCACTATTCACTAGAACTCAAGGTATATATAGATTGTAGTTTATATACCCATCGGGTCCAAACTTCATCACAATTGTAATTTTCTATTTATATGTTCTGATGCCCTTATAATCTCTGATGCGATTGGGAAAGGGTCCCACCTTATATTACTACATGTCTTTGGACCTCGCACTGCATATGGCTACACACACACACACACACACACATATATATATATATATGTTTTGGTCCTTTGAATATAAAGCGCAATACTTTGCCGCTGGAGTATACGATTCCCGGAATGAAATTTATATTACATTGCCGCTTGGGTTATGCTTCCCGGAATTATATTTATGTTATGTGTAACGCATGGCTGGGTAAAGATTCTCGGAATTGTATACATATATCCTCTGGCTGAGGTAGCGATTCTCGGAATTTAGTTATATATATATATATATTCACCGGGTGGGAACAACGATTCTTGGAATAATAGCTGTTTCTCTGCAATAATAGTTGTGTCTCTGCCATTGCTGCTTCTGTCGCTCTGCCTCTGCCTTTACTGCTGTGATAACGGCTCTGCCTCTGCCTCTGCTTCTGATAATGGTTCTGCCTCTATTATATTCGCTTCCTCTTCCTGTCTCTCTCTTTGCTGCCTCCTTTTCCATCAATGACAACATTTCCAACAGTCTCCCCCTTTGGCATTGATGGCAATACAATTCCTCTGTTTGCCTGATAGGATCCTTTCTCCTGTTGCTTCCTCTTCTTACTGTTGCTTGCTCTTCCTCCCCCTTTGACATCAATGGCAAGGGGTTTGAATTTTATTTTATTTTATTTTTTTGTTGTTGTGAAGCTTCTATTCTCTGATGTTGTGGTTTTATTCCTTTTCCAATATTTCATGCATTTCTTGAAATTTCCTGACTTTGTACGCTGCTGCTCCAAACTTTTGTTGATTCTTTTATGCTGAAAGTATTATTGCCATAATACCTTTGATCCTGGGGACCTGTTTTCATACTTCCCTTGCTGGCTGATCTCCCTCTGAGAATGATATTTTCGTTTCTGTACTCCCCCTGAAACTATGCTTTCTCTTCATATCAGAGAGTAGCATCTACAGATACTACCCCTAATCTGTCTCTCAAATATTCAAATGGCTCTCTAGCAAGTGGTTTGGTAAATATATCTGCTGTCTGTTCTTTTGTTGGTACATACTCCAGTTTTACTATCTTCTGAGCCACTTGTTCTCGGATAAAATGATACTTGATTGGAATATGTTTAGTTTTTGAGTGAAGCACCGGGTTTTTATATATACTTATAGCACTTGTATTATCACATTTAATTGAGATAGGTTCATCAATGCTTACCTTCATGTCTTGAAGAGTTTGCTTCATCCACATGACTTGTGTACAACATGCTGCTGCTGCTATATATTCTGCTTCTGTTGTATACAGAGAGATAGATGTTTGTTTCTTGCTTAGCCATGCCACCAGACTTTCTCCTAGATATAAAGCACCTCCACTTGTGCTTTTTATGTCATCTACACAGCTGGCCCAATCTGCATCTGTGTATGCTGTCAAAGTGAAGCTTTTTCCTTTAGGATACCAAAGCCCATACTGTGTAGTTCCTTGTAGATATCTGAATATTCTTTTGACTGCAAGAAGGTGATTTTGTTTAGGTGCTGCTTGATATCTAGCCACTAGTCCTACTGCTAGCATGATTTCTGGTCTTGATGCTGTCAGATACAACAGACTTCCTATCATAGATCTGTAGAGTTTTTGATCTATATCTGCAGACCCATCATCAACACATAGCTTGCATCCCGTGATCATGGGAGTTGACATAGGTTTGCAGTCCTCCATTTTGAACTTTTTCAACATTTCTTTTAAGTACTTTTCTTGTGAGATGAATGTGCCTGTGTTCTTTTGTTGAATTTGAAGTCCTAAGTAGAAACTGAGCTCTCCAATCATGGGCATTTCAAACTCTGATTTCATCTCTTCTACAAATCCTTTTGCTAGTTCATCTCTGTTTCTTCCAAACATAATGTCATCAACATATACAACAAAAATCAGGAGTTCATTTTCATGGGCTTTTATATATAGATTACTGTCTACTCCACCTCTCTTAAAGCCTTGTTTTTGTAAATATTTATCCAGTCTTGAGTACCAAGCACGAGGAGCCTGTTTCAGTCCATATAGGGCCTTCTTCAGTCTGCACACATAGTCTCCTTTGTCTGTCAATGAGAAGCCTTCTGGTTGTTCCATGTAGACTTCTTCTTCTAAGTCTCCATTCAGAAATACAGATTTTACATCCATTTGATATACTTTGAAGTTTTGGTAGCATGCAAATGCCAGGAACATTCTGATAGCCTCCATTCTGGCTACAGGGGAAAATGTTTCATCGTAATCAAGTCCTTCAATTTGTGAGTATCCTTTGCAGACAAGTCTGGCTTTATTCCTGATTACCTGTCCTTCCTCATTCATTTTATTTTTGAATACCCATTTTGAGCCAATGATATTTTTCTCAATTGGTCTTGGGACTAGTTCCCAGGTATTGTTCTTTTCAATTTGGTCTAATTCTTCATTCATTGCTTTTACCCAAGACTTGTCCTTGCTGCTTCTTCAAAATTCTTTGGCTCTATTTGTGACAGCATGGCTATGTATACCTCTTCAGTTTTTTCTGTTAGCTGCCTTCTTGTTTGGACCCCTACTCTCTTGTCTCCAATGATCTGATCTTCAGGATGGTTCTTCTGAGTATATCTCGAGGGAGTTTTAGAACTCAGCTCTGTATCTTCTGTTGTCTTGCTTGTTTCCTCATCATCTTGGTTTTCTTCTTCATGGTTGTCTGATGGACTGTAGCAGTCTGTATTTCGTGTATTTTTTGGAAGTTCTTCATCAAATCTCACATCAATACTTTCTACTATTTTCCGAAGAGTCTTGTTGTAGCACCTGTACCCTTTAATTTTGGAAGCATATCCTAGAAAGATCCCTTCATCTGCTCTTGCATCAAATTTTCCAAGATTTTCATCATTATTCTTTATGTAACATTTTCTTCCAAAGATTCTGAAATGTTTGATTGAAGCTGGCTTTCCATGCCACAGTTCATAGGGAGTCTTGTCACTGCTTGGCCTTAAGTGAGCTTTATTAAGGATATGTACTACTGTGTGCAGTGCTTTTGCCGAGAAGGTTTGAACAATATTCTTCTCTTGCATCATGGCTCTGGCAATTTGTTGAATAGATTTGTTTTGCCTTTCTGCTACTCCATTCTGCTGAGGTGTCCCTGCAATAGTAAATTGTTGTTTTATGCCATGTTCGTTGCATAGGTCTGCAAAGTCATAATCAGTGAATTCACCTCCTCTGTCTGATCTGATGCATTTCAACTTGCATCCTGTCTGATTTTCTGCTAATGCTTTGAATATTTTGAATTTGTCCAGAGTTTCCAACTTATTCTTGAGAAAAGCAACCCATGTCATTCTGGAGAAATCATCTATTGTCAGCATGAAGTAGGATTCTCCACTTGGTGTCTCAGTTCTAGCAGGTCCACACTGATCCATGTGCACAAGCTGGAGAGGTCTTCTTGTTGATAACTTATCTTTGGCCTTAAATGATGTATGGGTCTGTTTACCCAATTGACAAGATTTGCATATGGTATTAGAAGGCCTTTTTATTTCTGGCATGTCTCTTACTGCTTTCTTTTTGCTCAGTCTGATTATATGATCGAAGCTGAGATGTCCCAATCTCCTATGCCATAACCATGACTCCTCAAGTTTGCTAAGATGGCATGCTTCATCTTCCTCTTTCACAATGTAAACATTGCTCTCTGTTCGAACACCTTTGAGTAGAGTCTTACCTGTGGTGCTTGATCTGACTTCACAATCTTGTGCTCTAAAAAGAAATTCACAGCCTTTGTCACACATCTGACTGACACTTAGTAAATTTTCTTTCAACCCATCTACAAATAGTACATCTTGGGCCTTTCCTCTGCCATTGTCTATGCTGACTGAGCCTTTTCCCTTGATCTTACCTGATTTATCATTGCCAAAAGTAACATTGTCAGATTTCTTTTCATCAAGAGTTATAAACTTGATTTTGTCTCCTGTCATGTGTTTAGAGCAGCCACTATCCAAATACCATTGGCTTTTCAGATCTTGAGCAGTTAGAGCCAAGTCACATTTATTCACCTTCTTTGTCCACTGGAGGCACCCTTTTGTTTGGTATCTTTTGTGAGGAGATGAACTATATCTTCTTAGAGGACATTTGTAAGGTATATGTCCAACTTGATTGCATACACAACATTTGATCATAATTTTTGTAGAATTATGAGTATGAACGAAATTTCTTTGATTCATAAATCTCCTTGAGGTGTTAAACATCAATCTTTGTCCACACTTTCTACACTCAATGATTTTATGACCAAATTCCTTACAATAAAAGCAGTAACCATAGAAGCTATTTGCATACCTGATGTAAGGTTGTCTCTTCCATTTGTTTGCTTGATGCAATCTCTTCAATGTTTGCATCTTTTGCTGGTTTGAATTACTCCTCCTTGTATGAAAATATGCAGCAATGTGTCCCAGCTTGTGGCAAGCATAAGAGGTGGCATTCTTCATAGTATGGAAGAATCTCCTTTGATGGTTTCCAAATTTTACATACTCAGGGGTCTTAGTATTTATTACATTCTTTGCTACTAGTGGTTTCTTCTGATCTCTGTCTTCCTTATTACAAATTTCTTCTTTTGTAGGAATTGTTTGAGCTACTTCATCATTCTTCTTTGCTTTTACAAAAATAATCTCTCTGTCAACCTTTTCTTTTCCTTTACTTGATTCTCCTTCATAGCCTATTCCAGTCTTTATCATAGGGGATATTTGAGCAACCAGAATTTCATTCAACTTACTAGAGCTTGTTGTTTGAGAAGAGTTTATAACCACTTTCCTTTGAGCATTTTCTAATTTCTTCTTGAGACATACTACTTCTTCTTCCAACTTTTCTTGTTCTTGAGTTTTTTCTTTGATTTTCTTAAGTAAGATGTCCTCTATCTTCTTGGCTTCTTCAAGCTCTATCTTTAGCTGCTTAAGGACTTCTGAATTCTATTATTCTCGTACATACTTGAGGAGAATGTCCTTTTGTTTTTTGCATTTCAGCTTGAGTCTATAAATCTCTTCTAGAGCACTTCTTAGCTCCCCCTCAAGGTCAACTTCACCTTCTTCTTCTTCATCTTCTAGCAGGAGGCCTTCAAGTTCTTCTATGGCCATCAATAAGAATTCAGAGGTTCCTCCTTAATTCGAGGATTCATCTGAATCTTCAGATGTACTGCTGTCTTGTTGAGCATAGAAGGATTTTCTACTGAACTTCTTTCCTTTCTGCCAATTCTTTGATTTATTTTTCTCTCACTCTTGGGCTTGATTCCTTACTTTCTTGTGAGGACACTTAGCAGCATAGTGTCCCACTCTTCCACAGTTAAAGCATTTGAAGGGGATTTTACCTTTGTATTTACCTGAGCCTCTATCCAATTTCTTGACAAACTTTGCCTCCTCTTCATCCGAGCAAGAGCATATGTCTCCCTCTTCTTCTTTCTTCTTTTCTGTTTTAAAGGCTGCTTCCCTCATACTTGGCTTCTTCTGTGGGAGCCTCATTTCATAGGTTGTTATATTTCCAAGTAGCTGGTTCATGGTCAAGGTCTCCCAATCAGTTGTTTCTTCTATTGCAGACACCTTTGGATTAAACTTGGATGGAAGAGATCTTATAATATTTTGCACAATTATACTTTTTGGCATTTTTTCTCCAAGAGCTTTCATATTGTTAATAATTTCTGCAGCTTTTAGGAAGAAACTGGCAATGTCTTCGTCATCATTCATTTTTAAGTTCTCAAACTGGGCTCTATAGACTTGAAGTTTGGCAGTCTTTACTTTCTTGTCTCCCTCATGTATGTTCTCAAGATTATCCCATATTTCTTTGGCAGAGTCTTTGTGCATTACTTTAATAAAATCTGCTTCACATAATCCATTCAAGATGGCATTCATGGCTTTTGCATTAGCCACAAAATCTTGTTTTGTTTCTTTCTCTGTGTCAGTTGCCTTTGGGGCATATCCTAAATCCACTGCAGCCCAGACTTCTATTCCTAGAGACATTATGTATGTCCTCATTCTGATTTTCCAGAAAGCATAATTTTCACCAGTGAAGAAAGGGGCTTTATTGGTTGAGCATCCTTCTTTACTAGCCATCTTGGGAACCTAGGATCTCCTTTCAGCTGTTAGACTGGTACTAAGAAACCTGGCTCTGATACCAATTGTTGAACCCTTGGTTAAACTAAGAGGGGGGGGGGGGTGAATCAGTTTAACACATTCATAATCTTTTAAACTTTTTATTAAACCTTATATACACCTTCATTTCATGTCCAACTTAATACGTGAGTACTCTTAGAGTGTGAGCAGCAAGTATTAATATAATATAACAACAGACTTAATATGAGAGCAACAGGCATTAAGCAGATGATATAAATCAAATCAACACATAAAAATCATGCACAGAGACACCAGATATAAGTGGAAACCCATAAAGGGAGAAAACCACATCTTATTATTGTTGTGATGCAAAGGCAAGCTCCAACTCCCTCTCACCACTATTTCTGCAGGCACCAACCTACAGGAGGCTCTATCCTCAATTCTGCAAGCTACAACTTGCAAGGAAGCACCAAATCCCTTCAATTTTCTGCAGGCACCAACCTACAGGAGGCTCCAACCTCAGTCAGCTACAACTGACAGCTATCAAGCTGCAACTTGATAGGGAAGCTCCAACTTCCTCAATTTATCAAAATGAATGTTTGCTGATTTACCTCAGATATCAGCTCTGTTCTGTAGCTTCTCTTTCTGCTCTTATTTTCTTAATCTTCTCTGCCTCACACTTCTATATTCTGCCTTCTCTAGATTTACTCTCTCTAACCTCTTTTTGCATATCAAGATGATATTATTTATAAGGATTTTCTTGTGACTGTTAGCATTCCTCAATGAATTTGGAATGGACAGCCATGCTTCTTTGCCTTCTGCCTTCTCATTTCTTTTCCAGCTCACTTAGAAAAATGTAACTATAGGTGCTTATTAACAGTGGGATTTTGTTTACTTTCGGAGACTTGACAATGCATCACAAACAATAAAAAATTCAATTACAATATTTACATTCACATATAATGAAAACTTCAGCTCAACTCATTTAGTCTTTTGGTTCACTGCGCATTTGTCTTTTCTTTGACTGTGTCTGTCTTTTCTGTGACTGTGTTTTATCTCTTTTCAGCTCCGTTTTCTTTTTTGTCCTCTGCTGTGGTGTAACTGCTGCATACATGTAACTGAGCTTTTTATATCAGTGCATTTTGTAAATATGTGTGACTGCTGACTGTAATTCTGGGTAAATTCCAACCCTTTACACGTAGCAAATGTCTTGTTGATGTGGCGAGTTCCGCAAGCGGAAAATACATACATCACAATTGTTTTATATAAAGAATCGCCCTCCACCTTGAGCCAAGGCCCGTGGGTCCACAGACCACGTGGCATATTTTAATACCATTGCAACCATCATTTTATATTTATGACAGTTTATATATATATATATATATATATATATATATATATATATATAACCCAAATTTCATTACACTAACTGCCTTTTAATATGTCTTTAAATCAAATCTCGGCATATATAATAAAACCTATTTAAAACATATAAAAAATCCTTCTGGGCCCACTTGCCACGCTTCCCGATGCAATATATTGCTCCTTCGATTGCGATTGATTGCTCCTGCTCCGATTGCAATTGACCACTGTTCATTTTGAAATGCCGATGCGATGAATCGCAATTGAAATCTTCTGATTGTGATTAGGTCCTTTGTGATTGTTCCGATTGCGATTGATCGCAATTGCGACTCGAATACTCCGATGCGATTGACCACTCCTGCTCCGATTGCGATTGGTCACTGTTCACTGTTCTTTGCCGATGCTATTGGAACTCAAACACTTATTAATCATAGTTCATAAGCCCATCGGGTCCAAGCTTCAATCGCAATTGCAAGTCTTTTAATATATGTTTCCGACGGTCTGTTTCTTTCTGATGCGATTAGGCCAGAATTCAAACTTATAAAAACATAACTTACAGACCCATAGGGTCCGGAACTTAATCGTAATCGCAAGTTCCTGTATGGATGTTCTGATCCCTTTATATTCTCCGATGCGATTAGATTGTTCCGATGCGATCATGCCGGACTTCAAATACTTTTTACTCATGGTTTATAAGCCCATCGGGTCTGGGCTTCAATCGCAATCACAACCCTTTGTAGCATGTTCCGATATTCCACCCTTTTCCGATGCGATCAGTCACTGTTCACCAGAACTCAAGGTATATATAGATTGTAGTTTATATAGCCATCGGGTCCAAACTTCATCGCAATCACAATTTTCTGTTTATATGTTCCGCTACCCTTATAATCTCCGATGCGATTGGGAAAGGGTCCCACCTTATATTACTACATTTCTTTGGATCTCGTGCTGCATATGGCTATACACACACACACAAACAGAGATATATATATATATATATATATATATATATATATATATATATATATATATATATATATATATATATATATATATATATATATGTCCTTTGAATATAAAGCGCAATACTTTGCCGCTAGAGTATACGATTCCCGGAATGAAATTTATATTAACTATGCATTACATTGTTGCTTGGGTTATGCTTCCTGGAATTATATTTATGTTATGTGTAACGCCCGGCTAGGTAAAGATTCTCGGAATTGTATACATATATCCTCTGGCTGAGGTAGCGATTCTCGGAATTTAGTTCTATATATATATATATATATATATATATATATATATATATATATTCACCGGGTGGGAACAACGATTCTCGGAATAATAGCTGTTTCTCTGCAATAATAGCTGTGCCTCTGCCATTGTTGCTTCTGTCGCTCTACCTCTGCCTTTACTGCTGTGATAACGGCTCTGCCTCTGCCTCTGCTTCTGATAACGGTTCTGCCTCTATTATATTCGCTTCCTCTGCCTGTCTCTCTCTTTGCTTCCTCGTTTGCCATCAATGACAACATTTCCAACAATTCATTGCTAGTATTCAGAGGAGAGCCACTACCTCATCAAATTCACCTCCTCAAGAAGGCGACAATGGTGAATGTTCAAGGTATAAATTTTCCTTTAATCAAATTGCTTTTGATTATGATAAACATGGTAAATATTCACATAAGATATATAAAAGAACTTGCACATGTTCCTTTTGTGGTTTGAATAATCATAATGTTTATAAATGTTGGAAGAAGATATCCATGCACATTGAAACTTTCTAAATAAATGAGGCAAAAATTCAAAGGCCCATTGGACAAGGAAAATGATGTTGAAAATAACATGCAATTGTTTATTACTCATTGCCATAAGAAAGGTCACCTTGTGGACAAGTGTTGGACTTTGTATCCAACAATTCATCCACAACATTTGAAGAAGGTGGAAAGAGATAACGACAAGAATGGAAAAGAGGATTCCATAATCGATGAGGGTCAAGATGATTCACATGATGAAGTGCAGCTAAAAGAAGCGCCATTGAAATGGTTTGCTAACAGATGGTTAGATTTCTTATCCAATTAAGGCCTTGCATATATTTTGATGTTTCATGAATTTCTTTGCAAATTCAAAGTATGGTGCATGTTGCATGAAGCAAGATGTTGAAAGTAGAGTTATGTTGACACACTTAAATGCAACAAATATGGAAATTTGTACATGAGCTATTATTTGACTTGAGAATCAGTTGTTTGAAGAGGCATGTTTTGTCGACTTGTGTTTGGTTGATGGTTTTGTACACCAATATGTAAGAGTACATGGAGATATTCACATGATGTGAATTTTTTTTCTTTGAAGGAGAAAAATGATATGTCAGCGAGCTATGTTTCTTGCATGATATGTTTTTCAATTTGATGGTTTTGTTTGTGACAAGACGTCACAATATTTTGGGAAGGTCCACTATTGAGCGAGAGCCTCATGATTACAACCTAATCATGAGAATCAAATGGGAGTGCATCCTTATTTTGAAAACAAATAGGATTCTAAGCTACCTAGGACTCAAACCATTATTTTTAAATTTGAAATATCATGGTGTGTTGTTTCAATGCATGAATCCACAACCCTAACATAAATTGTTTTATTCCTTTTTTGCAGGATTTAGTTGGTTATATTAAAAGTCAGTTGAATTTAAAATTCTTGGCTTAGTGGCATGAACCAAACATATTGTACATATTAAATGAGGAATTTCTCTCTCCCAATAATTTCTAAATCACCCATATCACCAAGAAAACATGTTTTAAAAGAACATACTTTGGTATGGGAAAGACCTTAGGTTTCAAATATTATAAGAAGGTTTTTGATATGGTTGAGAGAATGTGGAAAATAGAATCCATAAAAAAATTATTTTTCAAAACTTATTACTTTCAAAGTATCAACAAGGAACATGTACAAGGGTGTTCAATGAATTAACGCTATTTATTTAAATTCCATGATGTATATCTTACTCATAATTTTAACAAATTATTAAATAATGATCTAGATTGGATAATTATATTATTTTTCATATGTTTTGATGCTTATAGAGTGAAAAACTGTAAGAATCAACTTGTAGGGTCATTTTAATGGTGGGTGGAGAATTGGGGTCTAAAACCTTTTGGAATTATTTGAGTCATTAAATGACATTTCTAGGGGTCAAACGATTATCCCATGTGCCGAAATCTTAACCATTATTCTACACTTAAAGACATATCCAATGGTGCAAGAAAAACATCAAACGAATTTCATTCAAAATTTATGCCTTTAGTAAGTTGACCTATCATGTTGACCACCATGGTACGACATAATGACATTTTATGGTACTCGTATGGCTAGCTACGTAGCAAATTTTAAGAAAGGCTCTAAAAAGGTCTGTAATCACCAGAACCTGGGTGTGGTTGGCCAGTCGATCTTACTTCTATTTGGCTATCCTTTATGTAAATACTGACACATAAGAGGAATAAGTTCATTTTTTGTGTTTTATTGTATTTTTGAGATATAGTTGTCCCAAAACAGAGAGTGAAGTTAGAGAGAAAAATAACAAAGTTGGTTTTACTTGGTGCTCATACTAGAGTCTTCGCTAACTCTAGAGAGATTACCTCTTTCTTTTTAATTACATAGCCTCCATGCAGAAAAGAGTGAGCATGTTTACATTTTAGTGTTGTTTTTCTCCATAGGATTTCCTAGGGAAAAAAGTCTAGAGCATCATTACTTTCAGTTTGCTTGTCTCATATAAGGATTTCTAAATAATTTAACGCACTTGTCTGGGAATGTATGTATGTGTGTGTTTCATTATGTTCTCCATTTCTTATGTTGTGTTTCATTATGTTTTATATTTCTTACATTTCTGCCCTCCTATTTTTCTTTCCAATCAAGGTTTATAAAATAACATGAGAAGCAACATGAGACTTGGAACAATCATGTTCATTATCTATATGGAAGGCAAGAAGGATTATATCCCCTTAATCTTAAGCTTATGTAGTTTGTCAATTTTTATCATATATTTTTTGGTAAGGGTAAATGTTTTTTATCTATAGTACAAGTCATGAGTTCCCCAATTTTACCTTATGTAAAGCATGATTCTAGGATTACTACAATTTGTACTTGGTTTTCTATTGTGATGATGCCCTGTCTCAATCACTTGGCCATCTGTCGATGCATAGTTAAATCTTTATAACAATACCTCAAGTAAAATTTATCTAATTGTATTATGTGAAATTATGTAAAAGTTGGTATACTATTTTCCATAAAATTGGGTTGAGTTTATCATATATTTCAATGAAAATTGATTAAATATGTTTTCTTTAAAAGGATCTAACAATTTTGTTAAGGTATGAATTTGCAATTTTGTGTGGCTCTCTATCAACCTTCACTTCCTCATTTCTAGAAAAAATCTACTTGCTCATTCGTATACCCACTTTCTATTCAAATGCATGAGTTTTGAACTCTTGGTAACTATGTTTTTCCACGTAGGAAAATTATGTCACATTTTATACTAACTCTAAATATTATTTTGAAGTTTGGATTACTGTTATTCTTTTATATAATTTAACATTAGATATAAGTTTAAATTGAAAGCTACTTAGATGAAATATAGCTTAGATATGGCATTTGCAAATTATTATCTATTTATTGAACTAAGGACATAATTATTACACATGTTTAATTTACATTCAAATGCTTCTTTGATTTATCTCCTATAGCTTATTGTAATGCTAGATATATAATTTAAGTTGAAGGCCCATGAGATAAATATGACTAATATGTGACATTTGTATTGAATCATCTATTTTTTGTGTTATATGAACATACTTGGTACGCATATCTATTTGCATTACTAATATGTCATGCTTCTTAAATTTATCTTTTATAAATGATCGAAGCATCCCTTTTTAATCTATCCCTTTTGACTTCGGATATGTGGGCAGTACTCATCCGAATATTTTTCTATCATAAAGCAGTGAGTAAAATTGTATTCCATTTGTGTCAATGTTAAGGTTAAGCACATGGATTAAAGTTTTATATAAGATACATTGCCACTGTGTACATTTATATCTAAAGAGTCCAAAACCTCATTCAAGACCATATGTTTTGTTGGTGTAGTTTGATTGGTTATATTGCATTGCTTTTGCAGTTGTTGCTATAGGCCTCACCATCTAGTGATTTTAGGTAAAAAAAATTATTTACATGGAATTTTTAAGTATCCTAGAATGTTTATTATTTATCACTACTAGCCTTGGTGATTTAGTTGTTTGTTTTGATGCTACTTGGTTACCCATATTTAATAGTTGTTCATGTTTAATTCATTGTTAAGGCTTTTTATTGGCCTATCAGGATGTATTTTTCTCAAATCCATAATGGCTAAAGAATGAAATTTATCTATGAAAAAGAGAGGTCATATGGAAAACAAATTGTTTGCAAGTGTTCTTTTGAACCCATAGAACTTGCAACCCCAATATGGATACAATACTAAGTAATAAATTGCCTCCTCATCTAACTTAGCCAAGGATTTGAAATACTATATTTGAGTTGGCTAGCTCCATTTCAAGATATTATAATGTTAGATTATTATTTCTATAGATTTTGATTATGGTAGTAAAATGTTACAAAAAAACCGGAAACTACAAATAATATTATTCTAGATATATGTAAAAAGGACATGGTAGAGAAAATCAAACAATATTAAACTTTTCATAAATAGTTTAGATATAAATACATTTTCTAATTTTGATTGTGAATTCCAAGGCTTAAAGCAATAATTTTTCTAATAATTTTTTTTTAATTAATAAATAAAAAATAATCATTTTCAATCAAAATCACATCCAACATATAATAAAAATAATAAAAACAATTTAAAACTTCATACACTATGACATTACTATGGCAAAGAGCATAAAAATATACAAGCAAAAAATCCTTTTATATAATAATGGAGAGCTTCAAATATACAAGAAAAAAAATCTTTCAGCCTTCTTGTATGCCAGAGAAAGAGTTGCTCAAACAATCATATTTTAAACAATTTTAAAACTTGGAGAAAATCATCTGTTTTTGAATTTCAATTATATAAAAAATTAGTCAAATATTTCAAATCTTTTTTTTGGCTAGTTGCAGAGTGTAGGTGCAGTTCTAGCTAGAGAGAGACTTCAAGAAGAGGTTTCAAGACAAAACAGGTTTCCAACATTCCAGTCAAGAAGGGAGGCAAATATTTCCAACAAAAGAGGCAAGAACAAGTTCCCTAGTGGTAGTGCTATGCAACCCAGTTAGTCAGTGCATGTTGCATGCAAGAGTGCGAGTAGCTGGTAGTCTCCAAAGAGAGTTTATAGAGGTATAACGAGTTTCCCAAAAGCAGTACTACACATTTTATTAGGTAGGACTGCATCTAGCATGGAGAAAATCATCTGTTTTTGAATTCCAATTATATAAAAAATTAGTCAAATATTTCAAATCTGTTTTTTGGCTAGTTGCAGAGTGTAGGTGCAGTTCTAGCTAGAGAGAGACTCCAAGAAAGGGTTTCAAGACAACAGGTTTCCAACATTCCAGTCAAGAAGGGAGGCAAATATTTCCAACAAAAGAGGCAAGAACAAGTTCCCTAGTGGTAGTGCTATGCAACCCAGTTAGTTAGTGCATGTTGCAAGCAAGAGTGCGAGTAGCTGGGAGTCTCCAAAGAGAGTTTCTAGAGGTAGAACAAGTTTCCCAAAAGTAGTACTACACATTTTATTAGGTAGGACTGCATCTAGCATGGAGAAAATCATCTGTTTTTGAATTTCAATTATATAAAAAATTAGTCAAATATTTTAAATCTGTTTTTTGGCTAGTTGTAGAGTGTAGGTGCAGTTGTAAGACAGAGCAGGTTTCAAGACAGAGCAGGTTTCCAACATTCCAGTCAAGAAGGGAAGCAAATATTTCCTATAGATGTTTTGCCCTTATTACCGTGGTGTTTCTTAACCTCCTGCTATGGGTGCTACTAATGATCCTGCTGGTGGTTCTTAGTAAAAGTTAAAACTCAGAACTATGACGCTGTAATGTTTAGCATTTAAATTTTAAAATTTTAATACAAAACAGTGACAAATTCAATGTAATTCACATATAAGATGATGTTGCACTTTAAATTACAATTTTTTTTAAACAAATCTCATGAAAAATTGTAAATTTGATTTTTCCATGTCAAAATTGAAAATAAGGTCGGTTCCAAAGAAAAGCACACACAATGTCACACAGATTTAGTGGTTAATGAGAAACCCAGCACGCACAATGTCACACAGATTTAGCGGCTAACGAGAAACCCGCACAACGAACTTACAAACTGTCATATCAGAATTTTGAAATTTTCAGAAAACTTAAAAGTTAAAAGGGATACAAATCGGTGTAAGTCCCAATTGAGCTCATTTCCCTTCCACAAGCTCCCGTAGAAAAAATTCACAACTACATACTTGGAATCATCAGTGGTAGAGTTTAAAAATTTAAACTTTAATGCAGCAATGGAGAGGGATACCAGATAACTTGATAACTGACAACCCATTCAATAAAAAAATTAGAAATACAGAGTGAGGAGCAGTTTCAGACGGTTGACACAGAGTGAGCAGATTGATTAGAATTTCAGAGTTCACAGCCATAGAACAAGAAAAATTTTAAAATTAAAATTCGATGGAGTGCAGCTACACACATGATTATATTAAAATAGCTTGCTCGAAGCTTTATCTAACTTCCAAGCCTTTAAAAAAATTTCAGAAACTGAGAAATGAGAAATCGATTCAACTTGCAATTGTCGAATAATCATAAAAATTTAAATTTAAAACTAAAAGCAGCAATGTAAATATAAATTTATAAGACGTATCACAATATCTTTCATACACAATTTTGAATTATATTTAAAAAAATTCGACATTCGACATTCTAAAAAAATTGAAAGAGCCGAGAATTTTCGTAACATACACGAGAAGTTCTAACTGCGCGGAGAGTAACATACACAGAGTCGATGAGCGTGGACGGTAGGAGCACCAGCACGGCCGGGAGCAGCAGCAGCGCCAACAGAGCGAAAACAGACAACGTGCGAACAACGAAAACTGTAAACCATTAACCTCCACGGGCGATTTATTTATAGAAAATAGTTCAGCCGAACTATTTTAAAAGTAAAAGTTCGGCCGAACTTTTATAGCCGTTCGGCCGAACTTTCGTTGCCAGTTTTCCAATCTTCGGCGAAAATTCTGTTTTCCCGCGCCGTCAGTGTGCCGTTAATTCAAACGGAATCACGAGTTTGGCCGAACTTTATAAAAAAGTTTGGCCGAACTATTGTTGAAAAAAAATTTCGGCCCCCGATTCTCACAAAAGTGTAACCCAGCTTCACGCTTCCACCCAGATCTATTTGGGTGTATGTTGCATCCCTAGGTTTAGCAGGGTTGTTGATGGTGGAATGGGAAAATTTTATCATTCTGCTAGTCGAGAATAATGTGCACATTAAGGACAACATTCTAGATATGTTGTGTTGGACAAGAAATCCACACATAAGTTGTTTTGTTGCGAAACTTGGATATAGACCTTGGTTTGAAGATGCTTTTAGGGAACAATAATAGTGGTTGTGGAAAGTAGTTTGGGGAGTACAAGACCCCCTAAAAAATAAACTTATTTCTTAGTTGGCCCTCAATTGTGAATCACACACCTCAATTAAAACTGATACCTTATTAAGGAATATGCATTTATTTATGAAATGCAAATATATTTCCAAGGTTTGCAAGATTATGTGGAATTCTTTCAAGCCAAAAGTGTGTTAAGAAAGTTCCCCCATTTATTATGCCTTTCGTGCCTTGTGGGTTGACAAGCAAGTGAACTCTTTTGGCGTCTTGCCATGCTTATTAATATCATGCATATGGAGAGCCAAAAATATCATTGTGTTTCAAAATAATTTCACACCTCTAGAAGTGTGCAAAATCAAGGTGGAAACATTAGCTAGAAAACTTAAATCGAACCTAAAGCCACTCAAACATAGAAATCTGATTATGCGAGTGTTACATTACGACAAGCCTTACGGGTATTTTGATGGCATCAGTGAGGGACAACCCCCTCACTGTGGCATGGGGTTTGTCCTTTATTTTAGTCACTATCACTTCATTTATTGATGTTATGCACTAGGTTGGGGATCAAAAAATAAAGTTGAATTTTCAATTCTATGGTACCTGTTGGAATTTGCAAGAAAAGAAGGTGTTTCTAGATTACAGGTGTTGGGAGATTTTTAATTTGTCATAAATTGGGAAATTCAAAAGATGGAGTTCTCCAATATCAGTATCAATAATTTGTTTTGTGATATTCACAATTTTCCAAGCTCTTTTAAACGAGTCCTATTTTGTCACATTCTTCATGAGCTAAACTTGGAAGAAGATGGTCTCTCCATGTAATCCCTTGTGCTCCTAGTTTTTTAGTTGGGGTTTACAAGTTTACAAATGGGTAGAGGTTGAACCATTGGAACCCAATATCTCTTTCTAACGATCCTCTATGAATCCCATTTTCTTTGTTTTTTTTAGCCAATGAATTGCAAGCTATACAATGTTAGTGGTTTTTAAAAATCTTGAAAAACTTTTGATCTCTTAATATATTTTTTTCGTATGTAGTTATAAATTATATATTTGATGTCTGCAATTTCAGTTAGTGGATAACTATCGTATATAGTTTCTCTCATAAATATATATACAATTATTTTCTTTGAAAAAACATCATACACTAAAAAGGTGAATGATTTGGTGACAATTTCATTAATATAGTGAAATTTGATATGAAAGAGAATTGCATATGCCAAGTGAATTGCATATCCAACAATCCATTGAATTTAATATGCAAATGAATTACATAAAAATAGATTAACATTTTCCATTAGAAAGACAATTTGTCATTTCATCCAACGTACTCTACCACTCTTTCTCTTTCAACACTGTTTAATAATTGCAACAACTAATTATGTCATTCAATACTAATACATATATTCCTAGTATAAATAGATTTGTTAAGGTTATATTAGAGCCGAGGATATATTTTCATAGCATTGTTGTATTAAACATTCAAATGAGTTGAGTTGTTAAAATCAAAACAAAATAGATACCAAATCGAGGAAAAGATGACATGAAATCCAACAAGACACACCAAATGAGAAAGACTAAGTGAAATCATAAATTAAACAAACATATTTTTAAGTGTACCCAATATTAAAAACTACAATTTCCCCTAAAGGTGCAAAGTACACCGAAGGAATGGAACATTTGGAAGATCAATTTTCCATGAACAGAGCTTGCCACTACTGAATGCATGTGCTAAATAGCTTCCAAAATCTCCAATGCAAGCATCATTAATCGTTTCTTTGAATGAACCTAAATTTCTTATTGATAAAAATATGTAGCTAAATTTATGTATTTGTAAATACATGGATTCAAACATTTTTGTTAATATTTTTCAAAACATTGTTTGATAAATTATATACCACAATGAGTATATAACAATACCAACATCTATTATATTTGAACAATATACAAATAGAAACCACAACACAATGTGATCTACGCACCAACTCGACCATCCATTTACAATAGTTAAAAGTATTTTCTCCCAAAGAAAAAAAAATAAGAATAAGGCCAAATTCAAGGGCCTAGCTTTAGTATTTTGCATGATCCAATTCACAACTTGAAGTACGCTCAAATATAAGTTCTTATGTATATACTCTCATTTGAAAACTCATAGCCTCGTTACATCATAAATGACTTTATTTGAGTTTTGCATCTAGTGTTGTCATATTTCTATGTTTTTTTTTTTTTTTTTGAGGTCTTCTTCATGTTCCTATTTCTACAAATTACATAAAGGTCATCTCTTCCATACTGACTTGGAAAACATTTCTTTCGGTAATAAAATTATTTAAAATTTATAAATTAAATTTCTTATAACTTATAATGTTTTTTTTTTTTTCTAAGTAAAACTATTCTATTAACAGAGAAAAATATTTACAGCAGGCCAAACCCTGAACATTGCCCTATGCAGTGGCATTTGAACAAAAAACTCCTGAGAAACACTGCCCTGTAGTAGGGAAACCAGTGAAGAGCAGTATTCATGAAAAAATCCCTCGCAGGGGAGATATAAATATCAGTTTTTGGATCACAAAGCTGATAACAAACTGAAAGGTAGGCAAAACATTGACATAACAAGTTGATAACATAGACATTAAGACAAACAAGGACAGGCCCAGAAGTAAGGGCCGAGCCAGTGCACAAAAATCAGTAGGAGAGGGTGGAACTACTCATCGGGGGCTTCTTCAACGACCCTGCACCATAATTCATCAGGGTTCCCATCGGCATCTTACAGGTCTGCAATTGAATGGATCACCTTCCCGGCTGAAGAAGGAACCATCCCTTCGCTCACGAGATCAGCAGTGTTCCGCTCCGAGCTCATAAGACCACCAACAGTCTGCACCTCGCTCGCTTGACCACCAGCTTTCAGCATCCCGCTTGCTTGGCCATCAGGCTAAAAAATTTCCATCATCTGCCCCTGTTGGGCAGAGCTGCCAATTCCCTGCAAATTCAAATTATCATTGTGCAACGACCCTTCCCACATGCCAGAGGACGACACTAGGCCAGAAATGGGATCCACGCTCTGAGGTTCTTCATGAAAGGCCACCGTGATGGAGGCGGTGACCCGTGGACGGCTGAGAGAACAAATGAAGGAGAAATGCACAGTGTGAGTCTGTGCAGGGGGAGGAGAAGGAATGGGGGAGCCCAGGCAGCGACCAGAGCGAATCCTACGACCACAAGGAGCTCTTGATTGACTGTTCTCATGAGAAGAAGAAGACGAGGAGGTGCTAGGAGCGGGAGAAGGACGTCGCAGTCGGCCACGAGAGGAACCTCTGCAACATCGCATTCGATGCCGGAGGTGCGGCATGAGGACAGACTCAATGGGGGTATCAGGATGAGGAGGAATAGCCTGCCTAGGGGCGGAGACCAACGCGTGAGGGTGCAACGAGAAAGACGCGAGCATACAATTACCAGTGAGAGAGAGGTGAAAACTGTTACCGAGATCAAGACAGCAGTTCAAACTGCTTCTCTTGCCAGTGGAAGTGCGCTTGCAAGAGATACTGGCATCCGGAGAACAACTCTGTGCAAAAGGCATGGGAACATCCTCCATATCAATGAAACTCTCCATAATATCTCCAGAGTACTGAAGAATCCAGAGCCCAGGACCTGCATTAAATTGACCAGAGGGCCGAATCATAGCGCAGTGCTTCGAATCGTTTCGAGAGTCGAACATGGGATTGTTACCAGTGCCAGGCATAAATGCCATAACACACCAAACAGCCAAAATTAAATTTCCTTCGTCCTTGAGCTCATGGGGTGGCAGGTGTCGCACCATCTTGCTCCACCCCCATCCCATCAACTTAAATGCTCGCCTCTCCACCCGCATCCGGGGTATAACTTATAATGTTAATAGTACCAAAAAAAAAATTAAAATTATAAATTAAAATTATTAAAATTAATAATATTTGTGTTTATATATATATATATATATATATATATATATATATATATATATTATTATTATTGGTTTATTTTTTATTTGTTGGTTTAATTTTAGTTTTTATTTTAACCTTTGATTTATTTTTTATCTTATTTTGTTATTTTTAAAGTTTGTTTTTAATTATATTGATTTGGATTAATAATATTTTCTATGATATAGTTAAAAAGGATAAAATTTGTAGTTATTCATATTTTCTTAACATTCAATTTTATTATTTTTTGGTAACTATTATGTCACTGACCGTTTCACATCTATATATATTTATGTGTTTGAGTACACTCAATCATCATTCTCTTGATGATGAATTATACTTAGTAGTTCTAATCTTGTGGACTCTTTAAATTTTAATGTGATTTTTAGAAAGATTTTTATTAAAAAATATTAATAATGTTTATTATTAATACATATTTAAGATAAATATACACAATTACTTCATTAAATTTGATAATCATTGTATTTAATAAAAATATTTGAATATTTTTTTTGAAAAAATATATGATAATTTTTATACTCGTTTAAACGTTTATCACATATATTGAATAATTGTTTATAATAACATTAAATGATAATCGTGTTTAAATAATCTAAAACTATATAGGCAAACCATATTTGTCAAAGCAAGAAACAACAAGAAACCAAATGCACTTTTATTTTTCCAAGAAAAGGGACCATGGGAAAAAAATCAGTGCAGAATGTGTGACCGATGAAAAAAAAGGGACTGTGTACCAAACTGAAGTCTGCGTTGTCCACAAGAACCTTCACATCACACTAGAGTCACATATCGTACACTGGAAAAAGATTTAACCCAGTCTTCTTAAATTGCAAACAATAATAAGAATAAATTACAGAATTACAACAGTAAATATTACACAACAAAAAATTACTGAATGGATGTATCTGTCGAGCACTCAAATATCAACAATAAATTTATTAATGGTGCTCATTCTCAACCAAAAATTAATTAATGGCGCTCATTCAAATCAATGACTGACAGTCCTGTTTTCAGTTGTCTGCGTCGCGCAATCTCAACATCATCATAAAATCCCCAATTAATCCAACACACATCAATGGAGTCTGAGAGTACAAATCTTGAGGACATTTTTCTTACCAGATTATTAATCCATACAAACACTCTCCTCTTCTCATAGAGTAGTGGGTGGGTCAATCGCCATCACCATTTCCTTCACCCTCACCAACAAAAATACCGTCTAATATCAATTACACATGGTCAAAAATGGTTGGAGGGAGAAGAATTGTGGAATTGTGATTGACTTGAATTTTTCTGGCCAAATTCATCATAGGAACATTTTCCATATAATTATGAAATTGAAAAACCAAAAAACAAAATGTATAGTATGAATGAAAAACCAAAAACCAAAATGTATAATATGACACATTCATGTATATTATAATTTTTAAATTGCTGATTAAATTTTATGAAAGGATAATACACAAAGCTAGGATTTGATATAAATCTCGACTTTTCACTTTAAAGAATCACTTATTGAAATCATCCATTTATTTTTTTAAATAAAATTAAAATTGTAAAAATCCAAATATGGTGTTGTAATAGCCAGGTACTATGGAGAGTATAACAAAATTAAATTAATACACATTATATCTTAATATATAATAGGACAAGATTAATATACACATACTACGTTTCTATTGTGAAATAGGGCATTGGAAAAGGACAAAAGAGGGGTGGGAAGAAATAATACTTATTTTTTGTTCTTCTGGAAATGTGGAAACAAAAAAGCATTTCATTTTAGAATGCGAAGCCTTCAAAGACAATAGGGAAAGTTATGCAGATATTCTAGCAGCTAGCTCTTGGTAAAATCTATTCAATGAGAGATTTGCCCAGAAGTTGGGAGAATTTACTATGAAGCTTCGCAAAACAGAAAATCATTTCATTTTAGAATGCGAAGCCTTCAAAGACAACAAGGAAAGTTATGCAGATATTCTGTCAGCTAGTTCTTGGGAAAATCTATTTAGCTAGGGGTTTATCAAAAAGTTGGAAGCATTTATTGTGAAGCTTCACACGAAAAGAGTTGAATTCAACAATCAGATGAAAAAGAAATCTGTCCCATAATCTATTTCAGGACAAGATCAATACACAAACATTATGTCGTAGTAGATAGTAGATGAAAGTAGATAGAGAATATAGTTGGTATGAAGCCAAAGAACATCATTGCGATGGAGGAGGAAGTAACAAATGGTTGGCTCCTAACTCAGAAGGTCCTGGTTGTCCTTCCCCACAGTACTGTCCTCAAGAAGAGAGACTAAAGAGCAGCAGTTTGTGATGTGTAGATAGCAAGAGAAGAGGCTCCTAACTTAGGAGGTCCTACTTGTCCTTCCTCACAGTTCTACTCCAACAACACTACCATTGCACCAAAGCATAAACTGAAATTAAAGAGCAGCAGTTTGTGATGTGTAGATAGCAAGAGAAGAGGCTCCTAACTTAGGAGGTTGTGGTTGTCCTTCCTCACAGTTCTACTCCAACAGCAATACCATTGCACCAAAGCATAAACTGAAATTCAAGGAATGTAAAAGGATGATTTTTAGTTACGATTCATAACTTGATAGAAAGAGCATTTAACTTAAATCCGTGGTTGTCATTTCATATGAAAATTAGATTTTAAACCAAAATCATCAAAAAATCATATAGCAATCATAACACATCTAAGTAATTGAATCATAAAACTAAAAAAAGAAATATTGAATCAAAACTATGCTAATTTATACAAAATTTAACCAAAGTGTACTTAGCTTGGTACGGGGGCCCTCCACCCTTGCCTTGTACACTTGAAAAACTCTTCAGCTACAGCAAACTTAATAAAGCATCCACATCATGAACAACAAATAGAACAATAGAATTGGTTATTCAAATATTCTCAAGTCTCCAATAGTCTCAATACAAAATTACATACATTCTCCATATCTGAATGGTCCATAAACTATGTTTAAATAGGCAAATCATAAACAAATTTTTTTATAATGTATCTAACAATCTTATCAATCTTAATCCCATCCATATAGGTCAAAATCATCCATTCTGGTTCACAAAATCAGGAAAAATCCCACAAAATAATAAATTTGCCCCTTTTTACTAGGGATTCCTGAATGACAGGTCAAGTTTGACTAGTGTTGACCGGGCATGTGTTTCTCCATCTATGGTTCCCAATATTTCCAAATATGTTCTGAGATCTCGCTCAGGTGTCTTGCACATATAACTTTAATGGAGCTATTATGGAATTTTTAATGCAGTAAAAAATTACTCTTAAAACCCAATTTTTACAAAAAAATCCAAAAATTGAACAACTTAATTTAGTTACTTGAATATGAAAAATAGGAATAAAATGATGCATATATAGGTGAAATAGGATGGAATAGGGTGGTAAATAAATGGATTTAGGATAAGAAAAATTGACCAAAATTGAGGGCCAACACATGGTCTCTATATGTTTTATTTAGTGACTCGTAGTTCTATGTATGAATGGAAAGAGATGATAGATTAGGACAAGATTTCCATGTGAGAAGAATTGATCCTATGTGAGCAAGTGCAAAATGACTATTACAGTCAAGTAGGGCGCAATAGATGATAACATTTTCTCAAATACAAGAGCCACTATAATTGCAGGTCGTTTAAGACTAAGGTCAGAGTATTCTGAGTGGTATTTTTTGTAAACATTCTATATCAAAATATCAAACCAAATATTCTGATCAGTGAATGCAACCTAATATGTAGATTGTAAAGAGAATACAAATCGAAGATACTTTAATTATGTACATTGTAAAGAGAATACAAATCAAAGATACTTTAATTTGTAATTTCTTAGCAATGAACCTTTGCAATAGCATGTATGGTCTTTAAAATCCTCACGTCCAACCTAACTTGTAATCAAACCCTTTCTCAATCATTATCCTTAGATTAAAACAATTTTCCATTTCTACATAGTATTTTTTTCTACAATATTTTTATTTATTTGTCTATTATACCTTCCAACCCTAACTCTTAATTGTGTGAAACAAATTCACAATATTATCCTTTGATAAAATAGATTTTCCTTTTATTCTTTTTGTCTGCTATATTTTTTATTTATTTTCCCGTTATACCCTCAAACCCTAACACTAAACTATATGAAACAAATTCACAATCAACATTTCTTTTTGGTGTAAAACCCAATTCAAAATTACGCAACTAAAATATAGGGAAGTAGCAGTCACAGATTAATTAACATAAGGGAATTAGACAAATAGACCTGATTCCTAGTGCTCTTCCACCAAATCGATTTGGAACCTTAATGTAAACTAATTTTTTTTTTGTTTCGAAGAGACAGAGCGTCACGCCTACAACTTTTAAGTTGTTATTATACTATGGTGTTTTTTCTGGCCTATGGTGCCAACCTAAGATGGGGCAATAAAGAAAAATTCAGGAGAAAATGGACACTGCAGTTCAACTCCAACTCCGACAAAATAGACACTGCAGTTCATCTCTGAAAAAGAAAAGAGTTTTTTCTAAATGACTTTTCAAGGGTTCCGAGTGCTAGCATTTAGGGACTACACACAGAGTACATTTCAATATGTATATCTGCTTATAACAATCCATGAGTTAAAAAAATTTAAAAAAACACTTAGGGGTGGTGGCGTAGTTGGTTAGCACACAAGTCTCATTACTAATGGGGAATTTTGAGTTCATTTATACAAGTTATTTTTACTGCTAATCAAGAAACTCAAATGTACGACATTCTAGTGTTTTAAACGTTAGCCTCCCCTTTCAATATAGGTTCTAGTTTAGTGCCCAGCAGGGAATTCAACAGCATTTATGGGCCTACAGAGTTTCAAACTTTATTTTCCTTAGGTTTATGTATAGACATTTTCAAATATTAACAATAAAGAAGTTGGAATTTCTTCAAGGTATTTTATGTTGTTCTAAACCTTACTCTTCGGCTTCTGTTTTCCATAATTTTCAAGGAATTCAATACTATCTACCGACATCTGGCGTTTTAAAGTTTACTCTATCCTTTGTCTTTAGGTAGGTTTATGCACAAAATTTTCAAAATCTTAGTGGTAAAGGAGTTGGAATTTCTTCCAAGTATTTTCTATTGTTCTCTGTAGATGGTGGCATGGCTTGAAGGCATGTTTGTAACACACATAAACTGTTTAGAAGCATCATTGCAGAATTTATTGCAGACTAAAAGTAGAGAAAACCATACATCATTACAGCTTTAGCACTGCCACTTCCAAGTATTTTACACAAGGTCCAAAGTCATAGCAATCATTATAATAATCAATTATAAAGTGAAGTGTGAACAATTCCAAACGATTAATACCGTGTATTTAGAAAGAATATTACACCTTCAATATTCTAACTAAATTCCAAGCACTGTAACAATACCGAGTAATTATGGTGGGCACATTGTGAAGCTAATGATTCATTTTCCATTTTATACAATCTCTAATCATGATGATTTGGAAGTGTTCTAGAGCTATTCTATTATGTTCATCATAGATTTGATATATGGGAGGCCATATAGACTCAACAACGCTGGTAGAAATATAAGGTCATACAAGAACCTCAAGGTACATTCATAAGTAGTAGACCTCGAATATTTCTGACCATGCAAAGCAAAGTACAAGCACAACAACATATTTTGTAAGTGGAAGTCCAGAGAAGACGAAGCCCTCCATGGTTGTAATTTCTTTTTGAGCATTGTTCTTGGTCTCCTTTACTCACAGATAATTCATGGAGCATGGGTGATGTGGACACACAACTCGACTGCCAGACCAACGAAATTAGAGTTTTGCATTTAACTGAATACATAGTAGCCCCATGAACCCATGATAACCAGTACAATCATTACTCAGTAGAAGTAAAACAATTGTTGTTGAAATCCATAAACTGCAGATAATGACTAAGGAAAACAATAAACAAAGGCCCGAGTGCAACTGTTATTGCTTAAAGAAAATATAGAACACATAATATGAGAAATATGAAACATTTTAAAGAATCTAAAACTCTGCAAGAAAATCCTTTGCAGCTTTCGTTGCGTTGAGAAAAATATCAAAGTATTTGTTCAAGGGTGTGTCATATGTATGCAGTTCTGGTGCTTGAATTTCTCCATTCTCATATGTTTTGAGATCAACAACTTTGGAGTGAGCACCATGACCCCTTTCAACAAATTGGAGATGACACAATGCATTAAGAGAATCCATTGTAGTTTTTCTTTGAGTTGTGCTGTAGATGGATTTCCAAAGTGATCCCAAAAATTGGTGGAAGAGATAAAGGAGGGCTCAATTCCATCCTGGAATCCATAAGATCAGCGGCAATAGCAGGCGCCTCCTGTCGAGCACCTGTGTTAAGGTCATCCACGCCTATAAGAAAAATTGTGGGAAATAATGGCAGAAGACCTACTAGAACATCAAACAGTGAACCATGATGGTAAACCCTCAGAAGACGGTAGCCATGCATCTGATTTTCATTCCTCTAACAACATTGTATCAACCGAAGCATTTATGCCACCAAATTCAGAAGCCGAGGAGGAAATTTCAGCAGGAAAAGTAATTCCCAGTGAAAACGATGATAAGCCTGCCGTTGGCACCAATCACAATCGTGGGTGATGGAATCCATAATTTCCACTTTGGGATCCTAGTTATCAGTTTGGAAGTTTACCAACACTTGCGAGCTTTGGTCTAATGGAAAACCTCTACATGGTATCAGAGCCTGGACCGAGGTTTGATTCCTCGAGCTGCGTTTGAGGGGTGTATTGATTCTTCGAGTTGCATTTGAGGGGAAATGTTGGAGTAATCACTGCACCTCTATGGAATCCATAATTTCCACTTGGGGATGCTAGTTACTGGTTTGGAAGTTTACCAACACTTTCAAGTTTTGGTGTAAAGGACACCAAAACTTGCAAGTGTTGGTAAACTTCCAAACCAGTAACTAGGATCCCCAAGTGAAAATTATGGATTCCATAGAAGTGCGGTTATTACTCCAACAAATCGTAATCCAAAGAGATTCTTCTGTTCAACTAAGACATTGCACTTTGTTGTTGTGTCAACATTTTCACCAAAAATGGTTGGGAAATTATTTCTCCGTAGATTTGAGATGCATGGTTTTAACCTGCAGAAAAAGAGAAGAGCAACCATGAGGAAGTGATAATTAGTCTAACATGAAGAAAACTAGAAGAGTAGCCATGAGTGATTAGTGTACTAGACAGAGACTAGACTGGAACCACTACATGTGTTGTAAAAATTTAAAAGAAAAAACTACGAAAAATAGAGCTAGAAGATTGGTTGGACTGAACAGTGTTTACCAAACCTATTCATAAAGAAAAACTCCTTCGGCATAATTAATGATGCTCATCGTCCCCAATTCTTCTCTTACAACTTCACTGATTATTACTATCCATAATAAATAATAAATTAATTAATGATGCTCATTCTTATTACTATTACCAACAATCCCCTTGCCATTAAAATCAATGACTGACAATCCTACTTTCAGTTGTCTGCATCCACAATCTCAACATCATCATAAAAATCCCCAATTAATCCAACAGACATCAATGGAGTTTGAGAGTACAAATCTTGAGGAAATGTTTTCTTACCAAACCTACCGGGATTATTAATCCATAAAAACTCTCTCCTCTCCTCATCCAGATGAGACACAAATTTCTGAGCTTGAACGACCTTTTTGTGGAATTTCATTTTCATGTATCCCTCTGATAAATTTCTAGATGATATATCAAGCTTCTAAATTCACCAGTTCTGCGAATTGGAGGGGAATGCCTTGTGTAAAGTGATTATGAGATAGAGTTGGAGACTGTAAACTGTTAATATCGCTCATTTCAGTGAGGATGTGATCGCTAAGATTGTTTCTCAACAGATCCAAAAGAGTCACAGTGGAGAAAATGCATTTATAAGACGTTTCCTGACCATTGACTATCCAGAGCCTCTGAATACTCTTTTTTCTCACAGACGGAAGGAGGAATCCGACCGTCGAGTATATTCGCTGCTAAAGATAAGAAATTGAACTATGCAACATCATGCAGATTTATGAAAGCACTAGACCTGTAAGGTTATTAACTGTGAGATCAAGTACCGATGGGAAGCCACTAGACCTGTCAAGTTATTAACTGTCAGATCAAGTACCAACTGGAAGCCTAAGATAAAGTAGTGGGTGACGGTCAATCGCCATAACCATTGATCTGTCATCCCCGCCAACAAAAATCCGTCTAATATCAAGTACACATGGTCAAATATTATTGGAGGGAGAAGTACAAAATTGAGCAATTGTGATTGATTGAATTTGCCTAGCTAAACCCATCATAGCTTTAATTATGAAATTGAAAAAATAAAAAACAAAAATGTATAATACGACACATCCATGTATATTATAATTTTTAATTTGCTAATTAAATTATATTAAAAGATAATATACAAGGATAAGGCTATGGTTTGATATAAATCCCAACTTTTCACTTTAAATAATCACTTAATGAAATCATCCATTTATTTGTTTCTAAATAAAACTAAAATTGTAAAAATCCAAATATGGTGTTGTAATAGCTAGGTACTATGGAGAGTACTAAAAAATCAATTCAATACACATTATGTCTTAATAGATAGTAGGACATGATCAATACACAAATATTACGTTATTATTGTGAAAGAAAGCACTGAAATGAACAAAAGAGAGGTGAGAGAAAAGACTATGTATTTTTTGTTCTTGTGGAAAAGTGGAAATAAAAAAGCATTTCGCAGCTAGCTCTTGGGAAAATCTATTCAGTGAGGGGTTTGCAAAGAAGTTGGGAATCGTTATTGTGAAGCTTCACAAAACATAAAATCATTTCAATTTAGAATGTGAAGCCTTCAAAGACAACATGGAAAGTTATGCATATATTCTGGCAGCTAGCTCTTGAGAAAATCTATTCAGCTAGGAGTTTCTCAAAATGTTGGGAAAATTTATTGTAAAGCTTCACAAGAAAAAGATTGAGTTCAACAACCAAATGAAAAAGAAATCTGTCTCATAAGCGATCTTAAGACAATATCAATAAACACATTAAGTTAGTAGATGAAAGTAGAAAGGTAAAAAAATAGAGTTGGCAGAAAGCCAAAGAACATCATCCTGGAGGAGGAAGTAACAAATAGTTGCATCGGGCTTAAAATTGAGCACCTTCAATGCCAAGAGCCGAGGATTCTACCCATTCATGTCTGTGTGACACACCATCACTCCCTCTCCAATGCTGCCATCGTCACCCTTGAGAGACACCCGCGCGACGGTGGTGTGTTGAGTTTGATGGAAATACTACACAACATATGGATATGGCTAGCCATGATAAACCATTGAATTTAAGCTAGATTTTCTTTGGAAAGTAATTCCTGTGATCTCTAATACACTCACACCATTGGTCCTCAGAGTATGTTGGAATTTAATTCCAACTGCAATATGAAACAGGTGGACAGAAATCTGATTTTTGTGGATATTTCAGACTGACAGATGCCTCAAAGTCGTGCATTAAATTTTCAGAGTTAAAGTCCCTTCAAATAGTCGATTTTGTTTTCCAAAAGGCATCACGTTATCTCCCATCGCTTACTACATTTAAGAGGCCGATAAGTTTAAAAGATATTTGTATTATTTTAATGCTTTAAGTCAAATATGTTTTTCAACATATAAATTTAGTGGACAACAGTTGTTTTAATGATACATAGTTAGAGAAATAGAAAAAGACAGAGAAGAAGACAGAGAGCAGAAGAAAACATAGGAAAACAGAGTCGCTGTGTTTTGGAGCAGCAATGCATTTTCCAGAGTGTTTCAGCAACTGTCTGTGTGTTTCAGAAATAGACTGTGTGGAGTTTCAACAACTGTCTGTGTGTTGCTGAAACAAAAATCTGTGTAAAAGCAGAAATTGAAAAAACTGAGTAAGGTGTATTTTGCTTATTCCAGAACTGTAGTTCTGAAGAAGTTTGTATTTTTTAATAGTTATTTTTATGGTTAATGAAAAAGATCTTTTCTCCATCTCTCTTTGTCCACATTTCTATCATTTATTTGTGTTGAGTTGAGGAACTTTGCTTCCTCTGTTTTGTTCGAAATATTTAGAAATTTCCATCATGGTATCAGAGCTAGTCTAGGCACTCAGTGAGACAAAACAGAGTTTGTTTTTCCACTGCAGGAGCTGTAAGAAGCTTATTGAGCAGATTTCTCCAGTAGAGAAAGTTCTTGCTTGTTTTATTATACAGTCAGTATCTTTTCTTTACTTATACAGTTAAGATGGCAGATGCTAGAACTGGTTTGACAAATTCCCAACTTCCACAGTTTAATGGGAAGAATCACATTTATTGGTCCATAGCTATGAGATCTTTGTTTTCTTCTCAAGGATTATGGGAGCTAGTTGAAACTGGCTACCCTGAACCTACAGATGCAACAGCATTGGCTGCTTTGACAGTAGCAAAAAAAGACCCGTTGAAGAGCGACAGGAAGAAGGATGCCAAAGCCCTCTTTTTTCTTTTTCAATCAGTACATGAGAGTGTTTTCCCACGGATTTTAGCAGCAAAAAAATCCAAGGAGGCATGTGATATTCTCAAAACTACCTATCAAGGCATGGAGAAGGTGAAGACAGAAAAGCTGCAGATGTTGAGGAGAGACTTTGAAACACTCAGCATGAAGGAATATGGTACAGTAGATTCATTCTTCACTTAGGTTATTGGGTTGATAACTCAGATAAGATCTCATGGTGAAATCCTTGATGAGAGAAGGATTATAGAGAAGATCTTGAGAATTTTACCCTCAAGGTTTGAAGCTGTTGTGGTAGCAATAGAAGAGACAAAGGATCTCTCACAGTTCACAGTAGATGAACTAAGTGCTTCTCTTATGTATCATGAACACAGACTGAGTAGAGGAACAAATTCCTCTTTTGAGCAAGAATTCAAGACTCAGATGTCATTCAGCCAAGGAAGAGGTCAAGGCAGAGCAAATAATAGAGGTCGTGGAAGAAGCCAAAACAGAGGCAGAAATAATCCTGCAAGCACAAGCAGAAGGAGTTGCAATCAGAACCAAGATGAAGGTTCAAGAAAACAACAAGCTCATGGAAAAAGGTATGACAAATCCCAAGTCCAATGTCATTATTGTAAGAAATATGGGCACTATGCCAATGAATGTAGGAAAAAAAAAATGACATGAATAATAGGCAAAATGCTAATTTTGCAAATGAAGAAGATAAGAATCCAAAGATTGTGTTGTTAACATGTAACATTGCACAAGACAAACAAGAAGATTTTTGGTTCTTAGACTCAGGTTGTGGTAATCACATGACTGGAAACATAGAAATGTTTGCCAATCTGGATGAAAATGTGAAATCTGAGGTAACAACAGGAACTGATAGTAAGATATCTATCAAGGGTAAAGGCAGAGTCAGTATCCTAGCAAGAAATGGAGAACATATGATTGTGCCAGAGGTATACTATGTACCTAGTCTGAAATGTAATCTTTTGAGCATTGGACAGCTCATTGACAAAGGTTACAATGTATTCTTCAAAGATGATGTGGGTACAATCAGAGACATACCTCCAAGTAAGAAGATCATTGCAGAAGTACAGATGACCAGCAATAGAATGTTTCCTCTCAAACTCAGGGCAGATTTGAAGGAAGGAAGAACTATTGCAGCTGTAACACAAGAAATATTTCAAGAACAAGTGAAAGATGAGAATTGGTTGTGGCACTTGATATTTGGACATCTCAATTTCAGAGGCTTGAATCTATTGCACAGAAAGGGAATGGTAAAGGGATTGCCATTGATTGAGAAGCCAGACAACCTTTGTGAAGGGTGCATCTTAGGAAAACAACACAGAGAAAGCTTTCCAGCATGAAAGAGTATAAGCGAAAAAGCACCCTTGGAAATTGTTCACTTTGATGTGTGTGGACCGATGCAAATACCATCATTTGCTGGAAATAAATATATTTTAACTTTCATTGATGATTACACCAGAAAGACATGGGTGTATGTGTTGAAACAGAAGAGTGAAGTGTTTGAGAAATTACGCCACTTCAAAACTCTTGTTGAGAAGCAGTGTGGGCATTATATCAAAGTTCTCAGAACAGATAGAGGTGGAGAGTACATCTCCAAAGACTTTCTGCGTTTTTGCAGAGAGAATGGCATACAAAAGAAGTTTACCGCTAGGTATACACCTCAGCAAAAAGGTGTTGCAGAAAGGAAGAATATGACCATTCTAGACATGGTCAGGAGTATGCTGAAGGAAAAACACTTGCCGCATGAGTATTGGGCAGAAGCTGTCAATTGTGCAGTTTACATCTTGAACAGATGCCCAACTAAAGCTGTCATGAAAAAAATACTAGAAGAAGCATGGAGTAGAAAAAAGAAAATTGTCACTCACATGAGAGTATTCGGCTGTGTAGCATATGCACATGTACCGGATCAGCTAAGGAAGAAGCTTGATAGTAAGGGGGAGAAGTGTGTCTTTATTGGCTATTGTGATGAGTCAAAAGCCTACAAAATCTATAATCCATCCACCAATAAATTGATAGTAAGCAGAGATGTGCAGTTCATTGAAGATGAAGCTTGGGATGGAAGCTTAGAGAAGACAGTGAATGTGAAGACAATAATGTCTCACGAAGAAGAAGAGGAAGAGACAGTAGCAAATAATCCTTCCTTGGTGGGTCCTCCTCCACCACAGCAAGTACAACAAACCGCACCACAAGCTGGAATTTGAACAGCCTTGAGAAGTCAAGGAAGTGCTTCTCCAAGCACACCACAGGGATCAGAAATACCCTCAAGTTCGAATGGAACTCCAAGCACACCAAGAAGACCAAGATTCAGAAATTTGAGTGAGATTTATGAAAAAGGAGAGGAAAGTAACAATACTGGTCTGAATTATTTATTCGCTTTATATTGTCATGTTGATGACCCAATTCATTTTGAAGATGCTGTAAATGAAGATAAATGGATTGAAGCAATGAATGAAGAAATTGGTGCAATTGAGAAGAGTAAAACGTGGGAGTTAGTGGACCTCCCTGAAGGCAAAGATGCCATTGGAGTTAAGTGGGTCTATAAGACCAAAAGCAATGCTGAAGGCAAGATCGATAGGCATAAAGCAAGACTTGTTGTGGAAGGCTACAAGCAACAACAAGGCAGAGACTATGATGAAACCTTTGCACCTGTAGCAAGGATGGAAACAGTCAGAACAGTGTTATCTATTGCGGCACAACACAAATGGAAGATTTATCAGATGAATGTTAAATCTGTATTCCTGAATGGAGTGTTAAAAGAAGAGGTTTATGTTGAACAACCTCCAGGGTATGAAGTTGAAGGCCAAGAGCATAAAGTATGCACACTGAATAAGGCTCTTTATGGGCTGAAGCAAGCTCCAAGAGCATGGTACAGCAGAATAGATGCTTACCTGATTGAGAATGGATTTGAGAAGTGTGATGGTGAACCCACACTCTACATAAAGGAGAATGACGGTAAGATTCTTATTGTTGTTTTATATGTAGATGATTTAATTTTTACTAGCAATGATGCTTCTCTCATTGTTGATTTTAAAGCATTCATGAAAAGTGAATTTGAAATGACTGACTTGGGCTTCTTAAGATATTTTCTTGGAATTGAAGTAGACAAAAGTGAAAATGGTGTTTTCATTTCCCAAGTTAAATATGTAGAAGCAATGTTGAAGAGATTTAACGTGCAGAACAGCAAAGCAGCTATGACTCCAACTGTAATGGGGTTGAAATTGAGTAAAGAAGACAACAGCAAGGATTTTGATCCAAAATTGTACAAGAGCATAGTTGGCAGCCTCATGTATTTGACTGCAACTAGGCCGGACATTATGCACGCTGTGAGTTTAATCTCCAGATTTATGGAAAGACCGAAAGAGACTCATTGGCAGGCAGCCAAGAGGATTCTAAGGTATGTGAATGGAATGAAGGGGTTTGGTATTTTATACTCCTCTTCTGAAAGTTTCATGCTGATAGGTTACACTGACAGTGATTGGGCTGGAAGTGTTGATGATAGGAAGAGCACATCGGGATATGTGTTTCATGTGGGATTGGGAGCCATCTCATGGGCTTCCAAGAAGCAACCAATTGTGGCTTTGTCAACAGCAGAGGCAAAGTATGTGGCAGCAACATTAGTAGCATGCCAAGCAGTATGGCTGAGAAGAGTTCTCAAATATTTGTGTCATGAACAAGAACATGGCACAACCATTTACTGTGACAATAGCTCAGCGATAACATTGTCTAAAAATTATGTTTTTCATAAAAGGACAAAGCACATAGACACCAAGTTTCACTTCATACATGAATTGGTTAACAATGGTGAGATTTTTTTGCAGCACTGCAGAACAGAGGAGCAATTTTCTTACATCTTGACAAAACCATTGGGAAAGAAAATTTTTTATTATCTCAGAGAATGTCTATGTATGAAAGACAACAGAAGTTGTAATTAAGGGGGAGTGCTGGAATTTAATTCCAACTGCAATCTGAAACAGGTGGAAAAAAATCTGATTTCTATGGATATTTCACACTGACAGATGCCTCAAAGTCATGAATTAAATTTTCAGAGTTAATTTCCCTGCAAACAACCGATTTTGTTTTCCAAAAGGCATCACGTTATCTCCCACCGCTTATTGGATTTAAGAGGTTGATAAGTTTAAAATATATTTATATTATTTTAATGCTTTAAGTCAAATATGTTTTTCAACATATAAATGTAATGGACAACAGTTGTTTTAATGATACAGAGTTAGAGAAATAGAAAAAGACAGAGAAGAAGGCAGAGAGCAGAAGAAAACAGAGGAAAACAGAGTCGTTGTGTTTTGGAGCAGCAATGCATTTTCCAGAGTGTTTCAACAACTGTCTGTGTGTTTCAGCAACAGACTGTGTGGAGTTTCAGCATCTGTCTGTGTTGTTGAAACACAAATATGTGTAAAAGCAGAAATTGAAAAAACAGAGTAAGGAGTATTTTTCTTATTCCAGAACTGTAGTTTTGAAGAAGTTTGTATTTTTTAATAGTCATTTTAATGGTTAATGAAAAAGAGCTTTTCTCCATCTCTCTTTGTCCACATTTCTAGCATTTCTTTGTGTTGAGTTGACGAACTTTGCTTCCTCTGATTTGTTTGAAATATTCAAAAATTTCCATCAGATGTGGCATAATCAATCATGAATTCCAATGATGTTGCACAATATCTGATCTCCCCACTCTTTGCGGGAGTTTCACACAATTGTAAAGCTTACTTCGTAGCTTGGGATATATTGAGCTTGTCCAAGGATACAGAGAGTTTATCAGAGGAGAATGGAATAACTTCATCCAAATGACGTGGAAAGAATAATATTCTACTATATGGGCTTGATTTCTTGATAATTTTGTGTAGAGCGTCAACTTTTCTCCACTGTGTAGAAACACATTGCTGAAAACGAAGGGTAATCTATGATCATGTCATCATCATGTAATACAACATAATTATGGTATGAGAAAAGAATTGGGTTTGCTATGATGTCATCATCATCTTCTACGACGTTTACTCTTGCGGTGTCGGCATCTGGCCCTCCTTTGTGGCTAAGTTTAGGTGTAAGGGGGTTGGTTCTCCCGTTAGAAACCTTTTTACCCTCTCTGATCATCGCCAACAATTACAAACTCTTCTATGATGAAGTTCTGCATAGCATCAAGAATGGGCGTCATTGGAAACCTGTGAAAGAACCATTTCGACATCATTTTTATCCAAGAAATGAAGTAAATCTCCATTGTAGTGTTATTTGCAGAGAAATCCATTTACAAGTTGATATTGTAAAGCTTTGAGTCTATGGGATTAAGCTTGTTGATATGGTACGTTGTTGCATATATTGTTTCAAATCATTGTACCACAAATTTTCATGTTGGAGAGATTGAGAAGATCATGTTTTATATCACATTTGGAAATTTGATTTTAATTTTTTTAATGATTTATCTCACAATGATGAGGAAATATACAAAATTGTGAATGCAATGTATATGCTTGGTGAACTGGGGCCTAATTAAAATTTATTCCTTTTATATAAAGGTAATGATTTTATTCCAATTCATTAATTATCAAATATAAAAAAATCATTTCATACATTATCATTAGAAAAAAAATAGGCAAAATGCTAACCTCTCCCAAAACATATGGATTTCATAAACAATAACTTAATAGCTAAGATTTTTTTTCCAAGGAAAAAATTCGTAATTTTTCATTATATATAAGAAAAATTTCATGTTGTATCAACATCGTAATCATCTATGCATAGATAATGTAAATACAAAAAACTCGACATAGTTGTATATCAATCGAAAGGAAAAACATAAGTGTCTTGTAAAAATAGGAAATGCAGGAAAAAATAAATACATAGATATTTACAAAGCATAGTTATATATCATAGAGTCCAAAACTCCAAAAATGTGCAGTCTACCTAGACTGCCCCGGTTCCTCCATGTCCTCGATGAAGGGTATGTGGTAGTACTGATATTCTTGTTGTCCATCCTGTTCAAAAATGAGTCATCACTCCCATTCTAGCTGCGATGCTTCTTTGGATAATTTTTCAGCCACTTGATTCCTCTTCATGTAATGTGAGTAACAGATATAAAGTCAAAATAAACTTTAAGAGTCATTACTTCGTCCAACAATGATCTAAGAGTATGAGCATGACAGTGAGCCGCTTTGTTAAAATAGTTGGTCATAATTTTTGAATCCCCAAAGATCTGAATCCTGTTACAACTTTTCTCTCGGGAAAAAATGAAGAGTAGTCTAAGGCTTTTGATCTCAACATAGTTGTTAGTTCTTGGGCCAAGTCCCATCTTGAGATAATATCAGTGTCCATTAGTAATGTGAAGAATTTCACCCCCACCGCATCCAGTCGCGATGGAGGAACCATCAAAATAGGCCCACAAGATGGCTTTGTTAATAATTTCAGGTTGGATGATTTTGTTTTCTATTGTTGGAGCATCACTCGGGATGAGGTGATAGATGGAGACAATGTTGCTACAAATGCTGATCCAGTCCATTGCCTTACCCAGAAAAATCACATGGTTGCGAGCCAACCAAGTCCCCCATGTGATTAGTAGGGGAATATTGTGGTCTTTTGGGCAGATTGCTTCACGCCACCAATTATTCCAGGTCTCGGAGACCGAGATTCCATGCCATTGTAAGGAGGAGCCCAAGGACTGCAGCGTGATGTGCCAAATGTGTTTGCTAGCAGAACAATTTAGAAAAATATGATCCACATCTTCGGCATGGAGGTTACATAAGCTGCATTTGGATGACCCATGAATTTCCCGTTTGGTGAGTTTGTCCTTTGTAGGAGTGAAATTTGAGAGGATGCACCACATGAAGAGTCTGGCTTTAGGATGAGCCTTCAATTTCCATAGATGTTTCCACCACCAATGTTTCATTTGTGGTTTTTGTAAGTCGCTCAATGAGGAGTATCCCTCCTTTGGTGTATATCGACCCCTGGGAGAGATGGCCCATAAAATTTCTTCCTCTTGATCAGTAAGCCTAATGTTTGTAGTCCGAAGAGATCTGAGATATTGGTACCATATCGGCTGCCAGTTTTCGGGGATAGCAAGTTCATGTGCATATTTCCAAGCCTAAGATGCCCATGTGGAGTTGATTGGGTCAGAAATATATGAGATAAAGTGAAGACCTGCATGAGCCAAATGTTGCCTAATACCCAATGGAAATTGACAAGCCTATCCACTTCCCAACCATGCATCCACACCGATTTCAACCTATTCACCTGATCTAATTCTCCAGGAAAGTCCCTTTTTAATGATGTGGATAGATCTAGTTATGGCTTTCCATATGATGGATGATCCAGGAGAGTGTTGTATGTGTCCTTTGATCCATTCCATTGTGGTCCAAGGAGCTATGCACTTGTAATATGTAACCTCTTGCCACAAACTCCTAGTAGTGAACAGGTGCCATCCCATTTTAGTAGCCAAAGGCGAGGCGAAAATATTGAGGTCTTTGAGTCCCCACCCCCCCAGCCTTTAGCCTTTTCAATCCTCTTCCAAGAAATCCAAGCATATGTTCTGCCATCCTTGTTACCCCGCCAAAGGAATCTTCTGCATATTTGTTGGATCCTAGATGTCACTCCTTTGGGGATCCAAGCCAGTGCCATCCATTACACTGGGATGGCTTCTAGGACAGATTTAATGAGCACAATTCTGCCTGCTTTTGAGAGCCATCTTTGCTGCCAGATGTTGACTCTTCTCTCCACCTTGGCAATTAATTAGTTCCAATAATTTATTCGATAGTCATTTGATTTTAGGTGAAATCCAAGGTATTTGATACCATCCACCAAATCCTTGAGCTACAAATGAAAGAGTCCAAGGGCATGTCTGCATTCAAGGGCAGAGAAATGTACCAACATAATAGTGGATATACTGTGATTGGGGTCCATACTTGAAGCTTTAAAAAAAATATTTAGTAGATTTAGGAAGCTTTTGTTATCATGGAAAGTACCATCAAGAAAGATGAGGACATTTTCCAAAAAAATAAAATGGGTCAGTTGAATGAGATCTGATAATTTGAGTCCTTTCATGGAACCATCTTCTTTTGCTTTATCCAGGAGGATGGAAAGCCCTTCCATAATCAATAAAAAGATTAAAGGGGATAGTGGGAAGCCTTGCCGAAGTCCTCTACCTGCATGGAAGAAATTAGATGCTGCACCATTGATAATAATGCTGAAAGTTGCATTGGTAATACATACCATAATCCAATTAGTGAAAGAGTGGGGGAAGCCAATACGTGTCAGGATGAGTTGCAGGTAACTCCAATTTGTGCAATCAAAGGCTTTTTCTAGGTCAATTTTGAGGATGGTACTCTTAAGACTCTTGAGTTTTATGGAGTGCAGGGTTTCCTGAGCAGTACCAATAGCTTCATGAATTTGTCTCTGATTGCGAAAAGAAAATTGTTCCTTGGCTATGTGCTGAGACATAATAGGCTTGATACGGTTAGAAATTCTCTTGGATATGATCTTGTAAATTAAATTGCAAAGGGAGATAGGATGGTAGTCATTGAATGATAGGGGATTTTTCAGTCTTGGGGATGAGAGCAATAAATGTAGCATTGAAACCATCATAGACTTGACCAGAGGTCTGGCTTGCTTCAATAACTTGGAGTAGATCCTTTCCGATGAGATCAAAGAAGTTAAGATAGAATTATATGGGCCATCCATCTGGCCCTGGGCTCTTATCCTTCTTAAACCATTTCAGAACCCCTACACTTCCCCCAAAGTGACCAGCGCATTAAGATCATCCAATTCATCCTCCTCCACATATTTGTGCATTGATCTAGAAATCTGCAGGATCTCCAAAATATTTGCAGTCCTGGGATCCCTGTATTGTTTGGAGAAGTGTCTAATTCTCATATCCGCAAGTTGAGAGTGATTTTTTCCACCCTTCCATGATGATCTTTTAGTTCCTAAATGGTGTTAATGATCCTTATGCCTTTGGCACATTGTTGAAAAAATTTGGTGTTATCATCCCCGGCTTGGGGCCAAATTGCCCTACTTTTGAGTCTCCACTCTTCCTCCTGCTTCCTAAGAAGCTTAGATTTCTCTAATTCCAAAAATATGAGCTTTTCCTTGGTCTTCGAGGATAAGAAATAGAGTCTGTCCGGACCCATCATATTCCCAAGTTCTTCCTTAATGTTCATTAAAGTCTCCTCCTCTAGTTTCCTCTTCCTTTTGGCCCATCTAATGGTGAGGGAATTTAGGTTAGAATAATTGTTGAAGAGAACCTAAGCATGCTCCAAATCTAACCTTTGATTGCAGTGAATCCATTCATTCTTGACCAAACAATGAAATTTAGGCTCCTCCAGCCAATTAGAGTTGAATTTGAAGGGTGAGCGAGGCTTTTGGTCACCCATCTGTAACTCAAGATATATGGGGGAATGGTCCAAGGAGCCACCCACCCCAACCCATTGCCTGGATTTTTCAAATATAACATCCATAGCAACCTTGATCAGAAATCAGTCAAATATTCTAGCCAAATCAGCATCCCCAATTCTCCTGTTCCTCCAAGTGGGTAGCTTCTTAGTCATAGCAAGATCTAAAAGATCATCTTCATAAATCATTTGCTCAAAATATGTAGGTTTAGGGTCAGGGGAGGCACAAGGCCCCTAGGATTCAGACAGACCAATGGAGAAATTGAGATCCCCACCCAAAATAATATTGTCTCTCTACATAATAGAGTAGTTCATCCAATTGTCCCAGAATTCCTCTCTATTTTGAGAGGGTCCATAAATATTGATCATAAAAATGGGTTGATCAGAATCACGAATAATAATGTCAGCTCCCAAGATCCCTTCCTTGCCCCACCAATTGTTGACCTGCATGGTTCTATTTTTAAGCCCCATGGCACAACCATGAGATTTCCCCCTAGCATCTAAGGTCTGAAAAGTCCAATCAGGGAGAAAGGAGGATAGTAAGTTTGCAATATACAATCCATCACCCAGCGTTTCTTGTAGGAGAAGTGCATCCACAAGAACCAGGGCTAATAATCTCTTTAGGGCAAGTTTTTTGTCAGGGCTGGCCAAACCTCTACAGTTGAGAGATAGACAAATCATGGATCACCGTTGCCCTGGGTGTTATTTGATCTAAGAACCTGATCTATGGAGGTTTGCGTCCTAGCAGAAGCCTCCATACTAGCCCTTATAATATCCTTGGTTATGGAGGAAGGTCTTCCCCTTGCCACTTTGGGGTGAGAATCATCGATTTCAGCACCGAGACCAAAGTTTTGTGAGGTAACAGCCTTGGAAGCAGATATGAGATTATAGCGAAGGCCAACAGATGGACCCAAAGATTCTGGAATGGATAGGGAGGAGGATTCACCAACAAGTGTAAGGGGGTTGGGCCTAGAATCACTGAGAGGAGAAGTTGCAACAGGGAAGATAAGGGAATCTATATTACAAATGACTTAATCAATTTTATAAGCAAAAGTAGATATAATAGGGGAAACAATATGATGTAAATCTAAAATGAGAGTGAGGGGAGTAAAAATAGGTGTTACATAACATTTTGTCACCGTCCCTGCAATCCCTCGTCCCATACATTGGAGGACTATTCCCATGACCTGTGAATAGTAAAATGTCCTGAAAACACCTTGATGGCATCCTTTTGCATAAGGGCAAGAATTCTCTTTGAGATCATTTCCTCAGAAAAGCCCCAAAAACCCATGTTTTGGCATTGGCCCGAGTAGCCAGTTCATCCCTCATGCTAATGGGGAAAATATACACTAGTGGGCGCGCTAGCTGGCGCTTTGTCCCTGTGTTGTACCCACACCAACCTATTTTGGAATGTTTTTTAACAAATTGAGGTAGAAGTTTCCTTTAACCATCTTGGGAATGAATCATCAAAAAGAGGTTGGGTTGTTCGGCTCCAGATCTCCTTGTTTAGGAAGAGGTTTTCCACCTCTCATGGAACCTTCCTAAGAGATAAGACTCTCCCCCATGATTATAGGGAGCCTAACCTCCCCTTATCCCTCTATAAAAGCCTACTCTCTCTATTTGCAGGCTAGCTGAAAATTTGGGAAGAAAACTATAGCTAAGCGACTATTGAAAGCAGAGGTAAGGAGAACCCCGTAAGAGAGAGAGAGCATTGTCTAAATTCCCAACAAGCTTTGTGAGACACGCTCTGCTGGAAGCCCTGCCAAAGGAAGAACGCGACGTCGGAACTCGGTTGTAATATTTCTTTCACATTTTAATATATGCTCGACTATGTTATTTGTTCCACTGTTGTATTGCTCATCTCTGCAATTCAATTTGATTCAATCTTTTCCGACTAATTGATAGTTACATGTTTGAATTATTACGTTGTATGCCGTCGTTTCTTCTCTTCATGTGTACAGGTGTCTAGACGCAGTGAGCGTAAGGATTGTGATTTGTCAAGCTAGGAATGGGAAGCAACACTTCTTCTTCGACAACAACATCATAGGACTTGAGGTAGGCTATCTATCGTAGCTTTGGCTTTTGTAACTAGGAATTGATATTGTAGTGTGTTTTGTTTGTTGCTAGACCCACTCTAGGGCTAGTGGGATCGCCTTTGTCCGCAAAGGGAATTTACCTCTCCAACAAATTGGCAACTCCATTGGGGATCAATGTGAGTTAGTCCCTCTCCCATTGGGTTGTGTTTTGGCTTTTTGTTTTTCTAGTTTTCCATCCTGGTTCATCTTGCTTGGTTTGAAACCTCTATTCAGCCCCCCTGGAGATCAAACCTCTCTCTGTTTGTTCATTTTTCCTTTTTATTTGAGTAAACCTCTTGGTGTGTTTTCCCGCCTGAAAATCGCGCCAACAGGTGTGAGTTTCCAATTCATTACCCGTGCCATTCCCTGTTTGGCATATATTAAAGCCAAACAGGCGCACCAACCCTGGTAGGGATTGTGGTTTGCTTAGTTTTGGAGCTTTTGAGCCTAAGCTTTGATCCTGGGTTGTTTTTCTGAATTGTTGAGTGATTTAGAGTCATTTTTTACTGAGATCAACCCTTTTCCTTCGGTTGTTTGCCCTTTTTTGTTAGTTTTGATTTTCAGCCCTAGGTTTTCTAGGTGCTCCAGCCCACTGAGCCTCCCGTGGGAGTTTCGGGTCCTTCCTTTCCCAGTCAACCTCGTTTCTGCTTCTTTACATTCAGCTTCTTGGATCCATTTGAGTGATTGCGTTAATTGAGTGATTGTCCTCTCTTTCATTCAATTTTACTCTTGTCACTCCAAGCCTAGATTACACGGCTTGTTTGGGTCTCTTTTGAGATCTTCCTTTGATTTGAAGGATTTCGTCATTGGTTTGAGTCTTGCTTTGCTTGTTTTGAGTTGAGAGAAATTGTTTTGTTTTAGCTCTCACTTCACCATTCTCAAAATTAGTGTTTTGATTTATTTTTCATATCATTTAGTGCGCTTGCTCTGATATATTGAAAAATACAAAAAAAATATTTTGCATTCTTGATTATCATAGTGAAAATTGGAAAATCTTTCGCATTTCTAGCATTATATAATTCTAGGGAAGAGTTTTTCAATTTCATTAGCTCGCATCAGGCATTGTAGTGGATGTATTCGCATTATTTATCTTAGCTATCGCTTGAAATCTCTAACTCTCTCGTAGATAGCTCTTCATTGAACGAAATGGTGTCTTATGGCATGTAGCTTGCATTCAGTGATTTGTGAGATTCAACACTCGGCAGGACCTTGGAATTGAAACGTAAATTGAAGATCAAATTTAAAATTTACTGAATTAACCTAAGGCAACATTGGAACTTAACGCAATATTTAGTGGTGTAAGTTAGAGATGTGTTCTGGCATCTTTAAGCCTAGCAGCTGTCGCTCGCCATCTGGCTTCAGACAACGCTAGTACGGACTTGTGCTCCCTGTACCGTCGAGTATATAAAGGGAGACCCTTCTAGGTTGCAATCATTTTATCTGTAGGAAGCCGAGTCTGCTGCCCTGTAACCGTGATACACCGAACACAACATTAGGGGAGACTACCTGCATGTACATCAAGTCCTTGGTTGATTTCTCTTTCATCTTATAACCAAGGTGTATATGGCAGTTCACGGGAACCTGGTACACCCTTTTACCTAGATTACCTGAACAGTCATTTTTTATCTTTAATGACTCCATAAATTTGAAAAGATCATCGAGCACTTGTCCTTTTGCGCTCACATAAAACTGAAAGAGACTAGAGTCATCTTTGATTTTTTCTTGACTCTTAAAACATGAAACAACAAAATTTTGTTTCAATGTGGTAAAATAAACTATCTACGATTACACGCCCATTAAAGATTGATTTCTTGGCCTGTTTTTGTTTGCCTTGGTTTTAATCCAAGAGTCTTCATCTTTGATATTTTCTCCTTTTCTAGTGTGCTACAGTCACAATGGCAGAACCATTAGTTTCATCTACTGTTAGTCCTTACACGGACGATTCATCTGAAACTTCTCAGGTCTCTAGCTTTGCCAAGCTTGAGCAGCCTGTCATCCCATTTGAGAACCCCTTCGGGAAATCAATTAATTTTAATTGGCCTATTTCCAACGCTTGGTTTGAGTTTGGGGTCGGGGAAAATTTCCCCCCTCTTATATCGGGATCACTATTTTTGGCTGCTGTCATACCTCCTAGCCCCCGTACTCTTTTGCAAGATCTTACGGTGGATTTAGACATGGACTCGTCTGGTCCTAATGGTAGTGAGGGTATTCCAGTTTCTGATGAAGGATACAAACTATTCACAGAAGACGTCCAACTAGATCCTGCTCATTCTTCACCATCGGTCTTGCTTCCAGCTGGATATAGGTCTTTAGGTTAGATCATAGCCGGTATTGCCTCAATGGCAACGTCAAATCCATCAAGGGGGCCGGTTCTTCCATCATTAGGGATGTCGCCAATGACACCTGTCTCGTCATCACCCTTGGTTACATATGTCCCCACTAGGCCTACTGTATGTGTGGCTGCGTCGGCACCAACTGTCACTGTTCAATCGTCACGAGTTTCAACTTCGGTAGAAACTTCGATTGCCATGGCAATCCCTGACGGCCTTTCGTCAGAGGAGTATCGGCTGTCTTTTCAGCAGCAGAACTCCTAGTTTTATCAGTACCCTCAGGATCCTTATCAATCCTATTTTTCTCATTATGGGGCTGATGGTACCCTGATTTATTCACTTCCGTTCCAATATGATGAGCATGGAAACCCCATCTACTTGCCTGCTCCTGAGGCTTATCAGTTCCTCCCTAGTTTTATACCTATCTTGCCTGTGCAACCCTCTAACCAACAAGGACAACCCTTGCAAGGAAAACCTTCAGTTCAGCAAGGGTATGCTTTTGGCCCATAAGAACAACCCTTTCAGGGACAACCTTCGGCCCAGCAAGGGTATGTGTACGACCCACAAGGCCAACCCTTACAGGGACAACATGCGGTCTAGCAGGGATTGTTTTACAGCCGGCAAGGGTAGCCTTACAATCCTCAAGGTCAACCTTTATAGCCTCACCCTGTGGTCCAACCAGGGCAACCTCAAGGACCAGAAAATCCATCCATCTCAACCATTGGTGCAATCTCAGTAGCCATATCTTCCGATTGGTCAAAAAGTTGCACATCCAGGGCCATATTATGGTTCTGCCACAAGTCAAACTAGTTATTAGGCACAACCTGGCCCACCTTAACCATCAGGCCAACTTGCTCAGTAGGGGCAACCTGGTGGCTCTCATCAGTCGGGTCAACCTGTTCAACCAGGACAACTTGCAAAACCTGTCAACCCTGCTCAGCCGCCGCTCTATTATATGCTACAGTCGAATCCACCTGTGCGCCCGACTTATTCGACTCAGCAAGGCCCTACTTAGCAGCAGCCCATTTGACCCCAAGGCAGTTATCACCCTCAAGGTTTGTATCGAATGGTTTACAACCCGCCTCAAGGTTATGGCTATTACCCTCAATATCTAGGCTATACTTATGCTCTACAGCAAAATCCCCACACTGCTCAATCGGGGCCCACATATACTCAGAATCAGTATCCTATTTATCAACCCCCATATCCTAGTTCTCAACCACCATATCAACTGAAATATCAGGCTTATACCCCTTATGGTAAGAACCCTCAAGGACAGAACCCATGGGGGCAAAGTTATACTCAACAAGGGTGGACTATGGGTACGAGTTCTTATCGAGGACCTGCATGCCTTTTAACCCTCAATTACCGTTCCTTGCCACGTTGGAGTTGCCAAATGTGTCCAAACTGAAAAATGATCCGATTCCTCATAATAATTATTGGCCTCCGGTCCCAACGAAGGTTCTTGGTGATTTTCCCAAGTTTTAGGGAAAGTCTAGAGAAGACCCCCAAGCACACATCATGACATACCATTTGTGGTGTTCTTCTAATTCTTGGGTCGATGACTCTATTCGACTTCATCTTTTCCAGCACACGCTCACTGGAGCTGCTGCTAAGTGTTACACCAAACTACCTCGTGGAATTTTTCAAGATTTCAACACTCTTGCTATGGAATTCCTGACTCATTTCTAGTTGCCGGTTCGTTATGAAACCGGGACGCATCTCCTAACATCCTTGAAATAGGACCGGGCTACCCATATCTCAGACCACATTCATGAATGGAGACGATGTCATCGCCTAATCAAGTTTGAAATTCATGATCAAATTCTTACTCATTGGTTCACTACCTCTTTTGTCAACCAGATTGTGAAAGATATCGCCATGGGGGCATGTGTAACCAAGGAACAAGCCATCGCTCATGCCCAATACCTTGATCTAGTGTACTCTCAATTGGGAACTTTGTATGATATCTTGACTGAATCTCCACAGCCTGGGACCTCTAAAGTGCCGGCTACCCCATCAGTCGATGGAATTATTGGTTCCGTATCTCAGACTTCTTGCAAGTATTCCAATGGGAAGCAGAAATCGAATTCTTCCAATACTTATGCTCCTCAGGCTTCCCTAGATTCTGGTAAAACTGCGGAGGTCAATGCCGTTTAGGCCAATCCTGCAGACAAGACCTCCAAAGGGAAAAATAAGGGCAAAGGCAAAGCCAAATCCGATGCCCCAAAACCGAAATCATCTAAACCCCGTGCTGATGATGGTTTGCAACAAAAATCGAAGTATCCTTGCATGATTTGTGAAGAGGATCACTACACTAAGGATTTTCCTCGACGATCTAAGGTTAGTCAACTACTCAAAGGCGCTAAGGGAACTCCGACAGTCCTTAAATAACCTTTCCCATCTCAACAGACCCAGATGGTTGATCAATCGACACCATCTACGTCATCCGACTCTTAAGTTTTCATGATGAACGGTTCTACACCTGTTTCCATCGCTACTCGATCTAAAGATTATGCCGGATCACGTCAGGAAGCTGGGAAGGAGGTAGTTGATGGTCCTCCTCCCCCACCTACCTCTGTTCCCCTTGAAATTGAGAAGCCCAGTGCTGAACCCGTTATACGGCCACCTTCTAAAGGTGTTCTTCGGAAATCTTCCTATAATCCTAATGCTCGTGCTGCTCAACATTACAGTATTGTTGAGGATTTATCATAGGCTCCATCCATGATGTCAGCGTTGGAAGTCCTCCAGAGTTTTCTGTCTCAAAAGAAAGCATTGTTATCTGTTATCAGTGGTATCGATCTTACCGATTCTAGTCTTCTCACTTTCTATCTAGAGAATTTTGTCCCCCGACTTCCGCACTAGATTGCGCTTGTTATAAAAGTCGGTATTAACAGTCTCAACATCCATAGGGCTATAGTGGATGAAGGTACATCTACCTGTGTCATGTCATCTGCCTGTTGGAAAGCTATTGGCTCTCCAGCCCTTAATTCGTCACCCAATGCCCTTGAGGAATTCGATGGAAGGGAATCAAAACCCTTGGGTGTTCTCCCTAGCTTACCGATCACATTGCAAGGAAAGACTGTCAATGTTGAAGTGGAAGTCGTTGATGCAAAACTAAACTAAAATATTCCACTCATTCGTAGTTGGACTCACGCTATGTTATGCGTTTCATCCACCCTCTTTTGACTTCTGAAGTTTCCACATGAGGGAAAAATTATTACTGTTGATTAGTTGTCATTTTTTACCTCATCTTCCAAGAAATATTTGCCATACGTGGACCAAATTCTCAATCCCCCTGACAGCATAGGGCCGAGTATTTTCAAAGATCTCGCTCTCATGGGTATTTTTCCCATTCCACCACCCAATACCATTCGAGCCAATATGATCTCTCGGTCAGATGACCCTTGGATCATCCCTTCACGTAAACAGGTTGATTCATTTGGAGATGCAATGCTGCTTAGTCCCATCGAGATCAATTATTTTTACCTAATGGCTGCATTTGATTCCCCCCCTCCTGAAGCTGCTCCTTTGAGCATGTCTCTCGATGTGTATTCTCAATCCCCCTGGCTCGGCGATGCAGATTCACCAGATCCTTTAGAAGAAGTGTTTCCATCCGACGAAGCTATCATGGAAACTATGTCTCTCGAGGATCTATCGTGGGGCGATGGCCATCATCGTTCCTCATTTATGCCTTGTCTCAGGGCCATGTCTAACTATATTGAGAGCTTTGTGTCCCAAGTTCGTTCTCCACCGCTTCAGATACCCATTTTGATTCATGAAGTCTTTTCGAAAGGAAACTTGGGGAACATTACTCAAACAATGCCTATCGACATCTCCATTAAACCGGGGATCGTCGAGAACATCCATGTGGGAGTCACTTGTTCCTCTGAGGAAGTCCAAGTGTACACTAGTCTCTTTTGTGAATTCCGCGATGTTTTTGTGTGGTATTACAAAGAAATTCCTGGAATCGACCCTAGTATTGTGGTGCACGAGATTCCCACCTACCTAGCTGCGAAGCCTGTCCATCAGCGTCTTCGTCCCATGAATCATCGAAAAGCTGTCGTTATCAAGGCTGAAGTTGAGAAAATTATTAAAGCGGGTTTCATTTATCCGATCCCCCTAACTGAATGGGTTTCTAATATAGTTCTTGTGGATAAGGAAGAGGGTGCCATTCGTATTTGTGTTGATTACCGTGACATCAATCGGGCCTGTCCTAAGGATAATTATCCCACCCCGTTTATCAATCAGATCATTGACGATTGTGTAGGAAGTGAAATTTTCTCCCTTATGGATGGTTTCTCTGGCTATAACCAGATTAACATTCTCCCTTCAGATCAACACAAGATCTCTTTTATTTTCCCATGGGGAACGTTCGCATATAGAAAACTCCCATTTGGCTTAAAGAATGTTGGGGCTACGTTCCAGCACACCATGTCCTATGCTTTTCATGATATTCGGCATATTGTTCAACCATACTTGGATGACCTTCCGGCTCATTCAACTGCGCGGAAGGACCACCCAGAACATCTTCGTCAAATCTTTCTTCATTGTAGACACTACAATATTAGGCTCAACCCGCAGAAATGTGCCTTCTGCGTCGACTTTGGTAGAATCTTAGGGTTTATGGTGTCTAAATATGGAATTCACCTTGACCCTCTTAAAGTTGAGGCTATTGTCAATCTCCTTTTCCCTTCCTCGTTACATCAACTGTAGAATCTCCAAGGGAAAGCCAATTTCCTACGTTGTTTCATCCCAAACTACGCTGAAGTAGCCAAAGGATTTACACGACTCCTAAAGCAGGACGTCCCTTTCTGTTGGGATGAGATTTCCCAACAGTCTTTTGATAGAATTAAGGTGTTTCTTGTCAACTCTCCACTATTGCATCCTCCAAATTACCATCGTGATTTCACCCTCTACCTAGCTGCCGCCTTCAACACGATCGCCATGGTATTGGTTCAAGATAATGATGACAGTAATGAACATGTTGTTTACTACCTGTCTCGGAACCTTCTCAACCCTGAAACACGTTACGCACATGTCGAGGAGTTAGCATTGGCTATGGTCTAGGCCATCCAACGTTTTCATCATTACATTCTTTTACGCACGGTGGCCGTGATTTCTGACTATAACCCCATGACCTATATTTTGTCGCGGTAGTTGCTGGGGGCAAGTACTTGAAGTGGAATTTCATCCTCCAAGTGTTTGATTTTGATTTCACTATAGCCAAATCGAAGAAATCACTTGTATTTGCTAATTTGATTTGTTCTCTCCCTGCTGACTCTGCTCCTTCTTCCTTTGAAGATCAAATATCAGACGAAAATATCTTCCTGATCAACACCCTCGACCCATGGTACGGTGATATCATCATGTACCTCCAAAAATATACTTTTAGGTTTGAGCTAACGAAAGATGCCCGACGCCGCATTCGCCATCAATCACAACCTTATCACATCGTTGGAGATACCCTCTATTGTGTCGGAGTCGATTCTGTACTCTGTCGATGCCTGACCCTCGAGGAAGTGGAGAAGGTTTTAAATGACTACCACAGTGGTGCCTGTGGTGGTCACATGTCTGGTTATGCCACTGCACAGAAGATCCTTCGTGCTGGCTACTTCTGTCCGTCTATTTTTAAACATTGCATTGTTGCAGTACGTAAATGCGATGCATGCCAGATTTATCAACGCAAGATGCATGCGCCACCTACTCCACTACACCCTGTCGTTACCGTTGGCCCTTTTTCCAAATGGGGCATATATTTTATGATGTGTAACCCTTGTTCGGCGGGGGGGCATGCCTATATCATCATTTCCATCGATTAATTTACAAAATGGGCCGAAGCAATGCCTATACTTGTTGCAGGCAGTAAGACAGTGGCACAGTTCATATTCAATCACGTTATTGCTTAGTTCGGTGTTCCTCAAGCCATCGTCACTGATCATGGTTCCCATTTTTGGGATTATATTATGGCTGAGCTGACATCTAAGCTGGGTCTGTGCCATGACAGCTCAACACCTTACTATCCCCAAGCTAATGGCCAAGTTGAAGCTGTAAACAAGGTCCTTGTCACCATGCTTCAATGAAAAATTGAGATCCACAAATCGAACTGGCATCTCATGTTGCTCTCAGTTCTCTGGGCTTACCGAACATCGATAAAAAATGCAACCGGGTTTACCCCATTTTAATTGGTATACGGTCTGGAAGCCACACTTCCAATTGAATGTGAAATCCATTCACTTAAGTTAGCTGTGGAATTACTGCCTGATACTTCGCTTGAAGAAGAACACCTCCTCTATTTAGAGAGATTGGATGAAATTCGTCACTTCGCTGCCTTGGTCATCGAAGCACAGAAGAAGAGAGTCAAAGCCCAATTCGACCAATCAATTTCTCCTCGTTCTTTCATCGAAGGCAATCTCGTTCTTCTATATGACCAAGCTCATGATAAGCTGGGGGTAGGAAAATTCCAACCCATGTGGGATGGGCCCTACATCGTTAAGCGTGTGTTGCAAAATGGGGCTTATGAGCTCAGTGACTATGAAGGGTGTCCTTTTTTGCAGCCCAGAAATGGGTTGTACTTGAAAAAATATTATGCCTGAATTATTCATGTGTGATATGTGTACATAGGTGATTGTTTTCATTTTGTGTGCATGCTTTGGTGTGATGCACTTTGTGAGCTTTTTCTGCTTATTTAGGTCTTGTTTTCTATGCAGATGTCTATTTCCCCTTATGTCGGTTTCACAGATGGTGCCTCCCATAGTACCAGGAACTTGTCTTTGGCAGCCTGGGTAATTTATGATCCTGATGGTGAGTTGATTAAATTACAAGGTATTTTTCTGGGACCAGCTACAAACAATGTCGCCGAATATAGTGCGGTTTTGGAACTATTACCCGAGGCAGTCAACCTCGGCATATGCGCGTTGCTTGTTAAGTTGGATTTGCAACTTGTTGTTCTTCAACTGAATGGTCATTATTCGGTTCGAAAACCATGCATTTAGAGATTGTATTTGCGTATTCATTTACTTGAACAAAATTTTGATTTCATTACATATCAACATATACCAAGATGAATGAATACATTAACAGATGCAATAGCTAACATGGTGCTGGGTAGACATTTGCGTAATTTATAAAAAACATCATCATATGTACATAGACCCATGTAGAAAATAGATGTATATATATATATATATATATATATATATATATATATATATATATATATATATATATATATATATATATGTTGTTTTTTTACAAGCCGTGTGAATCATAAAACCCACAAAAATAATATATGTCTGTTTTGGTTACATCACGAGACAACATGTCTCTCAAAAATATGCAGAAGTAAAGCCTAATGCCTAGTCAGCTTGGTGGTCATGATAGCATGTCACCGCCCATACCAGCTGCCTCAGCAAGCGGTGGACACGACTGGGCACTCCCACAGTGTGCCTCTGATAGGCTTCGGGTACGTCATCAAAACGCGCATAATCAGGACCCCACGAGTGATTCCCTCCAAGTTTTGTACTAGCTCCTCGTCGATGCCCTCGCCTTGAGGGTAAAAGTCACTAGGGGTCCACCTCGCTATGGGAGACATGCCTACAAGACGCTCTGGACCAACATCTGCATCCATATCAGATTAACTGTCAGAACATGCATATATACTAAAAAATCATAAAACTCATAAAAATAAAAAATGAGGCTTACCAAGTTCTTCGTCCCAGTCCTCTCCCTCCGGGAGCAGAAGGTCTGGGTCTCTAGTAAAATCTGTGCCGGTGTAGGGCCAATCCTCCACAACGATCAATTGTCGTTGGAGCCATTTAAAGAACTCAGGCTTCCAGGACATCTACTGGCCGCCCCATGCCCTCGGCATCAGTGCTGCCCATCGAGCCATCCATGGCTATCTCAGTGGTGGATCCGGGACTATGGCCTCCTAGCCCTGAAAAATAGGTAGTCGTTCCAAGAAGAATGACACCAGAATTGACCCATATCCAAACTGTTTTAGTTTGGACTTCTTGCATTTTGTGAGTTGCCGTTTGATGTTCATGGTCACAGCCTCGGCCCAGTCAAAGATAGTTGGGTTCATACACTCCGAAGCAAGAAGTAACTGCGTCTTTATGGCCTCGTGCAGTGACTGTGATCCCGCAACCCGCGTAATGGTATGTAGCACTACTCTCAGTGCTAGATCGGAGATGGTCTAAATGTCCACTTTCCTGCTCCTTGTTCCTTTGCTTGCCCCTAGGCACACCCTGTTCATGACCATTGTCATGCTTTCTCCTGAAGGCCTGGTACCGGTCAGAATAGGAACTGGACCCCTGCATGACAGTCCAGTGATGAAGTATACATCTGATACTTAGAGCTCAATCTCTTGGTCTCGAAGTTTGAATTTATCCTTGTCCTCATCCAAAATACTGATGAGACACTGCAAAAATTCGGGCTGAGCCCAGAGACATGGCATTAGAAAGAACCTTTTTAGCCCACAATTCTGAAGAGCATTCATACATTGCTTGTTTCCCATTGCCAGTTCATCTTCTTCGCTGTGTTCTCCCTCTTTCCATTCGATAACCATATTTTTCGCTGAATACCTGTATCAATCAATCATAGGAACATTATAAACCTCCTGGGGTATTCAAAATTACATTTCATTGGTTCAATTTTGAGGAATTTTAGCTGGATTTTGTGTTGTGTCGTTGCCGCGACTATTTTGCTAACAGCTGCGCCAACTGGCGCGACCCCTGTGTAAAACAGGGTAGATTTGTGCGGGTCCATGCCCGAAACCCGCGCCAACCGCGGAGCCCTAAAATTTGAGAATACTCCCCTAAATAACCTCAAATAATAGTTAAATGCAATAAAATGTAACTTAAAAGATGGGTAAAAAGGTCAGCTCTTACCTAAACCGGAAGAAATTCAATTTGGTCCACTAGATTGATCATGCTCATTTCCTGAAGATTGAGGCAGAAATGGGTCACTGTTGCTCTGCAAAGAGGTAAAAGTGAAAAGTAAATATTTTTTACCACTATTGGTCTTTTATTACTTTTCAAAGTCCTAAAATAGGTTTTAAAACATGTTTGTCGATATATTTTCACATTATTTTTGTGGAATATGTTTTACATGTGTATTTTTGTGCAGCAGAAATTTTTTCGCGTGGTTTTGACGAATAGACGAGTTGTATTTTATACTTTTTCGGACTCGGTAAACACATGAAAAATTCACTACTGGAGTCACCTTTCAGCGCTTTTCTAACTCTCTAAAACTGAAAATATTTCCAAGTCGCTTGTCATTTTGAGATCGTTAAATTCGCTGCGAAGCAATGTCCACCCAGTATACATTTACCTCTTTTTCGAGATGGGATAGATTATTTACGAAAAAGGAATACCCTAGCCTATCGTGACTGGGAGGTTTTCTCAAACACAGTTTTCTATCTTTTTGGATCTGAGGAACTATCTACAAAAAGGGACTGTTGGAGTTTTCTTTTCCACCTTCTTTTCAAACTCTCTAAGTATGAAAAGATGCCGAGTTCTTCCTTTATCAGACTCGTTAAAAACTGCTGACATCGAACTCCGTCGCAATGACGTTACTCGAGTTTCTACTTCCTAGGGCTCGTAAAATGTGCTAGGTTGGATTTGTCCGAAGGACAAACTTGCATCACAAGCACATGCTATCCCCTTCAAGCTTGTTTTCAAAAATAATTGGGGTACTTGCTAGAAATGGTGGGGGAAAATGGAACCAAAATCATAGTCGTATCGGCAGTATGTCGCTCTTAAACATGGCACTTGTCTGCATTCGTGTCGGGTTGGGGAAATCTCATCTCCTTATCTGCTTGCCTTCATGGATTTGGATAATCTCTTTTGACCACTCATCTACTCTTTGGCACGTCACCATGACCTCAGATCCCTTGATGTCAAATACTGCTAAATCCGGTGGCGTGCCGCCGATATGTTCAAGAGAAGTTGGCCTCTACAGTTTTCAACCTCCCTCTGATTCTCTGTTGGTCTTGATTCACAAACATCATGTTCCTCTGTCTCCTGTCGATGATGTGGGAAACATTATGGCCCACCTTCGATCAAGGTCATTTCCTGTCAACTTCAGCTCATTATCCAGGAAATTGATCTAGAGACTCCTTTTAGATACCTTGGAGCCTGCATGCCTCAATGGTAGGTTCTTCGCATTCAACGCAAGGTTTTCATTATTGGCTTTCGATCAGATGATTCTACAGGTGTTCGATGCCATATCCCTCTTCACATTCCGTGGATTGTACCTCTTGTAACTTGAGAGCCATTGTCATTATTGGTGTTTTCTCTCACATCTGTTAATAGTTTTCATCATTGGCTGGTAATCAGATGATGTTCTTGCATGTTCGACTTCAGCTCACATATTCGCATACTTGAACTTGTACTTTGTTCGGGTCAAGATGGAGTGCAAGACCCTGTATTTTATCTGATGAAATCTAGGTTATAGTTTCTTTGTGGATTATTATGACTTATTACATGACTCTTTTGATTGGATGGCTGTGACCATACATGAGTCTACTTGCTGATCCTTATTTTACTAGATGGCTGCGTCTATACCTTGGATCTCGGTTTTTGTACACTTTTTTATGGATGGCTGCGCCCATACCACATATCATGTATCAAAGATATCAGTTGTAATTGTACTCGTAGGTCTTCTGACGGCAGTGTTTTTAGTTGAACGCATTATCATAAAGAATTTCACCCCTCCCTCTCTCTCGGAACTCATGCTTTAGGGGGTATCTGTTACACAACATTTTGTTACCGTCCCTGCAATCCCTCATCCCGTACATTGGAGGACTATTCCTGTGACCTGTGAACAATAAAATGTCCTAAAAACACCTTGATGGCATCCTTTTGCATAAGGGCAAGAATTATCCTCGAGAACATTTCCTCAGAAAAGCTCCAAAAACCCATGTTTTGGCATTGGCGCGAGTAGCCCGTTCGTCCCTCACACCAATGGGGAAAATATACACTAGTGGACACACCAGATAGCACTCTGTCCCTGTGTTATACCCACGCCAACCTATTTTGGAATTTTTTTTAACAAATTGAGGCGGAATTTTCCTTTAACCACCTCAGGAATGAATCAGCAAAAAGAGGTTGGGTTGTTCGGCTTCGGATCTCCTTGTTTAGGAAGAGGTTTTCCACCTCTCATGGAACCTTCCTAAGAGATAGGACTCTCCACCATGATTATAGGGAGCCTAACCTCTCCTTCTCCCTCTATAAAATCCTGCCCTCTCTATTTGCAAGCTAGCTGAACATTTGGGAAGAAAACTATAGCTGAGCGACTATTGAAAGCAGAGCTAAGGAGAACCCCGTAAGAGAGAGAGCCTTGTCTAAATTCCTGACAAGCTTTGTGAGACACGCTCCACTAGAAGCCATTCCAAAGGAAGAACGCGATGTCAGAACTCGGTTGTAATCTTTCTTTCACATTTTAATATATGCTTGACTATGTTATTGGTTCCACTGTTGTATTGCTTATCTGTGTAATACAGTTTGATTCGATATTTTTCGGATGATTGATAGTTACATGTTTGAATTATTACATTGTATGCCATTGTTTCTTCTCTGCATGTGTACAGGTGTCTGGACGCGGTGAGCATAAGGATTGTGATCTGTCAAGCTAGGAATGGGAAGCAGTGCTTCTTCTTTGACAACAACAGTGTAGGACTTGAGGTAGGATATCTGTTGTATCTTTGTCTTGTGTAACTAGGAATTGATATCGTAGCGTGTTTTGTTTGTTGCTAGACCCACTCTAGGGATAGTGGGATCACCTCTGTCCGCAGAGGGGATTTACCTCTCCAACAAATTGGCGATTCCACTAGGGATCAGTGTGAGTTAGTCCCTCTCCCATTTGGTTGTGTTTTGGCTTTTTGATTGTCTAGTTTTCCTTCCTGGTTCATCTTGCTTGGTTTGAAACCCCTGTTCAGCCCCCCCCCGAGGAGATCAAACCTTTCTCTGTTTGTTCATTTTTCCTTTTTATCTGAGAAAACCTTCTTGGTGATTTTTTCCACCTGACAATCGCACCAACAGGCGCGAGTTTCTATTTCATTACCCATGCCATTCCCTGTTTGGCGCATATTACATCCAGACAGGTGCGCCGACCCTGGTAGGGTTTTTGGTTTGCTTGGTTTTGGAGCTTTCGAGGCTAAGCTTTGATCCTAGGTTGTTTTTCTGACTTTTTGAGTGCTTTAGAGTCATTTTTGACTGAGATCAACCCTTTTCCTTCGGTTTTTTGCCCTTTTCTATCAGTTTTTATTTTTAGCCCTAGGTTTTCTAAGTGCTTCAGCCCACTGAGCCTCCCATGGGAGTTTCGGGTCCTTGGTTTCCTAGTCAACTTTGTTTCTGCTTCTTTGCATTTAGCTTCTTGGATCCATTCTAGTGATTGCATTAATTGAGTGATTGTCCTCTCTTTCGGTCAATTTTACTCGTCACTCCAAGCATAGATTACACGGATTGTTTGGGTCTCTTTTGAGATCTTCCTTTGATTTGAAGGATTTCGTCATTGGTTTGAGTCTTGCTTTTCTTGTTTTGAGTTGAGCGAATTTTTTTTGTTTCAGATCTCGCTTCACCATTCTCAAAATTAATATTTTGATTTATTTTTCATATCATTTAGTGCGCTTGCTCTGATATATTGAAAAATACAAAAAAAAAATCTTTTGCATTCTTGATTAGCATTGTGAAAATTGGAAAATATTTCACATTTCTAGCATTATATAATTCTAGGGAAGAGTTTTTCAGTTTCATTAGCTTGCATCAGGCATTATAGTGGATGTCTTCGCATGATTTATCGTAGCTATCTCTTGAAATCTCTAACTCTCTCGTAGATAGATTTTCATTGAACGAAATGGTGTCTTATGGCATGTAGCTTGCATTCAGGGATTTGTGAGATTCAACATTTAGTAGGACCTTGGAATTGCACTAGAAAATTTGGCCCAATTTCCGACGGCCACTTCGTCGCTATTCTGACACATAGTCGTCGCAAGAGTGACAGTTTGAGGATGGAAAAAACGTGGTTCGCCATTACGTCACAATTTCGACGCCTTGAAAAAGTGTCGCAATATCGACACTTTTTCCGTCGTTTCCAAACAAGTGTTGCTCTTTCGACGTTTCCCAAACCGTCGCTCTTCCGACATTTGTAAACTGTCACAATTCCGACGAAATGTGGTCCGACGTTTTGAACGTCTCTCTTCCGACATTTTTATACTGTCGCTCTTCCGACATTTCTAAAATGTCGCAATTCCAATGCCATATAAAAGTGTCGCAAGATCAACGCATTGCAAAAGTGTCGCAAGATCGACGCTTTCCAGAAGTGTCGCAATATCGACGCTTTCCAATAGCGTCGCAATACCGACGCTTTCCAATAGCGTCGCAATACCGACGCTAGGAAGAAATGTTGCAATAGTGATGGACGTCACAAGACCGACAAAAATGGAAATCGTTCAAAATGTCAAAAGACTGACGCTTATAAGGTGTTAGAAGAGCGACGCTTACAAAGCATCGGTATACTGATGTCGGGTTCAATTTAAAAAAAAATGAAACTTTAAAATAGGACAGTAAATATCCAATATTTGTTATGAATTGTGGGCGTTCCAATTGTTATGAACATAATTCAACTGTGAAATATTAATATAATAAACCACCCCGCAGTGCTTCGACTATAAACAATCATATAATAAGGTCGGACCCCGCTAACCTTTAGTGATGGCATTCACTTTATAACTGGGACTTAATATGAGGCTTGGACACATAAATATGAATAAACTTTTGTGAATGCAAACAACCGCACATACCTCCGTTGAACCTTAGTTAGGACAACAATAGTCGACGTATATACGCGTGGGGCCCAGCGCTAGCGGCCTTTCCACATCCAACGGTGGATAATACGTCGCTCTAGCCTTGACGATCCAATGATCCAACTGGATATCGCACGAGTTAGTTTCACGATCCTTAACTCGCGATGAGAGTGGGTTTTCAAAACTTCTCAAGGCCACGTGTTGGCCTATGACATTGATCGCATCCAAATGGGGAATACCGCTTACCATACAAAGGCGGTGCGATATGCCGGAAACTCGTCTTTACTGTGCGGTCCTGAAGGTTCCGACTACTCTTAATCCAGGTTCCGTTCTCTTACCAATGCCTTACTGCCATTGAACTCTGCCTCGTTGTTCATCCTTCGCGCGGCCATACCAAATGAACTCGGGCACGACCATTTCGAGGAGACACGACGCATTACATATGCCACGGTTTATGTCTTATGGTTGCGACAAGGTTAGTATCGACTCTGCAAATTGATACATTGGTCCTTGGTTCATTCAATCGCCTACACATTCACAACACTCATTACGAGGTTTTACCTAGCTCATGAAGGCTCGAGCATAGCATCTCCTTGCTCTAACACAGGCGCACGGGAATGTAATTAACCTAATTCACCCTCTGTTCACACAACTGATTATAGAGAAATTCCCCAACTGTTTAACACAGTTATTTGTGGAATTCACCAATGCTCATAAGTCCTGAGTCATTATCTCGTGTTCCACCGAGAACTCAACCAGTCTATATGCACATAACCTCATCACAGGGTTTCTTAATTACCACGGGATTTTAATTATGTTTCACCAGGATGCGTACATATATTCACACACAGAAAACTTACTCAATCAACGCACATATAATACTAAAATATTCCTTATATAAATGGAATTTATTACAGTCTCCTGGTCCTCGGCCAGATCTTCGATACAATGGCCTCCTCTTCCCTATGCAGCTCTATGCAGTTCTCTTTGCAGGTCTTCTGTGCAGGTCTATCGACTCTGTCACGGAGGTTTATTTTTATATCAATTAAAATGAATCGATTCGAATTTCTCGATGACTCACAAAATCTTCAAATTCCTAACTCTGAGACTAACGCTCTGACAGACAGAGATGGACTCCTAGAATTAGCTTAACTTCTGAAACTGACTATCTCTTCAGGTGCCCATTAATCATTTGGGCAATTACATTTTCTCTAAAAATTAACTAAATTAGCTCAAATATGGATAATTTCATAGGGAAATAAAAAATGAGACCCTCCTTTACATTTATTTATGTAAAAAAGTTGTCTTGGGCCTAATGCCCCTGCATTAGATAACATAGTGAGGGGCTAAATTTCCAGAGCTTCCATGCATCTGTAACATCTTCGGAGCATTTTCATGTGGTTTAGCTACCCTTGTCACTCAAATTGATAGTAGATTAAAGATGAAAGATGTTTTCAGCGTAACAAGAGCCATTTCAGGTTTCATTGGAAACATTATTTAGAAAACACAATTTGTGCAATCAATCTTCATACCGAAGTAGCATATATTCAGTTTCACAATGACCTAATGTCATCATGTACTCAACAAGTCAATTGTTGCAGTTTCATACAACCTCAAGCCTCAAACATCTTTACAAGTGAGCATTTCAGGTCCGATTTAGAACAAACCTATTAGAGATTTTACTGAAATCAAGTTACATTCTAATGCTCATTTAATATAGAGATTAAGATTCTGAATCTATGATGTTACTATTTTTGCCAGTATTTTTATTGTACTTGTGCCATACCCAACTCCAATAATAGTAACAACAATGTTGAATCCAGATCAGTCTCCATCCATGGGATTTTAATGGCCCTTAGATGTGAGATTCACATGCCAAATTGAATCATTTCATAGAATGAATCCACTACATATTACTGCCTTTCAGCTATGGCTGAGTATCAATTTTACCAATTTGGCTAGCACTTGAATATAATCCTAATTACATCAAATTTCAAAATTTGAGTCTAACCCTAAGTGCATAAAATTCTGCAAAACCCACTTACGCAACACAATCTAGGAGGGGTTAACATGCCTGTGAAGTATTTAAATATTGTTGAGGGCTAATAATAGTTGGAATTTTCCAACTAACCAAACTCACTTTTGACCATTTCTAGTAAATTTAGCCTGTAGATGCTCTCATAAAAAGAAAGCAGGTGGTCCAATAAAAGGAAGGGGAATGGTTGCGTGTTTCATTCCCTTTTTTTTGTCAGCTGAAAGCTTTCCAAGAAGAATAAATCTACTGAAGCATGAAACTAATTTTTTTGCTGCCCCAAATACCACTGATATACATCATAATGTGTCATAGTTTACTGTAAGCCTCTATTGAGAGTGGGCAGCACTAAATCCAAGTAATTCCCCTCATCCCTTAAAAGACACCTCTAAATATAACTAGAAATTTCAAATAGTTAGTAAAGGAAAAGTACAAAGATATAACAGATCTGTGTTGAGCCAAAAACATGTGCATTCACAACAAAACTGGGATGGATAAAACTTAAAAAAAATTATGGAATTTGACAAAAAATCGTCTTATGCATACAAAATGAAAGAAGCTTTGGCATACTACTATGTTTACAAATTTAAGGATAGCCAGAGTGAGTCTCCGGGAAACACAGTTTCATATGGAGACCCTATATCCTTGTACCCACAATATCTGGTGACTTATAAAATGATTGCCAAAACAATGCCTTTGCTATGCATGTAAGAACACCACTTATATAATGAGGGAGATGTAATATTGTCTGAGAAGCAGATTTATACAGAGTGGTCCAAGATTGTGTATTTATGGAAGATACAATTGATTTTGGCATGAAACATGTATCCAAGATTTCAATGTGCCTTATTTCAGAGCCCATTGATGATTTACTATGAAACCTAAACTTTCAAAACAAACACATTGAAATCACAGGATCTCCATCACGAATATCATAAATATTAACTATCTTTTGGGCACTGGCAATAGATACCATAAGAGGCCCACATGGCTTGTACCACCAATGTTGATTCTCTGGCACAACATTTGCAAAGCCAAAATTTCTCCCCAAGACATCCCTCTCTGCCAAAACTGGAGAGATGGTACTGGACGTTGAAGTGAAGGCCTCTGATTCAGTATGGAATGCCATAATTTCTTTATTATAAAAGTCCCATGAACAAAAACCTGAGTCCAATGTACAACCTGCAGATGCTGCCACAACATATTTACCAGAGCGACCATCTGAACCAGCTGCTCTGATCAACCAGCAATCACCCCATATGTTTGGGGTAAGCCCATATGGAGCTTTATATTCAGCCTTCTCCTGGAGATTGGAAAAAAACAATACTGAGTATTACTCATACATCAACTGCCCTTTATGTTAAGGGAAAATTTAAAGAGTGCATAAATATTCTTGAAATCCCAATCATAGTTTCTAGAAAATTTCAACATTATTTGAAATGAACTACATCCTATTTAAACTACATCAAATATTTAGGCAAATCATTTTTTTTAAATAGAAATTGGTGAATTTTATTTCAAATATAGAAATTTAAACCATGAGAATAATATAACCCCTAGGATTTTCCCTATTTCTAATAGAAAATCCCAAAATGTATAAATTATAACACCCATAAACCCCAAAATTAAGTACAATAATTAAAACCTCCACACCTCTGAATTTGCTATATCGTGAAAAGAGCAACATCCATCATCATGGGAAAGCAAAACCGATTCTCCTTCTGATACAAACTAGCCTGAATTAGATGTCTTATGGCTAAGTTGATTCAATCGATCACAGGAAACCTCTTCAGTTTCTTCAATATTGCCAAAATGCTCTGGCTTGTTTTCCTGATCATCAAAGTCCATATTTTCATCACATTGAAGTTGGGGTTCATTATGATTAGGTCTAATGCCTATTGCAGAGCTCCAGACATCCAATCCAATATTGGAACTACCATACCCGTTCCCATTAGAGATTGTAAATCCTTCTTCTGGCTTTAATTCAGTAAGTTCAAGAGCACTAGAACTGGATTCAATTGATTTAGACTTGGTATAGTTGTCCTCTAATTTGTATTCCGATACAACACTATACTTGTGCTTCAACGCAGACAGAAATTCTGCAGCAATGGGATCTTCATCTATGGGGCTTATGGATCTGCCCTCAAAAGCATCCCGAATATCTGATTCATTTTCATTCAACCGATCATGCAAATCCACCCTCGTCTTCAGCACAGCAAGCTGAACTAAAGGCCGATTTTTCAGCAATTTATGGTGGGGGTAAAGCCTGTCTTCCAGATCTTGACTATTTAAGTGTTTAATTGGTTTTTTCAGAGACCTGACCATAGAATCAAATGAATCCCGCGAATCCTGCGAAATAATAAACAATAGTAAGGCCATTATTTATTGGTTTGAAATAATAAACAACATGCAACAAACCCACATAATTAGTAAATTATTTAAAGACAATAATTCCTACATATTAAAATATAAAGTTATAACATACCAGCTCATACTCGAACATAACATCTGTATCAATATTCTTCTTCTGTATCTTCTTGATCTTCATCCAAATGATCGACATCTATATCAACATCTGATTCAGAAACGGTGTTGAAATGATTGACCATGTCATCATCATCATCAATTATGTCATTTTCAATAATATCCTCATCGACATCATCATCAATAATTGTTGCCTCATCTCCTATGCCTGGTTCATCTTCTAAGATATCTTCTTTGTCTGTCAATGCATCTTCCTGCTCATCTGCCACTGCATCATCTTCTTCCTCTACAGTATACTCTACTGACCTTCCTCTTGGATCATATCTAATAGAAAATGACCATTCGTTCTCACCTTGAACCTCTGAGTAAAAGACTTGTTCGCATTGGCTTGGAAAAACATAGCAATCTTTTCCTGCTTCAAACTGCAATGTTTTAACCATTAGAAATCCATTTTCATGTTTAATAAGTGTTCTATGATCATCACATACATTCATTCGTAGCCTATACCATTTGATGTCGAACAAAACTATTTTGAAGGAATTAAAGTCACACTCAACTATATCATCTAAGAACCCATAATATCTATTTTCAAATTCTCGAGGATGTCTGTCACTCCTGGAGGAAACATTAGTGACCTGGAATACTGCAGTTATCCCACTATCAGAAGTTTTCCTGTTATCATCCAACTGTTTAACGTGAAATTTATGACCATTGCACCACATAGCCTTGTGGTGTTTCAACTGCAATATGCCAAACATGAAAAAGATGCATTCTCAATTAACAATTAATCATATAATTTACACAGCATGAAAATTAATTGAAAAATCAAACTTGTTTTCACATTATAAATATAGTATAAAATAAGTAATGAATAAAATAGGTGAATTAATTGCTTACCTTTCTATCTTTCAAACCAGATGCTAAATCGATTTCCCTGTCCGTAACGTTTCCATCTCCAGTATGATACGCTTCTCTAATCAATTCAGATAGTAGTTGCCATGATAACCTACTGTCGTTACGTGCTTTACATGTTTCAATCCATTCACTCATCCACTCAAGATTGTTTGCAATGTATAAGAGTAGTGCCTCATAATCTTGAGCACCTGAATAAAAAAATAATAATTCACCAATATTAATAAATATTACTTATAACCATGGTAAATTATATTAATTAATAAAATATGAAAGAATGAGACCTAAACGAATATAATGATCATATACATGATGTAAAAAAATGAAACATTATATGTATTATACATAATAAAACTTTTACCTCTCACTTTCTTCATTCTACCTTTTCCCAATAGGTGCTCCACTTCAAATTTTTTGATGGAGTTCACATCCCAAATGCAATCCACCGCCTTCATGGCTGGTGAAGCTAATATAGGAAGATAATGACTAATATACACCATGGATTGATATACCACATATCCCTCCACCATAGAACCCTCAGGTCGTTCTCTTTGTATAACCAAAGCCTTCAAGGATTTCAGGTGCCTCTCGACCATCCACATTGACCTTGTGTGTACTAGTCCACACATTTCAATCTCCTCAACTTGGTGTATCAAGTAGTGTTCTTGTGCATTGAAAAATGTTGGAGGTAGATACTTTTGCATTTCACACCTTAGCCGAGGAATTTCTCTCTTCCAATACTTTATTTCATCTTGATGGATTTCTTTCAATGACAACCATCTGCAAATCATTACACAAGGTTATTTCAATGAAGCATAATATATATTTCATTACAAGTAAATTAATACATCATTTCATCAAGTACGAAAAGAAATTGTAGCAATTAGATTTTGCGTATAAATCAAAACTACTTACCTCATGTATTTACTAAGAGCATATATAACTTGTTTGACATTGTTGTCGAAGTCGTTTGGGAGAGATACATGTAGAACATACTATAACAATAAAAAATGAATCGTTATTAATTTCCAAATTAAACAGAAAAAAGGAAAATTTAAAATATGTATTCAAGCAATAACATACAAAAACGTATACCAAAAAAATTACCTTAACAAAGGTACGCCAATCATGTGTTTTCACCCCACTGAAGTCACCTTTCTTCGTTAAGATATTATTTATGTTTGAAGCAAAACCTGTTAGAAATTTAATTCTTCTTACGACCTCTTTTACATAATTGCTTTGTTGTTCTGTTAATAACCATGGAATATTATTATAATTTCGACCTCCATTTTTATTTGATTTGTCGATCACACTTTTCATTGCATGATTCGATTTCTCAATGTCAGCACAAATTTTGTCAATTTTATCTCTATCATGTGCACCATCTATGGTTCGCCATAACGTTTTTTTCACATTCTTCCCGACATGCATTGTATCAAACAAATGAGCTATTTTTAGGTCCTCATAGTAGGGCAACCTCGTGAATTGAGAAGGATAACATTTCATTCCAGGTGGAAGTACAATATTAGTACCTTCACTATGATGATGACCTTGATATCAAAGAATAAAATAAATCAAAACAATATTAATTATAAAATACAATAAAATAAATTCATTAGTTAAAAAAAAAATTCCAAACATTACATAAACAAATAATATATATATACACAAATTACGTACCAGCTGCTTGACAATTATTAATTCTGTTATATTCCAACATCCACAACTGAGGTGTCATTCTTCGTGGTTTTAATCTAGTTTCTTCTTTATCATTGAAAAGATGTTTTTCAGTAGTACGATACTTATGGTTCCTAGAGAGGAAGTGCCTAAACTCATCAAACACCATCTTTCTTAAGTCTGGCGAATGAAGATAATTCATCTTAGGGCCACAAACTGGACATGCAAATCTACCCTTTGTTTGAAGTCCTGCAATAGATGGATCAATAAAAATTAATATACTATGAGATCATTTTTAAAACATGCAATATGGTATATCTAATTTAGATAATTATGTATTATATTAAAGTGCAACGAAATATTACATACCACAAACATGTGTTAGTCCTGGGGCATCATGAATTTTCCACACAAGCATTCCACGACATTGAAATATCTTCTTCTTGATTGGTTTAGTGATGTCATACATAGTGATGCCATGCCATAACTGTATTAGCTCATCGATAAGAGGCTCAATATATACATTCATCCCTTTGACCTGGTACTTACCTAATTGTTCAAAATTACGGTACATAATAATTACTACCATGATATATGTATATATAATTAAGTAAATAAATAAAATATATATTTATGCAAACAACGAGAGAAATGAAAATGTTACATTCAAAAAAATAATGTATCAAATACCTGGAATAATCATAGTCAACATTATGTGCTCCCTCTTTATTGACATCCAAGGAGGAATGTTATTGTTGATAACGAAAATAGGCCACACTGAGTAAGTAGATCTAAGCTCTTCGAATGGATTAACACCATCAGTTGCCAATGAAAGCCTGACATTACGAGGTTCATTTTTAAAATCTACATATTTTTCCTCGATTTCTCTAAATGCAGAACCATCTACAGGCATTCGAAGATCACCATCTCCACTTCTATTCTTTGAATGGTAATCCATAAACTGTGCTATGCTGTTACACCTGAACATTCACTGCAAACGTGGAATTATGGAAATATGGCGAAGAACCTTTTGAGGCACCTTTTTGGTTAGTTGATCTGTTCGATATCTACTGGTACCACATTTCGAACATTCTATTTTCAACGCATGTTCTCCGTAATATATAATATGATCTTTAGGACATGCATCTATAGTGTTATATTCCATTCCAAAGTGTTTCATAATAGCACGTAGATCTCGATATGTTTGAGGTAAAGTATTTGGCGATGGTAACAAATATTCACCCAACAATCTACAACATAAACAAAAACTAGTGTCTTGTAAAGATTATTAATCATATATATATATATATCATAGTTATTAAAATCGGAACCGGTGACCGGACCGGTGGAGCTAATGAACCGGGTTTCGAACCGGAACCGGTCTAACCAGTAGCGGTCAGATCTCAATGAACCGGTTTTAAAAAAAATACATTAAATAATTATTTTTTAATTAAAAAAAAAAACTATTTTTAAGATTTGCAACCATGATTCCAAGCCAATAGAGACAAAATATGAAAATTTTGCTCATTTATATAACATGCAAAGGTGAATATATCAAAATGGCACCAAATGCAATACATATCATCGAAAAATACATAAGCAAACTTGTTGAAGTAATGTATCAGGTTTCTCTTATATTATTCACTGTGTTTTATTGCTGAGTTAATATTATAATATACAATTTGTCCCTGCTCAGATCTGTTGTCAATTCATTTTATTAGCCTTAAAGAAAATTCTGGGTTCAGTATATATATATATATCAGACCAGCATTTTGAAGATCTTGTATTCTTCATTATCTATGTTTGCTTGGCAATAAATTTCTAGAAAAACATCTGCAACACTTAGAGGTGTTGAATTGGTTTATGAAACCCACTATTAGTGCTATTTGTAACAAGTTGAGAGAAAATTACAACTTCACCAGTCTGCTCACAATGTGTTTGACGAAATTTATCACTGAAAAGATTCATTAAAACCCAGAAAACTCAGTGGCCAGTTTAGTGCATTTCCAAGTGGGAATTTTCTAGTGGCCAATTTATTATTTCCAGTCACATTTTCATTAGGTTGTATGTTGTTGTCCCTTGAGTGGCGTCAGACCATTTTCATCAGTCTTGATGCCATGATCAAATTGCTTGTATGCTGTGTGAAAGGTTTTGTATTTATGCTGCTGCTATGTGTGAGAAGAGAGAGAGGGTCTGACAGTTCCTAGCTGAGTGTGAAATAAGGTTGCTGCTGATTGTTTTGAGAACAGAAATTGTCATCAAGTACACTTGATGAGTTGCATGCTGCCAAGGATTTTATGCTAGCCAGCGTTGTATTTATCAGTCATCATGTGTATTGTTGCTGCTATAAGGTGTTGAGTATGAGTTATTAGACAAGTTTGTTGCTAGTATAATAGAGGAATTTGCAGCTCATGGAGGAGACACTGAGGAATTTGCAACTCATGGAGGAGCACCTAACCGACCGGTTAAGTACGGAACCGGCCGGTTTATGCATAAACCGGCCGGTTCCGTACTTAACCGGCCAAAACAGGTGAGAATAGGCTATTGACCGGGTTGCAAGGCCGGTTCCAATTGGCAGCCCTCCTGACCGGCCGGTTTGACCGGTTACTGGTTCAAACCTGCCGGTTTTGATAACTATGATATATATATATATATATATATATATATAATTTATTATTTTACACATTTATTACAACTAAAAAAAGGGAAAATAATCAACATTTACATATATGTGATCATATATACATATTTCATACCTTAGGAGTTGTGTCATACATCTGTTCGACAAATTATTCATAACCTTTAAGTTCACCAGCAACAATGTAGCAAAGAGAAGAGTTGCATTTGAGTGTTCAAAAAGTCGTTCACTTGAACTTTCAATCAGAGGTATATCATAAATATCATCACTGCTATCTCCACCATCATCATCTGACTCACCATACAAGTCTTGGAGCATTTGATTTGTCCCATCATTAATGTGAATTGTCTCATTACTGTCATCATGATCTACCTCCATGGGATCATTAAAATTACCTTCATCATTCGCTTCATGTTCTTCACCTTGTATAACATCATTTCCAATACTAATATTTCCTGCAATATTCTCTTGTATTGGTGCAACATCATCTAATCTACTACTATTTAGCTGTGGAAGCTGGTTGATCATCTGCAAAAAGTTGGGGGGAAACTGTGCCTTTATGAAAATTACAAACATTAATAATTAAACATTAGTGCGCATATAAAAAATATTAAAATAATATAAAATTTTACTATATAATCAAAAGGAAGATAGATAATTAATTACCACGAGACGATAGTCATTCGATCCACCATCAATGTGCCCATATTTCCTACAATGCATTGTTGCTGTTGCTATTAAAACTCTAACATTATTTCTCATACAACATTTTTTACAAGGGCAATAAACTCTACCATCACCCCTTTCACCCTTTCGATTTTTTTTTCCACCTCTAATGTTTTCTTCCATTGATGCAAATTATCCTATAAAGAAAATAATAAATCTCTCTCAATGGTGTAGAAAACCCAAGACTTGTTGAACTCAATGGGAGCTCAATATATAAGAAAAAATAAAATAAAAGTGGGCTTTTTACAAATTGTGAGCTTTTTACAAAATGTGGGCTTTTTACAAAATTGTGGGCTTTTTACAAATTGTGGGCTTTTACAAAATTGTGGGCTTTTTACAAATTGTTTATATTTTTAATAAAATGTGGGCTTTTTACAAAATTTTGGGCTTTTTATAAATTGTGGGCTTTTTACAAAATTGTGAGCTTTTTACAAAATTGTGGGCTTTTTAAAAATCGTGGGCTTTTTTTGTTCTTAATGCATTTTCAGTAGAATACTAAACAGATTTGTCCAAACTTTGAGATGCAAACAGTAGTCTCTACGACGTTTGGAAAATTGGAGGTTTATAAAAGATAAACTGCGAACAGAATTGTACCACTATGATAAGAAGCTATCAGAAGCATTCCTTCTACTTCACAAACGTGGAACTACCTTAAGAATGCTTATGGTTGATATAAATATTAGAGCATGGAAGTTAAATGTAGTAGTTATGCTAAAATACTGAATAACACCTTGAGAGTGCTCTTCAGATACTGTACGAATGCACCAAATTAAAGCTGTACCATTACTAAAGATAAATGGCCAAAAATAGTCAATTTTGATATCATGAAGTTATGTATTTCTCGGTAGCAAACTGGGGATAGGATGGAAAATATGAGAGAAATAAGTTCCAAGGACTAAAAAACCAAGGCCAACATAGTTCTGCCTTGAATCAGAGACAAAACAAAGCTGCTCAAAAAAGTGTTTGAGAGCACCCATTGAAGCTCCTATATATAGCAGAGTCAAAATTTTCCTATTGAACAAGTTTGTATAGTCAAAGCCACAGCAAGATCAGATAGCCACGATCCTAAATGAGAACCAGAGCCAAAGCCAAGACAGATCCACATTTAGCATAACAAGACAACCATAGCAAAGGATTTGACCACAGAAACAGATCATGAGAGATAGCAAGATTCTTGCTTCCACTGTGGAAATATAGAAACTGTACAAGGGCTTTTCTTCCAGCAGATTTCATTGTGATAGTAATTGCTATGGTGTTGTAAGCGCTCATTAGTAGAATCTTAAAGCCATTCTGGAATTCTTTTAACTTGGAGAGGGTTTTCTGTGGTTATAAATCCTCATGTTCAAATTCCATTGTGGATTGGTTGTGTTTGATATTATGTTTTTACTGTCCGCAATTGAATTTTCGTACAAAAAATTATCAGTCTAAAGCGGAGCAATTTTGTGATGTTTCTTTTGCTTCCTATTGTGAAGTATTTCGCTCAAAACTCTACTCATTGTAACAGAGGTCTTGGGCATAGAACAGGGGACTTGGGTTTTTTGGAATCAAACTTCAGGTTAAGATGCCCATCTGAAGAATGGTACAGTGAGCCTTAGCATGGAGTTGGGAGTACCAATTTGAAGTGCAGGTAGGGCATTGTACAATAGACTAGTTAGATTTCTAGACCCTAATACAAAAGTTTCTTCTTCTTTCAAAACGTGTTTCTCGTTTTCTGTAACCAATGTGGGTCCTGTTCTTGTTTCAATTGGGGATGGATTAGCATTTTTTATTGCTCCAGATGATCACACTCTGGGTAGCCCTGGAGGCTATTTTTGGATGATGAGTCCAATAGGTCTCAATGAACTGTTTCCCTCGCCGGGGAATACTATTGCAGTGGAATTTGATACTATTTTGGATGTTGAATTCCACGATCCTAATGGAAACCAGTACCTTCAGCTCCAGTACCTGTTCACAAAAGAAGGTGCCATAGTCATTCATGCGTGCAAAGAGGGTGAATTGCAGGCATTGCAACAGGAGGTGTTGTTGTTGTTGCATTGGCCACTAGATCTTTTGTCTGGTTCTGTTACAAGCGCAGAGTATTGAAAATGACAGAAAAAATTAGTTCAGATATTATGAAATTGCCTTGGAAATTCACCTACAAAGAGCTCAACAATGCTACGAAAGACTTTTTTTGAATGTGATTGATAATCGATAATTGCAAGCAAGGGTAATCCCCTTGTGAAACCCAAATTTCTGAGCATTTTCTAAAACCTGATGATGGAGTCAATGTAATGAACAAGCGCCTAGGTCCATATTATGTCCAAATCTACCAAGCACCAAGATATATAACAATAATCCACAGTATCTGCGAACTAAGAAGAAGAGGTAGAAAATGTATTCTGCTTACCTGTTCGAATAGTGGTTGGGGTTTACCACAACAAAAATTTGACAGAGCCCATGTAGCATTTCTTATCATTGAAATTCTGGCAGTATCATTCAACTGGGCAAGCACCTGCCTCAGAGCTCCATGACTGAGGGCAAGATCCCTAAATTTTTTAGAGTCTCCAACAATATTTCCCAAAGCCCAAACAACCTTACATGAACACCAGTTGAACTCAAAGTTGGGTACTAGTTTTTTAAATCAAATTCCAAAATTACAGACATATAAAGATAGTTGGGAAGAATAATTTTATGCCTCTAAAATAAACGTGCTACCTGTTCTCGAACATTATCATTCCTAGAGGTAAGAAGTTCCACAAATATAGGCAGTGCCCCGTAATCAATCACAACCTTTGTATTCTCAGAGGCTCCAAAAAAACCCAGATAGGGTCAACCCTACTATAGGAGGAAGGGCCTGTAGTAAGAACTTACCATTTTGCAAGAGGTGAGGGCGAATGCGTGCGTGATATCAGACATTAATGTAGTTTTAAAAAAAATCATTTTTATGTAGCGCACATTTGATTTTTGCATTTCAAAATTTACATTTGATTTTTGCATTTCTAATACAAGTGACAAACAAATTTCTACAAGAGGTTGAAATTTTTACTAGAATAGCCATGAAAGACTAATTAAAATGGCTTAAAATGCAAGTGGAACTTCAAAATAAATATAATTGAAGGTTCTCTCCACTAAATTTTTGCAAAAGTGCTTACATTATTTAAGTTATCTAGGATATTTTTTTTTATTACACATTCTAAATTAAATAATGAAATAGTTGGGTAGTCTTATTGTTTCAAATTAGGACACAATTTTCAAATGGTGATGAAGTTTCATGTGATGATTAACTGACAATATTATCCTTTCCTATCCTTGAAAAACTATACAAGGTTCCCTGCTGCCACATGAAACCCTAACTCATGTAGCAGCATAGGACTAGTCCTCCATTTTTCCCATCATAAGGCATTTTGCACGTATTTGAGGACTAGAATTTGCGGATTCCTATTTTCCGTGAGGTGCTAGGAAGGATAGAAGACTTAATTTTGATGTTTGATTTTTTTTCAAAAACGTTCTTACGCCATTTATTTTCCACTTACCAATAATTTTGCAACACTAGTCCTCTGCGCAATTGCAAGGCTGTACTAAAAAAGTAAGGAAAGTTACTTTTTTGGCTCACTCAAAATTAAAAATTTAATAAAGGAATTACCACTTATCATTATTGATATTTTAAAATTAGAATCAATTGAGTTTACCCCTTCCTATTACAGAAAGTTCACAAATCCTTTATTTTACATAAAACACCAAAGAAAGAATAAAGCCCGTTGCCCTGCAAACTTCCAAGGTTGTGATTAGTGAAGCAGTGAAAAAGTATGGCTATAACACTAAAAAATTAGAATGCCAATCTGCCCCAACATGAAGTAGTGTTAATATAGTTGGTGGCTTGGCTTGATGGTCAAACAGTGAATTACACAAGCACAAAATAAAAGCTTTAGGTGTCTAGTTCCTTACACTCGCACTCTCAAGGCATTCAGAGTTAGGCCAAGCTCAAGATTGGCTACGAGGAAACTAGATTGGCTCATTAACCTGCCATATTTTAATTTCATAAGGTATGTTCGAAGTTTGAACTGCTAGGGTAATTTATTATTGTGAAATCATAGTTCTAAATTATCTCTTATTCCGTGAGCAATGTAAACTATTAATTGTAAGCAGATTCATCAAAAAAATTCAAACTAATTTTAGCATGAATGATGAAAATTTATATATTAATTGGTTTTTAAGAGTATTTGTATTATGTAGGAGCATTGGAAAGAAAAATCAAGACTTCATTTTCTGTTTTTCTTATTTTATTGGGCTGAACTGGAGAAAATTGAATATGAATAGTGAGTTAATTGTAAGATCAATGGGCCAAGGCCATAAATCAACATTGACCACAGTGGGGAAGTATAAAAGCATGTATATTCATGCAAGTATAGTTATTAATGTAAGATCAAAGTTAACTCTTAGCTTCACTAAAGAAATAGAAGGCAATGGTCTAGCATCAACTGAAATTCACGTGAAAAAGTAGATGAAAAATGTACAATCATCCAATGGAGAGGTAATATATAATTATCTAGTAAGACTCTTGGCTATGCCTTGAGACTAAACTAATTCTCAATATTTTTGAATAATCATCCATTGGAATTTAGTAGGAAAACCATAGTAAATCATTGTCCAATGGCCATGAAAAAATATATATAAAATAATATTTGTTGGTTGTTTTTTAATAGGTGCACCATGATGGGACCACTGAGAAGGTGGGGGTTTTTTTTTAATCATGGAAGTGAGGTTTAGTAGATTGACAGTCAAGTTACCTTTCCCTATAAATTTTCTCCATCAAGTTATTCATTCATTGAACTTTGATTCATTCCTACTGTTTTGATACACAATCCAATCCAGTTGAGTCTTGAGTCTTCATTGAGAATTTCATTCATAGGTTGTTAAGAAAGATGTTATCATGCACATGCACTCTTCTTTTCTTGGTATCTTTGTAACTATGTTCAGCCTGAGTTCTATATTTTTATATTATCATAATAGTTCGTGATTATTAGAATTTGATTTTTTCTTTTAAGAATTTTAATTTAATTATTATTAATCATTAAATTTAATATATATATATATATATATATATATATATATATATATATAGTTATTAAACTTTCAATAGAATTATTAAACTTTCAATGGTACATCAACTTTCATACATGAGAAAATAGATACTGACAAATGGTACATCATGGCTTGATTAATTTCGCTTAGCAATTTCAAATGGTATAACATTTAGTCAACAATAATCATTAATTTATGCACACAGAGACTAGTTTCTCTGGAAGCCTGAGATTTCTTTGGCTTGTTATTCTTATAACTACATAGGTATAATTAATAGAGAGATTGAGGACAAAAAAAAAATCTAGCACTTAGTCTCCACTACTCAACATGATTTTGTGATAAATAATACATAGATTGATTTCTCTGAGTGCCTTAGCATTCGATCGGTGCTACCACGTACATAGAACCAGCGTGTGAAGGAACTTGGAGTGCGAGTCCTTAATTGAAGAAAAAAAAACTAGTACAGGAAGATGCGAGTCAAAGGAGTGGAGGCGGAGTACAATAAAAGAAATCTCGATGGAACCTGGAAGATAAGAGGCAGAACTGTGAACGAAGTGCACAGTAAAACCACCATTTGGAAAATCAGTGATATTGCGCAAGTTTGGAGGTGGTAAGCAGAATTCGTGAAAAGGACGCGACATATGTCTCCGTGAGACACGTCGCCGAGGGCGGAATTATAAAACCGTTCTCATCATAGATTAACCCTTGGGCATGTTCATTATGCGAGATTTCGTTGTGTCCGTTGGATCCTCCAAACTGGTACGATGCTCCATCGACCATCGGATTGAGAGGTAAATTACTGTGGAGCCAAGAATGGTTTATGTATGACCGTTGAGTTATATACCAAAGTCGAGATTTGTTACGATCTTTGAGGATTGGCGGAGATTATAATAAGGAGGACTGTATAATTATGTGAATGGCCGTGCGTTTGGTTGAAACCAAGTGACGGAGTTCGAATTGACAAGGTCGACATATATTAAACATCACGGTTGAAATACGAGAGGGTCGGGCAGTTGATACATTCGAATACCAATTCGAATATGTAAAATGAGTGAGCCCAAGGTTTTGGGGTTTAATTCCTAAGTGGCTTGTATTTATTGGGGTATATATTAACGAGAGTAGGCTAGTCATTATAATCAGGGTGTGTAAAGAGCGGTTGAATGTTGATAGGTATGATGGGGATTAGACCATAGAACATGGGGACTTATAGTATGGTTTAGAACCATCAAGTGAAGAAGTTCCACATGCGAGAAGGCATGGCATAGGCCTTGGGGGTATTATGATCCTTGGAGGAAACTCCCACAGCTAGAAGAGTTGACAGAGAAAATTGGATCAAGTACAAAGGTGTGGCAGGTGTGTTTTACCCTGCACCAATTGTTATGGTGCATATATGATGTGTATTACAGTTTATCTTATAATTTTGTTGAAGTAGCATACAAAAATTTACATAGTGATATGAGAACCGCTCTCTAGAGTATACATCGATTTTGTACACATGGCTTTTCAGTTGCTTTTTAAGATATATCATTGGTGATGATCACATGATTATATAATGAACCATTAAGTTGAACTATGAAATTATTCCTCACAACACACACACACATATTGATGAATTAATAATTTTTCTTATATAATTTTTTTAATCTATTTTGAAAAAAAAAAAAAAATTATAAAAAATTATTTCTAAGAAGAACAAGAGAGAATTCCTTATCATATCTTCGTAAAACATATAATAGCAAGAAAATTAATCTATTGAAATTTCATTTCCAAACATATTCATGGAGTAAAATGAAGATTAAAAGGAGATATTCATGGATTTACCTATAATATCACCTCATAATTAAGAATGTAAATGTACAATATTGATGATACATAGGTTAGGAGAAAATTAATCTATTGAAATTTCATTTCCAAACATATTCATGGAGTAAAATGAGGATTAAAAAGAGATATTTATGAATTTACTTATAACATTACCTCATAAAAGTGTAACTGTAAAATATTGATAAAATTTATTTATATATGATAAATAATAAACCTTTATCTCACATGTATCATATAATCTTATAAACAAACAATTGCACCGAGGGTGCAAGGGAACGCTGGAAGGAGGAGATGTGAATCATTTTGTGCTATATGAGGGGTAAAATGTGTAATAACTGAAGGAGATGAATATTTTGTTCGTTTGTGACAATATAGAATATTAGATTTTATTTTTAATAAAAATAATAATTATTAATTTAATATTGTTTAATTTTAATTTATTTAATTTAATTTTTATTTAATTAATTTATTTATTTTAATATTTATTTTATTTTATTTATTTATTTATTTTATTTTTATGTTTTAATTAAAAATTTTATTTTATTTGTATTTTTAATTTTATCTTTATTTAATTTAATTTCTATTTATTTATTTATTTTATCAAAATAGTGCTGAGTATTATTGGGAGCTTCTTGTCAAAGGCTCAACCTATGGTCTCAACCATAGTCAATTTCATTTCCCTTTTACACAAATGGTTATAAAACCATGCACCCAAGGTATACTGCTTGTGCGGGAGTGCTTTACCTTCACTATATGGTTATGAGCCCATACTTATATAGTAAATCTACATATATCATTTAACCCGACATTCACCTTGTACTTATGGTCCACCAAGCTTTCGCCTTCAACTATGCAAATATATATATATATATATATATATATATATATATATATATATTGGCCTAATGCATATACCATTTCTTGAAATTTAATCATAACATTCAACTTCATAAGCCTCGATTGTGATTAATGCCAAACCCTATATAATATTACTTGGCCCCACATATATTTCATATGGGCGCTAACTCTGCAAACACATTGATATAGGCCTACCACATTTATGTTTTCGATTTGAATTAAAATCACGGCATATAAACGGATAATCGAGCCCACGTTCATATAAACACACCTTACTTAAACGTCGAGCGGATCCAACGATCCATATGTCGTCTCTCCCCAAGCGTTAATCGGACGATCACTGAGCAATTTTGCGTTTTTTTTTCTCACCGAGCGTTAATGCTCAGAAATAATGTGAAACTCGCGGTTTTGCAAATTCTCTTAGGGACACGTGGCATTTTCTTTGTGGTATCACATTTTTTATTTCAATACAGCTTACCACTAGTGGACCTGCGCAAAAACCATAACCCATTCCCAAATACCACCTTTACTATTTATGCATCGCGGTTCTGTTTCATCTCCGCTTCGAGGTTCTGATTTAAAGTTTCAACGCCAATTAACTCTGGTTTCTTCCTTGTCCATAGATATCAAACTACACCATCGATCATCCACTTAACAAACCAATGTTTGTTACTTCAAACAGGCGGGGAGTAAGCTTTAGGCAAATTCCGCCATCTTTTAATAGATAGAGCGTGGTTATACTTTCTCTTTTAACAGGGCTTTATTCAATATTTCACAATTTCTTATGCAGAACGCACACACAATCCCTCATTCACTGAGAATACCCTCCTTGGTACCTTCTTCGCCGGACTACGATGTGTTCATCAACAGTCGTGAACCCGATGTCCGTTTCTTCGCCAGGCATCGTCACAATAGTCTTGTTTCCAGAGGATTGCGAGTCTTTCTCGACAACATAGAATTGCAGGCTGGACAATTCATACCTTCAAAAATCAAAGACGCAATTAAAGGAGCCTCTCTCATTATTACTATTTTCTCTCCAAATTATGCGCAATCACAAAGGTGCCTCGATGAACTACTCCTCGCACTGCTCTGTAAGTCGACCATTTTTCTGGTCTTTTATCACGTTTGGAGGAAGACGTCGCAATTGCGACACTTTGTCTGAGTGTTGGTATTGCGACACTTTTCTCTAAAAATCGATACAGAGACAGTTTCGGGCGGGATTGAAAAAATTTGGGGAAATTTCCGACATTTGGTCAAAAGTGTCGGAACCAAGTGTCAGAATTTCCCCCAAGTGTACTAGTGTTGAAACGTAAATTGAAGATCAACTTTAAAATTTAGTGAATTAACCTAAGGCAACATTGAAACTTAACGCAATATTTAGTGGTCTAAGTTAGAGACGTGTTCTGGTGTCTTTAAGCTTAGCAGCTGTCGCTCGCCATCTGGCTTCAGACAGCGCTAGTATGGACTTGTGCTCCCCGTACCATTGAGTATATAAAGGGAGACCCCTCTAGGTTGTAATCCTTTTATCCGTAGGAAGCCGAGTCTGCCGCCCTATAACCGTGATACATCGAACACAACATTCGAGGAGACTACCTGCACATACGTCAAGTCCTTGGTTGATTTCTCTTTCATTTTATAACCAAGGTGTATATGGCAGTTCATGGGAACTTGGTACACCCTTTTACCTAGAATACCTGAGCATTCATTTTCGATCTTTACTGACTTTATAAATTTGAAAATATCATCGAGCACTTGTCCTTTCATGCTCGCTTAAAACTGAAAGAGACTAGAGTCATCTTTGACTATTTCTCGACTCTTAAAACATGAAACAACAAAATTTTGTTTCAATGTGGTAAAATAAACTACCTATGATTACACGCCCATTAAAGATTGATTTCTTGGCATGTTTTTGTTTGCCTTGGTTTTAATCCAAGAGTCTTCATCTTCGATATTTTCTCCTTTTCTAGTGTGCTACAGTCACAGTGGCGAAACCGTTAGTTTCATCTACTGGTATTCCTTACACAGACGATTCATCTGAAACTTCTCAGGTCTCTAGCTCTGCCAAGCTTGAGCAACCTATCATCCCATCTGAGTACCCCTTCGGGGAATCCGTTGATTTTATTTGGCCTCTTTCCAATGCTTGGTTTGGGTTTGGGGTCAGGGAACATTTTCCCCCTCTTACACCGGGATCACTATTTTTGGTTGCTGTCATACCTCCTAGCCCTCGTACTCTTTTGCAAGATCTTAAGGTGGATTCAGACATGGACTCGTCTGTTCCTAACGGTAGTGAGGGTATTCTAGTTTTTGATGAACGATACCAAATTTTCCCAGAAGACGTCTAACCATATCCTGCTCATTCTTCACCATCGGTCTCGCTTCCAGTTGGATATAGGTCTTTAGGTCAGATCATAGCGGGTATTGCCTCAATGGCAACGTCAACTCCATCAAGGGGTTCAGTTCTTCTGTCATTAGGGATGTCTCCAACGACACCTATCTCGTCATCACCCTTGGTTACATCTGTCCCCACTAGGCCTACTGTATGTGTGGCTGCGTCGGCACTGAATGTCACTGTTCAATTGTCAAGAGTTTCAACTTCGGTATAAACTTCAATTTCAATGGCAATCCCTGACGGCCTTTCATCGGAGGAGTATAGACTGTTTTTTCAACAGCAGAACTCTGAAGTTTATCAGTCCCCTCAGGATCCTTATCAGTCCTATTTTTCTCATTATGGGGCTGATGGTACCCCGATTTATTCACTTCTGTTCCAATATGATGAGCATGGAAACCCCATCTACTTTCCTGCTCATGAGGTTTATCAGTTCCTCCCTGGTTTTATACCTACCTTTCCTGTGAAACCCTCTAACCAACAAGGACAACCCTTGCAGGGATAACCTTCGATTCAGCAAGGGTATGATTTCAACCCACAAGGACAACCCTTTCAGGGACAACCTTCGGCCCAACAAGGGAATGCATATGACCCATAAGGCCAACCCTTGCAAGGACAATCTGCGGTCCAGTAGGGATTGTTTTATGGCCCGCAAGGGCAGCCTTACAATCCTCAAGGTCAACCTTTACAGCCTCACCCTGTGGTCCAACCAGGGCAACCTTAAGGACCAGCAGGGCCACCATTATATCAACCCAGACCTTCATACGGTCCTGGGGGGGAAATCCATCCATCTCAACCATTGGTGCAATGTCAGTAGCCATATATTCTGATTGGTCAAAACGTTTCACAACCAGGGCCATCTTATGGTCCTGCCATAGGCCAACTTGGTTATCAGGCACAACCTAGCCCACCCCAACCAGTAGGCCAACCTGCTTAGCAGGGGCAACCTGGTGGCTCTCATCAGTTGGGTCAACCTATTCAACCAGGACAACCTCCAAAACCTGTCAACCCTTCTTAGCTGCCGCTCTATTCTATGCCACAGTCGAATCCACCTGTGCGCCCGACTTATTCGGCTCAGCAGGGCCCTACTTAGCAGTAGCCCGTTCGACCCCAAGGAGGTTATCACCCTCAAGGTCAGTATCGACCGGTTTACAACCTGGCTTAAGGTTCTAGCTATTAGCCTCAACAGCGAGGCTATACTTATGCTTCACAGAAAAATCCCCATGCTTCTCAATCGGGGTCCACATATACTCAGAATCAATATCCTATTTATCAACCCCTGTATCCTAGTTCTCAGCTGCCATATCAACTGAATTATCAGGCTTATACCCCTTATGGTCAGAATCCTCAAGGACAGAACCCATGGGGGTAGAGTTATACTCAATAAGGGTGGACTATGGGTACGGGTCCTTATCATGGACCTGCCATGCCTTTTAACCCTCAATTACCGTTCCTTGCCACGTTGGAGTTTCCAGATGTGTCCAAACTAACAAATGATCTGATTCTTCATAATCCTTATTGGCCTCCAGTCCCAATGAAGGTTCCTGGTGATTGTCCCAAGTTTGAAGGAAAGTCTGGAGAAGACCCCCAAGCACACGTCATGACATACCATTTTTGGTGTTCTTCTAATTCTTGGGTCGATAACTCTATTCGACTTCGTATTTTCCAGCGCACACTCACTGGAGTTGCTGCTAAGTGGTACATCGAATTGCCTCGTGGCATATTTCAAGATTTAAGCACTCTTGCTATGGCATTCCTGACTCATTTCCAATTTCTGGTTTGTTATGAAGCTGGGACGCATCTCCTAACATCCTTGAAACAGGACCGGGCTACCCATATCTCAGACCACATTCATGAATGGAGACGGTGTCGTCGCCTGATCAAGTTCGAAATTCCTGATCAAATTCTTACTCATTGGTTCACTACCTCTTTTGTTAACCAGATTGCGAAAGATATCGCCATAGGGGCATGTGTAATCGAGGAACAAGCCATCGCTCGTGCCCAGTACCTTGATCTAGTGTACTCTTAATCAGGCACTTTGTATGATATCTTGACTGAAGCTCCATGGTCTAGGACCTCTAAATTTCTGGCTACCCCATCAATCGACAACTTTATTGGTTCTGTATCTCAGACTTCACGCAAGTCTTCGAATGGGAAGCAGAAATCGAATTCTTCCAATACTTCTACTCCTCAGGCTTCCCCAGATTCTGGTAAAACCGCAGAGGTCAATGCCATTCAGGCCAATCCTATGGAAAAGACCTCTAAAGGGAAAAATAAGGGCAAAGGCAAAGCCAAATCCAATGCCCCAAAACCTAAATCGTCTAAACCCCATGCTGATGATGGTTCGCAATGAAAACCAAAGTATCCCTGCCTGATTTGTGAATAGGATCACTACACTAAGGATTGTCCTCGATGATATGAGGTTAGTCAACTACTCAAAGGCACTAAGGGAACTTCGACAGTCCTTGAAGAACCTTTTCCATCTCAGCAGACCCAGATGGTCGATCAATCGGCACCATTTGCATCGTCCGGCTCTCAATTTTTCATGATGAACGGTTTTGCACCCTTTTACATCACTACTCGATCGAAATATTATGCCAGATCACGTCAGGCAGCTGGGAAGGAGGTCGTTGATGGTCCTCCTCCCCCACCTACCTCTGGTCCCCTTGAAATTGAGAAGCCCATTGCTGAACCCATTATATGGCCACCTTCTAAAGGTGTTCTCCAGAAGTCTTCCTATAATCCTAATGCCTGTGCTGCTCAACATTACAGTATTGTCGAGGATTTATCATAGGCTTCGTCCACGATGTCCTCGTTGGAAGTCCTCCAGAGTTGTCCATCTCAATGGAAAACATTGTTATCTGCGATCGGCAGTATCGATCCTGCTAATTCTAGTATTATCACTTTCGATATAGAGAATTTCGTCCCCGGACTTCCACACCAGATTGCGCTTGTTATGCAAGTTGGTATTAACAGTCTCAACATCCATAGGGTCGTAGTGGATGAAGGTGCATCTACCTACGTCATGTCATCTGCCTGCTGGAAATATATTGGCTCTCCAGCCCTTAATTTGTCACCCAATGCCCTTGAGGCATTTGATGGAAGGGAATAAAAAACCTTGGGTGTTCTGCCTAGCTTACCGATCACATTGCAAGGAAAGACTGTCAACGTTGAAGTGGAAGTCATTGATGAAAAACTCAACTATAATATTCTACTCGGTCGTAGTTGGACTCACGCTATGTTATGCGTTCCATCCACCCTCTTTCGACTTCTGAGGTCTCCGCATGAGGGAAAAATTATTACTGTTGATCAGTTGTCATTTTTTACCTCGTCTTCCGAGAAAAACATTCCATACATGGAGCAAATTCCCAATCCCCTTGTCAGCATAGGGCCGGGTCTTTTCAAAGACCCCACTCTCATGGGTATTTTTCCCTTTCCACCACCCAATACTGTTCAAGCCAATATGATCTCTCGGTTAGATGACCCTTGAATCATCCCTTCACATAAACAGGTTGATTCATTTGGAGATGCAATGCTGCTTAGTCCCATCGAGATCAATTATTTCTAGCTAACAGCTACATCTGATTCTCCCCCTCTTGAAGCTTCTCCTTTGAGCATGTCTCTCGACATGTATTCTTAATCCCCCTGGCTCGGCGATGCAGATTCGTCGGATCCTTTAAAAGAAGTGTTTCCATCTGATGAAGCTATCATGGAAAATATGTCTCTTGAGGATCTACCGTGGGGCGATGGCCATCATCGTTCCTTGTTTATGCCTTGCCTCAGGGCCATGTCTAACTGTCTTGAGTGCTTCGTGTCCCAAGTTCCTTCTCCGCCGCTTCAGACGCCTATTTTGACTCATGAAGTCTTTTCGGAAGGCAACTTGGGGAACATTACTTAAACAATTCCTATCGACATCTCCATTAAACCGGGGATTGTCGAGAACATCCATGTGGGAGTCACTTGTTCCTCTGAGGAAGTCCAAGTGTACACTAGTCTCTTTCGTGAATTCCGTGATGTTTTTGCGTGGTATTACGAATAAATTCCTGGAATCGACCCCAGTATCGTGGTGCATGAGATTCCCACCTACCTAGGTGCGAAGCCTGTCCGTCAGCGTCTTCGTCCCATGCATCCTCGAAAAGTCGCCGCTATCAAGGCTGAAGTTGAGAAACTTCTTAAAGCGGGTTTCATTTTTCCGATCCCCCTAACTGAATGGGTTTCTAATATACTTCTTGTGGATAAGAAACAGGGTGCCATTCGTGTTTGTGTTGATTACCGTGAAATCAATCAGGCCTGTCCTAAGGATAATCATCCCACCTTGTTTATCAATCAGATAATTGACGATTGTGCGGGAAGTGAAATTTTCTCCTTTATGGATGGTTTCTCTGGCTATAACCAGATTAACATTCTCCCTTCAGATCAACACAAGACCTCTTTTATTTTCCCATGGGGAACGTTCGCATATAGAAAACTCCCGTTTTGCTTGAATAATGCTGGGGCTACGTTCCAGTGCACCATGTCCTATGCTTTTCATGATATTCGGCATATTGTCCAACCATACCTGGATGACCTTCCGGCTCATTCAGCTGCATAGAAGGACCAACCGGAACATCTTCATCATATATTTCTTTGTTGTAGATGCTACAATATTAGGCTCAACCCGAACAAATGTGTCTTCTATGTCGACCCCTGTAGACTCTTAGGGTTTATCGTGTCTAAAGATGGAATTCACCTTGACCCTCTTAAAGTTGAGGCTATTGTCAATATCCTTTCCCCATCCTCGTTACATCAATTGCAGAGTCTCCAAGGGAAAGCCAATTTCCTACGTCATTTCATCCCAAGCTACGCCGAAGTAGCCAAAGGATTTACACGACTCCTAAAGCAGGAAATCCCTTTCTGTTGGGATGAGATTGCCCAAGAGTATTTTGATAGACTTAAGACGTTTCTTGTCAACACTCTGCTATTGCGTCCTCCAAATTACCATCATGATTTCACCCTCTACCTAGCTACCGCCTTCAGCACGATCGCCATGGCATTGGTCCAAGATGATGATGATGGTAACAAACATGTTGTTTACTACCTGTCTTGGAACCTTCTCAACCTTGAAACACGTTATACACATATCGAGAAGTTAGCGTTGGCTGCGGTCCAGGTCGTCCAACATTTTCATCATTAAATTATTTTATGCACGATGACCGTGATTTCTGACTGTAACCCCATGACTTATATTTTGTCGCGGCAGTTGCTGGAGGGAAAGTACTCGAAGTGGATTGTCATCCTCCAAGAGTTTGATTTGGAGTTCACTACGGCCAAATCTAATAAATCACTTGTATTTGCTGATTTGATTTGTTCTCTCCCTGCTGACTCTGCTCCTTCTTCCTCTAAAGATCATATACTGGACAAAACTCTCTTCCTGATCAGCACCCTCGACCCATGGTATGGTGATATCATCGTGTACCTCCAAACATATACTTTTAGGTCTGAGCTAATGAAAGATGCCTGACACTGCATTCGGCATCAATCACAACCTTATCGAATTGTTGGAGATACCCTCTATCGTGTCAGAGTCGATTCTGTATTCTGTCGAAGCTTGACCCTCGAGGAAGTGGAGAAGGTTTTAAATGACTACCACAGTGGTGCCTGTGGTGGTCACATGTCTGGTTATGCCACTACACAGAAGATCCTTTGTGATGGCTACTTCTGGCCGTCTATTTTTAAAGATTTCATTGTTGCAGTACATAAATGCCATGCGTGCTAGATTTATCAATGCAAGATGCGTGCGCCGCCTGCTCCACTACACCCTGTCATTACCGTTGGCCCTTTTTCCAAATGGGGCATATATTTTTTGATGTGTAACCCTTGTTCGGTCTGGGGGGGCATGCCTATATCACCGTTGCCATCGATTACTTTACAAAATGTGTCGAAGCAATTCCTACACTGGCTGTGGATAGTAAGACAACGACACAATTCATATTCAATCACGTTATTTCTCGGTTCGGTGTTCCTCAAGCCATTGTCACTGATCATGGTTCGAATTTTTGAGATTATATGATGGCTGAGCTGACATCTAAGCTGGGTTTGTGCCACGACAACGCAACTCCTTACTATCCCCAAGCTAATGGCCAAGTTGAAGCTGTAAAAAAGGTCCTTGTCACCATGCTTCAACGAACAATCAGGACCCACAAATTGAACTGGCATGTCATGTTGTTCTCATATCTTTGGGCTTATCGAACATTGATAAAAAATGCAACTGGGTTTAACCCATTTCAATTGGTATACGGTCTGGAAGCCATGCTTCTGATTGAATGTGAAATCCCTTCACTTAAGTTAGCTATGGAATCACTGCCTGATACTTTGCCTGAAGAAGAACTCCTCCTCTATTTAGAGAGATTGGACGAAATTCGTCGCTTAGCTGACTTGGTCATTGAAGCACAGAAGAAGTGATTCAAAGCCCATTTTGACCAATTGGTTTCTCCTCGTTCTTTCATCGAAGGCGAGCTCGTTCTTCTAGACGACCAAGCTTATGATAAGATGGGGGCAGTAAAATTCCAACCCATGTGGCATGGGCCCTACATCGTTAAGCGTGTGTTGCAAAATGGGGCTTATGAGCTCATTGACTATGAAGGGTGTACTTTTTCATAGCCCAGAAATGGGTTTTACTTGAAAAAATATTATGCCTGAATTATTCATGCATGATATGTGTACATAGGTGATTGTTTTCATTTTGTGTGCATGCTTTGGTGTGATGCGCTTTGCGAGCTTTTTCTGCTTATTTGGGTCTTGTTTGCTATGTAGATGTCTATTTCCCCTTAAGTCGGTTTTGCGGATGGTACCTTCCGCAGTACCAGGAACTTGTCTTCGTCAGCCTGGGTAATTTATGATCCTGAAGGTGAGTTGATTAACTTACAAGGTATTTTTCTGGGACTAGCCACAAACAATGTCACTGAATATAGTGCGGTTTTGGAACTATTAACCAAGGCAGTCAACCTTGGCATACGCGCGTTGCTTGTTAAGTTGGATTCGAAACTTGTTGTTCTTCAACTGAATGGTCATTATTCGGTTAGAAACCCATGCATTTTGAGATTGTATTTGCGTATTCGTTTACTTGAATGGCATTTTGATTTCATTACATATCAACATATACCAAGATGAATGAATACATTAATAGATGCAATAGCTAACATGGTGCTGGATAGAAATTTGTGTAATTCGTAAAAAATATCATCATATGTACATAGACCCATGTAGAATATATATATATATATATATATCATTTGTTTACAAGCCGTGTGAATCATAAAACCCACAAAGATAATATATGTCTATTTCGGTTATATATATATATCTATATATCATTTGTTTACAAGCCGTGTGAATCATAAAACCCACAAAAATAATATATGTCTATTTCGGTTACATCACGAGACAACATGTCTCTCAAAAATATGCAGAAGTAAAGCCTAATGCCTAGTCGGCGTGGTGCTAATGATAGCACATCATCGCCCGTACCAACCGCCTCAGCAAGCAGTGGATATGGCTGGGCACTCCCACAATGTGCCTCTGAAAGGCTCGGGGTACGTCATCAAAACGCACATAATCAGGGACCCTACGAGTGATTCCCTCCAAGTTTTGTACTAGCTCCTCGTCGATGCCCTCACCTTGAGGGTCAAAGTCATGAGGGGTCTGCCTCGCTATGGGAGAAATTCCTGCAGGATTCTCTGGACCAACATTTGCATCCATATCAGATTAACTGTCAGAACATGCATGTATACTAAAAAATCATACAACACATAAAAATAAAAAATGAGGCTTACCAAGTTCTTCGTCCCAGTCCTCTCCCTCTGAGAGAGGAAGGTCGGGTCTCCGGTAAAATCTATGCCAGCATAGGGCCAATCCTCCATGACGATAAAATATCATTAGAGCCAGTTAAAGAACTCAGGCCTCTAGGACATCTGTTGGCTGCACCCTGCCCTCGGCATAAATTTCGGCCATCGAGCCATCCGTGGCTCTCTCAGTGGTGGATTTGGGACTATGGCCTCTTGGCACTAAAAAATAGGTAGTCGTTCGAGGAAGAACGACAAAAGAATTGACCCATACCCAAAATATTTTAGTTTGGACTTCTTGCATTTTGTGAGTTGCCGTTTGATGTTCATGGTCACGGCCTTGGCCCAATAAAAGATAGTCAGATTCATACACTCCGAAGCAAGAAGTAATTGTGTCTTTGTGGCCTCGTGCGGTGCCTGTGATCCCACAGCCCGCGTAATGGTGTGTAGCACTACTCTCAATGCTAGATTGGGGACAGTATGAATGTCCACTTTCCCACTCCCTATTCCTTTGCTTTCCCCTGGGCACACCTTGTTCATGACCATTGTCATGCTTTCTCCTGAAGGCCTTGTACGAGTCAGAATAGGGACTGGACCCCTGTGTGACAGTCCAGTGATGATGTATACATCTGATACTTCGAGCTCAAGCTCTTGGTCTCGAAGTTTGAAATTTTCCTCGTCCTCATCCCAAATAATGATGAGATACCGTAGCAATTCAGGCTGAGCCCAAAGACAAGGTGTTAGAAAGAAATTTTTTAGCCCGCAATTCCGAAGAGAATTCATACATTGCTCGTTTCCCATTTCCAGTTCATATTCTTAGCTATGTTCTCTCTCTTTCCATTCGATAACCATATTTTTCACTGAATTCCTGTATCAATCAATCATAGGAACATTATAAACCTCCTGGTGTATTCAAAATTACATTTCATTGGTTCAATTTTGATGAATTTAGCTAGATTTTGTGTTGCACCGTTGGCGCGACTGTTTTGCTAACAACCACTCCAACTGGAGCGAACCCTGTGTAAAATAGGGTGGATTGGCGTGGGTTCATGCTCGAAACCCGTGCCAACCACGAAGCCCTAAAATTTGATAATCCTCCCCTAAAGGACCTCAAATAACAGTTAAGTGTAGTAAAATGTAACTTAAAAGACGGGAAAAGAGGTCGGCTCTTACCTGAACTGGATGGAATTCGATTTGGTCCACTGGATTGATCACACTCGTTGCCTGAAGATCAAGGCAGAAATGGGTCACTGTTGCTCTGCAAAGAGGTAAAAGTGAAAAGTAAATATTTTTTACCACTATTGGTCTTTTATAACTTTTCAAAGTCCTAAAATAGGTTTTAAAACATGTTTGTCGATATATTTTCGCATTATTTTTGTGGAATATGTTTTACACATGTCTTTTTGTGCAGAAACATGTTTTTATTGTGGTTTTGACGAATAAACGAGTTGTATTTTATTTCGGACTCGGTAAAAACACGAAAAATTCATTACTGGAGTCACCTTTCAGCGCTTTTCTGACTCTCTAAAACTGAAAATATTTCCAAGTCGCTTGTCGTTTTGAGGTTGTTAAATTTGATGCGGAGCGATATCTAGCCAGTATAGGTTTACCCATTTTTTAGGTTGGGATAGATTATTTATGAAAAAGGAATACCCTAGCCTATCGTGACTAGGAGGTTTTCTCAGTCACAGTTTTCTACCTTTTCGGATTTGAGGAACTATCTATGAAAAGGGACTGTTGGAGTTTTCTATTCTGCCTTCTTTTCAAACTCTCTAAATATGAAAAGATGCCAAGTTCTTCCTTTGTCAGACTCGTTAAAAACTGATGACATCAGAATCCGTCGCAATGACGTTACTCGAGTTTCTCCTTCCTAGGGCTTGTAGAATGTACTAGGTTAGATTTTTCCAAAGGAAAAACTTACATCACAAGCACATGCTATCCCCTTCAAGCTTGTTTTCAAAAATAATTGGGGTACTTGCCATAAATGGTGGGGGAAAATGGAACCAAAATCATAGTCGTATCGGCAGTATGTCGCTCTTGAACATGGCACTTGTCTGCATTCGTGTCGGGTTGGGGACATCTCATTTCATTATCTACTTGCCTTCATGGGTTTGGGTAATCTCTTTTGACCACTCATCTTCTCTTTGACATGTCACCATGACCTCAGATCCCTTGATTTCAAATACTGCCAAATCCGGTGTCGTGCCGCCGATAAGTTCAAGAGAAGTTGGCCTCTGCAGTTTTTAACCTCCCTCTGATTCTCTGTTGGTCTTGATTCACAAACATCATGTTCCTCTGTCTCATGTCGATGATGTGGGAAACATTATGGCCCACCTTCAATCAAGGTCACTTCCTGTCGACTTCAGCTCATTATCCAGGAAATTGATCTTGAGACTCCTTTTAGGTACCTTGGAGCCTGCATGCCTCAATGGCAGGTTCTTGCATTCAACGCAAGGTTTTTATTATTGGCCTTCGATTGAATGATTCTGCAGGTGTTTGATGCTAGATCCCTCTTCACATTCTGTGGATTGTACCTCTTGTACCTTGAGAGCCATTGTCATTATTGGTGGTTTCTCTCACATCTGTTAACACTTTTCATCATTAGCTGGTAATCAGATGATGTTCTTGCATGTTCGACTTCAGCTCACATATTCACATGCTCGAACTTGTACTTTGTTCAAGTCGAGATGGAGTGCAAGACCCTGTATTTTGTCTGATGAAATCCAGGCTGCGGGTTCTTTGTGGATTATTATGACTTATTACATGACTCTTTTGATTGGATGGCTACGACCATACCTGAGTCTACTTGTTGATACTTCTTTTAATGGATGGCTACGTCCATACCTTGGATCTTGGTTTTTGTACACTTTATTATGGATGGCTGCGCCCATACCACATATCATGTATCAAAGATATCATTTGTATTTGTACTCGTAGGTCTTCCGATGGCAGTGTATTTAGTTGAACGCGTTCTCATAAAGAATTTCACCCCTCCCTCTCTCTCAGACCTCATGCTTTAGGGGGCATCTATTACACAACATTTTGTCACCGTCCCTGCAATCCCTCGTCCCGTACATTGGAGGACTATTCCCATGACCTATGAACAGTAAAATGTCCTAAAAACACCTTGACGGCATCCTTTTTCATAAAGGAAAGAATTCTCCTTGAGAACATTTCCTCAGAAAATCCCCAAAAACCCATGTTTTGGCATTGGTGCGAGTAGCTAGTTCGTCCCTCGTGCCAATGGGGAAAATATACACTAGTGGGTGTGCCAGCTAGTGCTCTATCCCTGTGTTGTACCCACGCCAACCTGTTTTGGAATGTTTTTTAACAAATTTAGGTAGAATTTTCCTTTAAACACCTCGGGAATGAATCATCAAAAATAGGTTGGGCTGTTCAACTCTAGATCTCCTTGTTTAGGAAGAGGTTTTCCGCCTCTCATGGAACCTTCCTAAGAGATAGGACTCTCCCCCATGATTATAGGGAGCCTAACCTCTCCTTCTCCCTCTATAAAAGCCTGCCCTCTCTATTTGCAAGCTAGCTAAACATTTGGGAAGAAAACTATAGCTGAGCGACTATTGAAAGCAGAGCTAAGGAGAACCCTGTAAGAGAGAGAGCCTTGTCTAAATTACCGACAAGATTTGTGAGACACGCTCTGCTTGAAGCCTTGCCAAAGGAAGAACGCGACGTCGGAACTCGTTTGTAATCTTTCTTTCACATTTTAATATATGCTCGACTATGTTATTGGTTCCACTGTTGTATTTCTTATCCGTGTAATGCAATTTGATTCAATATTTTCCGACTGATTGATAGTTACATGTTTGAATTATTACGTTGTATGCCGTCATTTCTTCTCTGCATGTGTACAGGTGTCTGGACGCGGTGAGCGTAAGGATTATGATTTATCAAGCTAGGAACGAGAAGCAACGCTTCTTCTTCAACAACATCAGCATAGGACTTGAGGTAGGCTATCTATCGTATCTTTGTCTTTTGTAACTAGGAATTGATATCGAAGCATGTTTTGTTTGTTGCTAGACCCAATCTAGGGCTAGTGGGATCGTCTCTATCCGCAGAGGGGATTTACCTCTCCAACAATAGGTGTACTCACGATCGGAGTATTTTCCTCCTCCAGGGGATGTAAATTTCTATTCTGAGCCATTGAGCGTGCATAATGAGCTGTGGAGCAACCCGAGATGGTACGCGGTGCAGGTTCGACCGGAGCCATCGCTTGTGCCATAGCCTCCTTTCCCAAATTGGCTGTTTGTGTCCCTAGATGCACCAGGATCTTGGTAGGTTTAGTGGTAGAAATGATGAGAGATCACTCCTTGTACAGGTGTCTGAACTCATGACAACGTCTCCACCTAAACGAGACCCCTTCGTAGTCTATAATTTGGAAATGCACAATGTCTTTGTAGTGTAGATTGAATGCCTCGATAAGGCCTTCCCTCGTATCCAGGTGCGCTAGAATCTGAGCCACCAATATATTCCTAGTCTCAAGATAGGACCTATCATGGTCCAGATATATCCCCAAGTCCTCTCCAATGAAATGAAGGGCCTCTTCAGTCAAAAATTGTAATGGAAACCCGGGCAGTCTAACCTATATTGGTCCTACACCTAACTTCTCCTTATCCAGATTGAATAAGGGCGTCCATCTCTTCAGCAGTACAAGGGTCACCTCTATGTGCCAATATTTGGTGAGAACCCAGTCATCCATGTCTGGGTGTGGGAAAATAAGAGTTAAACAACCCATTTTCATCGTTATAAACCTCGGAAGGTGTTCCCCCAAATCTCCGCAATCCAAATATTGAGCCTAGCTGAGGAGTAGTTCCTTCCTCGAATCTACCCAACCAGCACGGTCTGTGAGGTGTGTTCCATTTTATCCATGCCGACACCTTCTCCAAAGACCAAATCCCTTCTTCGCTCTTTGCTTTTCGTGCACCTCTGCTTCTTTTTCCAAGTTTTGATATGGTCTGGTCACGTCCGTTGCCCTCCGCTTCCAGGGTATCATCTGAGTCAGATGATTTGATCTCTTCCGTAGGTGGGATCAGGTGCGTTATGCCTTTGAAACAACCAGAAGCCACGACAAAGGGAGGTGCCTCATGTCCAATCTCTTGTGCTCTATGCTATTCACCTTGGTTGATACCAAGATGTTAGAAATTGAAATATCCTTCCTTCTGTCTGTTTCCAAACCCCGGACCTTCTGCTATTAGGCCCATTTTATCCAGCGCATCTTGTGCTTGATGCTTCCATAGTCTAAGGACCGACAACAAGGGAATAGAATATGTCAGGGATGCCAATGTCGCCAAAATAGGCTTCGAACTAATCGACTCTGTTGTCATATGTGTTCCCTCCAGAGTGTAATGTGACATGGCAGATTCCCCTATTTCCATGGCCACATGTTCCTTGCCAACGAGGTCCACCTCATGAGACGACCCGCTAGTCCGTTGAGGAGATAAACCGACCCAAATTTGAGATGGGTCCAGATGGTCTGAAGTGTAGTCGACCTCATCATCAATCATCTTCACCATGCAGTAGAAACCCCTTTTTCTCGTTGAGTAAAAACCTAGCCGCGTCAACCTTCCATGTTTTGAGGTAAAATTAATAATTTAAGCTGAGCACTGTATGCGGGTTTGATGGTGCCCCTCTGTCAGACTGTCGGGGCTGTAAGGAGAGAAAGAGAGTTGATCACCTACAAAAAACCATGAATGTATTAGAAAGGTGCCCTCTCCCACGTGGATGACAGTGCCTAGTGTCGGAAAGTATCAGGGGAAATAGATATAAAAGCAAAACAATGCCAAACAGTCACAAGTCTTGAGAGTTATTCAAAACCTGCATCAGTAGTTAATAAATTAAAAACAAAAACAAAAACCTAATCCCAAGATGCAAACCTCTGTTCCATGTCAATGTGCAAGCTCCGGTATCCATGGTGCTCTGCTAGGGTTCCTCATATTTAGGGTTAGTATGCCATCACTAGGGTTTCTAATAGCTTAGAATTAAATTGAGATCTTATTTTTTTTAAAGAAACAAGTATGATATATTAAGATAACTAGAAAGCGGGCCACTACCTTTAAATTCAGAATTTGATCTTCTTCGTCAACACTCTAAAATTTTTCAAAAGGCAACCTGTTTCTACCTTGGATTTTTCTAACTATAGTTCTTACTACACTTATTTTGTAGAGCCTCCAAAAGATTCCATGATATTTGATAAACTTACATAAAATTTAAAAACTCTTTTTACTAACCATTGCATCCTTATTAGCAATGGAGCTTGCAACATGTCCTATCTACAATTCTTCCACATCTTGAAGGAGAGTCATGTCCATGGCCTATTTCGGAGGCTCTTCATGTTGTTGTTCTGTTTGTGTTCTGAGACAAGAATGATTAGAAATCTCGTATACTTCTTTGAGGATTCCCAAAGTCGTCTATTCCACCATCAACTTGATGCTATCCACATTTAGAACACGTTTTTCCACCTTTGTTTCCAATTTATCCATTTTCATATAGAGGCGGTCCACATTTTCTTGCAACTCCTGCAATTATCGAGCTACCAGGGAGAAATGAGATTTGGCTTTTGTGGCCACTTTTTCTCCTATATTAGTGATGAGAGCCAAGAGATATGCCATAATTGAAATCATTTGTTCCTTGAAATTTGCATCGTCATCCTCCCTTCCTGGATGCACGATGTTGTAGGATGCTCAAACTCTAAAACACACCAATAGAAAATCCTCAACTAGTAGACACCACTTATATCCATTTACTCAACCTCTTCCTGCTCCAACATCATACTCCTCAGATTCAATATCACATTCCTATATCTAAACACTCCTGACATGAATTTCCATCAGCATATCCTCCATGAGAAATTACTCCACCTTTCCATAAGCATGATATCGATTATATCATTCTCCTAGCTATTAAATCCACCAACACAGCCCAAATTGCAAGAGGTTCATCCGTCAAGTCTCTTCATGATAATGGGATTAGTGATGTCATTAAGAGGCACGAAAGACCTTGATTCCAACCTAATCAAACCCCTCAAGGAGTTTATTTGGGACATGTTAATCCAAAACTATTTTAATTCATTGGGCATAAAATATGTAAATTGTATAGGTCTTCTTAGCCCTGTATAATCATCCCTTGTTCTAAAGTTACTCCTTTGTTTTCTAGTTCATCAGCACTTTGGTTGTTCTACAATTTGATATGGTAGAATTCAATGTTTTCAAACTTTTTAAGTTGCAAAAAAACTATAAAATACATTGGAGGCAAGTCCTTTTCTAGCTGATCTTTGATTTTGTTTATTTTTTGAATACCTATCATGGAATCTCCCAAGACTATTAACTAAAAAACCCTCCTTGATATTCCAATCCCCAAAGAAAATTTTGATTCTATTTCTTCATCGGGGCAATAAATTACCCCTCCTACTCCTACCTCCCCCAAGAATTTAATTAATTTATTCACAATATTAATATGTTAATATTAATAAACTATATATCATCCTTCTAATAATTTTTGTAATTAGGTCATCCCTATATCATTATTTATTTATTTTCATCATAATTTAATAAGATATAACTAAACACAATATTTTGTAGTGCTTATTCATGAAGGATGAAGGAGGAACTAAGAACCCTTTGCTTATTCAAAGCCCCAATCCTAGTCCTCTCTATTATCAATAACTAAATGATATTAATATGCCCATGTGCAAAAATGATTAGAATAAAAAACTTCTGATATGGCTATAAAATATTTAGTTTTACAAAATGCAATCATTTTTATTTTTATTTTGTTAACTTAAATTGCGTTGTACATATATTTGTAAATATTTATGACTGCAAATGGTCTCATTGAACATATTTGAAGGAAAAGAATTCTATGATCAATTATGAAAGTAATAATTGATCAATATGGAATTGAATTAGTGATCACGGGGAATTAAATAACTCATGAACATATATGAGTAACATCATACATTAAAATGAACACAATCATGATATGACTCTTTCGATCTAATGTTACCACGGTAGCGACATATGCACTTTTTTTTCGTATTGATTTACAATGTGATTATGGGATCTATCCCCACCTTTGTGTCCCTCTAGTGAACATCCTTGCTAGCTTTCATAGATCATTTTCCAAGTTGGCCTACCCGAGTCCTGGTCAAAATTTTTGGCCCTTTTTTCCAAATGGTGTTTCAAGAGATGGATTAGGTGGATTACCAGGATATCCCTCCACATGACCCAATATTTCAAGATCAACAAGAATGCTCTCACCCCATGGGGTGCTCATCCTTTTCCAGCAGTGAAAGGCCCCTAGTCGCATTCATATCCTCCTCTGTTTCGACAGATGGTATTGTGCATGTACTCTTTCCAAGGCTATATTCTCTTGGGCCCTCACACTTGTATTTTTTTTTTTCCCCCCTCTTCCCCCTTCTCTTTCCAAAAATTTTGAAACACTTCCCTATGAGAAACCACCCTTTAGCAAGTTTGAGTTCCCTTCTGATCTGATTAGCCTAGTGGCACTATAGTGGGTGGGGGTGGTGTCATTGAATTCGAATGAGAAAAGTGTTTATGAGACTAACTATAGATAAGGATATTTTGATTGATAGTATGATGGAGCATGTTGGAAAAATCCTGGTAGGAAAATATTGGGTTAAATAATTTTCTGCTACTTCCTTCAGGAAATGGGTGTCTTCGTCTTGGAAATTTTTTCTTGGTTATGGTCCAACCACTCATCTATTGGTGAGAGGGAAGTTCTCTTTTTTTATTATATTGGAAGAATATTACAAAAATATTTAGACTCAAAAGAGGAACTAGGGCAAGGATAGTCTTTTATTAAAACCATGTACATTGGATTTCGACCCTATAAGTGAACTTGCTGACTCCCTAAGGGTTTGTGCCACTCTTCCTAGTTTTCCATTGCACTTTTGGACCTTGGACCTTTTTAGGGCCATTAGGGAAAAACTATGATCTTTCATAGAAGTAGAGGATTGATGGTATGGGAAGGAAGATAGGAGAATGGCCTATAATTAGGGGGACATTTGTACGAAGGCTAGTTTGGTGGCCAAGATCAAAATTTTTAATGCCAAAAAATTTGGAAAAAGAGGGTGGAACACTAGAAAATCCCATTTAAATTACATATATTACATGATCTTGGACACATTAATATATTTTATCTACTTCATGGTCCCTTTGTGAATCAATATGGGTCCACCAAGTGCTTGAAGACACCTGTTACTTCAAATTATTTAGGGGCAGAGGTAAATGACTCACCTCCTGTTCAAGATATACAAAGATATCTTGTGTCTAATGGTGCAACATGAAAACATTTCATAGGTATGATATTTATCCTTTCTCCCTCTCCTCTTAATGTATATGTTTCCATTCCTCCCAAAGACTATCCCACTTGACACAATGGTGATCCCCCCACTTCCCCTTATGTCCATGCATCACTTTTGCAAACCTTTGACCATTTGGATCATCATCCCATAAGCCTTATTTATCTCCAATGTGGGGTCCCTGACCCCTGCCCATGTTTTACCCCTCTTGTCCTCCATTAGAGAAAATGGAACACACATTGCATCACAAGAGGCCCCAAAAAGAGGTTCCCCTTCCTATGGAGGATTTGCAAAGGTTCTGCGAATACTAAACCTGATTGAAAAAAATTCTTATTTACAAAAATATTAGGAAATAGCTAAGATGGAGATAAAGAAAATAAAATAGGTTTCCATATCTAGGGCCCCTAGACCAAGTGATGTTCAATAGGAAGGTAGCCCATGATCATCCTCTCCTTTAATTTGAGGGGTATTGAGGGTGCCCATAGGAAGATTTCCCTCAAAATACTTTTTGGGTGTATAAAAATAGACATAATTTTGATTCAAGAAACCATGTTATTGGGCCTTAAAGCAAGAAAAATGATTTAAGTCATTCTCAAAATTTGGTCTTTCTTCCATCTAGATTCAAAAGGATATTCAGGCGACCTAACTTGAAAATGGAGTTTTCATTAAAAATCCATATCCATGTCCCCATTTGAAGCTATTATTTAAATATTATGTGATTCCTTATGACTTTAAAATGTCTATGTTGATCTTGTACCCTTTTAGGAAGATTTAGTCTCAAGAGGAGTTATCACAAATTAGAATATTATCCTTGGGAGTTACCTTAATTTCACCATTTCTCTCATAGAATCTTGGGCCCTTGCCTTCACATGGATCCTGTTAGGGTCCTATAATAATAGGATTCATAATTTTGAATTGACTTTGATTAAGCTTGTAATATGTACATACTTTTCTTTCTGCAAATTGTTTTTCCATATTATAAAATTAAAAAATGTAAAGAGGGTAAAGGTCCTAAAAGAAAAATCAAAAGACTTGAAAGAAAAAGATAAAAAAGAATATAAAAAATGAACCCCAGATAGAAAAGAGATAAAAATAAAACATGAAAATGATGCAAATCCAAATGCCACTACTATTTACTTCATTTTGCAAAATAAATATTGTGTGCAGCTTGTTAAAAATTACCACAATCCATGAAAGTCAAACTGCTTAATCTTGACTTTTTCATGCTTTAAATTTCATGTTGATAGATAGAGAATAAATATCTAACCAAAATTTTAATCTTGGTAGATCAATAGTTAGGTAGGGAATAATAAGAAGCTCAACAGTTTAATCTGAGCCCTTGGAAGAAATAATGTTAGAATTAGATAGTTTGTTGTTAAAAGAAAAATGAATAAAGGTCTGCAAGCTCAAATGCACACACTGAAATGAAGAAAAAATGTTTGGGTAGTTGATGGGTAGGTAAAATAAGTTTTCATGAAGCATGTATAGCAAAAAATTAGTCATTTTATTTACTAACTTCCTTTTCAAAATCACTTCCTTTGTAAAAATACCCCCTCCCCTTCATTTTTACTCTTTTCCCATTACATCATTCATTTTCCTAAGTTAAAATGCAATATTCCCTTGGAAAAGTAAAAATCCCTTTAACTAATTTCCCTTTATTCAAAAAACACCAAAAACCCGTAAAAAAACCCTTATCCTAAGTTTAAACATGATTAAATATTTATGTCGGGACCCATTTTGTAAATATTCATTCCCGATATAAGTTTTACGTTAAACTTACTTTATTTAACGCACCCCCACTTCCCCGCCCCCCCCCCCCCAATTCATTTATATTTCATTATTAAAACTTAACTTTATTATATTTAACTCCTACATTATATACCTTTTTATCTCATATTAAAATAATTCCCACATATATATTATTCCCAACCCTTATTTTATTTTAACATATGGTATAAAATTCCCCACATGTTATATATCCTGGACCCACCTACTATAAACCCCACCTATCCTTAAGTCACACTTTCCCTAGCCCCATTGAATATGTATTAATCCCCGACTATATGTATTAAACCATGGTCTACATACATATAACCTATTGCATAGCATAAGTCCCGGGCCCCACGCCTTTTAAAACCTGACGACTCCATCGCATTGTCCCATCCTCAGATCTTAACAGATCAAATCCAACGGCCGACATTTCCTATCGCACATCCAATAGCTCGATCCTTAACCATACCCCAACCTTGTGAAATGCGTGGTTTGTAGAGCTCACCTCCCTACTACATGGAAAGTTTCCATTCGATTGCATCGATCATAATTATACCACTAACCACCTTTCGTTCATGCGAAAAGCACTGAGTGGTTTTCTCCTGCCTGTTCTGAAAACTACCTTATCAATTCAAATTGATCACGCATTCAATGTAAACAATATTTGATAAAAAATGCATATATGCCGCCCTTTGTTAACCCTTTACCACTTTCTGTTACAGTTTTGTGCTGAAAGAGTGTTGCCGACCATTTTTTAAGAAACCATATCACTTAACCAATTTTTTTCAAGCCTTTTTCACCATAATTCAAGACCTTTTCTGATAAAATACATTGTAGAATTGAATTGAAGTGTTATAAAGACCATAAGCTTCAAATAACCTCTGTTGCTTCAGAAATCCTTCTGCGAAGCAAAATATTCTTTTTTCCAAGTATTCCACAAAGAAAAGGCCTGTTTCTTGATACAAATAAAAATTAATCAGTAATTTAATCAAAATAGAAGCCTTTGCAGAGTATAGGAAACCTTCTGTGCCTTTCAATCCTTTCCTATAGACCCTAGGCATCCTTTTGCAGAAATTTGATGTCTTGAGATTGATTTTTGTCACAGAAAGAAATTTTTTATTAATTGAATCATTTAGAAGCCATCTGCAGACTTGAAGATAGCATTCTTTCTTTCCCAAATCCTTTTCTGCAAACCCTGGACGTATTTTCACAAAAATTCTAAGGCCTTAGACTGTTTTAATCACAAATATTAATCAATTGAACAAGTTTATACCTTTGCAGACCATAGAAAAACCCATGTTTCATCCTAAATAAGTCTGCAAACTATTATAATCTTTTTGAGGTACTACCACAGGCCTAAATAAGTTTTTTCTAAGTCAAAGATTAATCAATTGATAAATCAAACAGAACAATGGCTTCCAAAGCAGTATTAATTGTTAATCCTATACAACCCCCTGTTGTAGATGTAGAGCACATTCCCCTGGCTAATAAGGAGTTTAATATTAATGAGACAGTCATTGAATTTAACCTTTTTGAGCTCCACTGTTGGAGCCATGAAAAATCTATAGATCAGGTCGATGAATTTTTCATTTGGGAGTCAAATTTACCAAAATATGTAGTCCCACAGACTTTTCAATGCCCATAAGTGATTAGACTCTATCAATCCTGCTATTTCCCTGATCAAAGAGCGATAATAAACTCTGTAAAAGAAATTATTTTCCACTATTACAGCTGAGTCAATCAATAAAATGCTCTAGATCCAATCGAGGCCAGATGAAATCCCTTTGTCCATTGAGGCTCTTACATATTTTTATCTGAATTTGGACTTCCCTAAGAGGTTCCAGATATTTCATACTTTCATTCCTTCTTCTGTACAAATTCCCAAGATAAATCCTCCTTACCCATCTGCAAAATTTTATGAAAGAACCATAAATATCATTAGAATGCTATCTTTTATTCTTGTATATTTCACAGATGAGCATGTTGATGTCGCAATGCTAGGTTTTTTGTCTACTTTCACACCTGGTCAGCCTCCTGCTATCATTTTTAATTTTTCCCAATACCTTACTGATAATATTCATGAACAGTTGGTCAAAATGCCTTCTGAAGGTGTTTTCAAGTATTCCTCAGTTCTATTCCACATGTTTTTATACTTTCAGTTTGATAAATTTTCCATCAACCTTCATAAGTTTGATGTTGAAGGAAGACCACAATCAGTCATATTTTGGACCGTATTTAATAAGAAAATACTCCACACATTCTACCTATACAGATTTTATTGATTCTTTCATTTATCCTATATTCAATTTGCTAAACAACAACTTGCAACCCAGAATCAGTGAGGAAATTAAGAAAGTCCTACAGTTGTTAGAACATAATAGGATAGGATATTGGTATTTGTACCAAAACCATATAGAGATAAGGGTATATGGATCAAATATTATACCATATAGACTACCCAAATAGCTCCCAATGAGGTTATTTTCCCTTGAGTATATAAAGCAGATTATTAATTCTGATGCAATCAATTTCCTGCCAGCTAAGAAAAAGACACAGTTCAAAATCAAGAATCAAGTTGGCCCTTTCATTTGTAATAGTAGAGAGGCAGGTCCAGAGGCTGAAAAGTATTTACAAGAGTTCAAATTCAGTAATATTTGTCTATGGTATTATGATCCCCTAGGAGTGATAAGTAAAATTAGAGTTAAATGCAAATTATCTCCTTATGTACATGAGAAGAAACCATACATAGAGAAATTATCCAATCAGTTTGAATGGTTGGAGAACACCTTCGTAGAGGCAGAGAAACAAGGTGATACTAGTCAAACCTTGCAGACTCCAACCCAAGAAGATAAAAGCTCAAAGAGAAACAAAGAGCAAGGATCATACACTGTAGAGACAACTACTGAAACAAAATTTAAATTAATGTATAGGAAGAAGCCTAAATTAAATCCTGTCAATGAGGAAGTGGAAACCATAGAAGCGATTGAAACAGATACAACAGCAAAGGACAATGCACCTCCTATAGTGATTGAAGAAGAACATCGGACTTCAACTTCAAACACTTAGCTTATTCAAAAGCAACATAGTTTTGACATGTCCTCTTCCAACAAACAAGCAGATAAGGAGATGGAAATTATGCAGAATTATAGAGAGATAAAGATGAGAAATGAAGATTTGAAGACTGATACATACAACCAGTATTGGAAACAGTCACCCAATGACCAAAGTAGATTTAATTTTGTTTTGACTATAAGACAAGGAAAATGCAGATGACCTTCTTGCAGCCTAAAGTCAAGCATTCCAAAACACCAGCAAATTACAAAAAATAATCATATGAAGTTCAAGCAAATGACCTTCATCCCATTGATCATATAGAATTTCACAAATAGTCTGGTGAAATGTTTTATTAAACAATGACAAAAAAGGAAATAAGTGTTCAGAAGCTCCAAAACACTCTTGGAAAAATCAAATATCAGCTGAAGTTGGAAAAAGAATCCTCTCAAGCTAAGGATAATAGAATCAAATCACTGGAAGATTTGGTTATTGAAGTAGGATTTGATTCTAGTAATGTCAAAGTTTTAGATGAATTAATTAAGAAAAAGAATGCTGACATTGTTGCACTAAAGAAGAAACTTAAGCTGCCTCCTACTAAACATCCTCAAGCAAAGGAAGTATTACAGGATGAAAATCGGAAATATGAGATGATGAGTCTCATAATTTAGTTGACTGCCCAAATAAAAGAAATGGACAATGAAATGGACAAGTTGGTCAAGGAGAAAAAATCCAGAGAAGAAGTCCCTGTAACTGTAATTCCTATAGTCACAATATATGTGCCTTCTACACTAGCAGAATCATTAGCTCCTACAGTCCCAGTGGCTACAACACTTCCTGTCACTTCAGCCACTACTTCATCCAAATAGTCATCAACAACAACAGTACAACCTACAGATGAAGCAAGTAAGTTAATTAAAGAAATGCAGGACATGTCTATTCAGACAAATGAAATTAACAGACTTAAAGAGCAACTGAAAAGCCTGCAAGATGAAAAGAAACTTGCTAAGATAATGCATAAGAATGAAGAACAAAAATCAAACAGGTTGAATGAACAACTGAAGAAGTTAGAGAAAGATCTAACATTGAAAGAACCCATGGCACAAGCCAAACAACAGATTTGGACCAATATCATTGAATTTGTCAATGATATTTGGCCATCAATTTAGGTTATATATGAACATAAAGACTTAGTTAAAGCAGCAAGAGAAGATATCCAAAAGATAAAATAACTTGGTAAGAAGCCAAAAGAAGCTCTAGAAATCATCAAATTCCTTAATTCCAATAAGAGGCAAGAAATTGAAGAGATTAGAATTAGTGATAGGACAAAGATCATTCCTGAAGTTAGGAAAGTAATTTCTAAAAAGAATCTGATGATACAACTAGAAGAGAAATGCCAGAATATGGAAGTTTCCATCACAAGATTCATGATGAAGTTTGACACTCTCAGACAAAAAGGCCTTCCAAATCCATTAGTTATTCATGACAAACTAATGAAGTATGATGATTATGATAAGAAGATAAGAGGAGTGGCTAAGGAGCAAGCCAATAACTCAGCCATATAAGGTATTCCAACAGGGAAGGTAATTTAAAAAAACTTTGAGAATCTTTTCTACCTACAACATGATGTGAAACACATATTTGTCAACAAGCCTACATTCTCAAAGCATACTGAAGCAGATGAAATATTCAAGAGGATGATGAAGATTAAATTGCCAGAGGTAGAATTTTCGGAAAAAATTATTGATTTAGTGTGAAAATAGTTTGCAGTAAAATCAGAGTAGTAAAGATAAAATAGGACAGTAAACAGTGAATGATGAAAAGTTAAACAACAATAAAAATGTTAAAGAGTATCAGTTTATAGTTTGAGATAAAGTCAAGACAAAAATTACAAAGCAGAGATGAAAGTTACCGGCATGGAGGACACTCCACTGTCTAACAAACATCCCTTGTTGAGAAACAATCAAGAGAAAAATTAGCAGCAAAATATCAACAATTGAACAAAAAATCAATAAAATCAAGGACAACTTGCATTAGATAGATAGCTGTCACTATCTTCTTGCATGAGGATATTTCTTTTTCCATGAATAATTACTAAGTTTGTTTTAGGATATTTTGTAAGATTTTTTGTATAAATACTTCTCATTTGGAAATATTGAGTGTGGATGAATTGCTGAACATTTCTATAGTTGTACTATTTTGAACCTAAGGGTGATTGTACTAATTTCAAGTCAGCAGACTGGATTAAAGCAACAAAGCATCATATTACAAGATTCATGTGTTGGGCCACTTTAGTGAAGTATTTTCACTTGTTCTTTGTCATTTTCTTATGTTTTTCACAAACACTTATATGTTTTTTCTAAATATAAATGATTTTTCAGGAATGTTATTTCAGAATATGTTTAATTACACTCTGTCTTGAATTGCTTATCATTTACATGTTTTCCAATGATGTCCAGATTAGGGAATTCTTAATTTTTTCCTAGTTTTGATTGACCTTTGTCTTTTCACTCATAATTCGGATTTGAGAACCCTTATTTTCTCTCTTACCCTGATTGAAACCATTTTCACCATCAGCTTTGAAGACCTGAAGTAACTCAACTATCTTGCCCTGTAAGCATTTCCTTTAGACCTTGATCTTGATCTGACTGCTTGACACATTGACTCCATTAGCCCAATGGAATACATACCTACATCTATACATACGAGTAAGTAATTTCACCACCAAGCCAAATCTAAATCAAAATCCCAAGTAATCCTACATAACTAGCCTAAAATCAACTAAAATAAACAAATATAAATCATATAGAGAGAGCCCTCTCTGAGCATTAGGAAGGCTAGATCCTAAGGCTTAAAAGTAGGTTTGTGGTTACCTCTAATATTATTTAAACCAAAAATTAAAAATCTCACAACCTTTGAGAATTATTGGAGTGATAACAGATCCTCAGCATCGTTTCTTTTTAGACTTCTTGCAAAATAATCATCTTGTGGACATCAAGCCAATTAATATCTCTCCCACATGGATGAATGGTTGATCAAAATGAAGTGGGGTCTCAAAGTGGCTATATAGAGTCCTTGTCTCAGAAAATTTAATGACCTAAAGTCATTTATGAAAATATTCTATCATCATTAGTGATATATTGGATCATCAACCTATCCTTTTACAATGCAACCAGCCAGATGGGTCGAAGTCGATCTCGTTTCATTTCAATCCCTCTTGTTTAGAGGAGGAGAAATTTTGAGCCCTAGTAGCTAGTTGATGGAGACATGTTGATACGTAAACTGTCGTGGATATTCCACTGGAAAGTTTGTCACAACATATCTGATAACAATATATTAAAATACTAAAATTTTACATTATTATAGTTTTATTAGAATTTAAGATCTATAGATTTAACTGTAATTAGTGCATTCATGTGAATATAATTTATGTAGAAAAGTAGAGAGCGACAAAAATAATCTCACACACACATAAGACACGATATATGCTCTTTGGGAAACGCTTTCGGGAGAAAACTCAGCTATAAGGTGAGGTTGCTTTGCTCTCTTTCTCTGTCTCAAAATATGGCTGCAGGTAAAAAGAAGTAACACTTGTGGGCCGTGGGCTGATACAGTGCAAAAATCCTCTCTATTTTCTCTACCTCCTATCTCTCTTGGCTATTTTTTATTAGCTATGGAGCAACTTGTTTTGAAAGAATGGAATGTCTCTTTGTCCTAGTGGCCCGGTTATAATGCATCCCGATAGCCTACTGGTGGTAATTTTTGACTAAATCAACTCTTGACTAGAGTTGTAATATAGACTCTTATAGAGTATTTTACATCACAAATATGTGGCTAGCCCCTTTCCATAAATAATGGGGGTTGATGTGGAATCCTCCCAAACTATAGGTGTGAAAACAGGAAGGTTAAATTTTGAGTGGCATAACTTTTGCATGAAAACTTCAATTGAAACACTTCTTGAGTCGCTAGAAATATCTATGTGTATAATATCGCAAAAATATGCAACACTATAGCAATGAAGTTTTACCCCCAAAAAACATCGTTTGATGCCTCAAAACGCTCTTGGAAGGTTTCTGACCTAATTTCGCAAACTGGGTCCCACTGGTAAAAATAGTCCCGTGAGATGATTCCTCCAATTTTTCCACTCTAAATGCATTCGAGATGGATGAAAAAAAAATATAACGATCTAATTTGGATCACACCTCCCCATTTTGAGAGGATTTTGGTCCCCAAAATCTTTTACTAAATGAGGTAAGGAAATTTTTCCTCCACCTTCTCTCTGATGTACCATTTAGCTTTAATTGGAAGTTGTCCCTTCAAACAAATCTACCAAAGGTCATGTTTCCCTTGTCTTGTTGTTCTAGACCTATTCTGAAAAACTATATCTTCTATCAACTCTGCTTGAGCGTCTGGTGCCAAACCCTCCACAGAAGGTAGGACTTGTTCCTCTTCCTAATATGGCATGGAAGGCTCATAGAGTTTAAAACTATCTACATTCACAACTAAGTAAATGCACATATATGGTGGTAAGCTAAGTCGATAGGAATTATCACCCATATTTTCCAGTATCTCAAAGGGACCATAACTCTAAGTCTTTGTTTTCTTACCAGGCCCCTGCAACCTCTCCTTCTTCAACTGTAACCATACTTTTTCTCCCACATTGAATGGATTCTTTGTTCCATGATAATCATGTATGGCCTTATACTTCTTTTGTGAATTATGCAATGTTTCTTGTACCTGTATATGGATCTACATGATCTTCTCTATAATATTTTCAACCCTCAAAGCATCTCCTATAACATATTCCCTCACTCCCCCTTGCTGCCCATATGCAATATCCAAAGGTGAAGGTGGAAAATATCCAAAAAAGTCTCAAATGGGGACTTTCCTATACAAGTGTGGACTTTTCTATTATAATAATGTTGTATGTGTACCATATTTTCATACCAGGTCTTCGGATTCTTCTGGTTGTATCCCATCAAAAGTTGTACCAAAATCCTGATGATTACTTTTGTCTACCCATATGTCTGTGGATGGAATTTTGTAGATCTCTTCAACTTTGTGTCCATATTCTCCCACAATTTAGTCTAGAATGCACTAAGAAATATTATATCCCTATCTGAAATGATGCTACTTGGTATCCCAAAGTGCACCCAGACCTGTCCAAAGAAAAAGTTTCTTTCTTCTTGTATGTTGATAATCTTTTTACAGGGCATTAGAACACACATCTTGTTGAACGTGTAAACTTCCATGAATAGGTATTCATTTCCCTTCCTATTTGTTCGTGAAACTCCTACAAAGTCCATGGAAATTCTTTCCCAAGGAAGAGTAGGTATAGGTAAGGGATGATATAGACCTTGTTTCATGTTATTAGGCTTACTGGTACAACAAATCATGCATCCTCTTATAAACCTAGCTACATACTCTTGCATCTTGGGCCAATACACATAAATCTGCAAGTTAGCCACAATCTTCCCTACACCAAAGTTCCTTGCAACCTTGGAGGTGTTAGCCTCTCTAATTAGATGCAAATGCTCACATTTAGGAAAACATATCTTATCCAAACTGTAGAGTAACCCATCTGAGAGATGGTAGTCAACGGTGTTGTCGTAATCATGGACATGACTATGACTCTGCAACTGTTGATACAACTCCTTGAAGTCCTCATCCTCTTAATATGCCTCTCTGTATGCATCATGGGTGAATGGATCCATGTGCATAAGAGTCCCCAAAGTTGTAATATTTGATGTGGGTGGCCTTGAATGCATATATGCCAACTTATTTGTGTTTCCCTTATTATACTTGATCACCAAATGAAACTGTTGTAAATCCCATCCACTTGTAATGACTGGTCTATTGTAGCTTACTTTGGGCCTGCAAGTATTGTTGTAAAAAATGTCGTTTAGGGCCTCAAAATGGCTCTGGAAGTTCAGGACCCGAAAAACTACCAAAAATAGTAAGCTATTCTACAATGAAGGAAACTAAAAAACTGAAAGAAACAATGGTGGGGGTCCTAGTGGAATAGGTGGGTGGCCACCAATATCCATCAAAATCATTTTTCCTCCTTAGGAATAAATTTTTCCCATTGCGTTGAGTGCCTCCATGAGATGGGGAAAATTTTGTTGAACTTGGTGCCTCGTGAGCCACTTGCCTTGGTGTGGAATTTGAAAAAATTTGACAACCTGATACAGTTGGATCTTCTGCTATCGAGTGTTATTGATCTGCGTGTACATCATCTAATTAGTTGTGGAATTTCCATGCAGTAGGGCTTTAGATTTGCTGGTGTGAGTTGTTATTCAATGTTAGATGTGTTCGGTAATGGTGGAAAGTATGGCCAAAGGAGGTCCACATTGAACATTGGTTGCAGGCCAAGGAATGGGGTAATGCTGAGGTCAAAATAATTTCCTCTCACTACCTTGGTGAGGGTGTAAGTCCCATATCATAGTGGTATGAGATTTATATAGGCTCTGGTAAGGTATTCTTTTTTCAAATGCAACCAAACTTTGTCTCCCACTTAAAACTTATGTGGCACCCAATGTTGATCATGTCGCTTCTTGTACTTGGCATTGGATCTATCTAATATTTCATGGACCTGCTACCAGATGTGTTGAATGCACTCAATGAAGTTGTTAGCCTTTTCAACTTCGGACTGGACATGAGCTGAATCTTCCCGAGTAGCTGCAAATGGTATGGCCACATCAATGGGACATAGTGTTTAGAATCCTAACCCCACCTGAAAGGGGTTATGTCCAGTTGAGCTATGGAGAGCTCTGTTGTAGTTGTGATGTACATAGGCGAGGCTTTCATCCCATGTGTGTGGATGCTTCAAGTTGTACATGCGTAGAATGTGTACGATAATCCTTTTGATGACCTCTATTTGGCCATGAGTTTGGGGGTGGAAAGTTTTGGACTTAGTGAGCTTGGTATCCAACATCGAATAGATACTTGACCAAAATATACTTAGGAACCTGCTATCCCAGTCTGAGATAATGAATTGTGTGATCCAAAACTATACCCACACTCATTCAAAGAAGAGTTTCATAGTGGCTTCTGTTTAGTCAATTTAGTGTCCTAAATTGTTAACATAAATTATCAACTAGGGCTAGTAAACTGATGAAGCGTAATGCACTATATGTGCCTAAGTGTCCCTTTTTCTTACTTCGTTTTTTTTAATGTTTTGTTGATGTTTTGGGAGTTTTTATATTTTGATCCTTAGAATTCTATTCTAAACTAGAAAGATGATATTAAATGTATTTAAAAAGGAAGGAAAAGAAAATGTTGTCAAATGAATTAAAGCAGAGTTTTATTTGCAAGTTTTTGGAGTCTATTTTCTAATTAAGAAATGATGAAAACAAGAAATCCTAATCCATGGATATTTCCGCTTAATTGAAGATTCAAGAAATGAAAACAATTAATAACTCAAAACATTACAACTGAATCTTATTCATTAAATCAAAGTTTATTGGAATAGTTTTGAAAGAGATTAATTGTAGTGTAATGAGGATCTCCTATGACATAAAATAAAATGCTATACAATCATTTTACTTATAAGTCACTCGTTATTATTCAATAAACTAAACCCAGGGAAACAAAATGACTGTGAACTAAGAAAGCAAATGACATGAAATGAAATGCTGGACAAGTATTGCACTTGTAAGTCACTCATTATTATTCAATAAACTAAACCCAGGGAAATGCAATAACTGTAAAATAAGAAAGAAAATGGCATGAAATGAAATGATGGAAAATTATTGCACCTGTAAGTCACTCGTTATTATTCAATAAACTGAACCCAGGGAAACACAATAACTGTAAACTAAGAAAGCAATCTAGAAAACAAGAAGTAAAGAAAGATGCTAAAACAAAAATTAAAATGACTTAGCTAGAAAACACATGAAACCTCCTCGAATTGCAGGGGCCCTCTGCTACCTATTCTGTGTAATCCTTTAGCTCCTTAAGATTGTAATCAAAACAACATCAAGGCTAATCTCCTTTTATTAAAACAATGCTTGAAAAAAACAGAGTATCATTGTAATTCTGAATATGTTATCAACCCTCTTCTTTCTTGGTTCTACAGAGCTTAATTTATATGAAAATTCATAACTAATGTCGAAAAAAAATAGGTATAGGTGTAATATTCAAGTTAAAATTGAATTGAGACTCTTTTGAGACTTGTGATTTGCAACAAAGCAAATCAAGAGTCCTAATTCCTATAGAAAATAGTTTCTTTGAATCTTGCTTTGACCATTGGATTAGACACTTCCAATTGTCGATTCAATCCTTGTGGATATGAAAGAATCATGTAGGGAATATTTGAGACCTATCCATGTGCGCATTTTCCCCAATTGACACCTGCATCATACTTACACACAAAAACAATTGCGGAACGCTTGACTAGCTACAGAATGCCTGTATTCTGTAGCTAAACTGTTCAAAATTATTAAAACAACAAAAATCAAGAAAATACAACATGTTAATCATTTGTGTGTAACCTTTAAGCAATATTAATCATTCTTCATTGATTTTTAGTCTTATGAAGTGATAAAGAAATGATGAAATGAAGTGAAGGTTTGCAAAAGAGAAGACAATTCTAGGGCTCAACATACCCCCACTGCAAACTCTTCCATGTCCTCATGCCATTCCATAAAAAAATTATTCCATGTGCTCTGAAACCTCTGCTAGAACATCCAGCCTTATCTTTATGCTTCTTTTGGTGGTCAGTGTCATTCTGGGTTTTCTCATGAATAATTTGAACCTAAGATTTATGAAGGCCCTATTCAGTTTCTTATTTCTCTTCTTTAGCTTCATGTTTTCTTTATGCAGTGTACCCAATTGCAGAGTGAGAGTATCACTCATAGCATTATTCAATTTAACTTGTTCTCTCAATATTTCATTCTCATTCTTGATATGTCTATTCGGTATCTCCAATTCATAATTATCTTTTCTCAGGGTTTCTATTGGAGGTTCTTGTGGACTGAGGGATCTTGCTTGATTTTCTAAGGCCTTTCTTTCTAGAGATTCCACATAATCATAAATTTGCTGTTGAGATGGGTCTATATCAGGAGTTCCTCTGTTAGGGTCTTCTTCAAACTGATGTAAAGGAGATCTATTAACTGGTGTTTGAACCAGAGTTTCTTCATCTTCAACATTTATAATTCCTGTTTTCTTAACCAATGTCTTTTTCGTTATTCCTTTGAGTCTAGAACTTCTCCTTAACTTTGGTGGATTTTCATTTTCTTCATCATTATATTCACTTGTTATCTTCTCTTTTCTCTTGACCCTAATCTGTTTCCTAATATTTTTCAACTTTCAGAAATCAATTCTTCATTATCTTCTTGTGATGATGTATCATGTTTATTTTCAACAGCTTTATCAGTTTTTCTTCTCCTGCTTCTTATAACAGTCTCTTCTTTAGATGATGTTTCTTTTAGCTCATGAAAATTATTTCTTAAAAGAAACTCTTCCCAGTTATCCCCTATTTTCTTCAAATGGAATTCAATCACAATTTTAACTAAACCATGGTGGTGTAGAGTAGTTTCTAGAAATTGGACGCTTTTCTGAACATTGGAAGCCATTATTTTCAAGCTATTAAGCAAGAAGAAAGGTAGATTTATTTCTCCATCATTTAAGAAATTCATTAACAACCTGATATGATAAACATACATTGTACCAAATATAACTTCACATGTTATAAATTTTTGCAAAATTAATAACATGTTTCTCCATTTAATTTTTAAAGCTGTGCTCGGAATTCATTTTCTTAATATTGTAATGTCCATACCTGGATTCTTCAGCATTTGTTTCCAAGACTCATTATGAAACTCCTTATTCTTGAACCAATGTTCTCCTTTTCTTGGTAATTCTGTGGCTTCAGCTATAAATGACTCTGTTATGGTAAACTTAATGTCTCCAATTTCCACTTATGATCCATCAAATGATCTAGAAAATGATTTTGTAATTTCTTTATGGAACCCATTGAATTTTTCTACAAAACTCAAACACCCAACTTGCTGTAATAGCCTTTAACTTGTGGGTATCCTTCTAAGTACTTGACTCCAATTGGTTTTTTTCTCACAATTAACCCCATTTCTTCTCTGTACAAATTTCTTCCTTTTCTTAGTTGTAAGGTCTGATGCTCTGTTTCTGATCCCATGTCTGAAGAAAGAGTAGCTGCTGAAGGATGTCTCACCTTTAAAATGACTTCTCTATTCCTGCAGATGAGATGGCTACAGAATGTAATGGTAGTGAGTGAATGAGGTGGTGAATGAACGAGATGATGGGAAAATGATGAAAATAATCAAATTGAGGTTTTGATATAGAATGAAATAGCTGTGAAAATATTTATGATGATCTTCAGAATCATAACTAAATGATACGATATTCTAAAGATGTGGCCTAATAGGTCACGTCTAAGATTTTGACCGTTAGTCACTTAATTAATGATGAACCGTTATGGAGCATAGGGTAAGGGATATGGTTGGGGTGTTTTATGATAAAATAATATCAATTTGAATGATATATTTACTTAGGAGACATATGATTAAGCACATTTTATCTTTTTCATGTTTTATATTTTTTCTATCGAAATAACTTTGCACAATTTACCTCAGACCTTTTTGACTTTGCTGCTTGTTGTGTTTGTACTTCATTTGTGGAATGTTGATCTTTTAAGCTTCATAGTCTCCTTTCACTATCATCATTTGTTTATTGGAGTAGACTACAGAGTCAGATTAGCTGCAGAACAGAATTGGCTACAGAACAAACAGCTACAGAATGTACCTATCAAAATATTATGAAATATGAATATGGAATGGAATGAGATGGAACATGAGTATGGAATGGAATGAAATGGGAGCATGGAATGGAATGAAATATGAGTATGGGATGGAATGAAATATGAATGAAGTGAAGTATGGAGTGAAAAATGGTCCTGCAACTTGTAATTTTATGAATATTTAGTTGCAGAAAAAGAAAAATTGAAAGTATAGGGTGTCAGAAAAATTCTGATTTTCACCCTGCACTTTCTGTATATATATGCCAATTACTGATTGGTTTTCATATATATATATATATATATATATATATATATATATATATTAATGAAGAAAAATACAGACTAAGTTAGTGAAGAAGAATGATTTTTCTTCACTAACTTCATATCAATGTTATCTTGAAATTTTCTGACAAATTCTTCTCTTGAAAGTGGTCTATGATACAATTTCAGTCTGTGCCCATTTACAAGAAATGATACCTTCCCTTCATCTATTGTTCTGATCTTTATTGCTCAATTTTCAAATATTTTCTCAATTTCCATTAGGGGAATTTTGAGGTCTAAAATGGGCCTCCTAAGGAAATAATAAATTAATAACTAAACCAATAAAATAATATTTATGAATTTTCAATTCACGTTTTGCACCACAATCCATATAACCATAGTTAAATTCAATTAAAAAATTGTACCAAAATAAAATTAATAAAAAAAATTGTATTGATGTGATTATAAATAAGAATGAGATTTTCAATATAAAGTCATTATCATTGAACAACTAATGCATTTGTAATTTGTACTTAAATAACTTAAAGTAAAATATATCTATGATTTTATAAATTCTTAATTATACTATATGCTATTAATTAAAATTTATATTATTTAAATTGTATAATAACATGTAATTAATATACTATATAATATAATATAATATAATATAATATAATAAATGTATAGGGATATGCATTGTTTCTTTCAAGAAATATGAAATGACAATAATATTATTTTATTCAAAAAGTGTGAAATGACATTTATTATGAGTACTTTACTTTATGACTTTAAAGGTACTTAGAGCACTACCATGGTTAACCATGAGTTTTTATCACCATTGAGAATGTGACAAGAAAGTACCTTTAACTCAAGCAATGCCACCTCAACCATTAGGGATGATGTCATCCCCTAAAATGTGATTGGTTCTCGTAAAGTGAATTTTGATTGTACATTTTCCTCAGGAGGCCCATTTTACACCTCAAAATTCCCCTAATGATATGGCCCAAGCCAATGGGTTTGAAATTTACCTTGAAAATCCTTGAATTTTGAATCAAACAAGAGTGCCCAGTCACCTTCCTTCAATTTATTTTCTTTGATATATTTGTCGTGCCATCTAGTCCTTTGTTGTTAGACTATGCTTGTTCTTTGGATTGAATCTTGTCTGATCTCATCCAGTTCATTAATTTGCTCCAGTCTGTGCTTTTGTGCTTCTGTCAAATCAAGTCCTAGTTGGACTGCCATCTTGAAAGTTTGGATCTGAAACTCTATGGGAAACATGACTTGTTTTCCATAAAAAAGTTCATAAGGAGTGTGTCTTGTTGCGTTTCTCCGTGTAGTTTTGTAGGCCCATAAGGCTTCAGGAAGCCTTTCTGCCCAATCTCTTCTATGTAAATGAACAATCTTTGTAAGAATCCCTTTGATCACCTTATTGGTAGATTCCACTTAGCCATTTGCTTGTGGATGGTAGGGAGTAGATTTCATGTGCTTGATTTTGTACTTCTCTACCATTTGCTCCACCATATTTGATGTGAATTGAGCTCCTTGATCTGTGAAAATTTCTCTTGGGACACCAAAACAAGTAAAAATATCCTCAAAAAGAAAATTAACTACAGATATTTCATTAGCAAAAAGTAATTACTTGGCTTCTACCCATTTAGTGACATAATCAGTGCCAACTAGGATACACTTCCTTTGTTTTGATGGAGGATTAATAGGTCCTACAAAATCCAAAGCCCATTTCTCAAAAGGTTCAATATGTACCTTCAGTTGTAATGACATTTCACTTGAAGGAGAAGGTTTCCCTACCCTTTGGCAATTTTCACACCTTTTGACATATTCTTTAGCATCTTTAAATATGGATGGCCAATAATATCCTGGATGAAGGATTTTATAAGCTGTCCTCTTTTCAGTAAAATGTCCACCACAAGGTTCATCATGACATGCCTTAAGAATCTCAGGCATCTCATCTTCTCGAACACATCTTCTGATAATATGGTCTGGACCTGTCTTGTATAATTCATTAACAATTCAAAAAAATTTTGCACTATCATAAACGATTCTTCTTTTATCTCTTGCTAAAACCAAATAATTGGCAATGTCTGCAAACTAGGGAGTTTGAGTAGTATTGCAAAGAGATATTCATTAGGGAATTTGTCTTCAACTAGAGTATTGTCTTTAATGTTTTGGAGTCTAGATAGGAAATCAGTCACTGAATTTTTTTTCCAAGCCTATCTAGAATGGTGATGTGAAATTCTTGTAGAAGCAATAACTATGACTCTGCCATTAGTGATTGATTTATTAATTAAATACCTAATTGCAGAGTGAGCTGTGTGAACAAAGATTTCATAGCATTTTATATAATGTCTGAATTTATTTATAGCGTGAACAACAACTAAGAATTCTTTTTCAGTTACAGTATAATTCAACTCTGAAGGAGTCAAATTTTTACTTGTATAGTAGATGGCTTAAGGGATCATGTATTTTTGTCCCAACACAACTCCTAGGGTTGTATCTGAGGCATCTGTTGAGATATGAAAAGGTAATTTCCAGTTAGGTCCCCTTAAAATAGGTGCTTCAGATATTTTTATTTTCGGGGTTTCAAATGCTATCTGGCAGTCAGAATTCCATTTGAATTCACTGTCCTTGGTGAGTAGTTTGAAAAGTGGAGATGCTATCTTGGTGACGTTTTCTATAAATCTTCTATAGTATCCTGTAAATCCTAGAAAACTTCTAACATCTTTTTGACAACTTGGAACTAATAGTCTATAGATGACTTCAACTTTCGACTCATCGACTCTAATTCCATCTCCTGAGATATGATGTCCTAGGACAATCCCTTCAGTAAACATCATGAAACATTTTTCATGACTTAATGCAAGGTTTGCTTCTTTACACATTTTTAGAACTTTTTTCAAGTTTTCTAAGGCTTCTTCAAATGTATTACCATAGACTATGAAATTATCCATGTATACTTCTACACAATCATGTATTAGATATGAAAAGATTCCCAATACTTCCCTTTGGAATTTTGCTGGTGCATTGCACAATCCAAAAGATAATACTCGGTAGGCATAAGTTCCCCAAGGACAGGTAAATGTGGTTTTATCTTGATCCTCAAGCGCAACCTGAATTTGATTATAACCATTGAAACCATCCAAAAATGAAAAGTACTTTTTTCATGCTAATGTATCTAACACCTGATTTATAAAAGGTAAAGGAAAATGATCTTTAAGAGTAGATTTTTTTAATTCTCAGTAGTCAATGCATACCCTCCATTTACCATTTTTCTTGGGTACAATCACCAAAGGAGAAGCCCACTGACTATATGAAATGGGATAAATAAAGTTGACGTTTAACAATTTCTGTAACTCTTCTTTAACAATCTCCCTAAGGTTTGGATTCATCCTCTGAGGCTGTCTGATTGGTTTACAATTTTCCACTATGTAGATATGATGAGTGCAAGTATTAGGGTTAATCCCTTTCATATCAGTGTATTCCTATGCATATGCAGAGGAATGTCTCTGTAATATTTTGACTAGCTTTTCTTGTTGAGAGTTTTCCAAGTTTTTATTTATGTTTAAGGTTTTTCTTGGAAATATTTCAATTGTAGAGCTACCAAATTCTTCCATGGAGTAAAGAGACATTTGTCTTGATGAAAAAAATTCAATATTGGATTCTTCTTGAAATTGTTCATGTTTTTATTTTGAAGAAGATTCATGATTTTCTAGGACATTTAGAATCTGACTGTCTTCACTGATTTTCGAAATAGTGAAGAGAGGTTGTATATCTTCTTCATCATCAATCCATTGATTATCATCTATTTCTGTGATTGTTCTTGCTGGAGGATACAAAGTAAATTTCTTGGTTGAACTACCATTAGAGATGTACATATCATCAGATCTACAACTACTGAAGGCATCAATTGTAGCTAACCAAGGTCTTCCTAGTATAATAGGATGTCCTCCTAAATCATTTTTAGGAGTTAAGATCATGAAATCCACAGGGTAATCCCAAGAATCTAAGGACACTGAAATATCTTCTAATACCCCATCTGGTTTGATTACAGATCTATCTACTAACTGTAGTAATGTGTGTGTATAAAAAATATTAGGAAGCTTTAGTTTTTCCATGGTTTGCTTACTCATGATGTTTATTGCTGCTCCTAGATCAATTAATGTGTTTGGTATTTCAATTCCATTGATATGTGTTTTGACAACTGAACTTCCGGGATCTAGATATTTTGGAATAACAATCTTTCCCATCATTATGTCTACTATTTTTCCCACCAGTTGTATTCTCTTTATCTCTTTTATTTTTCTTCCTGGTTATTTCATACTCAACTCCTTTATTGTTCTAGCTAATATTGGGATCTCCTTGATGGCTTGTAATAATGGAATCTTAATACAAAAATTTCTCAGTTCATCTAGGAAATCATAGTTAAGCATTATAATTTGTTTCTCTACACCTTTATCAATTTGTAATCTTTCAGGAAAAGGAGGTGTAGTAGTAGATGTTGATGGTTTCTCTAACATAGGAGTTGAAATCACTGATTCTTTTTGTTTTTGTTTTTCAATATTTTGGTTTTGAAGAGATGTGCTTTCTTCAAAAATTTTATTCACCCGTAGAGAATCTTCCTCTAAATTATTTTGTTCTTGTATAATTACAGAAGACTTCTTCTTTTCAAGTATTCTTCCAGACCTAAGTTGCACATCATTAAGGTCTAAAGGAGTAATCAAGTAAGTTGGTTTTTGTTGTCCTTCTATCATATATGTATTCTGAGGATTTTTATTGTTGGGGTTTGGTATTGGTTGGGCAGGTAACTGGTTTGATTTCTGAGGAAATGGTAATGGAAGCAGTGGATTTTGATTCTGATTTTGAGGTTGTGGATTCTGCCGAGGATTTTGTTGAGGAGGAAAATTTGGATATGATAGATAAGATGGATAATATGGTGGATATTGATAATACTGAGAGAACCTACCATAAGGATTTTGTGCTCCTTGAGCCCAATATTGAGATTGATTTTGAAATTGGGGCCAAGTTTGCTGCCAAGAATTCCAATTTGGTGGGGGTTGATTATACATTGATTATTAAACCCTTGTGTTTGAGGTCCCTGCCAAGGTCTTCTAGAGACAAAATTAAGAGATTCCATGGAATTTGTGGTTGTTTCTTCTTGAAAGATAGCTTTAAGGCAAAGGATTGAAGGACAATTCTTGGTCTCATGCTTTTCTGAAAAAATTGCACAAGTCTCTATTACTTTTGCATCAAGAATACACTCTCTTAAGGCATGCTTCTTTCTACATTTGGGACAAAAGGTTGCTTAGGCATCCGTTTAAACTTTCTGCTTGTTTTGTAGCTTAAGGGTATCTATTTGTTCACCAAGACTCCGTAGAATATCAGTTTTGAATTCATCAAGCATATTCCGTATTTCTTCCCTACTTACTATTCCAGTTGCAAATTTGTTTTCCCTTGCAAGAGCAGGGTATCTTGGTCCTTTCAAGATTTTAGATTTTCTTCTTGAGAGATTAATACATAGTTCTCCTATATCACGTAATGATATTTGAGATATATCTCCTTTCCCCATCATGTTAAGGATATCTATCCATTCATCCCTAATTGTTTTCAACAAAATATCTTTCAAAGTGTCTTGATCTAAGTTTTCCATTTTTTCCCTTTTTATGTTGTAGTTAAATCTTTCAAGTAAATCTTCCAAATTTTCATCCTCTTTTTGCATCGTTTTGAACACTTCTTCCTTATGGTTGACTGGTATACAATAATCCAGATATCTTTCTAGAAATACTTTCCTCATATCATTCCATGTCCCAATAAACCTAGTGCTTAGACTCATAAACCATTTTAGTGCTGCTCCTTTTAATGTTGAAGGGAACAGTTTATGTTTTTGAGCATCTTGTAGATAGTCATAAGTTCTACATAGAACTTAAAATTCAAATAAGAATGTCTCAGGGTCTTCACTTTTTAGTCCATGAAAGTTTGGAAGAACAGAGGGTGAGATGTTTTTCATGGTAGCATTTGTCTCTTCATCTATTATAGGGAATCCAAAGGAAATTTCAATTCCCCTTCTATCTCTACCCCCTTCTCTTCCTCTACCTCCTTCTGTACCTCTACCTCTTCCTCTATCTCCTCCTCTACCTCTACCTCCTCCAAATAGTGTGTTTTATCCATTAAAGACTTCTCCTTCCCCTTCTTCTCCTTCTATACCTCTTCCTGCCATGATAGAATCTTCCGAACTGATATAGGGTTCAGTTTGGAGAGCTAATTGTTCTTCTGGCTCTTCTATCAAGGGTATATTGAAGAAAGATTCCTCTTCTTCCTCTTCACTAGGGATTTCTAATTCTTCTACTCGAATGTATTCTCCTGTGGAAGTGAAAAAGGTTATTCCTCCTGCAGGAGTCCTTGGATCCTCTGCTTCTTCTAGAATTGCTTCAGTAGATGAAGTGGGAGATCTTCCTGATTGGATATATGATCTTAAAACTTCTGGAAGCCTATGACCAATATAGTATGGAATATGGGTTTGAGTTGGAGGTGTGCTACTTCTTGGTCTTGGTGGAGTGAGTGGTGTTGTGGGAATTAAGCTTCTGCCTCTTATAAATCTACCCATAGAGTCTCTTTCTCTACGCATGTCATTGTTTTTGAGATGTAAGAAATAAGGCTACCTAGTTACACTTCCTCGGAAACGACGCCAAAATGTTTAGTCAATTTAGTGTCCTAAATTGTTAACATGAATTATCGACCAGGGCTAGTAAACTGATGAAGTGCAATGCACTGTATGTGCCTAACTGTCCCTTTTTCTTAGTTCGTTTTTTTTAATGTTTTGTTGATGTTTTGGGAGTTTTTATATTTTGATCCTTATCATTCTATTCTAAACTAGAAATATGAGATTAAATCTATTTAAAAAGGAAGGAAAAGAAAATGTTGTCAAATGAATTAAAGCATAGTTTTATTTGCAAGTTTTTAGAGTCTATTTTCTAGTTAAGAAATCATGAAAACACGAAATCCTAATCCATGGATATTGCAGCTTAATTGAAGATTCAAGAAATGAAAACAATTAATAACTCAAAACATTACAACTGAATCTTATTCATTCAATCAAAGTCTATTGGAATAGTTTTGAAAGAGATTAATTGTAGTGTAATGAGGATCTCCTATGACATAAAATAAAATGTTAGACAATCATTGTACTTATAAGTCATTCGTTATTATTCAATAAACTGAACCCAGGGAATCATAATGAATGTGAAATAAGAAAGAAAATGACATGAAATGAAATGCTGGACAATTATTGCACTTGTAAGTCACTCGTTATTATTCAATAAACTGAACCCGGGGAAACACAATAACTGTAAACTAAGAAAGAAAATGACATGAAATGAAATGCTGGACAATTATTGCACTTGTAAGTCACTCTTTATTATTCAATAAACTAAACCCAGGGAAACACAATAACTGTAAACTAAGAAAGCAACATAGAAAACAAGAAGTAAAGAAACATGTTAAAACAGAAATTAAAATGACTTAGCTAGAAAACACATGAAACCTCCTCGAATAGCAGGGGCCCTCTGCTACCAATTTGGTTTAATCCTTTAGCTCCTTAAGATTGTAATCAAAACAACATCAAGGCTAATCTCCTTTTATTAAAACAATGCTTGAAAAAAATAGAGTATCACTACAATTTTGAATATGTTATCAACACTCTTCTTTCTCGGTTCTACAAAGCTTAATTTATATGAAAATTCATAAGTAATGTCGAAAAAAAATAGGTACAGGTGTAATATTCAAGTTAAAATTGAATTAAGACTCTTTTGAGACGTGATTTGCTGCAAAGAAAATCAAGAGTCCTAATTTCTGTAGAAAACAGTTTCTTTGACTCTTGCTTTGAACATTGGATTAGACACCTCCAGTTGTCGATTCAATCCCTCTAGATAGAAATGAATCATGTAGGGAAGATTTGAGAACTACCCATGTGTGCCTTTTCTCCAATTGACACCTTCATCATACTTAAACAAAAAACAGTTGCGGAACGCTTGACTGGCTACAAAATGCCTGTATTATGTAGCTAAACTGTTCAAAATTATTAAAATAGCAAAAATCACGAAAATACAACATGTTAATCAGTTGTATGTAACCTTTAAGAAATATTAATCATTATTCATTGATTTTTAGGCTTATGAAGTGATAACGAAATGATGGAATGAAGTGAAGGTTTGCAAAAGAGAAGACAATTCTAGGGCTCAACAGCTTCTGCTGTGTACTCTTCTTGTAGGCCGCCATAATGTCCATCTTAGAGAATATGTCGATGATCACAAAAACATAGTCATTTCCATGCTTAGTAGAAGGAAGGATCAACATGTAATCCATGGAGATGGATTCCCAAGGTCGACTGTGAGTAGGAATATGAGTATAGAAGTATTTCTTATTGATGGTTAGTTTCGTAATGGTGCAAGAAGTGCAGGTTCTGATGTACTGCCAAACATCCGGTCGAAGGTTCAACCAATAAAAATACTTCTGCAACACTACCATTGTTTTCTCTACCCCAAAATGTCCAATAACCCGATTTTAGTGTGCCTCGAGATCTTCTTGGCACCCTCTCTTGAAGGAACAAAAATGTTTCCCAAGCGGCATAAAAGTGCATCCTGGAGGTGAAAATTTGGAACTTTCTTGGCCTCCAGGAGCATATGGTATGTATTGCTGAATTCAAGATCGCTCTTGTAAAGATGTGACAATTCCTAAGTTTTGTGTTTGCAAGAGTGGAGTAGGGTAGTTAGTGCCATGACCGAAGGTCTACTGAGGCAGTATGCAACATTGTTGGTTTTTCCATTCTTGTACTTAATGTTCAGATGGAACTGTTGCAGGTATGTGGACAATTTCTGATGGTGATTTATCTGCAACTTCCCTTATGTCTGGATAAGCTACAGGGGTTGGTGGTCTTTGTGGATGACTTTTTCCTTACCCATAATGTAATGATTACATTTTCAGCAGGCCTGCATAATGGAATGCATTTCTTTGTCGTAGGTGGGATAATTTTGTACAGTTCTTGAAAGTGTCTCACTGTGATATGTCACTGAATGCCAATTTTGAGTAAGAACTGCACCAATAACATAGTTGGAGGCATCCATATAAATCTCAAATGGTTGTTTTAGATCTGGTAATGTGATAATTGGTGTAGAGCATAGGCGATGCTTCGACTCAGTGAATTCCTTCTATTGGGATCAAACCAAAATAAATTTCCTTTCACTACTCCCTTGGTGACTTGACTTAAAGGCCAAGTGATATGAGAGAACCGAAACACGAACTTGTGGCAGAAGTTGGCAAGACTTAGAAAGTTGTGGAGATTTGTTAGAGTGGCTGGGGCTGGCGAATCTTGAATTACTTGTATCTTGGCTGGTTTCACATGCACACCCCGCTCATCGATGATGTACCCCATATATTGAACCTAGGTCATACCAAAAGTGCATTTCTCCTAGTTGGAACACAACTTGTGTTGTCACAGTGTTTAGAGGACCTATCAAATGTGGTGGAGGTGCTCTTCCAAACTTTGGTTGAATATCAGGATGTCATCCAAATACACCACCACAAATGAGTTGGTGAAGGGTCACAAGTTGTTGTCCATCAGCCTCATGAAGGTTGCAGGGGAATTCATCAACCTAAAAGGCATGATCAACCATTAGAAAAGGACCTCCTTGGATTTGAAGGTAGTATTACATACATCGGAGGATTCGATTGGTACTTGGTGATAGCCATACTTTAAGTCAATCTTGCTGAAATATTTGGCCCCCTTGAGCTGGTCCATAAGGTCATCAATGAGTGGGATCAGATACCTATTCTAGATAATAATCTTGTTCAACGCCTGATAGTCAATATAGAGTCTCCAGGTCCCATCCTTCTTTTGTACCAACATGATCAAGATCCCAAAGAGTGATGAACTTGGCCTAATTTTCCCTTTCTGTAGCAGCTGCTAAATCTGCCTCTTGATTTCGTCATTCTCCATAACAGAGCATCGGTAGATTGATCCATTGGGTAGCAATGCACTAGGGGTGAGATCAATGAAGTGCTTGACCTAAAAATGTAGAGATACCCATGCGGGTATGGTTATTATGTCCTTGTACTACTCCATGACCTTGTTCATCTAGTGATTTCATGTAGAGGAACCTTGTTTGGAGGCTATGGCCACAATCTTCTTCTTTCCTTGAGGGTGAATCATAAGGAAAACAAATTTCCTAGTTTTGGAAATGATCTTCCTACATTGCTTCACAATGATCAAAGAGATGGTGGTAGGAGGTGCTACCTCCGGTATCCTATACAACTTATTACCCAAATTAATAATAAGAGTACGAGGCCTAGACCCATAATTAACATGTCGCTTCCATAAGTATGGTTGGCCTGATAATACATCACAAATTTAAAGAGGAGAAACATCACACAATACCTCATCTGTGAAGGGCTTGATTTTGTAGGGGAGGAAACACTATTGGTTGACGTGAAGATCTCATCCATGGTAGAGCCATAGGTAGTGTAAGGCTGCAGGTGTGCTATGGTCAGTAGGCCCAACCACTTCACGACCTCTACTGAAATGAGTCTCTTTTGGCTCCCGCTATCGATAATGAACTACAAAAGAGAACCCTTCACCCACATATGTGAGTGGAATAGGCACTCCCCCTCATATGGATCTTTAGGCTCATCCTTATCAATATTGGTGGTGGAAATGGTGGCACTAGGTTCCACATCAACAATTTGCTTCCTCTTTTCATTTCTATTGTTGGGTTCTGACTCAGAGTGATATGAATGAAGTATGTTAGTGTTGTTGTTCTAATTACTCTTTCAGATTTTTAATACAATGTCTTATGTGTGCTTAAGGGTTCAAGTTTCTTGCAAACTATCAAGTCTCATGAGTGATTTTCATGTTAATTTAATGACAAATTTAACATAAAATAAAGGCTAAACATCAAAAAATAAAAGTACATAATCTCACCATACAAGACATCAACATAGGTATTTGATGAAGGAGTTCACCCCTCTTGGGCTACATCTCCTTGGTCTAGATTCCATGGCTTGGGCCTCTATATTATGCTCAAATTTGAAAAATTACCTATACAAAATGTTTTTATGCTCCTAAAACCTGCACCAATGAATCCAGAACGCCCAAAAATGGTCATCTAGCTTCTTTCTGCACCTAATTTGGTCAAAAAATTCAAACGTTATGACCATTTCCATTTTCTCCACAATTTCAAGCCTAAATTTAGCTAAGTGGAGCTAAATCCGGTTAGCTGGAGTTAAACTGGCAGTTTCGCCGAAATTAGCAGACCTCCAAGTTAATCCTGTTTAAATATAATTAAGTGCATTAACTTAATTAAGCACGTTTAGAGCTTTAAACTGCATCGTAGTGATAAACACGGATTAGTGCTAATTTAATATAGGTTCAGTGTTAAACTCTACTCTTAAGAATTGGCTCCATCGGTGGTCTTCGGGCCTCGATCCTATGCACTGGGGGTTAGCCCCCTCTTCCCTCATCAGTGGTCAATACAAAGGTTAATACAATGTGGATTGGTAATATGGTTAAGTCCTTGTGGTATGGCAAAATGGTAAAATGTGTGTGTGTTGTGTGGAAGGTCACGGGGTTGAACCCCAGCGCCTCCGCCTGGTCTTAACCAAAAGTTTTGATCCACGATCCACCATGGGGGGGCATGTGGCGGCCGTAGGCTCCACCATGTGTCCTCACCCATTTCACTACAAGGAAAAGACCCTCTAGCGGATGTTTTTTAGGAACCCCTTCTAAAAATACCCCATACATCCGTTTCCAGCAGAGGTTACTAGAGGAGGTTGGTGGGCGGAGGGTTTTCCAGATGTTTTCTGCTCGGTGCGCTTATCATTCAACGTCGAATCGGTGCTCCATACAAGAGAAAGAACCGATGCACACAAAACATTGGCACACTGGACACCGTGCACTCCATACACACCCACCCGGTGCATCATATTACTGTAAAGCACCGGTGCTTCACAACTCTTCCGCGCCAGTGCATCATAAAACACCGCGCCAAAACTGAAAATGCCCAGTGCGGTATTAAGAACCCGCACTGGTGCATCATAAAACAATGTGCCAAAACACAAACTGACCGGTGTGTTCGTAAGAAACAACACCGATGCACCTATAAAGCACGCACACCGGAAAAAGGGTTAAAAAAAAAATGGCAAAAAAACCATATTTTTCACTTTTTTCAGTGCTCTAGAGCTCTCAATTACCAGTGCGCTCTACAAGAGAAGGCACCGATGCACACAAAATATTCCATGCCAGTGCATCATAAAACACTGCGCCAAAACAGAAGTAGACTGGTGCGTTCGCATGAAACATCACCGGTGCGCCTATACAACACGTGCACTGAAAAAGGGTTAAATTAAAAAATAATTGCAGCAAAAAACCACATTTTTCACTTTTCTTCTCTCAATCACCAGTGTGCTCTACAAGAGAAAGCACTGGTTGCACAAAACATTGGCACACCGGACACTGTGCGCTTCGTACACACATGCCCAGTGCATCCTATTACTGTGAAGCACCGGTGCGTCATAAAACACCACGCCAAAACCCAAACAACCTGGTGTGGTGTTAAGTGACCACCCCAATGCATCATAAAACAACGTGCCAAATCTGAAACCGCCTGGCGCGTTCTTAAGAAATCGCACCAGTGCGCCTATAAAACCCGGCGCATCGGAACAAGGTTAAATAAAAAAAAATTTACGGCAAAAAAACCACATTTCTCACATTTCTCAGTACTTTAGAGCTCTCCAGCACCAGTACAATTTATCCTTATCTGAGCTGCCCTGACATCGATGCTCCCATTGCACCCATTGCACGCACTGCTACTATGCATTGGCCACCAATCTCCAGCTTGCATTTTGCAAAACGGTGGGAAAATTTTCTATTGCAAATTCTACAGCCAATATGCCTCCTCGACAGCGAAATGTACATGTATTTTTATAGTTTTTCCATAATTAAGCTTTCTAGTAGATTAGAATTTGAAATAACCTTAAAATTAATCGTTAAAAAAGAAAGAAAAAAATTGTCGCACAGTGCGCATGAGCCGTTCGGCTCACACCGGTAAGCGGTGCTACCAGTAAAATTTACAGGCAGGACCACAACCAGTGCTAACGGCATTTGCACCGTTTCCCGGGCGGTATCGAAAGGCACCCCACATTATTCTAAAATTTAAATTTTTTTTGTGGTACGGTCATTTAGCTGGACGCACCGTTGACCATGGGAATAAAAACTCGGTGCGTTGACGGATATATCTGCTCTGGTTTCTGTCAACGCACCGCATTTAGCATTCCAACAGGGTCAATGGGGCAGCCAGGTAAAATACCAAACCATTGAATATATAATTTGTCAGGAAGTCGGTGCGTTGACACGATTATATGGGCTGAGGCATATATTTTAGTCAGCGCACTGCTCTTCTGACACCATATATAGTCAACGGGGCTTGAAAACTTTTTAGGTGCACTGCATACGGTGCGTTTTATGTCATCTCGGGCACTGCCTTTGGTGCTCTACAAAAAAAGGCTACACCGGAATTGGTGCATGACTGTTTTTGTGGCACACCGACTGGTCTGCTTTTTTTTCCAAAAAATATTATATATGTATATTCCTAAATACATGTCTCATTTAATAGAAAAAAATTATTTAATATTTAATTGATTCAGAGAGAAGAGGAGGAACAACAGCAACAACAGGTGGAGTAGTATGACATGCTTCGCTAGTGGGAGGCGTGAGAGAGGGAGAGAGATGCGTACCCTCGCCCTATTACAACAGATACCCAGGGGATCCTAAGGCAGGTAGGCCTCCTCAAGTTCTATGAGGAGGCTACTTCCCTAAAGGCCCATAGTGTATTTTTGAGACATCTTATCCGCAAGTGGAATGCCCATCAATAGGCTTTCCAGGTTGGTCCTGACCAGTGGTACACACCCACTGAGGAGGATATTTATTTCATTATAGGGCTATCGAGGAGAGGGGTGGATTTTCCCTTGTTCCCAGACGTTCCAGCTGGTTGTGTAGCAGGGAGTTAGTTAGTTTACTCCCAGAGATACATTGGAGCAGATGTATCATCTCCTTCAGAGTTTTAGGTCCCTAGAGGTCAGTTATGTATTGGTGCATTTGGTAGACATGACATGCAGTGCCTCTCACTTCTCATTTTGAGCATTTCACACAACACCAGTGACGGACAACACATTAGTTTCCCACTTCTATATTATGTTGATTCTTGAGTACAAGAGCCACAACTTCTTAGGTGGTCTGCCATTTTTTTGCGGCAGTTTTGTACGACCTTAGATAGATGTCGTGCTCATGCACAAGGGAGGGTCAACTTCCCTTTTGCTTCAGAGCTTTTTTGTTTGTTTTTTGAGAGGTTTCTAGAGATGAGGCCTGCTTTTTTTCGGCAGCCTCGTGGGCCAATGTTGGAGGCCTGGATGCACATGTGGGGGAAAATGATGCCCAAGAGGGGAGAGAATATGTTTCCAGCCAGAATATCGCATGATGCACTGGAATTACTAGCCATTTTTGATGAGTTTCATCCCTTCATCATGGTCCCCTGTCATTATGCTAGATTGGATTGGCAAGGGTATGCCAACATAATCTTCACAGATGATGAGCCACCAGATGATAGAGGTAATATTACTATTTTATTTTTATTTATTCTAACATGTTCTTTAACTTGTTTTTATTAAATTGTGTAATGAAATTTCCTAATTATTGTTGTGTACTTGTATATATTTTGTAGACATTAGATCTTTTGATGGCGAGGAGATGCCGAAACCACCACATGATCTAGGTGTGGATCTTGATGACGATCAGGACATGGTAGATGCCAGAACCACCACATGATCTAGGTGTGGATCATGATGATGACTAGGACATGGTAGATGCCAAGGATCATGATTAGGAGGCCGGTGGAGAGAGACATGCTTGTCTTGCTGGTGCGCCAGTTCTGCCTTTTGCTAGGCGCGGTCGACCTGATACTCGATACAGGATGGAGTTGGGTGACCAACTCAGTGCATTTATTGTTGAGGCGAGCATCAGGCCCGCTCATCACAGAAACATACAAGCCGATGATAGGCTAATACAGATGTGGAGAGGCATGCCGCATGACATGTACAGCTTGATGCGGCATGTTGTAGGAGCTATGACAGCTATTACGCGACTGAGGAGGATTTTTTCACGTTATAGGCATGGTCGAGCCACAGCACGTGATGGATAGTCCACGAGCAGTGACTCATCTCATGATCATTCACCTCGCGTTGCACCTGATGAGCATGAGGCTCCACTAGCATCTAGAAGTCATCATGGAGATGAGGTTGGACCATCGACCACGTCTAGTTAACAGCCTGCAGCATCCATCAGTACTAGTCATGATCATGAACAGGGTGGACCATCAAGCATTGAGGCTACACCATTGACTGAGCATGCCCCCACTAGTACTGCTTATATTGATGTTGTACTACCACCAGCTAATCCACCCATCAATACTAGTCATGATCATGAGCAGGCTCGACCATCGACCGTCGAGGCTACACCATTGACTGATTAGGCCTCCACTAGTAGTGCTATTGATGTTGTACTACGACCAGCTGATCCATGACATTTATATTACAGTTGTATATTTTTAATATTATTCAATTATATATATAGATATACATAGATATATATATATATATATATATATATATATATATGGTCCATGTATTTTATGTTCATGTTGCAGTTGTACTTAATTTACATGTTGGTGATCATCATGATGTGTATATTGTTAGGTCATGTTAGATATGTTCATTTAATGTTTAGCTTGCAGATAAATGTGTATGTGATAGCATGAGTTATTTGACATGAAATGTATATTTGATGTTTGTGTTGTGATGATGTTAATATATAATGTTAATTTGATGTTTGAATGTGTTTTTTAGTCGAATATGATGTTTGTCCGATGGTTATCATGATCATAATGTTTATTAATTAATTTAATATTAAATTACCATGATATTTATTAAATATTGTGTCGTGATTGTAATTGAAATTTAAATTTTAATTGTATGTAGAATTGTAAAATTGTATTTGTATATGTAATTGTGATTTTAACTATAATTGTATGTAAAATATTTAATGTAAAATTTTAATTGTAATTGGAATATTTAATTTATTGTGAAATGATTGTAATTGTAATTGTATATATGACAAATTGTAAAATTGTAATTGTAATTGTAATTGTATGTAAAATTCTAAAATTTTAATTGTAATTTTAATTGTAATTCTATGTAAAATATTTGTAAAATTCTAATTGTAATTGTAAATATAATTCTAATTCTAATTCTAATTGTATATTGTAAAATATTTGTAAAATTTTAATTGTATTACTATGAAATGATTGTAATTGTAAATGTAATTCTATGTAAAATTAAAATTCTAATTCTAATTCTAATCGTAATTGTATGTGAAATTGTAAAATTGTAATTGTAATTTCAACTGTAATTGTACGTAAAATATTTAATTTAAAATTTTAATTGTAATTGTATGTAAAATATTTATAAAATTTTAATTGTATTAATATGAAAATTTTAATTGTATTAATGTGAAATGATTTTATTAAAATATTTAAATTTGTAAATTTGTAAATAATTGTAAAATAATAAATCTAGAATAACATGAATTTTTGTAACATAATAAATTTTAGAAAATAATGCAAATAAATTCATGTACTTTAGAATTATCATTATTTTATTATGATCTTATATACAAAAAATAGAACTTTATACAATCCGGTGCGCTTATCATCATAACACGCACCAATGCCTCTTATTAATTTGACGCACCGGTGCATCAGAACGCTTCCGCATCGGTGCGTCATAAAACACTGTGCCAAAACAAGAACCTCGATCTTACAAACCACCCTGGTCCGCTTATAAAATAGCGTGCACCTTAACAAGGTTATTCTGTAAAGTGCAGTATTGGAGCAACAGAGGGTTTGAATCCTGAGCAAGAATTTTTCTGAGCAGATGAGGGTTTGAAAAGATGAGAGTTCGAATTTCGGCTGAGAAGTTTATAGCAGATAAAATGAGTGATTCAAACAGAAAGACAGATAAAGACGTTTACAAGGATGATGATGGCTACAAAGCTCGACAGAGTACAAAAGGAGTACAGGTTGAGACCGACAGAGAGCATTCGGTTGAGTCCAACGATAGGTTAAGAGGTCCCATGATGGAGAAATGGAGATCAGAGCTGATGGCAGAGAAAGATCAATCGAGGCAATTGATAAAGCCAAGAGGCACCATGAAGGGAAGGATTCTCATTTCCTTAAGGAAAACAGAGAAAGATCAATTGACGTTGTTGTTCGAGCTGGTAGGTCCCATGAAGGGAAGGATTCTCATTTCCTTAAGGAAAACAAAGAAAGATCAATTGACGTTGTTGTTCGAGCTGGTAGGTCCCATGAAGGGAAAGATTCTCCAGAATGCGTTTAAAAGCAGCTGGGAGTATTGTCCAAGCTTCAGTTGGCTTACATAAACTTTTACCGGAAAAGCTGACATCACATAAAATCACACCTTCGGCTTTCAATTGAACCTGAATGGCATCTCTAACTTGTCTGATCTGTGGTCCTGTGGATGAAACCAGTAAAAATTCTGCTTGTATTATAAATGGAAATCTAGTGACCATTTTTGTGGGAAGAAAAGCATAGAAGCCTGCAGCTACCATATTTCCACCTGCAAATCGGTTTCCCATTGTAAAAGCTAATGTAATAGCCTATTTTGCAATGTCTTTCCTCTGCTCAAACATATACTCATTTTCTATGGGAAACCATTGCCTCCACATGTAATAACTGCATCGTCTAGCTGAAAATTAGTCTTCTTCTGCTAACAAATGCAGAATGAAGGACTCGTTGTCATTGCTCCCAGAACATTACCCTTCTGCAGATTATATGTATTAATTGATGGTAGGCCATCCATCTATCTGCATGTTATATTCTAAAACATATTGGTTGCAAATAGGTAAGTACCAATTATAATAGGTTCACATGCCATAATTGCCCACTTGGCCCCTGTAGTATTGCATCTTCACACGCCCCACATTGAATTCTCTCCACATAATCAGTGGGGACCTCTTGCAATAAACAAAATGCATTGGAAGAATAGTTATTTCCATCAAGAATTTATCCAATTCCAATTCTCAATTTTAATTCTAATTCTAATTCTCAAGGATAAACAAAATTATAATTCTCAATTTCTATGGTCGAAGTTCACTAAATTTTGGTGTACACACCTAAAAGTAATTTCGGGGCCCTAACCGCAAATCGGTGCTACTGTACATATAACCGCACCGGTGCCGGTGTTACAAAAATAAGCACCAGTGCAATGCTATTAAGTGACGCACTGGTGACGAATAAACAAAAATAAAAAAAGCGCAACTCTATTTTATTTAAGTGAGAAAAAAGCGGCAAATTGAAAAATGGGTGGTAAAATATTTTCGAAAATCTAATTTCATAAAATAATTCTTTAAATACTAAACACTTTTCATTATTTCACTATTTTTGCTAAAATTTTCAGCTAGATATTTGCAGGAGACATACCTGGAGCAAGAGAGCATGAGGGCACTGTGGAGCAGCGAAATACGTTTGAAAAAAAGTATTTAGAAAATCAAAAATCAAACCTCTGGTGATTCAAACCCTGTATCATAGAATTTAAAACTATCTCGTGATTAAATTTGATTATTTTTGTTACTTTTTCTGTAGTTTTTTTACTTTTTCTGCAGTTTTATCCATTTTTACCCTAAACCCTTTTTTTTCCCCCTTTCTTCTCCCTGTTTCTATGATTTCAGAATTAGGGCTTTTCATTTTACATTGACATCCAACCCAGGGGAAAAATTTCATAGTCGGATCCAATCCATTCGGCCATTGCGTGAATTTTTGGAAAAAATGGATTTTTTTTTTTATCGCTGTGCCCTGCGTAACCTAGTGCACCGTGAAAGTACTCTGTAATAAAAAAATTGAAAACAATTTTTTTAAATCAGTGTGCCATATCTGAAATAGGACACCAGTGCTCCATGTTACAAGGATAGAACCGTACGGTCTATCACACTATTTGTGCAGTGTGTTTATAATACCCCACGCACTGTACGGTCTATTATACTGTTTTGTGGTGCGTTGGTAATACTCCCACGCATCGGCGGCAGTGCATACATCAAGAAAGACGCACCAGTGTCTTGATATTGATTTTTTACCTAAAAAGTTGACAATTTATTTATAAATATATTAATGAATGATATGGTACAAGTTTCAGATTGATAAAGAAATGACCGACAATAGATCAAGTAACAAAAATACTGATAACACATCAAGAAAAGAAAAAAAGGTAAGTTCTTTGTAAATTCTTTATAAAAAATATTATTTTTGAACTATATGTAAGTTTAACTAATATGTATTTTTTATTGTGTATCATGCAGAGCAACAAAATGATGAAGCTTGGTAAGATTATTTATGATCTAGGACCAAAAGAGCATAAAATCTTGATGGAAAATTTGCAAAAGGATGAATCAGGTGAATGAAAAAATACTATCGATCCAATATGAGTTTCTTTTTTTAATTTTAATTAATAGTATACTTAAAATTATTAGATAACATGTGTCAAAAAGTATGTTAATTCACATATGTTTAATGTTCTACAGGGACCAACAACTCAGAAAAGGAATGTTGTTCTAAGAAAAAAAAAATAGAACATGCAAATGAAAATGAATTGCTCCTTAGCTCATCTGGAGTGGTGCTGGAGGTTAACGAAAGGGGGAAAAACTTTTTCAAAAGTTTGAGGGATCTATTGGAACAAATGTATAGACGTTATTTCCACTTACAATACAAAAATCAATCCAATGATTCCAAGAACCAAATTTTATCTAAACTATAGGAAGAGTTTCCAGAGAATTGGTCAATGAGACATGTCAGACTTTTAATAGAAAAAATGTACAACAACAAAAAAGAAAAAGAAGAATAGGTGCAAGTAATATTCCTTTTAAATGTTTGTCTAGAATTATTTATAAATATCACTTTTGTTATATTTAATTTTCGCATATCAATATAGAAATTAAATATTTTATTGTCATGTTACATTTTCGTAAGATTATGTAGCACCTCAAAATATGAAAGAGATGCCAAGATACTTTAAATATGCCAGTAGGAATGTCCAAAAAGGTGTACAAGGAGATGGTCAAAGAAATGGACAAAATTGCATCACAAGAGGATCCATCTCAACAACAACGTGCTTCAAATGTAATATGTAATCATTGATTTTTTCGATCATTAGGTACAATAAATAAACAATTTAGCATTAAATATTAATTTTCAAGAATTTTCTTGTAGAAAAGAAAAGAAAATGGAACTCATTCAGCACATAAAACAGGATGACAAGGAAGAAAAGGGTTGATATCTAAGTTTGTGAGTAATTTTTACTTCCTTATAAAAACTTAACTAGATTTCATTTTTGTATTTTTTAAGTTTTTTTACAAAAAACATCATTGAATGTCTTCAAACAGGTGCTAACATACAAAGAAGAACCATCACACGAATTGATATAAATTGGGTTAAATATGGGTTGTGAGTATATGTTGGCATATTAGAAATTAATTTGTGGAATTTGTAAGCATCTATCGATCTTGTTTTACTTAGCTCCGTCTATAATTAATAATACAAAAACAACTTTATATTAAATATATGATTTGTTATGGGGTATAAAACTTGCAGGAAACAAAGTATGGAACTACGCCAATAGATGAAATTTTGAAAGATGGCATGGTACATGGTTTTGAAAGAATGTGTATAGTTTATGAGTCAATTGTTGCTATGGTACATCATTTTTATTTTCGATTTACATTCATGTATATTATTTAATATTTCAATTTTCATTATTCTCACCAATGTATATACACTCATTTAAGTTTATTTTTATGTTTGTAGATGGAAGGTGAAGAAGAAGAAAACAATCAACACTGTGACCAAAACATTCTTGAAAATAACCCAAGTCATGGAAGTAGCTCTAGCAATGACAATAGTTCAAGGGAAGAATGATGATCACTATGTTTGGATATCAAAGCAAGGCGCTGTATTTTTTAAAATATGTCTATGAAATCAGACATTTTGTTTAATGTAATGGACATCGTGTCCCAATTGAAAGACAAAGGGATACCAATAACTATCCCATTTTTATGATAAAGACTGTCTTATTAATTTATATTATATATCATAAAATATGTTTTAATTTATTCTATTGCGTTCTCCATTATCGCTATTACGTTCTCCATTGTCATTTTCAAATGCACTAATAAAAATTTAATTCATATGAATATTGTTATGAGATATATATGTGTCGACTTTTGATGAATAATGAATTTTAAAAAACCATAATAATTATGATATGATATAACAAATTAATCCAAGCATCACATTCAAATTTATTAATAAGAATTTAATTAATATGAATATTGTTATAAGATGTGTCAACTTTTGATGAATAATGAATTTAAAACAATCACAATAATTGCACTGTCACAGGTCGATGTTTCTAAAAAATACAAAATGAAAATTAGTGCGTGTCAGTAATTGTACATCGGTGCATTTGTATTAAGAAGTGCGCCAGTGCGTTTCTACCACCTATGAGCACCGAAAAAGCACCAAAACCAATTAAAAATATCAGTGTGTTTGTGCGGTATGATGCACTGGTGCGTTTATGTGTCTATACACATCGGCGCCATTGTACGATCTATGGGAACCGCACGAATACCGATACCAATTATAAATCTTGGTGCGTTTGTGTGATATTGTGCACCGGGGTGTTTATCATGTCTATAAGCACCGGTGCATTTGTACGACCTATGGGCACCGCACGAATACCTATACCAATTATAAATCTCAGTTCCTTTCTGTGATATTGTGCGCTAGTGAATTTATATACATCTACACACCGGTGCGTTGATACGACCTATGGGCACTGCACAAATCCCAAGACCAATTAGAACCGCCCTGTGCATTGTATCACCAACACTACGCCTAGTGCGGTTTTATACCTTAACAGCCCGGTGCATTTTTCTTCGACCACCTTTGGGCGCATTCTTTATGTACGCACCGGTGCTTTCATGTCAGAGTAGAACACCGATGAAAAAACATCCGTAATAACCTCTGACCGCCCATTTTTTTTTAGTTGTGTTGAATTTCCGTTAAAAGCTCTGCCAAAACCTTCGTAACCATAAACAAATGTTGTAGAAAATGTTTTTTTTGACAATTTTGGCCAATTTTATAACACTAAAAACCTCCTTTATAACCTCCGCTAGAGGGTCTTTTCGTTGTAGTGATTGGTCTAATTTCCAACCAATACAAAACCACCAAATAACCAAAAATTTCAACCAATACCATGTTTCCACTTGGAAGTCCATTATTCACCGGAGGAAAATGACAAAAATTCTACCTTTCCCAGTCATCATGCCACGTCAACAGTACGAACTACCAACTGGGCACCTGTCTGTCCTTTTTTTTTTATAATTTTCTTGTTTAAAAAATCAAACATAACTCATTTTCGGGAGCATATGGAGTCCATTTTATGCGAAACGAAGTGCAAAGGATTCAAAATGATGAGCACTATGTATTCATTTAGGTTTCGAGCCATTATGAGAACTTGGCTTTCTTAGCATAAAATTGAGCCCCTAATCATTCCTCCCCACTAGAAGATTTTGTACCCAAAAATATCATATTCAGTTGTTGAACATGTGAGGGTATAGTTCCCTCACCTTCCCAATTTAAATTCATTTGGATTTTGAAGGATTTGTTCCTTTAATCCCCACTCGAAGATAGTCGACACTTCATCTTATCAATGTCCTTGTCCTCCTATCAAGTATGGTGTCTTGTTGAAGCTCAACAAAGAAATATGGAGAAAACTATTCAATAGATGGAAGTTGGAAATTCTCTCCTTGATCTTCAATCAAAGGAGGTTCATACAATCTCAAATTTTCAACATTAAAAACTTAATAAATTTTCATGTATGAAGGAAAATCAAGCTTAAAGGCATTGTTACCAATCTTTTCCAGAATTTTGAAAGGACCATAACAGATTGGTTTCAGCTTTTTACCTTCTCCTTGAAGCCTTTCCTTGCTTATGTGAAGCCAAAATTCATCACCAAATTGATACTTATGATCCACATGGTGTTTGTCGTGCCTCGCTTTGTACTTGCCTTTAATTTTTTGAGTTGATATTGCATTGTTTGATGAATCAAATGAATTTTCTCTATGAACTTATTTTCTTTATCTATGTCACTATGTCCATCAATATCTACGTATTTCCCAAAAATGAAATCCAATGGTGATTTCGGCAGGTATCCAAGACATGCCTCAAATGGCGATGTTTGAGTAGAATAATGTTTTGAACGGTTGTAAGGATGCTCAATGTAATGCAACTGTTCATCCCACAACTTAGGATGTTTACTGAAATATCTTTGAAGAAGATGAATGACTGTTCTATTTTCCACCTCGGTTTGACCATCTGTTTGTGGATGAAAGGTTTACTCTTCTTCAAATTAGTGTTCATCAAGTCTCACAATCTTGACCAAAAATTCCCAACAAATCAAGAATCTTGATCACTTACAATAGATGTAGGCAACCCAAAATGTACCCAAATATTTTGAAAGAAAAGATGAGATGTTTTTTCAGCTATAACTTGTTTTTTACATGGCATCAAAATACACTTTTTTCTAAACCTATCCACAACTACATACAAATAGTCATGATCTCTTTTTGACAAAGGAAGACCGCCTAAAAAATCCATAGAAATACTCTCCCATAGACATGAAGGAACCAGAAATGGTGTGTGCAATCCTAACTTCCTATTACAAGGCTTACTGACTGCACATAATGAACAACCTTTAATAAAATGTGACACACTTTCAAGCATACGAGGCCAATTACAATACCCCTGAAGATTTTCCATTATTTTTCTTACACCAAAATGTCCCGCAATAAGAGAAGTGTGTGATTCTCTTATGACATTCACTCTCTCACCCTGTGGAATAAAAAGCTTGCCCAAATGATACAACAAGTTATTATGTACATGGTAGTCTAATTCCTCAACTTGGCGACCTAGACTCAAGTTTGCATAAACATCTCTAAAGTCATTATCAAATGCATATTGTTCAATATAACTTTCATGTAAAATAGAAGTATACTTGAGTAAAGTAGTTTCTTTAATAATAGGCCTAGAAAGAATATCAACAACCTTGTTGTATATACCTTTCTTATACCTGATGACTAAGTGGAATTGTTGCAAGAAACCCTTCCATCGAAAGTACCTTGATTGCTGCAATTTAGTTTGCGATTGCAAGTATTGTAATGGTTGGTGATTTGTGTGAATGATGGTTTCGTTTCCCATCAAATAGTGTTTCCACTTCTTGAAAATTTGAACCAACGCATATAGCTCCTATTCATATGTAGGATAATTTATCACTACACCATTAAACATTTCTGAATGGAATGAAATGGGCTTACCATGTTGTAAAGGGATTGTGTCCATCGCATAGTCACTTGCATCGGCTTGAATCTAAAAGGGTTGTCTCAAGTCTGGTAGTGCTAGTATTGGGGATGAACTGATCTTATTTTTCAAAGCATCAAGTGATTTTTTCAGATTTCCTCCCCACTGGAATACTTTCTTAATGCTAGTCAATGCATGTAATGGAGCTGCAATAGAAGAAAAATTAGCAATGAAATTCCTCCAATACTATGCTGCTCCTAGAAAACTTCTTACCTCAGTGACTGTCTTGGGTGTAGGCCAATTCACAATGACCTCAACCTTAGAGGGGTCTATATTCATCTCACCTCCTCCAACAATATGTCCCAAATACACTAAATAATTTTTACCAAATTCACATTTTGACATCTTCAAAAACAACCGTTCTTTTCTCAAGACATCAAGCACCTTTCTTACATGCATAACATATTCTTCTCGTGACTTGCTAAATATCAGAATATCATCTAAGTAGACAATGAAAAAATCATCAGGAAATGGTCTCAATACATCATTCATAACTCTCATGAAAGTAGCTGGAGCGTTGCAAAGACTAAAATGCCAAACACACTGCTCAAACAATCCTTGTTTAGTTTTAAATGAGGTCTTCCATATATCCTCTTCAGCTATTCTAACTTGATGATAACCACTTCTTAAGTCTAACTTAGTGAAATAATTTTCATACCTCAATTGATCAAGCAAATAATAAATCCTTGGGAGTGGATAACGATTCTTTATCCTGATTTTGTTGAGTGCACGAAAATCCACACACATGCGCCATGTTCCATCCTTCTTGGGTACCAATACAATCGGTGAACCACATGGAGAGGTAGATGGGCGAATGATACCTTTATTCAACAACTCTTGGATTTGGTTCTTGATTTTTCACTTTCCATTATTGACATGTGATACATGCCAATGTTAGGGAGTGGAACATCCTGCTGCAACTGTATATCATGTTGGATTCCCCTCTTGGGAGGTAACCCCTTTGGTTCCTGAAAAATTTCGCCATGATCACTTACCAAATCAAAACAATAAGATTTTAATCTATCATCACTACATTAAAAATATTCAAAATCCTTATCATTATCTTGTTTGATCATAATAAGCATAATTTTTTTTCTTGAGTTTATTAGTCTCTTCATTTTCCCAACATTTACTAAAGAGAGGTTTAGCTTTTTGCAATGAGCTCTCACAATATATTCCAATCCATCTTTGAACAAGTGGTACTTGTTCTCATGGAGATAGAAGAATTATTTCCTATCATATAGATATGGGTTACCCAAAAAAATTCCTGATATGTCAAGCGGTACAACATCTAACTCAACTTCATCAATAAAGTTTACAGTAATTGAAAACCGGAAAATACATTTTCTTGGAACATGTAAATTTGTATCCTTGGTTATCCAACCCAAAGGGTATGGCTTATGATGAGGTAATGTTTTAAGATTAAGCTTCTTGACTAAGTCTTGAGATATTAAGTTCGCTTGAGACCCGCTATGAAATAGTGTGTCAATTTTTGTATGTTTTTAGATCACTCTTACATGAAAAAACTCTATTGTTGTTTCTTCACTTGTAGTGTTACTGTGAAAATTTGATGAAATAGTAATTTCTATGGCTTCTTTTCCCTTTGTGACCATGGCTGCAATTTTAGTCTCATCTTCTGAGTCAAATCCAAGATCCTATTGTGTGGTAGAGGTTGTATTTTTTTTTCCCTTGTTATTGAATTTCTTAGGCCTCAATTTTGGATGAAGCTTCCAACAGTGGGCTTCATCGTGGCCCTCTTTGGAATAATGAGTACATGTGGTTTTCTCCCCTTCTTTCTTAATGGATGCATTATTCTTTTGTTTACCCTTGAAACCATTTCTTTTTTCACCACCCTTGAATGATTTCTTTTTACCATCTTCTTGTACATTTTTCCCTCTTCCCTCAAGGGTGTAGCTTGCGCACAAATCTCATCTAGAATCGTGGGATTAAACATGAGGATGGTATGTTTTAGGTAACTATGGAAACCCCCCTATATACTTCAGAAATGATTCTTGTCTATGCAAATATACACCTAACATAAGAGCTCTTATCCTAAATTCATGAGTGTAATCTTGCATACTTTGACCTTTCAATTGTCTAAAATTTTTCCAACTCATGATAGCTTTTGCATGTAAGCTAGAGGATAAAATTTCATTTTAATGGAAACAATAAAATTTGACCAAGACATTGAGATCTTACTGTTTTTCTTAATCTCCTCTTATGTATTTACTTCCCACCATACAAGTGTTGCACCCTCCATTCTCAAGGAAGTCAGTTGAATCTTTGTCATATTCTTGAAGGTTCTGAATTCTGCAATAAACCCCCAATTGACGAATCTAATTATCTAGATTCTCCACATTCACTTCTCCATTATACATTGGAAGCTAAAATTTAACATCAAGTTTAAGTAAGGGTGATTTACCAACTCCTTTTGAAGTATGTGTATGAACAGATGGAAGGGTTGTGGTAGTGGAAGATGATGATGAGGAAGGTGAAGATGGTGGTGAGGATGATGGTGAAGTGGATGGTGGCTTCTTACCATCTCCATGGCCTCGTCCTTCTTGAAATTTCTCCTTGCATCCTTAAATTCCTCTCCTCATAGAGGATTTTAACCATCTCAGTCATATCAAATAATGCCTTCCTGAATGTTCTCTCATCTTCTATCATGGTAGGTTCTCCTTCATGAGATATGATCAATGAAGACTCAACTTCAACTTGAGGATGTTCTAGAGTTGAAGACTTTGGAAACCTTACCCTTCTTCCTCTTGACCCAACTGCAGGGCTCTCAACCAGCTTCCCTTCTCCTCTTTTGATTTTTAACCTTGTAAGCATGAAACAAAATTTCAAACAATTAGATACCTTCTTGCACCACAAAACCTAAGGATTTGATACCAAAAAAGATCTGAATGAAGTATGTTAGAGTTGTTGTGCTAATTACTCTTTCAAATTGTGGATGCAATGTCTTATGTGTGCTTAAGGGTTCAAGTTCTCTTGCAAATTATCAAGTCTCGTGAGTGTTTTTCATGTTAATTTAATGAAAAATTTAACATAAAATAAAGGTTGAACAATAGAAAATAAAAGTATAGTACATCACCATACAACACATCAATACAGGTATTTGATGAAGAAGATCACGCCTCGTGGGCTACATCTCCTTGATCTAGCTTCCATGGCTTGGGCCTATATATTATGCTAAAATTTGAAAAATGGCCTATTTACAATGCTTTTCTGCTCCTTAAACCTACACCAATGAGTCCATAATTCTCGAAAATGGTCATCTAGCCTCTTTCTGTGCTTGATTTGGTCGAAAACTCCAAAATCTATGACCATTTCTAGTTTCTCCACAATTTCAGGCCTAAATTTAGCTAAGTGGAGCTAAATCCAATTAGCTGGAGTTAAACTGGCAGTTCCGCTGAAATTAGCGGACCACCAAGTTAATCATGTTTAAATATAATTAAGTGAGTTTAGCGCTTTAAACTGTGCTTAGTGATAAACATGGATTAGTGCTAATTAAACATGGAATGGCGCTAATTTAATACAAGTTTAGTGTTAAACTCCTCTCTTAAGAATTGGCTCTGCCAGTGGTCTTCGGGCCTCGATCCTATGCGTTTGGGGTTGACCCCCTCTTCCCTTGTCATCGGTTAATACAAAGTGGATTGGTAATATGGTTAAGTCCTTGTGGTATGGCAGAATGGTAAAACGTGCATGTGTTGTGTGGGAGGTCGCGGGGTCGAACCCTAGTGCCTCCGCCTGGTCTTCAACCAAAATTTTTTATCCACGATCCACCATGGGGGGAAGAGGGGCACCTAGCGGCCCCAGGCTGAACCATGTGTCCTCACCCAATTGGTCTGATTTCCAACCAATACAAAGCCAAATAACCAAAAATTTCAACCAATACCATGCGACCACTTGGCAGTCCATTATTTGCTGGAGGAAAATGACAAAAAATCGACCTTGCCCAGTCAGCATGCCATGTGAGTAGTACAGACTGCTGAATGGGCACCTATTTTTCCTTTTTTTTGTTTTTATTTTCATGTTTATCAAAGTGAAAAGAACTCATTTCCGAAGGTATATGGACTCCATTTGGCACAAAACAAAGTGTGTCAGATTCATAACGACGAGCACTACGTGGTCGTTCACGTTTCAAGCCATTCTGAGAACAATGATTTTTTAGCATAGAATTAAGCCCCTAAACACATAGTTAAGACATGCATCTGATTCAGAAGACTTCATCTTGGCCACAAGGGAGCTGCTTGGCTCGACGCTCACTCGTGTTGTGAGTGGGGTTGTTATGGAACTCACACCACTTTCTCATGTCCTTCTTTGCCTTCATGATGTTTTTCTTTGCTTGCGGCTTCGACGGGCTGTCCTTGGTCACCCCACCTTGTATTTTCTCTTTTTTATACGATTTGGGGGCACATTTTCCTTGCTTTGGATTCACATATCAAAAATATCGATTCTTATGTTTAAAATTATGCTTGATCTTGACAACATATTGATAGGAAACACCGAGCGAGGAGATGTCCAAGAACTCCATTTCGTCCTGAATGTACTTATGTAAATAGTGGTGGCACTTGATTAAAAAATACCGCTTAGAATTATTGATACCTATCTTTGTGCGAAGGGCATGAAAACCATTTGTGAACTTCGACACATCTTGGTCCCTTCCGTGCTGCAGCAATGTCCACTTTATGTATTTATCTTCATAGCTCTTGATAGGGTAATATTGTTCCTTGATGGTGTCTTAGAAATAATTCCAAGTGGTTGTGGATAAAAATAGTGAGGATTCCCTCTCGTCCATTTTATCACAGTAAGTTTCCCACCAGTCCTTGACATGGGGGGTGAATTTGAGAAGTGAAAAAGTAATATTTTCCTGATTGGGAAACTCATGAACTAAAAAATATCCTTCAAAGAGATTTAACTATCTACAGTGTCTTCATCTATCTAGCCTTCAAATATGGGAATTTCAAAGTTAAATTTTACGTTTAAAGGAGTGGTGCCTCTAGATTTGCTACTGGATGAAAGTGTGTCGCCAGTGGGTAGCCGTTGAATAGTAAATTGTGCTACAGTTAAGGAAAATGAAAAACTGAAAGAAAAAATGGTTGAGGTCCAAGTGGAATAGGTGGGTGGCCACCAATATCCACATGGATCACAAAATCCATTAAATATGCATATAATTTTTCTGGAATGAATGTTGAAATAAAGCTCATTTATCTCTAGTAGGTTTATTATCAAATCCGACAATTTATTTATCTATTCCAAATATAGGGACCAAGGGCATTAAGGCGATGATTAGATTTTTTATGCAATTTAGCCATTCCTTTTATTACATCCTTGTAAGAAACTAGGCCTTTAGTGTTACTAGATCTAGGACATCCTTCATGTAATATCATGTTTAGAATGAGGATTGAATCATGTTCAATGCCATAATCCTGCATCTCGGCTTCCTCTTGCATTGATTTTCCTACACAGATTAAGCTTTAAAGATTTTTTGGAATAACAATATTTTATTGAATATTTTTCTTAATATCTTGTACCATATCCACAGCAAAACCTTCATGGACATTGATTTCCCAACAAGGGTTTTAACAAAAATTGTAAATGTGCTCTCGCCTCAAGATCTGGGTTTTGACTCTCGGGTTCCTTAATGTTTTTCACTATATCCTGTGACTTTGGAAATTGACAAGGGACCCATATAAACTCTCCTATATCTATTGAAAAGACCATTTTTCCAAACAAATCCGGTGAAAAAACTAGCACTTCCTTGTCACTAGGAGTTTGATCAGGGATATGTCTCCATAGTTCCATAAAGGGCATGTTCCCTTTTCGAGATTCTAGCCCCATCTAATACCAAAACAAATACATAGATTTGTGTGCACTCTTTATCTATAGATCCAACCTGCCATTACACTCAAAGTAGATATTGCAATGGAGAAAGCACCCTCCATGACCATTGGAAGCAATCCAACACACAACGTTGACGACTTGGTAAAGCCTTCGATTACAAGAAAATTTCTTCGAAACCCTTGCTCCTAGATATGTAAGAAATAAAAAGGAAAGGATTTTTTTTTACCAGCACAAAACCTTTGAGCTTGAAATCACCACAAATAAGCTAGATCCTACAAGAAAATACAGTGTTAACCCTAGATCCACTCTCGTAAGGGCACAATATAGAAAAATTGTTAATAAAAAGACCATCGATCGCCCACCTGCCCAACTAATTTTTTTTTCTGCCAATAACAATTACATCTATTAAGCACCACCCATAAAAGTGCAGGACCAAATTTGCAAAAGGGGAATAATTTATAGTTTTTTCATGGTTCCAAAAATATTCCTCCATCTCTTAGAGAAAATAATTCAAATCCTCATCCTAGATCCTTCGTGCAATGGTTGGGCTCCATACAAAGAAAGATACCCATTTTATTCACCATATGTGTAGTGTGCGATATAGGAAACGTCCTCCCTCAATGCCAAGAATAGACTAACACTTAAAGAGGATGACCCTTTAAATCCTGCGAACATAGACAAAAACCTTAGCATAACTCAATTTCTCCTCCCGAGATAAAAAAAATACTATTCATAAAAAAAATGATATTCAAGAGAAAAATCCGTGTGAGAGAGCATAGAGTTGGGATCTATATATACAACACTCTTATAATATAGCAACCCATGTTTCTACTAGTATGTCCCCATTTGAACCTTATTTTGGATATTTTCCAACTTCGCCTTTGGATATTGCATATGGGCAACAAGGAAGAGCAAGGGATGGTCCTACAGGGGATGCCTTGAGGGCTGAAAAATTTGTTGAGAAGATGAGGCAAATCCATATACAAGTACAAGGGAAATTTCAGAATTCACAAGAAAAATATAACGTAAGTCATGATTAACATGGAAGATATAAGTATTTCAAGGTGGGAGAGAGAGTATGGTTACAATTGAATAAGGAGAGGCTACATGTTCTTGGTAAGAAAATAAAGGCTCTGTGGTATGGTCCCTTTGAGATGATGGAAAAGGTGGGAGATAATTCTTATAGACTCATTCTACTCCCATACATGTGCATTTAATCAGTTGTGAATGTAGAGAATAAAAAGTTATATGAGTATTACGTGCTTAATCAAGAAGAGGAATAGGTCCTACCTTTTGTGGAGGATTTGGCACCAAAATCTTAGGTAGATTTGACAGAGGAATTTTTTTTGTATAAGAGGTCCAAAAATACAAGACAATGGCAACTTGACCTTTGGTATATGGGTTTGAAAGGACAACTTCAGGGCAATGCTAAATGGTACAAATAAGAGAAGGTGGAGGAAAAATTTCCTCACCTCATTTAGTAGAATATTTTAGGGAAAAAAAGACTCAAAAAATGGGGAGGTGTGATTTGCATTAGATAACTATATTTTTTTTCATCCATCTTGATGCTTTCAAAATGAAAAAAGTGGAGGAATAATCTTAGAGGAGGACTAGTTCTATCGGCATGACCCAATTTGGAAAACTGAGGTATGAAACCCTCTAGGAGAACATTGAGGCATATAACGATATTTTTTGGGGGTAAAAAATTACCTATTTAGTGTGACACCTTTTCTTAATATTCTACATAAAAATACCTTTTCAATGATGCAAGAATCATACCAACTAGAATCTGTATGCAAACTTTATGCCACTCGGGAGTTGACCTTCTTGTTTTGGCCACCATAATTCAAGATGATGCCATGTCAGCCCAAATTAATCATGAAAAATGGGCTATCCATATCATAAATATGAATAATACTCTAGAATAGTCCATATTGTAACTTTGTTTTAGGTAGTCAAACCTAACGAGTAGTAGGTTATGACGTTGTGTTATAACCAGGACACTAGGAGGAAAAGGAGTTTCCATTATTTTTTAGTGCATTTTGTTACATATATGAGAAGAGTAGCCAAGATGGATAGGGAGAGAGAACACAGAGAGGATCTGGCATAGTAGCATCTTACAAGCCACAAACCTTACTTCTTTATACATGAAGATGTTTTCTATTTAGAGAAATAGAGTAGAGTGGCCTCACCTTCCTTTTGGGTTCTCTTCTAAAAGAGTTTCCTAGGATAGATCTTGTGTCAAATTTTGTTTTGTGATTTTTTATTTTACTATTCTATATTTTTTGCATAAATTTTAATTTGCACATAAAAACAAGAAATATTAATCTACGTATCTAGAAACCTAAAGAGGAATAAACACTGTTAGTGTATATTTTTTTATTTTTAAGTATATATTTATCATATCTATTTTTTCAAACTATCCGATGGAATATCCAAGGAACGTTATGGATCATATTGGTATCAAAGCGGGTTTCTTTGTGAATATTGTGGGGATTTGTAAGGGATCTAGATTGGATAATCCAAAATCCAGAAAGGCCTAGTCACGGCTAACGAATCTATGAATTCCCCTCATGATCCTGCATATGAGAGGTTTTTGGTGCTTGAAGAACAAGTTGTAGATATAAGTCATAAATTGAATCTCCTTATTTCAGCCCTGAGTAATAATCTTGGGCTATTCATAGAACATGGGATTTCTAGCAAAGAGATTCAATTAGAAGGGAGATCAAGAGATTGGGAAGAAATAGTGAATGATGCAAATAAAGGAATTGAAAGAGATCAACCTAATTCAAGTGTTGTGAACCATTCACCGTTCATACTCAAAATGGTGGTGAAGGTATATTTCACGTTGTACAAAGGAGTTCTAAAGCTATATCACTTGTTGTAGCAATTAGAAGCATATTTTAGTACTCATCATAAGGAGGAAGAACACAAATTTCCATTTGTGTGGTTGAAATTAGAGTGGCGTGCCTTGACATGGTGGGACAACCACATAGAGACATTGAGTTTGTAGGGATTGTTATCACTCTATAATTTATAATATTGGAAAGACTAAATTATAAATAAAAACATCAAAACCTCTTGAAGCCTAGGATCTAGACCTCCTAGACTCAGAGAGGGATCTCTCTATGAGATTTAGATTTGTTTTAAGATTTCAAATGTTAGGCTAGTTAAATGATTGTGAGGGTTTTTTTTCTTATTGTTTGTGGTTGGATTTAAGGGGTTTCCCTAAACAGTTTCCATTGGTCTATGAAGTCGAAATGGGCTAGGTCCATGCATCAAATCCGAGAGCAAATTCAAGGCAAGCTAGCTGTGAATACTAGTGTTTATAAATGAATGGAATTATGAGATGGAGAAAAGTGTTTCAGTAATGACTTAAGAGCATCTAAGAATTCTTAAACCATACATCAAAAGAAAACATTGAAATTGTAAAGACAGTCAGAATTAAGGTACTCTAAACAGTAAATATTAATCTAACCTTCCTTTTTTACAATTAGAATTTTAATGATGCACATGAAAATATTACAGTGGGAAAACATTAAACGTGAATAAGGAAAAACATCACCAGGATAACACAACACATGAATCTCGTAGACTGATCTCTTTATTGATGCTCTAGCTTGAAAAGTTACAAATACTTGCAATGAAAAGTGCTTACAAAACCAGGGTCCAACCCTTATTACTCAATGAAAAGTTACATTTAATCTACGTGCAAATGATTTCCGTTATCAGAAGGGAAATCAGTTCATTTTCTACAAAGTAACTGAATTTTGGCCTATGCATCTCAAGCATGGATACTTGGTAACGATCTCCAACAGGTGTCTAAAAGGCATCATAAAGCCATTATTAAGTGTTGTGGCAGTGTGCTGTGTTGGCACCTTTGGTACTGTTGTGTTGTTCTGATATACTGGATCCGATGAAATAGATAGTTCGTTGAGTTTCCTATCTTGTCATCATGCTACGATGTCAACCTCCCTGAAGTATACATAAATTCGCCCAATTCTCTAGAGTCTAAATTTTAGTTCTGTTCAGATTTCTGTAGACTTCATCAGTCTTGATGTACTTCATGAATGTTGGCCTCAACTGAAAAATGTGCTTAATCTCATGTTGGATGAAGACATCATTGCTAATAACTTCATAAAATTCTTTCCCTGTCATGGTGTTCTTCATGTTCTTATGCTTGGATGTGTCTTTCGAGATATCTGTGAGCCTTCATACATAATCTGTCCTAGGCATTAGCTTATCATTGATAACAAATAAGGAAGGAAATCCTTTTTTTAGTGGCTCGATCCTACTAAAAAATATACTTACCCCCATCTCCAGCTGATGGCATCTTTCTTCTAGCTCTGTATCCAGACTCTTTTTGTTCAACACCCTTTTTACCACAAGTATAGTGGTTTTCCTATCTACCACTTCCAATTGTTCCAATTCCTGCCTACTTTTAGAAATCAGAAATCTGATGATGTTGTTGGAAATTTTGGGCTTATACCCAAGTTCATCGTTTGTCTTCTTAATAGAAACTTTCACCAACCCAATTAAATACCTCTGCTCGAAAATAATTTGAACTGATGGCCATATATCATTCACAAATTCAATTATATCTAGCCAAACAATTTCTTTAACTCTTCCTACCATGCTTCCAATTGAGGATTCCTGAAGGGACTTCTCCAAACCTTCATTTAACTTTTTTCTAATTTTCAATTCAGTGGCATGTGCTAAATATTTCCTTTTAAACTGCTCCTGTAGGTTTTTGAGTTGATCCCGCGGCTTCTTAATTTCTGCTATCTGTAAAGACATGTTCTCCATTTCCTTGGCTAGCTGCTCAGTGCCTTCTCCTGGTATACCTGTCGTTGATTTAGATGTTGGAATCACTGAAATAGGGATTGCCTGTAGTGGAATCACGACCTTAGCTGCCTCCTTTGCTTCTTTGTTGTTGCAAATGAATGGACCAATTTGTGATTTGATCCTGAATTGCGATTTCTTCTTGGCAGAGACAAAATGCACCTCATCTGCAATTATCATTTGTATGATATATTCAAGTGCAAAGATTCTCATAGTAAGGTACTTGGGCAGTTTGTATGTGGAAAAATCACTACCATAAACCCTAATCTCTGTGTATTTTTGGTAGAGGTACCAGTATGCTGTTCCAACCTAATATGTCAGTTGCATCACCTTTTTTATCTCCTCACTAACCCTTGGCTCTACAGAACTGCTGAGTGCACTAATTGCAGGGTGAATAAACAAGTCTACAAAGCTTTTGTAGGAGTAAATATCCTGCCCCTTCATCAACAAAGTAGTCAAGAATATCACTGATTGGGGCTAAGAATCATGGTTCTGCTTCATCATATCAAACTGAAATCTGCTGGATTGGAAATAAACAAACAGGTACACCAACATAGAGGTATATTTGAAGACTTCTTCTGTCTAAAACTTTAGGAGTTGTTCATTAATGGAATCTGCAAGAATTCGTGCATATTTGAACATGATTTTGGGCTGAGCATCAACAGAAATAATAGATAAGAAACCAATTATGGCTTCATCTACCCATTGATCAGTGTGATATCCCAATAAGTAAGATAAAACTATAACAATTTGCTGGGTCCTATCAGGAAAGATAGACGAAGGATAAGGTGGATTCTTGGTAGGCATTGGGGTATTGGTGGCCATGAAAAACTCCAAGGTTTTAGCCCTATTGGTAAAATATAGCTTTTGGTATAAATCTACAAGGGCCTAATATGTAAAAGGGGTAGTGTTCTCAACAATGGGAGCTTGCATCATGCTCTGGATAGATGAGGCATCAATAGTAAACAATTTTTCCCCTGGTGGATTAATTATGGCTCTATGTTTGATGTCATAAAACAATACGCCTTTTTTGATATACTCTGGACAACTATGAGTTCTGGGAAAAATTTAAAAAGGAAATTTGGTCTCCCAAAGTCTTATATCATCTACTCCTTCAATGAATTTATCCTCGAGCCAGAAATAGACATCGAACAAGTCTAATTATGACTGTGTCTCTTGGATCTTGTAATCTCAATTGACCATGGCTATGTGATCTAAATCCACCTGAGGGTAGATCATAGGGTTAATGGACTCCTGGTATTTCTTGGGAGGCATCTTTTATCTTCTGTAAACTAGTGCTTGATCAGAAATGAATAATGGGATTACAGAAGGGGGAATAAAGAAAGGGAAATTTCCATAGAACAAAATTTGGGGAAGGGAAAAAGGAACAGGGAGAAGAGTTACAAAAGAACCTGGATTGAAACTGTGGAGAACTGATGGTTTCTCCTTGATGAGCGCGACCTCTTCTTAAATTGTGGCTCTCTGTGTTTTACCTACAAACTCGAAAAACTATCGCAATTTCGACAATAATCAGTAGAGTAAACTCTACTGTTATGTCAAATTTAACCTTATTACTGTGATTTGGTGGTTGTGGAGTTTGGCAGGTCCTTTGGATAATGGACTGCCATTAATGGCACAACAACTGTGTTGGTGGGGAGTGATGAGATTGGACAGAGGGAACATGCGAGAATGGACGTGGCGCCAATGGTAAGTTTCGAATTGACTGAGCACGACAGTTTAGACAGTGGTAGAAACCACTTTTCGAAGGGGGGGAAGGGTCGTGAGTGGTAATGGAGAAGGGGGGTGCGAAATGCTCAGGAGGTTACGCATGGAGGGGGTGGCTGTAGTGGATACTGCTTATTTTGGACCCCCCCTCTATTAGTGTTTGGCGGCCGAGGGGGGGCCGAAAAGCTTCATGGGCCATCTGATGTGTGGGGCGAGCGAAGATGGAAAATAAGGTGGGCATTGTTTAACGTGGTGGGGATGGGTGATAAGAATGGAAGGTGACATGGTAAGGAGGTGGGACTTGCTGATATCGCAAATCACAAATCAGAAGATTTAGTGGTGAGCGGTCGAGGTAAAAGTAAAACATTGCGATGTGCGAAGTGCGGGGGGTGACGTGTTAAGGAGGTGGGACCTGCTGATATCATAAATCACAAATCAAAAGATTTAGTTGTGAGCGGTGGAGGTAAAAGTAAAAACTTGCGATGCGTGAAGTGCAGGGGTTGATGTGCTAAGGAGGAGGGACCCGCTTATATCGCAAATCCCAAATCGGAATATTTAGTTGTGAGTGGCGGAGGTAAAAGTAAAAACTTGCGATGCGCGAACTGTGCTAGGTAACGTGTTATGGAGGTGGGACCCACTGATATCGCAAATTGGAAGATTTAGCTGTGAGAAGTAGAGGTAAAATTAAAACTTACTATGTATGAAGTGCAGGGGGTTTGTGAAAGATCAATGAATTGGCAAGGGATAACTGCGATATGTCGTTTTGAAAGGCGAGGCACAGGCTTGGCGGCAATTGTATAGGACTTAGGATAAAAATTTAGACATAGGGCATGCCACGAATGATTTTGAAACCCAAACCTTTAGAACATGACTCCCTTTCCACCTTTCGATTGAACACTCTATATTTTGATCTTCTTCCATCATAGGGAAAAATAAGAGTTAGATTCTGTACCTGGTGGAATAAATTTCACCTCTTCCTTTAATTTTTCCTCCTCAACATATCTACCTACCCAAACTACTCATCTAACATTTTTCTTCTTTCGTAGGGTGCATTTAGACTTGTAGACCCTGAAACATTTTTCTTTTGAAATTATAACCTAACCCCTATCCCTTATTTCTTCCATTGGCTCAGATTAAGCGATTGAACCAATCTCATTCTCTACCTATCTACTGATAAGCCAAGATTAAATAGTTTGGAAAATCTTTATTTCCTAACTTATCAACAGAAATTGAAAACTATTTAATCATGATTAAGATATATGACTTGACAAACCTATCTAATGAGTAGTGGCATTTGAACTTGCAACACTTTCAATTTTATGTCTTTTTTGGGTTCTTCTTTCCTTTTTTCCTTTTTTTCTCTATTTTTTATACCCTCTTTGCTTTATTTTTCATTTTTATTTTTATTTGAAATCATTTGAATTTTGAAAAGCCTTTCAATAATGAAAACCTTGCAAGAAATATGAAGTATCCAGTCACCTTGAGATCCTATAATTTATAGGGTACTAATAGTGGCTCCAGTTGGGGATGACGCTTCTTGAAAAGAAGTGCAAGAACTTGAGACCAGTAGCCTGGGATGCTCCTTTTTCTACAACATTTTAACTGATTTCCTTTCTTCTTCCAGTGATTTCATTTCTTTTTTCATATCTTCTCATATAACTAGGCTTAGGGACTTCACTTCGGGCTTCAACCTTTTCCAATGAATTATTGAAAACTGTAAGACTGTGGTATTTACAATGGTGAAAATTAAACCCAAGTTTTAGAAGAAATAATTTTTTAGCATCCTGCCATTGACAATACCTCCAGATATTTCTGTACCATTCAACTCTTTGGGAAAATAAGCATTATTTCCGCTGAAGCATGAATAATGTATGGCCCTTGCCAAATATTATCAAACTTTCCATGCTTGCCTTTATCCTTTATTCTGGAATCCCATTTCATAACTTTGTCACCTAGATTGAAATCATTGGCCTTGGTTCTCTTGTCAAAGATATTTTTGATATTCTGTTGCATCACTTGTGTTATGCTGTAAACCTATTCTCTAGACTGTTGCAACTGGATGGTGTCATTAATCCTCCTTTGAATGTCATTTGGTTTAGCTTGGGGCTCTTGGATTATCTTCATTACTGGAACTCCCAAGGAAGGATGAAACACTGCATCCATTCCATAAACCAATTGGTATGGAGGCATGCCAATTGATTTCTTTGTGGTGAGCCTATCCGTCGAAAGAGCATTGATCAAATTATTGTACCATAAGTTCTTATTCTCCTCCAAAAGCTTTTTGATGATGTTCACCAGGATTTTATTGGAAGATTTAGCTAGTCCATTACCGTAAGGGTAATAGGCTGTTGAATGCCCCAATGTTATATGATACCTATGACAGAAGTCAACTATATTTTTGGACCTAAAGGCTACCACATTGTATATAATGATTTTCCTAGGACAACCAAATATAGAAAGGATGTTGGTCTCTAGGAATTTTATAATGAAAGAGTTAGTGGAATTTGTGGAAGGGGTGGCCTCTATCCATTTGGTGAAATAATCTGTAGCAATGAGGATCCATTTATGTTGGGTGGAGGATTGGGGGTGAATTTCTCCTATGAATTCTAATCCCCATTGCTGGAAAGGGCTTTATATAGAAATAGGTTTCAAGGGTAAGGGAATTAGCTTTATCTTTCCTTCAAAGATTTTACATTTATGACAGGAAATAACCATCCTATGGACATTAGGAAAAAGGGTGGGAAAATAAAAACCAACTCTCATGATATTGTTGGCAGTGGTTTTCCAATAGATATGGCCACCACAATCACCTCCACGGAACTCTTGCATTACTCTATTTGCATCATACTTCATTAAAAATTTAAGCAAAACACCTCCAATATCTTTCCAATATAAAACATTATCCAAAATGCAGAATTTAATGGCTTTACGTTTTAGAAATATAGCCTTGGTTTTAGAAAAACTAGGAGGAGCATTTAAATTTGACAATACATACAAAATATCAACATACCATGGAGAATTCGGGAATGCTTCATCAATCGGTGGAGTCGCCAGTTCCTCTTGATCATCTAATGTGTGTACCATGTTGATGTCTAGTGCGTGAAAGTTAGATTCTGCCATCAATTCAGCTAGTCATTGGCCTTTAATCAACTTGGTAGGCTTGATTTCAATATCATATTCTAGGATCACTGCAATCCATTTCCCTCTTTTCCCATCAGGACCGTTTTGTGTTAAGATGTCTTTGACAACTGCATTTTGAACATAAGCGATGATATGTGAATATAAAATATAGACTCTAAAATATTTCAATTCTTTAACCAATGCAAAAGCCTATTTTTCCATGATATTATATTTTAATGACGCGTCTCTTAATGCCATGCTGAAAAAGGCTGTTGGTTGCACCTGTCCTGCACTACTTTTCTGTAAAAAAATAGCAGCAATAGTATGTTTAGAGGCAAAAGAAAAAATTATTAAATATTTAGTGAAATCCAGACTGATTAGTACTGGGGATTTTGTCAGTGCTAGCTTGACCAAATCAAAGGAATTTTTTTCCTCTATGGTCCATTTTATTTCTGATCCCTTCTTGAGCATATTAGTGATGTTCCTTAAAAGTTCTGATAAGTTGGGTATAAATCTCCTTAGGAAGTTGATTTTACCAATGAAGGATTGGAGTTCTTTTAGATTTCTGGGATGGTTGATTTTTAATATCCCTTTAGTTCTACTAGGGTCGATTCTAATTCCATCTTTAGAGATAATATGACCTAAAATTTTTCCCTCTTCTAATCCAAATAATGTCTTCTTAGGATTCAGGGAAATTCCAATTTTTTTGCATTTTTCAAAAACTCTTCTAAAGTGTGCTAAATGTTCTTCAACGGTTTTAGAAAACACATTGATGTCATCCAAATAAATCACAATAAAGTGGCCAATGTCATCAACGAATGAAATTTCCATGGCCCTTTGAAAGGTAGCTCCAACATTCATTAATCCAAAGGGCATCTTCACATACATGAAAGTCCCCCAAGGATTTATAAAAGATGTCTTATCTTGGTCATCAGGGTGTACTAACACTTGATTGTAACCAGATAAACCATCTAACAAAGATATCCTACTGGAACCCACTACCCTTTGCAATATGTGATCCATATTAGGTAAAGGGTAATTATCCTTAAGAGATACCTTATTAAGGTTTCTAAAGTCAATTCAGAGTCTAACTTCTTTTGTTTTTTTTCTATTTGGGACAATATTGGAAACCCATTTGGAGTATCTGAGTGGCACTATGATTTTTTCTTCATAGATATTTTTAATCTCTTTCTCAACCAAAGGCATTAAAATAGGATTTATTCTTCGCAATTTCTGTCTAAATGGATTTTTATTTTCTTTAATTGGAATATTATGTTGAATGAAGCTGATATCATAGGACTTCAAATCCTCATAGCTCCATGCAAACACATCAATGAATTCTTTGAACAAGGCTATATATTTTTTCTTTGTAATAGTGGACAAAGATTTAGACAGTTTGATGATTTTGGGGCTCTATTCTGTGCCCATATTACATTCCTCAATTTCTGTTCCAGTTGGCTCTATTTTAGGTTTCTTGGCCACACCATTAAAGTCAAATAATTCTTCTAAAGGGACCAACCCTCTAGGAAGATTATTGTCTTTGAGTTGGAGTATTTCAAACTCTTCTTTTTCCAGGTCTTTTTTATTATCATTATTATGTATAGTGTTGTTTTCTGGAATATTTACATTGGCATTTAAATATAAAACAAAATTTTCTGGAACAACAGTTTGTTCTTCCTCAATGCTTTGTTCATCAGTAAGACTGTCTTCCTCACAATCCACGTCTACATTGTTGTCTTCAAATTCGTCTTTCGATTGTAGGAAGCTTTCAATTTTTTTATCATTGTCAAAGAATTTCTAATACATCATGTTATCTGGCACAGAAGGATGATGTTTGACCTCAATAGTATGATGTTTTTTCAAGTGAGGTAGTTTATAGGTACTTGCCGAAAAATGTAGGCCATTAGCTAGGACATTATGGTTTCTGGGAATTACTACCAAATCATATTCCTCAAAGGTTCTTAAGAAATCAAGGACAACATTTTTGTAAGCTCTCATTCTAGGGTGTTTGGCTGCATATAGTCCTTTAAATTGTTTTATGACCAACTCAGAATCCCCATGTACAGAGATAATTTTTTCTCCTAATTTTTTCAACATTTGTAATCCCAAAAGAAAAGCTTCATATTATGCAATGTTGTTTATGCACTGAAAATTTAATTTGTATGAATGACCCTGTGCATTATTTTTTCCTGTATTATACACCCAAATGCCTACCCCTGAGCCTGCTTGGCCACATGAACCATGAAAAGTCATGTTCCAAAGAGGTTCATTAGCCAGATATGGTTGTTCTGTTTATATTTGATTGTCAGTGTTTTCTGTAGGATCATTTTCTATCTAGGAAACCTATGAATCAATGATTCCTTCATTATACAAAATGAAAGAATCAAGGTCAATGTGAACATAGTATAGAGGGTAATTGTGAGGCTTCTCTTGGCTACTTACCATGTACTTCATTAGCATTACCCTATAAAGTCTTCTTGATTGACCAAACACCGTAATGGTAGCATATGTCATGTCTAGTTGCACTGTCCCTTGTAATTTTTCTCCCCATGAGCGAGATAAAAGCATTCCATATTTAGGGTGAATGTCAGCCACAACAATATCCATCACTAATGATCCAGATTTATGCAGGACCGCAACAGAATAAACATATAACCATAAATACAAAGATGCAGTGGAAATATCACTTCATTTCATTAATATCAAAGAACTAAAATTTTCTTATAGACAGAATGGAAATAAACTAGCTAGGGCGCTGGTAGCTATCCTTGAGAAGAGATGTGGTGGCTACAGGCCTCTGAATTGAGTTACAATGAGGCTTGAGCACATATTTATTATTTATATATAATGGAAAACCATAAACATCCAAAACCCTAACCGTAGGAGATGAAGCGCCAAAACTATGGGCCCCGTTTGGGTAAATTGGTGTTTCAACTTCCCGGGGATGTAAATTTGGCATACGATCTTCGTTTGACGCAAACCATACCTCGTTAGAAAGATCTGTTAGAGAAATACAAATTTTGAGTGAGAAACATCATCCATAGACCAATGCTGCTCTCAGTTTTCCCAAAAAATGTCATTTAGGGCCTCAAAACGGCTTCGGAAGTTCAGGACCCAAAAAACTGCTAAAAATAGTAAGTTGTGCCGAAACTGAAAAAATGAAAGAGACAACCGTGGGGCCTCAAGTGGAATAGGAAGGTGACCACCAATATCCACCTAGATCATTCCTCCCCTCTTAGGAAGCAATGGTCCCCATTGCGTTAAGTTCCTCCATAAGTTGAGGAAACTTCTACTGAACTTGGTCCCTGGTGAACCACTTTCCCTGGTGCAGGAGTTGGCCAGATTTGACAACCTGATACAATTGGATATTCTGTTGGTGAGTGTTCTTGATTTTCATGTCCATGATACAATCTGTGGTGGCCTATTCCATGCAGTCTGGGTTTAACTCTGTTGGTGTGAGTTGTTCTGCAATGTCAGAGGTGTCCAGTAGAGGTGGGAAGTAAGGACGAAGGCGATCCACATTGAATACTGGGTGCAGACCAAGGAATGGTGGAATAATGAGCTCAAAGGCATTATTCCCTATAGCCTTGGTGATGGTGTACGACCCGTATCAGAGCGGGTGAAGCTTGTGGTGGGGTCTAGTGAGGCGCTCCTTCTGCAAATGTAACCACACTTTGTCACTGACCTGGAAGTTGTGTGGCACTCGATGTTGATCATGGCGTTGCTTGTACTTAGCATTGGCTCTGTCCAATATGTCATGAACCTATTGGCAGATGTGTTGAATGTGCTCGATGAAGCTATTTGCCTTGTCAACTTCAGACTGGACATGAGCCGAATCATCCTGAGTAGCCACAAATGGCATAGCTACGTCAATGGGACATAGTGGCTGGAAACCCAAGCCCACCTAAAAGGGGTTGTGGCTGATTGAGCTATGGAGAGCTCTGTTATAACTATGTTTTACATAAAGGAGGCTCTCGTCCCATGTGCGTGGATGCTTTGAATTGTACATGCACAGAATGTGTACAATCATTCTGTTGATGACCTCTTTCTGGCCATCTGTTTGGGGATGGAAAGCTGTGGACTTGGTGAGCTTGGTGTCTAGCATTGACCAAAGGCTGGACCAAAATGTGCTGAGGAACTTGCTATCTCGATTTGATATGATAGACAGTGGGATCCCAAAGTACACCCACACTCATTCAAAGAAGAGTTTAGTAGTGGCTTCTGCTGTGATATTCTTCTTGCAGGCTGCCATAATGGCCATCTTCGAGAATCTGTCAACGACCATGAAAACACAGTCATTTCCATGCTTAGTAGAAGGCAGGGCCCGACATGTAATCCATGGAGATGGATTCCCAAGGTCAACTAGGGGTAGGTAGCGGAGTATATAGGCCTTTCTTCTTGATGGTCGGTTTGGCAATGGCACAAGCAGTGCAGGATCTGATGAGCTTCCCGACATCCTTTAGAAGGTTCAACCAATAGAAATACTTCTGCAATACACTACTATTTTCTCGACCCTGAAATGCCCTGCGACTCGACTATAGTGTGCTTCCCATATCATCTTGGCACGCTCGATTGAAGGAACACAAAGGTGTCCGAAGTGACATAAGATTGCATCTTGGAGGTGAAAATTTGGAACTTGTGTACCCCCAAGAGTGCCCTGTATGTGTGGCCAAATTCTGGGTCACTCTCATAGAGAAGCGACCAGTCAGAAGTCTCATGCCCACAAGAGTTGAGAACGGTGGTGAGCGCCACGATCAGTGGTCGGCTGAGGCAATCTGCAACATTATTGGTGCTACCCTTATTGTACTTGATGTTCAAATGAAACTGTTGCAGATATGTGGACCACTTCTGATGGAGATCAGTCTGCAACTTCCCTTGTGTCTGTATGAACTGTAGGGGCCGGTGGTCTGTGTGGATGATTGTTTCCTTCTCCAAAATGTAATGCTTCCATTGTCGACCAGCTTGCACAATGGAATACATTTCTTTGTCATAAGTGGGATACTTGCGAACTGTGTTAGACAATGTCTCACTATGATATGCCACTGGATGTCCCTGTTGAGTAAGAACTTCCCCAATAGCATAGTCATAGACATCGGTCTCAATCTCAAATGGTTGTTGCAAATTTGGTAATGTGAGCATTGGGGTAGAACAAAGGCGATTTTTCAATTCTACGAACGCCTTCTATTGAGATTCTGACCAAAATAATTTTTCTCTCGCTCCTCCCTTGGTGACTTGACTCAAGGGCCAAGTGATATGAGAGAATCCTAGCACGAACCTTCGATAGAAATTAGCAAGACCTAGAAAGTTGCGAAGCTCTGTTATAGTGGTTGGGGTTGGCCAATCCTGAATGACTTGGATCTTGGTGGGATGATCCAGGTGGACATCGGTGGCCTCCCACCTATTCCATTTGGACCCACAACATCAATTCTTTCAGTTTTTTAGCTTCAGCACAACTTACTATTTTTAGCAAGTTTTCGGGTCCTACACACCCGAAGCCGTTTTGGGGACTTAATGGTCCAGGTGGATATTGGTGGCCACCCACCTATTTTATTTGAACCCCCACCATCAGTTCTTTCAGTTTTCAAGTTGCAACAAAAATTACTATTTTTAGCAGTTTTTCAGGTCCTGAACTTCTGGAGCCGTTTTGAGGCCCTAAACGACGTTTTTTGGGAAAACAGACAGCAACATGGATCCATGGTGTTGAGGAGGTAAATCCCCTCTGTAGAAAGAGGCGATCCCTACTAGCCCAGAACGGGTCTAGCAACAATCATCAAATGCTACAGCGCAAGTTCCTAATTGCGAATAAACAGACCAACGATGGAGGCCTACCTGGAGTCCAGTGCTATGATTCGTAAAAGAGACAGCGTTCCCGTTCCTCAGCTTCGGCAGATCATGATCCCCATGATCTCCGTGAATGGACACCTGTACATGCAAGAAACAACACGAATACAAGCATAAAATCCAGAATACACAACTATATATCAGTCAGAAAGGATATAACTCATCATTATCATAAGTGAAAAATAGAGTGGAACCATAACCAGTAGTCATTCATTAATAAGCAATCGAAAGAGAGTACAACCAATGTTCTGACGCTGAGGTCTCCTTCGGAGGGGTCTCCAGTCGTACACGTCTCGCAAAGCCTGCCAGGGATGGGACAAGCCTCTCTTAGAGTCTCTCGACGATAGTCTCCTTGCTCAAGTTTGGCCTTAAGGGAAAAATGAGGGCTCTTGCAGCATGAAGGCTCTTGGGAATTTGAGAACTTGGAGATTCAAGGCTTAGGCACTTCCAGACTAGCTTGCAATGGCAATGAGCTAGCTTTTATAGATGGAGGAAGGGAGTTGGGATCCCTACAATTGTGGGATTGGCCCTATCTTCAAGGAAGCTTCCATGAGAGGTGGCAAACCACTTCCCTTCATGGAACTCCCGGAGCCAAACCTCCCAACTCAAGATAGATAGCAGTTTCTGAGTCTGTTGAAACGAAACTTCCGCCATTCTTATTTAAAAAACACTCCTTAAATTTGCTGGCGCGACTGCGACTCTGGGACAGAGCGCCAGTTGGCGCGGCCTCTTTGTAGGATTTTCCTCATTGGCGCAAGTACGGAACTGGATACCCGTGCCAGTGCAAAAAGGGATGTTTTTTATGGTTTTCTGCAAGGAGATTTCTTTAGGGAAATTGAAGCTCATGTTTAGAGGAATGCAATGATAATGGTTTCAAGGCATGACATTGCACACAGGTCACAAAATGGGCCCTCCAATGTGCGGGACGGGAAAAGGTAGGGACGGTGACAAATTACTGTGTAATAGATGCCCCCTAAAGCATGAGGCCCGAGAGAGAGAGAGGGGTGAAATGCTTTACGAGAATGTGTCCAACTGAAACTCCGTCGTCGAAAAAGCTGCGTGGAGAAATACAACTGATATCTCAAGTACATGATGTATATGTGGTATGGGTGCAGCCATCCGAAACAGAGTATACTATAATCCAGATCCAAGGTATGGACGCAACCACCTAATGAGGATCAACAAATAGACTCAGGTATGGTCGCAGCCATCCAGTGAATAAGTCACGTAAATAATAATCCACAAAATCGCAGCCTGGATTACAACAGACACAATCCAGGGTCTTGCGCTCCATCTCGACCCGAACAAAGTACAAGTTCAAACATGCGAATATGTGAGCTGAAGTCGAACATGCAAGAACATCGTCTGATTACCAGCCAATGATGAGAGCTGTTAACAGACACGAGAGGAACCACCAATAATGACGATGGCCCTCAAGGTACTACAGGTACAATCTACGGCATGTGAATCAATGAGTTGGCGTTGAACACCCGTAGAATCACTCGATCGGAGGCCAATGATGAGAACCTCACGTCGAATGTGACGAACCTGCCATTGAGGCATGCAGGCTCCAAGGTACCATAAGGGAGTCTCTAGATCAGCTTCCTGGATAATGAGCTGAAGTCGACAGGAAGTGACCTTGATCAAAGGTGGGCCATAATGTTTCCCACATCATCGACACGAGACAGAGGAACATGATGTTTTTGTTGTGAATCAAGACCATATGAGAATCAGAGGAAGGTTGATATTTGCAGAGGTCAACTTCTCTTGAACATATAACGACACAAATAGTGGTTTTGGCAGTATTTGACATCAACGGATCAGAGGTCATGGTGACGAGGCAATGAGCAGAGGAGAGGTCAAAAGGGATTATCCAAACCCACGGAGGCAAGTGAAAGAACGAGATGAGATATCCCCAACCCGACACAAATGCAGAAAAGTGCCATGTTCAAGAGCGACATACTGTCGACACGACAATGATGATGGTTCCATTTTTCCCCCACCATTTCTGGCGAGTACCCCAATTATTTTTGATAACAAGCTTGAAGGGGATAGCATATGCTTGTAATATAAGTCCGCCCTTCGGGCGAATCCATCCTAGTACATTTAACGAGCTCATAAGTGATAAGGAACTTGAGAACGCTACCTTCGACCGAATCCGCGCTACTGTGTTTTAACGAGTTCAGGAAAAGGAATAAATCATGTCATGTTTAGAGAGTTTGAAAAGACAACAAAAAGTAAACCAAAGGTCCCTCACTAATAATTTCGGTGACCGAAAAGGTAGAAAACAATATCTGGGAAAACCTCCTAGTTGCGATAGGCTAGGGTATTCCTTTTTCGTAAATAATCCATCCCAGCCCGAAAAAGGGGTAAACGTATACTGGGTAGATGTCGTTTCGCAGCCACTTTAACGAGATCGAAACGACAAGGGCCTCGGCAATCTTTTCATGTTTCGAGAGTCAGAAAAGAGCTGAAAGATGACTCCAAAGTGACTTTTTCGTGTTTTTACCGAGTCCGAAAAAGTATAAAATACAACTCGTTTCGCCATTTACGTTGCATAAAAACCTGTTGCTGCATAGAAAGGCAATTGTAAAATCCATTTTCGACAAAACATACGAAGTTTCAATGAAAAATGACTTTTTAAACTTAAAATAGAGCTCAAAAAGTTATAAATAGGTCTAAATGGTAAAAATTGAAATTACTTTTACTTTTTACCTGAGTGAAGAGCAACATTGGTCCATTTATCGTGCAAAATTCTAGCAGCGATTACGACCGATCCGGGCCACCATTCAGAGTTCCGTCAGTTCCAGGTAAAAGGTGCTTCCTCATCCTTCATTTTAGTCCATTTTTTAATAGTTTTCCATGATGCAATAGACTTCTGTGGAAACCTTTTGAATTTTTATGGCTCCGCTCATTGGCGTGGGTATCGGGCACGGACCCGCGCCAATGGGCTTTTATATGCAAAGGGATCGCGCCAACTAGCACGACTGTTCCTAAAACAGCCGCGCCAGCGGTCGAACCCAATTTTCCGCCTAAAAATTCAACATTTTGATCAATTTGAATGATTTTTGAAGCTCAACAGAGATCTAATTGAAGGTTTGTGACCATTTTGATGTAGGAAACTGAGAAAAATGGTGATTGAGTGGAAATAAAGAGAGCATGGGGAAGAGGACAAAATGGCCATGGAAAATGAGGCCTGCATGAATGCCCTCAGAAACTGCGGGCTCAAGAAATTCTTCCTGACACCTTGTTTGCACGCTCAACCTGAGCTACTTCAGTACCTGGTGAGCATTTGGGATGAACAAGAACAAGTATTCAAGCTATGAGACCAGGTGTTATAACTGGACGTTTCTGATGTGTACTTCATAATTAGACTGTCGCGTAGAGGTCCGGTACCCATACTGACAGGGAGCAGACCATCGGGTGAGAAAATGGAGGAAGTGATGGCACGAGTGTGCCCACAGGCACAAATGGGATCAGGGAGTAAAAAGGTGGATATCCACACTATCCCCGATCTGGCACTACGAGTAGTGCTGCATACCATCACACGGGCTGCGGGATCGCAGGCACCGCACGAAGTGACGAAAGCCCAGCTCTTACTGGCTTCAGAGTGCATGAGTCCCATACTATTTGACTGGGCCACAGCAGTAACGATCAACATCAAGAGACAGCTGACGAGATGCAAACAAGCCAAGCTGAAGCAGTTTGGCTATGGGTCCATCCTGGTATCGTTCATTCTGGAACGATTGCCAATCTTCCAAGGCCAAGGGGCCGTTGTAGCGGAGCCGATACCACGAGAGCCGAGAATGGCTCGCTGGGCAGCACTAATGCCCAGAGCAGGAGGAGGCCAGCAGATGTCCTGGAGGCCAGAGTTTTTTGGGTGGTTGCGGCGCCAGTTGATTGTAGTTGAGGACTGGCCTTATGCCGGGACAGACTTTACTGGAGACCCAGATCTCCCACTGCCGGAGGGAGAGGATTGGGACGAAGAGCTGGGTATGATCTGTTTTTATTTTTTATGTTTTATGATTTTTTGTTAATACATGTCCGTTCTGACAGCAGTTACATATGTATGCAGATGTTGGCCCAGAGAGACCAGCTGGGATGTCTCCTATCGCACAGAGAACTCAGCTCGCATTCGATCCTCATGAGGAGGGCGCGGAAGGAGGAGAGTTGGTTCAGAACCTCGAGGGGATTACCCGAGGGATTCCTGACTATGCCCGGCTGGCGGATGTACCGTTAGCATATCAGAGACATACAATAGGAGTGCCTAGTCGCCTCCACCGTCTATTGAGACGCCTAGTGCGTGCAGTGACTTGTTATCATGAGCACCACGCAGAATAGCCTCTTAGGGTTTTATTTCATGCATATTTTTGAGAGACGTGTCGTCTCCGGATGTAATAAGACGAACATGTATATTTTTGATCTCTATGCGACACACACTGTGCAAACATTTCGACATATACATATACATATGACTATTTGGATGGATCTTTTACATGTGATGATGTTTTTTTTTATATGTCATGCAAATGTCTAATACAAATGTAATCTAATGTATCAGTTACATAACAAATGACCCAATGCGAAATGTATTCACACAATGTATCTACTCACACATTTCATTTTTACACAAGCTTAAAAGCACACATGAACACACACATATGAAAACTATGCTTGAAATGAGGAAGAAGGGCATGCCTCCCAGCATGGTGTCTCAATTCGAAGTGCATGCCCCCCAAGTTTCAGTCCATTGAAAATGGAGTGAAGGTTCAAAACAAAAAGGCAAATTGAACATGCTCGTGTTTCATTATTTTAGCGAGGTTGACACACTTAAAAGAACTATCCTCAAACGGCTTGTTTCATTGTTTTTACGAGCTCGACACAAGTGGAGGAACTATGCTCCGAGAACCTGGTTTCATTTTTTAAAGAGCTTGATACAGGGAGGAAACCATTCTCTAACTAACTTTCATCAAAATGAACAAGAAGGTGGTGCTTCCAAGAGTTCCACTCCCGGTGGAAAGAAAACATCCTGGAAGTCAGGACCCAATGCACCCAGTACACTATGCACGACGGCGTCTTCACTGAGTGCGGGCACAGGGTAGGTAGACACATAGTTGACCTGCGGTGGAGCAGATACAACGGGTGAATAAAAACTAGGAGGGGGTGATGGCGGACCAGTTGCCACATTAGGACCAAAGAACGAAAGCTGATCAATGGTCACGATCCGTCCTTCATGCGGAAAACAGGCCACACAAAAAAGGGAGGAGACGAGCGCTCCCATGGCATAGGTATAATCGCGCCCCAGGAGCATATTGAAATCAAAGGGGCCTAGGATGACCATCACGTCCATATGGACGGTTTTACCTCCTAAAGAAATAGGTAACCTTGGAAGGATCCCTAATGGTTGACTCGCCCTTTTGTTAAAAGTCAACAGATTCTGCGTAACAGGCGCAAGCGGCGGCGAACCGAAAGCTTGCCAGGTAGTTGAGGATAGAATACTAACAGAGGCACCTTCATCTATATGGTGCTGGGTATGACCAGACCAAGAGCCTGTACTGTGATCTCGAAAGGCACGTAAGACGGAAGGCGGAATCCTGCAAATCGACTCCAATCAAAGGAGGCGACCAGACTACTCGGAGGGGATACCATCGAACCGAGAAGGTCTTCCCTTGGTGTTACGGAAGAAGGAGCATCCTCCATAACCTCCATCTCGAAGGCGGGAGGGATATCCTCCAAAATCTCCATCATGGGAGGCAGAGGAGGAGCTTCAGGGACAGGAGAATCTTTCTCCAAGTCTGAAGAATCTGAAGAAATCAGAAGGACATGGGGGGTGTGAGATCCACTCTCGACAGAAAATATCTGGTGCACCGCAGACGGGGCCAGTTCAACCGATCCTACGACCAATTGTTGGTCAGGGACGGATTCATGAATTCTAATTTCTGAGGGAGTGGGAAGGACCAAAGATGACTCTTGACCAATCGTAGGATTAGCTGGCGGAGGACTCAAAGAAAGCCGATTATAACCAGGTGGAAGGCGTGGTGTAGAACCGGTTGGGTTGTCCAAAACTCGCTTAGCTTCATTCATATAAGGACAAAGGTGAATGGCATGGTGCCCTTCACACAACTTACAGGGATTGGTGATCTTACCCTGCTTCTTAGGAGCCTTATCAGCACCAGTTGAAGACATGCCCCCAACCTGGCTCCCAGAAGTCAAAGGCAACGACAGACGGCTGTCGGACCATGCTTCGAGCACCTTGGGGATGCCAGGGCAGTCTCGAAGAAGATGGTCTCCCGTGCACAACATGCAAGGGAACTTAACTTTTCGTGGAGGGTTGGAAGGTTTATCAAGAGGAGATATTTCAGAAACAGTGGCTGCACTTTTAGCCTCTCGCTTATCAGACTTCTTCTTCTTTGTCTTCTTCTTCTTCTTCTTAACCACCTGGTTACTCGAATCCAGGCTTTCACCATGCGAAGTAGAAGAGGAGGACGTAGAAATAGGTGAAGAAGGGGAGAGGTCCACCTTGGAATCAACATGATTTTGTTCAGGTGGAGGAACTGATTGAACAGTAGCGGAGATATTCGGGACCACAGAGGTTGAAAACAACCAAACAGGCAACCCAACAGTTAACCCAGGAAGGGACAACGTTGCCATGTAAGGAGCACCAACATTCCCAAAAGGAAGAAAATGACCAGGATTCGCTTCTGAGGGGATTCCTTGGTTGGTAAACTCTGAAAAAGTTTCCATCAAGACTCAAAACCACACACGGGCTGAAAAAGAGTCAAGACACACGATCAAACGGTCAACAAGAAAAGTCTAACAGGGCGTGTAATCGTGGGTGATTAATTTTTTACCACATTGAAAAATAAGAAACTTCACCGTTTCATGTTTCAAGAGTCGAGAAACGGTTGAAAAAATGACTCTATCTCTTTCAGATTTGACACAAGCGTGAAAGGACAAGCGCTTGGTGATCCTTTCAAATTTAGGGAGTCAGATAGGATCAAAATGACTACTCGGGAATACTAGGCAAAAGGTTGTACCAAATAACCGTGAACTGCAATATACACCTTGGTTTCAAAAATGAAAGAGAAATCAACCAAGGACTTTCCGTACGTGCAGGCAATCTCCCCGAATGCTGTGTCCGGTGTATCACGGGTATAGGGCTGCAGACTCGGCTTCCTATGGATAAAGGATTGAAACCTAGAGGGGTCTCCCTTTATATACGCGACGGTACGGGGAGCACAAGTCTGTACTAGCGCTGTCTAAAGCCAAAAGGCGAACGACAACTACTAGGTTTAAAGACGCCGGAACATGTCTCTAGCCTAGACCTCTAAATGTGTTTCGTTATATTTCAATGCTGCCTTAGTGTAAATTGAGTATATTTTAAAGTTGATCTTCAATTACGTTTCAATTTTCAGGCCCTAACGAATGTGTGGTCTGAAAAATCTCCTAAATGCAAAATTACATGCCACAGAACATCATTTCGTTCGATGAAAACAAGCTATAGAAGAGTTGAGAGTTTTTACACAAACAAAATGATCGGAAGACAATCAATGATATCTCTAATGCAACTAATGAAATCAAAAAAATTTCATTCAAATCACTAATTACTAGTAAAATCGAAAAGATTTCAATCTGCACTAATCAACCAAAAGCAAAAGAGATTTTTTTTTTAAATTTTCAATGTTTGATAGCTAGATGCACTAAACAAAATGAAAACGAAAGAGAAGCAATTTGAGAAATGATATTAAGAGAGCAAAAACAAACAAATTTCACTCAATGGCACAAGCAATCAGATCTCAAATCGACCAAAGTCTCTCAAAACCAAGAAAAAGTCTCAAAGGCTCCAATGGACCGTGTGATCTAGGTCCAAAGCAAGACTAAACGAAGTTTGAATGAAGAGAAGAGAAATCACCCAAAAATCGCAACGAAATGGTGAACAGCCACTAAGATAATGCGGAGGAGCAATCAGGGAATTGACTGGACTAACAAAACACCAAAACTCCTAAGGAGGGCTTGACACACAAAGCCACTAGATGCCCTAGGGCTTAAAACGTGAAATCGATGGAGAAAAGCAAACAACCAAAGGACGAAGGCAAATTCCCAGTCAAACAAGACTCCAACACACTCACGTAGCTGAAAAACCAAAAAGAAATACACTGATCAGACCCAGAGAGCTCAGAACTGAGCAAACCCTAATGCCTCACAGGAGTGGCGCGACTGTGAGGTTTTAACTGGCACCAGAAAGCAATTGGCGCGGGCAATACAAAAGTAACATGCGCCAATTGGCGCGACTGTCGAGCTAAAAAGCACGCCAGCCGAGTTTCTCAGCCAAAAATAAAAAAGAACTACTCCAGAAGCAGATCAATGATATCCAAGCAAACCAAGAAGGAAAAACATCAAAAGAACCCAGCCCAGAAGGCCAACCAAGCAAGGAAAACCACGAAACAATCAAAACGAGACAATCAAAACTAGACGATCCCCAGTGGAGTCGCCAAATTGTTGAGGAGGTAAATCCCCTCTGCGGACAGAGGCGATCCCTACTAGCCCAGAACGGGTCTAGAAACAATCATCAAATGCTACAGCGCAAGTTCCTAATTGCGAATAAACAGACCAACAATGGAGGCCTACCTGGAGTCTAGTGCTATGATTCGTAGAAGAGACAAAGTTCCCGTTCCTCAGCCTCGGTAGATCACAATCCCCGCGATCTCCGTGAATGGACACCTGCACATGCAAGAAAAAACACGAATACAAGCATAAAATCCCGAATACACAACTATATATCAGTCAGAAAGGATATAACTCATCATTATCATAAGTGAAAAACAGAGTGGAACCATAACCAGTAGTCATTCATTAATAAGCAATCGAAAGAGAGTACAACCAATGTTCTGACGCTGAGGTCTCCTTCGGAGGGGTCTCCAGTCGTACACGTCTCACAAAGCCTGCCAGGGATGGGACAAGCCTCTCTTAGAGTCTCTCGACGATAGTCTCCTTGCTCGAGTTTGGCCTTAAGGGAAAAATGAGGGCTCTTGCAGCATGAAGGCTCTTGGGAATTTGAGAACTTGGAGATTCAAAACTTAGGCACTTCAAGACTAGCTTGCAATGGCAATGAGCTAGCTTTTATAGATGGAGGAAGGGGAGTTGGGATCCCTATAATTGTGGGATTGGCCCTATCTTCAAGGAAGCTTCCATGAGAGGTGGTAAACCACTTCCCTTTCATGGAACTCCCGGAGCCAAACCTCCCAACTCAAGATAGATAGTAGTTTCTGAGTTTGTTGAAACGAAACTTCCGCCATTCTTATTTAAAAAACACTCCTTAAATTGGCTGGCGCGACTGCGACTTTGGGACAGAGCGCCAGTTGGCGCGACCTCTTTGTAGGATTTTCCTCATTGGCGCGAGTACGAAACTGGATATCCGTGCCAGTGCAAAAAGGGATGTTTTTATGGTTTTCTGCAAGGAGATGTCTTTAGGGCAATTGAAGCTCATGTTTAGAGGAATGCAATGATAATGGTTTCAAGGCATGACATTGGCCCACAGTCAAAATGGGTCCTCCAATGCGAGATCAGGAAAGGTAGGACACCACAAATTACTGTGTAACACATGGATTGATGTTCCTCATTCAAAAGTTGTACTCCTCAAACAGATATTTCTAATGAGCTATTGAGCATGTCAAACAGAGATCGGATGCCAAAGTCACATCCCCGGGAAGTTGAACCACCAATTTACCCAAATAGGGCCCACAATTTTGGCGCTTCATCTCCTAAGGTTTCCGCTGCATCTCTGTATCTATGGCTATATGTGTATTCTATTGCGTTCCTGCATAAATCCGGACGTGGTAATTTGCTGTGCTCATTTTCTCATGGCTCTTCATGTCCCCAATGCGGCCAAGGTATATGAGTTGGGCCGCAACCTCGATGACCCCCATGGAGGAAGGAAAAGAAAGACAAGGGAGCAGGAGATCCTATCATTGCCTGGTGAGGCCCTCGAGAAATAGAGGAACGCGATGATGGATAAATTTTCCCGCATCCTTCACCCATGCCCACCTGCATCTTTCTGACGAGCGATGAGCGTGTCAAACGAAGATCGGATGCGAAAAGTACGTCCCGGGAAGGAACTCACTAATCTACCCAAACGAGGCCCGCGCTTTGGCGCTTCATCTCTTAGGGGTTAGGTTTTTGGACATTTTTGATTTTACATTGTTTCTAAACAATAAATAGGCCTTCGAGCCTCATTGTAACACATTTTAGGGGGTCGATCCGTGTCTATATCTTTCTCAGATAAGCGCCACTAATGCCCTAGCTCGCCGCATCTCCATTATGTCCGCATCAGAATACGTCGAGAGGTTGCGAGCTGTGACACATTCTCTCGTAGATAAGCGCGCGCATCTTGCTTCATCTATTTCCATTATGTCCGTAATAGGGTTCGCGAGCCTCAATGTAACACATTTCGTAGGATCGCGTACGCCAAATCTCTTTCCTCGTAGATACGCTACCGTGGCCCTAGTCATTTCCGTATTATATCGGTAAGTTTATTCAGCCCATTATTTTATTAATAAAATGAAGCACTATTTCCACTCGCATCTCCGTATCTATGGCTATATGTGTATTCTCATAAGTGCTCTTTTGCATAACCGACGTTGGTATCGTAGCGGTCTCATTTTCTCCTCGTTTTCTCTTCATGTCCCCAATAAGCAAGCAAAGGTGCAGGAGTTCAACCTCGCAACCCCCGACGACCCCCTATGGTGGAAGGAAAAGTATGCGACAGAGATCCTATCAAAATCTTGCTCGAGGAGGCCCTTGAGAAACATAGGAACGTGATGATGGACAAATTTTCCCAAATCCTTCAACGGCTACCCACCAGTGGCACATCTACATCCAGCACGTCGACCAACAAGTCCGCGACATCCTCGACAAATCCAACACCAAGTTCAACAAAATTCCCCACCCACCCCCCACCCCCCCCATGGAGGAACTTAACGCAATGGAGACCATTGCTTCCTAAGGAGGGAGGAATGATCCGTGGTGTGATACCTGCGGCCTCCCACCCATTCCATTCGGGACTCGTAGCATCTTCACCCCGCTGGCCGCATTAACCAGATGATGCAGAAGCTCGTCCCGCACACCTCATTTTGGGGACGAATGATCCAAAGATATTGGCCACCATATCTTCATTTTATCCTCATCAATGCTTCTTTCTACTTTTCAATAATAAAACTACTATTTTAGTGCTTGTGTCTCTAACTTTCCTGAGCTGCTGAGGCCCAAACGATATTTTGGGAAAATGAGAGCAACATGGATCCATATATTGATGATGCCATTCAAAAGTTGTACCCCTAAAGGACATTTCTAAGGAGCTATTGAGTACAAGTCAAACGAGATCGTGATGCTAAATTTACGTCCCCGGGGAAGTTGAAATCCACCAATTTACCCAACCAAATGTTGCGCTTTGGCGCTTCATCTCCTGTGGTTTTGCCGCATCTCCGTATCTATGGCTATATGTGTATTCTGCGTTCTTGCATAAAACTGGATCATGGTATTAGAGTGGGTTTTCTCTTTCTTATTTTTCTCTGTACCCCATGTGCCAGTATAAGGAGTCAACCTCAACTCCCCAATACCTCATGGCTAAGGAAAGAAAGACAAGGGAGCAGGAGATCCTATCAAAACCCGTTCGAGGAGGCCCCGAGAAACAAGAGGAATGAAGGATGGATAAATTTTCCCATATCCTTCAACGAATGCCCACCAAATCTTCGACCAGCCATGTTAAGCATGCCGGGAACTGTGGGATCTTATGCCAAAGTTAAGGCCTCAGGAAGTTGAACTACCTCAATCTACTCCAAACGGGCCCAGCTTTGGCACTTCATCTCCTGTGCTTAGGTTTTTGGGACAAACAGATTTTAGACAGCCAATACAATAGTCTTCAGCCTCATTGTAACATGGGCCTGGGGCTGGAGCCAACATACCTTCACAGAGGTTACCAAGGCTCTGCAGCTCTCATATTCTGGCTATGTCCACTGTAACATAGCCAGTATAGGGCCGGTAGCCAACACATCTTTCTGTAGAGATAAGTATTTATAGTACCTTAGCTCATCTATTTTCATTATGGGGTCTGGAGAAAGCTATGAGGCCTCAATGGGAACATAACAGAGATCACAGACGCCACATCTCTTCTTGATATTGACAAGGACAAGGTTCTAGTTGTTTCCTATTATGTTGTAAGTTTGTCTGGCCATTCTTTTATTATTAAAATAAATACTATCATGCATCCTTATATCTATGGCTATATGTGTATTCCATATGCTCCTTATGAGTAACCTTGGACTGGGTGATATTATGTCATTTGGGGGGATCAATATCTGTGTGATATTGGTGGCCACCCAAATTATTCCATTTGAATCTCCACCACGCTTCTTGCTGCTGCAAAAAAACTTACTATTTTTAGTGCTTTTTCAGTTCTGTCTCTGCTGGCTTGCGTCTTCAACACGTTTTTGGGAAATGAGATGCAACATGGTCCATGGACCTATGTTTCTCATTCAAAAGTTGTACTCTCTGATATTTTGCTCATTTATTAAGCATGTCAAACGCAGATCTGATGCCAAAGTTAATGTTCCCGTGAAGCTTGAATGAATTAATTGTACCCAACCTGGGGCCCACACCAAGTGCCTATCCTTAGGGTTTCCATCAGATTCGTATCTATGGCTATATGTGTATTTTTTTATGCCTGCAGAGCAATCCTGACTGGGCAATGGAGTGGCTGTCCGCCGTCTGTTTTTCTTCATGTCCCTCAATGTTGTGGCAGGAGTTCAACCTCACAACCCTGAACTACCCCCATGTATAAGGAAAGAAAGAAAGTTGAGGGAGAGATCCATCAAAATCTTGCCTAAGAGGCCTTCAGAAATGTAGAATGATTTACAGACATAAATTTTCCATTTTCAACGCTGCCTATAATTCGTATTTTCTAGAATAAAGCCATTTCAGGTTGTCAAATGGAGATCGAGTTAAAGTTATGTCTCCTCGGAAGTTGAATCACCAATTCTACTCAAACGGTACGGCATGTTTCTTTGGCGTTTCATCTCCTAGGGTTAGGTTTTCGGACGTTTTGGATTTAAGAATGTCACTTTCTTTAACAATAAATAGGCCTTCGAGCCTCATTGTAAATACGCTCGTGGGCCGGAGCCAACACATCTCTTCTCGCAGATAAGCGCTACTTCAAGGCCCTAGCTCGCCACATCTCCATTATGTCTCGCATTGTAATACAGTTTAGGGATCGTAGCCAGCACACTTTCGTATAAGCTTTCGTTGCCGCACCTTAGTTCATCTATTTCCATTATGTCTATAATAGGCTCGTGAGCCTCAATGTAACACAGCTTTAGAGGACTACGTACGCCACATCTCTTCGCAGATACGCGACCGTGCCCTAGCTTTGTTTCCAGCTTTCATGTTTGTAAGGTTAATATTTAATCATTCTTTTATTAATAAAATGAAGCACTATTTCACGCATCTCCGTATCTATGGCTATATGTGTATTCTATCGCATTCCTACATAAATCTAGATCATCTGGATCCACATGCACCCCTTTCATCAATAATGTATCCTAGATATTGAACTCGGGTCATGCCAAAAGTGCACTTCTCCAAATTGGCACACAACTTATGTTGTCACAGTTGTTTGGAGGACTTTGGTTTGATGTGGTGGAGGTGCTCTTCCCAAGTCTCGTTGAAGATCGAATGTCATCTACACACCACTACAAATGAGTTGGTGAATGGCCGCAAGATGTCGTCCATCATCCTCATGAAGGTTGGGTGACATTCATCAACCCAAAAGGCATGACCAAACATTCAAAAAGACCTTCGCTTAGCTGCGCTCTTCCACATACCGGAAAGAGGGTTCACCTGTACTCGCAGATACCTTACTCAAGTCGATCTGCCGAAATATTTCACCCCTTTGAGTTGGTCCAAAGGTCATCAATCCGTGGACGGTACCTATTCCAGCATGGATCTTGTTCCGCCCACACAGTCAATACAGAAGTCTCCATGTCCTATCCTTCTTTGTACCAACACGATCGGCTCCCATAGCGTGATGAAATTGGTAAGATGTGACCTTTCTCGTAGCAGCCTCCCGAATCCGCCTCTTGGATTTCATCGTTCTCCGGCATCGCAGCTGCCAGAGATCAACTATCAGGTAGCGATGCACCTGTGTGGTCGATCAATCGGTGCTTGACCCGACAAAGGCGAAGAACCCCGTGGGTGAGGTGAAGATGTCCCCGTACTCCTCCAAAACCTTGTCCATTTGTTGTTGTTGTGCGAGGAGCCCCGTCCGGAGGTTGCGGCCATAGTATTCTTCGCTCTAGGGTAGAGCATCGTGGAAAACGTAATTCTTTGGTTTTGGAAATGAGCTTAATGCATTGTTTGCAAGAACTAAAGAGATAGCAAGAGGGAGGTGGTACCTCTCGGTAATAGACAACTTATTTCCCAAAGTAACAATAACAGCGCTAGGCTGAGACTCATACATAAGATTACGCTTCCACAAGTATGGTTGTCCTAATAATACATCAGAAACATCAATAGGAGAAACATCACATATTACCTCATCCGTGAAGGGCTTGATGCTGTAGGGAAGGCGACACTGCTGGATGACGCGGAGATCTCGTCTTTGGTGAAGCCACCCGATGGTGTATGGATGCGGGTGAGCTGTGGTTGGAAAGCCCAACCGCTTCATGGCATATTCTGAAATGAGGTTCTTTCTTGCCCTATCATCGACAGTTCTGAACCGTACCGGGAGCCCTTTACCCACATCCGGGAGTGGAAGAGACGTTCCTCCTCCTCCGGATCTTCCAAGCTCCTTCTTCGGATCTACGTAAAGGGGTAATAGTGGCGTTGGGTTCCGCATCAATAACTTCGTTTTCCTTTGTCGTTTCCTTTTCAAGTTCTCGATTCAGAGTTGGAGCATGCATCCGACTCTAAGCCCTCATCTCTGCCACCAAGAATTTCTTTCCCCGACACTCACTTGCGTTGTGAGTGGAGCTCTTGCGGGAACTCACACCACTTTCCCCGTGTCCTTCTTTGGCTTTGATGTTGTTCTTTCCTTGTGGCTTCGACAAGTTGTCTCGAGTCAGCCATGCCTTGGCTCCGTCCTTTGTTCGCGGTTTGGGAGCACTTTTCCTCGCTTTTCATTCGTATCCAAAGACTCGCTTCTTCTGCTTGAATTTCGTCAATATTGGCAAGATACCTAAGAGGTTGTACCTGCTTTGAGGAGATGTCGAGGAACTCCATTTCTCCCGAATGTATCCGTTCTCGACAACCGCGATACTTTAGCACCATATGTTTCTCCGAATATTTGATACCCAACTTTGTGCGCATGGTAATGAACAAATTCGTCACCTCATGCACATCTTGATCCCTTTGTCACGTAACGTGGTCCATCGTATGTACTTGTCCTCAGCTCCCATAGGATAGTATTTTCCTTTATTGCCTCGAAATAATTCCAAGGGTATGACCGAGAACAAAGAGGTTCTCAGATTACCCTTTTTCTCACAAGTAGGTTTCCCACCGATTCTCGTACATGGGGGTAACTTTGAGGAGTGCGAAAATAATCTTCTCCTAGTCGGAAAGTCAGCAACCGAGAAATATCCTTTCTAATAGATTCAACCATCTATCTACAACGTCCGCATCTATTCGACCTCGCAGGGAATGCCAAAATTTACTTGTACCTTAAAAGGAGCCGCACCCCAAAGTGGCCGCCGGATGCGTATGTGCCGCCGGTGGGCAAACTCTCGTTGAAGGATCCGGGGCAAAGTTATCCATCATCGCATTCCTTTGTTTTTCGTGGGCCTCCTCGAGCAATATTTTGATACGATCTCTCGTTACTCCCTCATCTTTCTTTCATCCCCATGGGCGTCCGTCGGGGTTTGCAGGTGGCCGATCTTGCAAAGGTTCAACCGATCGAGCCCTAACTCCTTATACCCCGACCTCGTTGTGGACATGCAAAGAAGGATCGAGAAAAAGCAGATTCCTCTCCGATACCACCGATCCGCATTTATGTAGGAACGCAACAAGAATAAAACATATAACCATAAATACAAAGATGCGTAGAAATATCACTTAATTTCATTAATATCAAAGAACCGAAATTTGCTTACGTACAAAATGGAAATAAACTAGCTAGGGTGCCGGTAGCTATCTCTCGAGAAGAGATGTGGCAAGCATGTGCCCTTCGAATTAGTTACAATGAGACTCGAGTGCTTTCACTATTATTTAGAAAATAATGGAAACTCCTAAACATCCAAAACCCTAACCCTAGGAGATGAGGCGCCAAAACTATGGGCCCCGTTTGGGTAAATTGGTGTTTCAACTTCCCAGGGACGTAACTTTGGCATACGATTCCCGTTTGACACGAACTATCGTTAGAAAGATCTATCCGAGGAATACAAATTTTCAGTGAGCAACATTAATCCATGGACCCATGTTGTTCTTTGGGTTTCCTCCCAAAAAAATGTCGCGAGGGCCTCAAAATGGCTCTAGAAGTTCAAGACCCGAAAAATGCTAAAAATAAGACGTTGTGCCAAAATCGAAAAGTCAGCTAAAAATAGTACGTTGTGCCGAAACCGAAAACCGAAAGAGACAATGGTGGGGCCCCAAGTGGAATAGGCAGGTGACCACCAATATCCACCGGGATCAACTAAACTCTCTCAGGTATTTGAGCTAGAGGGAGACAAAGTGTTCTTAATCGTACCTAGCACTTAACCTTTCTAATAAAAGAGTATAAATCTCTATAAGGTCTAAGATTTTGAGCCTTCTCCAAGCCTCTTACGATAGCCTGGGGCATAAGGTCAGGTAGATGACCCGAATCCAACATGGCATTATGAAGTATCTTTTGTCATGAACATTTAAGATGACATAAAAGAAGGACCCCTCCTTCGGCAGTCACTACCATCGACCTCCGGGCAAAAACAAAAGTTGAGGTTGGTCATCACTAAATTGACAAGACGAAATATCTTCCCCTATATTTAACACTTTCTCAGACTCCGAGATATGTAGACATTTTTGTTGATCAATTCAATGAGAGGCATAGAAATCTTTACCTTCACAAGTTCACTCTCAATACTGAAAGGTGTTTGATTTCTCAGTGGGTTCGACAAATAAATCCTTGAAATCTCTATTCTTTGGTTAACTTCAGTCTCTTTGCTTGTACTGGGGATGTCTGTCTGAGCGTTTAACACTGTTACCGATGAAATAGGTAGCCGCACTATTACCTACTTTTTTTTAGTAGCATAAAAAACACCCGATTTTGAAAAGTGGTGATGCAGAATCACCCCTTTTTTTGTGTACATTTTTTACACTCTAATATTTTTATTTATGAAGTATGAATATTTGTTTTAAAACGTTAGTGATTTTCATGCTAATTTTGAAACATATTTGATGCAAAGATTTCAATTTTTTTTTTTTAGAGTGGTGATTTTCATGTTGGTAATAAAACACAAAACTTAGATATATATCTATATATATATATATATATATATATATATATAAACAATAAAAATAACCAATCAAAATGTTAAAAAAAAAAATTAACTCGTAAAAATAAAAAATTTAAACAAAAATAAATAAATAAATATTCGAAAATTATATCAAAAGAAATGACAAAATTTGAAAAAAAAAAACACATAATTTAAAGAAAAAAACAAATATTAACCCAAAAAAAAAAAAAAACATCAAAAACATTTTTTTCTAAGTTATTAAAAAAAACCATATAATTAAAAAATAATAATTAAAATAGAAAATTTAAAAATAATTAAAATTACAAAATTAAAATTTAGATAAAAAAATAAAATACAAAAAGAAAAAAATAAATTTAAAAATTTAAATTAAAAAAAATTATAATAATAAGAAAATAAATACAAATTTTGAAATTAACAAAAATAAATTAAAAAAAAAAAAACAAAATTTAAAATTGAAAAAGAAAAATTAAAATAAAAGAATTAAAAAAAACTATAAATTAAAAAACAGAAAAAATGAAAAAAACAACGTGCAAATAATTAAAAAACAAATATCCATAAATTTGCCGTTTTTTTTTTTTAAATGAAACAATTTATAAATTTTAAAAATGAAAAACTAAATAAACTAAAATATAAAAAAAAAAACCTAAATTAAAATTTAATAAATTTAATAAATAAATTTTATATTTTAAAAAATAATTAATCTAAAATATTAAATTTAAAAACAAAATTAAAAAAAATTAAAACAAATTAAATTTAAAATAAAAAATTTGAATTAAAAAAATAATTTTTTATTTTTTGAAATAAAAAAAAAATATTAAAAAATTAAAAACAAAAAAGAAAAAAATCAAATTAAAAAAAAAAGTTACAAATTAAAAAATATTAAAAAAAAAACAAATTGAAAAAGAAAATTAAAAGAAAAAAAAAAGAGAAGAAGAAGATCGTGGTGGCGCTCGCCTACCTACCGCCTGTGTGGCGGCTGTAGGCGATTCTAGGAATCCCATCTTGCGGCGCCAGGTGATCTGGGGACCCGCCTCCGGGGCCTCAGAGGTCGATTCTCAGAATTGCCCTCCGTCGCCACCTGGGCGGGAGGCCGATTGGCATGGGAGGACGATTCCGGGAATCGGCCTCCGCTGCCACCTGGGCGAGAGGCCGATTGGTGGCGCCACCACGATCAAAAAATTCTTTTTTTAATTTTTAATTTTTAATTTTTGATTTTTGATTTGATTTTTTTTTTTTTTTTTTTAATTCAATTTTTTTTGTTTTTGTTTTGTTTTTAATTATTTTTTAATGTTATTCATTTTTTTGTTTTTAAATTTTTTTTTTCTAAATTTTGTATATTTTTTTTTATTTAATTGATTTTTTTTTTTTTTTTAAATTTTTGTCATGTTTTATTTTTTTTATTACTGAATTTTATGTTTAGTTTTTCATTTAATTTTTTAAAATTTAATAAATTTTGTATTTTTTTTTAATTTATTTGAATTTAATATTTTTTTATTAATTTTTCATTTTTTATTATTATTTTTTTAATTACATAAAATTTTTATATTTTTTTTTATTTCAATTAAAATTGTGTATTTAAAAATAGATTTTTTTTTTCATTAAACTTTATATTTTTAAATTAATTTGTTTTTTATTTTATTTTTTATTTAATATATATTTTTTTAATTTTAATTTTTTCAATATTTCATTTTTAATTGATTTTTAAAGTTTTTTAACTTTTTATTTTAACAATGTTTTTTTTTTTTTTTTTTTTTTTAATTTCAAAATTTATTTGTTTATTCATTTATTTATTAAAATTCAATTTTTTTTTTTTTAAATTTAATTTGTTATTTTAATATTAACATTTTTTTAAAATTTAATAAAAATTAATATATATATTTTTAATTTAAGTTCATATATATATATATATATATATATATATATATATATATATATATATATATATAATTTAAATTTAATTTATTTTTTTTTAAAATTTATTTGTTTTTTAAATATATATTTTTTTAAATTTAATATTTTTATTGTATTTTATTTTTCATTTTTTATTTTTAATTAATTTTTCATTTTTTACTTTTAATTTAAATTATATATATATATATATATATATATATATATATATATATATATATATATATATATATAATTTTTAGATTTATTAAAATTTAATATATTTCTTTAAATTTAATTTTTTATTTTAAAATTTAATTATTATTATTTTTTTTTAATATTTAATAAACATTTTTTTTTCTTTTTTAAATTTAATTTCTATCTTTTATTTTTTATTTATTTATTTATTTATTTATTTATTTGTTTGAATTAAAATTTTTGTTTTGTTTTTACTTTTATTTTTCTATTCCTATATATTTTTAAATTTTAAGCTTTAAAATGTTTTTATTTTTTAAATTTATTTTTTTCTTAAATTTTAGGTTTTTTTTAATGTTTGAATTTTAAAAATTAAAAAATGTTATTTCTATTTCTAAAAATGTCAAAAATATGACAATTTTATTATTCCAACATCAACTCGGTTTTGTTTTGAGGGTGTTTTTCAATCCTTTTTTTAAGAAACAATTTAGTTTTTAGCATAATTTTATAAATTTGCTGAAATTCGATCTTTAAAAAAAAACCAAGGGCATTCGGGAATACACTTTTTTTGTTTTTGGGTGTTCTTTCATGTTTTTTGAGTCTTTTGGGCTAGAGTCTCGTTTGAGGTCGTTACCTATTTCATCAAGAATGTTGTTGTTTCGGTAGGAATATCTATCGTCAGTATTGTTTTCTATGTTTTTCTTTTCTGATTTATTTAAATTTTTCTTTGTGTTTTATGTTGTTTTCGTGACTTCAGCTTTCGATATTTGTTTGGTAGAGTTTTCTGAATTATTTTTATTTGAATTATCCATATTTTTGTTGCTCCTTAATTTGTATTGTTTGTGGACCTCCATAATGGCATTCTCAAAACCCAGTTTGTAGTCATCAGATTCTTTGGGTCCGAGGTCTATTTGGGCTAGTGAAACAAGTCTTGCTCTTCTTCAGTGAGAAAAATAGGGCCATCTTCATTGATCCTCATCAAATTTATATGATTTTCTTTAACTCCCTCCACTATTCCTTCATCATCGTAAACATAGTTTTCTTGAAAAGGAGGCCTAATCTGCTGATTAGGATCTCTTTGCTCTCTTTTTCTAATTTGTGGAGGGTTTCTTCTGGGGTTCTGATTTCTATTTTGGAGTGCTAGTTGATTTTCTCTGGGTATTGCTCTTTCATCCAAACTCATCCTCTCCATCATCCTTTCCATAGTCCTTACCAAATTGTCAATTTTGGCATCAGATGTAGAGGCTGGTTGTGCTCTTCTCCTTTATGGTATTCTTCTCCGTCCTCATCCGAGCCCTTTTTGCTAATAAATTAGCTTCTACACTCACGACATCCTTTTGTATTTCTTCTAAAGTTGATGAGTCTCTTTCCCTAAGCTGCTAGGCTATGTCTGGGTCAAATCCATTCAGGAATTTAAGCAGAACTATCCCCTAGGGTGGTCTCGTATTAGCATGGAGTGCCTTGTATAAGTTGTTAAATCTACTATAGTAGTCTTGCAGACTCTCTTCAGGAGATCTCTTAATAGTTTCATATTCTGATAAAATATATAGTGGATTTTTCTTGACCTCCCATTTGTTGATAAATGTTTGGTGAAAAGATAGGAGATCATGGATACTATTAGCCACTAAACCTTTAAACCATTTCCTAACTTCACCCCCTAGACATTGGGAAAACATTCTCAATTTGACACTATCATCATCAATTTATTGTAGGTCAAAACAATCATTCATTTTATCTATGTGTTGTTGGGAAATCATAGGGCTAGTGTTATCAAACTATGGAATCTTGGACTGGTAATTCTGGGGCATCGGAGGCAAAGGTACTAGAAGCACCAATGGGGCATATCTAGCTGCCATGATTGGTGGAGGTGGTGGATGGAGATGAACGACGGGTGAAGGTGGATGGGTAGAGATACGAAATACGGATGGATAAAAAACTGTAAGGTTAGTCCAATTCTGAGATTTGGTCTTGAAAAGACCTTGTTCAAATTGCAAATAAAATTGAATGTCTCGCAAAGTGATGAAGTAATTAGGTAAGGAGCTAGATCTGGGAAGAACTCTGCTACAGGTTGGAATTTATGTTCTAGGAGATTTCCTCAAATTTTTCTCAGGATTATCTATGATAGGAGGAGGATTCGGATCTGGATGGGATCTGGTGGATATTATTTTGGGAGCCAGACTTTATCTCAAAATCACAGGAAAAATGATTATTTAAGACTATAAGAAACTAATCTCTAAAAGGGGGTTATATCATTCAGTGCTTTTTAGCTGGAGTTTTCGGAATTCGGATGAAATTTGGAAATTTTCAGGTAGTCCTCAATATGGTTTCCAATATGTTATCACTCTATAATTTATAAGATTGGCAAGATAAAATTATAAAAAACAACATCAAAACTACTTGAAGCCTAGGATCTAGCCCTCCTAGACGCAAAGAGGGATCTCTCTATGAGATTTAGATTTTGTTTAAGCTTTTAGATGTTAGGCTAGTTAAATGATTGTGAGGGTTGCTTGTTTGATTGTTCGTGGTTGGATTTAAGGGGTTTCCCTAAAAAATTCCCATTGGGCTATGGAGTCGAAACAGGCTGGGTCTATGCATCAAATCCCAGAGAAAATGCAAGGCGCACTAGCTGTGAATAGTGGTGTTTATAAATGAATGGAATTATGAGACGGAGATAAATGTTTTCAGTAACGACTAAAGAGAAGCTAAGAATTATTAAACCATACATCAGAAGAAAACATTGTGTGTTCATGGTGATTGCATCAAGGTAATTAACAATAAATATCAGAATCTAACCTTCCTATTTTACAATTATAATTTAAATGATGCACATGAAAATATTACAAGGAAAACATTAAACGTGAATAAGGAAAACATCACCAGATAACACAACACATGAATCTCGACATTGATCTCTTTTATTGATGTCTAAATTTCCTTGAAAAAGTTACAAGTACTTGCAATGAAAAGTGCTTACAAAACTGGGGTCCAATCCTTATTACTCAATGAAAAGTTACATTTAATCTACGTGCAACTATTTGCTATTATAAGAAGGGCAATCGGTTCGTTTACTAGAAAGTAACTGAATTTTAGCCTCCTAAGGTCTCAAGCATGGATACTTGTTAATGGTCTCCAAAAAGCATCTAAAAGGCATCATAAAGCCATTATTAAGTGTTGTGGTAGTCTGATGTGCTAGAACCTTTGGTACTACTACGCTGTTATGATATACTGGATCCGCTGACATAGATAGTTCGTTGAGTTTCCTGTCTTGTCATCATGCTACAATGTCAACTTCCCTGAATTCTACACAAATTCACCCAATTCTATGGAGTCGGAATTTTAGTTCTGTTAAGCTTTCTGTAGACTTTATCAGTCTCGGTGTACTTCACGAATGTTGGCATCAACTGAAAAATGTGCTTAATCACATGTTGGATGAAGACATCATTGTTGATAACTTCATAAAATGTTTTCCCTGTCATGGTGTTCTTCACGTTCGTATGCTTGGATGTGTCTTTCGAGATCTATGTGAGCCTTCATACACGATATGTCCTATACATCATCTTATCATTGATAGCAAATAAGGAAGGAAATCCTTTTTTGTTCAGTGGCTTGATCCTACTAAAAATCTGCTTACCCCCATCTCCAGCTGATGGCATCTTTCTTCTAGCTATGTAACCAGACTCTTTTTGTTCAACACCATTTTTACCTCTAGTATAGTGTTTTTCCTCTCTGCCATCAGCTTGTTCCAATTCCCACCGTTCGAATTCGGTAAATCGATGATGTTGTTGCGCTTGGGGCTTTTCCCCAAGTTCATCATTTGTCTTCTCTTAATAGCAACTTTCACAAACTCCACTAACCATCCGTTCAGAAATTATTGAATTGATGGCCATATATCATTCACAGATTCAATTATATCTAGCCAAACAATGTCTTTAACTCTTCCTACCATTATTCCAATTGAGGACTCCTGAAGGGACTTCTGCAAACCTTAATTTAACTTTTTTACGATCTGCAATTCTGTGGCATGTGCTGAATCTTTATTTTTAAACTGCTCCTGTAGGTTGCTGAGTTGATCTTGCAGCTTCTTACTTTCTTGGAAAACATTAAACATGAATAAGTAAAAACATCACCAGTATAACACAACACATGAATCTCGGACATTGATATCTTTATTGATGCTCCAGCTTGAAAAGTTACAAGTACTTGCAATGAAAAGTGCTTACAAAACTGGGGTCCAATCCTTATTACTTAATGAAAAGTTACATTTAATCTACGTGCAACTAATTGCTGTTATCAGAAGGGAAATCCGTTCGTTTACTAGAAAGTAACTGAATTTTAGCTTGTGCGTCTCAAGCATGGATACTTGGTAACTGTCTCCAACAAGCATCTAAAAGGCATCATAAAGCCATCATTAAGTGTTGTGGCGGTCTGATGTGCTGGAACCTTTGGTACTGCTGCGCTGTTATGATATACTGGATCCACTGACATAGATAGTTTGTTGAGTTTCGTGTCTTGTAATCATGCTACGATGTCAACCTCCCTGAAGTCTACATAAATTCACCCAATTCTATGGAGTCAGAATTTTAGTTCTGTTAAGATTTCTGTAGACTTTATCAGTCTCGGTGTACTTCATGAATGTTGACATCAACTGAAAAATGTGCTTAATCTCATGTTGGATGAAGACATCATTGTTGATAACTTCATAAAATGTTTTCCCTGTTATGGTGTTCTTCACGTTCATATGATTCGATGTGTCTTTCGAGATCTATGTGAGCCTTCATACATGATATGTCCTAGACATCATCTTATCATTGATAGAAAATAAGGAAGGAAATCCTTTTTTGTTCAGTGGCTTGATCCTACTAAAAATCTACTTACCCCCATCTCCACCAATGTGACTTTTCTAGCCGTGTAAACGTACTCTTTTTGTTCAACACCCTTTTACCTCTAGTATAGTTTTTGTCCTCTCCCGCCACTCTGTACTTGTTCCACTCCCCGCTCGCTTTTAGGAATTAAAAAATATGATGATGTTGTTGGCAGTTTGGGGCTTTTCCCGAAGTTCATCATTTGTCTTCTTAATAGCAACTTTCACAAACTCAATTAAATCCATCTGCTCAAAAACAATTTTAATTGATGGCCATATATCATTCACAGATTCAATTATATCTAGCCAAACAATGTCTTTAACTCTTCCTACCATTCTTTCAATTGAGGACTCTTGAAGGGACTTCTGCAAACCTTCATTTAACTTTTTGCTGATCTGCAATTCTGTGGCATGTGTTGAATCTTTCTTTTTAAACTTCTCCTGTAGGTTTCTCAGTTGATCCTGCAACTTCTTACTTTTTGTTGTCTGTAAATACATGTTCTCCATTGCCTTGGATATCTTCTCAGTGCCTTCTCCTGGTATACCTGTTGTAGATGTAGATGTTGGAATCATTGTAATGGGGACTTCCTATAGTGGAATCACGGCCTTAGCTACTTCCTTACCTCTCGTTGTTGCATTATCACAAAATGTGTCCATGTTAGCCTATCAGCTCAGCCGATATATTCAAGTGCAACAAATATTCTCATAGTGAGGTACTTGGGCAAACTTTGTATGGGGCAAAATCACCGCTACAAACCCCGATCTCTCGTGTTTTCGTATACCACTCATGTTCTAACCGATCGTCACCGCATCACCTTTTTTATCTCCTCACTAACCCTTGGCTTTGTAGAACTGCTGAGTTCACTGATTGGTGGGTGAATAAACAAGTCTACAAAGATTTTGTAGGAGTAACTCTCCTGCTCCTTCATCAACAAAGTAGTCTAGAATATCACTGATTAGGGTTGAGAATCATGGTTCTTCTTCGTGATATCAAATTGAAATCTTCTGGATTGGAAATAAACAAACAGGTACACCAACACAGATGTATATTTGAAGACTTCTTCTGTCTGAAACTTTAGGAGTTGTTCATGAATGGAATTTGCAAGAAATTGTGCATAAATGAACATGATTTTGGGCTGAGCATCAGCGGAAAGAATACATAAGAAACCAATTATGGCTTCATCTACCCACTTATCAGTGTGATATCCCAATAAGTAAGATAAAACTATAACAATTTTCTCGGTCTTATCAGGAAAGATAAACGAAGGATAAGGTGGATTCTGTAGGCATTGCAATGTGGCTATGAAAAACTCAGTAAGGTTTTAGCCCTGGGTTGCAAAAATATAGCTTTTGGTATAAATCTACAAGGGCCTCATATGAAAAAAATAGGTAGTGTTCTCAACAATGGGGGGCTTTCTATCATGTCTCCGGGATAACATGGGGGGCATCACAGTAAAAAATTCCCCCCCTGATGGATTAATTATGGCTCTCTGGTTGATGTCATAACACAATTGGCATTTTCTGATATACTTTGGACAACTATGAGTTCTGGGGAAAATTTGAAAAGGAAATTTGGTCTCCCAAAGGCTTCTATCATTTACTCCTTCAAGGAATTTATCCTTGAGCCAGCAGTAGACATCGAGCAAGTATAAGTCTGATTGTGTCTTGTGGATCTTGTAATCTCAATCGGTCAAGAATATGTGATCTAAATCCACCTAAGGGTAGATCATAGTGTTAAATGAATCCTAGTATAACTTGGGAGGCATATTTTATCTTCTATAAACTAGTGCTCAATCAACAATGAAGAATGGGATGATAGAAGGGGGAACAGATAAAGGGAAATTCCCACAGAACAAAATTTGGGGAAGGGAAAAAGGAACAAGGAGAAGAGTTACAACAGAACCTGGATTGAAACTGTAGATAACTGATAGTTTCTCCTTGATGAGTGTGGCCTCTTCTTCAATTGTGGCTCTCTATGCTTTACCTACAAATTTGAAAATCTTCCCCAATTTCGACAATAATCAGTAGAGTAAACTCTACTGTTATGCCAGATTTGAGCCTTATTATTGCAATTTGGTGGTCGTGGAGTTTAGCACGGGTCCATTGGATAACAGACTGGATATTAATGGCGCAGTGCCTGTGCTGGCAGGGAGTGATGGGATTTGATGGAGGGAACAGCCGGGAGAAAACGTGGCGCCAACAGTAAGTTTCAAATTGTCTGAGCACGACGGTTTAGACAGTGGTAGAAATCACTTTTCGAAGGGGGGGAGGGGCGGTGAGTGGTAATGGAGCAGGGGGGTGCGAAATATTTATTTTCTACCTATCTACTAATACGCCAAGATTAAACAGTTTGGAAAATATTTATTTCCTAACCTATCAACAAAAATTTCAGCATCCAATCATGATTAATATTTATGACTGGACAAACCTATCTAATGATTAATGGCATTTGAACTTGCAACACTTTGAGTCGTATTTCTTTTTTGGGTTCTTATTTCCTTATTTTCTTTTTTTCTCTATTTTTTATACCCTCTTTTCTTTCTTTTTCATTTTTATTTTTTTATGAAATCTTTTGAACTTTGAAAAGCCTTTCAATAATGAAAACCTTGCAAGAATTATGAAGTATACAGTCACCTTGAGATCCTATAATTTATAGGGTACTAATAGGGATATCCGATAGTGAAAAAGTAGAAGGATGTATATGGGAATTTATGTAGCAAGCCAATTATACCTAAGCTTAGCAGAACCTCACAAGTACATTTTTGAATAATATGAATGATAAAGAAGCTGAGTATGAGAAAGTAGATAAGAAACTCACTGAGCTCATTTCCTAGAAGAATTGTGACAAGAGAACCACCTCCGACCTACCCTATATTACTGTAATACAAAAGAAAACAACCTTGAAAAACTAGAAGGCTCACTTGCACAAGTCTAAGTAATTGATTAAAATTGCATAACAAAGTTGTTCCCCATTGATACAATTTGCAATGAATATAGTCAAAGAAACATGATTAGAACCATAGCTTTCATAGGACAACCCACTACAAGTAGACACACTAAAAATAAAGGAAAAATATTATAGACAAGAGCATAAAATTAAGATTTTACAAATTCAGAACATTAACCAAGATTTCATTTGAAGGTATTTGGTCAAACCACATAGTTACCTTTTGATGACCAAATTAGTTACTAAAATAATAGTGCAAGAATTTCCAGTTACTAAGGAATGTGTATTTGAGTGCTAGGCCAATGTGAAACACAATCCTCCTACACAACTTGTAGAGCTTCTACAAATTTATTCACGATGGAAATATTTCAATTATTCATATTTGAGCATTACTCCAATACGATGAAGGATAATCTTATCTCGAAATCAAAACAAAATTTTATTTTCTCATTTTTTTATTTTTTGTGTTTTTAAGTCCATAAAACTTGGAGAGGATATTTATTCTCTATTTTATAATATTATTTAAACAACAAGATGACTTTGAACAAGGGGTTTTGATTTTTTCAAGTAGAATTTGCACTGTTGTCAAGTTCATATTTTCTAAATATATTTTTGGACCACTGTGATTGAAAATAGTTGCTACTAACTAATTAATCTTATTGTTATTGAAGCATTAAGGAAATAATCAGTGTGTGAACTTTGTGCATGAGTGTAAATTCATTTAACTATTTAAGTGAATCGTATTTTCATTTGCAGTTGTTTTCTTTCAACCAATAAAATTGTAGATTTGCATCACATTTTCTTCCAATTAAATGATTAATGTGAATTTAAATTAAATATACTATTTTTTTCTTCATGTATATGTTGATTTTTTTTCATCCATATGTTATGTTTCTTTTAACAAGTTTTTCAGTCCATATACTCCACAGGAAAATTTATAACTAGTCTATTGTGGACAAATTGTAATATATTATTTTCTCATATTGAATTAAAAAAATAGAAATCATGCTATAAGGGAAGGGACTAACTTCTTTGTAGTTATTTCCATTGTTCAATGTTCTAGACAAGTTTAGGTTCAACTCTTCATTTATAAAATGGGTGGAAAAATGTGTTTGTACTCCTTGGATTACACCACTTGCAAACAATTGACCTACTCCCTTTCCTCATATTATCTATATGTTGATGGAAAAAACGTTGAGTAGGAAATTTGAACATGAAATACTTAATGGTAATATTCTTGGTATCAAAATGTTCAAGGCGATTAAAAGAATTAACCATGCTCAATTTTCTATCGATACAATAATAGGAGTCTGCGTCATTATTTCCAATAAATTCAAATTAGTTTTGGATGCCTTTATATGTGCTTTGGGTGGTTTGATTAATAAAATAAAGATCTAAATTATGGGGTGGAACATAAGCTCTTAGCTACTCCATTACATATCATGAACAATGTGATTTCCCTTTTAGGAACAATGGAACTATTTTACATAATTGGGCATGCTAATAATGCTAAGAAACCCTTTAACATAATCATTGAAAAACATCCTTGATAAAATTAAAAGGAAATTACATCTATAGAGAGCTCAATGGCTAAATATTGTAGGTCAATCTATCCCTAGAAAATCCATCCTATCTTCTCTTCTTATCTTTTAGATTTTTTTTTTCTTACCCCAATGGTAGTTATGCACCACACCATCTAAGATATTAGGAAAGTTACATGGTAAGGAGGAAATGTAGAAACCAAAAAATATCATTTAGTTAGTTGAAACACTACAGTTCTCTAAAAGACAGAGGTGGTTTAGGTGTTAGAGATTCAACCTTAATTTATCCTTGGGGGGGAGTTAATGTGACATCTAATTGCTTAAAAAGAAAATTGGTGGAAGCTTGTAACATGGAAAAAATAATTTTTGGGTAAAGAAGAGTTTGGTATTGATGGGGATATTGATATTCAAAGGGGATCTAGCATCTGGAAATTACTGACTTGTGTAATACCTTTGATACGCTCCAAATTGATGTGGATTCTAGGAAATGACAAATATAGGAGGGTTAGGGAGGACAACATTATGGGCTAGTGTCATTTGGAAAATTTTCCATATCTTCTTCCCCTCAAGACTTGGATGAAATTAAGAGGAATATGTATGATATTTGATATCTCAAATTGGAATGTAACCTCAAGTGATTAGCTAGGTCATAAATTTGGTGTCATTCCCTTCCTTTCCAAATTTCTTACATGGATGTGCACCACACAATTTTGGGACATCATATCAACATGCATGGGGTCCCTCTTATTTTTCAGTTAAGGAAGGATATTTGCATTAGGTGATATATTTACCTCTACCTTGGCGAGCAACAATTAGGAGAAAAATTTGGCACTTAGATGGACTTCTAGAAGTTAATATTTTTCGTTGGCTAACAATGCATGGAATAATTGTAAATTTTGGAAACCTAATCAAAAGATGGATTCAAGGTTGAAATTGGTGCACAATGTGAAGATCAACTCTTGGAATTCTTATTCAGGAGACAAGTATAAATTGTCATATTTATTGGACTATCTCATAGAGTTTCTTTCCCCTCTTACTGGAATAAGGTTTTCACCTATTGACCAAAATGTACATGGGGTCCCTAAAAGGGAGAAATCAATTCAATTGGTTGTTGAAAATTCTTGTAGAATACATTTAACAAACAATTTGGCTAACTAGAAACAAGATGATCTTCAATCAAGTAAAAACAACTCGATAAAATGTAGCCAAGAAAGCTAGAAACTAATTCCTGAAAGTGATGTGATCCAAGGGATTAACCCTGTCAAATAAGTAACCTATAGAAAAAAGAAAAAAATAATTGATAAAGAAATTTGGATTGATGAGACTGGTAATTAGGTTTGAGGGAAAGGAATTTGAAACATGGAAAAGAGATAAGAAATCATTCATTCTATTCTTTGATCAAGTATTGGAAGGAAACGAGAGGTAGCATGAGTGGGAGGAGCCATCTTGACCTTGAAAGGAAGCCAAACAGGAAGAAACATATGCATGGGGGCTGTGTGTCATTTATAATAATCAACCTAATGCATATGTGTTGTTATAATGTCTCTCCATTATATGAAGCATAAGTATCAAAGGTTTCAAAGATGCTTGGAGATTCAAGGTTCATCATCAAAGCCTTGTGTTAGAGAAACCCATGAAGGATATTAGGATCACCTCAATTCTCTCTTGTGTCTAAAATATTGCAAAAAATATGTACAAAAATTCTTACCATCATAATCTCTAAGAGAATGACTAAGAAGCCAATGACTTAGCAAATGAAGATGCTAGGATTCCACTTGGTAATCTTATGAAGATGGGTCTTGCAATCATCCCCTAAGTTATGCCTGCTTTCATTCATAAGGATTTTTATGACTTCAAACACGAAGGTTATAACGTTATGTTGGTTGGTCATGTTGCATGCAGTGCCTTCTTGTGCGCAGGTATTAAATCTTGAAATTACCCTTTGTCCTCCACCTTCATAAGGAGTAGCAAGAAGTTTCCTCTAGAGATTCAGTGTGGTCAACTTGGTGCTCGACTACTCGTACCTTCTTCTTGGCTCATGCATGGATGTAAACCTCTCCTTCCACAAATCATGCTGCCACTCTTCAAGGGTAAGACTTTCCCCTTTTTTGGCCGATTTTCTCCTGGACTTTCCGAGCCACATTCAATTTTGTTGGACAACTAGTCATTTTTTTTTTTTAAGAGACCTTGAATTTCTTGATTATTGGGTCTTTATTTACGTGAACCTTCTAATTATTTGGAATTGATATCATGATTCAATGTTAACATACAAGTATCCCCTTTTTTTCTTTCTTTCCCTAGACTTATTTTTGGTCTTTGGTCTCCTTAACTGTCCTGTCTATTCTTGTATTATTAATGATACCCCTATCACTCATTTAGTAAGGTTTTGATCCTCTTGATCAGTTTTAGATGAAGACATCTATATATTAAGGAAACAAAACAAGACTCAAGGCAACCAGAAAAAGATTTCAGATTTTTTGTCAACTAAAAAAGATTTTTTTAATTTGTATTCTAAATATATCTCGTCAGATATATACATGTCAATGTAGAATGTTTGTAGAAGTAAAAGTATGTGAGAACATTTTTTTTTTTTTGAATATCGTAATTCCTTTGTGGTTGATAGGATTTCGGAAATAATTTTTTGTTTTTATTTTTAATATATTTATTATCAAATTTAAAAGGCTTGTGCTTTTTCTTAAGTGACTTTTAATATATTTATGAGTTTCACTTATTAATTTTAAACAAGTATAATATATATAGTTGTATCTGTGTAGATATCGGTCTAAAATAAAATTCTTTTGAAATTTCATAACTTAATCATTACTTTAAAATTAAATTATTAATAGTATATATAAATAAAAAAAATAAAAAATTAACCCTCAAAATCTTTAAATTATTTAAAAAATAAGAAATTCGAAATCCCTGCCGTAGTGCAAAGAGGATAAAAAATTATGCACACTATTTTTCATTTATTTGTTAAATTTTTAATTCATCTTAATTTAAGCACTTCCAATTAAATAAATTATATCTGATAAATTATTATTTATAAGATAGATTTAAAAATAAATTAATTTAATATAAAAATAGAATATTTACAATTTTATAAATTTTAATAAAATATTATTATTATTATTATTATTATTATTATATATAAAATTGTAATTATGTATTCTTATATTATATTATTTTTGCAATTTATAAATATATATTTTCTTTTTATCTTTAAATAATTTTGTAATTTTTATTATTTTTAACAAATATAAATTTACTTTGTAATAATAAAATCAAATTATTATTATTATTACTTATAAAATTGTAATTTGTATTCTTATATTATATTATTTTTATAATTTATAAATATATATTTTCTTTTCATCTTTAAATAATTTTGTAATTTTTACTATTTTTAACACATAAATTTATTTTAAAATAAATAAAGTTTAATTTATATATATATATATAACATTTATTAATTACAAATTAATATAAATAACAAAAATAAAAATTATCCTATACTTAAAACATTCCTTGAACCTCCATTTTGATTAGTTTTTTCAAGTCAATTTTCACTCAAAGTTAAATTTTTTGGGTTGGAATTTAATGACATAATTTTTTGTGAAATAGTAATATTTTTTTATTTAAATTATATTTTTAAATGTAAAAATATATTTAATGTCTCAAATAAAATGATATATAAAACATTCAATTTCTATACATTTAATAATTTTAAAATATAAATTTTCCAATTATTAATAAAAAATCTTCCATATGAAAAAGAAGAAGAAAAAAAGAAAGAAAGAAAAATACTGTTCAATGTCATTGTTATAACTTTAACTTGAGTATGTACCTTGGATCTCATACACTTAGCACTTGGTTTCGTTTTAGCATTAATCACAAATAAATAAGTTCCATTCCCTAAAAATTGTGGTAAATATTTTGTGTTTTTTCAAAGTGTCATACAAAATAATTATTTCATAGTTGTTATATGTGAGATATGGCTGGCAAAGAATAGAGAATAGACATTTAACTAGTAATAATAGAAAATAATGCAACCATATTAATTTGCACAACACATATTTTGATTATTAGAAGGATATAACAAAATGCATCCAATATAAAGAAGATAATAGCCACTGCATGCTATGGGGGCGAATGGTCCATAGACCGTTGGAATTTTTCAATAGGCGATCGATAGTGTTCGCCCATTATGGGACTTCCTTAACTATGATTTTATTATATTATGGTGACGTAAAGGTGCGGGGCACTATAGATGATGTGTAGATACATATAGAGTCTAGCTAGTTGGTAGGAAGCCAAAGAAGGTGTTGACGGGGTAGGAAGTGGTGGATGGGTGCACCATCGGGCTTGACATTGAGAACCTTGAAAGTCAAGTGTCCAAGATTCCACCAAATCGTGTCTCTGTGACACACCGTCACTACCTCTCCATGCCTGCCATCTTCGCCCTCTACGGACACCCGTGCAGTGGTGGTGTGGTGAATTGGATGGCAATAGTACATAATGTATGGATATGTATCTAAGTTTACAACAAATTTTACAACAAAAAATCCCCTAAAACATAAATGAATATCATAGTTTTCAGTTTAGGTGGAAAAGATCCACTGACGAAGGTCCTCTACCTTACGCCAAAAGCCATTAAATATGCATATAATTGCTCTGGAATGAAATTCAGAGTAAATATCATTAATCTGTATTAGGTTTATTATAAAGATGACACTTTATTTATCTATTCCAAATATAGGGACTTGGGGCATTAAGGGAATTATTAAAATTTTTATGTGATTTAGCCATTCCTTTTACTATACCCTTGAAAGAAACTAGGTCTTGAGTGTTACTAGATCCAAGACATCCTTCATGTAATCTCATGTTTAGAATGATAGTTGAATCATGTTCAATGCCATAATAATGCATCTCAGTGTCCTATTGTATTGATTTCCATACACAAATAAAGATTTAAAGCTTTATTGGAATACCAAAATTTTCTTGAATACTTTGCTTAATATATTGTACCATATCCATAGCCCAAACCATCATGGATGCTCATTTCCCAATAAGGGTTTTAACAAAAAATTGTAAATGTGCTCTCGCTTCCATATCTGGATTTCGACTGTCACCTTCCTTCATATTTTTTTTTCTATATCTAGTGACTTTGGAAATTGAGAATGGATCCATATAAACTCTCCTAGATCTATTGAAAAAACAACTTTTCCAAACAAATCCGGTGAAAAAATAGCACTTCCTTGTCACTAGGAGATTGATTAGAGACATGTCTCCATAGATCCATGGAGGTCATGCTACCTGTTATCTTTAAATTGGTACTGATGGGCTGCTCCACCAAACAACTTAGAGTAACTATTTCAACCAAATTTGAACTGAAGATTAGCCTCTTCAATTTGAGAGGGCTCTCTCAAGGTAACTTATGATTCTCAGTGAAAACTTAATTAGATGGCTAACTCTATGACTATAAATTGATTATGATTGATCGTAGGTTTAAAATGAAAAGGACTCCATACCATTGGGCAAATGGATTCAACATCGTATAATTAAATGAAATAATCCTTCAGTGGGAAAGGGAGGGCCGGGAAGTTTCAATGAAAATATGGTACACATACACACACAGAAGAAAACAAATGCTTAACATCTAAAGGAAGTCGAGCATGTTTCCATGAGTTGTTAGTAATCGATATAATCTTAACCGCATATATTTAAACATGAAAGATACAAGACATATAAATCATTGAAAACATCATTTGAATCTCGCAAGAAGGCAAAACATCCACTATAAGTATTACTAAAGCCGAAAGTTTTTAAAAATATAGCAAAGGTAGTACAATACTCTCAAACCCTTTTTATTCCATTCGTCTATAAATATAATATTTTTTACATTACATAGGATCTGCCCAGCTGGCTGGATCATCGAACCTTGACTTTGACAACTAATCATAACTAACAACTCTATTTCTAGAACATAAAATACACCTAGTCATTTAAGAGTTACTCTCCTAATGGGACTCTAATTACATTTATTTCCTCCACTTCTCTAGTACTGGGACCATTACATATATAGAGATGACATGTTCAAATGACATTCTCCATGACATAAGACATAAATGTACTCTCCAAGAATTTAGCAACAATTGTCCTATTTTCTAAGAAAGGATCAACATTAACTATAATTTTGACTTCATGCTACTTTATATGAATGGAACATGCCAAGTAATGAAAGTCCGTTGAGATGGCATACTATCTGTTTGGATGCCTCTAGGTGGCTTGTTAGTCTTCTATATACCTTTTGAATCTTTAAAAAACCCTTCTCACATACCTCACTGCAAAATAGAGCATCTTTAGGCAGTTTTGTAGAAAAATTTCGTAACGAGCTTATTTCTATCTTTAAACTTTTTCTTCTGCCACCTATGCTGGTAAAAAGTATTTTTCAAGTCAAAATAGCTAAATACCATCAAAATCCCTCCTTAGTTCTTCATAAAATTGATTTTAAAAGACCAAAATAATTCTTCAGAAATTTCATAGCGTTTTTCGACCTTCAAACCTGGAGCTTGCTATGAAACTGCTTGATAAGGCTGAAATTGCAGAATTGGTAGTTTTCTTCAAAAATTCACCTTCTAAGCCAAAATTTATGTCACTTGCAAGATATAAATTTTAACAATATTTTTAGCTCAACTCTTCCGTTCTTGGGTGTTTCTTCTTCATTAACAATAGGTTGGCCTTCAGGTTCCTCTATCACTTTCTACTTTTCTACCCTCTCTTCTTCGCTCATCTTGAATCATGTCCATTTGTTCTTGAAGGTCTTATACTTGATTTTTTAATGATGTATTTTCATCTTGCAAGTGCAAACATTCATCTTCCTCGGTATGTTTGGCCAAATTTTTAAAGGCGGGTTCTTTTCAACAAGATTTTAGCATCACTCATAGATTTTGAAATACTTGAAAGTTCATTGTCCCATTTATTCTTCTGATCCTCAATTCAATCCCTGGAGATACTTCTGTGCTTCTCGCTTCCAAATTTAACTCACTTATTTCTTCTCTTGCTTCTCTTCTTAGTTGTTCTCGTGAAGAGTTTTGTTTCGATTTTTCAAGCATCCTCTCCTTTCCCCTTTCTCTACATAGTGACAACTTCTTCTACTACTCGCGATAAATCTATGATGTTCTAGCAAACCTTACCTTCACTAACCTTTTTCTCGCTTCCTTGTTTTCCATGGTATCTTTACAATCCGTGACCGTTCATTGGCTTCCTTGGCTAAAAATGAAGCCATCATACTCTCCTACAAAATCCAAATTCTTGATAGATTTATCTTCTTCAATCTTCTTCTATCTCCTTCAATGTCTTCGTATGTCAAGTACAGGATTATTCAATATATATTGTTCCGAGGATGTCTTCCAGGTTTCCTGCAAATTTTTGGCTCCTTACCCTCTGCCGCTTTGTTTGCTAATTTTTTGTTCCTGCTTTGCAAGTGCTAGCTGAGGGATACCAGTCTCTTGCAGAGGTTCTACTTCAATGTCCATTGGTTCTATAGGAAACTATCTTCCTTCTTCATCAATATCTTCTATTACAACTGGAGATGGAGTAGTTTTAGGTTTTGAAACTTTATTTGGAGTCATTGCATCTAGTTCATACCCACTCATAAAAATAAAATAGGTCCAATATCTATTTAACCTTTTCAATTCCTCCAGCACTAGAAATTTTATCAGACCATGGTGAAATATTGATGTTTCATTACCTTATGTCTTGACTTGAACTTTATCTGACATATTTCCAAAAATTTTGTATAAAAATAAATGTAGGTCAAGTGGTTGCTTACCAACAAAATACAGAAGGAGACTAAAATGATAAGAATAAACCATGTGGAATCTCCCTTCGTAGGTGAAGTATTTTTGGACCACCAACAATAGCTTTGCATAATTCTCTTTCATATAACCCCTGGGGATTTCATTGGTCATGTCAAATATTTTATGCTCCTGCTTGAGAAACTCTCCACATCCTTGCATTATGAATTTTGTGCCTTTCAACCATTATTCACCACAAATTTCCAGGGAATTTCGTAGCTTGTGAGATGACATTCGGTGACACCGTGAGATTCAAAACTCCAAATTTTGATGTTGTCCCTTGTGAAATTTGTTGCAGTCTTTGGATACTCCGGACATGGAAACCCCCGCAATTTTTGGCAGAACCGTAGGCAAGATACCTTCCCCGAAAGCCTCCATAGAAGTGAGAATGCATTCAACAACTTCAAAATCCATAGGCTCATATCTTATGCAAGCACCCACCTTTATTTTTTTTCTTCTTTCTGATGACATTGATGCTTTATACTTCACGCTCTCGTTTGTCGATGACACCCGTAGAATCAAATTCTACCGCAACCTATTTTGCGTGGTAGCGCTCGAACAAGACAGTGGAGATACTGTTAATAGCAAGAACTAGATGATGAATGACAAAGAGCAGCTTGCGGGTAAAGTTTTAAAGATAATTTGACAATTCGAAGTTTAATGATGACACATGTGACCATAAAAGACAATGACGACAACTGATATGGATTTGCATGTTTGGGAATTGTAATAACTAACTCGAATGAACTCACCCTTTTCTTTATATTATTGAAGTTTGACACCTCACACCACTATGATACTCTCTGTAGGAAAATACCAATTTTGTAGCGAAAACCATTTAATTGATGATAGATTTCACATGTAACTATCAAAAAGGCCAGAATGTAAATCAGTTGATTTTCCATAATTTGCTATGAAAATGCGTAAAACTAACAAGTGGAATATTTTATGGATTTAAAAGCATGGAATGAGCAACAGTAGATGAGGTAGATTTGACTGACATGACATGGTTTGAGATGGTTTTTAGACTTAGGTAAACATCACCAAATGCATTTTTTTCAAAAATTTCATGAAAATAACTTATGAGACAGCATGAACCTAGGTGAATGACATAAAGAACCCTATCCATGAAAGTGTTTAAACTAATGAGTGATAACACTACCTTTCCAATATTCTAGCCCCATCTAATACTAAAACAAATGCATAGATTTTTTTGCACTCTCTATCTGTAGATCCAACTTATCATTAATCTCAAAGCTAAGATTGCAGTGGAGGAAGCACTATCCATGACCACCGGAAGAAATCTAACACACATCGTTGATGACATGGTAAAGCCTTCGATTAAAATAACATTTCTTTGAAACCCCTACTCCTAGATCTTTAATAAATAGAAAGGAAATGATTTTTTTTACCAGCACAAAACCTTTCATCTTGCAATTGCCACAAATCAGCTAGATCCTATAAGAAAATACAATATTAACCATAGATCCATGCTTGTAAGGGCATGATCTAGAACATTTTTAATAAAAAAACCATCGATTGCTCATCTACCCAACTAAAATTTTTGTCTACCCATATGATCCAAGTGGCTCCAAGGACACTCAAAGGTCAAAAAGGGCTCAAAATAGCTCAAAAATAAAAGTGGTCATATGGAAGTGAAACCAAAACCATATGTAGTGCTCATCACCTTGATTCCAACAGTGCAAATGACACTCAAATATGAGTTCGTATGGTTAAGTTATTCATGGTCAAAGTTTAGGTCAAACTTGACCAAGTGGTAGGCTTAACGAGGCAGTAAATTGACCGAGACCCGGCACACGAAATCCAGCCACTAGGACGGGCGAAATTGTTGCCTACTTAAATTTCCCAATGACCCTTATTTTCGACAAAATTAAAAATAACCAGTTAATTTAAAAAAAAAACAAAAAAATAGTTTAAAAATGGGTAGGTCGGCCTGCCACACCCACCCACCCCACCAGTCATTGTATCGTATTATATGTTATTTTTTAAAACAATTGGATCAGGGCCCGCGGGAGACCTGGGACCCTGCCTACAACCCACGACCCTATGTCGTATTACAATGGCTATATGCCATAGCACCACGTGGAAGGGAGCCGACGAGGGTTGAACCTACCTGATCCACATGGCTTAACCCCATTTAAAATACATAACCATTTAAAAAAAAATGGTGGTCGCACTATATGTGACCACTGTAATCGTTCCATGTTAAAAAAATAAAACAATGCCAATGTTAAATGGTTAAGCCACCCGGACTTAAAAAAAATTGTCAAATTGTGAGAGGGTAATGTTTTGAACCCAGACAACCCACACCCCAACATGGCAACTTGCCAATGGACTAACGAGCCATTCATTGAAAAATTAGACATCAATGTGGTATCTAACCTCAACTCGTTTTCCAAGCAGAATGACGGAGAATGGAGGAGCAACAGAACCTTTCCCAAGAGATGTAGTGGAACCATGACCCATAGAATCTTAAGATGTTGAAAAGATTCCTTTGAGGACCAGAGATGCCAGTGACATAATTTGACACATGGATAGTCATTTTTGCACATTTTCTTTCCAGGAATCAAACCGTGCAGTCAAAATCTCAAATTGAGCAGCATAAATGTAGGTGTCAAGCAACTAAGAATCTTTGGAGAATCTTGAGCAATCTAAAAGATTCCCTTAGAGGTTGATTTTTTCTAGTGTGAGAACAAGGTCGACTTTATAGTCATTTTTTATAGAATTTCGCAAGGAACGAAGTGGTGTGCTCGTATTCTTCATTCGAGCAACGGATTTTCTAGCCATCTTAAGGAAGGAATCTTTGGGGGAATCTTCAAGATTCCCGAGGGTCCAAAATTTGACAGTGTCAAAATTGGACAAGTTTACAATCTATGTTACACCACTCATCGTAAGAAATTCAGTGGTGTAGTCCATTTCAGCAAATAAGCTTTTCATTATTCGACCATGTTCAAAAGTGGAAGTATATGATGTAGTTATGTCATGTTTTTCTTCTAATTTGCTGAGATGATGTTTGTCTTGTTGAGATCCTTGATTAAAATTATGTTGAGGGATACTTGTTGCCACATTATTGTGAGAATTTATTACCTTTTCATGCTGAAGGAAGACCCATATGAGTGAGATTTCCTACAAGGAGAACGTCTCGTGGAGAGACACGCCACTATGGTTGAGGGTATTTGTCCTTGTAATGACAAAGAAAATGTCATGTACATCATCATAATTAGCAACAATTAATGAAACGACCTCCAATCTCTTGACACCGGGCTTAGAGACGTAATCCATAGTGGGTGAACTCCATTATCAATGTGTTGTGTTCTTGATTTTATGATCCTCATTGTGTTTCCTCTTCTTTAAGCATGCACATGTGGTTGTTTAGTGCTATTTTAAATGCAATTATGCTAACATCACATAAGTAAAAGGCCTTGGTTAATTCGTGTAGATGAAAAAAAATGGATCACAATAACAACTCGATCTATGAGGCACCACTCATAAAAACGTAGGATCAAATTTTCAAAAGGAGAATCATTTATAGTTTTTTCATGGTTCTAGCAGTATTCCTCCAATTCTTAGAGAAAATAATTCAAATCCTCATCCCAGATCCTTTGTGAAATGATTTGGCTCCATACAGAGAAGGAACCCAATTTTATTCGCCATATGCGTAGAGTGTAACATAGGAAACTTCCTACATCAACGTTAAGAGTAGATTGACACTCAATGAGGACAATCATGTAATCCTGCGAACAGAGACAAAAACCCTAGAATAACTCATTTTCTCCTCTCGAGATTAAAAAAAAGAGACTATTGTTAAAAATGATATTCAAGAGAAAAATCCATGTGGGAAAGCATAGAATTGGGATCCATATATAAAACACTCTTATAATAGAGCAACCCATGTTTCTACTAGTATGTCCCCATTTGAACCTTATTTTGGATCACATAACTTTCAGGAATTAGTTTCTCGCTTTCTTGGCTACATTTTATCGAGTTTTTTTTCTTGATTGAATATCATCTTGTTTCTAGTTAGCCAAATTTTTTGTTAAATGTATTTTAGGAGAATTTCCAACAACCAATTGAATTTATTTCTCCCTTTTAGGGACCCCATGTACATTTTGGTTAAATGGGTGAAAACCTTATTCCAATAAGAAGGGAAGGAAACTCTATGAGATAGTCCAATAAATGTGACAATATATACTCTTGTGAATAAGCATTCCAAGAGTTGATCTTCACATTGTGCACCAATTTGGACCTTGAATCCATCTTTTGATTAGGTTTCCAAAAGTTACAATTATTCCATGCATTGTTAGCCAACAAAAAATATTAACTTCTAGAAGTCCATCTAGGTGCTAAATTTTTCTCCTAAATGTTGCTCACCGAGGTAGAGACAAATATATCAACTAAAGAAAATATCCTTCCTTAACTGAAAATGAAGTAGGACCCCCTTCATGTTGATATGATGTCCCCAAATTGTGTGGTGCACATCCATTTAAGAAATTTGAAAAGGAAGGGAGAATTTGGCACCAAATTCTTTGGTAGAGTTGACAGAGGAAATTTTTTTGTATAAGAGGTCCAAAAATACAAGACATGGGAAGTTTGACCTTTGTTATATTGGGTTGAAAGGACAAATTTCAGGAAACTCTAAATGGTACAATGGAGAGAAGGTGGAAGAAAATTTTCCTCACCTCATTTAGTAAAAGATTTTGGGGAAAAAGCCTCAAGAAATGGCGAGGTGTGATTTGATTTAGATGAATATATTGTTTTTCATCCATCTTGATGCTTTCAGAGTGAAAAAAGTGGAGGAATAAGCTCAGAGGAGGACTAGTTTGATTGGTGGGACCCAATTTGGAAAATTTGGGTCTGAAAACTTCTAGGAGAACTTTGAGGCATCAAACAAGATTTTTTGGAGTAAAAATTTACATATTTATTGTGACACGTTTTATCTATTCTACATACAAATACCTTGTCAACATCGTAAGAATCACATCAAGTAGTACATTCATGCAAAAGCTATACCACTTAGGAGTTGACCTTCTTGTTTTGGCCACCATAATTCGAGATGATGACATGTCAGCCCAAATGAATCACGAAAAAGGGGCCATCCATATCAAAATGATGAATAATACTATAGAAGAGTCCATATTGTAACTTCGGTTAAGAGTTGAGCTAGTCAAACCTAACTAGTAGTAGGCTATCGGGTTGTGTTATAACTAGGCCACTAGAAGGAAAATGAGTTTCCATTCTTTTCAAGTGAATTTTGTTCCATATATGAGAAGAGTAGCCAAGAGGGATAGGGAGAGAGCACATAGAAAGGATTTGTGCATTGTAGCATCTTACAATCTACAAACCTTACTTATTTGTATACACAACCATTTTCTATCTAGAAAAATAGACCAGAGTGGCCTCATCTTCCTTCAGGGTTTTCTTCTAAAAGGGTTTCCTAGGATATATCTTGTGTCAAATGTTGTTTTATGATATTTTATTTTACTATTCTCAATTTTCTGTATAAATTTTAATTTGCACATAAACACAATAAATAGTAATCTACATGTCTAGAAACTTAAAGAGGAATAAACACTACTAGTGTATATTTTCGGATTTTTAAGTATATATTTATCAAATTTATTGTGTCAAAATATCCAATGGAATATCGAAGATAGTTTATGAATCATATTGGTATCAGAGCGGGTTTCTTTGCGAATACTGTGGGGATTTGTAGGGGATCTAAACTGGATAAGCCAAAAGATACAAAATCCTAGTCATGGCTGATGAATCTACGAATACCCCTCATAATCTCGCATAGGAGAGGTTTTTGTGGCTTAAAGAACAAGTTGTAGATATAAGTCATAATTTGAATCTCCTTATTTCAACTGTGAGCGATAAGCTTGGGCTATTCGGAGAATATGAGATTTCTAACAAAGAGATTCAATTAGAGGGGAGATCAAGAGATAAGGAAAAAACAATGAATGATCCAAATAAAGGACTTGAAAGAGATTAACCTAGTTCAAGTGTTGTGAACCATTCACCGTCCATGCTCAAAATGGAGGTGAAGGCCTATTTCAAGATGTACAAAGGAGGTCTAAAAGTATATCACTACATATTTCAGTGCTCATCATATAGAGGAAGAACAAAAAATTTCATTTGTGTGGATGAAATTAGAGGGCCATGCCTTGCCATGATGGGACAACCACATAGAGACATTCTAGTTGTAGGGATATCCTCTAGTGAAAAAGTGGAAGGATCTACAGGAGCATTTATGTAGCAAGATAATTCTAGCTAAAGCCTAGGCGAACCTCACAAATACATTTTTGAATAATATTATTGATAAAGAAACCGAGTAAGAGGAATTAGATAAGAAACTCACTTAGCTCATTTCCTAGAAGAACAGTGACATGAGAACCACCTCTGACCTACACTAGATTACTCTAATAGAGAAGAAAACAACATTGAAAGACTAGAAAGCTCACTTGCACTAGTTTAAGGAACTAATTAAAATGGCATAACAAAGTTGTTCCCCATTGATACAATTTGCAATGAAAATAGTCAATGATACATGATTAGAAAGAGAGCTTTCGTAGGACAAGCCACTAGAAACAACATTGAAAAAAAAATATATTATAGACAAGAGCATCAAATTAAAATTGTACAAATTTAGAACATTGACTAAGATTGCATATATTCGAGTTCTAGGTCAATGTGCAACACAATCCTCCTTCACAGATTGTAGACCTTCTACATTTGTATTCACAGCGACAATATTGCAATTAGGCATCTTTGAGCATTACTCGAAGATGAAGGACCATTTTATAACAAAATGACCATTTTATAACAAAAGATCATTTTACTGTCACTCACTGTTATAACGTTAACTTGAGTATGCATCTTGGATCTGAGACACTTAGCACTTGGTTTTCGTTTCAGCATTAGCTGGAAAAGAATGCAAGCATATTAATTTGCACAACATATATTTTGATTATTAGAAGGATATATACAAAATACATTCAGTACAAAGATGATAATAGCCACTGCATAGGCGACGGATAGTGGGCTCGCCCACTATGGGACTTCCTTAGCTATGATTTTATTATAATCGTATGGTGCCGTAAAGGCGGGGCACTATAGGCTTGATCTTCTCGTCGTATACAGAGAAGGACGATACCAATACACACTATGATAGTAGATGATGTATACAGAGAAGGACAATACCAATACACACTAGAATCTATAGTAGTGATGTGTAGATACAGATAGATAGAGTGTAGCTAGCTAGTTGGCAGGAACCCAGAGAAGGTGTTCGCCAGATAGGAAGTGACAAATAGGTGCACCACCGGGCTTCACATTGAGAATCTTGAACGCCGGGTGTCCAGGATTCCACCAACTCGTGTCTCTGTGACACACCGTCACTACCTCTCCATCGCTGCCATCTTCGCCCTTGAGAGATACCCGTGCGGCGGCTGTGTGCTGAATTTGATGGCAATAGTACACAGCATATGGATATGTAGTCCTGTGACAAACCACTAACTCTAAACCGGATTTGCTTTGGAAAGGAATCCCAGAGATTGTATATCGCTGAGAAATGAGTTTGCACGGTACATTCGTCTGTAACACACTTACATCATTGGTCCCCAGAGTAGATGTGGCGTAATCAATCATCGATTCCAACGATGTCGCGCAATATTTGATCTCCCCACTATATACGGGACTTTCACACACTTTTAAAGTCTGCTTCATAGAACGAGCTGTGTGGGATGCTTGGGATATATTGAGCATGTCTAAGGCTACTGAGAGTTTATCGGAGGAGAATGGAATAGCTTCAGCCAAAGCACGCGGAAGGAAGAATATTCTACTGTCTGGGCTTGATCTCTTAAGCAGTTTTGTGTAGAGAGTCAACTTTGTTCCACTGTGTAACTCCTCCTCCAGGAAAAACATCGCCCTCAAGGCAGGGTCGGTTATGATGTCAACGTCGGCTGCTAAAGACATATAATTATAAGTGACGTCATGGTCACCATCGTCGGCATCTGGCCCTTCTTTGCGGCCAAGTTTAGGTGTAAGGGGGGCAGCTTCTCCCACAGAAACTTTGTTACCCTCTTTTATCGCCTCCACCACCTCCGACGTCTTGTGGGATGAGAAAGGAAAGATGAAGTTCTGCAAAGCGTCGGGAATGGGCGTCCTTGGCAACTTGCGATGCCAGTGACTCATTAAAGACCCAGACTGCACTTCTTCACTGGCCAGTGCCGCTGCCACATACTACATCCGCATGCCACAATACTGTCAATTGATTATATATGAAGGCATAACACAAATCATATAGAACACGAGGGGCTTACATATCGAGAACTTACCAGCATGGCAACGAGGGCAGTGGAAAACCACATATTGCGCGCCATGCAGCAATAACTCTGAAAGCAAATCCTGCAAAGCGCAGCTTAAACTTTTTCACATATCTATAAAAGTAAGCAACTAACTACCCATAATTCGAACAACAATCGTGTTAACAAGTGAAATGAAATAAACTAACAGCCCAAAACACAAATATGGCAATTTACTGATTTCGAAAAGAAGACTATGGACTCCAATCAATTTAGCCCCGAGATACCTTCAAAATAGTATTACCCTGACTCACATCGATCGCGTTTGCGTGTGGCCAGGACTAACGCTGCTGAAAGCTAAATAGGCAAATGTCCAGGCAGAGCCAGCGCCCAAAAGCGCGCATCGATAGATGGATACATTCAAGGCGTCGGGATCATGACACACCAACAAAAATAGTGGGAGATGGAATGATAATGAGACAATGATTAAAATAAGATAGTGGAGGATGGAATGATAATGAGACAATGAATAAAAGAAGATAGTGGAGGACAAAAGATAGTGGAAGATGGAATGACAGTGACACAATGATTTATCAGCTTTTAATCATGTCAATAGAATATGGTTCTATTATCATTTAAAAGACAAAGACAATAGGGAAATATAGTAAATCAATAATTTATTGATGAAAAAGACAATGAGCTAATGATTATTTTAATATATGAAAAATAATAATTGTATTTTCATTTTAAAGATAATTTATATTTAAAAGATAATAAGGAAATATAGAAAGTTAATTGTTTATTGATGAAAAACACAATTATTTCATGATTCTCTTCATCCATTGAAAATAATGTCTTTATTCTCATTTAAAAGACTATAGGAAAATGTAGTAAATCAATGATTTATTGATGAAAAAGACAATGAGCCCATGATTATCTTAATACATGGAAAATAATAATTTTATTTTCATTTAAAAGGCAATAGGGAAATATAGTAAGTCAATTGTTTATTGATGAAAAAGACAATTAGCTCATGATTCTCTTCATCCATTGAAAATAATGACTTTATTTTTATTTAAAAAACAATTGGAAAATATAGTAAATCAATGATTTGTTGATGAAAAAGACAATGAGCCCATGATTATCTTAATACATGGAAAATAAGAATTTTATTCTCATTTAAAAGACAATAGGGAAATATAAAAGACAATAGGGAAATATAGTAAGTTAATTGTTTATTGATGAAAAAGACAATTAGCTCATGATTCTCTTCATCCATTGAAAATAATGACTTTATTCTCATTTAAAAGACAATAGGGAAATATAGTAAATCAATGATTTATTGATGAAAAAGACAATGAGCCCATGATTATCTTAATACATGGAAGATAATGATTTTATTCTCATTTAAAAGACAATAGGAAAATATAGTAAGTCAATTGTTTATTAATGAAAAAGACAAATCAGCCCATGATTCTCTTCATCCATTGAAAATAATGTTTTTATTCTCATTTAAAATACAATAGGGAAATATAGTAAACGAATGATTTATTGATGAAAAAGACAATGATCCCATGATTATCTTAATACATGGAAAATAATGATTTTATTCTCATTTAAAAGACAATAGGGAAATATAGTAAGTCAATTGTTTATTGATGAAAAATAAAATTAGCCCATCATTCTCTTCATCCATTGAAAATAATGACTTTATTCTCATTTAAAAGACAACAGGGAAAAATAGTAAATCAATGATTTATTGATGAAAAAAGACAGAGAGCCTATGATTATCTTAATACATGGAAAATAATGATTTTATTCTTATTTAAAAAACAATAGGGAAATATAAAAGACAATAGGGAAATACAATAAATCAATTGTTTATTGATGAAAAAGAATATTAACCCATAATTCTCTTCATCCATTGAAAATAATGACTTTATTCTTATTTAAGAGACAAAAAAGAAATATAGTAAATTAATGATTTGTTGATGAAAAAGACACTGAACCCATGATTATCTTAATATATGAAAAATAATATTTACCCTATTAAATGTTTAAAAAAAATATAGTATATTAAATATTATATAAATAAAATTATTAATAAATATTAATCATAATAAAACATAACATAAAACTTGGATCATATCTTACATCTAAACAAAAATCATATAATTAATTTAAATTATACTTCTGTTTTAAATTACTATTAGTAGCAATTGCACCACATGTTGCAAAAGAAACACCATAAGGCAATAGCATAGGAAAGAGTAGCTTTGAAGAAATAAGTTGTTACACAGAAAGATCCACTGTGAAGGAATGAAAGGCAAGGCAATTGCTTCCATGGAAGCAGGTCGTGGAGGTTTCAAAGATATTGATGATAAAAGTTGTCAACCATAAAATTTTGTTATAGATATTGAAATAGGAAATTGTGGTTGAAAACATATATATAAACCAACATAATATGTTCATATATATAAAAATTTGTTATAGATATTGAAATAGGAAATTGGGGGTGAAAATCCTTTGGTGATTAATTATCCTCTGAAACAAGCATGAAATGAGCATGTAACTCAAAAAAGATATTTTAAATACATTCAAGTACAATATATCTAGCATAGATGTAAATAAAGAGAATTTTTATTAACAGAAATAGAGTTTAGTCCAAATTATGAATAACTATATTCTTGGTATACAAGAAAGTGAATGTATTTTTAATATGGAGAGTTTTTTTGAAGGAGATATTGTTCTTTATGTTATGGTTTATTTTCTTCACTCCAAACTTGGTTTATTATTTCTCTATATACATAATAAACAAAAACTACAAAGTAATTTCACAATTTTAAGTTATAGTTTTATATTTTATAATTACAAATCTAGTTTCTTATTAAACTATTTTACACACATCTATTTATTCAAATAACTTATATTGTGAATATGTTTTCTCCTATGTATTTGATTACAAAATTATTGTAATCCATACTAGGTAAAACAAATTTATTAATAAAGAATTGAATGCCAAATTGAAATATTGCTCAAGTGAGAATTACTATAATATATATAACTGATTTTTTGATGTATAAATTATTTGTTTTATATGTCGTTGAATTTCCATTACCTAATATCTTCACATTACCTATTATCTTCAAACCCCATGGGGAGTTATTGAGCATGGGAGCCAACTTTAGGTAAATAAACATTCACATTGTCAACTTGGAAAAAAAATTATAATCCTAAAATTCTCTTACCTAATCATATTTTCAAATATGTAATTGAGTTCCATTTATTAAAAACAAAGGCAATATTAAGAACCTCCTAGAGTTATAAAAGGTAATTGACATGAAAAATAAAAAATCTCCTCGTGACAACATACAAATGGTAATCTTAATTGAATCATTCAAAAGCTAAAAAGGGATAATAGATAGTATCACAATTTTCTTATGAGAACTAAATGCTTCTATATGAAACCATGATAACTAAATGCCCCTATATGAAACAATGATGGCTTTCATTAGTTCAAGAGTAGTAAAAATGAGTTTACTGAGAAACAACTCTAGAACTAAGAGAGACTTGGAAGAGAGACTTGGAAGCAACTATTGAATTGGTGAACATGTCTTTCTCTATGACATTGGATATTGGGCATAGGCAACTGTTGAATTGGTGAACATGTCTCGCTCTATGTGGTTGGATATTGGGCATAGATTTCTCGATCTTGTATACAAGACTGTTAATTTGCATGTAGCTTATACTACATTAACCATGATATTGTCAACATTTAGAGCACACTTTCTATCATATTTGTAGAGAAAATTACAATAGAGTATCACATTTTTCTTATCATATCTAAATGTTCCTATATGCAACAAATACCTTGTGCCTCATATTAAATGTGTGCAGGGAGGAGGAGAGAAGTGTCAAGGTGCAAGGTAGAATAAGAAGAGAAAGAAGCATCTTGTTTGGGACTTGAGATAAATTCATTATTTGCACATCTAGACTCAAAGCTTAATAAAACAAAACTCACCATACTTTGAATTTTTTAAATAAATATCTTAAAAATTAGAATATTAATTTAATACATTTCACTCCATTAAAAATTTAGAAATATTCATTTTAAAAATATTACAACACATTTAACAATATTAATTTTAAAAAATACAAATACAAATTACAATTTTAAATAAAAATAGTACAAAGAATCACATTAATTACTATGGACCTCGTGTACCTTCCTCTTGTTACTTTTTAAATACCTTTTAAAAAACCTAATGTTTGTAACTTATTCTTAATCACATAGTGTCAATTTTGTAAAACTATAATCTACAAGTCTCACTTTTTATAACTTTGGTGGAAGGATAGAGTATCTAAATTCCTTTACCCTTTAAGAAGCATCCTCAATTATTGTACCACCCACCTCAACATCCAATATACACATCTTAGGTTATTCTAAATTGATCAAGAGTATAGAATTTTTAGGGTGGTATTCTATGTTCACTAAAATTCCCATGATGTCCATCACCATGTATGGGGTTCATTGCAACCTTGGATATATTCTATGAGTTGTTGTGATTTTTTTTCTTGTGGCTAAAACTTATTTTTGGTTGTCACCTAGTTATCATGATTCAAAACATTGTTATCATCTCAAATCCTTATAGCATTAGATATATTTTGTGAGCTAATGTGATGTTTTGTTTGTCACAATGACTAAAAAATTAGTTATTATACCACACTATTGACTTCCTCATTGTATATTTTGTTTATGAACCTTTTAAAAAAACCACATGAACATTCGATTTTACACTTTGATCTCTTGAGCATGGGTGGGGTTTTCAAAAATTGGAGAGTAAATTGAGTGGTTATTGTTAGAATTTTTTGTATAAGATGGGAAATTTGGATGGTTTGTAGAGAATATGGATGTCATAACAGATATCTATTTTGAATTTTTAGTGTCTTTGGCCACCATGCATCTAATAGGATCCATTTCAACTGAGAACGTCAAGAGATCACTGTGTGAATGATAACGTGTGACATCCATGGCTATTTTCTTTGATTGTAAATAATGTTACAAACTAATACTTTGTGAAATCCCTAGCCATTTTCTTTGATTGTGGATCAGGTTATAAAATAGAATACACTCTCTCTTCATAAGACTCTACAATATATATTGGATGAAGGGAAAGGTTATGATAAAACTTGTAAAAGAACCCCTTAGGGTTATGTCAACTTACTCTATTGTTAATCACATAGTGCCAGTTTTGTAAAACGATAATCTACAATAAGGATTGAGTGGGTTTTTTCTTTTGTTTGAATTGAAAAAATAAAAAAATTATAAAAGCTAAAACTATGTAGTGAAAAACTTTGTTTAAAATTTTAAAAAAAGTTGAGTAAGTTTGACATCATATAATATGAAATTTGTTTATGATTATAAAGTAAAAAACATGTAATATTTTTTAGCTACAATTAGGGAATTAAATATATGTATATAGTTTTTTTTAATAGAAGAAATTTGATATTCATTAACAAAAAAAAGAAGGAAAGAGTATGTATGTAGTTACAAACTGTTATGTAGTTATAAACTATAACAATTAAGTAATTAAAGGTAAATTTAGTGTTATTGAAGAAATGAGAATTATGAACATTAATCATTATTGCTCAAGATAAATCATGTCCTGTGAAATAATTTAATAAACTATATTCCACATGAATACCGTGGGTCAATAACATGGGCTGTTTTTATAGTTTATTATTATTTTATTTTGTTATTTTTGTTTTTATTGTATTTTGACCTAGTTAAAATGTTCATTACATTATGTCGATCTTTTTATTTAATTTACTTTTATTTTTATTTTTGTGTAATTTGACATAGTCAAAATGTTAAACATGACATTACAACATTTCTATTATACATCTAAAATCAATCTAACTTATTAAAAATAAAAATAAAAACTAACATTATAAAAATAAATATAAAACTATTTACTTGTGGATCTAGTGGCCTAAAACATTTCAATCGTCTAACACTTGATCTAATGGCGGAGACATGGACACAACACATTGGCGGCTAGGGAAGTTGTTTTCAAATAAAGTCAATAAGTTGTTTTCAAATAAGGTCAATACCATGGGCTGTTTTTATAGTTTATTATTATTTTATTTTATTATCTTTGTTTATTATTATATTTTTACCTAGTTAAAATGTTCATTACATTATGTCAATATTTTTATTTAATTTACTTTTATTTTTATTTTTGTGTAATTTGACATAGTCAAAATGTTAAAGATGACATTACAACATTTCTATTATACACCTAAAATCAATCTAACTTATTAAAAAAAAAAAAAACTAACAATAATATATATATATATATATATATATATATATATATATATATATATATATATATAACTATTTGCTTGTGAATCTAATGGCCTAAAACATTTCAATCGTCTAACATTTAATCTAATAACTCAGACATAAACACATTGGTAACTAGAGAAATTGTTTTCAAAATATATAACCAAAAAAATATATTAAAATAGTAAAATAATAAAAATTATTCATAATATATATAGTATGACTAAGATTAAAAGAAAAACATAAAATCTAATTAATTTTACAAGCATATATTATTTTAGTTTTTTATAATATAAATTTTAATTTTCTGTCTTACCTATGATGGGTGAATATTTCATAAAAAATAATTTCTTACTATTCATCTATTAATTATTAGTGATAATTTATCTATTAATTATTAGTGATAATTTATCTATTTATCATTAGTGATAATTTAAAATTCTAAAATAAACACACTTATATACATAATAAAAACAAAAAAACAAAATTGAATTAAAAGAAATTGACATGTTTATATATATATATATATATATATACCTACCAACTAGAGACTGTCATGTTATTATACATGGATTTTCCCATTATAATTGTTTTCAACTTAGTCTATTGATATTATTATTTTTTTTCAAAACAAAAGGATTCTGTTAAGACTTTGTGTGTTATTTATCTCAGCTTTTTCTATCCCAAAAATGAATTTCTTAAAATTTACACCTTATTTACAAATTATTTTGAATTCCATTAGTAATTTTTTCATAAATTTCCAAGCTCACCTACCAATAATCTGAACAAATCTAGAAACAACCTTCACCCCCCTGAATCACGTAGGACTGATAAATTCAACAAATCTAAGCAAGTTACCAATTGAGGACCAGAAAAACCAATCAATCAAGAGGTTTATGACGCTGAAGGTTTCGAACCGAGATCTACGGCTGCAATGAAGGATGAGCATTTCGTTCTTTAGTAGCTTCTTTAGGATTTAACTTTCTAATGCAATATAGGATTCTTTAGGATTCTACTTTCTAATGCAATATAGGATTCTTTAGTAGCTTTTTAAAGTTTTTTTACAATGGATATGTTTACGTTTTCTATATTTTATTATCAGAAAATTTAAGTGATCCTCGTGATTGAGTATTTGGAGAAATAATATGAGTTAATTAACCTAAAGTTTTTATATTAGGTAATTTTGCTTTATAGTTGTTAACAATTTATTATATCGATGATTGAATTTTAATTGTTCTAAGAAAGATTGAGTTGTTAGAATGTTTAGTTATTAGAATGTTTTCTTGATATAGATTTTTTATTTTTCTTTTAATTAAAAGTTATGAAGTTATATTAAGATAGAAAATTAAATTTTTATTATTATTTAATGTTATGAATTTTATTAATATGAAAAGGTTAAGTATTAAAAGGTTAAATATCTAAAATTTATATTATTAATTAAAAATTAAAATTATTAAAATTTAAAATTTATATAATTAAATAAAAATAAAAATGATTGAATTTGAAATAATTAAAATACATATATAAAACATTAACACTTTAAAACATATATGAAAAATTTACACATCAAACTATATATATATATAATTTGTCGGTTTAATGGTGGCTTTTTGTCGCGGCTGATAGCTCTCCACAGTTGGATCTCAGAGGTATGGAAGCTTGTCATTTTTGATGAAATTAATATCTATCCCTGTGCTAAGGGTTTCTTTATTTTAGATTCTGGCCCTTGGTTTTGGGAAAAATCGGGCCTATTCATGAAGCCATGGAACCCATCATTTGATCCTTCAACAACAGTCATAACCTCAGCACCAGTTTGGGTCAGATTGCCAAACCTACCTTTGCATCTTTGGAATCTCTCCTCGCTAAAAGCCATTGGAAATGCAATTGAGAAATTTTACTACAGGTGCCCAGAAACAGAGGAATATGTCAGAACCACCTATGCACGCATCTATGTAGAAATGGACTTCAGTGTCGGATTCCCAGCTAAAATAATCCTAACAATCAAAGACTATTTATGGAACCAGAAACTCGATTATGAAAGTGTCATCTTTAGATGTCGATCCTACTTTGAGACATACCATCTAGCCAAAATTTTCCCAAAAGTCTCCCAGAAAAATTCTGCTAGAAAGATTCACCATATATCTACATGGTGGGAAGGAGCACAAAAGGAACATTACACTATCGCCAAGGAAGAATACTCTGCAAAAAACTCTGAATCGCAAGAAATCAGGCAAGATAAAAAAAACCCTCAAGACAAGCAGGGGGAAAGCCCCGCCCAACAATAAAAAAATGAACTCGACAGCCCCTCTAACATCAACAATTATAAGGATTCGAATACCGCGCAAAATAAATCTGCATTTAGCAACAAAGCAGATCTCCCAGATCCTGAAGATAAGACACCAATGTCCCAAGAATCAGAAGAGATGAAGGAGGTGCAAGATAAAGGAAGTTGGAAGACCGTAGAGAAGAAAAAGAAAGCTACAACACCAATCTCGCCAAGAAAGACGAGAAGCCAGAGAATTAAGAACTAAGAAAATTATAGGTCCAATAGATCAAAGTGTGGTCTCGGTAGACGTTAACCATCATCATCATCATATATATATATATATAGTTTCTTTCTTATATATTAAATGTTTGTAGTGTAAATTTATTTAAATTTCATTATATATAAAAATAGAATTTTACAAATTCTAATATAAATGAATTTGGAACTTTTCTTTTCTTTATGAATTTGGAACTTTTCATTATACTTTCGTATTATAATATAATATTTATATAAGAAAAGTAGTATTAATTTTTAAGGTATTCAAAAATTAAATTTAAATATGCATTTTAAAATATAATAATTAGCAATATGAGTTATTAGTTTAATTTATTTATTTATAAATGTTTATTTATATACATTTATTTTAAATTATATTTTTAAACACCTAAATAATAAATATAGGTGATATGTTTTTTAAATTTAATTTAAATAATAATGTCTTTTCATTTTTCTAATTTAATTTTAGTTTTAATTATCTAATTTAATTTTAGTTTTAATTATTTATATAGCATTTTTATTTATTATTATGATCCAACTTTGTTTTCTAATTACAAATTTAATATAAATTACAATTTGGATTTAAAATTATAATTATTACACCTATAGGGTTTAGAATAGATGGTGATCTATGGGTATTGTTAAGGCACTATGTGATATGAAGGTTACTTGTTTGAAACTCTCTAGACAAAAATAGAACGATAATAGATTATATTTAAAATCATAAATACATTAAAAAAAATATTCTAAGGAAACAATATTAGATGATATTAAAGATGATTTATATATATATTTGAAATAACTAAAAAAGTAAATATTTAGCATCAATGAGAGACAAAAATGAGGGGTAAAAACAAAGTCTTGCAATACTTTAGTGATGTTCATTAGAAATGACAATTGAAACTATAAAGTTGACAAATGACCCTTCAATCCTCTTTAATGATGAGACTTATAATATTAACAATAATGACGAGACTTATAATATTAATAATAATAATAACGGTGAACGACTTCCTCTAACATGGATTTCAAGTGATAGTCCATCAAAGAAGCATGCAAGAAAACATTATGGCATTAATAGAGGTTAAGGAAATTACATTTAGTTATTTAGAAAAAATACTAATGGTTTATTAAAATCATCAAAGTGTTACTATACTTAAGGGGAATCCTAAATATGATATGAGGCTTAAATGCTTTTATTATATGAGATGTGTTTGCAATAAGATACGATTAAAAAAATAATGAAATAGTGACATGGAAATATTATCTAAAGAAACATAAGCTTACAATTTATATTTATACAATTAATACAATTCAAATTTGCACTATAATCTAAGTTGTGATTTGTATTTGGATTCATGGAAGTATTAAAAGTGTGTAGATGACTTAATCTAAATTATATTTTATGTTCACTATGTTCACTACAAGGAAAACACCCTCTAGCAGATGTTTTTGAGGAACCCCTTATAAAATAGCCCAGATATCCGTTTGTAGCGGATGTCTCTAAAGGAGGTTGGCGGGTGGAGCTTTTGGCAGATGTTTTTTCCAGTGCATTTCTCATCATAAACTGCACCGGTGCGTACTAAAAATTGGCACATCGAGACCCCATTAGAAACGACGGACCAATATAATGCCCCATAATTTTTTCATTTTTTTTTACAATGTATTTTGGGAGATACAAAATTTTTATTTCACTGAATCACAATGACCCTCAAAAATTGTTTGCACCTTTTTTATTAGAAAAATAATTAAAATTAGTAAACGTTTATGAAATTCCATAAAAGTTATATTTCCTGAAAGTAGATTCAATTCTGAAAATGTTTGTCTTGGTTCCGATAGTTAATTAACAACCTTTCATGGAATTTAATCAGTCCAAATTTGCAGAACCGTATTCAGAGCCTGGTTTTTGCGTAATTGGTGATGCATTAGTTCGACCGAACTTTTAATTTAAGTTTGGCTGAACTATGTTTTCCACCGATGACTTGTTAAATCTAACGACTTAATAGTTCGGCCGAACTATGGTATAAATTTCCGTCGGCCGGAAAGTTTTGCGGAGCCCCTACTAAAACACATTTTGCGGCAATATAAATTGCCACAAAATCATTCAAAATTTTCGCACATTTCGCACATTTCATCTCATTTTATAAAGATCATAGTTTGGGTTCAAAAAATTTTCTTCAAAGTTTGGATTTAAGAGCATTTCTTGGAAGAAAACTGATTTTACAAAGAATTGTTTGGGGCTTAAAGAATTTTTTTGGAAGACATTTCTTGGAGGCGGCCTGATTTTGGCAAAAATTGTTTTGAACTTAAAAAAATTTCTTGAACGTACATTCAAAAGACATTTCTTGGAGGTATGTACGTGTTTTGAGTTAAAGTAAATCTTTTGAGCTTCGTTTCATTTTTATAAGACATTTTTCTCTCGATTTTTTTAAAGTAAGTGTTTTGGATTGGAGTAAGTATTTTTTGCAAAAAATTTAAACTGAATTTTTTTAAATTAAATCTTTTGTGATATTTTTTGTAATTGAGTTATTGTCTAATTTTTGAAGGAAATTTTTTGAACTTCATACCCTATTATCATGGGAAATCGAAGAACTTGTGCGAGAAAATATGATCGAAAAAGAGACCCTGAGGAACGTAGAGAAGAGACGAGACAATCTCGCAAAATAAAGTTAGAAGCCCTCTCAAATATTGAAGAGGAAAATCAACCTCAAGTAGAAATTGAAGCAGGTATGTAAATGTAAATATTATGATCTATTGATATATTTAAAATTTTCCTAATGTAAAATGTGAAGCTTAATTTTTATTTGATGAACTAATTTGAAAAATAATTTTTTTAATGTAAACAGACAGAGATATTCCTCAAAATATTGAAGAATAAAATCAACCTCAAGAAGAAATTGAAGCAGGTATGTAAATGTAAATATTATGATCTATTGATATATTTAAAATTTTCCTAATGTAAAATGTGAAGCTTAATTTTTATTTGATGAACTAGTTTGAAAAATATTTTGTTTAATGTAAATAGACAGAGATACTCCTCAAAATATTGAAGAAGAAAATCAACCTCAAACAGAAATTGAAGCAGGTATGTAAATGTAAATATTATGATCTATTGATATATTTAAAATTTTCCTAATGTAAAATGTGAAGCTTAATTTTTATTTGATGAACTAGTTTGAAAAATATTTTGTTTATATGTAAACAGACAGAGATATTCCTAAAAATATTGAAGAAGAAAATCAACCTCAAGCAGAAATTGAAGAAGGTATGTAAATGTAAATATTATGATCTATTGATATATTTAAAATTTTCCTAATGTAAAATGTGAAGCTTAATTTTTAATTGATGAACTAATTTGAAAAGTATTTGAAATTTTAGATATATTTATTAATTTAGTTATTTATTGAATATGTACTATTTTTTCGAATATGTACAGATGAAATCACTATCGATAATGAGATGTTAGAAAATGTTGACACTCACACATATGGAGATAAAAAACCTGACCATGTTATACGATATCATGTTAACTGCATTTTTGAAAATTATTTCTTAAATGAGCGGGTGACAGTTCAGGCTCAAATGTTGAAAGGTATTTTATCATTAAGGAAATTAAAAGAAGCTACGACACTATTGGGTATTCGAAAATCAAACAAAGATAAAAAAATGAAGGAAGAGGTGATAAAAAATATGAGTAGTGCTATAAAGTCAATTAAGAGATCTAGAGAGAAAGATGTTTCAATCGCACGTAGAGGAATACAGATGGTAATGGTTTCCTCAAGTACTCAAGATAATTGTTTGGTAACATCTATGGCACGAGCACTGGGAACCTCACGAAAAACGTTGCACAAACATCAAAAATTTCAGTTGCAAATAGATGTAAATGATGAACTTGCTTGTTGGAGAGCTATTTGTAGGCAACCATACAAAGATAGACTTGGAGAAAATGTTAAAAAAATAATATATGAATTTTGGAAGAACAATTCGAGCGAAGAAGAATAGCACGAAATCAGTACGAAGAACATGAAAAACATCTCTTGGAAACCACTCAGATAGAGTTATTCAACAAGTTCAAAGAAGAGAATCGTCAAATTCATGTTTCACTCAGTGCTTTTGTTCAGCAAAAACCATGGTATGTAAAACCTATCACCATACGCGACACTTGTTGTTGCCATTATCATGTGGAATTTGAGTTATATTATGACACATTCCTTGATTTCGGTAGAACATTATGGAAGGATTCACCTCCTCCTTCCACTATCCGTGATTTCATATCTCAAACTCTATGTGAAAGAGAAAGCGATGAACTATTTTACAAAAAGAAATGTGTTGGTGGTAAAAAATGCGATGATTGTGGAAATTTGACTAAATTTCAAAAAAAATATCGTATTGATATAAATGATCAATCATTGTCCAACATGAAAGTGAAATGGAAGAGATATGAATATATTGATACATCGATTCAAGGTGCAAATAGTGTTAAAAGAATTGAATTACTAGAAGACAAAATTTTTCTGATAGACTTTTTGAGAAAGTTTGAGGCAGAAATTTACAAATACACCAAGAATTCCCATAGAGCTCGATGGCAAGACTTGCAATTCAAAAAATCTCGTGAATTTTTTCCACCAGGGACCATTTTGTCAGTGATTGATTTTGCAGAAAACTACACATTTGTGCCACAAAAAGAAATTCAGAGTGAACACTATCACTCTGACCAAGTCTCCATGCTCGTCCATATTCTATATAGACATGCTGAACAAAATGTCGATCATATAGAAAACACGAGTGAAAATCGACATATCATTAAAGAATATCACTTTTATATCAGTGACGATCGTACACATGATACATGTTTTGTACAACATTGTTTTGGAAAAATTTATGATTCATTGAAAAATCGTGGAATAAAATTCAATGAACATTGGATATGGTCAGACAGATACGCAGGTCAATTCAAATCTGCACGATCATTCTTTTGGTTGTGTTGTCTTCATAAGAAAACCTACATTAAACATTGTTGGAATTTCTTTGAGACTGACCATGGAAAAGGAGAACATGACGGTGCAGGAGCATGCATAAAACGAGTACTTCGAAGATATCAAATGAACCACTCTGCAAGCTGACTTGTGAACGCTGAAGAAGTTGTTCAATGGTGCATCGCTGCTCTAATCCATGAGAGAAACCCATCAAGAGAAGTGCGAAGGTACATTCAATTTAATTTATATTGGAAATCTAATTTTAAACATTGTACATTTATCATGCAATGATTATCTTTGATTGTATTTTGATATCATATTTACAAATTCTTCTTCTAATTTTCCATATAAAGGTTTTTCTGGCATATTGGAATCGAAGACGTAGATAAATCAATTGGAAATGACGTTGAAACAATAAAAGGGACTCAAAAATTGCATTCAATTCAAACAAAGTCATCTAGAAATGTGTTTGCATTGGATAAAAGAAAATATTCTTGTTTTTGTGATGTTTGCATAGACAACACAAAATCCAATGACGTTTGTGAAAACTAAATGTATGTGAACGATTGGAAACATACAGAGCTAAATAAAAAGGGCAAAATGTCTGTTGCAATGTTTGAATAAATGCAATCAGAGGAAACTACAATATCATCTGATGGTGATCGAGTTTCTAATCTTGTTAGAGAAGGTAACATTTGAATTACTTTCTAATGATTTAAAGATCTAGAAATAAATTTAAATATGCATAATTTTATTAAATTTTTTTTATTGTGCAGGAGATGTTTTTGCTGTAATTGTACCTATTGACAACAATGAAAATGTGAAGTATTATTTGATGCATTGCACTGAACGAAAAATGAAATTATTACAAAACTATAATGATCACGGATTTCAGTATGACAGAGGGTCTATTATACTGAAAGGTTATTTTTTCAGACAAACTCATTAAAGTGGAGACTTTTTTTACTTTGAAGACTATGCACCTGATTCCATAAGTTGTCAATATATTCACTTGGTGTGTGCAGCACGCATAAAGTTGATAGAAGTTCAATCAAAGAAAAAATTGAAAATTAAGAGATGGAAAATGTCAAAATCTGATCATGAACGGATTATTGAGGATGGAATTCCATTATAATTTTTTTGAGTGAATTGTCCAACAATTTATTATCTTTGGATTAAATATGTTTTTGAACTTCCAGTACTCAACTAAAAATTGAGTTGCTTATGTTATTTGTACAAGTGTTTTCACATGTACAAATTGTTTGGGTACAAGCACGTGCTCTAGTATCAACTGAAAGTAGTTTTTCTATACATGTGCATTGATGAAAAATGTTATATATATATATGTTCTAGAATGAAATTAATTGTTCTAGTTTTACTATGTGCATTGATGAAAAATTATTTACGTACTCAATATATATGTTCTAAAATGCAATTAACTGGAACTAGTTTTTCTATGTGCATTGATGAAAAACTAGTTGGATTTTCTGGTAAAAATTATGGACACAATGTAAATAAATCATCTGCAGTATAGTTTTGTACGAAAATTCCTTTCAGACAAGAGACTCGGAGCACTTCTCCGACTTTTGGTGGGATTTGACCCACATCTCTAATCTGATTGAAAATCTAGTACAAAATTTGCTTGTCCAATGGTCGGATATGTTCAATGTGCATTGATGAAAAATGTTACTTGTCTTGGATAGATATGTTCTAGAATGCACAATTAATTGTTCCAAGTAGTTTTTCTATGTGCATTGATGAAACACTAGTTGGATTTTTTGGTAAAAAGTTTCAACAATGTAAATAAATCGACAAGGCTACCTATTTGAGTGCATTAACGACATTGACCCAAATTCAACAAACATATATATGTACTAGAATTATATTTCCAATCAAAATTAAAGGGATAATTTGTACATATATATCTACTTCTTTAAACTCTTTTTTCAATTAGAGCTCAATTGATACATGGTTAGTTGCATTGAAATGCTATGTTCTTCCTATTGGAAATTTTTCATTCAAACAAAACTACATGGAGAGATCAAAAGCAATCTTAAAATTCCAAATTTACTTCAACCATCCAAAAGGGATTTGTGCAACATTACTTGACATGCCATGCCAATTATAGTGAACAACTATCCAATAGAAACATTTAACATTATATACCACATGTGCCAAATGTAGATTGAAACCATCCAAAACTTTAAAATTTTAAATTTTTTTGATAATATATCGTGCAACATTAAAACATTAAACATCACATGCAAAATGTAGATTGAAACCGTTCAAAACTTGAGTTTAAAAAACTTTAAATTATATATAGATCGTTACTTCACATTCCATGCCAATTATAGTTCAACTAGATCCAATAGAAACATTTAACATTATATACCACATGTGCAAATGTAGATTGAAACCATCCAAAACTTTAAGTTGTAGATTGAAACCATCCAAAACTTTAAGTTTTAAAAACCTTTTGATTATATATTGTGCAACATTAAAACATTAAACATTTAAAGTTCATTAAATATCACATGCAAAATGTAGATTGAAACCATCCAAAATTTGAGTTTTAAAAACTTCACATGCCATGCCAATTATAATTCAACTATCCAATAAAAACATTTAACATTAAATATCACATGCCAAATGTAGATTGAAACCATCCAAAATTTTTAACTTTTAATTTAACAAAAAAATATAGATCACAACATTACTTCACATGCCAAATGTACTCCAAGCATCCAAAACTTAAATTTTAAAAACAAAACAAATTATAACACATGTCATTACATAACATGCCAAACGTAGTTCAGATGACAACATTACTTCACATTCACATGCCAAAAGTACTGAAACCATCCAAAAATTAAATAAAACAAATTATATAATAACAATGTAATAAAATATGTCCAAAAATTGTAAATCTCACAAGTATCAAACTGTATCAAGTTTAACAAATTTTAAAACCATCTATATTTTAAAATCAAATCTACTGTAAATCATGTCCATCAAATATAGACGAATCTAGCGTCTTCCCTACCAGGGTTTCAGTCAGCGCCCTATCTTGTGAATGGGAAACCTACATACACAATGCACATGTACTTGAACATTAAAATTTGATGTTTTAAAAATGAATGAGAATATATATATCTAGAAATTCATGTAAAAAACAAAATATAACAAAAAAATCATGCAATACCTCATAAGGTTCCCTCTCCATTTGATGAACAGGTTCTCCCATAGGAACATCTGCAGCGGTAAACTATACAATATACATGTATATATATATATATATATGAATGTATGTATGTATGTATGTATATATGTATATATATATATTAAAAAATTTCAAATGAAAATGCATGTGTACATATATAAACTTATTTTCAATTTAATATTAAAAAAAGGAACTAAAGACAACTTGTTCAAATGCTGTGGATGTTCCTATCTCCATCGCTAGAGTCCGCGGATTAAAAAAATCTTCTATAGGAACCTAAATTCAAAAAAATTTAAATAACTCAAAATATAGATCTCTCTCTCTCTCTCTCTCTCTATATATATATATCTAAATTTTTAATGGAACTTTTTGAGGTAGAATATATATATATATATATATAACTTTTAAACATAAATTTTAAACTTGTGAAAAATTGTCCATACTTGTGGCTCATCTCCCAAGGAAGTAGAAGGTACATCTCCCAAGGAAGAAGAAGGTACCGCCATCCCAAAAACATCAGACGGAATCGGTACCTGTTAAATTTTTTTATCAAATTATATATATACATACATGTACATGTGTGGCAACAATTATTTATTTTAGAGTCACTTAAAAAACACTAACATTTTCCAACATATCATGATGGTCAGACCCATCTGCATCGTTTGAACCGGAGGTCCCGAACGTGATATTAACATTTTCGTCACGCATCATGCCTGAGAACTGCAAATGGTGTTTTAACATATAATCATACATTTTTGTTAGATTAATGTACACATACAAATAAATGTATACATTTACATACACATGTATTTATTACAAATTGTACACATGTATATGTAAAAATAATTTCAAACCCTAAGGTCACTAACACATACCGTTCTGGTGCCCTCTTCCTCATGAAAAATTAGGTCTTGAAAACCATTGCGACAATTTACTGCATATGTTCGGAGATATTCAACATTCATGTTGTAAATCTCCTCATCTGTACAATAAAAAAAATTGGCACATGCATTTTTGCGTGCTCTTTGTCGATTTAAACAAAGATCGACTCCACTCAATCTGCTATGAACATTGTCGATCATAACATCCCTTGCTTCTCAACTTATTTGAGAAGTCACATCCATCTCTGATCACAGAGTTTCGACTCGAAATGGTCGACTCACCAATGGCGGCTCAAGGCGAGGCAACTACACATCTCGCTTAGCGCCCTTACGGTCATATAATCGACCTTTCCCCGGGCCAAAAAATTCTGAAGGAAGGTCATTGTAGTTGGGTTTCATACCCAAAAAAAATTCTGCATAAAACATTTGTGAAAAATAAATAGGAACCTCATCGTTCCATGGAAGCCTTCCATAGGCCGCAAGATGCCTATCATACAAATAACGAGCTTTGTCTGGGTGCTTGAAATACTGCACCTTCAACATTTTTATTTTTGGCCCTTCCTTATAATTAAACATTGACTTGGCCACTTCTTTTGTAACTTTTTGTTTTACGTCCTCCCATTTATCTGGACCCATTACTGTTTCTTTTCTCTTTCTCATCATTTCTACAAATGAATCATTCATTGGCCCAAGATTTCTGTACACATTTACCATTTCACCCAATGAATGTGTAACTATTTCAAGGCTTTGTCGACTCTCAGCAGGTAGAGACAAAGCCACGAGATCTCTTTGCAATTTTGCATGAAGTCTTTCACACCTTTGTAAGGTGCATTCCGCCATGTTGGTTTCCCATGGTATACCAGTAATCTCGGCCGGATAAGTTGTGCTGGGTTGACAACCTTCTTCTTGAATGTAATGGGCTACCCTGCATCTATTTTGACCACTAGTTAGAACATTTTCGGCCTCTGCTTCAATATATATATAATTTTGTATATTAGAAAAAACATGTGTAAAAAAAGTTGTACAAATTTAATGAAAAAATATTGAAATTGATGGCAACCTTGATGTTGTTGGTTAACATCTTCTCCACCATGACCCTGCTGAGAACCAGACCTAGAATGACGCTGCTGAGAACCAGACCCAAAATGACCCTGTTGAGAACCAACAGCCGTTGATTGGCCTTCGGGGGATATCACCCCCTTCACGCAACCTGCTACCACTCATACCTCGATCGGTTGAACAATTGCCATGCTCCATGGATGGAGTAGAAACCCTTCTCCTCTTACCTCCTAAAAATTAAAATATGAAACTTATTAACAACTAATTTAACTCACAAAGTTAATAAAAAATAAATTCCATATGTACACACATGTATGGAGATTTAAGATTATATTTAAATACCGTGAACATCCCCCGATCCCTGAACCTCCATATGGGATTCGACTGATCTTCGTCGTTCATCCTCTATGATATATATCTATCGGTCGACATTTACACAAAATAGATTTCAAAAATCAATTTGTAATTTAGTGTACACAAATTATGTAGAACACAACTTTCAAAGCAATAATTGATCATGTGTGAAACTAAATTTAATCGAAAAAGAAATTATAAAAATGATAAGTTCACCAAATTTCACTTTACATGGTGGGAGCACACTTGGTATAAAATTTACCACTTATACACTTTAGTTTGTGGGAGAAATGACACATGTACATATTTTACCTTAAAGTTGTTGTGTTTTATGGATATTAAAATGAAGAACTTCTATTTAGATCCATTCCAGAGATTGACTATAGGGGCATTTACTAGATATGTCACCTTTCATAAAAGATGAGATCTAGAGGCTACCTGGCCCTTTACAGACTCTGCCTATAGAACTTGTAGAAGTAAACACTAGAGGCATTAAAAATATCAAAGAATGTTTTCATGCTCAGACATGGGAATGTGTCTCTTTCCCTACGCAAAAAAAGAGTTCAAGGTACTTAATCTTCATAGATACGTCATCAAGCAGGTCAATGTGATCATCCCCAACTTACTTTTCATGAAATTAGGCTTGAAATCCTCTACAACCTGGTGGATGGAGTTTAATGGGAACTAGGTCAAGGCGTTTACAAAATACATGCTAGTGAATAACACTTACTAGGTTATGCCAACAAATAAAGTGGGAGAAATGTTTTCTCCTCGAGGTTGTCCAATTGGGTGTGTAATACCAACTTCACTCATTTCCTAACAGGTTTCTCTCATAGGTTACAAATGTCTTCCACCTTATTAGTTATATATTTTTCAATTTCTCGTGGATTCCTTCAATTTTTTCTCCTACCATCTCCCTCTCTCACTCCCCAAATTATTGTCATCAAACATGCCCCATTGAGGATCTGGAGCAATGTTTGCACCATACTTGGAACTTTCATTGCTGCTAATTGAAATTGGATTCATGTATACTAGATTGCTTGCTTAAGTGGCTCTTACTTGGACAATATCCTGAGATGAGTTTGACATGATGGTCATATGAGGTTGGAAGCTACTTGGTGTAATTTTCCTTAAATCTTAAAAAAAACAGAGCAAAAATGTCATTTTTGATGATTTTTTATTAGATTCTACATATAGAAGATGTTATCACAATTGCAACACAATCATGTTCCATGAGCATGAATTATGAATGTCGCAAGCCAAATTGCAAGGAAATTTGCATTCATTTTAGGCAAAAGAAGGCTATGACATTAAGGTCCATGCTAGAAAAAATTATGCAAATAAGGTTGCTAAGTCTTGATACTTACCATGTGTTTCAAAGCCATAACGAAGGTTGTCTTGAGATGAAATTTAATTCAATGTCTCTTAGAGTTGCAAGGTGGAATTGATAGAACTATTTGATTTCTTTACCATAGATGGATATCTCCTTTCATCTATACCTTTCTCTACCATCTTATTTCCAAGTGAAATGGGAATTTTCACATTTTGAATTCCATTACCATGTAATTTGGTAGTCTGCTAGCTAGACCTATCACAAGTGAGGTTGTCATACCAAAATATTTCTCTTTCTCAACTCAATGACCATGACTCTCTTCTCACACTGCTTACCATAAGATCTTTAATTGTACATATCACACAAAGTTGGGGGTTCTAGGTCTACACATATTAGGTAAAGTTGTATTTTATGGCATTGTGGTCCTTAAATTTGGAGGTGTTCCACCTGAAAAAGTAGGCATTAAATATGGATGAAAAGGATTTGTTTTAACTTTGATAAAATTTCCTTGTGGAATTACTGAATTTCTCGACGACATCATGCTAGCTTTGCTCAGAGAAGAAGGTTTTGGAGGAGAAATTCAATTCTTTCGACTTATTTTTGGCATTGAAGTTTGAAATAGTAGTTTTGATGACTCCATTGATGACCTTGCTGAGGAATTTGATGCACACAATATTGACTTTGAAGATGGTTTAGAAGACGTTGAAGAAGTTGTAGATTTTGGTGTTGTCACTAAATGTTTCTTTGTTGTTGGACTTCATCAAGACACAATTTAACTTTACGAGAAGATTGAAGACCTTGAAGAGGTTTTAGATTTTGTTGTTCTCACTAAAGGTTTTTGTCTAGTTTTGTTTCTTAAACCATCATTTCCATAGGACATTTTTGGTGAATAGATTCTTGACCTTGATGAGAGGATATGATACCTTGAAGAGGCTACATCTTTTGGTGACGTCACTAATTGTTTCTCTATTATTATGTTTTTTAAACATCTCGCTTAGGGCGAGGCAACTCCACATATATTGTAGTACAGTTTATGGGACAGAAATCAATATTTAGAAATATTCACTTGGTTTTTATAATTGGATAGAAGAATGACTTAAAATGACCTTGTATGTCTTCTCATTTCAGAGCTCAAATTTTTAGGAAGGATTTAAGTATCCACCTTTCAAGAATCACTAGAAGAGGTTGATAAAGAATATAGGAAGACAAAAAACTAACCAGTGGTGTAATAAATGGATTTCTTGGGAGGTAGATTGGCATATGGACTTTTGGTTGCTAGAAATTTTCCAAATAAGTGAATGTATTTGAAAACCAAACCTTTAGTTTATTTTGGTTTAGACAAGGTCTAGAATTTGAAAAGTGAATTCCCTCTTTCTTCCTCTTACATGTCCAATGATCAGAATCTGGATTGAGGGAAAAAAATTTCATAAATAAAAATTTTTCATTTTATTTGTTGTACACATGAGCTTTTAAAAGATAATTAACTCATAAATTTCTCACAAAATACACTTAAAGCTTGACACAAACCCCTTCCCAATTGGCTAACTTTAGACGATCCTAAACACATTTTTATTTAACTAATGAGGGAGATAGCCAAATAAAACTAGTTTGTCCATATTCAAATCAAGCTGGTATCAAAGTACAATTTAGATCATTTTAGTCAAGGTTAGTTAGAAGAATTAGCTATTGGTTTCTGTCTTCAATTTCCTCTCAAAATGAATGTGTACGTGATTTTGAGAGACACACTAGAGGAATAAGGTCCAAATTTTTGATGAAAGTGTGCTATGAAAGTAAAGGGTTAAAGGCAAACATGTACAAGGCATAGTTGAGTACAAGGCATAGTTGAGCCAAATTTTGTTGAGGAAGGGCCTAATTATTTGGGTCTTGGTTATGGAAAACATGATGGAGAATGCTCCAAAGCCAAGGAGGCACATGAAGTTGTTCCAAGAAGGAATTTTATTTTGTGTTCATTACCTCAAGCTTGTGAAGTTTGTGTTCATGATGAATGGAAAAGTTTGACACCCACTTTGCAAGAAGATGTTAATAAACATGCAACTAATGAGAATGTAAAAGAAGAGGATGTTAAAAGCTCTATCTAGTCATTGAATTCATTGCTAGTATTCAAAGGAGAGCCACGACCTCATCAAATTCACCTCCTCAAGAAGGCGACAACGATGAATGTTCAAGGTATAAATTTGCCTTTAATCAAATTGCTTTTGATTATGATAAACATGGTAAATATTCACATAAGATATAGAAAAGAACTTGCACATGATCCTTTTGTGGTTTGAATAACCATAATGTTTATAGATGTTGGAAGAAGATATCCATGCACATTGAAACTTTCTAAATAAATGAGGAAAAAAATCAAAGGCCCATTGGACAAGGAAAATGTTGTTGAAAATAAGATGCAATTGTTTATTACTCATTGCCATAAGAAAGGTCACCTTGTAGACAAGTGTTGGACTTTGTATCCAACAATTCATCCACAACATTTGAAGAAGGTGGAAAGAGATAACGACGAGAATGGAAAAGAGGATTCCATAATCGATGAGGGTCATGATGATTCACATGATGATGAAGTGCAACTAAAAGAAGCGCCATTGAAATGGTTTGCTAACAGATGGTTAGATTTCTTATCCAATTAAGGCCTTGCATGTATTTTGATGTTTCATGAATTTCTTTGCAAATTCAAAGTATGGGGCATGTTGCATGAAGCAAGATGTTGAAAGTAGAGTTATGTTGACACACTTAAATGCAACAAATATGGAAATTTGTACATGACATATTATTTGACTTGAGAGTCAATTGTTTGAAGAGGCATGTTTTGTCGACTTGTGTTTGGTTGATGGTTTTGTACACCAATATGTAAGAGTACATGGAGATAGTCACATGATGTGATTTTTTTTTCTTTGAAGGAGAAAAATGATATGTCAGTGAGCTATGTTTCTTGCATGATGTGTTTTTTAGTTTTATGGTTTTGTTTGTGACAAGACGTCACAAGATTTTGGGAAGGTCCACTCTTGAGCGAGAACCTCATGATTACAACCCAATCATGAGAATCAAATGGGAGTGCATCCTTATTTTGAAAACAAATAGGATTCTAAGCTACCTAGGACTCAAACCATTATTTTTAAATTTGAAATATCATGGTGTGTTGTTTCAATGCCTGAATCCACAACCCTAACATAAATTGTTTTATTCTTTTTTGCAGGATTTAGTTGGTTATATTAAAATTCAGTTGAATTTAAAATTCTTGGCTTAGTGGCATGAACCAAACATATTGTACATATTAAATGAGGAATTTCGCTCTCCCAATCATTTATAAATCACCCATATCACCAAGAAAACATGTTTTAAAAGAACATACTTTGGTATGGGAAAGACCTTAGGTTTCAAATATTATAAGAAGGTTTTTTATATGGTTGAGAGAATGTGGAAAATAGAATCCATAAACAAATTATTTTTCAAAACGTATTACTTTCAAAGTATCAACAAGGAATGTACAAGGGTGTTCAATGAATTAACGCTATTTATTTAAATTCCATGATGTATATCTTACTTATAATTTTAACAAATTATTAAATAATGATCTAGATTGGATAATTATATTATTTGTCATATATTTTGATGCTTATAGAGTGAAAAAATTGAAAGAATCAACTTGTAGGGTCATTTTAATGGTGGGTGGAGAATTGGGATCCAAAACCTTTTGGAGTCATTTTGAGGTTTTAAATTTGACATTTTTGGGGGTCAAATGATTATTCCTTGTGCCAAAATATTGACCATTATTCTACACTTAAAGACATATATCCAATGGTGCAAGAAAAACATCAAATGAAGTTCATTCAAAATTTATGCCTTTAGTAAGTTGACCTATATCATGTTGACCACCATGGTACGAGAGAATGACATTTTAGCCCCATTACTCATGCATAACAAGCTAGCTACATGTGGAATTTTAACAAGACTCTAAAAGGTCTAAAATCACAAACCTCGTTAATGGTTGACGGAGTCAAATCTTACACCTAGTTGGCTATCACGCTATGTTAAATACTTCGCCACTAGGAGGAATAAGAGTTCCATTTTGTGTTATTGTATTTTGTTCCATAGCTGAAAATACAACTAGGAGTGTGAAGTTAGAGAGAAAAATGTATGAAGTTAAGTTTTTATAGCAACCTTACACGCCAAAAGTCTTAGCTAACTCTAGAGAGATTACCTTAAACATATTTTCCATACCAGAAAAGAGAGAGTAGAGCATGTTTACAATTTTAGTGTTGTTTTTCTCCCATAAGGATTTCCTAGGGAAAAAGAGTCTAGAGCATCATTACTTTTTAGGGTTGCTTGTCTCACATAAGGATTTCCTAGGAAAATAATTGTGTTGATTGTCTAGAGATATGTATGTGTGTGTTTCATTATGTTCTCTATTTCTTACGTTGTTTTTCATTATGTTTTATATTTCTTACATTTCTGCCCTCCTATTTTTCTTTCCAATCAAGGTTTATAAAGTAAAATGACAAGCAACATGAGACTTGGAACAATCATTTTCATTATCTATATGGAAGGCAAGAAGGATTATATCCCCTTAAGCTTAAACTTATGTAGTTTGTCAATTTTTATCATATATTTTTTGGTAAGGGCAAATGTTTTTTATCTATAGTACAAGTCATGAGTTCCCCAATTTTACCTTATGTAAAGCATGATTCTAGGATTACTACAATTTGTACTTGGTTTTTTATTGTGATGATACCCTGTCTCAATCACTTGGCCATCTCTCTATGGGTAGTTAAATCTTTATAGTTCAATACTTAAGTAATATTTATCTATTTGTATTATGTGAAATGTAAAAAAATGGTATACTATTTTTCATAAAATTGGGTTGAGTTTATCATATATTTTGATGAAAGTTGATTATATGACACGTTTTCTTTAAAAGGATCTAACAATTTTGTGAAGGTATGAATTTGCAATTTTGTGTGGCTCTCTATCAACCTTCACTTCCTCATTTATAGAAAAAATCTACTTGCTCATTTGTATACCCACTTTCTATTCAAATGCATGAGTTTTGAACTCTCGATAACTATGTTTTTCCACACAGGAAAATTATGTCACATTTTATACTAAAGTTCTAAATATTTTTTTGAAGTTTGGATTAATGTTATTCTTTTATATAATTTAACATTAGATATAAGTTTAAATTGAAAGCTACTTAGATGAAATATAGCTTAGATATGGCATTTGCAAATTATTATCTATTTATTAAACTAAAGGACATAATTATTACACGTGTTTAATTTACATTCAAATGCTTCTTTGATTTATCTCCTATAGCTTAATGTAATGCTAGATATATAATTTAAGTTGAAGGCCCATGAGATAAATATGACTTCTATGTGACATTTGTATTGAATCATCTATTTGTTGTGTTATATGAACATAATTGGTACGCATATCTAATTTGCATTACTAATATGTCATGCTTCTTTAATTTATCTTTTATAGATGACCGGAGCACATCCCTTTCTAATCTATCCCTTTTGACTTTGGATATGTGGGAAATATTCATCCACATATTTTTCTATCATAAAGCAGTGAGTAAAATTGTAAATTCCATTTGTGTCAATGTTAAGGTTAAGCACATCGATTAAAGTTTTATATATTAGATGAGAAGGCTATGTATTACATATGGTCTTGAATGAGCTTTTGGAATCTTTAGATATATATCTAAAGAGTCCAAATGCTCATTCAAGACCATATGTAATACACAGCCTCCTCATCTAATTTAGCCAGGGATTTGCAATACTATATTTGAGTTGGCAAGCTCCATTTCAAGATATTATAATGTTAGATTATTATTTCTATAGATTTGGATTATGGTAGTAAAATGTTACAAAAAACCAGAAACTGTACAAATAATATTATTCTAGATATATGTAAAAAGGACATGGTAGAGAAGATCAAACAATATTAAACTTTTCATAAATAGTTTAGATAAAAATACATTTTCTAATTTTGATTGTAAATTCTAAGGCTTAAAGAAATAATTTTTCTAATAATTTATTTTAATTAATAAATAAAAAAGAAACATTTTCAATCAAAATCACATACATCACATAATAAAAATAATTTAAAAACAATTTAAAACTTCATACACTATATGACATTACTATGACAAACATCATAAAAATATACAAGCAAAAAATACATACAATGCATCCATTACATTGGAGTCTTTAGAACATACAATGCATACATTAAATTTGACGGAATTATTCACGACACAATTGGTGTCATTTGTTCATAAAAAATTGTTGAATATGAATGTGCAAATAAGGAGGTTGAAATAAAGAGGTTTCACATTGGCTTTGCAGAATTGAGAATTTAAAAACTATTTTTGTAGGTATTACTTATCAACATATATATCATGAAAAGAATATTGTTGCAGATGAATTGTCAAAGCAGGGGCTGAAGGCTATTTTTGGAAAGATTAATTACCATCTATATAACATGCAGGGTCTTCAAGCTGAAGGTTCAGTCCCCATCATTTAAGTACAGTGGGGTTCAGGGAGGTTGTGTTTTCAGATTTCAGGTTTAATATGTGTTGTTACTTTGACAGTAAAAAATTTGTTGTCCCTTTTTGTATGAACTGTTCCGTAGATCCTTCTACTGTCACTTTTTGGGCTCTTCAGGGGTAGGGATAACATATTTTCTCTGTTTTGAAATGGTTTTTTTGGGATGTATTATTTCATTTTGTCTTTGTTCGTTATGTGGCGAAAATCTGAGAGTCTAGAAAGGTTGGAGAAAAAAATTGCAGATACCAAGTTGAAGATTGTGAAAATGAAGGTAAACTAACTAATACAATTTAACACAGCAAACAACAACAATTTATCACAGCAATTAATGTAACAGTTGATCAATTTTTTGAAAAGAGGATCCAGAAAGCATATACTGAATCTATTGGGTACAGGAATAAATTTTAGAGCTTTTGCATACGCTTTACAAAATTCAACCTGTGTCCCGCCATTGCTTTTTTTTTCAGACAGAAAAAAAAAAAACGCTGATGTATTAATCAGTTCATATGCTAAATACATACTCTCAGCTGTGCAGCGAGAGAAGCAAATACATATCCGCCAGCAGTATATAGTGCCAATATAAGAAAGAGGGGCACCGATAATAGTGGGAAACATAATTTGGGGGGTTGATACCACATCCAATCATGATCAGAATTCAAAACATCCATGTAGATAACACGAACAACAGAAATGTCATAGCAAAAGGAAAAACATTAGCCAGTTAGACATTAAAAAACATGTAAGAGTTTAGGAAGAAATATAAGCAGACAAAATAGCAGACAATTAGTAAAAATAGCCTGTAGATACGACAGCAAAAACGCTTGGCCAACCATAGGAAGTACTAGGAACATGGATAACGTTGAAAACCGCCAGTGTCCCGCCATTGCTAGCAGCCACATGAAATTATTCACAGTACACACATGGGGTGGGGAACAAAAGAAAGAAAATAATTCTTGAAAAGCAATTGCAGAAAAAACCCACATGGTGATTGTGATATGGTGAGGGATTTAAAAAGTAATCAAAATTTCAAACAGATTCATTTTTTTCTCAGGAAGTATGATTCCATATTTTTTGAATATTTTGTTTGTGTTTTTATATGAAAATCAAATGAGAAACTTCCACTTTATTCAAATGTTGTACATGTGATGATTGGGTACTGGGTTACGCGTGAATCTCCCCACAAGAGGACAGGCCGCGACACGACATGGTGCCCGCAACCCACCTGAGAAATCAATCTATTTTTATCATAAACCAAAATGCGTCGTTACAGAGGACAAAATTCATGATGAAGGCCACCATTTCAATTATCCTGCGTTCTACTGTTATATTTCAATTTTAAAATGAGTTCAACTATAATTCTTTTTGGTGTTCAGATAAAAAACTAAAGCAGTTTAAATGTATTTTTCAGGTCTTTCGTCAGATTTACACATAGATCTCTTTTACCAGGAAAAATAAGACTTGTCACCTATATTCACATTTATAATGTTGTGGTTATTATAATGTTTTTCTCTAATTCCCTTTTTATTCCTACTAAAAATTTATGTGGAAAGGAGGTTTGCTCGAACATACCCGATATCTGACGAAACAAGAAACGAACAGAGCAGCGAACAGTCACGGCCGGGAGGTGCAACGTGAAAACAGAGCAGCAAACAGTCGCAGACAATGCGGGAATAATCAAATCGGTAAACAATCCAACATCGCGGGTGATTTATTTATAAAAACTAGTTTGGCTGAACTTTTTTAAAAGTAAAAGTGGCCGAACTTTTGTCGCCGGTTTTCCCATCTCCGACGAAAATTTTGTTTGCCCACATCGTCAGTGTGCCATCAATCTAAACGGAATCACGAGTTCGGCCGAACTTTATAAAATGTTCGTCCGAACTATTGCCGAAAAACGTTTTCGGCCCTCGATTCTCACAAAAGTGTAACCCAGCTTCAGCCCATCAGTACCAATTTAAAGATAACAAGTAGCATGACTTAGAGTAACTATTTAAACCAAATTTGAACTGAATATTAGCCCCTTCAGTCTGAGAGGGCTCTCTCAAGGTAACTTATGATTCTCAGTGAAAACTCAATTAGATGGCTAACTCTATGACTGTAAATTGATTATGATTGATTGTAGGTTTAAAATGAAAAGGACTGCTACCATTGGGAAAATGGAGTCAACATCAGAAAATTAAATTAAATAATCCTTCTTGTGGAAAGTGAGGCAAATGGAAGTTTCAATGAAAAGATGGTACACATACACAATACAGGAAGAAAACAACAGTTTAACATCTAAAGGAAGTCAGAGCATGTTTCCATGAGTTGTGGGTAATCAGATATAATCTAACTGCATATATTTAAACATGAAAGATACAAGACATATAACTCATTGAAAACATCATTTGAATCTCAGGTGAAGAAGGCAAAAACATCCACTATAAGTATTACTAAAGCTGAAAGTTTTTAAAAAATATAGCAGTGTAGTACAATACTCTCCAACCCTTTGTTATTCCATCTTCTGTCTATAAATATACTCTTTTTCACATTACATAGGATCTACCCAGCTGGCTGGATCATCGAACCTTGACTTTGACAACTAATCATAACTAACAACTCTATTTCTGGAACATAAAAATACACCTAGTCATTTAAGAGTTACTCTCCTAATTGGACTATAATTACATTTATTTCCTCCACTTCTCTAGTAGTGGGACCATTACATATATAGAGATGAGATGCTCAAATGGCATTCTCCATGACATAAGACATAAATGTACTCTCCAAGAATTTAGCAACAACTATCCTATTTTTTAAGAAAGGATCAACATTAACTATAATTTTGACTTCATGCTACTTTATATGAATGGAACACATGCCAAGTAATGAAAGTACATTGAGATGGCATACTATCTATTTGGATGCCTCTAGGTGGCTTGTTAGTCTTCCATATACCTTTTGAATCTTTAAAAAACCCTTCTCACATACCTCACTGCAAAATAGAGCATCTTTAGGCAGCTTCGTAGCAAAATTTTGTAACGAGCTTATTTCTGTCTTTAAACTTTTTCTTCTGCCACCTATGCTGGTCAAAAGTATTTGTCAAGTCAAAATAGCTAAATACCATCAAAATCCCTCCTTAGTTCTTCATAAAACTGATTTTAAAAGACCAAAATAAATCTTCAGAAATTTCATAGCGTTTTTTGACCTTCAAGCCTAGAGCTTGCTATGAAAGTGCCTGATAAGGCTGAAATTGCAGATTTGGTAGTTTTCTTCAAAAATTCACCTTCTAAGCCAAAATTTATGTCACTTGCAAGATATAAATTTTAACAATTGTTTTAGCTCAACTCTTTCGTTCTTGGGTGTTTCTTCTTCATTAACAATAGGTTGGCCTTCAGGTTCCTCTATCACTTTCATTTTCAGTCCTCTCTTCTTCAGTTCATCTTAAATCATGTCCATTTGTTATTGAAGGTCTTATACTTGATTTTTTAATGATGTATTTTCAGCTTGCAAGTGCAGATTCATCTTCCTGGTATGTTTGGCCAAAATTCTTAGAGGCAGGGTTCTTTTCAGCAGTCTTTTAGCATCACTCATAGATTTTGAAACACTTGAAAGTTCATTGTCCCATTTCTTCTTCATCTGATCCAACTCGATATTTTCAGACTTGTGCTTCTTTGCTTCCAAATTTAACTCAATTATTTCTTCTCTTGCTTCTCTTAGTTGTTCTGTGAAGAGTTTTGTTTCTGATTTTTCAAGCATCCTCTCCTTTCCCTTTCTCTACATAGTGACAACTTCTTCTGCTACTCGAGATAAATCTATGATGTTCTCTAGCAGCTTACCTTCACTGACCTTTTCTGCCCCTTTGCTTTCCATGGCATTCTTTGCAATCTGTGACCTAGTCATTGGCTTCCTTGGCTAAAAAATGAAGCCATCATCCTCTCCTACAAAATCCAAATTCTTGACAGATTTACCTTTCTTCAATCTTCTTCTATCTCCTTCAATGTCTTCTGCCTGTACAATTGGTGATTCTTCAATATATATTGTTTGGAGGATGTCTTCCAGGTTTCCTTTGGCAAATTTTTGGCTCCTTTTTACCCTCTTGCTGCTTTGTTTGCTAATTTTTTGTTTCTGCTTTGCAGATGCTAGCTAAGGGATATCAGCCTCTTGCCGAGGTTCTACTTCAATGTCCATTGGTTCTACAGGAAACTATCTTCCTTCTTCATCAATATCTTCTATTACAATTGGAGATGGAGTAGTTTTAGGTTTTGAAACTTTATTTGGAGTCATTGCATCTAGTTCATACCAACTCATAAAAATAAAATAGGTCCAATCTCTATTTAACCTTTTCAATTCCTCCAACACTAAATTTTTTATCAAACCATGGTGAAATATTGATGTTTCATTACATTATGTCTTGACCTTAACTTTATCTGACATATTTCCAAAAATTTTGTATAAAAATGAATGTAGGTCAAGTGGTTGCTTACCAACAAAATACAGAAGGAGTCTAAAATGATAAGAATAAACCATGTGGAATCTCCCTTCGTAGGTGAAGTATTTTTGGACCACCAACAATAGCTTTGCATAATTGTCTTTCATATAACCCCTGGGGATTTCATTGGTCATGTTAGATCTTTTGTGCTACTTCTTGAGAAACTCTCCATGGCCTTGCATTATGAATTTTGTGCCTTTGAACCATTATTCACCAGCTCTAGGAATTTCTGTAGCTTGGGAGATGATATATGGTGACACTGTGAGATTCAAAACTCCAAATTTTGATGTTGTCCCTGTAAAATTTGTTGCAAAGTCTTTGGATACCTGGACATGGAAACCCTGCAATTTTTGGCAGAACTGTAGGCAGCATACCTTCCTGAAAGCCTCCATAGCAGTGGGATCTTCATTCAACAACTTCAAATCCATAGGCTCATACCTTATGCAATAACCACCCTTATTTTTTTTCTTCTTCGATGCCATTGATGCTTTATACTTCTTGCTGCCTTGTTTGTTCATGACACTTGCAGAATCAAATTTGAATAGAAACCTGTTTTGCGTGGTGTAGCAGCTCTCGAACAGTGACAGTGAGATACTTCGCATGCAAGAAATGGATGAGGAATGACAAAGAGCAGCTTGGGGGTAAAGTTTTAAAGATAATTTAACAATTCGAGGTTTAATGATGACACATGTGACCATAAAAGACAATGATTGACAACTGATATGGATTTGCATGTTTGGGAATTGTAATAACTAACTCGAATGACCTCACCCTTTTCTTTATATTATTGAAGTTTGACACCTCACACCACTCTGATACTCTCTGCAGGAAAAAACCAATTTTGTAGCAAAAACTGTTTAATTGATGATAGATTCGCTACAGAATATCAGGCAGTTTCGTAGCGAAATCTGTTGATTTTCCATATAATTCTCTACGAAACTGCGTAAAACTAACAAGTGGAATATTTTATGATTTAAAAGTGTGGGAATGACAACTAGATGAGATGAGGTAGATTTGACTGATATCACATGGTTTGAGATGGGTTTTAGACTTAGGGTAAACATCACCAAATGCATTTTTTTCAAAAATTTCATGAAAATAACTTATGAGATAGCATGAACCTAGGTGAATGACATAAAGAACCCTATCCATGAAAGTGTTTAAACTAATGAGTGATAACACTACATTTCCAATATTCTAGCCCCATCTAATACTAAAACAAACACATATATTTGTTTGCACTCTCTATCTGTAGATCCAACTTATCATTATGCTCAAAGCTAAGATTGCAGTGGAGGAAGCACTATCCATGACCACCAGAAGAAATCCAACACACATCGTTGATGACATGGTAAAGCCTTCAGTTAAAAGAAAATTTCTTCGAAACCCCTACTCCTAGATCTTCAATAAATAGAAAGGAAATGATTTTTTTTACCAGCACAAAACCTTTCATCTTGCAATTGCCACAAATCAGCTAGATCCTGTAAGAAAATACAATATTAACCATAGATCCATGCTTGTAAGGGCATGATCTAGAACATTGTTAATAAAAAAACCATCGATTGCTCATCTACCCAGCTAAAAATTTTGTCTGCCCATATGATCCAAGTGGCTCCACAGACACTCAAAGGTCAAAAAGGGCTCAAAATAGCTCAAAAATAAAAGTGGTCATATGGAAGTGAAACCAAAACCATATGTAGTGCTCGTCACCCTGATTCCAACAGTGCAAACGACACTCAAATACGAGTTCTTATGGTTAAGTTATTCATGGTCAAAGTTTAGGTCAAACTTGACCAAGTGGCAGGCTTAACGAGGCAGTAAATTGACCGAGACCCGGCACACGGAATCCAGCCACCAGGACGAGTGAAATTGTTGCCTACTTAAATTTCCCAATGACCCTTATTTTCGACAAAATTAAAAATAACCCGTTAATTTAAAAAAAAAAACAAAAAAAATAGTTAAAAAATGGGCAGGTCGGCTTGCCACACCCACCCACCCCACCAGTCATTGTATCGTATTATATGTTAATTTTTAAAATAATTGGATCAGGGCCTGTGGGAGACCTGGGACCCTGCCTACGACCCACAACCCTATGTCGTATTACAATGGCTATATGCCATAGCACCGCGTGGAAGGGAATCGACGAGGGTTGAACCTGCCTGATCCACATGGCTTAACCCCATTTAAAATACATAACCATTTAAAACAAAATGGTGGTCGCACTATATGTGACCACCACAATCCTTCCATGTTAAAAAAATAAAACAATGCCAATGTTAAATGGTTAAGCCACCTGGACTTAAAACAAATTGCGAAATTGTGAGAGGGTCATGTTTTGAACCCAGACAACCCACACCCCAACATGGCAACTTGCCAATGGACTAACGAGCCATTCATTTAAAACTTAGACATCAATGTGTTATTTAACCTGAACTCATTTTCCGAGCAGAATGACGGAGAACGGAGGAGCAACAGAACCTTTCCCAAGAGATGTAGTGGAACCATGGCCCATAGAATCTTAAGATGTTGAAAAGATTCCTTTGAGGGCCAAAGATGCCAGTGACATAATTTGACAAATGGATAGTCATTTTTGCACATTTTCTTGCCAGGAATCAAACCGTGCAGTCAAAATCTCGATTTGAGCAGCAAAAATGTAGGTGTCAAGCAACTAGGAATCTTTGGAGAATCTTGAGGAATCTAAAAGATTCCCTTAGAGGTTGATTTTTTCTAGTGTGAGAACAAGGTCGACTTTATAGTCATCTTTTATAGAATTTCGCAAGGAACAAAGTGGTGTGCTCGTATTCTTCATCCGAGCAACGGATTTTCCAGCCATCTTCAGGAAGGAATCTTTGGGGGAATCTTTAAGATTCCCGAGGGTCCAAAATTTGACAGTGTCAAAATTGGACAAGTTTACAATCTATGTTACACCACTCATCGTAAAGAATTCAGTGGTGTAGTCCATTTCAGCAAATAAGCTCTTCATTTTTCTACCATCTTCAAAAGTGGAAGTATATGATGTAGTTATGTCATGTTTTTCTTCTAATTTGCTGAGATGATGTTTGTCTTGTTGAGATCCTTGATTAAAATTATTTTGAGGGATACTTGTTGCCACATTATTGTGAGAATTTATTACCTTTTCATGCTGAAGGAAGACCCATATGAGTGAGAGTTCCTACAGGGAGAACGTCTCGTGGAGAGACACGCCACTATGGTTGAGGGTATTTGTCCTTGTAATGACAAAGAAAATGTCATGTACATCATCATCATTAGCAACAATTAATGAAACGACCTCCAATCTCTTGACACCGGGCTTAGAGACGTAATCCACAGTGGGTGAACTCCATTATCAATGTGTTGTGTTCTTGATTTTATGATTGTCGTTGTGTTTCCTCTTCTTTAAGCATGCACATGTGGTTGTTTTGTGCTATTTTAAATGCAATTATGCTAACATCACAGAAGTAAAAGGCCTTGGTTAATTCGTGTAGATGAAAAAATATGGATCACAATAACAACTAGATCTATGAGGCACCACTCATAAAAACGTAGAATCAAATTTGCAAAAGGGGAATCATTTATAGTTTTTTCATGGTTCTAGCAGTATTCCTCCAATTCTCAGAGAAAATAATTCAAATCCGAATCCCAGATCCTTTGTGAAATGATTTGGCTCCATACAGAGAAGGAACCGATTTTATTTGCCATATGTGTAGAGAGTAACATAGGAAACTTCCTCCATCAACGTTAAGAGTAGAATGACACTCAATGAGGACAATCATGTAAATCCCACAAACAGAGACAAAAACCCTAGAATAACTCATTTTCTCCACTCGAGATTAAAAAAAAGAGACTATTATTAAAAATGATATTCAAGAGAAAACTCCATGTGGGAAAGCATAGAATTAGGATCCATATATAAAACACTCTTATAATAGAGCAACCCATGTTTCTACTAGTATGTCCCCATTTGAACCTTATTTTGGATCACATAACTTTTAGGAATTAGTTTCTAGCTTTCTTGGCTACATTTTATCGAGTTTTTTTCTTGATTGAATATCATCTTGTTTCTAGTTAGCCAAATTTTTTGTTAAATGTATTTTAGGAGAATTTCCAACAACCAATTGAATTGATTTCTCCCTTTTAGGGACCCCATGTACATTTTGGTTAAATGGGTGAAAACCTTATTCCAATAAGAAGGGAAGGAAACTCTATGAGATAGTCCAATAAATGTGACAATATATACTCTTGTGAATAAGCATTCCAAGAGTTGATCTTCACATTGTGCACCAATTTGGACCTTGAATCCATCTTTTGATTAGGTTTCCAAAAGTTACAATTATTCCATGCATTGTTAGCCAACAAAAAATATTAACTTCTAGAAGTCCATCTAGGTGCTAAATTTTTCTCCTAAATGTTGCTCACTGAGGTAGAGACAAATATATCAACTAAAGAAAATATCCTTCCTTAACTGAAAATGAAGTAGGACCCCCTTCATGTTGATATGATGTCCCCAAATTGTGTGGTGCACATCCATTTAAGAAATTTGAAAAGGAAGGGAGAATTTGGCACCAAATTCTTTGGTAGAGTTGACAGAGGAAATTTTTTTGTATAAGAGGTCCAAAAATACAAGACATGGGAAGTTTGACCTTTGTTATATTGGGTTGAAAGGACAAATTTCAGGAAACTCTAAATGGTACAATGGAGAGAAGGTGGAAGAAAATTTTCCTCACCTCATTTAGTAAAAGATTTTGGGGAAAAAGCCTCAAGAAATGGCGAGGTGTGATTTGATTTAGATGAATATATTGTTTTTCATCCATCTTGATGCTTTCAGAGTGAAAAAAGTGGAGGAATAAGCTCAGAGGAGGACTAGTTTGATTGGTGGGACCCAATTTGGAAAATTTGGGTCTGAAAACTTCTAGGAGAACTTTGAGGCATCAAACAAGATTTTTTGGAGTAAAAATTTACATATTTATTGTGACACGTTTTATCTATTCTACATACAAATACCTTGTCAACATCGTAAGAATCACATCAAGTAGTACATTCATGCAAAAGCTATACCACTTAGGAGTTGACCTTCTTGTTTTGGCCACCATAATTCGAGATGATGACATGTCAGCCCAAATGAATCACGAAAAAGGGGCCATCCATATCAAAATGATGAATAATACTATAGAAGAGTCCATATTGTAACTTCGGTTAAGAGTTGAGCTAGTCAAACCTAACTAGTAGTAGGCTATCGGGTTGTGTTATAACTAGGCCACTAGAAGGAAAATGAGTTTCCATTCTTTTCAAGTGAATTTTGTTCGATATATGAGAAGAGTAGCCAAGAGGGATAGGGAGAGAGCACATAGAAAGGATTTGTGCATTGTAGCATCTTACAATCTACAAACCTTACTTATTTGTATACACAACCATTTTCTATCTAGAAAAATAGACCAGAGTGGCCTCATCTTCCTTCAGGGTTTTCTTCTAAAAGGGTTTCCTAGGATATATCTTGTGTCAAATGTTGTTTTATGATATTTTATTTTACTATTCTCAATTTTCTGTATAAATTTTAATTTGCACATAAACACAATAAATAGTAATCTACATGTCTAGAAACTTAAAGAGGAATAAACACTACTAGTGTATATTTTCGGATTTTTAAGTATATATTTATCAAATTTATTGTGTCAAAATATCCAATGGAATATCGAAGATAGTTTATGAATCATATTGGTATCAGAGCGGGTTTCTTTGCGAATACTGTGGGGATTTGTAGGGGATCTAAACTGGATAAGCCAAAAGATAGGATATCCTAGTCATGGCTGATGAATCTACGAATACCCCTCATAATCCCGCATAGGAGAGGTTTTTGTGGCTTAAAGAACAAGTTGTAGATATAAGTCATAATTTGAATCTCCTTATTTCAACTGTGAGCGATAAGCTTGGGCTATTCGGAGAATATGAGATTTCTAACAAAGAGATTCAATTAGAGGGGAGATCAAGAGATAAGGAAAAAACAATGAATGATCCAAATAAAGGACTTGAAAGAGATTAACCTAGTTCAAGTGTTGTGAACCATTCACCGTCCATGCTCAAAATGGAGGTGAAGGCCTATTTCAAGATGTACAAAGGAGGTCTAAAAGTATATCACTACATATTTCAGTGCTCATCATATAGAGGAAGAACAAAAAATTTCATTTGTGTGGATGAAATTAGAGGGCCATGCCTTGCCATGATGGGACAACCACATAGAGACATTCTAGTTGTAGGGATATCCTCTAGTGAAAAAGTGGAAGGATCTACAGGAGCATTTATGTAGCAAGATAATTCTAGCTAAAGCCTAGGCGAACCTCACAAATACATTTTTGAATAATATTATTGATAAAGAAACCGAGTAAGAGGAATTAGATAAGAAACTCACTTAGCTCATTTCCTAGAAGAACAGTGACATGAGAACCACCTCTGACCTACACTAGATTACTCTAATAGAGAAGAAAACAACATTGAAAGACTAGAAAGCTCACTTGCACTAGTTTAAGGAACTAATTAAAATGGCATAACAAAGTTGTTCCCCATTGATACAATTTGCAATGAAAATAGTCAATGATACATGATTAGAAAGAGAGCTTTCGTAGGACAAGCCACTAGAAACAACATTGAAAAAAAATATATTATAGACAAGAGCATCAAATTAAAATTGTACAAATTTAGAACATTGACTAAGATTGCATTTGGAGGTATTTGGTCAAACCACATAGTTAATTTTAGATGACCAAATTAGTTATTGAAAGAATAGAGGAAGAATTTCCAGCTACTGAAGCATGTATATTCGAGTTCTAGATCAATGTGCAACACAATCCTCCTTGATTGTAGACCTTCTACATTTTTATTCACAGTGACAATATTTCAATTAAACATCTTTGAGTTACTGAAACATGTATATTCGAGTTCTAGGTCAATGTGCAACACAATCCTCCTTCACAGATTGTAGACCTTCTACATTTGTATTCACAGTGACAATATTTCAATTAGGCATCTTTGAGCATTACTCGAAGATGAAGGACCATTTTATAACAAAATGACCATTTTATAACAAAAGATCATTTTACTGTCACTCACTGTTATAACGTTAACTTGAGTATGCATCTTGGATCTGAGACACTTAGCACTTGGTTTTCGTTTCAGCATTAGCTGGAAAAGAATGCAAGCATATTAATTTGCACAACATATATTTTGATTATTAGAAGGATATATACAAAATACATTCAGTACAAAGATGATAATAGCCACTGCATAGGCGACGGAAAGTGGGCTCGCCCACTATGGGACTTCCTTAGCTATGATTTTATTATAATCGTATGGTGCCGTAAAGGCGGGGCACTATAGGCTTGATCTTCTCGTCGTATACAGAGAAGGACGATACCAATACACACTATGATAGTAGATGATGTATACAGAGAAGGACAATACCAATACACACTAGAATCTATAGTAGTGATGTGTAGATACAGATAGATAGAGTGTAGCTAGCTAGTTGGCAGGAACCCAGAGAAGGTGTTCGCCAGATAGGAAGTGACAAATAGGTGCACCACCGGGCTTCACATTGAGAATCTTGAACGCCGGGTGTCCAGGATTCCACCAACTCGTGTCTCTGTGACACACCGTCACTACCTCTCCATCGCTGCCATCTTCGCCCTTGAGAGATACCCGTGCGGCGGCTGTGTGCTGAATTTGATGGCAATAGTACACAGCATATGGATATGTAGTCCTGTGACAAACCACTAACTCTAAACCGGATTTGCTTTGGAAAGGAATCCCAGAGATTGTATATCGCTGAGAAATGAGTTTGCACGGTACATTCGTCTGTAACACACTTACATCATTGGTCCCCAGAGTAGATGTGGCGTAATCAATCATCGATTCCAACGATGTCGCGCAATATTTGATCTCCCCACTATATACGGGACTTTCACACACTTTTAAAGTCTGCTTCATAGAACGAGCTGTGTGGGATGCTTGGGATATATTGAGCATGTCTAAGGCTACTGAGAGTTTATCGGAGGAGAATGGAATAGCTTCAGCCAAAGCACGCGGAAGGAAGAATATTCTACTGTCTGGGCTTGATCTCTTAAGCAGTTTTGTGTAGAGAGTCAACTTTGTTCCACTGTGTAACTCCTCCTCCAGGAAAAACATCGCCCTCAAGGCAGGGTCGGTTATGATGTCAACGTCGGCTGCTAAAGACATATAATTATAAGTGACGTCATGGTCACCATCGTCGGCATCTGGCCCTTCTTTGCGGCCAAGTTTAGGTGTAAGGGGGGCAGCTTCTCCCACAGAAACTTTGTTACCCTCTTTTATCGCCTCCACCACCTCCGACGTCTTGTGGGATGAGAAAGGAAAGATGAAGTTCTGCAAAGCGTCGGGAATGGGCGTCCTTGGCAACTTGCGATGCCAGTGACTCATTAAAGACCCAGACTGCACTTCTTCACTGGCCAGTGCCGCTGCCACATACTACATCCGCATGCCACAATACTGTCAATTGATTATATATGAAGGCATAACACAAATCATATAGAACACGAGGGGCTTACATATCGAGAACTTACCAGCATGGCAACGAGGGCAGTGGAAAACCACATATTGCGCGCCATGCAGCAATAACTCTGAAAGCAAATCCTGCAAAGCGCAGCTTAAACTTTTTCACATATCTATAAAAGTAAGCAACTAACTACCCATAATTCGAACAACAATCGTGTTAACAAGTGAAATGAAATAAACTAACAGCCCAAAACACAAATATGGCAATTTACTGATTTCGAAAAGAAGACTATGGACTCCAATCAATTTAGCCCCGAGATACCTTCAAAATAGTATTACCCTGACTCACATCGATCGCGTTTGCGTGTGGCCAGGACTAACGCTGCTGAAAGCTAAATAGGCAAATGTCCAGGCAGAGCCAGCGCCCAAAAGCGCGCATCGATAGATGGATACATTCAAGGCGTCGGGATCATGACACACCAACAAAAATAGTGGGAGATGGAATGATAATGAGACAATGATTAAAATAAGATAGTGGAGGATGGAATGATAATGAGACAATGAATAAAAGAAGATAGTGGAGGACAAAAGATAGTGGAAGATGGAATGACACTGACACAATGATTTATCAGCTTTTAATCATGTCAATAGAATATGGTTCTATTATCATTTAAAAGACAAAGACAATAGGGAAATATAGTAAATCAATAATTTATTGATGAAAAAGACAATGAGCTAATGATTATTTTAATATATGAAAAATAATCATTTTATTTTCATTTAAAAGATAATTTATATCTAAAAGATAATAACGAAATATAGTAAGTTAATTGTTTATTGATGAAAAACACAATTATTTCATGATTCTCTTCCTCTATTGAAAATAATGTCTTTATTCTCATTTAAAAGACTATAGGGAAATATAGTAAATCAATGATTTATTGATGAAAAAGACAATGAGCCCATGATTATCTTAATGCATGGAAAATAATAATTTTATTTTCATTTAAAAGGCAATAGGGAAATATAGTAAGTCAATTGTTTATTGATGAAAATGATAATTAGCTCATGATTCTCTTCATCCATTGAAAATAATGACTTTATTCTTATTTAAAAAACAATAGGAAAATATAGTAAATCTATCTCTCTGTCTACAACAGAAGCAAAATATATAGCAGCAGCAGCATGTTGTACACAAGTCACGTGGATGAAGCAAACCCTCCAAGACATGAAGGTAAGCATTGATGAACCTATCTCAATCAAATGTGATAATACAAGTGTTATAAGTATATCTAAAAATCCTGTGCTTCACTAAAAAATTAAACATATCCCAATCAAGTATCATTTTCTCCGAGAAAAAGTGGCTTAGAAGATAGTAAAACTGGAGTATGTACCAACAAAAGAACAGACAACAGAAATATTTACCAAACTGCTTGCTAGAGAACCTTTTGAATATTTGAGAGATAGAGTAGGGGTAGTATCTGTAGATTCTACTCTCTGATATGAAGAAAAAGCACAGTTTCAGGGGGAGAACAGAAACGAAAATATCATTCCAAGGGGAGATCAACCAGCAAGGGAAGCATGAAACAGGTCCTACAGGTCCTCAGGATCAAAAGGATTATGGCAAGAATACATCCAGCATAAAAGAATCAATAAAAATACTAAAGGGTCAATGGTGAACCCAACGTGAATCGAATCCAAAGGTTGGAGCAGCAACGTACAAAGTCAGAAGATCTCAGAGAGAGGAAATGCACGAAATGTTGAAAAATAAAAATAAAAATTCAAACCCCTTGCCATTGATGTCAAAGGGGAAGGAAGAGCAAGCAACAGGAGAAAGGACCCTAACAGGCAAACAAAGGAAGTGTATTGCCATCAATGCCAAAGGGGGAGACTGTTGGAAATGTTGTCATTGATGGCAATAGAGGCAGAAAAGACAGAGACAGACAAAGAAGGCAGTAGATGTAGAGACAGGCAGAGGTCGAAAAACAGAGGTACAGTGAAGGCAGAGGCAGAAGCAGCGAAGGCAGAAGCAGAAAGGCAAAGGCAGAGGCAGAGGCAGAGCCGTTATCACAGAAACGCAGAGGCAGAGGCAGAGGCAGAGCCGTTATCGCAGAAAGGCAGAGGCAGAGGCAGAGCCGTTATTCCGAGAATCACTACCCCAGCTGGTAGATACACTAAACAGTAAATGCCGAGAAAGTGTGTGTCCCACGAAGTCGTGGAGGAAGCCTCATTGAAGAGAAACGAAGGAAAGCTTCGGTTATACAATGGTGATGTCCATATCAGATGAAGTAATGTGAATGTGAAGACAAAGAGAGGGTAGAGTTTATATCAACAAAGGCATTGAAACATATAGAATAATGAAGTTAAGAAATGAAGCAGAACCTTGAGCGAAACTAAATGGAACCACGAGGTGTGAACAGTGACGACGATTTAGAATACCTGATGGTTTTCATCGCACCGCTTTCGACGGGCAAGCGGTATTCAAGAAATCGGAGCGATTCCATAAAATGGGCGACACGTGGCCCTGAGCGAATTCGCAAAACCGCTTCCATAGCACGTCATCGTGCATTAGCGTCCGTGCATCTTCACCATGTGATATCTGTTGGATCGTCAAGGCTGGTGCGACAGCTTGTCCGCTGTTGGATGAGGAAGGTTGTCAGCGTTGGGGCCCATGCGTACATGTGTGTTGATCATTATTAAGGTTTGCAGATTTAACAAAGTGTATTATTATGGTTTGAACCATTGGCAAAGTATACATATATCTCAAACAAAGGGTAGTGCCTTTGTTCAATACAAGGCCTGACTTTTGATCTATGCGGAGTATATATATATGTGTGTTGGTCTATAATGTATATATATATATATATATAAAGATCAAATCTTATATAATGCATCTGTATGCGAGTTTATATGTTCAGAGGGCGCTGGCATTTAAATGAATTAAAGGTGTGAAGTTTATCAAATATATGTGGGCCCGTGAATTGAATACATCATAATATCTCATGCTAATGGTTAAAGTACAAGGCGTATATATATATATATTATAGCTATGGATGAGAAATTAATAATACAAAAGGTTTGTTCGATTTTAAATCAAAAAAAAGTTTTATGCTGTGGGACCCTCACCCAATCGCATCGGAGAAAGGATTAGCAGCGGAACATATTGAGAAGAGTTCCGATTGAAATGTAGACTCGATGGATCAATAAGTCATGGTTCATATGTGTGTTTGAGTTCCGGACTCGTACATCGCATCGGAAAAATACAGTGAACAGTGATTCATCGCATCGGCGTAGAGAAGTGAACAGTAATCCATTGCATCGGAACATCCAACCAAAACTTGCGATTGCGATTGAAGCCCGGACCCAATGGGCTTATAAACTATGATTAACACATAATTGAATTCTGGCCTAATCGCATCGGAGCATCGGAGCATTGGAATGTTGATACATTCAAATGGAAATTGTGATTGCGATCAATCGCAATCGGAAGAAGTCGAGGAGAAATATATCGCATCGGAAAGCGTGGCAAGTGGGCCCGAAAGGGCATTTGTTATGTATTAACATGATTCCTTATTGTTATAGTGGACGTGGCAGTTTGTTTGTTAAAACTTTGTATAAGTATGCCGAGAGTTGAAATTACGTTATATATATATAAAAAGCGCTGATATAAAAAGCACAGTTACAAATGTATGGCATACGGCCGTTACCCTGCAACAGTGAATAAGGAAACAAATAGAGCCGAAAGGGACAAAGACACAGTCAGAGAAAAGACAAATGCGCAGCTAGCCAAGAGGCTGAATGAGTGAGTTGGAGTTTTCATTGTAATTGAATGTAAATGATTTTAATTTATATTGTTGTGATGCATTGGCAAGTCTCCGAAAGAGAACAAATTCCCATTGTAGTGTTAAATTGGTACCTACAGTTATATTTTTCTGAGTGAGCCGAAAAGAAATGAGAAGGTAGAAGACTAAGAGGTATGGCTATCCATTTCGAATTCCTTGAGGAATACAAACAATCATCAGGAATTCTATATAAGTAATATCATCTTAATATGCATAGAGAGGTTAGAGAGAGTAAGAATAGAGAATGAAAAGTATAGAAGATTGAGGCAGAGAAGATAAGGAAGAGAGGAGCAGAAAGAGATGCTACAGAACAGAGTTGATATCTGAGGTAAATCAGCAAACACTTCTTGTGATAAATTGAGGAAGTTGGAGCTTCCCTATCAAGTTGAAGCTTGATAGGCATTTGTCGATTTATGGTGACCAGGGTTGGAAACCTCCTGTAGGTTGGTGCTAACGAGAAAAATTGAAAGAGTTGGAGCTTCCTTGGAGGTTGGTGGCCTACAGAAAAAACGATGGTGAGAGGGAGTTGAGCTTTCCTTTGCATCACAACAATAATAAGATGTGGTTTTCTCCCTTTATGGGTTTCCACTTATATCTGCTGTCTCTATCTGTGTTGCCTGTGTGCTGAGATGATTTATCAAATCTGCTTAATGTTTACTGCTCTCATAATAAGTTTAAAGTCACATTAATTTAATACTTGCTGCAACATATTAAGACTGTTCATATACTAAGGTTGAATACAAAAGTAAGCTGTAAATAAGCTAATGAAAATTTAAAAGGCTCATGTATGTATTGAACTGATTCACCTCCCCCCCCCCTCTCAGTTCAACTAAGAATTCAACATGGACAATGTAATTCCTTTGGGTCGATAGAATTTTGGAAATGAGAAAAACCTTTTTCTTTTAATATATTTTTTATCGAATTTAAAAGGCTAGTATTTTTTGTTAAAGTGATTTTTATAATATTTCTTAGTTTCACTTACCAATTTAAAAAAAATGTAGTATGTATAATTGTATCTATATAGATATAGATATTTGTCTAAAATAAAGTTTTTTTGAAATCTCCTACATCATTTTGATGGTTTGTTTAACCTAACCATGACTATTGAATTAAATTATTAATAATATATATAAATCAAATAAAAACTTTCAAAAAAAAAACTCTTTTTTAACCATCAAATAATAATAATAAAATTAATAAACAATTCTAAATTTATGTCAAATCCCTTCAATTATTTAAAAAATAACAAATACGAAATCCCCTGCACTAATGCAAAGAGATAAAAATTTGAGTATTTTTTTCGTTGGTTAAATTTTTAATTCATCGCATTTCAAATTAAATAAATTCTTATTTATAAGATAGATGTAAGAATAAATTAATTTAATATAAAGAATGGAATATTTATATTTTTATAAATTTTAATAATAAAATATTATTATTATTATTATTAAATATAAAATTATAATTATAATTATAATTATGTATTTTTATTTTATTACTTTTAATAATTATAAATTTGTTTTATAATAAAATAAAATTATTAATAATAATATTTTTATAAGTTTAGTGAGATTATATTTTCATTATATTCAATATATCACTTTAACCTAGAAGAGAAATTAAATCAGTAAATTCACATTAAAAAATATCTTAACATAAAACCTAATCAAAATATATATAAAACTCCATAAACAAATTATTATTATTAATAATAATAAATATAAAATTGTAATTTTATATTCTTGTACTATATTATTTTTACAATTTATTCTATTCCACCAACTCGTGTCTCTTTGACAAACCGTAACTACCTCTCCACGGCTGCCGAAAACCATATACAATCCCTCACCGTCAGCGGGTTCGATTTCGCTAAAAGAGTTCATTAACGTAACCATAATAAATTAATTTTAAAATTGGGCTACAATGAAATTTGATTAGAAATAATTGAAATTGCAAATTTATATTAGTAGTTAAAAAAAAAAATGAACTTATCATTTAATATAATAATAGATCAGCATTCAATTTTAAAATATTTAATGTTTTGTATTAAAGCAACTATATAAAACATCACCCCAAAAAAATTAAATATTTTATAACTAATTACTTATGTTTATAGCAGTTCTAATTTTTTTTTGGGATGAGATCTTAATTTGAATTTAAATAAATAAATGTTTTAGAGTTTAAATATAGTGTGTTTTTTTTTTATTTTTGTTTGTTTGAAATGTAGTTTTGAGTATATAAATGGATTTAATACTTTAATAAATTTATGGAATAATTAAATTGTGCAGATTATATAAATTAATATAGATTTATTTTATCTACAAATTTATTAATATTTAGAGGTATAAAATCTTTTAATGTGTAAACTTTTTTTTTTTGAATGTCGAATTTGAGGAAAGGTTTGCACTTCAACACATTTTATTTCTCTGGGTACATGATAGATCCAAAGTTACTTCAAAGTCCATATATAGGCCACAAGAGTTCCAATGACACAATTCATTTGACCTATCCATAGATCAAAACCATCATAACGAAGCACTGCTAAAGAAAAGTGCATGAATCTAACAAAGGAAAAATTCAATAAGTTTTATAGAACAATTGAAATAGAAATAACAAAAAAGTTTAGAATCATGAATTTGGTATTGTAAAGTTCTGAGTTTATTAATTTAATAGAGTGTCATTTCAATTCGACTAATCCAAAAAAAAATTGTTGATTCATGTAAAACTTAAACAAGAAAGCTCACATAGGGAAAATAATAAATGTGCTCCTCACCTCTAGGCATCTCACACGGATTCTTAGCTCTCACCCTTGATAGATCATGGGTGCATATTTCTTCCTACAATCCATATAAATTGAAGGATAAATGGTTGTTTCAACTTATCCTCATTGGACACTAATGCTACCTTGAACCACTTGGTAGTTCCTTCCATCAAGAATCTGTAATCCTTGAATAAGCCAACAAGGTTTGTTAAGAATATCTCTAATCCAATGGTCCAGACTCCAAAGAGGAAAACATCAATTTTTACCAATCAAATCCTTGAAGGAAAATTCATGGGGACATGGTCAAATCAAAAAATCCTAGACTCTTGGATCCATTAACAATGGGCACTCAGGCTACAATTTTGTTTGTTTGTGGTAAAGCTTCTTTTTGCTTCCATTTTCAGCTTAAGGAAGATAAATACTTTGTTTTTCTTATCAAGCCCTAGTTTTAAGGGACCAACGAGCTATATCTAAAAGTGAAAGTATGAGTTAATCATTCCGGGTTTTTGAGCAGCGTAAAGGGGTTTAATTTTTTATTCTGTATATATAGTTGAGGAATTGATGATTAATCGCAGAATTAGCATCAATCTTGCGATTAGAGGCAAGAAAGGTTGTATACATATCTGCAAGATATATATATCGAGGTGTATCGATCACTGGAAGGATCGATCAACCGTGAGATCCATGATTGAATAGAAGGCGAGGAATCAAGGTCTAAAGAATCACACTGGATTTGATTTAATGGCACATCGGAATTAGAAGCAAAGGTGAAGCAGATCAATGCAGAACAATGAAATCGTGAAAGGGTTTATATGCGGAAGAATTAAGTTGAAATGAAGTTGAACAATGGAACTGTAACGATGGCAATCGAATGATGGTACGTTGATACCTGAGGTAACGACACCATGGAACAGTGTATCCAGAATCCAATAGAATGGAACTTGAGTTGATACAAGTCAAAGAAACAATGTTGAAGAACCGTGAGGCGACAAACAGTAAGGGCGGTTTTGAACCAAAGAAACCAGTGGTCTCGCAAAGTTTTTAAATGGTAAGCGGAATCCCAAAAAGAAATGCGATAACATTCAGTGTTTGACACGTAGCCTGGAGTGGTATTCAATTACCACCCATTTCGCAAATTATTTTTGCGTTAAAGCTCTACGGTGGAAAAAATGTGATTGTCGATAGATGTGTATCAATGGAGATCCAACAGTGGATGCGCATCTGTTTGCTTGAGAATTAATGAATGGGTATAGTTGCTGTGGGCCCGAGTACTATATGAAATTCATATGATTTAATTCAAAGTTGAGGTTTAATCCAAGATCCAATATATATGGTTGCATTTCCATAAATCAAAGGTTGTTTTGAAAGCCAAACAAGTGGTCTTGCGCAACTTTCAGAATGGTAAGTGGATTCCACTTTTTGAACGCGATATCGTTCTTTAAGTGCCACGTGTCCTAAAGGGGTATTCCAAAACCATCTACATTGCGTAATTTTTGAAGATTAAACCCCGAGCAAGTTTATTACGCGATTACCGTTGGGTGAGCGTTCAAATGAGTTTTGGAACGTGAGAAGCTATTGACCGTCAGATCTCTGCGATGGATAATGAGGGTGTGGGCCCCGAATGCTATTTTATGTTGGCGTTGACATTTTAATTAATGCCGTGAAGATTTGATGTTGGGTTAATGTTAAAACACTAATATGGTTCGAGCATAGTGTGATAAACAAAGTCGACATTTTTTATTGATATGAGTTGAATATGCTGTGGGGACCAATGTTAAAGGTGCAGTGGTTTAGGTTTGAACCAAGGTCAAATCTTTAATTTAATGAAATGTCCGCATAATTGAAATCTGGGGCTCGAACAAGAGATACGTTGAGATGTTGGGGTTTAACCAAAGTTTGGAATGCTTATATGGCTCGAATACTATTAACGTTATTTACACTTGAGTGGCGTACTCAAAACCAAAGGATGAATCTTAATATAAACCAAGTATATATCTGGTGAATGGCGGATATTAAGGTATGGGTCGAAGATAATGCATATTGATACTTGATAACTCTATCAAAGTCAAAGTAATAAACACATTCATAGATGGTTTGGTTTATGTTGTGAGCTGGAAGTGATAATAAATGTTGTGGGGCCAGAACGATAAATTATGTTGGTGCCTTAGGTTCAGCAAGGTCGAGGCTTATAAAAATTGCATGGTATAATTGAAACGTGATGTTGGGAACTATAATAAGGTAAAGGATATGTTGACATGCCATGGTGAAGGCTTACATAAGTATTGGTACATACATTTATATGTAGTGATACCTTGGTCTCAAGTTTGTATTGAGTTGTAATGAAATATCGAATATGTATTCGATATTCATGAGGTGAATTATTATATGGTTTCAAACATAAACTTTAATTAGATAGCTCCCGCATGCAAAATTGGTTGTTGAGTCTTTATGAAATATGGTTCTTAACCATAGGTTTGAAGATGAAAAGAGAGAAAGCTTCCGCTTATGTAATTGGCTGTATGGTTGTATAACTCATAGTGAAATGATTTATAAAAGAGCTTCCGCAATGAACAGAGATTGCCCAGATTGGAGAGATTGAGGACCCTTTTGGATGATTAATTAGAAATGCATTTTTATATGCATGAGACTTTGAGAGATTATTTGGGGGCTAAACTTATAAAGCAGTTATATATGCAGCAGATACACAATTGTAGTGAATAGGAGAGTATGCAGAACTGTTACATGATAGCAGCTGCCAGATTTAGAACATAATTTGGGAAATGCATTCTACATGCATGGAAAACAGGAGAGTACGCAGAAACTAAAAAAGACAGTGACAGCAGCAGAAAAGACAAACACACAGTGAACCAAGAACTGAAAGGGTTGAATGAGACATATCAGTTAAAAATGTAAATGTTTTAATTAATTTTATATTGTTTGTGATGCAAAGGCAAGTCTCCGTAGGCAAACAAAACTCCATTGTAAAACTGAAATTTGTACATATTGCTATATTCCTCTGAATGAGTTGGACAAAGAAATGAGAAGGCAGAAGGCAAAGAGTCATGGCTATTCATTTCGAATTCCCTGTGGAATACAAACAGTCATGAGGTGAACTCTATAAATGATATCACATAGATTTTCATAGACGTTAGAGAATGGAAAAATGAGGTAGAGAAGAAGGAGAAGCAGATAGAGAAGCTGTGAAGATTCAGAGATGATATAAGGAAGATATGAAGGCTGGTGGATAGCAGTGAAGAAGGAATGGAACAGAGCTGATATCCAGGTAAATCAGCATGTGTTTTTTATGAAAGAGTGAGGAAGTTGGTGCTTTCATATTTATTTTTTTAATTGTAAATGAGTGAAAATTCGAATTATTTTTAAGAAATTAAATATTTGTAAATTTTAGTAATGTTGTATATTAGATTTTAATGATATATAGTTGTACATGATGTTGATATTGAAAAACATAATATATATAATTTAATAAGAAAATTTTAATATAAATTTTAATAAAATAGTTGTTCTAAAAATTAAATCTTTACATTCAAGAAAAGTTATATTATAATAAAATTATTTTAAAAACATTTTTAAAGCGGAGTTATGTTTTATTTTTAACATAAAATAAATATAGCAAAGTAAAATAAGAGAAATGAAAGTAACTTCCAAAGTATTGTAACTTTTCTATCTCTTTTTCTTCTTAGCATGTTTATTGTTGTCACTGTAATCTAACATAATTTTAAGATTATCCATATGCATTTTTTTTAATATAAGCAATATATGTAGCCTTGGTCTCATAAAGATAAAGTCTCTACATGTGTCACAAATATGCATTTATTTAGAATGCTAGTAAAGTTCAGCGTATTCCAATGTTTTCACCATGCATAATCAATGTCGAAATGATGCAAAAATGAAGTTTGAGATGGGTTGACACATATGATGTTGATAATAATTCCAAAAGGTGTAGTAATGTTCTGACATCCCCCCTATAAATGTATATGAGAGTTTCTCAGGACTAAAAGAATAACCACAATAACGTGGTATTCCTCCCATAAGTGATAATGAGGATTCCCCTTCTTCAACGTTATTGAGGTTTTCTCATAATTGAAAGTGATGCAGAGGCTGCCCACGCAACAATCAGACCTCTTTAACATTGTCGTGTTGATTCAATCTATCAGATCGAGCTTAATGATGTAGAGGCCGCCCACACAATGGTCACACCTCTTTATTGCTTGTACTTAGCCTTGCTTCTGATTTATTTTTTGCTGCAATTTGGAACACATCAAAGAGGGGGGGTTCTGTTCTAATGAGGGGCGTCCTTCTAATTTAGTTGGCAAATTTCGTGTAGTGGTCGGTTGCTTCAGAATCTGACAGAGATGACTGTGAGATTCTAACAGTAGCCTCTAGCATCTCTTCATTCCTCTCCTCTGAGGTTGTATCATGTATCGCTTTGTCGTGCCTATTGTCAACTGTTTCGGTTCATGTTTTAGCATCTCCCTGCCCAATATATTTACTTAGGTTTTTATGGATGTCCCGGTACTGGGTCACGACCATTTATTGAAAGCATTAAGTATAACAGAGTCATCCCATAACGTCGTATCCTTTGCCGCCATTGAACCTACTGTTTGTGCCTTTCAGAGTCTGAGAGATTTTGTGTAGTGCCTAGGTTCCACGGATTGGGTTTAAATACATTGGGACTGTGTAATTTTTTTTTTGGTGGGGGAAACTAATTCCGAATTGGGGATTTTACGCTCGGCCATCTTTTTGAAGCTACATCATCTGCTATCAGAGTAGGAAGATGGTTGGAAGAGGAAGAGGATGAACAAGTCTTGCTCAAATGCGACAAGAAATGCAGAACCTCCAGAGGCAAGTTGCAGATATTACAAACGCGTTGATTAACCAGAGAGTAATATGAAGAGAAACGTTTGATGAGGAGACAGACCATGAACACAAAGATCATCAAGTAGAAGGGAAGCTAGAGAACCTGACTTATGAAGAGAGAGTGCTTAGGTCTCTAGAATGGAGAAGTGATGGGGTTAAAATAGAAGTCCCGGACTATGCAGGGAGTCTTAAACCAGAGGAGCTAATAGATTGGCTTAATGACATGCAAAATATTTTGAATGGAAGCTCATGACTGAGGAGAAGAAGCTGAGATTTGTGTGCACCAAATTAAAAGGTCACACCATGATTTGGTGGGATCATGTGTAAAAAATAGAGTAAACAAAGGGAAAGAAAAGATTCAAACCTGGAGCAAGATGGAGAAAAGGTTGCACTAGAATTTTTTTCCTTTAGAATACACCCAAACCCTTTTTCGCAGATTTCAAAATCTGAAGTAGAACCTGTCTACCGTGGAGGAATTCACACATGAGTTTTATCAATTGTCCATTCATGTGGATCACAAGGAAACTGATGAGCAACTGGCTGCAAGGTATGTGAATTTCTTGAAATTTACTATTCAGGATGAATTGAGCATGCACAGGATTCATAATGTGGAGGAGGCATACCAATCAGCCTTGAAGGCTGAGGAGAATAAAAATCGCCAATTTTCTCAAAGGAATAGGGGAGCTAGAAGAGGAATCTTGGCTCCATCATGAGGTGGTTTCAAATTTGGTAGAGCTGAATCATCTCATTCTGCTACGAAAGTAGAGGACCCACGAAAAAATAACCTGACCTAACCACGAGGAAGTGGACTTCAGAGGGGTTGAGGTTATGGTGCCGGCATAGGAATACCTTTCGTTTGTTTTAAATGCGGTGAAGAAGGTCATCAATTGTTTGAATTTCGAAATTCAGATATACTAGCGCCAAAGAGAGGAGAAAAACCAAGGTTGAACTTGGTCCAAGCTGAGGATGAAGAAGAAGTCATCGATTTTCACGTTCCAACAGATATGGGGGAGAATATCATGATGCAGAGAGCCATGAAAATTCCAAAAAAGGAGTGAAAGCAAAGCAACAACTGTCCAGATTCTTGGCTTCAGACAAATATCTTTCGAACCAAATGCACTTCAGCGGGGAAGGTATGTCAAGTTATTGTTGATAGTGGAAGTTGTGAGAATATGATTTCAAAAGAGATGGTAGAAAAATTGAAGTTAAAATGTGACATGCATCCCCATCCTTACCAGATTGCATGGTTCAAAAAAGGGAATGAAGTAACCATAAATAAACGATGCTTAGTCAATTTATCCATTGGTAAGACTTATAAATATGAAGTTTGGTGTGATGTAATTCCAACGGATGCCTACCACTTTTTGTTGGAGAGACCCTGGCAGTATGACATGAAATTCATTCGTGATGGAGAGAACAATACTTACACCTTTTGGAAGGATGGAACTAAGGTCTTCTTATTTCCCCTTAAGGATGAAGGGAAAACCAAAAATCTACTGTTAGAAAAACAACTTGCTAAAGAAATAAAGGTAACAGGTTGTTTCTATGCCTTAATAGTAAAAAATGTAGCAGGGGAAGATGCCCCAATTCCTACTGGAGCAACCAAGATCCTAGCAAAGTATGGTGATATTACGCAAAACAAGTTACCTGATGGACTTCCACTGATGCAAGATATTAAACATCACATTGATCTATTTTTAGGAGCATCATTACCTAATCAAGCAACCTATCTGATGAGCCCGAAAAAACATGTAGAGATTGATCGACAAGTGGAAGAACTTATAAAGAAAGGTCTGGTAAGGGAAAGCATGAGTCTTTGTTCTATACCCGAATTGTTGACTCCAAAAAAAAGCAGAGAATGGAGGATGTGCACAAATAGCAGGGCAATCAATAGAATTACTATCAAGTATCGGTTTCCTATTCCGCGCTTGGATGATATGATGGATGTGCTGGCAGGAGCTCAAATTTTTAATAAAATTGATTTACGAAGTGGCTACCACCATATCCGTATTCGGGAAGGGGATGAGTGGAAAACTGCTTTCAAGACTGGAGATGGACTGTATGAATGGATGGTGATGCCCTTTGGGCTATCTAATGCTCCTAGTACTTTCATGCGGTTGATGAATACTGTGCTTCACCCTTATATTGGTAAGTTTGTTGTTGCTTATTTTGATGACATTTTAATTTTCAGTAAATCCAAGGAAGATCACTTGCAACATTTAAGGGCTATCCTGGATCTCTTAATAAAGCATCAACTTTATGTGAACTTGAAGAAATGTAGTTTTTTGCAAGAGATTTTGGTATCCCTGGGTTTTTTCATCTCAGCAGAAGGAGTGAAGATGGATTTTGAAAACATTAGGGAGATTTTGGAATGGCCCTGTCCGGGGAGCATAACCGAGGTAAGAAATTTTCATGGGTTGGCTACATTTTATAGAAAGTTTATTCATAATTTTAGCAGTATCGTAGCACCCATCAAAGATTGCACCAAATTCAATACATTCTTATGGACCAAGGAGGTTGAGGAAAGTTTTAATTTCCAAAAGAAGAAGGTGACAAAGGCACCCATCTTAGCATTACTAGATTTTGATAAAGTGTTTGAGGTAGATTGTGATGCCTCTCATATAGGCATTGGAGCTTTACTCAGGCAAGATGGTAAACCCATTGCATTTTATAGCGAAAATTTGAATGAGGTAAGGAAGAACTACTCCACTTATGATGTGGAACTGTATGCTATTGTACAAGCATTGCGACATTGGAAGCATTATTTGGTACCAAAGGAGTTTGTGTTATTTAATGATCATATTTCCCTAAAATATATAAATACTCAAAAGAAATTGAGCAGTACACATGCAAAGTGGGTCTCTTTCTTACAAGGCTACATTTTTTTATTTTTTATTTTTGAAGCACAAATCTAAAAAACAGAATCAGGTTGCAGATGCTTTGAGTTAGCATGTTTTTCTTTTATCTGCTATTGAAAATCAGGTAATTGGGTTTGATTCCCTCAAGGATATCTATGTGTCGGACCTTGTTTTTGGAAAGATTGTGGAGCAGCTAAAGAACTCAGTTGTGGGGAATATGGGCCTTGCTTGTGGTGATTTTTTCATGCAAGATGGTTATCTCTTCTAGGGAAAATAACTATGCATCCTAATCGGTTCTATGTGAGAACATATCATCAAGGAGCTTCATAGTAGTGGCTTGGCCGGAAATTTTGGGAAGGATAAGACATTGTCCTTAATAGTTGATAAGTATTATTGGTCGACGATGAGGAAGGACATCACCAAGTATGTGACACAATGTAGAATTTGTCAAGTGTTTAAAGGGCATTCTTAGAATATAGGGTTATATATGCCGTTACCTATTCCTCTAAACCCCTAGTCAGATGTGAGAATGGACTTCGTATTGGGGCTCCCAAATACCCAATGAGGTAATGCTTCTATTTTTTGGTTATTGATAGATTCTCAAAAATTCTTGGGTCATTTTTGGTGGACTTTGTGGAAGAAAATGGGGACTAAGCTACAGTTTAGCAGTGCCTATCACCCCCAAACGAATGGGAAAAATGAGGTAGTGAATCGAAGTTTGGGAAACTTGTTACGGAGCAATGTCGGTGAGAAGCCCAAGCAGTGGGATTTGGCCTTAACTCAAGTAGAATTTGCGTACAATAGTTCTGTGAATAGATCCACAGGTAAATCTCCCTTTCAAATTTTTTATAGCCGAAATCCTTCATGTGTCCTCGATCTATTGCAGCTACCGCTTGTATGTATTGCATGGGACTGATCAAGGTAATTGCAATGATGAAGAGGTGGATTGGAAACAAACCATTCCACGTGGGAAAAAGGAATAGATCACGCATATCCTAGATAAGAAGATTGTTCAGACTCGCAAAGGAAAATATAACAGGTAATTTGTACAGTGGGAAGAATTTGCACCAAAAGAAAGTACATGGATCACAGAGTGGGAATTGCAGACCTTAGACCGCGTTCAATGAAAAATATTTGAGCACAGCAACTTGCAGGAGTTGTTTTATTTCCAACCAGAGGAGAATGATGCAGAGGCTTCCCATGCAACGATCACATCTCTTTAACACTGTCATGTCGATTAAATCTATCAGATTAGGCTTAATGATGTAGAGACTGCCCACACAATGGTCACACCTATTTAATGCTTGTACTAAGCCTTGCTTCTGATTTATTTTTTCCTGAAATTTGGAACACGTCAAAGAGGGGGGGTTATGTTCTAATGAGGGGCGTCCATCTAATTTAATTGGCAGATTTCGTGTAGTGGTTGTTTTCTCCAGAATCCAACATAGATGCGTGCGAGACACTAACAGTAACCTCCAATGTCTCTTCATTCCTCTCCTCTGAGCTTGTATCACGTATCGGTTTGCCATGCCCATTGTCAACTGTTTCGGTTCATGTTTTAGCATCTCCCAACCCAATATATTTACTTGGGTTTTTATGCATGTTCCGGTACTAGGTCACGACCATTTATTGAAAGCATTAAGTAGAGCATAGTCATCCCATAACGTCGTATCCTTTGCCGCCATTGAACCTGCCGTTTGTGCCGTTCAGATTCTGAGAGATTTTGTGTGGTGCCTAGGTTCCACCATCTAGGTTTAAATACATTGAGACTGTGCAATTTTTTTTTTTTTTTTTGGGGGGGGGGACTAATTCATAATTGAGATTTTGGGATCGGGCATTTTTGGCTTCATCGATTTGACACATATGATGTTAATAAAAATTCCAAAAGGTGTAGTAATGTTGAGACATCCCCCATAGAAACATGTGAGAGCTTCTATAGGAACCAAAAGAATAACCACAATAACGTGGCATTATTCCCATCAGTGTTAGTAAAAGTTCCCCTTCATCAATGTTAGTGAGGTTTCTCTAATTATGAGGTGCAGCGATAATAACTTGAGATATATTGAGCTTTTGGAATTTATTTATTACATTTCTATTATTATATTATTCTTATCCTTTTTAGTTGGTTTTGTGTATTCTTTGTCTCCCATATATACCATGAATACCTAGTTTTAGAAGGAATCCCATACTTTACATTTGTTATATTGTAAAAGGAAGTTATATTTACATTATATTGTTACATTTTAACAAATGTGGAGAACATAAAGATTAAGTCTCAAGATCATTGATCACTGAAAATCCACATCAATGGGGGTTCAGTGCAAGTATTTAAAATATGATCAATATTTTTGGTATCTATGGAAGAAATATTTTTCATATGCACACATGGAAGCTATATTCACTTCCATTTATATGGCTCTTCTATAGATGTGCCACGCTGATATATGTCATGACTTCCATATATGAACCACTTCCATATATAGAACCAAGCTTCTATATATGTGCTTCAAGGAAGTTATATATATATATATATATATCCTTCCTTCCATATATGTTCTTACACTTTCATATATATGCACATATACATATATGTGTGTTTATACAAAAGTATATTCTAGATTCATGTATATGGAAGTGATGCATATACAAAAGTAGATATATCTTTCATTTATGCATATATGAAATCCTGCTTCCATACATGTGTGGCTTCTATATTTGTGTACATATACATAATATAGATACTTTTGCATATATGAAAGAGTGTAGAAGGCATCGCATCTTGCACAAAATGCATCACATTTGTATATGCATTGCATCTATATAGCTAGTTTTTGACAATATTGTGGGATTCACACTTCTCTGCTTTGTTTTTAACTTGGGATTAATGAGTTTAGTCTCTCTTACACTACTGCTTGCACCATCCCCCATTGCAGTAGCACCTAAGGTGATTTTATTCCAATCCCATTGAAATGTCAATGACAACTTTGTATATGTGTACATATACAAAATATAGTGAAATTGGGGGTTAAAATCATATGCTTGATCTTCGGGGCTTGTTTTAGTTATATGGGATATCTGTCTAGCAATATATAGAATATACAATATTATGGATATATAAAAAAGTGTATACAATTTTTTTTATATATATGGATGCTTAAGTATCTTCTGCATGTGCATGTATATATGGAAGTGCACATACACAAAAGAGAATGCTATTTTGTATCTTCAATATAAGTGTGCATATACTAATTTTAATTCAATCATTATATAATCCATAATCCATTTTTATGATTTTAGAGTGGAAAAATATAATATTTTTCCCCTTCACAAATACATCAGTACCAAAAACGATTGATTGGGTTCTAAATACAAGGACACAAGAGTTACCTTTTGTAAAGTTAGCACATGGGGTATGTCAAAGAATGGCTCCATATAGAATATAAAATTTGTAGGATATTTACCATCAAATTTCCTCAAATCATTCTATGTAATCAAGTAGCTCCTTGGTGTTGCATTGAACTCCCATTTATTTGGATTCATTGAGTGATGAACTATTTTGGGACTTAATCTTTATGTTCTCAACATTTGTTAAAATATAACAATATAAAAAATCTAAGTTCATTTTACAATATAGAAAACTTTATAAGATGAGATTTATTCTACACTTTTATATATGCACAGTTTTATATATTCCATATATGAATAGATATATAAAATATGTGCATATAAGGAAGTAGGATTCGTATATGCACACATGCAGGCTATATATACTTTCATATATAGGTCACTTTTATATATGCAATTGCAATGCCATATATGTGTCACTATGTTATATGTGTCATATTCTATATACGTGGGTGAAAGCATGAATATGGGTTACACTTTTGGAACAAATGTGGTAATGAAATTTCAATTTTTTCCTCTTTTATTGAATTACAACCCTCAAAATTCATATAATCACTATGAATTTTGATTCGGAGTAAAAATACAAATTATGGAGAATTATGTTGTTTTACCAATGATAGTTTTTGCAAAAATATTTAATGTCATATAATATGTCAATTTTCCATTAAATGAAATGCTTGTCCTTGCAAATTTTCACGCATCTTAAGAGGTATGTGTGTGTTCACGTAGCATAACTTAGTCTAAATTGTGTAATTTTTTTTAATATATATATGAGCATGATCGATATGGAGAGAGCTAAGATTTTCATATTAAAAAATCATTTGTTTATGCAAAATTATATTTTTATTATTTTTCGAAGTTGGCAAAGTAATATTTCAATTGCATTTTTGAGACACATGTGTTCACTTAAGGTTTTTTTCAACTATTTAAATAAATTGAATAATTAAGGGTACCCTTTTGAAGAGGAATCATAAACAAAGATAGTAGTATTTTTTGAAATTTTTTCATTGTGTATTTTATGATATTGATTTTTTATTCAACCCATTTGAAATTGTCCAAAAAAATTTCAGGCATTATGTTTAAAAGAAATTAGATGAAAAATATCATTTGAATTCGAATATCTCAAACTCATATGCCATTGGATAGAGGATTCCTTCATGAATCCAACGTGATCAACTCCACCACCTAAGGACAGATTATTGCTAATTCCTCTGGGGTACCAAACATGGTTACGAAAATTTTGTAAAGAAATTGCCTGAAATTGCTGATTTTAGGACTTAAGAGACTTGATCAAGTGCCTAAATTTTAAATTTAAATAGCTTGATCGAGGGTTTCGTAAACCCTCGATCAAGCCATTTATGTGGTTAATAGGAGTTCAATCCAGCACTATCACTCGATCAATCCATCTACGCGGTTAATACGATCTCAATCGAGCCTCTATACAAATTCTTTAAATAATCTAAAATTAAACTATTACCTCATTTTTAAATTCCAAAACTTATTAGAATTTTTGCTATAATTTCATGTAAAAACCTTATTAAATTTAACATTAATATGAAAAGAATATTATTTTTATTATTAAATTAAATGATGAAATGATATTAATATACAAAATTTAATATTAATATATTTGAATGTTAATATTAAATTTATTAACATTAACATTATTAACTTTAATATAAAATAAAATTTCCTATATTATAATTTATACTAGCACATTAATAAATGTGTTTGATATATGCTATAGGCATTAAAAAAAGAGTCATAGAAGCTCACTCAATATATATGTTAATTTTATTTAACCTATTTTTTTTTTATAAATCTAACATAATAAAAAATATATAATATTTTTAAATTCTTGAAGTAATCATATCCTAAATTTACCTTTAAAGAAATAAAACCTAAACAATTTCAATTGGAAGTCATGAAGCACTCTATGTATATTTGATGGAGGTAGTTGCAACATTAATATTTTTGAATATTTTAGATAATATTTCCATGGAAAATTATCATTTTCCCTCCATGTGAATGTACAACACACATTTAAATTCTTGCATCTTAATATGTATTATATAAAAATAAATAAATTGTTGTACGACATCAAAATGATATATATATATATATATATATATATATATATATATATATATATATATATATATATATATATATATATATATATATACAAACAGCACCATATATGCACAATAAGCTATGCAAACAGCACCATAAACACAAACAACACCATAGATATTGTATTCATAAAAGCTTCACAAATACAATTCTCCCTCAAAAACCCGATTCCTTTTACAAAGAGGATATCCTCTTATATAGCATCCAAACCCTCCATTTCTCAAATCTTCCTCGGATCTCATAGATCAACACAAATCTTATATAAATCTATTTGAAATGACTAAAAGTATTTACACAGTAGATATTCTAGATAGGGAATCTATGCAATCTGCATTAAAGTTAATACACAGTAGATATTCCAGGCAGGGAATCTACAAAAGTTGTTCTATGACATTATTAAAGTTAATACACAGTAGATATTCAGGCAGGGAATCTACAAAAGTTGTACTATGACATTATTAAAGTTAATACATAGTAGATATTCCAGACAAGGAATCTACGCAAACTTGACTTAAAGTATCTTTACATAATGGAGATCCTTTTCATGGTAGAACTTTCAAAAGATAATGGAGAATTTTTCCAATAGACCTTATGTGATCTTATCTTAATATGACCCTTTGGGGCTTCTGTCAGAGTCATATCCACTTGGCGGAGAATAAATTTCATCATTAGAGTAATTTTGATGGTCTATGATTTGAACTCCTGGAATGATTTGATCAAGCCATTGTGGAGAATATTGTCCAAAGCATGCATAGAAAGGACTGAATCTGAGATGATGATCTAGCTCAATTTCATCCAGACAGGTGTCTCCTATAAAATCTACTATTAAATAGAATTCATGCTATGAGGTGATAGTTACTGTTGTGGCTTGAAAATACATACTGAAGGAAAATATGTCATAGGCTAGTGCTCCTTCTTGAAGTTCGATTATGAGAAGATGAATGGTATCTCTTGCTCTTACATAAACTAGCTCTGAGCTTCTAGGAATGAACATAAAGAATAAAATTTTCATCAGTGAACTCCAGTATCTGTAACTGCTCATGATATCCTCACAATACATATAACTAAAAATCTTTTTGTGATTCTTGACAAATTGGAGGATTCCATAATATTCATACCAGAAGATAGAGGGATCAAAAATATAAACAATCCACATATCCCTAGGAGATATGGTATGGCCAAAGTAAAGATGAATATTATTGAGCATATTCTAGTTGATATTATAAGTTGATCTTCCTTCTTGAGAGTTGTACCATTTTCAAACGATCAACTGTTGAGCTTCTATAGGAAGTGATTTAATATTCTGAGAGAAACATTCCCAACAATACTGGTGTAAACAGTTTGAACATAATTCAATTTGAAAATTTGTTCTCACTAATTTTGAGCTTTCAAATTTTTCAAAAACTTTAATTTCTTTGATGTTTCCTTCCCTAGTAAGCAAGTCTGAAAGATAATTTTCCTTACCAGATTTGTAGATTATATCAAAATCAAAATCGTCGAACCATAATGCCCATCTTAATATCCTAGAGTTACCTTGTTCTAACAATCTTTTGTTAGAAAACATCCCTTTCATATGTTTAAGATATGTTTTGACTATAAAACGAACACTTTTAAGGAAAATATGAAATCTTTTGATACCTCTTTTGACGGCTAAGATTTATTTGTGAGAAGAAGGATATTTGTATTCTATTTCTCAAAAAATACCTGAAGTAAAGCCATATACTTCTTCTCTCTTCTGATGTTTTTGTAGGAGAATTGCAGCCCATACATCATTAGAAGCATCTGTCTCCAAAATAAAGGGATAATCTGGATGAGGCAAGGAAAGAGGAGGCAGAAATTGTATCTTTTGTTTAATTTCTTTAACTGCAGCTATCATTTATTCTGTCCATGTAGCTCCTTGTTTAAGCCTTTTTTGAATAACTTTAGTATCTGTTGCTTGTTTTTCATAAAAATTTCTGATATAATTGAGACATCCTAAAAATATTTGAGTCATTTTAATGTCTACAAATTGATCACGAAAATTAAGCAAGATTTTTAAAACATGTTCCTGTAAAATAATTCTTCCTTAAGAAATGGTGAGGCCAAGATAATTATCTTAGTCTGTGCAATGACAAACTTGTTAGTTCCTGAAGACAAAAATAGGCCATGGTTGTATACAAGATGATATAATGCTTCAAGATGTTTCTTATGTTCATGAAGATATCTACTGAAAACTAGTAAATCATATATGTACACTATGAAAAAATCAAGATGCCAAAAGATATCTTCCATCCTTTTTTGAAACTTCGAAGGGGTGTATTTCAATCCAAAAGGGAGGAATGTCCATTGGTATTATCCACCTGGAACTACAAATGTAGTTTTGTACCTGTCAGAAAGGCTCAATTCCTATTTGCCAAAATCCACTTTTGAGATCAAATTTATTGAAAACATTGGCTTTCAATATCTTTGCTAACAAAATTTCTTTGTTAGGAAGAGAATACTTGATAGGGCTAAGAGAATCATTTAATGATTTGTAGTTTATCACTAACCTTTTCTTTCCCCTTTTCTACTTAGAATGCTTATTCACATAAAAATTCGGATATGCCTATGAAATTTTTGATGATTCAATCAAACCTTTGCTAAGAAAATCTTGGATTTCTTGCTTGCAATATTCTTGTTCTAATGGGATCATGTGATTAGCAGATGATTTCTAAGGAGTCTTCTTGGCATTCTCTTTATATGGAAGAGTGATGAAATATTTTTCTCTGAACCAGAATGCGTCAGGATGTTCTGACATGCAGTCCGTTTGGGTTTTTTGAACAATTTCTTTCAAAACTTAAGGAGCATGAAGATCTACATTTTTAACAATATTCTATATTTTTGTTAGATATTTGAGTGTAACTTCTAGATTTTCTGACTGCTGGTCTGGATCAATCTTGATGATGTAATTTCTTTTGACTGGAATTTTTACTTGTGCTAACTGGACTGTAAAAGTGATTGCATCTTTATCAACAATTAATGACATATAAATTTGTAAAAAAATTGTCCTAAAAGGATGTCAGCACCTGTGTCATAATTATACAATGTAACATATACAACGAAATTATTTAACAAGATTGGAAGATCTGGAGCAACATGAGAAATCTTCATGAGTTGACGATTTATAGCCTTGAATTGGATCTGTGTAGGCTGTTAGAAATAGGAAGGAATAGGTTTGTATTTGCAACAGCTACTCATTTCTCCTGTATTAATCTGGGCATCTAGATGATACAATTTATAACCAGGGATCTTTATGCCGATGGAGATAACCATTCGATCTCCAATTCCACTTATATCTCTTATATCTGGAACTTGGTATTCAATAGGTTCAGCTGAACTTTGGAGTGGAATATCTGTTGCTTTGTAACACATGGATACAAACTTAGAGTTCAATTCATCCAATAATTGAACATCCTTCTGAATGTCTTCAATAGTTTTTGCCATAATCTCTCTGTTTTTTATGATCCTATCTTCTACCTGACTGATCTTTTTTTCTAGAGTTCCTTTGATTGAAATATAACCTTTTGTTAGATCCTCTCTTTTCTCTTCTAGGAGTAAGATTTTTACTGGCGGAGTATTCTTTGTTAATTCATCAATTCTTCTTTGTAATCTATTTATAGGGATCAACAGATTTGGAGGAAACTTTTCTAATTCTTGTTGCAAATACTGGATTTCGTGATAAAAATTAAATGCTGAGAACATCTTAAAATCTTAAATATATGTACAATCATCACTATTAGAATCTGTACAATCAAGTGATAATTTCTGAAAATGCTTTATACTACCATCACTTTCAGAATCTGAACTGTATATAGAGATTCATTATGCAGAAGAATCATAATCTGAAACTAAATCCCATTCTGCAGGATTGTGTGTAGAATTTAAAAAAAAAAAAAATCTTTATATGAGTTTTTTGCTTCTTATTTGGACATTTATTCGCAATATTTCCATGTTTTCCACAGATGAAACATTTAATTTTATCCATAGAGAGAGGATTATCCTTCTCCTAAATATGTATCTGGATCTTTCTTCTTTACCTTTACCAAACTTCTTCTTTAAAGATTTCTTTTGATCTTTCCAATTTGGTTTGGAACAATGGTAGGTTGTGGAATTATCTTGTATTTCCTTTCTTGGTGTTTTATAACATCCAAATCTATGTGTTTCATTAAATATATCACAAATTTGTGGATTGAAAGACAATTTCTTTTTGAGATTCTTCTTATTCTTGCAGGCAATACATTGATCTCTTAGGATGGTAAGATTGTGTTGTTGTAGAGCTGCTAAAGAAAGAGAATCAATGGAAATTTTCTGAGTAGCTAAATCATGAATGACATTTTTAGGAATTATTTATCGCATAGAAGAAATGTAATGTCTGAGATATGTTTTATTATCAAGATCGAGAATCTTATAATAGAGCCCTTGCATGGTACAATAATACTCAGATAATAGATTTAGATCACAGAGCCTTTGACTCATGAACTCTGAACATAATGTGTTGAATCTAATGGTATGATTCCTAAAAATTCATGTGAGAGTGCTAATAGCATAGCTTCTAATGGATCTGTTTTGTCAAGGAGTTCTGTCTGTTGAGTCCTTCCTAGATGTTCCCACCACAAATGAACATTTCCTGTAAATGCCCATGAGATCTGTAGAACTACTTCTCTCCATGAATATTTAGACTCAGCTTTTTTCTGTTTAGCCCATGTGTCAATTCTTTGTAGAAGAATCATTTTTTGATCTCTGTATAAACAATCAAAGTTTATAAACAGAGTGTTTCAATGCTATGAAAAGAGGTTGATTCTTCTCTAATTTATGTGCTAGCCAAGTTTTGAGCCCAACGATTGAAAGGACTGGAATGAGGTTGAGATGATACATCTCTATCTGAAGTCTTGGGAGTTTTACTGGAAAAATGAAAAGTGTATCCTCTTTTTTTTTTTTAGAAGAGCTTTCTCCTAATTCTTCTAAGAAAATATTATTTAGTTTGATATCTAATAATAATTGAGAAAATTTATTGTTAACCAAGACTAATTTTTCTTGGGCTAATTTAGAACCTTGGTGGATTTTCTCAAGAGTAATTGCATCTGGAGACTTGATCATCTTTAAGAATAAAATATGATCATCTTTTACCTGATGGTAAGTAAACTTTGGACCTTCTCTTTCAACTTCTTCAAAATCCAAAGGAGAAGGGGGTCTTGGTATTGCAGATTGAAAGTTTGAGACTACTCTACTAATTGTATTTAGTTGATATATGACTTCAGCTAACTTTTCCTTATGAGCTTTTAGCAAATCATCATTTTCTTGGTGCAGTGTTTTTATATGAGCTTTAAAATATAAGACATCATTTGTTATATTGTCCAGATTCTATGAAATACAAACTGTTTGGTAGTTTGTATAATTCAACATTTTAATTTTTTTTGAAGGTTCTGGATCAGACTGTCCTATGAGATGAAGAAACTGTAAATCTCCTTGTAGAGTACCATTCTTGAATTTCTGGGTACAATTTCCTGGGTCAATATGACTTTCTAAAAGAAGAGGCAATGTATCCTGCTTGCTTATGGGAAAGCTGTGCATTTTCATATCTTTAGTTGGAATAAAGATTTGTATATAGTCTTTACAGTCAAGATGTTAGCATTTATGATCTGAGGATGATGACGATGATGAAGAATCAAGTATTTTGTATCTTGTCTCTTTTTGGTTTTTTCTTGGCAATATTCACAATTATCTGAAGAAACATAACTATTCTTTTGTACATGTTTCTGGAATGGAGTAGAAGGTATTTTCCTACTGGAGGAACGAGAGAACTGATAAATATGATCCTTTGATAAAAACATAGTAGGACTTAAGTTATCAGAGGGTTTTTTATTTCTGACTTAGTTTTAACAAACCTGAGTTTGCCAGAACCATCTCAGTTTTTTACCATTTTCAACTGATTTGAACCTTTCTACAACTGAGGATACTTTTGGGCTATGGGGGTGTATGAACTATCCCATTCTAAAGGTAAAGAGAGTTCAGAAAATCCAAGTTGAAGAGGCGTAGTGTTGATTGGTCCAACTATGACACCTTCTTTTAGAGCTCTCTTATTGTGTTTGGGATTTATGGGAGGCATGGTAGTAGTTACAAATCTAAGACAGATAGAAGTATGTATCTATGAAATATGCGTATTAGGTGCAACATCAAAGCCTAAAAGCTGAGTATACTGAAAACTAAAAGCCTATACTCAGTTTTCAGGTTTTGATGCTGCACTTGATATGCATATTGCATAGTTACATACTTCTATCTATCTCAGATTTGTAACTACTACCATGCCTCCCATAAATCCCAAACTAAATAAGAGAGCTCTAAAAAAAGGTGTCATAGTTGGAACAGGAAACACTACGCCTCTTCAACTTGGATTTTTTGAACTCTCTTTACCTTTAGAATGGGATAGTTCATACACCCCCATAGCCCAAAAGTATCCTGAGTTTTCGAAAGGTTCAAATCAGTTGCAAATGGTAAAAAAGTCAAATGGTTATAGAAAAATAAGCTTTGTTAAAACTAAGTCAGAAATAAAAAAAATCTCAGATAACTATAAGTCCTGCTATTATTTTACCAAAGGATCCTATTTATCAGTTCTCTCGTTCCTCCAGTTTGAAAATACCTTCTACTCCATTCCAAAAACATGTACAAAAGCATAGTTTTGTTTCTTTAGATAATTTTGAATATTGCCAAGAAAAAACCCAAAAAGAGCCAAGATACAAAATACTTGATTCTCCATCATCGTCATCATCCTGAGATCATAAACACCAACATCCTGATTGTAAATATTGTATACAAATATTTATTCCAACTAAATATATGAAAATGCATGGCCTTCCCAGAAGAAAGCATGATACTTTGCCTCCTCTTTTAGAAAGATATCTTGACCCAGGAAATTGTACCCAGAAATTCAAGAATGGTACTCTACAAGGAGATTTACAATTTCTTCATCTCAGAGGACAGTCTGATCCAGAACCTTCAAAACAAATAAAAATGTTGAATTATGCAAATTACCAGTTAGTTTGTATCTCACAGAATCTGGACGATATAGCAAACGAAGTCTTAGATTCGAAAGATCATATAAAAACACTGCACCAAAAAAATGATGATTTGCAAAAATATCATAAGGAAAAGTTAGCTTAAATCACAGATCAACTAAATATAATCAATAGATTAGTATCAAACTTTCAATCTGCAATATCAAGACCCCCTTCTCCTCTGAATTTTGAAGAAGTTGAAAGAGAAGGTCCAAAGTTTACTTACCATCAGGTAAAATATGATCATACTTTATTCTTAAATATGATCAAGTCTCCAGATGAAATTACTCTTGAGAAAATCCACCAAGGTTCTAAATTAGCCCAAGAAAAATTAGCCTTAGCTAACAATAAATTTTCTCAATTAGTATTGGATATCAAAGGGAATGATACTGTCTTAGAAGAATTAGGAGAAATCTCTTCTAAAACAAATTGAGGAGACACTTTTCATTTTTCCAGTAAAACTCTCAAGTCTTCAGAAGGAGATGTATCATCTCAACCTCATTCCAATCCTTTCAATCACTGGGCTCAAAACTTCATTAGCACAGAAATTAGAGAAGAATCAACCTCCTTTCATAGCATTGGAAATGCTCTGTTTATAAACTTTGATTGTTTAGACAGATATCAAACAATGATTCTTCTACAAATAATTGACACATGGGCTAAAAAGAAAAAAGATGAGTCTAAACAGTCATGGAGAGAAGTAATTCTGCAGATCTCATGGGAATTTAAAGGAAATGTTAGTTTGTGGTGGGAAAATTTAGGAAGGACACAACAAGAAAAAACTCCTGGACAAAAAAAATCCATTAGAAGGTATGTTGTTAGCACTCTCACATGAATTTTTAGGAATCATACCATCAGATTCAACACATTATGCTCAGATGTTCATGAGTCAAAGGCTCTGTGATCTAGATCTATTTTCTGAGTATTATTGTACCATGAAAGGGCTCTATTATAAGGTTCCTGATCTTGATAATACATCATATCTTAGACATTACATTTCTTCTATGTGAGGAAGAATTCCTGAAATGGTCATTCATGAATTAGCTACTCATAAAATTTCCATTGATTCTCTTTCTTTAGCATCTCTACACCAACACATTCTTACCATCCTAAGAGATCAAGGTATTGCCTACAAGAATAAGAATAATCTCAAAAATAAATTGTATTTCAGTCAACAAATTTGTGATATCTTTAATGAAACACATAGATTTGGATGTTATAAAACACTAAGAAATAAAAGACAAGATAAATCCACAACTTCCATTGTTCCAAACCAAATTGGAAAGATCATAAGAAATCTTTAAAGAAGAAGTTTGGTAAAGGTAAAGAAGAAAGATCCAGATACATCTTTAGGAGAAGGAGAAAAATTGTCTCTATGGATAAAAGTAAATGTTTCATATATGGACAACATGGAAATTTTGCCAATAAATATCCAAATAAGAAGCAAAATACTCAGATAAATATTTTTGATTTGTTTAATTCTGCACACAATCCTGCAGAATGGGATTTAGTTTCAGATTATGAATCTTCTATAGAATGCATCTCTATATACAGTTCAGATTCTGAAAGTGGTGGTAGTATAAATAATTTTCAGAAATTATCACTTGATTTTACATATTCTAATAGTGATGATTGTACATATATTTCAGATGCTAAGATGTTGTCAGCATTTAATTTTTCTCATGAAATCCAGCATTTGCAACAAGAACTAGAAAAGTTTCCTCTAAATATGTTGATCCCTATAAACATATTACAAAGAAGAATTGAAGAAGTAACAAAGAATACTCCGCCAGTAAAAATATTACTACTAGAAGAGAAAAGAGAGGATCTACCGAAAGTTATATTTCAATCAGAGGAACTCTCGAAAAATAGATCAGTCAGGCAGAAGATAGGATCAGAAAAAATAGAGATATTATGGAAAGAACTAGTGAAGACATTAAGAAGGATGTTCAATTATTGGATGAATTGAACTCTAAGTTTGTATCCATGTGTTATGAAGAAGCAGTTATTCCACTCCAAAGTTTAACTGAACTTATTGAATACCAAGAGCCAGATATAAGAGATATAAGTGGAATTGGAGATTGAATGGTTATCTCCATCGACATAAAGATCCCTGGTTATAAATTGTATCATCTAGATGACCAGATTGACATGGGAGCAATGAGTATCTGCTGCAAATACAAAGCTATTCCTTCCTATTTTTGGCAGCCTACACAGATCCAATTCAAGCCTGTAAATCATCAACTCATGAAGATTTCTCATGTTGCTCCATATTTTCCAATCTTGTTAAATAATTCCATTGTATATGTTACATTGTATAATTATGACACAGGTGCTGACATCCTTTTAGGACAATATTTTGTACAGAAGTATATGCCATTATCTGTTGATAAAGATGAAATCACTTTTACGGTCCAGTTAGCACATGTAAAAATTCCTGTCAAAAGCAATTACATCATCAAGATTGATCCAGACCAGCAGTCAAAAAATATAGAAGTTACACTCAAAGATCTAAAAAAAATCCAGAAGATTGTTAAAAATGCACATCTTCATGCTCCCCAGGTTTTGAAAGAAATTGTTCAAAAAATAGAAACAGACTGCATGTCAGAACATCCTGACGCATTATGGTTCAGAGAAAAATATTTCATCACTCTTCCATATAAAGAGAATTCCAAGCATACTCCTAAAAAAGAATATGCTAATCACATGATCTCATCAAAACAAGAATATTGCAAGCAATAAATCCAAGATTTTCTTAGCAGAGGTTTAATTGAACCATCAAAAATTTCATGGGCATGTCTGACTTTTTATGTGAATAAGAATTCTGAGCAGAAAAGGGCAAATAAAAGGTTAGTGATAAACTAAAAAGAATTAAATGATGCTGTTAGTCCTATCATGTATCCTCTTCCTAACAAAGAAATTTTGGTAGCAAATATATCAAAAAACAATGTTTTCAGTAAATTTTATCTCAAAAACGGATTTTGGAAAATAGGAATTTAGCCTTATGACAGGTACAAAACTGCATTTTTAGTTCCGAGTGGCCAATACCAGTAGGCAGTCCTCCCTTTTGGACTGAAAAACGCCCCTTCGGAGTTTCAAAAAAAGATGGAAGATATCTTTCGGCATCTTGATTTTGTCATAGTGTACATAGATGATTTACTAGGTTTTAGTAGAGATCTCCATGAACATAAGAAACATACTGAAGCATTCTATCATCTTGTATACAGTCATGGCCTAGTCTTGTTTTCAGTAAATGACAAGTTTTTCATTGCACAAACTAAGATAAATTAACTTGGCCTCACTATTTCTCAAGGAAGAATTATTTTATAGGAACATGTCTTGAAAAGTTTGCTTAATTTTCTTGATCAATTTGTAGACATTAAGAGGACTCAAAGATTTTTAGGATGTCTCAATTATATCATAAATTTTTATGAAAAACAAGTAGCAGATACTAAATTTATTCAACAAAGGCTAAAAAAAAGGAGCTACTTGGACAGAACAAATGACAACAAAAATCAAACAAAAGATACAATCGCTGCCTCCTCTTTCTTTGCCTCATCCAGATTATCCCTTTATTTTGGAGGCAGATGCTTCTAACGATGTATGGGCTGCAATTCTCCTACAAAAACAATAGAAGAGAGAGGAAGTATGTCCCTTTACTTTAGGTATTTTTTTAGAAACATAATACAAATATCCTTCTTCTCACAAAGAATCTTAGCCGTCAAAAGAGGTATCAAAATATTTAATCTTTTCCTTAAAAGTGTTTGTTTTATAGTCAAAACAGATCTTAAACGTACGAAAGGGATGCTTTCGAACAAAATATTGTTAGAACAAGGGAAATCCAGGATATTAAGATGGGCATTATGGTTCAATGGTTTTGATTTTGATATAATCTACAAATCTGGTAAGGAAAATTATCTTGCAGATATGCTTACTAGGGAAGGCAACATCAAAGAAGTTAAAATTTTTGAAAAAGGTGAAAGCTCAAAATCAGTGAGAACAAATTTTCAAATTAAATTATGTTCAAACTATTTACACCAGTATTTTTGGGAATGTTTCTCTCAGAAGACTAAATCACTTCCTATAGAAGTTCAACAGTTGATCCGTTACAAATGGTACAACTCTCAAGAAGGAAGATCAACTTATAATATCGACTGGAATATGCTTAATAATATTCATCTTTACTTTGGCCATACCAGACCCCCTAGGGATATGTGGATTGTTTATATTTTTGATCCCTCTATCTCTTGGTATGAATATTATGGAATCCTCCAATTTTCCAGGAATCATAAAAGGATTTTTATTTATATGTATTATGAGGATAGCATGAGCAGTTATAGATACTGGAGTTCATTAATGAAAATTTGATTCTTTATGTTCACTCCTAGAAGCTCAGAGCTAGTTAATGTAAGAGCAAGAGATACCATTGATCTTCTTAGAATCAAACTTCAAGAAGGAGAAATAGCCTATGACGTGTTTGCCTTCAATCTATCTTTTAAATCCATAACAGTAACTATCACCTCACAGCATGAGTTATGTTTAATAGCAGATTTTATAGGAGACACCTGTCTCGATGAAATTGAGCTAGATCATCATTTCAGATTTAGTCATTTCTATGCATGATTTGGACAATATTCTCCACAATGGCTTGATCAAATAATTCGAGGATTTCAAATCATAGACCATCAGAATTCCTCTAATGATGAAATTTATTCTCCAACAAGTGTATATGACTCTGACAGAAGCCCCAAAGGGTCATATTAATATTAGATCAAATAAGATCTATTGTACAAATTCTCCATTATATTTTGAAAGTTCTACCTTGAAAAGGATCTCCATTATGTAAAGATACTTTAAGTCAAGTTTCCGTGGATACCCTGTCTGGAATATCTACTGTGTATTAACTTTAATAATGTCATAGTAGATCTTTCGTAGATTCCCTGTTTGGAATATCTACTGTGTATTAACTTTAATGCAGCTTCCGTAGATTCCCTGTCTGGAATATCCACTGTGTAAATATTTTTAGTCATTTCAAATAGATTTAGATAAGATTTGTGTTGATCTATGAGATCCGAGGAAGATTTGAGAAATGGGGGGTTTGGATGCTATATAAGAGGATCTCCTCTTTGTAAAATGCATCAGGTTTTTGAGGGAGAATGGAATTTGTGAAAATTTTATGAATACGATAACGATGGTGTTGTTTGCATAGTTTGTGGTGTTTTTTGCATTATATGGTGATGTTTTCATAGTTTATGGTGCTGTTAAAATTGGTGTTGTTTGAATAGTTTATGGTGCTATTAAAATTGGTATCAGAGCCAAGTTACAATATTTGGTGAGATAGAGTTATTATGTAATTGTGATGATCATCAAATGAGCTTGAGGTTACTTGAATTTGTGTGTTGGATCGCTGACGGAGAGGCCTCTTGATTGGCACAAAGGGTGTAAGTCGTTGTGTTCGTCGAAAGTGTAGGCTATCTGCATTCAAGGATCTTGCGATCTTTGCTTACAGGTGCATAATATTTTCTTTTTCTTTATAATGGATGGTTACTCTGAATCTAGTGCTAACACTAGAAAAGAAGCACATGAAAAGAGATGGTCTTTCTTAAAATTTCTTAATAAGAAAGAACAAGACCCAATCTATAATTCTTGTATAGTCTTTCAGGAATTCGACCCTCAACCCAATTGGACACTTCCTAAGGTTGATGTTGAAAATATATATAAATTACCTATGTTTAAGTTCAAGGCTCCAAGCTTGTTCAAATTTACTTCTGTAAATATTCCTATTTCAGTTGGTAAACTAGTATATCAGATTCCATTAATAAATTAGGAAGATATTGCATGGGGATTAGAGAATGGATTTAAGTATGTGCATATTGGTATGATAGAGTTTGGTATTAATCCATTGGTTAGACCAGGGTTAGACACATCCTTCTTAAATTGTGTGCTAGACTCCAGATTCAATAATTTCAATGATGCACTACTAGGCGGTTTCCAAGGTCCATTAAATAATGGTCCAGTATGGTCTTCCCTTGTCCCAAGATATCAAGTCTCTTTGAAAGATCCCTACATCAATCATTTTCTCCAGGCCTATACTTAGTTTTCAGGTTTTGATGTTGCACCTGATATGCATATTACATAGTTACATACTTCTATCTGTCTTAGATTTGTAACTACTACCATGCCTCCCATAAATCCAAAACTCAATAAGAGAGCTCTAAAAGAAGGTGTAATAGTTCGACGAGGCAACACTATGCCTCTTCAACTTAGATTTTGTGAAGTCCCTTTACCTTTAGAATGGGATAGTTCATACACCGCCTATCCTCAGTTGTCGAAAGGTTCAAATCAGTTGCAAATGGTAAAAAACTCAGATGGTTCTAGCAAACTCAGGTTTGTTAAAACTAAGTCAGAAATAAAAAAACCTCAGATAACTATAAGTCCTGGTATGGTTTTACCAAAGGATCACATATATCAATTCTCTCGTTCCGCCAGTTTGAAAATACTTTCTACTCCATTCCAGAAACATGTACAAAAGCATAGTTATGTTTCTTCAAATAATTGTGAATGTTGCCAAGAAAAAACCCAAAAAGAGCCAAGATATAAAATACTTGATTCTCCATTATTGTCATCATCCTCATATCATAAAGGCCAACATCCTGACTGTAAAGAATATATTAAAATATTTATTCCAACTAAAGATATGAAAATTAGAACCATTAGAACAAACTAAAATGTTGAATTATACAAACTGCCAGTCAGTTTGTATTTCACAGAATCTGGATGATATTGTAAACGATTTCTTTGATTTTAAAGCTCATATAAAAACACTGCACCAAGAAAATGATGATTTGATAAAAGCTCATAAGGAAAATTTAGGTGAAATCACAGTTCAACTAAATACAATCAGTAGAGAAGTCTCAAACTTTCAATTTGCAATACCATGACCCCCTTCTCCTCTGGATTTTGAAGAAGTTGAAAGAGAAGGTCCAAATTTTACTTACCATGAGGTAAAATGTGACCATACTTTATTCTTAAATATGATCAAGTATCTAGATGCAATTACTCTTGAGAAAATCCACCAAGGTTCTAAATTAGCCCAAGAAAAATTAGCCTTGGTTAACAATAAATTTTCTCAATTAGTATTCGATATCAAAGGAAATGATACTATCTTAGAAAAATTAGGAGAAATCTCTTCTAAAACAAAAAGAGGATATGATTTTGATTTTTCCAGTAAAACTCCCAAGACTTTAGAAGGAGATGTATCATCTCAACCTCATTCCAGTCCTTTCAATCTCTAGGATCAAAACTTGGCTAGCACAAAAATTAGAGTAGAATCAGCCTCTTTTCATAGCATTGGAAACACTTTGATTGTTTAGACAGAGATCAAACAATTATTCTTCTACAAATAATTGAAACATGGGCTAAACAGAAAAAGGCTGAGTCTAAACAGTCATGGCGAGAAGTAATTATGCAAATCTCATGGGCATTTACAGGAAATGTTCGTTTGTGGTGGGAACATTTAGGAAGGACACATCAAAAAAAACTCCTTAACAAAACAGATCCATTAGAAGTTATGCTGTTATCACTCTCACATGAATTTTTAGGAATCATACCATCATATTCAAAACATTATGCTCAGATGTTCATGAGTCAAAGGCTCTGTGATCTAGATATATTATTTGAGTATTATTGTACCATGCAAGGGCTCTATTATAATATTTCTAATCTTGATATTACATCATATCTCAAACATTACATTTCTTCTATGCAAGGAATAATTCCTGAAATGGTCATTCAGGAATTAGCTACTTAAACAATTTCCATTGATTCTCTTTCTTTAGCATCTCTACACCAACACATTCTTACCATCCTAAGAGATCAATTTACTACCTACAAGAATGAGAATAATCTCAAAAATAAATTGTCTTTCAGTCCACAACTTTGTGATATATTTAATGAAACACATAGATTTGGATGTTATAAAACACCAAGAAAGAAAAGACAAGATAAATCCACAACCTGCCATTGTTCCAAACCAAAATGGAAATATCATAAGAAATCTTTGAAGAATAATTTTGGTAAAGGTAAAGAAGAAAGATCCAGATACATCTTTAGGACAAGGAGAAAACCTATCTCTATGGATAAAAGTAAATGTTTCATCTATGGACAACATGGTCATTTTGCCAAAAAATGTCCAAATAAGAAGCAAAAGACTTAGATAAATATTTTTGATTTGTTTAATTCCGCACACAATCTTGCAGAACGGGATTTAGTTTCAGATTATGATTCTTCTGCATAATGCATCTCTGTATACAGTTCAGATTCTGAAAGTGGTGGTAATATAAAGCATTTTCAGAAATTTTCACTTGATTGTACAGATTCTGATAGTGATGATTGTACATATATTTCATATGTTAAGGTGTTCTCAGCATTTAATGTTTCTTATGAATCCAGTATTTGCAACAAGAATTAGAAAATTTTCCTCCAAATCTGTTGATCCCTAGAAACAGATTACAAATAAGAATTGATGAATTGACAAAGAATACTCCGCCAGTAAAAAGCTTACTCCCAGAAGAGAAAAGAGTGGATCTACCAAAAGGTTATATTTCAATCAGAGGAACTCTAGAAAAATAGATCAGTCAGGCATAAGATAGGATCAGAAAAAACAGAGATATTATGGAAAATACTGCTGAAGACATTCAGAAGGATGTTCAATTATTGGATGAATTGAACTCTAAGTTTGTATCCATGTGTGATGAAGTAGTAGATATTCCACTCCAAAGTTCAACTGAACTTATTAAATACCAAGAGCTAGATATAAGAGATATAAGTGGAACTGGAGATCGAATGGTTATCTCCATTGGCATAAAGATCCCTAGTTATAAATTGTATCATCTAGATGCCCATATTGACACAGCAGCAATGAGTAGCTGTTGCAAGTACAAAGCTATTCCTTCCTATTTCTGGCAGCCTACACAGATCCAATTCAAGGTTGTAAATCATCAACTCATGAAGATTTCTCATGTTGCTCCAGATTTTCCAATCTTGTTAAATAATTCCGTTGTATATGTTACATTGTATAATTATGACACATGTGATGACATCATTTTAGGACAAGACTTTGTACAGAAGTATATGCCGTTAATTGTTGATAAAGATGCAATCACTTTTACAGTCTAGTTAGCACAGGTAAAAATTCCAGTCAAAGGAAATTACATCATCAATATTGATCCAGACCACCAATCAGAAAATCTAGAGGTTACACTCAAAGATCTAACAAAAATCAAAAATATTGTTAAAAGTGCAGATCTTCATGCTCCCTAAGTTTTGAAAGAAATTGTTTAAAAAATCGAAATGGACTGCATGTCAGAACATCCTGATGCATTCTGGTTCAGAGAAAAATATTTCATCACTCTTCCATATAAAGAGAATGCCAATCAGACTCCTCAGAAAGCATATGCTAATCACATGAGCCCATCAGAACAAGAATATTTCAAGCAAGAAATCGAATATTTTCTTAGCAGAGGTCTGATTAAACCATCAAAAAGTTCATGGGCATGTCCAAATTTTTATGAGAATAAGCATTCCGAGCAGAAAGGGGAAAGAAAAGGTTAGTGATAAACTACAAAGCATTAAATTATGCTCTTAGTCCTATCAAGTATCCTCTTCCTAACATTGAAATTTTGTTAGCAAAGATATCTAAAGCCAATGTTTTCAGTAAATTTGATCTCAAAGATGGATTTTGGAAAATAGGAATTGAGCCTTATGACAAGTACAAAACAACATTTGTAGGTCTAGGTGGCCAATACCAATGGACAGTCCTCCATTTTGGAGTCAAAAACACCCCTTCGGAGTTTCAAAAAAGGATGGAAGATATATTTCGGCATCTTGATTTTTCCATAATGTACATAGATGATTTACTAGTTTTCAGTAGAGATCTTCATGAATATAAGAAACATTTTGAAGCATTATATCATCTTGTATACAACCATGGCCTAGTCTTGTCTTCAGGAACTGACAAGTTTGTCATTGCATAAACTAAGATAAATTATCTTGGCCTCACTATTTCTCAAGGAATAATTATTTTACAAGAACATGTTTTGAAAATATTGCTTAATTTTCTTGATCAATTTGCAGACATTAAGATGACTCGAATAATCTTAGGATGTCTCAATTATATCAGAATTTTTTATGAAAAATAAGCAGCAAATACTAAAGTTATTCAACAAAGGCTCAAACAAGGAGCTACATGGACAGAACAAATGGTAGTAGCATTCAAAGAAATCAAGCAAAAGATACAATCTCTGCCTCCTCTTTCTTTGCCTCATCTAGATTATTCCTTTATTTTTGAGACAGATGCTTCTAATGATGTGTGGGTTGCAATTATCCTACAAAAACATTAGAAGAGAGATGAAGTATATGCCTTTACTTCAGGTATTTTTTCAGAAACAAAATACAAATATCCTTCTTCTCACAAAGAAATCTTAGTCGTCAAAAGAGGTATCAAAAGATTTCATCTTTTCCTTAAAAGTGTTTGTTTTACAGTCAGAACAGATATTAAAAATATGAAAAGGATGATTTCAAACAAAAGATTGTTCGAACAAGGGAACTCCAGGATATTAAGATGGGAATTATGGTTCGACAGTTTTGATTTTGATATAATCTACAAAACTGTTAAGGAAAATTATCTTGTAGACATGCTTATCAGGGAAGGCAACATCAAAGATATTAAATTTTTTGAAAAATATGAAAGATCAAAATCAGTGAGAACAAATTTTCAAATTGAGTTATGTTCAAACTGTTTACACCAGTATTTTTGGGAATGTTTCTCTCAGAAGATTAAACCATTTGCTATAGAAGTTCAATAGTTGATCCTTTGCAAATGGTACAACTCTCAAGAACGAAGATCAACTTATAATATCAACTGGAATATGCTCAATAATATTCATCTTTACTTTGGCCATACCAGACTTCCTAGGGATATGTGGATTGTTTATATTTTTTATCCCTCTATCTCCTGGTATGAATATTATGGAATCCTCCAATTTGCTAGGAATCACAAAACGATTTTTATTTATATGTATTTTGACGATATCATGAGCAGTTACAGATACCGGAGTTCATGGATGAAAATTTTATTCTTTATGTTCACTCATAGAAGCTCAGAGCTAGTTAATGTAAGAGCAAGAGATACCATTGATCTTCTCATAATCGAACTTCAAGAAGAAGCACTAGCCAATGACATATTTTCCTTCAATATGTCTTTTTAAGCCAAAAAAATAACTATCACCTCACAGCATGAATTCTATTTAATAGTAGATTTTATAGGAGACACTTGTCTGGATGAAATTGAGCTAGATCATCATTTGAGATTCAGTCCTTTCTATGCATGCTATGGACAATATTCTCCACAATGGCTTGATCCAATCATTCTAGGAGTTCAAATCATAGACCATCAGAATTCCTCTAATGATGAAATTTATTCTCCACCAAGCGGATATGACTCTGAAAGAAGCCCAAAAGGGTCATATTAAGATAAGATCACATAAGATATATTATAAAAATTCTCCATTATCTTTTGAAAGTTCTACCATGAAAAGGATATCCATTATGTAAAGATACTTTAAGTCAAGCTTCCGTAGATTCCCTGTCTCGAATATCTATTGTGTATTAACTTTAATAATGTCATAGTATAGCTTTCGTAGATTCCCTGCCTGGAATATCTATTGTGTATTAACGTTAATGTAGCTTTCGTAGATTCCCTGTCTAGAATATCTACTTTGTAAATACTTTTATTCATTTCAAATAGATTTAGATAAGATTTTTATTGATCTATGAGATCCGAGGAAGATTTGAGAAATGGGGGGTTTGGATGCTATATAAGAGGATCTCCTCTTTGTAAAAGGCATCGGGTTTTTGAGGGAGAATGGTATTTGTGAAACTTTTATGAATACAATATCTATGGTGTTGTTTACATAGTTTATGGTGTTGTTCATATATAAATATATATATTGTTGGAAGTAATGGAGAAACCTAAACTGTTATTATTGTTATGATGAGGATAGGTTTGAGAATCTAATCTTAGACCTCATATCCTAATATCTAGGGAGTGTTTGAAACAATCCCATTAGTGTGAAAGCCTATATATTTGAGGCTCATTTGACTCAATGGTCAGTGCTTGTATGATTGTTTGTACACTCTCCAAGTTCTCACCTGGAGAGCCATTTAGTTAGATAGTTAATATATTCAGTTTTTAACATGGTATTGGAGCGCACAAGGTAAGAGGCTTGTGTGTTGTTTGGTTAGGTCCTCAAAGATCGAGGAGGATTTCTGGAGGACGTGAAAATTTGTCACGAATCGCCTCTACTATAAGAGAGATGCGGATCTAGGGATGAAGTGGAGTTTCTCCCTTTTGATTTTGGATCCATGTCCTATTATGATATTTTGTAATGAAACACAAATTATTAGGTTGTGCGTTTGTTGGGAAAGCCAATTTTTTTTACAGCAATGCGGCTAGATCCTCTAATAAGGTTTTCTGACAGTGAGAACAATGACCTGTGTGTTGCTGCATTGGGTAGGAAAAGGCGAGGTCATGGAGATTCTATCATGTTAAATGATGATAATTGCAGGGAACACATTCTACTACTGAAATTTGCTATGATCTGTGGCGTGTAGTGTCGGAAAAGAGAGTGATATTATTTTTATTTTCATAATGCACGGTGCTTGAAAGGCCATAAATTTGATTTCAAGCCATTTACACTCAGTTTTTTAGAGAGATCGTTGCAGTAACTCTGAGATGGGTCAGATACATTCATGATCGATTGGTGGGCAAGCCTTTCGCCACGTGAGCCGACATTGTTGGCTTGACTGCAAACTCTTGTTGTGTGTCCACAGCATCGAAAGGCTGCTGATCTTCTTTAAGGGAAAGCTGCCAGCTCATGAATCTGCTCACGGTGCCCAGAAGTGAATGTTGCCTTTGCAGATCGCTACAACGGAAGCCTGGATCTGATTGTCATACGCTGGGTCAACATTGATTTGTTTTTTTTAAGCAACGCCCATAGTGTATTGAGCCCGTTGGTGCAACTCGCTGGATCTGCAGCGTGTTGGTGAATCGTTGCAATACATCAGATCAGATCAACCTTCTTTTTATGTGGCTGCCTTCTCCCATTGCTGTGTTATCTGGAGAGTGCAGAGAATGAGTTTGCTTGTGTGATCTAGCATATTAATTCTTGTTTGAGAAACCTAGAAGTTGTAGGTTTTGAAGATCCCAAATCCAATTGGGTAAATTTTCTTCTATTTTATTATATTCCACAATAAAAATGCAAAAGTTCTTACTGATTTGAATCATCTTCAGAAATATGTGTTATCATAAATTGCTAATTACATGCATCATAATAGATATTGGTAGCATTTCCAGCTTGTTGAGAGGTCATTTTATTGCTCATCGCAAGAGTCGAGGGCACTGAGACCTGTGTGGCATAGAAGCCACAATCTACAAGGTTCTACTATTGAAAAGCTGCCAAAGGGAGAAGTGTCCTACCTGCGTGGTAACGGGGTTGTTGGAGCTCGTTAGAGGACTGAGTGGAGTCAAAATTTGTAAACAAGATAAAATGATAAAAGCTGGACTTTAACAACATGTATATATTTTAAGATATTTTTTATTGTGATGATGATGATTTTCTCATAGTATATTCGAGTCAGAAGAAATTTTAGAAAAACAATGTGGTTCTATTGATGGCCATGAGAATCAAGAGGCACAGTCTATTGTGCAAGATCCTGAGATTGAAGAGTCACAATTTGATCTTCAAGAAGGATGTAAAGAGGAACAAAGTGTTGAGGATCAATTGGATGAGCCACACGAAGTTGATTGCAAAGACGTGGAAGAAGAAGACAAAGCTGGAGAGAATTTAAATTGTGATGATCTCATGAATATTTCAGTGTGTGCAGATGTTAATAGCAATAAGGAAAAAGCAATGAAGTTTGAAGAGGAATTGAAATTTCTTGAAGCATGAATTGAAACACCATGTCTTTATGAAATCAACATAGAAGTTGCATCAATAAATTATCAAGACATTATTGCTGATGTTCAAATGGTTGAGACCAGAAATAGTGAGAGGGAAAATTCTCCTATCCAGCCTGTCATAATTTTGAGAAGGACGAGAATAAGAATTCAAGATTTACATCACTAGTGAAGAAATGAGGTGAAAATACATCACTAGCTAATGGTGAGGAGTTTTTAATATATATATATATATATATATATATATATATATATATATATATATATAGTTAAGCATAATATTTTAATTGTTAAATTATTTTAAAAAATTTGAGATATAATGTGAGAGAGAGTGGGAGAGAAATCTAGGAGAGAGGAGGCGACAAAAATATTCAGAGAGGAAGAGGAGGAGAGAGTCTACGAGAAAGAGATGGAGCATGAGAGATGGATTTGGAGGAAAATATAGGGAAGGAAGAAGTTCAGGACACACACACACACATATACATATACATATACATATACATATATATATATATATATATATATATATATATATATATATATATATATATAGAGAGAGAGAGAGAGAGAGAGAGAGAGAGAGAGAGAGAGAGTCTTGTTTGGGGGTGACATAGAAAGACAAAGAAGGACTATAGATGGAGAGAAGTGAGAGAGAAAATGAGAGAGGGAGGGAGATATTCAACAAAATTGAAGTACAGAGAGAGAGAGAGAGAGAGAGAGTGAGTGAGTGACGTGGGGGAGAGAGAAAGGAAGAAAGAGAGGACTTGAGAGGGAGGGAGAGAGAGAGATGGATTTGGAGGGAGATAGAGAGGGAGGTAAGAAGAAGTAAATATAGAGAGAAAATGGTGGAGAGAGAGATAGGGAGTGGAAAGGGACATGGAGAGGGAGAGAGGGAGTGAAAAGGCAGATGGAGAGAGAGGGAGAGAGGGGAGCATCAGGGAAGAGATATAGCATGGGAGACAGAGGGAGAGAAGGGGAAGATAGATATAAGGGGAGACAAAGGGCGAAAATGGGAGACAGAGGGAGAGAAGGGTTAGAGAGATAGAGGGAGAGGGAGAGGGAGAGGAAGAGGGAGGGAGGTATAGACAGATATGGAGAAACAATGTGTACATGTTTGCGGGGTGATATAGCGATGAAAAAGGAGAGAGAGAGGGGGGGGGGAGAGATAGAGATATAGATGAAAGGGGGAGAGAGGGAAGAACATAAATTTTCATCATATATGAGTTTTAAAAAATTGAAAAAAACTTAAATTTCCATAATAAGTAATTTATCGAAGTACTTGGATAACTACTTATGAATATAGGAAAGTTGATACCATTATATAAAATTATAGAAATGTTTCTATATATTGTTGTTTGACCTTTATATTAAATTTCAATACGATTGACTTATATAATATTATGACTAAGCTCTTGTAGATAATATAAAAATAAATAATGCTTAATAATTGTGCGGAGAGGCACTCTACAACCCAGTATATAGGGATGTGTAAATGTAATGTTTGTAATGTAAACTTTTGATATGTCAGAATGTATATAGATGTGTAGATGTCATGTGAGTAATGTAAACTTTTGATATGTCGGAGTGTATACATATGTGTAGATGTAATGTGTGTAGATGCCATGTGAGTAATGTAAACTTTTGATACGTCAGAGTGTATAGATATGTGTAGATGTAATGTGAGAAATGTACCACTTTAACACCATGGGCTAAATACCATGGGCCAAATACCATATTTATAAAAGAGGTATAGTAAATAAATAAAATATAAATAAACCATAGGTATGGTAAATAAATAAAACATCTTTTTATGTTTACTCCATAATCCTATTATATGTAGGAACACCCAAAAAGTGGTTTTATTTAGGTGAATCCTAAGCTAAATACCATGGGTCAAATTATTATTATTATTATTATTATTTTTCTGAATAAGACTAATTCTATTAAGAGGAGAAATATATGGTACAATCAAGCTTGCATGCAAGCGAAGCAAAAAAATCCAGGGAGCCAAAGGTGATAGGCTATCAGCCTTGCTCCTGGACGACAATCAGAGAATGAGCAAAAAGATAACACAGAATAGCAGAGAAGCTGGATCAGAACAGAGGTATCTACCCAGAGTGAGTGGATACTGCCAAACAGTTTTTTTTCCCTTTTTTCTTACTTACTTTGACCCATCCAGTGGAATTTGGCTGAGCCATGACCAGTTGAAGACTATTCTGCCCAGGGGGCGGAATATCCTTATCAGAATCCGAGGACGAAGATACGTGAGTGCGTTTCTGAGAGATCGGCAGGGCGGAGGGATCTGCAGGAATAACTGAGGGAACATCCAACGGAGACCCAACAATCTGCCCATCTGCTTCAATTTCCTCCTCATCCGAGCTAGAGGAATCAGAGTCATCCATGGGGGGGGGGGGGAGGAACACAGGGATTCCAGCTCTTGGATTTGGGCTTGCGTTTCAGATTCTTCTTTTTGTCGTGGTACTGGGTACAAGCATTTTGGAGGTGCCCCGTTTGATGATAGTGGCGGCAACGGAAGGCTGTATTTTCATAGTCCAAGGTTTGTGTCCAGTGGAAATCCCCTATCTTGAGATTGATCTGATCCAGCAACCCTTTGCTGATATCTATTTCTGCACATAATCTGTCGTAGGTGTAGAGTCCATTCTCCCTCCTTGAGGAATCTGTAGCGAGATAGCGACCTAAGGAGTCTCCAATGGCTATGAAAACAAAGATGTGTCATAGGTGCGCCGGAAGGTTCGGGAGCCTGACCCAAATGGGAAGTTTGGTGATGACAGCTGTACAAGGGTTGAAGTCTGGAAACCATGGAGTGAGGAAAAGTCCAGCCGATCCCCAGAACCAAGGGCCTCTCGTTAAGGCCTTCTAGTAATCTTCATTTGAGTCAAAAGCCACAATGAAGAAGCCTTTCGAGCATCAGTAGATCTTGCTTTTATTAGTCCATTTGCTATGGATCCAATGGTATAGATTTGCTGTGCGAGGCCAAAGACCATTAAATCTGCATATGATTGCAGATTCTGTGAATTTCTGGTAGTGATCATCAATCGCAGGATGAGAGAGTTCGATGGAAGGAATTTCCTCCGATTTATCCACCAAAAATGGCTTGGAGGCCATAGGTGGTTGAGCTGCTTTCAAAGAAGACTGAGGATGGGCAGCACCTTTACAGACTGCATCTTTAAAAGAGAAAGGAGGAGCAGAGGAGGTCTGCCCAAAGGACCCTCCTCTTAGATGAGAATTGACCATAATAGAAGCGTCCTTTTGAATGCAGTAAAAGGAGAGAGGAAGGGATCCCCAGCTGGAGTTCGAGTTTTAGAAAAATATCCTCCACAAGATCTATAGCCCGCACCTATTGCATCATCGTTTTGCCAGAGAGGAGTGTGATTTGGATCTGAAAAGCAGGTGCTTCTTCTGGCAAATCTGGTTGGTCCGAGAGACAAGTCTTCTTCCGGCAAGCTGTGGAGGCAGAGTCTGAAGCCTTTCCTGTGTTGACCGCATGTTCTGAAGCAACCTCCTTCCAGCAACAAGCCACAGTTCTGCTGTTGAGATAGGAAATTTCTAAAGCAGCTGAGCCATTGGTGAAAGCCCCAGAAGACCGAGCAACAAAAGGGTAGGTGGCAGCCCAATGAGGAGGAGAAAAACACCAATAATGGGCTTCATCTGAAATCCCTCTCCCTACTATGAGGGCGGCTCTTGCAGCTCTGCTAGAAGCAATAGCAAGATAAGGATCCACTCCGAAAGCGTCCCCCTCAGAGCCAAGGAGAGTCCAATGCTATTTATCGCAGAGGATCGTGCATGGGTCAAATTATTATTAATACCATGCCAAAAAAACATTATTAACCCTAATATTAATATTATTATTAATTATAATATTCACATTATTATATTATAATATTAATATTATTAAATCTAATAAATTTGAATCACGTAGGTTGGTATTTGAGTACACTATCTTAGATAACAATAAACATGTGATATGTCAGAGTGTATAGAGATGTGTAAATGTAATGTGAGAAGTGTGCCACTTTAATACCATGGGCTAAATACAGTGGGCCAAATATCATATTTATAAAAGAGGTATGGTAAATAAATAAAATATAAATAAACCATATGTATGGTAATTAAATAAATCGTCTTTTTATATTTACTCCATAATCCTATTTATATTTAGGAACACTCAAAAATTGGTTTTATTAATTCTAATATTAACATTATTTATTATAATAATTACGCCATAAGGCGTGTTTATTTGAAAACAAGTTTCCTAGTTTTCATGTGTCTTAATCTGCAATGTCAGATCAAAATGTTAGACGATTAAATATATATTTGTCGTTGGATTAATAATTAGTTAGATGAAATTCGTTATTGCCCCAATCCTTTCATTTCCAAATGAAGAAAAATTATAGATGGGTGACTAAGCTTTTTCATTACCCAACCTCATAAATGCTCGACACAATTCCATGGATCCCACTGCACCCTGAAACTTGAGGCACTCCATTGATCCCACTGCATCCTGAAACTTGAGGCACTGGCACACCATTCCTCATCCCATTCCATAGATGCCACTACATCCTGAACGCATAAATGCTCGGCACAATTCCATGGATCCCACTGCATCCTGAAACATGAGGCACTCCATTGCTCATCCCATTCCATTGATTCCACTACATCCTGAAACTTGAGGCACTGGCACTCCATTGCTCATCCCATTCCATGGATCCCACTGCATCCTGAAACTTGAGGCACTCCATTACTCATCCCAGTGCGTGGAACTGACAGTTAGAGGCAGCTTTGTGGAAGCAGATTCGTGCACCTGCTGGAAAGAGAGGAAAATGGTATAGACTCAGAGGAAAACCTTCAGAATATGGCAGGCATGGGCATAACCCATATGACTTGCCAAGAAATGGACTACATCATGCATGTTTTTAGACAACATTTTAAGCAAGACTGTGGTGCAGATTTCCTTCGAAGGGATGGCCAACGCTATCAGTAAGAGTGAGTAATATCTAAATAGATCTTCTTTTGATTTTCTGTTTTTTTATCTAGCGAGGTAGCGAGGTATCAAGGTATCATATATTCAAAGTATGATTTGTTGTTTTCAGATATATTAGATATTTCCTTTCTCCTTTCTTCTACGAGTTTGGCAAATCTTCATTTAAAATATTGATGTATCAAAGAAATTTCTCTTGATGTATCAACACAACCCATTGAAAATCCCTCAACGTAAACTACCCATTATGCCACTATATGTAATTTTGTCAATAGCTGCAACTCCGGATGAGTAGCGGGTTGTCCTCATTCGAATCTTATTTTAACTACCGCATTCAGCTGTTCAAATGATGCTCTATCCCCAACAGACTCACAAAAGCAAGCATAAACTGGTTGAAAAATAGAGGCGTGATGACATGAATGCCCTTTTTTCAATTCTAATGTGCTTCCTTCCCATAGAAAATTTTCGGGTATGTTTGTCTTTGATATATCACAAGGGTTTTACTGCCTTGAAAAGATCATCAGTACTCACTAGGGTTTTGATTTAATGGAAGTTTCGTCTCCTATAAGGAAAACTATCAGTGGTAAACCAAGTGCGGGAAGTCGTCAATTACATTCACCATCCACAACGAAAAGCCAAAGATCTTTAAAAAGAAAGAAAAGATGAAGAATGATTTTACCTCGATTACATTTCGATTTTTACCCCTGATAAGAACTAATTTTTTTTGGGTAAAAACAAACTAAGCTATCAATTTTGTTTTAAGAAAGAAAAAAAACACTAAGCTATCAATTACATTCACCATCCACAACGAAAATCCAACGATCTTCAAAAAGAAAGAAGATGAAGAATGATTTTACCTCGATTACATTTCGATTTTTACCCCTGATAAAGACTAATGATGAGCAATATCGATAATTTTATTTTGGTAAAAATAAACTAATAAATATGCAACACAGTATAATAAATATATGCTTAAAAAAACTTATCCACTTTACCATGCAACATCCCCTGAAATGATACAGAATTCAGTTTCCAAATCCACATAATTCTATACCAGAAGTATACCATCAGCTGTCGTATTAAACACTGCAGAGTAAGATGCAGAAGGCTCCTCTTTCCTCGGTGCATATTTTTCATTACAAAAAACATATCAAAGTTGCATGATTTCCCTTGGTGCTGAGTGGCCTCGTCCCATCACGTGATTTTGAACCTTCTTTGTAATTCCTTGTTAACTCCAAAAGTAGTAAGTTCCCCAACAACTGAGTTGGCTCCTCCTTTGTAATTTCTTATTCACTCCAAATATTAAATATTAGTTACCATGCAGCTAAGTAAAATAATAAGTTAATTGGTTTTTTTTTTTTTTTTTTAAATCCAAAGGACAATACACAGAGCAATGATTTGATTAATAAGATAAATAATATTATTTGATTTTATGTATCAATTAATATTAATGAAATTAATATATATTTTTTATTGGATTTTCAAGTGATTAATTTTAAGGTTATATACAATGAAAATTGTTTTTTTTTAATATATATTTTGTCTTTTCAAAAAAATCTGATTATAGTAATATTGGGCACTACTGAAAATTTCAAGTGATTAATTTGGAGGTTATAAACAATGAAAATTGTTCTAATTGTTTAAAAAAAAAAAAAAAAAATCTGATTATAGTAATATTGGGCACTACTGAGTGATTAATTTTGAGGTTATAAACAATGAAATTTTTATTTATTTATTTATTTATTTTATATATTTTGTTTTTTCAAAAAAATCTGATTATAGTAATATTGGGCACTACTGAAAAGTGGCATTCTTAGTTCAATCACGGTGATTTGGATTCTGGGTTCCTTAATTAATTGCACAAACTCGTGGTCTCACTCAAAAAAAGCTTGTTGGTGTTTGTGGGAGATTATATTATGAATGAATCGACCTATATTATTCAGCCATGAGACAAATATGATGTTTTCGGGCTCTGACATCTCAGCAACATATGAGTACAATCTGCTTTTCAAGTACAAGGAAGCTTTGGAGATCATAAGAATGCTAGGAGAATTCACATACAACTTGTGGATAACAAACTAATCAGAATTTAAGAATGTAGAGAGGCATATAGAAGGACTTAAAAAGAGGATAGATGTTATACATAGAACACGGGGGCTTTCGATGATAGTTCAATCACGGTGATTTGGATATATTCCTTAATTAACCGCAGAAACTCGTGGTCTCACTCAAAAAAAGCTTGTTGGTGTTTGTGTGAGATTATATTCTAAATGAATCGACCTATATTATTCAGCCATGAAACAAATATGATGTTTTCGGGCTCTGACATCTCAACAACATATTAGTACAATCCATTTTTCAAGTACAAGGAAGCTTTGGAGATCATAAGAATGCCAAGAGAATTCACATACAACTTGGGGTCTTTCGATGAAGCTGGAGTCTTTGTGGAGGAAGAAGGGTCTTTCTAACTAGCTGGAAAAATGTCGTGAAGATGAAAGCAGTTTCATTCATCCGTTTATGATATTTTATTATGAGGACGCATGAAGACACCGTGTCTACATATAGTAATCATGATATGTATTTATAACTGGCTGGCAAAATGTCGTGGAAGATGAAAGCAGTTTCATTCATCCGTTTATGATCTTTTATTATGAGGACACATGAAGACACCGTGTCTACAGATAGTAATCATGATATCAATGCTTAGCATGGCCCTTCTTTGGATATTGTTGATGTTTCAAACAAGATCACACACACACACACACATGATAGTTTTTTTTAAAACAAAATTTGTTTACATTTAGATAACATTACATATCACATCTGCCTTCATCTACACTCCTCTTTTATATACTATAGACTATGTTATCGTTTATATACTATAGACTATGCTATCGACTTACGACGTTTCATTTGCAACATTTGGTGCAAATACTAGTAATATTATTAAATTTAATAAATTTGGAGCGCGTAGATTGGTATTTGAGTACACTATATGCATTGCCTATCTCGGTAACAATAAACATGTAAAATTAAATGTAAAAATAATGTTTAATATTTAACATTCAAAATTTAAACTAATTAATCTAATGTCGGCCCTAATGAAAAATCACATCTCTCCCTACATATATAAATTTAATACAAAAAAAGTCTCGAATTTTGTTTGTGAGGAAGCATCTCTGTGATTTTGCGAATAGTGAAATAATATTTATGGGAAAGGAAAGGATTTCAGCGTGAATGAACTTATTTGGATTTATTTGGAAAATAATATTTGTGGGAAGGATTTCAGTTTCAACGAGCTACAATTGATTTTTAGGTTTGATTTCTATTGCTCCTGCATTTTATTTTATTTTAGGAGAGGAAGGAAGGTGTGAGAGGGAGGTAAGAGAGGAAGGGGGAGAGAGGTAGGAAGAGAAAGAGTGGGAGAGAGGGAGGGAGATAGGAGGGGAAGGGATAGAGAGATGGAGTTGGAGGGTGAGAGAGGGAGGGAAGAAGAAATACATAGAGAGCGAGAAGTGGAGAGAGAGGGAGTGACAAGGGAGAAATAGACAGTATGTGTATGTTTGGGGGTGAGATAAAGAGAAAAATAAGGAGAGGTGGAGGGAATGAGGGGAGAAGGAGAGAGGGAGGGATATAGTAACATAGTTGGAGGGTGAAGAGAGGGAGAGAGAGGCAGATAGAGAGAGAGAGATAGACGTGGGAGAGAAAAGGATATAGGGGAAGTAAGAGAGAGAGAATGTGAGAGAGTGGAGAGAGGGAGGGAAAGAGAGATGGAGTTTGAGGTGGAAGAGAGGGAAGATTATTTCTTGCACTCGATGCATTGATTCCAGTGTGGATGGTGATTTGTTATCGGGCGGAAACGTGAAGCTGGGTTACTCCTATTTGATTTCTTTCACTATACGCATTGATTTTAGTGTAGATTTTGAGATAGAGAGAGAGAGAGGGAGAGTATGTGTATGTTTGGGGGTGAGATAAAGAGAAAAATAAGGAGAGATGGAGGGAATTGGGGGATAAGGACAGAGGGAGGGATATATTAACATAGTTGGAGGGTGAAGAGAGGGAGAGAGAGGGAGATAGAGAGAGATAGAGGTGGGAGAGAAAGAGATAGAGGGAAAGGAAGAGAGAGAGGATGTGAGAGAGTGGAGAGAGGGAGAGAAAGAGAGATGGAGTTGGAGGGGGGGGGAGAGGGAGGGAAAGAGAGATGGAGTTGGAGGGGGGAGAGAGGGAAGATGATTTCTTTCACTCGATGCATTGATTTCAATGTGGATGGTGATTTCTAATCCTATTTGATTTCTTGCACTATATGCAATGATTTTAGTGTAGATGTTGAGAGAGAGAGAGAGAGAGAGAGAGAGAGAGAGAGAGTGGTGGGGGAAGAAAGTGGATTGGAGGGAAAAGAGAGAGAGAGAGAGAGAGAGAGAGAGAGAGAGAGGACATGAGAGAGAGAGGAAGAGAGTGCTGGGGGAAGAGAGAAAATTGGAGGGAAAAGAAAGAGAGAGAGAGAGAGAGGGAGAGGGAGAGAGAGGAAGGACGAGAGAGAGGAGGAGAGAGGGAGGGAGATAGAAGGAGAGATGGAAGGATAGAGAGATGGAGTTGGAGGGGCAGAGAGGGAGGGAAGAAGGAATACATAGAGAGTGAAAAGTGGAGAGAGAGATGAGGTGACAAGGGAGATATGGAGAGAGTGTGTGTAAAGTTTTGGGGTGAGATAAAGAGATAAAGAAGGAGATATAGAGATAAGGGAGGATAGAAGGAGAGAGGGAGGGATATAGTAACATATTTGGAAGGTGAAGAGAGAGAGAGATAGACGTGGGAAAGAAATGGAGAGAGAGGAAGGAAGAGGGAGGATGTGAGAGAGTGGAGAGATGGAGGGAAAGAGAGATGTAGTTCCGGGGGGGGAGATAGGGAAGAATATTTCTTGCACTAGATGAATTTATTTCAGTGTAAATGTTGATTTATAATCCATTTTAATTGTTTGCACTAGATGCATTGATTTTAGTGTAGATGTTGATTTCTAATTATATTTAATTTCTTGCAGTAGATGCATTGATTTCAATGCAGATAATTTCTATTCCTATATGATTGATCACACTAAATGCATTGATTTCAATGTAGATGGTGATTTCACATGCTATTTGATTGCTTGCACTAGATGCATTAATTTCAATGTGTATGTTGATTTCTAATTATATTTGACTACTTACCCTAGATGCATTGATTTCAATGTAGATGCTTTCTAATCCTATTTGATTGCTTGCACTAAATGCATTGATTTCAGTGTAGATGGTGATTTCTAATCCTATTTGATTGCTTGCACTAGATGCATTGATTTCAATGTAGATGTTGGTTTCTAATCGTATTTTCTTACCTGCACTAGATGCACTGGTTTAAGTGTAGATGTTTATTTCTAATCCTATTTGATTACCTACAATAGATGCATTGATTTCAATGTAGATGTTGTTTTTTAATTTTATTTGATTGTTTGCATTAGGTGAATTGATTTCAATGTAGACATTTATTTCTAATTTGATGTAATTAGATGTACATTGATGGTAAATTAATTTTAAAGTGATTGGTTTAACATTGTGCATTGATTTCAGTGTAAGCACACAAAATTATTGACAATGTACATTAATGTTTGTGTTATAATAAATCAACCGATTAATATTTAAGAGCAAGAGAGACAATGTATGATGTTTAGTACAATAGTTCAAGCTAAATATTTAAATGATCTATCATTTCAGCTGTCATTTTCATATAATCGATAAGAAAAGATGACAAAACTAACAAGGGTGACAATAAGATATTAAAAGAAAATAATTTAAGATTCATCACAATGAAGACTATTTGTAATTGACTGCATTCTTATTATTTTCATTTTATATCATTCAACAATATTACATTGTTACTTTGCATTCAAGATTTTTTATTTCATCATTAAAGTTATTAACAATATTTATCATCTTAAAAAACTGAGGTAACTAAGAAAATTTTAAAATTAAAATGATTAGATAAATATCAGACATATTTAGCATATATAGAATGATTATATTTATATTATATGTATTTACATATTATTGATAAAATTAATCATATGTTCGATAGATTTCCTTAGCCGCACACGACTGAAACCAGCCTAGATCCATCTTAACTCTGGATCTATCAAGAGCCTAGAGGGATCAAATTTCTTGAGGTGCAAACCTTTCCTCAAGTTTTGCACTCGAAAAAGAGGTTTTCACCTCTAGAGATTTGATCCCTCTCGGCGCTTGATAGATCCAGAGTTAAGATGGATCTAGGCTGGTTTAACCTATTTGTTGTTTACATGACATGTTTTAATATTAAAATTGAATAAATCTTATTTCTTTTTTTTTTTGTAAATTTTGTAGGACCTTTCTATTTTCTATTTTGTAAAGAGCAAGTTGCTATACAAATTTTACTGAGATTGGTAGCCTCAACCTGCCCGAAGGAAACCAGGTCTATTGGCCACCTCAGAGAGTTATAAGCCAACCAAAATTGGTATTATTTTTTCCTTCTACTCACAGCTAATATCCCTTTACTATGTCAATAAAAACTACAGATAAAACATAAACTATACTTAATATCTTCAAAAAACATACATAACTAGATACATAAAAGTGTCAACCATCTGAAGAATCCACAAGTGTCGGGTCCTTTGCAGTTGACCCTGGCATCTCAGCTTGCTGCATGTTCAGGAGCTACTGTTCAATCCTTCCTATTCGTGCATTTTCTTGTATTTGAGCATTGGTCATTTCCCGCATATCCTGTTTCACCTGCTGGAGTTCAAAGAGCAGTGAAGGATTGGCTTGCTTTTCTTGCATACTCAACATCGCCTTTGCTAAAAACACATTTGAATTTCCAATATGTCTTAACTGATTGTTGGAATAGAGAAACTCTGCCTCTTGTATTCCCTGGGTCAGAGATAAAATCCATTCTTTCCTTTTGATCTGTAAGATCATCATCTAGATCATCACTATCCCTCTCCCAACCCTGAATAGTTTTACGAATATGCATTGGAGTCCCTGTGTCATAAATATTTGCTATATTTTCTAGAGTCTGCTTATTACTCTTTCTTCCTCTTTTGCTTGGACCAACTACCTCAGATGGTTGTAGCTTCCTCCCTTTGCCTTTTTTCATTCTGTCCTGACTGAGACTGTCTGATTTTATGACTGACAGAGACCCTGTATAGCGAAAGGTGGCAATTATGTAAAGCTTAGGCTCAATAGTAAACTCCAAATGATTTTGTTTTACACGAGTAGTGAAATATGGATTTCGTGTTGCAATCTTTCGAAAATTAACATACTGTTCCCTCTCATTTCCTAATTTCTTCCACCTTTGAATTAACAGTAGAATGGTTTTCTGGAGAGAAAATAAAGTATACGTAGTGCCACTGGAATTGGACTGACCCAAGGAAATTGAGACTTAAGATAGGAGTAATTCCAAATTTGTAGAGACCTCCCTTTCCTGACGCAGGAAAATAAATTGAGATAGAAAAAATTTGTAATGTAGTTCAAGACCCATATATAATGGAGGAAAAAGTTGGAATGGAAAAAGACAGCAAAGAACCAACCGCCTACTCTACCCTTAAGCTTCTGAGTAAAAATACAAGACTTAACCAGACCATTCGAAACCAAGATAACAGAATTCCAGAGCAGACATTCAATAGACTTTGCAAAGCGCAGATTTAACCCATACTAATTGACATGGCTGAGGTGCTAAAAAAGTGTCCCAAGGGGATTACCGAGCACCACACTTTCATAATCATAAGGAAAGCACAAACTTAACCCATGCAATTTGACATTATTGAGATTCAGGTAAGGAGGATTGGCAGGGCTACGAAAGCAGGGCTGAATTTTGAAATGAACCCCCTCTAGCATTACATGCAAACCATAAAAAAAGAAAAAGCTAACCAGAAACGGAAAATGCTCTGCAGGACCTGTAAAAACTCATGTTTTCATTGTCGGGATGCTAACAGGAAAACCTAATTTTGAAAATAGAGTGATGAGAACCAGAACATACCCAGAAATCCTTCGCTCGCTATGTTGAGCTTACTAATCCTGTAGTTCCCCTGTCACTTCTCTTGTCTGAATTCCAGCTGCTGTTTGAATTAATGTTTTACAACAGCGAGAACTAACCCTATTCATTCTCCTACCCTGCAGCCAGTAGACCGTCACATTCTCTACCATGAATTTATGAATTGGACCGACTTGCATCGTGATCATTTACTAAGGCACTTGTGAGGTCGATTACCACCGTGCGGTGTAATTATAGTGCATGATGGCCAGCTGACAAGCCCCACCACATGGCATTGTCATGCTGCCATCCTCCATATGTTGGCACCCCGATCAGGGATCTTCGCTTCTAATTAAATCTCTATCTAGAATGAGTTGGAGAGAGTGTAATTCAATATTCCAGATTCTAGCCCTTGGCGTGACATCCAATTGTTGCTCACTATTACTACAGCCCCAATTTTCTAAGTAACCTGTCGCCTCATTACCTATTCTGCGAACATGCAGAGGTATCATATACTGGATTCCTTTGATCAATAAGCTTATTTCCTGAATGAGATTTGCTGTCCTCCAGCTTTTACTTATCTTTTTCCAAGTTGATCCTTGCTGTAATTTACGTAAAACTCCAGTGACCATTGCCGAGTCTCCTTCTACAATAAGTCACTGATAATTTTCTCTTTTTGCTATCAAGAGCCCTTGTTTTACTGTTGTCAATTCTACTTCATTGTTATTTGCATATCCCAAATCCATGGCATAGACTCGACAAGCTTCCCCTCGAGAATTTCTAAAAATCCCTCCTGCTCCTGCTTGTCCTGGATTCCCTTTTGATGCACCATCATAATTGAGTTTAATAAATCCATTCTGAGGTACCTTCCATCTATCCTCCAGATTTTGACAAGGAGGTTTATATTTCCAAAGGTTAACTGATAGCATTTCAGGTTTCAAATCTAATCTTGCTAGCATTTGAGCTTCTATACCTTCCGTCTTCCAGTGTTCTTCTGTCCATCTTTCCATTAGAATTGTTTCTCGTATATTCTCAACCATCTTCTGCCATATTTGGTTAATTATTTTTTCTTCTCCTTTGAATGTGCGGTGGTTCCTTTCTTTCCATATGCCCCATAAGATAAACCTGATAGATAACTTCCATGCTCTATTCAACACTTCACATTTAAAACCTCCTTTTCACCAAGTGTTAATTGTTGCATTTATATTTGTATTGTCTCTGTCTGTTTGCATGAAAGTCCTTGCAATACTACTCCAGAGGATCTCCGTAGTTGGGCAAGTGCTTAGGAGATGTTCTATTTATTCATTTGTTGTCCTACACATGTAACAAAATGATGGACCATACATTCCTTTCTTCTGCAGTTTGTCCCAAGTGAGAATTTTCCAATGAATTAAAAGCCAAAGGAAATATTCTACTTTTGGCCAATGATTTGATGCCCAGATTTTCCTCCATATCGACCTTTCATTATTAGTGATATTCTAAGACTGAATATGATATCCCTTATGTATGGTGAACATTCCTTTACTCTGATAACCCCATCTGAGAATATCACTTCCAATTGCATTAAATATTTTCCTTGTTCTCAATTCTTTTTCAAAATTATTCCATTGTTGCGTTTTTTGTGCTTCTGGCCAATGGGCTTTCTCCTTCCATCTTCTCCACTGAGTAGTCTGTTGTTGGCACCAATAATTGTTGATTAATAGAGTATTTGGAGTGTTTGTGAACAAGAAGAGTTCACCTAGGTCAAGCCTACTAAATAATTTTTCTCTTTGTTGCCATGAATCTTCCCAAAAGAGTGTCGTTCTTCCTTCCCTCACTTCCCAAAAGCTATGTTGCCGGATTAAATTCCTGTTGATTGCTGCAAGATTTCAGATTGAAGACCCTTTTGGTACAATATCCACTTTTAATTTTCCTGTTACAGATTAAGGCATACCATATTTATTTTTCCATATATTCTTCCATAGATCATAACCTCCTTGGATCCATCTCCACCACAGTTTGGCACCCATAACTTGATTTAAGACATATGGATCACGAAGGCCCAATCCCCCTATTGAGTTTGGTTTAATAATTTTATCCCATGAAAGTAATGCCTATTTCCTGTTATCCTGTGCACCTTTCCAAAGAAATTTCTTGAACGTATTTACTAATTGGTTGCAAATGCTTTTTGGGCAAGCTCTCCCTGATAATTGATAAAGAGGAAGCGATTGAAGAACTGATTTTAACACTATAAGTCTTCTTGGAGCATTCAAGACTCTAAATGCCCAATTATGCAGTCTTTTCACCAATATTGAAATGAGATCTTTCCAGTATGCAATTCTTAAAGGGGTAGTATTTAAAGGGACTCCCAAATACTTCATGGGAAAAGAACCTATATTGAAACCAAGTGTTCTAGCTAGAAAAATTTGAGTGGCATTATTTGAATTGAAAAAGTAAACATTTGATTTATCAGTATTAAAAAGAGTACATGATGCCTCCATGAAGATTTCCAGAATCTTTAAAATGGATTTTTCCTCTCTCACCGAAGCCTGGCAGAATAAGAGAATATCATCTACAAATTGTTGATGATTCAAGGAGAGATCTGATCCCCCTAATTTTAAACCCTTTATCTTTCCTTCCGCTAGATGAGCCTTGAATCATCTTCCCAATACTTCTGCAGCTAATATAAATAGGAATGGTGATAGGGGATCTCCCTGTCGGAGACCCCTAGCTATATTAAAAGACTGGGACGGAATTCCATTAAGTAAAATGGAAAAATTAGGGGATGATATAAATGACTGAAGCCAATCCAACCATCTATCATCAAAACCAAACGCTTTCAATACAACTATCAAATAAGGCCAGCTAATCCGATCATATGCTTTAGAGAGATCCAATTTTATGAGCATACCCTTCATTTTCAGCATCTTTAAAGAGTGGATTGCTTCCTGGGCAGTAACAATTCCATCTAAGATTTGTCTTCCTTTGACAAAACCGGTTTGTTCTGGAGAAATCAACCTTGGCAAGAGATGTTTGAGTCTATTTACCATGATAGTAGATAGAAATTTGTAAATTACATTACAGAGAGCTATTGGTCTGAAACCTACAAGAGTGTCCGAATTTTCCTGTTTCAGGATGAGAGTTAAGAAAGTTGCATTAAGAGTAGGATAAACATTGTGATTCCTCCTGGATTCTTCTACCAATTCCAAAATATCTTGGCCCATGAAATTCGAGGAGGCTTTAAAGAATTCAGCCGTGAAGCCATCCGATCCAGGGGCTTTATTCCTAGGCATATTCATTACAACTTCTTTGAATTCTTCCATATTGATTTCCCTTAGTAAAGCTGAGTTCTGCTCTCTAGTTACTACTGACGGAATGAGACATGTTATTTTATCAGTAACTGCCTATCTATTCTGATTTGATTCTGTAAGAAATTTTTTGAAGTGATCGACAAGCACCTTTTCCATTTCCTTATGTTGAAGCAGTCGGTTTCCATTATTATCTTTCAATGAGAAGATTCTATTATGTTGTCTCCTTTGTATCATTGTTTTATGGAAAAAAAATGTGTTTCTCTCCCCTTCCTTTAGCCATTGGATCCTTGATTTTTGCTTCCATAAAATCTCTTCTTGTTGTCTACATTCTTCTAGGAGGCTGAGAGTATTTCCTTCTTCAACTGTGAGTGCTTCTGTCCTACCATCAAGGATCATTTTTTGCCGGATCTCTTTCATTTTATCTTTTAAACGAATCTCATCCTGCTGAATATTTCCAAATTCTATTCTGTTCCATATTTTTATTTCTGTCTTCAACTGCTTCAATCTAAGCTGAAAACAATGCATCTTATTTCTGCCTATAATCTGATTAGTTTCCCACCATTGTTTGGCTTTTTCTAGAAATCTGGGATCTCTTAACCAAAATAATTCCAAACTAAACGGTCTATTCTTTGGACCTTCTTTTACATCTATATATATTTGGATTGGCCAACGATCTGATCCAAGCATTGGTAAAATCGCCGCTTCATAGTAGGCATCCAGGCTTACTAGAGCTTCCGAGGCTATGAAGCGATCCAATCGTGATGTTATTTGATGCCTTTCTCCACGTCTATTATTCCAAGTAAACTTCCCATTCACTGTGGGAATGTATACTAAGTGAAGATCCGTCAACAAATCTCTAAAAAGCTCCATCTTTGTGTCTTCTCTCCTTTTTCCTCCTTTTTTTTTGGTCAAATTTAGTATCATATTAAAGTCTCCACCAATAAGCCAATATTTTTCTTGATGCATATTATTTAAAGTTCTTATACTTTGTAAGAACTCCTCTCTTTCTCCTGGAATTGGAGGCCCATAAACTACCGATATGAGAATCCTTTCTTGCGACCCAATTTGTCTAAAATTTCCTGATAGAATTCTCAGGATACCCATCCATCCTTCTACTACTATTTCTGTTGGATTCCATAAAATGGCTATTCCCCCTGCCGTGCCTCTTGAATCAATTGCCATCGCCTCAAAACAAAGTTTGAATGATTGAAGAATATGTTCAAGCTTCTATCCCGATACTTTAGTTTCTTGGATTAGCATTACCTGAGGTTCCTCAGTTTTCAATTTTTCCTTTAGATATATTTGTTTACCTTTACTATTAAGGCCTCTGATATTCTAGGAGATTACTTTCATTAGGTAACTTTGGGAAGTTGTTGAAATATCGTTGTTAACGGTATTATCTTTCCTATATTAATCAACATCTCTCCAACACGTTGTATGGATTCCTGCAATGTCCATCTTTCTCTTTTCTTTGTTCCTTTGGGCTGAGGGTTAGGAATTTTTGATATAGCTTGTTCTATTTCTTGAACTTCCTTTTGCACTTGAGATGTCAAATAGTGTTTGAAAGTTTCTTTGTAAAGTTTCTTCTGATATGCAGGAATGAACCTATCATCAAGATTCCTCCATTCATACAAAAGGCGTTTCAATACTCTTTCTTCTGCACTGAGGTCCTCTTTATTCTGTTCTACATCCATAAGTGTCATTTCTAACATACTACTTTATTCGGTCTCTATATTTTCCTGAACTGCTTTTCATTTTACTGACATAGTTTCCTGATTAGGAACCCCTTGACCAAGACCTGTGCTATCTTCCTCTGCAATTGATGGTTCTCCTTCCTCCTGCAAGATTTCATAACGGTTTGCTGAAGTTTTTTGAACTAAGGGGTTTTGTGAACTAACCTAGTTTTGTGAACTGACCAATGATTTATTACTTCGCTTTCTGTTTGTCACAGTGATAAATCCATCCTCTCGCTGGCGGCCCTGTTTAGGATTAGAATACAGGCGATTTGGTTGCTGCTCATTTGCATTTAAAGGGCATGATTTATAAAGATGCCCATACTCATGGCATCTCCGGCATCTAAAAGGGATATGCTCGTAGTCAAGAAGTTGTTGCCAGATTTTCCCTTCATATTCTAACTCAATCGTTTCAGGCAATGGCTCAGAAATATTCATATATACACAGATTCTAGAAAAAGAAGTATAACAGCCACGACGAGTAGTTTCTGCTATCTTAACAAAACTACCTAAATGATTTCCTATACTTTCCAGAATGTCTAGATCCCAGAAATCCATTGGGAGCCCAAACAGCCGAACCCATACTGGTGCTGCAAGAAATTTTTCTTGGTATGGATTATAGCATTCCTCCCACTATCTAAGAAAGAGCCCTGCATTGATATAAAAGTATGTCCCTCCTTCAAAAATTCTCTCCTTATCTAACAAGTTAGTAAAAATTACTGTAAAAAAACCTCTAGCCCCAAATTTCAGATCAATGTGACCCTTGGGCTGCCATTTTATTTGTATCCATTTCAAAAAATCTTTTTCTGTAGGCCAAATACCAATAAAATTACATATTAGAGCATGATCCTTCCTGTAGCTCCTGTATTCATCCAATTTGGTTGCTGGAATTATAAATCGAGGTTTCTTCACTACTTGTGGCAAGCATTTCCCCTTCATTTTTTCTTGCCAATCTGCTCCCAAAACCGGATTCGTTCTTTGATGTGAGACTCCAGGTTGATGTTGTCTACTTTTTTGATTGCTGCTAGTTACATTACGGTAGGAGGGGGTCGGGCTGATCACAAATTTTTTAAAACCCTAGCTAATTGCTTACTTCTTGGAGCTTATCTCTCTCCTCCCCCATGTCTTTCATTTGACTTTTAATAAAGCTTATTTCAATCATATTTGTGTTTTGTAATTAAAACTTGAGATAAGAAATTTATTTAAATACTTAAAAAAATTTCCATGCAATGGTATATGGGTGGGTCACAAAATTTTTCATATTATTATTATTATTATTATTATATAGATGACTTTATAATTCAAATAATTTATTTTTAAAACCGAATTGTAATAAAATACATGTTGATTGCACTAAAATACACTTTCTACTAGCCAATATGAAGCATGATTGGAATTATTTCCATGTTCAATATTAAATTGATACATGATATATTTTAGTTCAATTTAAGTGTAAAAGTGACTTGCATCTAACTTTTAAGATTGTACTTATTTTCTTAGTGTATGGAATTGAAAATCAAAATTGAACATATATTTTACTAATACAATTTATAATATATCTAGAAAAATTATTAAGTTAGTGAAATAATTTAAAGAGGTCCATTTAAACTTAAAAATTAATGAGCATCCATAATCAAGATTAATACAAATCCATAAACTGAAATAGTGAATACATGTATCAATTAAATATCCATATGAAAATATATGCTAATCACAAATATCACATGAACATCCATAAACTAAAATAATAAGCATCCATAAAATAAAATAATTTTCATGATGTACACTTATAAACTTTCCATGTATGAAAATATAAAAAGTATTTATCACAAATGTGAATATGCCCTATGAAATTAGCCTGAAATTATACAAACTATGACACTTTAAGTACCACTATACCTCAAATGTGAGTTTTGTCACACAAGGTAGGTGTCCATAAGTTGGTACTACAATATAACACATTCAAATTCAAACTAATTAGATCATTAGTTGTATAAAATAAAAAATATGGAAATAAATTATATTGAACCACATTTTTAATTACATATATACATGAACCTGTTAACCTCGGTTGAGTCCAAATGCAAGTTCGATAGGATTGGGTCTAACCATAAATCTGGGTTTGTTTCTCCCCTACCTGTGGCTTGATGATCGGTTCTTGCATCGATGGACCCACATCATCAGTTCCTTTAAACACAACAACCAACTCATGTCTCCACATAACAGTGTCATCAATGACACTTTGAATATGGTCCCGTGTACACAATGGCAAGGAAAAATTATAATTAGTCTACAAATTAATTAGCATATTTATGTAACTTAAAAAATAAAAAAATATTGAAATAATATGAATAAATAAGTTTACCTTAACTGTTGGTCCATGTGTTTGTACATAATGAATCTCCTCCACATTATTAAACATATAATGTGGAGGTGGAGGTGGATGAGAATCCATGAAAATGTGCTCTAGTTGCAGATTTCCTGGCTGATCAACTACCCCCTCATATGACCTCGTAAGCTCATCCATTTAGATGGTGCGTGTCTACATGTTATCATGAACTTATTAATATAAATTATGCAATCTAATTTACGAACTAGAAATTTCAATATAACCAATTATGCATAATTTTAAAATAAAAGTAAAAATTATATATGTGTGTGTGTGTGTGTACCTAATCCATGTCATCAGGGCTATGCACCCTCTAAGTGTCATGAATGACATCATGATACATACATGTATGTGTAAAATTTTTATCAAAGGGTAAACCGCGAGAAATGCATCATCATATAAAGGAATTGGTGGGTCATGAGGCATTGGTGGTGGCCTCCTAACCTCTCCATGCAATGCAACATGCGCACTAACCAATGATTCCCACATTCTATCTACAATAGTCTCTTGCATCTCACCACCAAGATGCAACAACTCCTCTACCTCTCTAGGTAATACCAAGCTCTGATACATTAGTGGTACATTCCCAAGGTCCCTACGAGCCACCATGTACTCATAGGTATGTACCATGTTAGTACCATAAAAATGAGATATGGTATCAATGTAATTCGACCTGATATGTGGCACAAAATTTGCATATAAATTCTTACAAAAATACACTGCGACATAGTCATGGTTGGGGAACTTTCCCAAGCTCGAATGAATTTTTCGTACATGAAAGGGATTGCATAAACGTTAATAAATATTTTAGTGGGATTCGAAATTTATTTCTATCAAGGTTATCCGGAGGGATTTCAAACAACTCCCCAAGAACATCAATGTCCTTGGTGGCCTCTTTCACCACCTCCCAAGAATATGGGCCTCTAATCTCATGCCTCTTGACCCTATGTATGAACTGTAATATGTGGCTATGTGATCCCAACCTCTAGTATGTCTCAATCAACCTATTCATTCTATTCAACATCAAAGACAATGCAAGGTGAGCGGATGAATCGGTAGGGATATTGTTTATCTTTTTTGTGATCTGTGTATCAGGGGTCATAACATCCTCTAATGTGATCTGAGTTGTAGCATCATCCCACATAGGAATCAATGTTGCACTGTGATCCTTAGCTTCAACTTGCCGAGGACTTGTAAATCATAAACAAAATTTATCATATATATATATATATATATATATAATTAACAAACTATAAGCATAATAACACATACATTAAATTCAAACACATTAGTTGAAGACAATTTCAAGACATAAACACATAATGTTTAAAGAGGATTTAAAAATGCAAGAGATATACTTGAAATGGGTGAAGAAGGTCCACTAGATGTAGCATGGTCATCAACAGAGACAGAAACAATGTGCCTGAAACTTTGAGTGGCATTAGAGGCATGCTCTACAATAGGAACATGAACTCTCAGTGGCTATGTGACCTATCACAAGCCTGACTATGTATAACAAAACCTCTTGCACTACGATGGTTTGTAGTTAGGGCGTGTATATGGAATGCCTCAACGTATACATATAATACATATAATACAGATAAACTAATCCAAGAAAAAAATGTTGACAAAAAAGCCATTTCTAAGCTCAAACATAATAATCTAGCTTCAAGTCCTAAACTTTAGAGTCCATTTTTTAATAATTTATCAGCGAAAGTACATTGAGTTCCATATAAACACAATCGAAAGATGTGATCAGATATACCCTCATGCTTTTTCTCATTTCTAAATAATGCATTTTATTCATAGCTCATAAATATATAAATATATATGTAAAAAAATGAAGTATACATATTTACAAAACTAATAAAATTTTGTGCCAACCAAATATTGCAATAGTCTTTACGTTCTTAATGTTTGACTTTGACACATGACATGTACTAGGTAAAAGAAAATGAAGACAATGTTTCTTGTACAACACACTACATAATAAAACAAATGGTAAAAATTAGAAACTTGAGTCTAAATGTTTTTATTTACTAGACAAAATGCACTTTTTTATGATGGATTTAATGTAGCTATCAATGAAGCATTTTTGAAACATATATATATATATATATATATATATATATATATATACATATATATATATATATATATATATATGTTTTAAATAATTATGGTATTTTAAATGTTATAGTTATATTACGTGATAGTTATGCACAAAGTACATGTTACTATATATATATATATATATATATATATATATATATAATATTTTATGTTATGTTAAATGGTTATAGAAAAAATTATGTTATGTTATATAAAAGATATATATAGAACTATAATATATCTAGATGTGTAATATGTTATAACCTTATAATATTGTTAAACATATATAGTTATATTTACTTCTTAAGGGGTTCCTATTTGAAAACAACTCCCTTAGATGCCATTGTATCTATGTCAGCATTGGATCAAATGTTAGACGATTGAAATGTTTTAGGCCATTAGATCCACAAGTAAATAATTTTATATATGTTTTTTATAATGTTAGTTTTTTTTCTTTTTAATAAGTTAGATTGAATTTAGATTTTGGTGAGACTGTCAAATTATATATATATATATATATATATATCATAGTTAAATTATAGACCTAGTTATATCATTATGTTATGAATTATATATATATATATATATATATATATATTATTTTATGTTATGTTAAATGGTTATAGAAAAAATTATGTTATGTTATATAAAAAATATATATAGAACTATAATATATCTAGATGTGTAATATGTTATAACCTTATAATATTTTTAAATATATATAGTTATATTTACCCCTTAAGGGGTTCTTATTTGAAAACAACTCCTCTAGATGCCATTGTATCCATGTCAGCCATTGGATAAAATGTTAGACGAATCAAATGTTTTAGGCCATTAGATCCACAAGTAAATAATTTTATATATGTTTTTTTATAATGTTACTTTTTTTATTTTTAATAAGTTAGATTGAATTTAGATTTTGGTGAGACTATGTCAAATTACACAAAAATAAAAATTAAAGTAAATTAAATAAAAATATTGACATAATGTAATGGACATTTTAACTAAGCCAAAATACAATAAAAAATAAAAATAATAAAATAATAATAAACTATAAAAACAACCCACGGTATTGATCAATGGTATTCATATGGAATGTAGTTTATTTAAATGGGGGAATTAATGTGGCCTAGATCAATCCTAACTATGGACCAAGATCCAAGAGGGACCAAATGTCTAATAATAATAAACTATAAAAACAACCCATGGTATTGACCCATGGTATTCATGCATAATGTAGTTCATTTAAAGGGGAAATTAAATTGGCCTAGATCAAACTTAACTATGGATCTACCAAGAGCCAAGAGGGATCAAATGTCTTGATATGAAAACCTCTTTAGAGTGAAAAGAGAATTGATCTCTCTATTTTTCTTGTTATATATTATTTATGTTAAAACTGTTTTATTATTTATGAGTAGTATTTCTTAATATATAAAAATTAAATTAATAATGAATTTTTTTAAAATATGTGATATTTTTTTAAATTTCCAAATTATTTCATATTTCTCATTTCTTAAATAACACAATTTTTTTTTTCTAAGAGTGAGTAAAATCTATTAATAAAACATATAATACATGGAGGCTCTGGCCTCTGCAGTTCAGGCCTGTATCAGTGGCATTTTGTCATCAAAACAACAAAAATGGAGCTACCCACGCAGGGAAACCAGCCTAGATAGAGTTTGAAGTGCTGCCTTGAGTGAGGAAACCAACATTATAAAGACATGAGTAATTGTACTAGACATAGAGGTAAGCAGATAACAAAACTAAGAAGCTAGTATCCGTAAGCTGAAAAAGACCTGAAATTCTAAGTGTCATGAGGTGCTAGAGGTGGTTCTTCGACAATGAGACATCTGTACTTATCATCATCAGCATACTGGGAGCCTGGTGCAACCAGTTGAGCCACCGCGGCATCGTCACCTGTTCCCTCGTCCTGCTTACACTGCTCCTTGTAGTATCCCGAGCTACGACTGTTGTTCGAGCAAGAATTGTGCCCGACAGGAACCTATTGTGTCTTCACTGCTTCAGAGGGGCTGAGGGCACAATGGCGAGATGGGCTGACTGTGGCAGGGGCCTTCACCGGTCACCTCGCGGAAGGAGATCGAGATGGTGGCAACGACAAGAGGACGGTCGGAGGTACACTGAAATTGAAATTGGGCAGTGGTGGGGGTCTGCAAAGAGGTAGAGGGGATCAGGCGAGGTGGAGGATGCAACGAAGGCTCAAAGGTAGGGGGCCGAGTGGAGGAACTGAATAGACGACCACGACCACTGCGGGTGTCGAGGTATCTGCCCCAAGAGTGCTCGAGGGAGGAGGACGAGGAGCTGGATAAGGAGGAGGGGAGCGGTTGAGAGGCACGGCCCCTGCTGATGCCACGCCGGCATCGCATGTGATGCCTTAGACGAGGCATATTGGCATAGTAGGTGTGGAAGACACGCTAAGCAGAGGAAGAGGCAGAGATGGCGGGAGGCAATTGAGAAGCAGAGGAAGAGTTGAGGCCGAAGGAAGCCGAGAAGCGCAATTGGAAAAGGAAACTTTGAGAGTAATGTTGGCCCAGAAGAAATTCGATACAACTTCTAAGACTGCAGCGTCGGCCAGTCAACGTGCGAAGAGTAGCAGCTTCAAGGGAGCAGCAGCTTCGCAGGGGGGAAGACTGGAGCAGAATAGAAACAGCAGACGGGAGTTGGAGCTTTGTAGAGGGACGAAAGGCAAAGCCAAAGGGCCGAAGAGTATAGCCAGACGAGTGAACAAGGAGCGGCATTTTGATGCGAAGGGAGAAGCCTCGTCGAACGCAGCAGAGTAAATGCTGCTCGGGGTGGCAGCCAGGGTTCATAAATGCTTTTGAATGCCATAGGTGTGGCTTGTGGGTGGCCATGTGGCCTTGCCACGCGCCGTCCCACAGGCCTCTCTCCGTATAATCGCCCTTAAACACCCGCATCTGGGGTAAATAACACAAAATTTACCTTTAATTACTTAATTGTAATACTCTTTTGGAATTTTTTTGTTAATGAATATCATATTTGTTCCATTAAAAAAAACTATACACATATCTTTAATTACCTAATTGTAGCTAAAAAAATCTTACATGTTTTTTACTTTATAAGCATAAACAATATTCATATTATATGATGTCAAATTTACTCAATTTAGATACTCTATCCTTCGACCAAAGCTATAAAAACAGAGATTTGTAGATTATAGTTTAACAAAATTGACACTATGTGATCAAGAATAAGTTATAAACATGAGGTATTTAAAAAGTAATAAGAGGAAGGTACACGAGGGTCATGGTAATTAATGTGATTCTTTGTACTATTTTTATTTAAAATATTTTTGAATCATTGTGACAAACAAAACATCACATTGGCTCACATAATATATTTAATTATATAATGATCTATGATGATAAAAAAGTTCTGAATTATGATAACTAGGTGACAACCAAAACTATGTTTTAGCCACAAGAAAAATATCACAACAACTCACAGAATATATCCATAGTTGCAATGAACCCCATAGATTCTGATCAACATCATGGGAATTTTAGTGCACATAGAACACCACCCTAAGATGTTTAGATTGAATGTCGAGGTGGGTGGTACAATAATTGAGGATGCTTATTAAAGGGTAAGGGAATTTAGATACTTTATTCTTCCACCAAAGCTATAAAAAGTGAGACTTGTATATTATAGTTTAACAAAATTGACACTATGTGATTAAGAATAAGTTACAAACGCGAGGCATTTAAAAAGTAATAAGAGGAAGGTACAGGAGGGTCATGTTAATTAATGCGATTCCTAGTACTATTTTTATTTAAAATAGTTATTTGTATTTTTTTTTTAATGAATATTGTTAAATGTGTTGTAGTATTTTATTTAAAATAGTAATTTATATTTATATTTTTTGAAATATATGTTGTTAAATATGTAATTGAGTAAAATTTATAAAATTGATATTATAATTTTTAAGATATTTATTTAAAAAATTAAAAGTATGGTGAGTTTTGTTTTATTAAGCTTTACTCTAGATGTGCAGAGAATGAATCTATCTCAAGTCCCAAACAAGATTCTAATGCCCCACACAATATTCTTCTTTCTCTTGTTATTCTAGCTTGCACCTTACACTCCTCATCTCCTCCTCGTTGCACAAATGTCAACTATGAGGCACAAGGTAGTTTTTGCATATATGAACATTTAGATATGATAAGAAAAATGTGATACTCTATTGTAATTTTCTATAAAAATGTGATGGAAAGTGTGCCCTAAATGTTGGAAATTCATGGTTAATGTAGTATAAGCTACATGAAAATTTATAGTCTTGTATACAAGATCAAGAAAGCTATGCCCAATATCCAACACCATAGAGCAAGAGGTGTTCTCCAATTCAACAGTTGCTTCCAAATCTCTTTCAGTGCTAGAGTTGTTTTCTCAATAAAATTGTTTTTACTACTCCTGAACTGATCAAAGCCATCATTGTTGCATATAGGAGCATTTAGTTATGATAAGAAAATTGTGATGTTGTGTTATAATTTTCTCTAAAAATTTGTTGGAGTTTTTTTCTCAATAAAATTGTTTTTACTACTCCTAAGTGATGAAATCCATCGTTGTTTCATATAGGAGAATTTAGCTCTAATATGAAAAGAGTGATAGTGTATGTTTTCATCCCCAATTTCCTATTTCAATATCTAAAACAAAATTTTCTGGTTGATAACTCTTATCAACAATATCTTTGAAACCTCAATGACTTGCTTCCATGGAAGCAAAGTTTTCCTTTCATTCCTTCACGATGGAAAATTTTCCTTTCATTACTTCATGATGGTTCCTTATTTCTTCTAGGCTACTCTTTCCTATGATATTGACTTAAGGCGTTTCTTTTGCAACATGTGGTGCAATTGATAATTAAGTAATTATATAATTCTATATTATAACTTTATGTTATATGAACTAAACAGTTATAAAACTATGTCATGTTATGTTATTGTATGTGTGTGCGTGTTAAATGCATATAATTATATAGAAATTATGTTATGAACTATAGTTATGGTTATGTTGTAACATGCTATATATAATAATAATTTTATGTTATGTTAAATAGTTGTAAAACTATGTTATGTTATAAATTTTATACATAGAACTATAATATATAACTATGTGATGTTATACTTAAATAATAGTTAAATATAGTTACATGTTAAGTTATGTAAAATGTTATAATTATATATAACGAGTGACATGATGATATATAGTTTTTAGTTATATATATAATAACAAAATTTTCTCTTTTAGATTTTTAACATTAAATATTAACATTTATTCCTAAAATAGTTAGAATCGTACTATATTTATTATTAATTTTTTAAAATATAAATTAATTTAATTTTTTTATAAATAAAATAAAGTAAGAATTCTTATTTTATAAATAGAGGTTTAGTATGAGTAACCATATTCATCATGTCAATCTCAAACTCCTAATTTACTTATTTATTGGTTGTTATAATTTCATTGTTTTCTGTTTTGAAGTTTTTTGGGGTATATTGTTGGTCAAATTTACTAGAAATTAAAAATGTGTTTTAAATAACAAAAAAATAAAAAAATTCCTAAATAAACAAATTAAAAACCTAAAATGATAAGAAATTTTTTTTTTTTAATTACCATTAAAAAAATGTATTTTATACACAAAACATTTCAAGTAAGAAACAAATTTAAAAACTAAATTATATTTTTTTTTGTGGTTTCAAAGTGTTTTTTAAGTATTTTGAAGGATTTTTATTTGTTGTTTTCTAGGTTAGTTTTGTGGTTCTCTAAGTTGTTTTGAAGGGTTTTTTTATGCTTTTCTTGATGGGTTTTGTGATTTTTATAAGTTTTTTCAAGGGTTTTTTATGGTTTTTTGTATTTTTTATGGTTGTGTTTTATTTTTAATTAATCGGTTTTCATGGTTTTTGTAAATGGTGGTTTTTTTTTTTTATAATTAATTTGTTAAACATTTTGTAAAAAAAGAAAATATGAAAATCCAAGGATACTCACCTACCTTAATTTGAGCCTCTCCAATGTTGCAAGATTGATTTGAGTGCTCCATTGCTCGATCACTCTCTAATAATCTCAGCCACGCTACTCTTCAACTTTCAGTTTGGCTATTGTGGTCTATGAAAATGGCACACACAAACCGTGGGAGCGATTACTATATAAAAAACAGGCTCGATTGAGCACTATGAATCGATCAAACATTGTAGCTCAACCAAGGGTTAGTTTTGAACTCTCGATCGAGCTATATTTTTAATGCCCAAGGCGCTTGATAGAGCATTTAAAAAAGGCTCGAGCGATCCATTGGTTTTTTTTACCCAAACACATCTTCTTTCGACAAAAAGTTTAACCCATCTCGATGCTTTCACCCACATGTCACTTCTATATACATTAATATATAAGATATTATTCTGTGTGTATGATTGCAGATAATATTCTATAAATGCACCCATATACTAAATCACGTTAGGCATTGTTGGGGATTAGTGCTGACACCAGTGAACAAGAAGTTGAGCTCGTCATTCCCGGGATAAAAATGGATTAGAGAGTTATCACATCCATATTCAATAACCAAAAATCAAGTAGAGAGCTATCATATCCATATTCAACAACATTTTGCATAAATTACACGTGTAATTTTTCAATTTGAAATCCTAGGCATGGAGGCATTTGAAATCCTTGGTCTAAAGGTAGTGTTGAATGCATTTAAATTCACGTCTTATCCATCACTTCCATTGGCTTGTGGGAGTTAGAGTTGTCTAGATGTAAAAAATATAGATAAATATGGAGTTGTTGGGATATTCAAGTGTTGTTGAAGTGTTGAAAAATACAGAGAATTATGTGGCTGCCCAAAATTTCATGATCATGCATGTCCATCTATTAGCTTTTCTGTGATCATAATACCACGCACTAAGCCAAATGATTTTCTTAGTTCACATTGGAACATGCTTATTAAAAATAACCTTTCTCATTTTTCTCAAGGGGTCATGATTTTGAATATTCGAATGAATCTTTGCAACCCATTTTTCCAAATTTAAATATTAAATAATTTCTTGTTTTTGTCTTCAACTTTGGACACGATTTCCAAAAAAATGGAAACGGGTTTTGGAAAACCCAAAGAGGTTTGTTTTTTAATTGGTTCATTAAAAATAACCTCTCTAAGTTTTTACATAGGTGTTATGGTTTGGATGTTCGAATGAATCTTTGCAGCTCATTTTTCCAAATTGAAATATTAAATAATTCCTTGTTTTTTTCATCAATTTTGGACACGGTTTTCAAAACACGTGAAATGAATTTTTAAAATACGAAAGAGGTTGTTGGTCATAACATCCTCTTTTACACAAATCTCTTTCACTTTTTACATATCTATCCCGATTTGGGAGATACAAAGGCATATTTGGACCCTATTTTATAATAACTCATGCAATTCATGAAATTATTTAGCCATGAAAAGCTTTTATGAATTAAAAACGCATGAAATATTCTAATAATTCAATGAATAAAACACTTATTCATCTATCCACGAAATTATATAGAGGTTTCTCAAGAAATAACCTTGATTCGTTATCATATGAACTTTCCTTGCAAATAAATTCAATTATTATATCATCATGTCCCATATGCAAACAAAAGAATTTCCAAAGAACATAGTTACTTATCTTTTGATGAATGATTGGAATATCTTCTTCCTCTTCCTTGGATCCATTATCCATGTATTCTCTCATTCCTTCCTCTATTTTTCTCATAGGCTCACAATACATATAATTAAGAAAATGGAATAGCTTTTCTAAATTTTAAAAGCATTCCATAAAACACCCATAAATCTTATTTTTCCTAAATCACAAAATCACTCTGTAATCTCTCATGATTTTCTTTTCAAGGTAGATTTTCTTTTGTCTTATGAACAAAATACCACTTATCCATAGTTTTTCCAAAACTATTCTCATTATTTCCAAAACACATAAAATATACCAAATTGGAAATATAATTTATTTCTATAGAAGAATATAAATTCTTCTAAATAAAATAATTAAGAAATAATTCTTCCAATACTCTTATAATTAAGGATTACAAAAATATTCTTCATGTAATATCACTATAAGAATTAATAATATTTATTTATTTAACAACCCTCATTTTAGGAGAGTTTTATGGTGGCTTACGCGAGGGATATTAAATACTTCCCCCTTTAAAGAGAACATCGTCTTCGATGTTTTTTTCCTGTTGGAACATTAATCTTTACTTTTCATTATCAATTATTTAGGAAATGTAAAATAATACATCCACAAAAACTCAAGGAGCACTAGCCCTTTAATCATCAAAATGATAAGAAAAACTTTATCAAGTGCATGTTGTACACTAGTCTTTCTTTCCCACTAGTGTAGTTTGCAAATTACTGTTTTTCTCTCCCACATTAATTTCAATCAAATTCAAACTCATGGCATTTATCTCCAGGCATTTTCACTAGCCTGTCAGTGATTTAGAGTTCAATAACTTATTATTCTATCTAACATGAATTATTTATATATAAGTCATTTCTAACACGTTCATTTGCCTACAAACATAATTTATTTCATCAAATTTTTTCTTAGATAAATTAATATATCATGCATGCAAACCTATAACACATGTAACAACTTTGAGACATGAAATTTACAACCTATTGTAACATCCAACATCTTTAAATAATTTTGAAATCAATAACATAACATAGACATAATTTCATCTAACCGTAGTTAATTTCTGGGAATTATTGAGGAACCAAGCATATTCCACCCAACCGTGAACTATCTCCAATAGTTTTGCCACCAAGCTAAGATCTACTTGCCACTATAATTAACAACCTCATTGATTCCTTGGTTATTTCTTCCCAACAGATTTTTAGCAGTGTCCTGCTTTAAGGTCTGCCAACCTTTTGCCTAGGTCTTTTTGTTTTATATTTTTCGAAAAAGATACGCTTATTTTTATTTAAAGTTCTACGTTATCTCCCGTTGTGATTTATTTTACCCCACTTAGTATTTATCTCCAACTAAGTGATTAACACAATCTTTCTCTCCCATTATGTTATTATTTTCCTCTTTATTATTTTCTCCTGGGGATTTTTAGGGGACTTTTAGGGAAGGTCCATCTTGAACTTAACCACCAATAGATTTTCATAAGCTGGAAATAAGTCTTATAAGAATCTAGAGTTATTTCCAGAATACCCCAACCAATGTATTCATTAACTCAATAATAAAATATTACATCATCACATCAACCCCATCATGGCTTCCATAGAAATTGAATCCAATAAAAATTCAATGTTTAAAAACAGTGAATGTCTAAAAATCCATTGTAATTTACATAATTTTACATTTTCATATTATCATTAAGGAAAAGGAACATTTATGTACACCATGCATCTATACTTGAATTTCAACATGGGTTCCACAATTTTTCAAAGTACATTGACAACAATTCATCACATGTAATATAGGCGGTATTCATTACAAATTTTCACATAATAACAATAATGCAACTTAGAAAAAATACATTAACATATCTTGCATACCATAGCATTATACTTTCTATAAGGTCTCGCCTTACCAACCATTAATATTATAGAAAAATAATAGTCCCATTTATCACTAGGACATAAAATGCAAATTTTTTTTCCTTTACAATTAGCTTGCAACATGTAAGTGAAAACCATTGGGGAACTTTGGGAAAATAATTTGCAATCATGCAATCTACAACCACTGTAGTTTTTTTATCAAATAGTTTGCAAGCATGCAATCTACAAACAATTATGCATTCTAATAAACAGTTTGCAAGCATGCAATCTACATCCATTGAGGAATTTTAACAACAGTTTGCAAGCATGCAATCTATAGTCAATGAGACATTCTAACGAATAGTTGGAAAGCATACAATCTACCGACATTGAGGAATTTTAACAGCTAGTTAGCGGACATGAAAAAATTCCATAAATATGTTTAAAATATCATAGAGATAGTAAAACTAGAATTTATAGAATAACATGAATGATATTAATATCATCAATGGTTAAATTTCTGCAAAACAACACAGCTAACAATCCTTACAGGAGCGTCTAATCAGAAAATTCGACCAGATTATGGATCAAAGTCTGAACATAACTTTTTCTTAGAATCAACATGGGGGTTACATGACCTTAAGGTATTAATACCCCTTTATGTTATGATGAATCACATCCAACACTCCCACAGATGCAATTTTTTAAAACAACAAAACTTTGGATCCCATTTACCACTTTTGTCAAACACATGGAATGCAAACTTTCCTCTACAACTCTACATGAAGAAAGAAAACCCACAATTATGCTACTATGAGTTGTTTATTGACTTTAAGTTCACTATGTGAGTTCCACTTCAATAATTGCTCATTTTTAACAACTAAAGAGGTTCATTAAAAATTTTCATTCCATTTTCATCTTTAGGGTCAACCCCAAATTCTAAATAATTTAGTTATCACACCAACCGTACATGCATTTATTCTTTACAACCATGGTATGGTAACTTTAGCCATGTTTTATTTTTCTTTTTCATTTGCACCATAATCATTGTTGTAATAGTATGCATGCAAAGGTTGGTAATTAATCAGAACTATAACCAGTGAGTGCTCACAATAGTTCATAGGTGAAACAGAGAGTTTATTCTCTTTTATCCGCATCCATATTCAAATTTCATGAGCATAAAATTTAAAGAAACAATATCACTTTCTACTCTTTAATGTGGTCATTAATCATGCATCATGCATCTCATGTAAATTGTAGTCTTCTGCAAGTTCAGTTAGAGTCATATATGAGATGATTCACACTAGCATCATACATCTAATTTTTTACTTAATGATTCCCAAAAGTTTCCAGTGTTACAACCTCTCGCTTTGATACCATTTTGACATACCCTAGTAAACTCTTAGGAAAATGAATGGAGATAGGAAAAAAATTTCAACATTTACTAATGTGTAGCTTTCTAAATTACTTTCTATATTCCCTCATTAACCATTATAATAACCATCATCATCACCTAGAGAAATATTTAGTAAAAGTAATAGTGAGTTACACAACCATTAACTATCCTTGTTGTAGCATATTAACTTAAATTTCCTGCTATAACTATGCATCGAGTCTATGATCACTTTAACTCAATTAATAAATCACATAATTGATAATATAAAAATCACATCATGAAAAAAATAGCATCATGAAAATGACATAATGAACAATCACATCATTAGACACTGATATACTCTGGAAACCCTTTAGGGTTAAAACTAGCAAACGTCTAATTTTATTATTAAATGATCGTGAGGGTTTTCACCTGTCACTCAATGGTTATAAGAGATTCCATCCCATCCCTTGACCATTTTCATAAAAATTATATAGAAAAATAATCTTAAATGCAACATAACTAGATATAACCTATTACAATCATCATGTTAACATATACCCACGGATCCTTAATCTCTGTCTTTGTGGTCAAATTGTTTCCTTTAGTGGGTCATCGTGGAGTCGGAACTCCTAAACCTGTATGGACTAACAACACTTTATCTTCCACAATGTTAAACTTTAAAAATCATTTTCTCAAGTCACCCTCATTTCCTGTCATTGTTATTGTGAGCACACCTGATATCATGATTAGATAACATATTAATAAACCAATAATCAATCTTTATTTGTGACACTTACACAACCATTTATATGCATGTATAAAACATAAACAAATTGACATGAAATTCCTTCTTTAACATCATTTCACATGCATTAGTAACAAATAAATTACTATCAAGCTTCATCTTTCCAACAAATGCTAACAAAATCTTGCATACACTTTCATATTATTTTCAAAGGAAAGCTAACATACTATATAATAATATTGTGCATGCAAATGCATAACAAGCTCTCAAGATAACTATCCCAACAAACAATTTTCTTTCTGCCTACTCTTATGTTTTCTTTTCCAAAGAGATTAACACAATAGATTCTATACTTATCCATGTGAATGCATGTTATTTTCCAAAATCATATTTTCCATACAAGAGCTATTCACAATGGCTATTATGTATAAAAATTCCGGCTCTATTTCAAACCAAGTTAACATTTTAGTTATAATTTTGTGCATGCAACTACTTGTCCTCTCCAACATAAAATAACATAGCTTTTTCCTCTTGCATGTAAAACATATATTTCTTTTCAAATGAAATTAAATAAATATTGTATGGAAAAATAAACACATTTCTTTTCCAAGGGATCAAACGCATAGCATTTATTCTTTCATGCATGTTCCCTCTTATCCAAAATATCTAGCCCAATAATTATGTATAATATTCTCCCAAAAAATGCTAATACCATAGCTAATCCCTATAGGTATGCAAATACATATTATTTTTCCTAAAAGATCTAGCCCAATAATTATGTATAATATTCTCCCAAAAAATGCTAATACCATAGCTAATCCCTATAGGTATGCAAATACATATTATTTTTCCTAAAAGAAGGCTAACAGAATCAATATTATGTGATTGCATCTTCCTTTTCTCCAGAAACCTAATACAGAAACTATACTTTTTCCATGCATGCAAGCTTATATGTTTTACTAAATAATCTTACATAATAAACCAGGTGATTACTAGTTTTCCTCTCCAAGAATCTAATCCAATAATGCATACAAGGATATATTTTTCTCTTCTATTATTTTTGAAGAGTTCTAACACAATAAATGCTTCCTTGCATAAAAATATATATATTTATTTTCCAAGGAATTTAACACCATAATTATTCTTTTTCCAAATTTTTCCAAAAGATAGTTAACTCACTAGCTATTATGCATGAAATACAAAAAAAATTCTTATCATTTCACACATGAGAGATATTTTTAATATTTCCTCAAGAAGTAACATGAATAACAAATCATTCTCAAACAACAAAACCAATTTCCTTTTATGCAAAGTTTTAATGTGAACTACTTCTCACAAAGATTATTTATATCTTTTTGCATAACTCAAGCTCCTCATGCATGTAAAATCACATAATCAATTCTAGTAGATCAAATATACTAGATAAATGTTCATGTGCACCTAAGCACATACTCTTTTCAAGAGTCCAATATTTCTCTTCAAACTTTTAATGCATATGCATCATGAGAACATTCTTGGTAATCTCTTTAATGAAATAACTTAATTCTTTTTAAATAATTATCAACATAATTATTATGTCTATATGTACATAAATAATTATTTTTATCGATTGAAAAAATGAAATACAAGCACTTTGTTTTTCCTATTTTAGTCATCCACTTTGGACCCAGCTTACGGAAATGAATTTCGAAAAACCAAAATAGTTTTTTGTTTGAAACAGGCTTATTAAAAATAAGCTCTTTCATTTTTTTCATAAGTGTCATGGTTTTGAAGATTCGAATGAATCTTTGTAGCCCATTTTTCCAGATTTAAACATTAAATAACTTCATGTTTTTTTCATCAACTTTGGACATGGTTTCATAACAAATGGAAATATGTTTTGGAAAATTCAAAGAGGTTTTTGTTTGTAACGATTTCATTTAAAATAACCTCTCTTAGTTTTTACATAGATGTTACGGTTTGGAAAATTCGAACAAATATTTGCAGTTCATTTTTCGAGATTTAAATATTAAGTAATTCCCTGTTTTTGTCATCAATTTTGGACACCGTTTTCCAGACATGGGAAATGACTTTTTAAAATCTTAAAGAGGCTTTTGTTCATAAAATCCTCTTTTACACAAACATCTTTCACCTTTTACATATATATCCCAGTTTGGGAGATAAGAAGGCATATTTGGACCCTATTTTACAATAGCACATGCAATTCACAGAATTATTTAGCCATGAAAAGCTTTTATAAATTCAAAACACATAAACGTTATAAGAATTCAATGAATAAAACACTTATTCCTCTATCCACTAAATTATATAGATATTTTCTATAAATATTCTTGATTCTTTATCATATGAAATTTTCCTTGCAAATAAATTCAATTATTATATCATCATGCCCCATATGCAAACAAAAGAATTTTCAAATAACATAGTTACTTATCTTTTGATGCATTCTTGGAATTTCTTCTTCCTCTTCCTTACCTCCATTTTCCATGTATTCTCTCATTACTTCCTTTATTTTTCTCATAGGCTTAAAATAAATAGAATTAGGAAAATGGAATAGCTTTTCTAATTTTAAAAGCATTCCATAAAGCACCAATCTGATATTTCCTAAATAAAAAACACTCCATAAATCTCTCATGATTTTATTTTCAAGGTAGATTTTATTTTGCCTTATAAGCAAAATATCACCTATCCATAATTTTTCCAAAACTATTACTCATTATTTCCAAAAATCATAAAAGAAACCAAATTGGTTCCAAAAATCATAAAAGAAACCAAATTGGAAATATAATTTATTTCTATAGAAAAATATAAATTCTTCTAAATAAAATAATTAAGAAATAATTCTTCCAATATTCTTATATTTAAGAATTACAAAAATATTCTTTATGTAATATCAATATAAGAATTAATTACAAGAGTTTTTATGGTGGATTAAGCCAAAGATATTACAAAGATCCTCCTCGATGAATGAAGGAAAATCCTCATTAACAGTGATGGGGAAATTCCGCGTTGTTATTGTGGTTATTATTTTAGTTATGAGAAAATATCATGTATACATTGATAGTGAGGAATCTCATAACATTACTACACCGTTTAGAATTATTATCAACATGATATGTGTCAACCCATGTCAAGCTTCATTTTTACATCATTTCAACATTAATCATGCATGGTGAAAACATTGAAATAGTATCACCTTTATTAGCTTTCTAAATAAATGCATATTGGTGACACATATAGAGATGAAAGAAAAGCTACACATATTGCTTATATTCAACACAACCCATATGACTAACCTTGAAATTATGTTAGATTACAATGACAACCATAAAAATGAGAAAATAAAAAGCAATAGAAAAGTTACAATGCTTTGGAAGGTACTTTCATTTCTCTTATTTTACTTTAGTGTATTTATTTTATGTTAAAAAACACGTCACTTCACTTTAAAAAGTTTTGAAAATAATTTTATAATAATATACCTGGTCTTCAATTTAAAGATTAATTTTTAAAACAACTATAGAATAAGTTAAACAAAGTATTGAATTTCAATTGTTAATTAATATCCTTAAAATAAAACAAAACAAAACATAATGACTTTGCTATATATATATATATGACGCTGACCTTCATTGTTTTTGTACAACAAGCATATTATGATTATTGTTATAGAGATATATACAAAATACATCGACTACATAGATGATCATAGCCACTACTATGGGGTGGATGGTGCATGGGCCATTATATGGTGCCATCATTATTTTATTTACAGCTGTCCATATATATCAAGGCGCCGTACAAGCGGTGTACTATATGCTACATCTTCTCGCCAATACATAGCATGTGATCATAATAGATAGTAGATATACACATATAGAGGATCTAATTGGCAGGAAGCCAGAGAACGTGTTCCCCGGGCAGGATGTGGCAGATGGGTGCACCACCACGCTTGACATTGAGCACCTTGAAGACAGCGTGTTGAGGATTCCACCCAGTCGTGTCCGCGTGACACACCGTCACTGCCTCTCCAATGCTGCCATCGTCGCCCCGGAGAGACACCAGCGCGACGGTGGTGTGCGCCCTGGAGAGACACCAGCGCGACGGTGGTGTGCTGAGTTTGATGGCAATAGTACACAGCGTATGGATATAGCTGCCCGTGACAAATCACTGAGCCGGATTTGCTTTGGAAAGGAATCCCAGTGATGGTATATCGCTGCGAGTTGAGGTTGAAGGGTACGTTCGTCTCCAACACACTCACACCACTGGTCCCCATGGTATTGGCTCATAGTATTGTACAGAAAGTCTATTTAGATTAATAAAGTGTGGTGAATCTGTGTGGTTAAGAACCTTCTTGCTTTCAAATCTATATATTCTTAAATTACATATTAGTTATTCTTATCATTAACAATCATAGTAATGATCATTTTAAATGATTTTATAATTTAGTTAACTCTTGTGATTTTTAAAATTTTGGAAATTTGAAATGTATAGATGGAGTAAGTATGTTGATGCTTATTATGAATTGATGCATATTGGAATTTACCAACCATTTAATTTATATGGCTACATTAATAGTAACATTAATATGTGAACAAATATATTTAGGCCCATAGATGTATCTATTTTGGAATAAGGTTTCCATAATTTTAATTTAATTATGAATAGGTGTATGATATAGATTTAAATTCCTTGGCATATTATAGAATACACTTAGTACTATATATAAACAAACAATTGGGATTTATACATAAATTACTTACAGGGTTTTTCCCTATTAACAAAACATATTTAGATATTAATGATCTCTATGGTAAAGTGAGATTAAATCTCTATGGCTAAAAATATTATTCCATATTTTTTTAAATATACATATGCTTAAATTAGATATTAATGACCTTTTTATAACTAATAATAATTGTAATAATTTAAAATAAAGCTATCATTTAATTATTTTTTATATATTCGGTAATAATCACAAGTGAAAGAAAGGACTAGGTGAGAGATCAGATCAAGGCATTGAATTTAATAGATGTAGAGATGACTAAATTAGGTGAGAGATGACTAAAGGGCTAGTTAGTTTAGTCATCTCTACATCTATTAATGCCTTGATCTGATCTCTTATCTAGTCCTGATGATGAACCACACCACACTAGTTGGTTTGAAACGCGTCGACAGTGTTCTTTCACTTGTGATTATTACTGAAGAAAATTATGAATATTTAAGATGGATCACAGAAGCCTAAATTCTGAAAATGTTTTTTATGTTTTTATTTTTTATTTTACCAATGTGAGATGTATCATGAAGTAAGTGAAGTAAGTGTTTTTATGTTAATTATGGAGTTACTCCTATCCACATTTACTAATAATTCATGTATGTGGGTGTGCTATCTAACTTGAAAAGAAAAAAATGACATAATTACTTTTAAAATAAATATCAACCCTCTATCCATAACTCCTAAAGCTAGCACAATCATACAAATTAAATGGCTAGTAAATATCTAGAGATAATGAATCCATTAAACATCAAAATACTTGCTTCATAATACATCTCAAGTTGCTCATAAAAATATCATAGGAATTAACTAAATAATAAATTTATTGTTATTATTATTATTGAAATATCATAAGAATTAACTAAATTATAACTATTTCTTCTTTTTCTTCTTCATTATTATTGATGATAAAAATAATTAATGTATAAACTCAACATATATACATTTTTAAAAACCCATGTAAGAAGATTCGTAGCTATAAAGATTGACCTATTTTATCATGGAGATTCTTCATTTGTAGATAGGATTTGTTACAACACCATGGCTTATCAATACCACATGCTCAAAAAACCCTAAATCATTTCATTTGACACTTGTCCATATAATAATTTTTTTAATTAATAAATTTGACTAAAAGAAAAACATAAAAATATATAACTATCTTGAAAATAAATTTTAGCATATCATTGATATATATTATTACGAATATTCAAAATATATTTATGGAGATTAAATCCCTATCATCCACTATTCTTGAAACTCTATTTCAAAATAAACATACATGTCAACATAAAAATTACATAAATATTTTGTGAAAATTATTTTTTAATATCCACTTCATAATTATAAATAATTAATTAAATTTTTAAAAATCCTATTCTATGATAAACACATCTACCAAAATAAAAACAAAATATATATATTAAAATATATTCCATATTTATATAATAAACACATCTACCAAAATAAAATCTACCAAAATATATATATAAAATTTGCTATCAAATCTAACATGGTATATATATTAAGATATATCCCATATATATATAATTTGCAATCATATCTAACACTGTATATATTAAAATATATCCCCCCACACACACACACATATATATATATATATATATATAATTTGCGATCAAATCTAACACTGTATATATTAAAATATATACCACATACATATATAACTTTCGATCAAATCTAACACTGTATATACATGGCCACTTGTTTGCGATCAAATCTAACACGGTATATATTAAAATATATCCCCACATACATATATAATTTGCGATCAAATATAAGACCGTACATAGATATATAATTTGCGATCAAATCTAACATTGTATATACATTGCCACTTGTTTGCGATCAAATCTAACACAGGACATATTAAAATATATCCCACCACTTAAAATATAAAGTACATCATTTTTTAAAATAAAGCTTTAAATTAGTTAGTTTTTAAGAAACCTTTAATTTTGACAAATTGAGATGTACTATAAAGTATGTGTTTAAATTATAATTTAATATAGTTATTTTTTATGTCAATCCTGTATCTATTATTGAGATATGACTTTCATAATTTTAATTTAATTATCAATAATTATTAATTGGACTATATGGATTTTACTTTCATATAATATTCTGGGATATTATTAGTGGTATACACAAATCAAAGACTGAGATTTATGTTCAAAAGAGTTATGCATTTTTCCCTTTTAATTAAATTTATTAATTAAAATAAATATAATATGAAATGAATTATGGTTTTTTGGAATGTGGTATTGATAATCCATGGTATTGGCTCATAGTATTGTACAGAAAGTCTATTTAGATTAATAAAGTGTGGTGAATCTGTGTGGTTAAGAACCTTCTTACTTGCTTTCAAATCTATATATCCTTAAATTACATATTAATTATTCTTATCATTAACAATCATAGTAATGATCATTTTAAATGATTTTATAATTTAGTTAACTCTTGTGATTTTTAAAATTTTGGAAATTTGAAATGTATAGATGGAGTAAGTATGTTGATGCTTATTATGAATTGATGCATATTGGAATTTACCAACCTTTTAATTTATATGGCTACATTAATAATAACATTAATATGTGAACAAATATATTTAGGCCCATAGATGTATCTATTTTGGAATAAGGTTTCCATAATTTTAATTTAATTATGAATAGGTGTATGATATAGATTTAAATTCCTTGGCATATTATAGAATACACTTAGAACTATATACAAACAAAAAATTGGGATTTATACATAAAGTACTTACATGCTTTTTACCTGTTAACAAAACATATTTAGATATTAATGATCTCTATGGTAAAGTGAGATTAAATCTCTATGGCTAAAAATCTTATTCCATATTTTTTTAAATATACATGTGCTTAAATTAGATATTAATGACTTTTTTATAACTAATAATAATTGTAATAATTTAAAATAAAGTTATCATTTAATTAGTTTTTATATATTCAGAGTTTTCTTCGGTAATAATCACAAGTGAAAGAAAGGACTAGGTGAGAGATTAGATCAAGGCATTGAATTTAAATAGATGTAGAGATGACTAAACTAGGTGAGAGATGACTAAAGTGCTAGTTAGTTTAGTCATCTCTACATCTATTAATGCCTTGATCTGATCTCTTATCTAGTCCTGATGATGAACCACACCACACTGGTTGGTTCGAAACGTGTCGGCCGTGTTCTTTCACTAGTGATTATTACAGAAGAAAATTATGAAAATTTAAGATGGATCACAGAAGCCTAAATTTTGAAAATGTTTTTTATGTTTTTATTTTTTATTTTACCAATGTGAGATGTATCATGAAATAAGTGAAGTAAGTGTTTTTATGTTAATTATGGAGTTATTCCTATCCACATTTACTAATAATTTCATGTATGTGGGTGTGCTAGCTAACTTGAAAAGAAAAAATGACATAATTACTTTTAAAAATAAATATCAACCCTCTATCCATAACTCCTAAAGCTAGCACAATCATACAAATTAAATGGCTAGTAAATATCTAGAGATAATGAATCCATTAAACATCAAAATACTTGCTTCATAATACATCTCAAGTTGCTCATAAAAATATCATAGGAATTAACTAAATAATAACTTTATTGTTATTATTATTATTGAAATATCATAAGAATTAACTAAATTATAACTATTTCTTCATCTTCTTTTTCTTCATTATTATTGATGATAAAAATAATTAATGTATAAGCTCAACATATATACATTTTTAAAAACCCATGTAAGAAGATTCATAGCTATAAAGATTGACCTATTTTATCATGGAGATTCTTCCTTTGTAGATAGGATTTGTTGCAACACCATGGCTTATCAATACCACATGCTCAAAAAACCATAAATCATTTCATTTGACACTTGTCCGTATAATAATTTTTTTAATTAATAAATTTGACTAAAAGAAAAACATAAAAATATGTAACTATCTTGAAAATAAATTTTAGCATATCATTGATATATATTATTAGGAATATTCAAAATATGTTTATGGAGATTAAATCCCTATCATCCACTATTCTTGAAACTCTATTTCAAAATAAACGTACATGTCAACATAAAAATTACATAAATATTTTGTGAATTTTTTTTTTTTAATATCCACTTAATAATTATAAATAATTAATTAAATTCTTAAAAATCCTATTCTATAATAAACACATCTACCAAAATAAAATCTACCAAGATATATATATAAAATTTGCTATCAAATCTAACATGGTATATATATTAAGATATATCCTATATATATATATATATATATATAATTTGCAATCATATCTAACACTGTATATATTAAAATATATCCTCATATATATATATAATTTGCGATCAAATCTAACACTGTATATACATTGCCACTTGTTTGCGATCAAATCTAACACGGTACATATTAAAATATAATTTGCAATCATATCTAACACTGTATATATTAAAATATATCCCCATATACATATACATATATATATATATATAATTTGCGATCAAATCTAACACGGTACATATTAAAATATATCCCGACATACACATAATTTGCGATCAAATCCAACACTGTATATACATTGCTACTTGCTATATATCATTCGCCAAAATCATGCTGACTCACTTCCGTATCGGGCAAGATATCTCCATTTAACGTTAGATCCGCAAATGTCCCATTGATGTGGGTATCTTCCCGACTTATGAAATATTTGTGTCATATGTCAATAGTAACGTCAACGACATCCAAGGTGACTTACATGGCTATCCAACACCTTGCGTGCACTAGCAGATAACCGCACCGCAATGTGCAGGCAGGAGCCCAAAAGCCTTCTCGGTGACCATCACGATGATGAATAAATGCAACTCCTCACTGTCAAACGCCTCTAGATAAATGATAAGGACGCTTGGTTTTCTTGAGCCGCAAATAGGAGAAGAGTTAAGCTCTGGAATGACAGAATCCGGTGTTCACGGGACGAGCAATCACTTTGTAAACTTGAAGTGAAATTAGTGGGCTGGCTGTTCGTGACACCGGGATGCAGGGATGGAATTTGACGGTTCACTGTTGAAATTTGTAAATAACCATCGTACGTGATGCGCTTGGAGGGATGGAAACACATATTTAAGCTTATTTTATTTTCCATTTACTAGTGTTATTTTGCAAATTGACTCCTCACTGAACTGCAAGTCTCCATTGAACTGAAAACTGTAAGGGCAAAGTTACTTTTTTGGCATTTAAAAATATGAGTGGACGACTCTGTTGAGTATGTGGCTTACTAGAAATTGGTATAAGTTTAAGCCATAATCTAACTAGACTGTTTTTTCGCTCTTAAAATCATGGAAATTCTTGTAAGATTTTAAGAAAATCTGACAGGGATTTTTGTAAATTCATGTTATAACTATCAAACTTTAATATTTTGGGTGCCTTAAAGGTTTTTGATGGTATTGAATCCATTTCCACCATCAAAATCATGATTCAAACACTGTTAAGGTAAGATTTCTCAAATTTTTTTGGCCCAAATTCCCGCCAATTTTGGCCTTCCAAACAATTCCTCCTTCTCATTAGACAACTCCAAATAGTTATTGATATTCTGAAATTAAAATGGATCTTTGTTTCCATTTCCTTTTACAGAAAGTACACGATTACACACGGCAGCTAGATCTAAACCCAAAAATGAAACCCAGATCACGAGGAAGCCAATTCCAATTCGGGAACCTACCATTTGCCATTTGCTAACACATTGGTAAGTTTTGTTTGAAATATAGACAAAGCACCAGTACAATTTCCAATTCCATCACCAACCATCTGTGAATTGCTAACACATTTGTCAGTTCTTTGTGAAATATAGGCAAATCACGAGTCCTCCTACAACTAGACGCAACAGGTTTCTATCAAGGATTCAACGAGCCCTCTAGGGAGTCTGTAAGGAATGTTTCAGTGGTACGTGAAGTAGGAGTTAGTGCGAACCTTCGGGTTGGTCACCCACCACAAATTTGAGCTCTCTACCTTTATGAATCACGAGGCGCAGAGGCAAAATCCCTGATTGCTCAATATTTCCAGATCGGATCGTCATGACTGGGCACCGTCCTAATTAAGTCTCGCCGCCATATATACATGGGATGCATCTAAAAACAGTTGGAACGTCGAATTTGGCTATATTAGTTATAGCATTGACTCATTAATATGTTTTTCGCTAGAGGCTCTTTGGCTCCGAGGGGGTCAAGAAATGTTTAAGATGGAGTAATATTTGGTCCAACCCTTCTTTGACTGTGCGAGCTGGCAGACCCAAATATGGCCCACAGGTCAAAACAGATTGTACCCCAATGGGGAGTGGGGAAAGAGTGTTGACAGGATATTAATGTGAAGAGGGCCCCAAGATCCGCATCCATCCAGTAGAGAGATTTTTCAAATAGAACAATAATTTTTAACAACTGATATTCGTTGGCTGGTCCTCATACACGGATGTATTGGCATGCATAGCTCTGTTAAAATGGAAAGCCTTCAACCAATCAGCAAACAGCTCGACGACTTGGAGACATTAATAGACATTACAATAGATGATGAAAATGAATTCACTGCTAACAGGACAACCCCACCTGCCTTCTCTATTGTGCAAAAGAACATAGGGGCATCTGAACACAAGAATATTGACAAGGAAGCCATTCATGTTGCTCAGGCTTGCCATGGAGCCGATCCACGCTCCGAGAGAAGGAAGGCGAAACCTGTCAAAGCTCAAGAAGAAATAGAAAAACTTATCATGGGCGTTGATGTTTACTAGGACACCATTGTTGAGTTGAAGGAAAGAGCTCTGGTTGGTCGTTGGGATTACATTAAAATCGCAGGAGCCTAAATGAAAGAATGGATAAACAAAAACTAGACATCCATAGCTGGATATTGTTTGAAGGTAAACATCTTATTAAATGGGTGCTTTGGTGTCCATTTCATGTCCATAGAGAATGCAGAAAAGATAAGGACAAGGTCATGGATGAGAGGTAGAGGGGTCTTAATATTACAAAAATGGTACATTGGATTTGATCCCATCAAATATAATCCAAAGAGAAAATACATTTAGGTCAAATTACGAGGGATCTTACTTGATTTTTGGTCCAAAAGTAAAATCTTTGAGATAACAAAAAAATTGGCGGTTGTATTAAATGGATGAAGCCTGCATAGGTATACTGGACAAAAGAGTGGCAAACCTTCTCAATAAGACGAGAGGTGGAATATTGGGGCATCCCCTTCAGGTGCATTAGATGCCATGAAGTTGGACATCTGATTTCAGGGTGCCCAAGGAGATTTGGAGGGGATTTATCTCGTAGGAAGAACTGTACCGTCTAGAAGAACAAGAACCCATATTTTGCACATGGACACTGCGCCAATCCTTAGGAACAATTTTACCAGAAATTCGTGCCCTCAAGGATGCACCCTTTGAACATGGGTCTTAGCCTCAAGTTGACTACATAAATTTGAGTCTATCCCAACACAATAATGAGCTCAAATGTTTTATTCGTGACAGTAGTGTCTCAGGTATGAAAGATGTTTCATTTAATCCTTCACGATCAGCACACCCCTCCCCTATTGTTGGGCATAATCATAAAAAAAGGGATGTTGGCGTTATTTTGAGTGATCGTCCCATCCCTCCTCATCTGCAGCACAAATCGAGATATGGAGAATCATTTTTTCTTCCCACTGTAGACTCAGAGCTGGAGAACATACCTAATGATGACTCGATGGGTATGGAACCCTTAACTATAAAAAGAACCTTTTTCCATAATTGTGAAGGGGTTTCTAGTTCCTTGAAATCGAAGCTTGGCCCATCTAATAAAATAAAACCTCTGAAATATAAGAATATCTCCTTCATTTTAGATCAAGATTTTTAACTCAATAATCGGTTTGTTGAATCCTTGGAAGCAACCCTATACCTAGTTTTCAATCCGAGTTGGCCAATAGACAGGGAAGGAGCCACTGAAGTTCCTAACATCTAGAGCCTTAGACAAAAAATCCCCAAGGTTGATCATCCCAAATGACAATTTTGTCCTATAACATTAGAGGGTTGGGGTCGGTACCCTCTCAACAATCACTACATAATCTAATTCTTACTAAAAGACCCGCAGTGATCCTTCTCCAAGAAACAATGGTTGGAAGGGACAAGGCCATCAAATCGCTATCTAATTTATGTCCAAATTGGGCCATCTATGCCATTAATGTTGCAGGAAACTCTCATGTACTTGAAACTATCTAGAACCCAATTCTTTTCTCCCTTAAACCTTACCGATTTTTCGCAACGATAGTGTTTTCTCGTTTCTACGAGGGTTCAACACATAGGGTACGTATCCTTAATACCTATGCCCCATACTCAAAGAGGAAGCACTTTTGGAAAAAAATGGATGATTGTAGGATATTATATCTCCACGGGCTTATCATTAGCGGTGACTTGAACCTTACACTAAGCCCAAGGAGGTCTGGGGAGTGCACAACAATTCAGATCCGCTTGTTGATTTTTTCACATTGCTATTTTCTCAAAATTTGCTGAGACATATCAAACCTTGGCCTTTGAGCCCCACTTGGAGGAACGAGAGAACAAACATATAATGGATAGCGAAAAGGTTTGTTAGGTCCCCATAATACTAGTGTAGCCCATTATTATTATTAGTGTAGCCCCCTTATTGTTATTGTTATGCCCATGTAGTCACAATATTGTTATTATTGTGCCCCATAAAAGCCGACTATGGTTACTGTTGTGCCCTTATATTACTATTGTTATATCGGCTAGGATTATATTATGACCCCTTGGACTCTTATATATAGAAGGGAGGTTTTGTCATTTGAGTCATCCAAAAATTGTTCATTTATGTAATGTAAAGGAGGTTTCCCGCTCAAAGTGGCTGATTTCTAAGTCATTGATCTCTCTTTTCTTCTATATCATGAATTGGTTTCATAACATTTGGTATAAGAGCTTTGGATTCTAGGGTTTCACTGCTGCAAACAAGTCATCGTGGAATTTTTGCTATAATTTTTTTTCTACGAAGGTTCAGATGCTAAAAAAAACCAATTTGAGCCAAAATCTGGAGTAATGTCGTGTAACAATTTCAAATCTTATTTCTCTATACTTTTGGAGATATGATCTTAGAATGTTAGGGTTTTTGCAGGATCCATAATTTCATCCCAAAGAGGTGGCCGGGGGAAAATCATCATAGCTTTCGTTTTAGACTACGGAATGAAATTTTGTAAAAGTTTCCGAAAGTGCACGGACTTTAGTTTCTTTTGTATCAATTTCAAAGCCAAAGTACGAAACAATGACATGTGGCACGTCGTACAAATTCGCTCTACTGAACTATTCCATAATTAGGTCATTGTGGGAGATCGGGCATAACTTTACCTTGAATAATCCAAATTAGCTCTCACATGTGGCATTGGAAAGAAGGCTCATAGGGCTACTACAAGTCTGAATATCAAATCTTGGGGATCTGAAATTACATACATTAGCTTCTATATCGAGCTCCTCAAAAGCTAGCAAAAAGTGTGTATTTGTTTTTTAAATTGCATTAATCTTGTTTGAAAAATTAGTTTAAAGTGATTCTAAGGGCATATTGAAGCATAGATATCAGTATTGGGTTCTAAAATGCCCCGAAAAATAATTCCACACCCATTAAGTCCTTAGAAGGCTCTAGTATGACTCATGAAGAGGAATATGTGCAACATGATATATCAAAATTACGAGACCAAGTCCAACAAATTTCGCCCTCGAAAAGAGTAACAAAAAATGAAATGGAAGCTAAGATGGATGGTTTGAAGAAAGACATGGATGGGTTGAAGAAAGGTCTGGAAGCTAAGATGGATGGTTTAAAGAATGGCATGGGAGCTAAGATGGATGGTGTGGAAGCTAAGATCGATGGTATAGAAGGTAACATGGAATATTTGAAGAAAGACGTGGAAGGTTTAAAGGAAGGTTTGGAAATTTTGCTTCAAGAAAATATTCCTAATGGTGAAAAGGTAGTAGAGGAAAATCATAATGAGAACAAAAGAAATGTTAATCATGATTTCATTGACTCTAATGTTGGATTTAAGACCCACTATATTCCAAGGATAGATATGAGGAAGTTTGATGGAAATGATCTGATAACATGGATACTACAAATGGAGAAATACTTTGAGCTCCATAATGTGAAAAACACACAAAAGGTAGATATTGCAACTTTATATTTAGAACAAAATCAATTTGTATGGTATCAATAGCTTTTTTAATCATAAACCACTAGTCACTTGGTCAATTTCTACAAAGGAAATAATAACACATTATGAGGATACAAAGAGAAACACCTTCTTTATCCAATCGATATAAATCTCAAACAAAGGGGTTCAATGATGGAGTAGATTAAGGACTTCCAAAAATTGAATAAAAGGGTAAAAAATATTCTAGAAGAACATAAGATTTATGTCTTCATAGGGGCTCTAAAGAATAAAATCCAACATGAGGTTCGCCTTTGGAAACCTGATACATTGGAGAAGGATTTTAGGTTGGAAAGAAAAATTGAAAGCAAAATTATGGCGATAAGGAAGCCTACAACTCACAAATATAAATATGGAAGTGTTTCTACTCCTAGACTTCCACAACCTACAAGTTTGACACCACAAAAATTGGAAGAAAAAAGAGCAAAAGGTCTTTGCTATAGTTGTGATAAAAAATACACTAAAGGTCATAAGTGTGATGGGAAGAAATTATTTTACATAGATTGTGAAGAGGAAGAAGAAAAGGAACAGTAAAATTCAAAAGAAGAGGATACACACTAGGAACCAACCCTAAAGGAAGAAGAAATCAATCTGATCATAACCTGTAATGCATTCACAAGAATTACCACTCCTCAAACTCTCAAGATAGAACGACATATCATGAAGTAATATGTAATAGTTCTTATTTATTCGGATAGTACCCATAATTTTATTCATTGTAAGGTAGCCAAGGAATTTAATTGCTTCCTATACCCAATGCCAAAGTGTCAAGTTATGGGTGAAAATGGAGGAACCATAAATTGCTCTGGAAAGTGCCATAATATCAATATAACCATGGAGGGATAGGTGTTGAATAATCCAATTCTCCCCATTCCAATGGGTGGCACTGATGTTGTACTAGGAGCACAATGGTTACAATATTTGGGGATGGTAGCTTTTAATTTTCAAGAACTTTTCTTCAATTTTTTTTAGAAGGAAAGGAAGTTGAATTACAGGGTATCACGAGGAAGCCAAGAAAGATAATCAACTCTAATGTCATGACAAAGCTTCTAAATAAGAAAAACGAGGTGTAATTGCACAATCATGCTCACTGGAGGTTAAAACATCAAAATAATTTATTTCTCCAGATCTCCAAAAAGTCTTGGATAATCATTCCAAGGTGTTTGTGCCTCCCAAAGGACTCCCACCTATTCATGAGAATGATCATCCTATTCATTTGATTTTGGTAAGTATTCCTCCAAACATCAGGCCTTATAGATATCCTTCTGCTCAAAAGAGTGAGATTGAACGTATGGTTGCAACAATGCTAGAAGCCGATATAACTTAACCTAGCCAAAGTTCTTTCTTTTCTCGAGTAGAATTGGTGCACAAGAAGGATGGATGATGGCGTATTTGTCTGAATTATAGGGAGCTTCACAAGCTTACTATTAAATATAAATTTCCCATCCCCGTCATTGATGAATTATTGGATGAACTACATGGAGCAATTTACTTCACCAAGCTAGATTTTCAATCTGGATATTATCAAATTAGACTGAAGACTGAAAACATTTCGAAAACAACATTCAAGACAAACGAGGCTCATTATGAATTTTTGGTCATGCCTTTTAGCCTTACTAATGCACCTTCCACATTCCAAGGTTTGATGAATTCCATTTTCAAACCATTCCTTAGAAAATTTGTGTTAGTATTTTTTTGATGATATATTAATCTACAACAAGTATTGGAAGGATCATGTTAAACATGTTGAAAGTGTGCTCAAACTATTGGAGGAGAAACAATTATATGCAAAAACCTCCAAATGTTTCTTTGGAATAGAGGAGGTGGAATATTTGGGTCATATTGTATCTCATAAGGGTGTTAAGGTAGACCCTAACAAAATTAAATCCATTAAGGAATGGAAAATCCTCACAACCATAAAGAATCTTCGAGAATTTCTAGGGTTAATAGGGTATTATGGCAAGTTTGTTAAGAATTATGGAAAAATATCGGAACCTCTAACATCATTATTGAAGAAAGATGCATTTTCTTGGACTCCAAAAGAAACTAAGGACTTTGAAACATCTTAAAGAGGCAATGTGCCAAGCACTGCTCTTAGCTACACCAAAATTCACAGTTTTTTTTTTTATTGTGGAATGTGATGCCTCAGGAAATGGAATTGGTGTGGTTTTAATGCAAGAAGGAAGACCCATTTCTTTTGAAATTCATCGAATCAAAGAAAAGTATTTACAAAAACTTATTTATGAGAAGGAAATGTTGGCAATACTACATAAACTAAAGAAATTGCAGCCTTACCTAATGGGATGCCACTTCAAGGTAAAAACAGATCATGATAGTCTTAAATAATTTTTGGAACAAAGATTATCTTCAGAAGAGTAGAAAAAATGGGTCACAAAGATGTTGGGTTATGACTTTGAAATCATCTACAAAAAAGGGAAGCAAAATGTTATTGCATATGCACTCTCAAGAAAGAATGAGGATGTGGAAGCATTGTTTTGTGCCATTTCTATTATCCAACCTTAGTGGATAACCGAAGAAAGGGATGAATGGAAGAATGATGAAGAGGTGTTATCACTCATTCAAAATTTGTAGCAAGATCCCAGTACATCTGAAACATTTAGCTGGAAAAATGATTCATTATGTTATAAATATCACTTATATCATTTTAATAATTCCCAAATCAAACAAAAGATTCTTTTGGAAATACACACCTCTCCCTTAGGAGGACACTTAGGATTTTTAAAAACTTACCACAGGGTCAAGAAGGATTTTTTTTGGGATGGCCTTAAATCTGATATTCAAAAGTTTGTGACAGAATGTTTGGTTTTCCAAAAAAATAAATTTGAGACAATTAAGAACCCGGGTTTGTTACAACCTTTATCCATTCCAATTCAACGTTGGGAGGAGGTTTCAATGGATTTTATCACAAGTTCACCCAAGTCGAAAGGAAAGACTGTCATCATGGTGGTAGTTGATATAATTACCAAGTATGCACACTTTTGTGCAATATATCATCTATTTAAAGCCAGTACAGTTTCTACTTCATTTACGGAAACAATTCAAAAGCTACATGAAAACACAAATATTATTGTAAGCGATAGAGATCCCATTTTTTCAGGAAACTTTTGGATGGAATTATTTTCTTGCTTGGTTACTCAATTAGCTCGTGGCTCATCATATCATCCTCAATCTAATGGGTAAAATGAGACAATGAACACATGTTTGGAAGGATATATTTGTTTCTTTGTATCTGATAAACAAACACAATCGATCAAGTGGTTACCTCTAGCTGAATGGTAGTATAACACTTCCTTCCATACTGCAGGAAAAATGACCCCATTTATGGCATTTTATGCATGTCTTCCACTGTCCATCACATCATATTTAAGAGACAATTATAAGGTTCAAACAATTGAAGATCACATCGAGCATCAACAACAAGTTCTCCAACTCTTAAAGGATAACCTCACTTGGCGTAGAATCGAATGAAACAACAGTCAGATCGACATCGAAACGAAAGAAGTTTTGATGTTGATGTAGGTGACTGGGTATTTTCATGGCTACAACGATACAAACAAATGTCCCCCAAGCAAGCTAAAAAGGATAATAAATTATCAGCAAAGTATTGTGGTCCTTACAAGGTGTTGTAAAATATTGTTACTATGGCATACAAATTGGAGCTTCCTGCATCTTCCTGAGTGCACCTACTTTTCCATGTTTCATTATTAAAGAAGGTTATAGGTGACAAGCTCCCAATTCAAACAATATTACCAGAACTTGATAAGGAAGGAAAAATAATATTGGAACCTAAAGCAGTGATGGAAACAAGAACTCGAAAGATACCAAATCAATAAATTTCATAATATCTCACCAAGTGGAAGGACTTACCCACTGAAGATTCAACATGGGAGGATGAGAATCTTATACGGAAGCATTCAGAACTAGTCAAGTGTTGAGGACAATACATGTTTGAAGGAGAGGGGCATGTTAGATCCCCATAATACTAGTATATCGCCTTATTATTGTTAGTGTGGCCCCATTTTTTTATTGTTTTACCAATGTACTCCCCATATTGCTATTATTGTGCCCCATAGAAGCCCAATATAGTTATTGTTGTGCCCTTACATTATTATTGTTATGTCGGCTAGGATTATATTATGACCCCTTAGACTCATATATATAGAAATGACATTTTTTCATTTGAATCATCCAAGAATTATTCATTTATGTAATGTAAAGGAGGTTTCCCTCTAGAAGTGGTTGATTTCTAAGTCGTTGATCTCTCTCTTTTCTTCTATTTTGTGAGTTGGTTTCATAACAATGTTGGATTGATTTTTTCTCCACACTTCCATTTACGAAGGGTTCCATAATATTAAAACATGGAAATCATACCTGGGCACCTCTGATCACGACGAAATTTTCCTTGAATGGTCTAGAGAAAATGACCACATTTCTCTGCCTTTTTAATTTAATCACACGTGGTTTGAAGACCAATTTTTTGTGTAAATGGTCAACAAATCATGGACGAAGCCTGTGGATTTCTATGCTACACAAAACATGTACTTGGTTACTGAAAAATTGAGTACGCTCAAACATGAGGTGAAAATATGGATTCGGAAGAAGAAACTAGAGCTCACTAAGGAATTAGTTGAGATTGAATTGCAAATAGATCTTCTAATGGCCCCATCAAATGTTTAATTTATTTCAAAGATAAATAAGAGGTATATATTTTAACTGGTTGGGAGAAAGCACCAAATTCTTGAAAGACGAGATTATGATTGGCTACAAAAAATTATAATGGCATGGATTAAAATTGGGGATAAAAATACTAAGTTCTTCCACATGGTGGTGTCAAACCGAAAAAGTATTAATACCATCTGGAAAATTGAAAGAGAATGAGACCCTCAAAACTGTGAAGGATATTCAAGCAAAGGTTGTTCAAAATTTTAGTAAGCAATAAAAAGCATCAGAGGAAACATTTTTTGGATATCAATGGGATTTGGCTAATCTATTCCCTTGCATGGTCACACGGGCTAATTTGGCTCTCTTAGACTCCCCAATATCTATCAAAGAACTAAAATGATTTATAAGTGATCTTGCCAAGGAAAACATTCCTAGACAAGATGGCTGGCCTGTGGAAATTTTCATCTTATTTTTTGAAATCATGAGGTTTGATCTTACGACGATGGTGGAGGAATATCACCTAGAAGGAAAAATTTCTGGTGCCATAAATGCAACTTTATTCAGCCTCATTCCAAAATCTTCTTCTCCCTGTTGTTTCTCAAATTTTAGGCCAATATCATTATGCAATGTAGTATATAAAATGATCTCCAAAGTTATTGATAACAAAATTAAACATTTTTTATCTGAACATACTACTTTCGAGAAAATTGGATTTCTTACAGGAAGAAGAATCCAAGATGGAGTTGGAATAACTCAAGAGTGTTTACACTCCATCCATACAAAAAGAATCAATGAATTCCTTATGAAGATCAATCTTATCAAGGAATATGATAGGGTGGACTCAGAGTTTCTAAGAGTGATTCTCCATAGGTGCGGGTTCCAAATAAGGCATGTGGATAGGACCATGGCTTATGTATCCTCTATAAACATAGTTCTTTTGATTAATGGAAAACCTTTCGAATTTTTCATAATTCATTGAGGTCTGCGATAGTGATGCATGCTATCCCCTTTAATCTTTATTCTAGTGATGGAGGCTCTGAGAAGGGCACTAAAATCAACCAGGGAAGAGGGCCATATTAAGGGACTCAAATTATCCACGAACATTTCTCTGTCACACTTCATTTTTGTGGATGATGTCATTGGAATTGGGGAGTCCAATTTCGCTCAATGGATCTATTTTTCACAAATACTTGACAAGTTTGGCAGAGCCTTTGGGCTTCAAATTAATAAATATTAATCATAGTTAATTTCTAGACAAGTGGAAGATCCAGAGATCAAAAGTATTGTTGATCTGTTTGGAATTAATGCTAAACCCCTTGTAAGAGGGTTCAAATACTTGTGTTTTTTCTTGAAGCCTTGAAAATACAGGAGATGATATTGGAATTGGATCTTGGATAAATTTGAAATAAAATTATCCCAAGTGGAAAACAAGTGGCTCTCCTTGGGTGGGAGAATGATTTTTGTGTAACCAACTCCAAAAAGAGAAGAAAAGAGATATAAACGCCTTAGAAATGAGCCACTTTGAGGGGGAAACCTTCAATACATTACATAAATGAACAATTCTTGGATGATACAATTCACAAAACCTCCTTTCTATATATGAGTCCATGGGGCCACTCAATGTAATCCTAGTGAGCCTGATGTAATCCTAGCCGACCTAACAATAATAATTTAAGGGCACAATAATAACAAAATACAGAGTTACGAGAATTTTAATATTTCCAAATGAGAATACACTAACATAATAAGGGGCTATACTATTTAATATAGGGACTTAACATGCCCCTCTCCATGACAATCATTGTCCTCAACGCTTGATTATTCTTGATGTACGTATACAAAATTCTCATCCTCCTACATGTGAAATATTTACGGATTGTTCTTCCTTGTGAGATATACCGAAATTGATCGTACTTGTCGAGTTCTTGTTTCTATGGAGATTCATAACTTCTTCTGATGTGATGTTGATCTTCCTGTTGTTCTGGGGTAGCTCTGCTGCAAAGTTGGGTTATCCTTTGAGAGTTGGAGAACATTTGTTGATGTGATGTGATCTTCCATTAATTTATCATCCATATTTGCTATTATTTGATCCTTCAAACCATCCAACTTAGCCTCCATTTCCACTTTTAAACCATCTATTTCATCTTCAATTGCTCTTCGTAAGATCGAAACTTGTTGCACTTGGTACCGTAATTTTGATATCTCATACTGCAATTCTTCTTCCTCATGCATCATAGTATAGATTTCTGAGGGCTTAATGGGTATGGAATTATTTTTTTGGAGGCATAATAGAACCCATTACTGACAAAAATTCTTCAATATTCCCTTGGAATCAATTCAACTTGATTCTTCAAACAAGAATTATGCAATTCGGAAAAAACAATACATACCTTTTACTTGCTTTCAGGAGCTTGATATTGAAATTGAATTATCTCCGTAATTGAAAATATTAAATATCTAAATTTCATCCCTGTAGTAGCCCTATGAAGCTTCTTTCAAATGCCATGGGTCTGATCTGATTTGGATTCTCCAAGACAAAGTTGTGTCCAATCTCCCACAATGACCTAATTATGGACTGGTTCAGTAGAGCAAACTTGTACGACTTGCCACGTGTCACTGTTTCTTCCTTTGTCTCTGAAATTGATAGCCAAGAAACTTCAATCCGTCTAATTGCGACCAATTTTTACGGCACTCCAATCCGATGCCCAGAGAGAGATTTATTGAAATTTTCCCATGATCACCTCTTTTAGATGAAATTCAGGAGCCTGAAAAAGAACTACCTTCCACAGATCATATCTCCAAAAATATTACCAGACCAATCTTTGAATTTTTTGAAGACTTTCCTCAGGATTTCAGCTTCGCACCATATGAATTTCAGATTTGAACCTTCGTAGAAGCTCAAATTTATAGGTACAAATTCCACGATGACCTGTTTAGGAGCACCGAAAAGACCTGACACACCAGATCATATCTTGAAAATATTACGAACCAAGCTCTGAAATAGACATTACCAGCTTCCTAAGGGTTGCAGAGCACCCTAAAAATTTCAGCTTAAAACTTCGTGAGAAAAAAATTTATAGCGGAAATGCCACGATGACACAGTGAACGGCGAAACCCTAGAATCCAAAGCTCTGATACCAAATGTTATGAAACCAGCTCCAAAAATAGAAGAAAAGAGAGATCAACGCATTATAAATAAGCCACTTCGAGGGGGCAACCTCAAATACATTACATAAATGAACAATTCTTCGATGATACAAATGACAAAACCTCCTTTCTATATATAGGAGTCCATGGGGCCACAATGTAATCCTAGTGGGGCCACAATGTAATCCTAGCCGACCTAAAAATAACAATTTAAGGGCACAATAATAACAAAATGGGGGTTACAGGGGTACAAAAATAACAATAAGGGGGGCTACACTAACATAATAAGGGGCTATACTATTTAATATAGGGACTTAACAATGATCATGACTAAGGAAGTTATTTAGGATATATCAGTATGTTGGATGCATTTATTCTTTCTCCTCATGGCAATCATCGCCATAATCAACTCAATCATTGTTAAATTCATTTGCTCCAGCATTGGAGAAAAGAAGAAATTCCAATGGTCCTCATTGGCTTACATTTGTAAACCACATGAATATGGTGGTTGGGGCATCAAGGAAACATATTCCTTCAATTTTTCTCTGCTCACAACTAACCTATGGAGGTCCCTGGTGGGTAGTGGCATATGGAAAAACATAATCTGTGGAAAATATTTGAATAACACACTCCTGGAGGATTGGGTTATAGGTGGTTCCCCTATGAAGATATCGACCTTTTATATTTGGTGCAACATGATGAAATTTCACCCTTGGCTTTGCAACAACCTCAGATGGGTAGTTGGAAGGGGAAACCAAATTATGATTGGCTTAGACAACATGGTTGGATTTGATGGAATTCATTCCCTATCCTTTCCCATCATCCAAGACCTGCATAGCATAAATATCATAAATTTATCATATTGGGGACATGCATAACGAGTTTTTACCCACTAATTACTGGATTCAAGCAACACAGTTGGATATATTTCCAGAATGTCACCATGAATGTGATTCCTACTACACCAACCTTATACAAGCTGGTATTGTTCTTGTTGAAAAGAGGACCAGATCACTTCGGGTGGTACAACTCAAAGTAGGGAAATTTTGGCCAAGGAAGCTTACTATTATATCACTAACAAGCCTGTGCTTGATCCTTGCTCTTTTTTTTACACTCGAATGTGGATATGGGAGATTATGGCGTAGCTAAAATGTTTCACCTGGCTTATTTTCCACAACCATATTCTATCATGGGAAAACCTTACCAAAAGAGGCTTTGTGGGCCCTCGAATCTTTAGACTTTGTAGGTTAGCGGAGGGGAATTTTGTGCATATTTTCCTGGTATGTTTCTAGGCCCTTACTTTTTAGGAGGAGATCACTTATTTGCTTAATATTAACAATGGTGTGGACAAAACGTCGATCCTTTCATTTTTACAATTTTAGGCCACACACAACAGATTATATAAGGCCATACCTCTATATTTCTTCTAGAAAATATGGCAAAGTGAAAATGCATGCATATTAGACAACACTATCCCAAATCTGAGACAAAATTCCATCAGATCTGTTGACTATTTCTTGGAGATTGGGCCTCTCTCTCCTAGCAGAAAAAAGAGTGACAAGACTTTCAAAGACATGATACATATTTTTCCAAGATGTTTCTTCGATGGAGCCTTTAAGGGGGGTGTTTTTGGGTGCGAAGCTATCATCTCCCTAACTCTTACACATTATCACTTCTGTTGGTCGGAAGGTTCTTGTACTAACTTGTGGGCTGAGGTGTTTGTCCTCTAGGGAGTTCTTAGATGTGCTTTATGGATAGCGGTGGACATCATATTCATGGAATCCAATGTGACTATCGATTGAGCAGAGGGTGGTTTATCTCTTGACATTCCATCTTTGAGCCATTGGATGCAACAAATCTCCACTATGTGGTCCCTTTTTAGTTCTCTCTCTTTCCACCATATTTTCTTGGAGCAGAATACCTTATAAGATCCTCTCTCCAAGCGTGGGTCATTGGTACTTATTGGGTATATACTTTTTTATTGTCTCATGTAGGGTTCTGAGTCTTGTTCTGGACACTTTGTTTTTGCTTGATGCTTATACTTTCCCATGTTCTGTTGTTTTTTGGGGCCTCTGTCTCTTCCAATTGTTCTTTATTGTCATATACAATTTTTTTTTGTATCATTGTGGCTCATAATTGTTGGGTGGGGCATATTTTTCCATTTCTCTATGATATAAATTATTTCTAAACTACCAACTCTATTTAGATTTTATTGCAATTTTTGCAGAGTCCGTATCTTAGATGAATGTCACCATTTTTTCTTAATGAAAAACTGTATGTTGCTTATAGTTTGTGTCATTACAGAAGAAGCACTTCCCATAACTTTCATATTAACATTATTAATGTTATAGAAATTATATTATTAGATTTATTAATGTTATATAAATTAAATTAGATTATTGAATTTATTAATGTTATCTAAATTAGATTATATATTAGTTAGTAAGTGTGTATAAACCTCAACTCATAATAAATATCCAAATATTTATTTCATTATACATTTCAAATTATGGTAAATATTTGTATAGAAAATTTGTAAATTTCTAATCCCTGCCAATCATGAGGACCAAAAAGTATAATGATATCTAATAAAATACGGAAATCAGAAAGTATAATGAAAGAGTACTAGGGAATTATTAGTAAATAAAAAATTAAAGTAGCCATTAATAAATTAATATCTTTTACATAATAAAATAGTTACCACATCACCAACAACTTAAAAAAAAAAAAAAACTACATCCACTTATATTTCAAAAATGGGAAAGGTTAAAAAATATTTATACAAATTAATTAAATTATAATTTTATTTAAAATAATTATTACTATAATAATAACAATAATTTATATAGAAATTAAATATAGAATTTTTTTAAGAAAGTATGTGATAAGATTTTTTAATCATGGAGATTCACTCTACTTTATCATGGAGATTGTTAATTTGTAAATAGGTTTTGTTACAATACCATGAGAAATATCATGACTTATCAATAGCACATATCCAAAAAACCATAACTCATTTTATAAAACACTTGTTAATATGATTTTTTTTTTTTTAAATTAATAAATTTAATTAAAAGGGGAAAAAACATAACTAATTTGAAAATAAATACCAACTTTTGATTTGTGTATACTACTAGTTTGGAGGTTAAAAGCCTACTATCTACCTACTAATTATTCATAATTAAAATAAAATAATAGAACTCTACTCCAAAATAAACATGTTTACAGACATAATTAATGATATAAAACATTTAATGCAAATAATATATGTTATAACTTGATATATAAATATTTAATACATTGATATAGAACATTTAACACAAATAATATATGCTATAACTTGATATATAAATATTTAATACATTATTGACTATTGGTGACTATGTCTTATTTATAATAAAATTTAATCATGTAGCCTAAATAATAGATGAAATGGTCACTTTACATAAGTTTAAATTGTTAAATCTGCAAAGTTTGAGTCTTTAGGGGATTTTAAGGGTGTTGAATCCATATATATATATATATATATATATATATATATATGCATTCTAAACAACAATAAATTCCATTCTTACTCAAAATTATATTGTCAAATTCCATCCAAAAGAAAGTAATTTATAACACCAAATTTATTAATATATATCTTGATGTATAAACAATTTTTATTAATATAATTTAGTAATAGTGTATTATTAAATAATATATAAATTAGTGTAGCTATATAGATTAAAAATTTGTTAAATATAATTCATAATAAACACGAAAACGATTATTTTAGCCTACATTTTACATTACTGAAATGAAAAAAATAAAAAAACATAAAAATTAACAAAATTATAACTATATTTTAAATTATTATTATCATCAATTATAAAACTAGAAATTGCTCCACATGTTGTGAAGGAAAAGCCTTGAGGCAATAGGATATGAAAGAATAGCATAGAAGAAATAAGTAAAAAAATTATGCAATTGTGTTTCTTTACTAGTGTTTAAGAAAAAAAATTGAAATTTCAGAGAAAATTTTGCATCATAAGAGAACTCTAATGATTTGAAATGCATGCTTTGATGTAGGCTTATATAAGCATATCGTGTTATTATATCATTCACATTTCTTTTTACATTTTTTCACAACATTACAAGATGTATCTTTAGTGTTTAATAGTAAACTTTTGTTCATCAAGTTAAGAATATCAAAATTAGCGTAACATTTAAGGTTGATGTTTGAAATGGAACTAAATTAGATGATGTACTTTAAAGTGAATACAATACTTTTACAAAACTTTCTATGAATATAATATGTTTCCAATTTTAAAAGCTGGTTGTAATTTCTTTTTGTAGACTTTATTTCCTTATGTATACATGTAAATATTGAAGTTAGAGACATTGTAGTTTCCTAATCATGTCTTTTTTGCAAACACGGGTCTCATTTTTTTTGTACTTTGTATTAGAGACCATTCAAAATATTTCTCTATCTCTTGGTTAAGACTAAGAGAAAAGAGCAATCCCCCCACCCCCCCATTTGTTAATTGGTTCCAATCAATTATCTTTGCTCCTTTGTTTAGTCACTTCATTTCCTTCCCTAGATCTCAAGCACAATTCTTCGACATAGAGAGGAAAGGAAGCAATTCGACTGATTTCAGTCTCTTATTCTCCTCATTATTTTAGTATGTACTAATGAGTTCTATTAACCTATTTCTTGTCTTGAATTGGAATTTGAATATATCTATTCGACCGAGTTCAGAGTTAGCTACAGGTCGTGGATCGATAGAAAGAAAGACACTCTTTATTTTCTCTTAGAGATTTCCTTTTCGGCTAAGAGCGCCATAGGATAAATCCAACTCACATAGCTTCAGAATTTCTATTCCCATATGGAATGGAATCAATGTCGATTTATCAAGATATTTACAAGCCTGAAGCTTCAAAACCTAATGAATATAAGCCCGACCAAATATATGTTAAATTTTGTGACAAAAAGTTTATGCATGCACAAAAATTTACTTTAGAACTTTACATTTTATTAGGCCCTGCATATTATTATCTACAAAAATTTCCAAGTTAGAGCTTCTAAGAAAAAAACTATAAAATTAGTACTCAACCACATAACTTGTGTATGAGAAAGTCCCCAAAAATTTAGATTAAAATAAAATTCATTTTAAAAGAAACCAAAAACGAGTTCCCAGTTGTGAAAAAGGTCTCATTTCTAGATTCAATCAATAAAGTGTAATTGTTAAGCATTTAGAATTTTTTTTTGAACAAACACAATATATTTCCCTAGAAAATAATTGATTTCCCATAATTCATAGAAAAATAAGATGTTTGAATGTTTAAAACTCGTTCCCTGTAATAGGTTAGTGGTCGAGGAGAAGAATTCTTAGGTCTTCGAAAGGATATAACTTATCTAGGTTAGAAATGTCAAATATGGTTGTGTTGTTGAGTTGAGTAGATACAAGGAATCCTCAACATGGCTCGAGAAGGGGAAATTTTCATTGGAAGGGTTTCTACATAAGCAAGGAAGAAAAATATACAAATTTGGTCCAAGATTTATTTTCATTTTAATCTAGTATGTACTAGGCCACCCTTTGTATCCCCTAACTCAGAAGGGTTACACCATTTTCTTATAAGTTTTCAGTTATCAAGGTTTGTGCCTTGCAATTTCCAATTTTTTTCATACTTGTCTAGGTGACCTAGGTTACTCTCCAAATCACCCTTGCAAAATGATCCATCACTCAAAGGATAGTGGTGAAGCGTAAAAGCTCATAACTCTATATTCCACCTATATATTCTCTAAAGAGAGAGAAGGCCCAACCCCTACAAGTAGTATCAACTCATTAGTTAAGGTGGAAGTGGAACTCTCGATAGTGTTCTAGACTTTGGGTATTGTGTGTAGGTGCCAAAGCTAATAGAAAGAGGAAAAATACCAAATTGTATAAATAGAAGAGAATCATACAATTGAGGTTCACAAAAAGGAGTGAAAGAAATGGAATCCATTGTGTGTATTTGTTTGTTGGTTTTATTGTCAATCTACCAATCAAAATTTGATACTTATTTTAATCCACACGATAAATACCTTATAGAATCTGGATCAAAAAGTAACATCACAATGGGTAGAAGGATATTCAGTGAAGAAACCCCCTCCTCAAATTTGTTGATTTCCGCTAATGAAGAAATATTTTCTAACACCACAAGTTCAAATCTATAGGTTCCCTCTAGTATCTATTTGAAAAATTGAGTGTTTACTCAATAGTCACCCTATACATTCAATATTGGGCACCAAGGCAGAAACTAGGTACATTTACATTTATTTCCATTTTCTTATCAATAGTAAGATCCTACAAGTGTCATATTTTCAATATGCACCAAAGAATTTGGTCTATTATACAATTTCCAAATCTAGAATAGTTCATGTGTGATGTAGGAATCTGTCATTAATATAAGTGACCTAACATTGGTCCTGACCTTTATTCCCTACAATAATTTTTTCAATGCCATTAAAGTTGTTTATGTGTTGGACACTCTTCAGAGACAACTCTAATTTTTCCCCTCTCTAATACTTACAATAATCTATTTGAGCATGCTTTTGAAAATTTTTATAGACGTAATATGAAAAGACCCTTGATTACCCCTGACAATGAAACCCTTGGGATATTTTTGTATACTGATACATGCTTCCTTGTTCCAAAATAATTTTCCGAAAATTTTAGCAGTTATTCCAACAATGTTGTGTACCAAGGACTAGTTACGAGTGATATTACTCCCAATATCGTATATGCTACTGCTGAGGAGATGGTTATAGCCAATGTAGCAAACCAAAATTTTAATATTTCATGGTGCTTTACTGTGGATCCACACTACCAATACTTGATTCGGAAGCATTTATGTTATATTATGAGTATCAAACTAAATAAACTATACTTTAATGTATATATAAACATGATAACATTATCGATGATTCTGATCTATCAAATATAACACAAAATACCTTGGAAGCTGCTAACTACACCAATTTAGTAGTAGTTAATATAACCACTATATCAAAAAATATTTCTTTCAAAGTTGGACTTGCATTAGACATGAAGAATGTTGTTCGCGAATCCATACTAAATGGGTTGGAGGCCAAGAATGTTAGCAACTCTAAAAGAAGTCTTGATGGATATTTCTCACCATACAATTATCAATAGTACAATCCTACAAGTGTCATATTTTCAATAGCCACCAAAGACTTTGGTCTATTATACAATTTCCAAATCTAGAATAGTTCATATGTGATGAAGGAATATGCCATTAATATAAGTGACCTAACATTGGTCCTGACCTTTATTACCTACAATACTTTTTTCAATGAAATTAAAGTCGTTTTTGTGTTGGACACTCTTCAGACACAACTCTAATTGTTCCCCTCTCTAATACTTACAATGATCTATCTGAGCATGATTTTGAAACAATTTATAGACTTAATATGCGAGGACCCTTGATTACCCCTAACAATGAAACCCTTGGGATATTTTTGTATACTGATACATGCTTCCTTGTTCCAAAATCATTTTTTGAAAATTTTAGCAGTTCTTCCAACAATGTTGTGTACCAAGGACTAGTTACCAGTGATATTGCTCCCAATGTCGTATATGCTACTGCTGAGGAGATGCTTATAGGCAATGTAGAAAACCAAAATTTTAATATTTCATGGTGCTTTGATGTGGATCCACACTACCAATACTTCATTCGGAAGCAATTATGTGATATTATGATTATCACATTGAATGACCTATACTTTAATGTATATATCAACATGATAACATTATCGATGATTCTGATCTATCAACTATAACACAAAATATCTTGGAAGCTGCTAACTACAATTTAGTAGTAGTTAATATAACCACTATATCAAAAAATATTTCTTTCAAAGTTGGACCTGCATTAGACATGAAGAATGTTGTTCTCAATTACATACTAAATGGGTTGGAGGTTAGGAAGATTAGCAACTCTAAAAGAAGTCTTGATGGATATTTCTCACCAAACAGTTATCAATAGTACAATCCTACATGTGTCATATTTTCAATAGCCACCAAAGACTTTGGTCTATTCTACAATTTCCAAATCTAGAATAGTTCATGTGTGATGAAGGAATATGTAATTAATATTAGTGACCTAACATTGGTCGTAACCTTTATTCCCTACAATAATTTTGTCAATGCCATTAAAGTTGTTTCTGTGTTGGACACTCTTCAGACACAACTCTAATTGTGCCCCTCTCTAATACTAACAATGATCTATCTGAGCATGTTTTTGAAAAAAATTATAGACTTAATATGTGAGGACCCTTGATTACCCCTGACAATGAAACCCTTGGGATATTTTTGTATCTTGATACATGCTTCCTTGTTCCAAAATAGTTTTATGAAAACTTCAATAGTTCTTCCAACAATGTTGCATACCAAGGACTAGTTACGAGTGATATTGCTCCCAATATTGTATATGCTAGTGCCGAGGAGATGGTTATAGCCAATGTAGAAAACCAAAATTATAATATTTCATGGTGATTTATTGTGGATCCACACTACCAATACTTCATTTGGAAGCATTTATGTGATATTATGAGTATCACACTGAATGAAATATAATTTGATGTATATATCAACATGATAACAATATCGATGATTCTGATCTATCAACTATAACACAAAATACCTTGGAATCTTCTAACTACACCAATTTAGTAGTAGTTAATACAACCACTATATCAAAAAATATTTCTTTCAAAGTTGGACCTACATTAGACATGAAGAATGTTGTTTGCAATTCCATACTAAATGGGTTGGAGGTCAGGAAGATTACCAACTCTAAAATAAGTCTTGACGGATATTTCTCACCAAAAAGTTCTATTAGATCAAAGGGAAATAAAAGGGTTGATCCAATAGTTGGATTAGTTGTAGGATTTTTTGTTTCTATTGGGTTGTTAACGATGATCTACTTTTTATGCTGTTTTCGTAGATCCCATACAAAGCTCTCTACTATAACTTGGTTTCCTCTTCCACTACATGGATGACAGTCTAAAACTATAAGAAGCAAGGGAAGAAAGGTATCTGTGGGGAATCCTGCTTCTTATGGAACTTCAAATCTAGGTGACCACTTCACATTTGCAGAGATAATATAAGCTACCAAAATTTTTTATGAGAGTTTGATTTTGGGTGTAGGTGTGTTCCTTAAATTATTCAAGGGGATGCTTGAAGATGGTACCAAAGTTCCTATAAAATGTGGGAATTGAAGTTCTGAACAAGGAATCAGAAAATTTTGACTGAAATTGAAATGTTGTCTAAGCTTTGCCACTGTCATATGGTTTCACTTATTTGCTATTGCAAGCAAATTTTTGATGATTTTGGTTTATGAATAAATGTCCAATGGACATATTAGGTGCCATTTTTATGGATCATATATTCCTCCTATGTCATGGCAGCAGAGTCTTAATATATGCATAATGGCTACTAGGGGTCTGCACTAGCTTCACACATGAGAAGAGTAGGGAGTCACTCACCATGATGTAAATACAACATTCATTTTTTTGGATGAGAATTTTGTGGCCAAGGTAACATAATTCATGTTTTCTAAGACATGACTTGATCTCGATGAAGCACATGTGAGTAATGTAGTCGAGGTTAGCTTTGGATATCTTGATCTCGAATACTTGAAAAGGCAGTAGTTGACAAAAACAAATTGATATATACTCCTTTGGAGTAGTGCTAATGGAGGTCCTATGTGGAAGGTCAATCATTAATCTGATGTCTACTCCTTTGGAGTAGAGCTAATGGAGGTCCTATGTGGAAGGTCAGCCATCAATCCTTCTCTTCTGAGAGAGAAAGTAAATATAGTGAGCGGGATGTGCATTAAAAGCTCCAAAATATCTTCATAGTAGTTCATGCTTAAAATTCCAAATGCTTTCAAAATCATATTGGAAAGATTCGTCACCACCATTTAGAAATAGATTATTCAGCATATACATAAATATTTATTTCATCAACACACACTCTATCTTAATATTTTTATAATATTTTACATCTAAAATTATAAATTAAATTGATTTAAAAACATTTTCATAAATATTTTTATCAGAGAAAATATTTTTAAAAAACTATTCATTAAATCAAATTAAACATATATTTATAATATTTTACATCTAAAATAAATACACTTCCATGAATTGGAAAATATTTCATCATAAAAATTCATTAAAATCAAATTAAACATATATGTATAGTATCTTACTTCTACATTTAAATTAAATTTCCACTATTTAAATTTAGAGAATTATTTAATAATTTTATATATTATTTCATATTTTCAAAATTTAAATTAAATAAATTTATTTACCCCATTGCTAAAAATATTTAAATCATTCAGCTTAGTCTCATATCAACTTTAAACTTCTAACCAATGTCAAGTCAATTTCGTTACAAGAGAAAAAATGAATGAATTTAAGAATAGTTTTCATTAAGTGAAAGTAGGGTACATCCAGAGGAACATGAAATTTTGTACAATGTCAGTGTTCAGTCACACATTACCAGGATAAATTTTTTGGCTTTATACATATTAATATTTCTAATCAAATAAAGAAAATATTTTAGCGACATTTGGAATTTGACATCTACACAACCGTATTTTCCATTTGGGAATATGTTTGACATGCAGATACAAATTTAGCTTGTAGAATATAATAGGTATAAAATTGATAGAATGGTTGGTTTAATATTTTTTGGTTTAAATATATTAATTATTATTTTTATTGGTAATTCATATATACCATCATTTATACGGTAATATACTTTGTATAATGATTAAGTTGTATGTTTAGTTCAGATCTTAAATTCTAAATTTAATTTCATTGATAAATTATGAACTTGTCCTATTCAATAACCAAATTTCTTTATCCATGAAAGCGGCACCCGGGAAGAATCTTCAAGATAGAGAAATAATGACATTAAAGGGGTTAATAAGAAATTCAAAATCAGGCTAGGGGTAGTGAGAATATTAAGCTGAGAATAAATCTTTAGCCTCTGCGCACAAACCCAAATCATGCACGCCTAAAAACTAAATATTCCAAAGAGGAAATAAAGTTGAAATTTTTTATAATAATGAAATTTTATATACAGAAGATTACATATTCAATCCTCCAAATTTATAACAATAAATGTGTAGTGATAACTATGCTTATCAAATCATTAAGAAAATATAAAATCAGTGTTTGCTATTCATAGCAGCAAAAATGAGAAGTCATGCGCTTGGGAAATCTCCATAAATAAAATGTGAAGCCATGGGCTTGGGTAAGCCTCCATAGCTATCTGGAGAATTTTATAATCTCACAGAATTATCTAAAATGGGGAATTAGGAATTTTTGTTTAGATACTAGATTCGATCCCGGAACCATCAACCAATCAAAATTGGGAAGTAGAAGGTTCGTTGGAGAGGGAGGAGGGAAGATACGAAGTGGTGAGTTAATGCTAATTCTTTTAGTAGCTCAAAAAAATTAAATTTGGATTCTAATCATTAACATGCTACTAGGAAATGTCACAATCCAAGTCCTTCCAGATAATGTCCGATAGTATGGGGATAATTCCTTATAAAGGATCATCGCCATTCTTTATTTGGGGTCTCTGAAGACAAGTTGTAGACCTATTAAAATAATCTGAAGACATAGAGGTTCGCCGATAAATATATAGTGTTAGTACTCAGATCCAATAAGATTAGCTACTTGGAGAAGACCCTACTTAGCCATTATTCAACTGACTTTGAGAGCAATTACGACTTCGAGGGAATGGTCGGTGAAAGAAAAGTTTTGAGCCCTGTATTCCCTTATCGCAGAGCTTTGTCAAGACAGGTGAACCACAAAGCTTGGTCAAGATAGGTGAAAGGCGATGAAAATGGCCGGAAAGAGGCGGTATTACATGACAGATCTTGTAATAAAAAAATTTGAAGCTCCAAACACTAAGAAAATAACTTATGCTCGTTTGGTTATCAAAAGTTATCAAAATGTGGAGACAATTGTTTCCAACTACTTTCATCTGTGATGATCCAATGACTTAATATCTTTTAATCATCTAACATATAATCTAAAGGTGAAAAGTGATGGCAGGTAGGTAACATAAAATTTCTACTCAAAGGGGGAAAGTCTTAAGGCTTAAAAATTAATATATGAGTTCAACATATATACATTTTTTTTGTACGTTTGGTAGTACCTTTAATTTTTCTCTTTTTTTTTTAATTTTTTTTGTTTTTTACTCCATCTTCATGAACATGTGCACACATATCTCCTCGGGGAAGCGAATTGAACCTGTGATGAGTTCTATAAGAGCCCGCCTCATCACCGTTTAACCAAGACCCCATGAATTGAAAATGTGATGAGTGCTATAACAACCCGCCTCATCACCATTTACTTGTGATGGGTGGTATAACAACCGGCCTCATCACCGTTTAGCCAAGACCCCATGAATTGAACCTATGATGAGTGCTATAAAAACCCTCCTCATCACCGTTTAACTAAGACCCCATGAAGTGAATGTGTGATGAGTGCTATAAAAACCTGCCTCATCATCGTTTAACTAAGACCCCACGAATTGAACGTATAACGAGTTCTATAAAAACCCGCCTCATCATCATTTAACCAAGACCCCACGAATTGAATGTGTGATGAGTGCTATAACAGCCCATCTCATTACCGTTTAACCAAGACCCCATAGACTTATGATGTTTTTCTTAGATAGTTTCATTCAACAGATTTGAACATTGAATTTTTAATTTATATCATACTTCATAACACGACCATTGCCAATTGAGCTATAAATGGGTTGTAAACATATATACATTTTTTAAGAACTTGCAATAGGACATTAAAATAACAATAAAAGCCATAAAATTAACAAAATTTTAACCTTATTATGTATTATAATAAATATTATTAATTATTATAAGAATTGATCTATATACATTTAAGAAAGTATTATATTTTCAAGAAGATTTATCTTTACTTTACCTTACCATGAAGGTTCTTAACTTATAAATAGACTTTGTTACAATATCATGGATCACTTATCAATTTCACATACCCAAATAACATGACTCATTTTATGGTCAAACTATTACATATATATTTTAATTTAATTTAAGTTTATAACATTTTTTAATTAAATTGAAAAGAAAAATAACATAACTACCTTTGATATAAATCTCAACTCTCTATCTTGACTATGGTATGTGAATATTCTATAGATTTTAAATCTCTAGCATATATTTATTAATTATTGATAAATTAGTATTCTCCAAGAACTATTCCAAAATATATATGCATGAACAAAACCAAATTGAATTTGGAAATCATGGACATTTATTTGTAAGTATGCCCATATACATGTTTTTTTGGATATATGGTATTGATAAGCCATGGTAGTGCCCCATGGTATTACAACAAAACCTATTTACAGATTTAGCGGCCATGATAAAGGGGTGAATCTTCATGGTTAAGAAAATTGTTACATTTTTTTTAAATGTATATATGTTTAACTCTATAATAATAATAATAATAAATATGGTAGGGGTATCTATTTTGGAATATTGTAGAGATTTAATCTCCATAAAATATTCTATAATATTCATAGTACTCTATACAAAACCAAAGGTTGATATTTATCTAGAAATTAGTTTTTGTCATTTTAATTAATTTGATTAATTGAAAAAATGTAGTATAATCAACTATCATATGAAGTGAGTTATGGTTTTTTTGGGCATTTGGTATTGATGAGCCATGTTATTGGCCATGTTATTTTAACAAAGCCTATTAATAATCTTCATGGTTTAGAATATTGTTTGATGTTTTTTAAATGTATATATCTTTAACTTATATATTAATTATTTTTATAATTAAGAGTAATAATAATAATAATTTCAAATAAATTTATAATTTAGTTATTTTTATGAAACTTTAAATCTTTGTAATTATGTACCATACTTTGTAATTATGCCCATAGACATGTTTCTTGGATATATGGTATTGATAAGAAATGGTAGTGCCCCATGGTAAAAGCCTATTTATAAATTAAGTCTCCATGATAAAGCGGGGTGAAATTGAAACATCTCCCATAAGAAAAATTTTACATGTTTTTTAAATGTATATATGTTTAACTCTATAATAATAATAATAATAAAATTTGATAGGGGTATCTATTTTGCACTAGGAGATCTTCAATTTTGATTTAATTGTCAATAATTATTAATAGAATGGTAGAGATTTAATCTCCATAAAATATTCTAGAATTTTCATAGTAGTATACACAAAATCAAAGGTTGATATTTATCTCCAAATTAGTTTTTGTCTTTTTAATTAAATTGATTGATTGAAAAAATGTCGTATAATCAACTATCATATGAAGTGAGTTATGGTTTTTTTGGGAATTTGATATTGATAAGACATGTTATTGGCCATGGTATTGTAACAAAGCCTATTAATAATCTCCATGGTTAAGAATCTTGTTTGATGCTTTTTAAATGCATATATGTCTAACTTATATATTAATTGTTTTTTTACTTAACAATGATTATTATAATAATCTAAAATAAAGTTATAATTTAGTTATTTTTATGAAATTTAAATTTTACCAAGGTGATATGTATTACAAAGTTAAACTTTTCATGTTTATTATGGATTATTCCCATGGACGCTTCCCACACATTTAATTTATATGGTTGAGATAATTTAAAATAAAGTTATAGTTTAGTTAATTTTTATGTAGGCATGTCTATTTCGGAATAGGGCTTCTAAAAGTTTAATTTAATTATAAAAAATTATTAGGTCTATAGTATACAAAAATAAAATATTTATGTTCTTGTTTTCCTTTTAATTAAATTCATTAATTAAAAAATATGCCATAAAAAATGAGTTATGGTTTTTGGGGAATGTGGTATTTATAACCCAGGTAAGAATATCCATAGTGAAGCTAAGAAGCATATATCTCTTTAACTTATTTATTATTATTTTTTTGATTGTTTAGTTAACTCTTGTGATTTTTTTAATTCTAGAAATTCTAGATGTATAGATGAAGTAAGTTTTTTTATATTTATTATGGATTCATGCCTACATACATTTACCGACCATTTAATTTATATAGACACACTAGTAATAACATCAATAAACAAACACAATTACATAGATATGTGTGTCTATTTTGGAACAGAGATTCCATTGCTTTAATTTACTTTCAAATAGTGGATGGTAGGGATTTAATGTCCATGGAATATTCTCAATAGTATACAGAAACCAGATATTGAGATTTATCTCCAAAGTAACTATGTTCGTTTTTTTGTGTATGTGATGTTAATAAGCCATGGTATTAAGAATCTATAAGGTAAAGTGGTAGTAAATCTTTAACGCAAAAATCATATTCCGTGTTTTTTTAGATGTATATATGCTTAAATTATATATTAATTTTTTTTTTTTTAATAAATAATTATAATAGTAATTATTTTAAATAACGTTATAATTTTATTAGCTTTTATGTTTTTCATTTTTGGTTTAGAAATGTGTGATGTATCATAAAGTAAGTGTTTTGATTTTTATTATGGATTGATGCTTATCACATTTCTTAAATCTTTCATTTATATGGTTTTGCTAGTTATGTTTTTTTAATCTCGCCAATGTGAAGGTCTCATGTGCTAAGTATTTAGATGTGTATCTAGGTTTACCAACCATTTAATTTATTGGCTATGCTAGTTAAATTGAAAATAAAAAATGAGATAATTAAGTTTATAGTAAATATAAACCCTCTATGCATAACTCTTACAACTAGCTCAACCATACAAATTAAATGGTTGGTAAATGTTGAGAGACAATTAATACAAAATAAGTATAAAAATACTAACCATACATTTCAAGTTGCTAAAATTAAAAATATCATAAAAATTAACTAAAATATAACTTTATTATTATTATTATTATTAGTAGTAGTAGTGATGATAAAAAGAAATAATATATAAATTCAACATATATACATTTTTAAAAATCATGTAACAAGGTTCTTCACCATGGAGATTCACACCCACTTATTTATGGTGATTCTTAATATGAAAATAGACTCTGTTACAATACCATCTGTCAATACTATGGCTTATCAATACCACTTTCCAAAAAAACCATGATTCATTTCATATGGCACTTGTTCATATGACATTTATTTTAATTAATAAAGTTGATTAAAAGAAAAAAAGGAGTTAAATACCTCCAAAATAAATTTGGGTCTTTGATTTTTGTATATTACTAAGAATATTTTAGAATATTCATGGAGGTTAAATCCCTACCATCCACCTAATAATTAAATTAAAAATTTGGAATTCCTATTCGAAAATAGACATGCCTATCAATACAAATATTCCATTAATATTTTGCAGAGATTAAATTTAGACCATCCATTTAATAATTATTAATATTTACCGATACACACATGATACACGATTATTAACTGCCCCTCATGGATCCCCATGGCTCCCACTCTCATGATCATACATATGAAACTCCAATGTTGCTCACATGACACAAGTATTAAGGGCTCTCCCAGGAAATCATTCTAGCAGTCATGGTGACCACACTCGATTTGTAAGACATTTAATGCCATCCCCCACCTGGTTTCTCGATCCATCTCTCCCGCAGCTATTATTCGAACACTATAGAACTCTATCATGCATTTGATCCTCCTCCATGTGCGAATCTCTGACCTATTCTAGAGCGTGCTCGCCTCTATATTAAGGCCATATTTTTAACCTACTTTCTCTTAGTTTGCATCAACTCTACTTTTGTTGCAATCTCCCCTTCAAGTGATCTCAATGACCCTACTACCCACTCTTCCATTAATATTTACTCAACGCCTTCCCTTTGTTTATCCCTCTACGTCATCATGGTTCGTGAGCAAGGTCATCCTCGTCGTGGTGGAAATGGAAGTGGAAGGACTCCAGATTTTCCTTGGTATAGCTTAGGCAATGACAGATTCAACCCTGTTGGGTGTGGAGCCTGATTATCTTGTTTACTTTGTATCACAACATTGGACCCCTGTACCTTAAAAGGGGCGGCAATGCCGCCCATAATTAATCGTTGTCGTGGGGGGTCCTTGGCGGGGGCTTTCGGGGGCAGCGCCCCGCCTAAAAACAGATGTAAAATTTCCTTGTAAAAGTATAGTAATTTCTAGTCAATCTGGGTCGTTCATTAGGTGGATGATCTGACGGTAGAAGTTATGTTTAGTTTAGGGTTTTTTTCCCTAGAAGGAAACCCCTCTCTTTGTATGAGGGTATTGTATTGCGGCTGTGTAATTACATGTGTATTCTCTGAGCAGGAAATAGATAGGGAGACTATGAGAGAGAATAGAGGATATTACAGTGGATCTATTGTAGGTTTTGTCTCTTCATTTTGCTGGATAATAGAAAGGAAGGACTGGTTGTTCGAGGTGGACGTAGCCCAAACTGGGTGAACCACGTATATCTGTGTCTCTCTGGTTTTATGTGTTTTGTGTGCTTGTATTTTCCGCATATTTTATATGTTGCATTGCTCCATAATATATAATTTTCTAACAACTGGTATCAGAGCCGAAGGTATATTTGGCTGATAAACTCGCAGGAAAGAAGGGTTCCTGGTTCGAGTGGGAGCAATGGCGGATGATGGTAAGTTTAGGGTCGAGAAATTTAACGGCCAAAACTTCCCGCTGTGGAAGATGCAGATGGAAGATTATTTGTATCAGAAAGATCTATACCTACCATTGAGCAGAAAAACAAAGAAGTCGGCGGCCATGACAGACGCGGAATGGAACATTCTCGATAGAAAGGCACTCGGAACAGTACGGTTGTGCCTTGCGGCGTCAGTCGCCTTCAATATTTCGAAGGAAACAACAACAGAGGGTTTGATGCAGACATTGGCGAAACTATATGAAAAACCCTCAGCCTCAAACAAGGTATTTCTTATGAAACGACTATTTAATATGAAGATGTCGGAAGGTGGATCTGTTGCAGACCATTTAAATGAATTTAATACAGTTACCAGTCAGTTAAGTTCTGTAAGGGTAAACTTTGATGATGAAGTTAGAGCTCTGTTATTCTTGTGCTCATTGCCAGAGAGTTGGAATGGTTTAGTAATGGCCATTAGTAACTCTGTCTCTGGATCTAGTACTTTAAAATTTGATGATGTTGTTGGTGCTATCCTTAGCGAGGAAATGCGATGGAAAAGCTCCGGTGAGACATCAGGTAATGCTTTGAGTGCAGAGTCTAGGGGAAGAAGAATGGAAAGAGGAAAGAGCTCGGGATATCGCAGTAAATCAAGGAAAGGCGGATCCAAGTCCAGATCGGGGATAGTGTGCTGGAATTGCGGAAAGAAAGGACACCTAAAGAAAGACTGTAGATCTCGGAAGGGAAAAGAAGGAGACACACAGCAAGAAAACAATCATGAAGCAAATGTGACAGGTGATGTATTACAAGATGCTTTGATTCTTTCTTTCGAAAATGTTACTGATTCTTGGGTTGTAGATTCAGGGGCTTCATTCCATGCCACACCTGATAAGAAATATTTTCATGACTATGTTCAAGGAGATTTTGAACAAGTTCGTTTGGGTGATGATAAACCCTGTAAAATTGTTGGAATGGGTAAAGTTCTTGTAAAACAACAGAATCGAAACCAATGGCTACTAAAGGAGGTAAGGCATGTTCCAGATCTGAAGAAAAATTTGATTTCAACAGGGCAGTTAGGCAGTGAAGGTTGTGTGACAACTTTCACAGATAAAACTTGGAAGGTCACCAAAGGAGTGCTGGTAATAGAAAAAGGTGAAAAGGTTGGTACATTGTATTTATGCAATGGTATTTCTAACTCTGTTAATGCTTTAACTTCCAAAGGAGCAAATGCAGCATTATGGCATCATAGGCTCGGACACATGAGTGAGAAGGGAATGAAGATTCTTCACTCAAGAAATTTGTTGCCAGGTTTGAAGAATGTTGATTTGGATTTCTGTGAGAATTGCATTTATGGAAAACAAAAGAGAGTCACATTTCTCAGAGTTGGGAAAGAAAAGAAGAGCGAAAAATTGGAGCTTGTGCATACAGATGTATGGGGACCTGCTCAGGTATCATCTCTCGGTGGCTCTCGTTATTATGTTACTTTTATTGATGATGCAACTGGAAAAACATGGATTTATTGTATTCAGAATAAATCTGATGTATTTGATACTTTCAAGAAATGGAAAGCTTTGGTTGAGATTGAGACAGGAAAGAAGTTGAAGTGTCTCAGATCAGACAATGGATGTGAGTATTGCAGCAAAGAGTTTGATAGGTACTGTTCAGAGCATGGAATTCGTAGAGAGAAGACAGTTCCAAGAACACCACAAGAAAATGGTCGCCAAAAAGGATGAACAGAACAATCATGGAGCGTGCAAGGTGCATGAGATTGCATGCAGGATTGCCTTTACAATTTTGGGCAGATGCTATATATACTGCTGTTTATCTAATAAACAGAGGGTCTTCAAGTTCCTTGGATGGTGGTATTCCAGAGGAAGCATGGACAAGTAAAAAGGTAAACTACTCTTTTTTAAAGCCTTTTGGTTGTGAGGCCTTTGTCCATATTAATAAAGAAAATAGAACAAAGCTTGAGGCAAAATCAAAGAAATGTACCTTTATTGGATATGGTGCTAATGATTTTGGTTATTGCTTATATGATTATGAAAATCACAAAATCATTAGGAGCAGAGACGTAATATTCAATGAAAAGGTCTTGTATAAGAATCAGTTGCAGGAAAAGAAACAGGAAAAAGAAAGCAAGGAATACACGGTTCTTGATGAGATAACTGAAAAAGTAAAGGTGCTTGAAAATAATAATAATCAACAACCACAGTAGCAGCAACCACCACAATAGCTACACGCACCTCAAACACCTGAAAGTGGTGTTAGAAGATCTACCAGGATAAGTAGACCCCCTGAACGATACTCTCCTTCATTATATTATTTATTGTTGACTGATTCTGGTGAACCCGAATGTTATGAAGAAGCAATGCAGGTTGAAAGCAAGAAGAAGTGGGAGCTAGCCATGGAAGAAGAGATGGAATCCTTAATGCATAACCAGACTTGGGACTTAGTCAGGTTTCCTGCAGGTAAAACTGCATTGCAAAATAAATGGGTTTACAGGCTGAAGGAAGAAGATGGAGGAAAACAAAGGTACAAAGCTAGACTTGTGGTGAAGGGGTTTGCACAGAAGAAATGTATTAATTTTGATGAAATATTTTCTCCTGTTGTTAAAATGAATTCAATCAGAACTATTTTAAGCCTTGTAGCAGCGGAAGATTTACATCTTGAACAGTTAGATGTAAAGACAACATTTCTCCATGGAGATTTGGAGGAAGAGATAAAAGGGAAAGAAAAATTGGTGTGCAGGTTAAAGAAGATCTTGTATGGTTTAAAACAGGCTCCAAGGCAGTGGTATCTAAAATTTGAAAAGTTTATGTCTGAACAAGGTTATACTAGATGTCACTCTGATCATTGTGTTTATTTGAAAAGGAAAAATGATGGAAGCTATATTATATTGTTATTGTATGTAGATGACATTATTGTTGCAGGGTCTAACATGCAGGAAATAAATGTTCTCAAAAGAAAATTGGAAAATTCATTTGCAATGAAGGATTTGGGAGCTGCAAAACAAATCCTTGGTATGAGGATAACTAGAGATAGGAAAAATCGCAAATTAACACTGTCTCAGAATGAGTACATAGAGAAGGTGTTGAAAAGATTTAATATGCATAATGCAAAACCAGTTAGTACACCTTTTGCTAGCCATTTCAAACTTAGTAAGGATATGTGCCCAAAGACCCAAGAAGACATGGATTATATGTCTAAAGTTCCATATGCATCAACAGTTGGAATCTTAATGTATGCAATGGTCTGCACAAGGCCTAATATTTCACATGCAGTGGGATTTGTAAGAAAGTACATGAATAATCCAGGAAAATAACATTGGATGGCAGTAAAATGGATTCTCATATATTTGAGAGGTACCACAAATCAAGCATTATGCTTTGGTGGTTCAAACATTGCTCTACAGAGATATGTTGATACAGATATGGCAGGTGACAGAGATAACAGGAGGAGCACTACAGGATATGTATTTACTGTAGGCGGAACAACTATCAGTTGGGTTTCAAAAATCCAAAGTGTTGTTGCACTTTCAACAACAGAAGCCGAGTATGTTGCTGCTACAGAGGCTAGTAAAGAAATGATTTGGTTACAAAGGTTTATGAATGAATTGGGCAAGAAGCATGATATGGGCACACTATACAGTGATATATAAAGTGCTATTCATCTTGCAAAGAACTCAACATTTCATTCCAGGACTAAACACATACATCTCAAGTACCATTTCATACGGTCAGTATTGGAAGATGGAGAGTTGAAGCTGGAAAAGATACACACTAGCTAGAATCTTGTAGATATGCTAGAAAAATTTGTAACCAGGGAGAAACTGAGAACATGCTCAGTTTCAATTGGTCTTCAAGGATGATGATGAAGAAGAGAAACAACCAGGTCCAAAGAGGAGTCATTGTCCAACAAATGAAGCAGCGGTGGAGTTGCTACAATCAGTCTCCAAGTGGGAGATTGTTGGGTGTGGAGCCTGATTATCTTGTTTACTTTGTATCACAGCATTGGACCCCTGTACCTTAAAAGGGGCGGCAATTCCACCCATAATTAATCACTGCCGTGGGGGGTCTAGGGGGGAGCGGCAACGCTTTTCGGAGCCCCCCCCTAGCGAGGGATTTCGAGGACAGCACCCCCGAAGCTAAAAACAAATGTAAAATTGCCTTGTAAAAGTATAGTAATTTCTAGTCAATCTGGGCCGTTCATTAGGCAAATGATCTGACGGTAGAAGTTATGTTTAGATTAGGGTTTTTTTCCCTAGAAGGAAACCCCTCGCTTTTATGAGGGCATTGTATTGCGGCTGTGCATTGTACGTGTATTCTCGGAGCGAGAAACATAGAGAGAGACTGTGAGAGAGAACAGAGGATATTACAGCGGATCTGCTGTAGGTTTTGTCTCTTCATTTTTGCTGGATAATAGAAAGGAAGGACTGGCTGTTCGAGGTGGACGTAGCTCAAACTGGGTGAACCACGTATATCTGTGTCTCTCTGGTTTTATGTGTTTTGTGGGCTTGTATTTTCCGCATATTTTATATGTTGCATTGCTCCATAATATATAATTTTCTAACAAACCCATGAACCCTTCAAAGGCATAGGAGCTATGTATTGGACCTCAAATTTATAGAGCTTCGATTTGTGGGCGATAAAGAATGACCTCTCAGGAATGTTCGAGGTCGTCTTTTAGAGAACATGAACAAAGTTCACTAGTGATGGAGGCTTGAATTCATGACCTTTGTAGGTTGTAAACTTGTACAAAAATTATTTGCAAACGAAGTCATAAAAACATAAAATAAATAATAGCGAGAGCATAAAACATAAAACATAATTACACAGATATTTTTTCCACTGGATCCCAAATCGGGAATACCAGCTTTATTTTTCATTATATTCCTTTTAGTGTTACGACACATATATATACATGTCGAAGCATTCATAAACCCTAATCCATTAACTCTGGATTATAACATAACCATAGTTCCCTTGACCGGATCTACAAAATACCAGGGGCCGAAAACCATCATGCCCCAAAACCATGTGCAAAATCATGCACAAAAGAATAGGCGGGTCCACCCGCCTAAAATAGGGTCCAATTTTTTTTTTTCTTGCCCCAGACCCCGCAAAGGGGGCTACCCACCCCCTGAAAACCCTTATATAGGGGGGGCTACCACCCCCCAATGATCGGCGTGCATGTGCGACTATTCGTGTAAATAATATAACACCTACCCAACATTCTCCCACTTTTTCTTTCCATAGGGGGCCACAAGAGAGCTTAGTCATTAGTTTAACCGTGCAACACCCATTGTTTCTCTAAAGTAAGAGAACTTTTGAGTGCTCATAGGCTTCGTCAATGCATTTGCAAGACTATTCAATGTGTCCACCTTTACCAGCAACACCTTTTTATCCTCAACCATATCTCTCACAAAGTGATATTGAACATCAATGTGCTTTGTCTTTGAATGATAAGAAAGGTTCTTAGCCAGTAAAATTTAACTTTGGCTATCACTGTCTATAATTATAACTCACAACACCTACCCCATACTTGAACACAATCTATGCAACCAAAGTGATTCCTTGATGTCATGAGTGGTTGCCATGTATTCTGCCTCTATAATTGAAAGAGCCACTATAGACTGTATTTTACTCATCAAATTGACTACACCCTAGAATATGCTAACACATACCCACTTGTAGATATTCTTTGGTCGAGATATCCAGCCTAGTATGCATAAAAAAAACCATGGATGTCCAAAAATCTGTCCAATCCTGGTCTTCCCTAGTAGCACAAGCCATAATCACTAGTGCCACGAAAATATCTAAAAACCCACTTCACTGTTTTCCAATGCTCCTTCCCTATTTTTTACATAAACCTGCTCAATACTCCCACTGCATGTGCAATGTATGGTCTAGTACAGACCATTGCATACATCAGGCTACCCTCTGCACTTGCATATGGAACATGGGACATATTCTCGTCTTCTTCTTGTGTCTTGGGACACTGTTCAACAGATAGCTTTACACCTACATGAACAAGAACCTTCACTGGTTTACTCTCTTTCATATTGAACATTTGCAATATTTTCTCCACATACTTCCTCTTGTTTGACTAGAGATTCGTCTTTTCTTGATATCTCTTAATTTCCATGCCCAAAATATAGCTTGTGATCAAATTTAGATCAAGGACTTAAGTGATAGCTCAAATTTCAAAGTGTTCAAAATTGTATCGAAGCTAAATGACCAGATAGATATCGTCTTCTTGATTCTGGTGCCATGAACATTTTGAAAAACCGACACCGTATGAAGAAGCTATCATGATTTGAAAACTCCACTAAACTACAATTTATGACATTTGACCAGTTTTGACTAGGTTTTTGAAAAGTAAATTAAAAAAAAAATTCCAGGGAATATTCTTGGAATATTCCTTAGAATATTCCCTAAAATATTCCTCTTGGACGAATTGTAGGCTGGCAAGTGGCATGATAATACTGGAGAATTGGTTGACCGTTTAGGTTTTTATCCAATCAAAGGTTGCCACGTGGCCCAGGAAGGTTGTGTAAAATTTTGTGGAGCGACCGGGGATCAAACCATGGACCTCCTTGCCCACATATGCATGCCTTACTGTCTCATCTAAGCCATGGTTATTAACCATATTAGTTTTTGGCTTCTACTTAACATTTAGTGGAAATCAATTTGGGGTTTGGATTGCTGGCAGTCCCAACCCGGCAGTAGTCCAGTGAGACTATTCACATGGCGACAATAAACCATGACATTAAATGTAACCCAACATTTTATCCATTCCATAGATTCTACAACACTTAATAGATATCACATGTGCTATCACATAACTATTTCTCTGATGGTTTCTCTGCGCGGTCAATGCTCAACCGGGGCTATGGAACCTTATCCCAAGGTTCAAGTAGAGTTCTGCTACGACTGTTGCAGTTTGTTAGCCGTGTTTTTGGGGTCATGTGCCCAAATAAATCACCACCATTTAATGCTAATGGTTAGCACTGGTGGAATTATAGCACGAATTTAATTTATGCAGATTTGGCAAAAATTATTTGGGTTAACTGCAGTTGCTCCATTTTTAGTGGAGCTATTTAGTTTTTTTCTCAGTAAGATTAATTCTATTAAGAAAAGAAAAGTATGGTACAATCAAGCTTGCATGCAAGCGAAGCAGAGAAGCATGGGAGCTGTAGGTGATAGGCGATCAACCTCGCTCCTGGTAGACAACCCGAGAATGAGCAAAAGAAAACACCGGACTACAAAAAAGAAGGCTCTGAGCAAAGGAAACTACCCAGCGTGGGCTGTTTCTGCCACACGACATTTCTTGCCTTTTTTCTTGCTTACTTTGACCCAGCTAGTGGAATTTGGATGAGCCATAACAAGTTGTAGGCTGTTCTGCTCTGGCGGTGGAATATCCTTGTCAGAATCTGAAGACAAGGATACATGAGAACGTTTCTGAGAGATTGGCGGGGCAGAGGGGACTGTCGGACTGACCGAGGGAGCCTCCAACGAATTCTCATCATTCTGCCCATTTGCTTCAAATTCCTCCTCATCCGAACTAGAGGAATCTGTGTCGTCCATAGGAGTGGGAGGGACACAGGGATTCCAGCTCTTGGATTTGGGTTTGCGATTCTGATTCTTCTTTTTGTCGAGGAACTAAGAACATGTACTCTGGAGGTGCCTTGTTTGATGACAATGTCGGCAATGGAAGGCTGTATTTTCGTAATCCAAGGTTTGTGTCCAGTGGAAATCTCCAATATTAAGGTTGATCTGATCCGACAGCCCTTTGCTGATATCTATTTCTGCACATATTCTGCCGTAGGTGAAGAGTCCATTTTCCTTTCTTGAAGAGTCTGTAGCTAGAAAGCGTCCTAGGGTGTCTCCAATGGCTATGAAGATAGAAATATGCCAAAGATGTGCCAGAAGATTCGGGAGCCGGACCCAAATGGGAAGCTTGGTGAAGACAGCTGTAGAAGGGTCGAAGTCTAGAAACCAAGGGGTGAAGAAAAGTCCAGCCGAACCCCAGAACCAAGGGCCTCCTGTTAAGGCCTTCCGGTAGTCTTCATTTGAGTCGAAAGCCACTATGAAGAATCCTTTTGAACATAAGAATATCTAGCTTCTTTTAGTCCAATTGGTATGGATCCATTGGTAAAGATCTGCTGTGCAAGGCCACAGCCCATTAAATCTGCATATGATTGTGGATTCTGCAAAAAACTAGTAGCGTTCATCAATCCCAGAATGAGAGAAATTGATAGTGGGAACTTACTCTAATTTATCTTCCAAAAATGGCTTTGGAGCCATAGTTGGTTGAGCTGCTTTCGAAGAAGCCTGAGGGTGGGAAGTGTCTTTGTGGACTGCGTCTTTAAAAGAGAAAGAAGGGCTAGAGGAGGTCTGCCCTATGGAACCGCCTCTTAAACGAAAGGGAGCTGTAATAGAAGCATCCTTTTGAATGCTGTAAAAGAAGAGGGGAAGGGTGTTCATAAGTTGCTTACCCTTATATAGAAATCTCAGGTGAACGAAGGGGATCCCCAGCCAGCATTCGATTTTTTGTAGAATATTTTGCACAAGATCTGTTGCATGCACCCAATGCATTTTCGTCTTACCCGAGAGTGTGACTTGAATCTGAAATGCAGGTGTTTCTTTTGGCAGATCTGGCAGATCTGGCTGGTTCAAAAAAGAAACCTGCTTCTGGGAAGCATTAGATCGGACGCATTTGGTGTGTATTCCCATCCTGGTGCCTTTGCAGGCCTTTCTGGCGGGTTCGATGAGCAGATCCGCAGCTTGTGCGTGCCCGAGAAGAGATCTGATCCGAAGTCTTTGTGCCGCCTCGCGTTGGTGAATACTTCTGAGCCAAGTCGCTGGCAGAGAGGGACATTGGCAGGGCCGAGAGTCCTTGCAACAAGATCTGCGTAAGTCCAGGTGGGATTAAACCCTCGATCAATGACCTGGACAAGATTTTTTGCCTGATGGAAGATCCGATGCTGCATTCTGTGGAATGTCGGAGAGGAGAGACCACGGAGGCCTGCGGCGCTGAACCCCTCAGTGTAAGTGTGCCCTGCTATGGTGACGACGGCGGCATTGCCCAACAGGGCCAAGGGAGCAGAGGCGTTGGCAGAAGCCATTAGGTTTTTTGCAGAGCTTCAAAATCCGCAGCCCAGGGAAAAAAAAAAAAACCTGCTGCTATTATTGGTGCTTTTATCTCTTAGTGGAGCTATTTTAGGGGTAACTGGACAAAAATTGGTTATGCTCTATCTTGAGCATTATTCGACCATTCTTGGAGTTTGAATAGTCAATTTCAACTTTCTTAGACATTCCAGACTCATTGGTGAGGGTTATAGAGCCATTAGAGAACTTCTTGGTGAGTTTTTTCTTCATAGAAGTTTTAGGGGCCACTAGGGCCACCAGGAGTCAACAACAGAAAGAGGCCTAACTAGGGCAGCTAGAGGCCTTACACAGGAAACCAATAGTCAAATTTGGATGTTTCAAACATTTTGGAACCATTGGTGAGGTTTTTAGAGCTAGTAGAGGAATTTGAAGGCCTATATGCTTCAGAGAAGTTCCAAGGGCCACCAAGGCCCTCAAGTGCCAGCAAGAGAATGAGGCCTATCGAGAGTAGCCAGTATCCATTCTCAGCAAAAGAGTAGTCTATTCTGACTATTTATAGCTTTTGAATCCAATGGAATGAGTTTTAGAAGCTTTTGAATATTTTTGAAGGTCGATATGTTTCAGGGAAGTTTTCAGTGAACTTAGAGCTAGGGGGTGCCACTAGGTGTTGGAGGCGTAATCGGAGTAGCCGGAGGCCAGTTTCAATAAGTGAATAGTCTATTATATCTATTTTGAACATTATGAATACATTGAAGGGATTTTAAGAGCCATTTGGAGACTTCTAGAGCTAAATAAGGCACAGGGAATTTTCGGGGAACAGCGAGGACCACTAGGGCCATTAGTGGATGGAGGCCTGTATTGGTGAGCCAGATATCATTTTGTGTAAATGAAAAACCTATTTTGGATGTATGATATGTGATGGAGACATTAGGTGAGGTTTCAGATACAAAAAAGGATTTATTAAGGAGTTGGTGCCAGAGAGAAGCTCAGGGAAGCTTAAGGGCACTAACAGAAGAGGTATAGTCTAAGGGAACCTAGGTCCATCTTCAGAGACATAACAACCATTCCATGGGTATGATGGTATTATAAACCCAATGGTACAGTCAAAATAACCATTGGAGTTAAGTATTTACTTGTAAAAGAAAATTTTCCATCATAATCCCAAAGAGCCAAGTCAGTTGACATAGGCTCAAGGAGATGTAGCCCACGATATTCAGGTGAAATCCTTTATTAAATTTTCTGCTATGTGTTGATGCTTATTTGCTGCACTTTATGGTTGTTCTACATGTTTAATATCAGAAAAAAAAAATTTTTAATTCCTCACACTTAAGCATTAAAACAATTTAAAACACATACACCTGAATCAAGAATTCAAATTCCGCACAGTCAAGTATAAGCTAGATCTTAATTTTTTTAACTGAATGGGAGGTGCTTGAAAAGAATAACAAGTTAGCCACCCATTTCAGATGAGTTTTTAGTACCAAGATCCTTCATGTCGAATTTGGAAAACAATTGGGTCTTCAAATATTGTATAATTTCTTTGTCATTTCCAATCAGAAACATATCATCCACATACAAGACCAAATAAATAATATTGGACCACTATTTTATTATTATTATTATCACTTCTTAACATCCATTTCATCCATTTCTAATGTTATTTTATCACATTATTTATCATAATTTATTATATAATTCAATTTCATAATTATTTATGCTCTTTTGGATAAATAATACTTGTTCTCCTTTATTTTAATAAATTAATGATTATTATGCATTATTTTGCCAATGATGGTTTATTAATGAATTCGTTATAACATAACTCACTATTTTAGCCCTCAATATCTCTTCCAGATTGTAGATTTGATCTTCAGCTGATAATTAAATATTGCAACTCAGAAATTCGTTGGGATAACAAGAGTCAGTTTTACGTTGAACATTTTGGGCAAACAGAGAAGAGTCTTGAAAATCCGAAACATGGGTTTTGTGCAGAATTTACCAAGTTAGTTTATTTGTGAGAAGTTTTTTCAAATTCTGTTTTGATTGAGAGAAAAGCATGGTTCTTCGAAGGAAATATTTGCAGATTTTATGTTGTGGCCGTTTTCCAAAATTGCCCCAATTGTAATTGCCAGATTCGACTTGTGCCAGCTTAATCATGATGGAAATATCTTTCAGATCTCATTTTTCTTATTGATATTTTTTAATCAGTCTATTTCCCTTTGTTGTTTATATATTTAAAAGAGCACAAATCAGAGAGAGAGAGGATACAACGCATAGTGGAGGATGCATAGAGGGTTAGCGTGCAAGAGATCAAGTTTTCTAACGGAAGACTTTTAATTAATTGAATGCAAGTAATTTTGTCATTCTATCTGTAAGTTGTGAGTCTACTGCGGCCCTGGTCAGAGAGTTGGGCCCACTCTTCTGATCAGATGCTGCGTTATTTCCTTTTCTTGCTTTCAAATTTCTGTTTGATTATTTTAACTACTGTTATGGTATGTTCTTTAATTGTTGTGAATGATTTTATAATTCTGCAATTTATCTTTAATTACTATTACAGTAGTTTTGGTTGTTTTAATTGTTGAATCTATGAATATTGGATTGCGTCATTGCTCCTGCATATACTTTGCGCGCTACCTTGAAATAATGTATGCACCTGAATTGATAATTAATGTGGGAAAGGGTTTGAATATTCATTCACACTTGGACACCAACATTTTAGCGTCGTTGTCGGGGAGGCTAACAAAGGTGCAAGAACATGATTCATATTGATCTAAGGATCAATATCTCATTCTAGCGAGGGAATTTCTACCCTGCTCTAGGTCTTGAGCATAGTTGTTTTGTTTTCCTCTTCAATTGATTTCTTAGGAACCAATCTCTTGTCCTAGGGATAGAAATGCTACCTTGCTCTAGGTATTGAGTGTAGTTGTTCTATTTTTCTTTTTGATTGATTTCTTAGGAACTAATCTCTTGTCTTAGGGACGTAAATGCTACCTTGCTCTATGTCCCGAGCGTTAATTTTTTTTCTTTGATTTTTTTTCTATTGTTTTCTTAGGGCCCAATCTATCGTCTTGGGGAGGGGAATGCTACCCTGCTCCAGGTCCCGATATTAATATTTCATTGATTTGCTTTCTTTATTTGTGTTTTAACACCCAATATCTCGTTTTGGGGAAGGAAGTCTCACCCTGCTCCAGGTCTTGACCATTAAGAATTATTAATTTTTTTTTTCCTTCATCTGGTTCTATGAACAGAGATCTAAACAAAAAGGCAGAGGATGAGGTTAAGGAAGAAAGCATCAACACAATCTGGAACACAGTCATGGAACTTCAGGATGTGACAAATATTGGAAATCAAGACTATATTGAAGACTTGTTTCACTTTGTTGTTTGCTTGCAACATCACTCTACACTTCAACAACTCCTGTCACCAACCTTAACAGGGAAGTTGGTCTCTCATACCTTTGTATTTATTAACATACATCTTTCAATTATGGGTATGTGCATACTTGAAGCCTTATTTTGAAAATGGATTAATTGGAGGTACTCTTATATATAAGTATATTTTATTTTTCAAAGTAGTGTAGTGTAGTGTAAATATAGAATGAATAAAGACATAAATAAATAAATTTCTTTATATGTAAAAAATAGTTGTTTTTGTTGGAATACACTATCAAAATTAACATTGGTGATCAATATTCAAATCCATTTATGTATGTAGATGAATTATATTGAAAATTAAATTTCTACCAATGCTCATATTCATTTTGATCACCTTCTTCGAAAAATTCCTTAATTATCATATCTTATGGCTTGCGGGCTTGATGAAATTTCTGGAAAAACAATCAGGACAGTCATGTTTTGAGGGAACAAATGGGTATATTTTCAAGATATGTTTCTATCCTGCATATCCCTTTATGTCTAATTTATAACCCAATTTGAATCACTTGATTTGGATTTAAAACGAAAAAGTTATGACCAAAACAATGGCAACATGTCTAGTAGGCAACTAAGGAACATAGTTGGGACAGTCCGTTTTTGGAGGCTTAAATGATTATATTTTGGAAATCTGTTTCTACGGTATATTATCCTACGAATATAGTTTACAAAAAAATTTGAATCACTTTATTTCAATATTGTATGAAGAAGTTATGACCAAAATGCTGATTGCTTATCGTAAATCAACACTCTTGAAACCCTGTTTTCCCGACTGTTCACTAGCATATTTGACCCATAAATTCTTCTTTCCTTAAAAAACAGTTTCTCTTAAGATTTATAAATGAATATAATTTAATCTCAAATTTGAATTTTTTTAATCCTTCATGAAATGAAAACATTATGCTTGAATTATCAACTGTTGGCCTGAGCTGGAAAATGGAAAATGACTCTATTATGCAGGTTGTTCTAAGCAAATTTAAAACCTATTTCTATTGGAGACATCCATCTGAATTAAATTTCATTTGGCTTTGGAATCACTCAAATCGGACGAAAAAAGAAGAAGTTATGATTGAAATGTTGCTCGTTAGTATGATTGACCAATGCTCTCCCGCAGTGGACAAATAAATTTTGTTTTATTTTTCTATGGATTTGTTTTGCAGAGTAGCTAATTGTTATTTTTTTGCATATGTATTGGATTATGAGAGCCCTATAACCTCTATTATTCCATGTTTTCATTTTTTGTTGTAGGTATATACTCGTGTTTTGCAGGTCCCAGGAGAGTAAATAAGGTCAATTTATGTACAAGTGATTCTTGAAGACAATGATAATGAAATGTTTTCAAAGAAATTTCCTCACACGGAGAAAACAAAAATGAATAATTTTCATCAATTAATGGATTTATAACATGAGAAATGGGGAATTGATTTCTATTTGAAGATCCAAGTCATTTCCAAAAAAACCATTTTTCCATTCATTCACCATTCACAAACAACATTACTGCAACAAAAATCATAACCTTTGTAACTTAAGTTATTTATTTATTTATTGGTTTTAAATAAAGAGTAGTTTATTTTCTTATTTATCTTATGTTTTTATGCTTCAGGTATTGTTTACTTCAAAGTCACATTTTTTTGTTTTGTTCTCAAAATAAAAGGAGCGAGTTCTTAAGTTTTGTGATGTTGTTACTTCTTGATGTTGCTACTTGTAATGTTGTTACTACGGATGCTGCTACTCATGATGCTGTTACTCCTTAGATGCTGCTACTCCATGATGTTGTTACTTCGAATGCTGCTACTCGTGATGTTGTTACTCCTTGGATGCTGCCACTCCGTAATGCTGTTACTCCTTGGTTTTTGTTACTCCTCGGATGTTACTCTGGATGCTGTTACTCATGATGCTGTTACTCCTTGGATGTTACTACTCAGTAATGCTATTACTCCTTGGTTGTTGTTACTCCTCATATGTTGTTACTTTGGATGCTCCTACTCAGGATTTTGTTACTCCTCGGATGCTGCTACTCCTCAATGTTATTACTCCTTGATGTTGTTACTCCATCGGTGCCGTGAATCCATCATTTTTGTTACTCTGTCGGTGCTATGGAACCGTCACTTCTATTACTCCGTCGGCGCTGTGATTCCATCACTTCTATTACTCCATCAGTGCTGTGAATTTTTCACTGCTGTTACTCCAATGGTTCTTTCAATCTCTCACTGCTGTTACTTCATCGACACTATGAATCTGTCACTACTGTTACTCCGTTGGTGCTGTGAATCTGTCACTGCCATTACTCCATTGGTACTATGAATCCGTCACTGTTGTTACTATGTCGGTGTTGTGAATCTATCACTGCTGTTACTCCATCGGTGCTGCGAATCCGTCACTATTGTTACTTCGTCAGTGCTATGAATCTGCTAATGCTGTTACTCCATCGAAATTGTGAATCTGTCATTGTTGTTACTCCGTTGATGCTGTGAATCTGTCATTGCTATTACTCCGCCGGTGCTGTGAATTCCACTGTTTTTACTCCATAATTTTTTTCTAAGTGTTGGATGTTATTACTCTGTTGGTGTTGTGGCTTCGTCATTGCTGTTAATCCATTGGTGTTGGGACTCCGCCATTGTTGTGACTCTATCACTTCTGTTAATCCTTCGGTGTTGTTACTCCTCCAGTGTTGTTACTACAATTTTTTTTAAGTATCCAATGTTGTTACTCGTTCGGTGCTATTAATCCTTCGATGCTGTTACTCCAGGAAATTTTTTAAGTGTCTGGTGTTGTTACACCTCTGATGCTATTACTCCTCTAGTGATGTTACTCCATGGTGATATTTTTCTAAGTACTTGGTGTTGTTACTCCTCCAGTGTTTTTACTCCACCAAGGTAAGTCGACAGGTACATCCTCGACCGACTCTGTGGATTTATTTGGTATTTTACTTATGACATGATCAACTATGACTAATGGTAGACATACTTTACTTGGGGGGAGGTCTCATATTTAAAGGATGATTATTATGGTAAGTGTTGTCAATAATGATTCATTCTTATTTCCTCATTATTTAGTAAAGTGACTAATCCTCCTTCATGTCACCTTCCTAACATCATTCTTTTTCCCCTTTCCTTGTTATTACCTAGGTCATGGTTGTTGTTACCTCAATCACAATTATTGTTGTTGGCCAATTTTGATGTTGAATTCAACATATTTAGGTCTTTCTGATTTTTTTTTCTCTTTGGTGAATGGGAAATAATTTTAATGGTCTAGGCCCTCTTTGACATAATGATTTGGTAGTCAATTTATCTTTGTTTATCTATAAACATAATATTATTTTTAAGGAATAATTATGCAAAGATGATTTCATCATGCCAGCTTTCAACTTTCCTAATTGGTCAAATCCATGATCTTGTAAAATTTATGATGATGACCACATAATTGTATTTAAATATTTCCGCCATTATTTAATGAACTATTCCTCAACCCCAATCTCAAAAATGAAAAATATATTTATCAGAAGTCATTTTAAGGTTATTAGTTTTTTAGAAGAAAAACTATCAAAGTTGAAAATAGTTACTACACAAATTTTTACGCCATCCCTAGCTTTTAAGGAGTTGATATGCCACCCCATCTATTAAGTAATCTGTTATTGATTAACAAAAACCATAGTTGAATTTTAAACATAAATGGTCAATTAGAGGATAGGAGGTCTCATCACGAGTTGACCTACCATGATCATAGGTCCTAATAAAGTGACATTACCACTGTTGGTCACCAATCCACGGTAATGGTCTTCGGTCATAAAAATGAAGGACAAGAGGTCTCATCACGAGGTGAATTATTCACTTTTGTTAGCTCCCATGAATGGCATTGTTATTAACTAGTTACCATGCCAGAACAATGATCTTTAGTTGACATTTAAGTAAATTGAAAGGCTTTTTGCAACTATGTACTTATTTCTAATAGATTGGACACTGGCATCTCAATGGCTTAAAAACGCATCCCTGTTGAGGCTATGGACGCCTGCTCGCAGCAGTAGCTATGCCTATGGTATAGAAGTTAATTTAATACTATAATCTACTTGGTTAACTTGTTTTCTCAAAGCTAATTTTCGATAAAGCTGACTATTGCATATACAAGGTTTTCCAGAACTCATGGTTCATGGGGTAATATTTAATGAGTTCTTAGATGATGGTGGTTATGGTTTATATATATTATTAAGTTATAAATATTTACTTTACATGTCAGGGATGAAACTTTTAGGATATTTGATATTTGACATTTTGTATCATCTAATCTGTCATTCCTTTATTCTACAAGTATCATATCTTTAACCAAAGATAGTTGCTTTGGCCAATCAGTCACCATTTATTCTTATCGTAACAACACCACTAAGAGGCCTGATTCTGATTTTGAATCCCCTGTAATTGGATAGACCTTGAGAAGCAAAGACTGAGATAACTATTTCTCTTAATTTCTGTGCTTATAACAACCAAAGCTTATGGGTATAGGGAATGCATCTCTTCCCTTCTTATCCATTTTTATCCCATGTCATTCACAATATGATTATGTCACTTTTATATGTAATGAGTTAATTGAGGTGAGGAATTATTGATTAAGGATACTCATGAGATTTTTTTTATAGATGGCAGGGAAACTAACCATTTTGGTGGAAGGAAACCCTGCTACACTTTCTCATTACCTTTTTTTAGCTTGCATGGCTTCCACCTTCCTCATCACTTTTAGCATCAGCTCAGCCTACATAAGCTTCAATAAATGTCAATCCATACATGTCATTCCACATTTTTTTATGGAGGTAAAACTTGAGGTAAAATAACATAAGGTTTTGATTTATTAAAAGTTTAGGATAATTTCATGAAAAAACATTCATTAATATTTTTCAACCATTATTTCCCCTTCTTTACCACTTCCCATTTTTCAGAGACAAAATATTTCAATTTGTGGGAGTGTCACTTTCATTATCATGAACATGCCATTAATATTCTTTATCATCCATCGATCTCATGATTCATTCTCAAAATATCCCTTATTCCATGTTGTTATACACCAAACAAAGATTTCAGCCATGATTGTAAAAACCACCCCAATTTGTTTTCTAGTATAGCATAAGGGCATGCTAATTCTCTAGTTTGGGGGAAGGGTTGCTATGCATGATGAATGATTTCTCATTTCTTTCTCATTTAAGGTATACAATCCTAAAACTGATTTGTGTATATCCTTAAAACTACCAATTGGATTCTTCTGATATTTGGACAACAAATATGTATCATTAAACTCAGAAATTTTCAAGATAAACCAATTTGTTAATTCCAATTTTTTTTTGCATTATTACCTAAAACCATTTTGCTGATATATTGAAATCTGTTTGTTGCATTGATTTGATTTTTGGATTGGAGAAGCATTGATATAGTATAAATTTGCTTACAAAATCTCAACAAAATCTAGTTTGTAATGAATTTTGTATTTACTTGTATCATACTTTGTTGCAACTTCATATACATACGGTTGAAAGTATACATGAAAATTATTTTAAGGAAACATTTGAGGAAGAAACCTTCTCTTCCATTAATATCATGTGCTGGGGTGAGCATTTTGATTATTGCATTACAACTTGGTTAAGACTTAGGCATTGGGCTGCATGAGGACATGTAACATGTTAAGTTTGGGGGAGATGTTGGGCCACTAATTTGTATTATTATTATCACTTCTTAGTATCCATTTCATCCATTTATAATGTTCTTTTATCACGTTATTTATCATAATTTATTATATAATTCCATTTCATAATTATTTATGCTCTTTTAGATAAATAATACTTGTTCTCCTTTATTTTAATAAATGAATGATTATCATGCATTATTTTTCCAATGATGGTTTATTAATGAATTCGTTATAATATCAGTCACTATTTTAGCCCTCAAGATCTCTTCCAGATTGCAGATTTGATCTTTAGCTGATAATTAAATATTCCAACTCAGAAATTCGTTGGGATAACAAGAGACAGTTTTGCGTTGAACTTTTTGGGAAAATGGAGAAGAGTCCTGAAAATCTGAAACATGGGTTTTGTGCAGAACGAACCAAATTAGTTTCATTGTAAGAAGTTTTCCAAAATTCGGTCTTGATTGAGAGAAACACAGGGTTCTTCGAAGGACATATTTGCATATTTTCTGTTGTGGCTGTTTTCCAAAATTGCCCCAATTGTAATTGCTAGATTCGACTTGTGCCAGTTGAATAACGATGGAAAGATATTTCAGATCTCATCTTTCTTATTGAGATTTTGTAATCATTCTATTTACCTTTATTTTTTATATATTTAAAAGAGAAAAAATCAGAGAGAGAGAGAGGATAGAACGCATAGGGGAGGATGCATAGAGGGTTAGTGTGCAAGAGATCAAGTTTTGTAATAGAATACTTTTAATTAATTGAATGCAAGTCATTTTTCCATTCTATCTGTAAGCTGTGAGTCTACCGCGGCCCTGGTCAGAGATTTGGGCCCACTCTTCTGATCAGGTGCTGCATTATTTCCTTTTATTTCTTTTGCATTTCTCTTTGATTATTTTAACTACTGTTATGGTATGTTCTTTAATTGTTGTGAATTCTTTTATAATTCTGAAATTTATCGTTAATTATTATTACAGTAGTTCTGGTTGTTATAATTGTTGAATCTGTGATCAATATTGGATTATGCCATTGCTCCTGCATATACCTTGAAATAATGTACGCACCCGGATTGATAATTAATGTGGGAAAGGGTTTGAATATTCATTCACACTTGGACACCAACAAATAACATGGTCACCAATTAATTTAAAATACACACAGTGATCCTCTTTGCTTTTGGTGAACCCAAATCCTCGTATATTGGTATCAAATTTCTAAAACCACATCCTTGGTGACTATTTTAACCCATACAAAGAATTTTTTAACCTGCATACCAGTTCTTTCTTACCCTTCACCATAAAGCCTTCAGGTTGCTTCATGTAAATCTCCTCTTCCAGATCCTCGTGAAGAAATGTTTTCCTCACATCCATCTGTTCTACCTCAAAATCAAATGTAGTAGCAATAGATAAAAGTAATCTAATAGAAGTAACCTTGGCAACAGGAGAAAAATATAACCAAAATCAATTCCCGCACCTCATAATAACCTTTTTCTACCAACCAATATTTGCATTTCTCCACCTTGCCTTTTACATTCATCTTCTTCTTAAAAACCTATTTGCTCCTAATGGGCTTCCTTCTAGCCAACAACTCCACAAGATCCCATGCTTCATTTTTGTGCAAGGATACCATTTCATCAACCATGGCTTCCTTCCATAGTTTGCCATCCTCTGAATCCACTGCCTCCTTCCATAGTTTTCCAACCTCTAAATCCATTGCCTCCCTAACAGTTCTCGGATCATCATTAGTGATAGTCAAGAAAAAATTTGAACAGAAAGCAGATGGACCATACCTTTCTCGATGCCTTCCTTCCCGAATTGATCTTCTCACAGCTAGAGTTTGTGGCTCTTCCTCTTTTGAATCTTGTTCTGTTGTAGAGTCTGATTCATACCCCTTTAGCTCAAACTCTATCTTCTCAGGTTCCTTTGGTAGGAATTCATGTTTAAAAACAGATTTCACCTTTGTAAATTCCACATCTCAGCTGTCGACAACCTTCCTTGTTTCTAGGTTCCAAACCTTGTAACATTTTAAACCATCCTTATACCCAATAAAGATGCACCTTTCAGATTTATTATCTAACTTGGTCCTTTTCTCCTTTGGAGCATTTACATATGCATCTCATCAAAATACCCTCATATGTGAAAGAGAGGGTTTCTTACTAGTCCATACCTCATGTGGAGTCTTATCCCCCAATGCTGATGAAGGTGATACGTTAACCAGGTAACATGCAGTCTCCATTGCCTCTACCCAGAATTCATGTCCTAGCCCGATACCATAGAGCACACTTCTTTCCTTTTCCATAAGTGTTCTGTTAATTCTTTCTCCAACTCCATTTTGTTGAGGTGTGTATGGAGTAGACTTTTGTTGCATTGTACAATAGTTCTTACAGAACTCTTCAGATTCCTTCTTGTAGAAATCTCCACCATTATCTTTCCTCAACACCTTTATCTTCTTCTCTATCTAGTTTTACACCACAACCTTAAATTATTTAAATCTGTCAAAGACTTTAGATTTCTTCCTTAAGAAATATATCCATGTATTCCTTGATAATTCATCTATGAATGAAACATAGTACACAGACTTACCAAGTGATAGAACCGAAACAAGTCCAAGCACATCACTGTGCACAAGCTTTAATATCTTGTTCACCATCTTAGCACCAAAAGGAAAACTCAGCCGATTTTGCTTCCCATATACACAATGTTCACAGAAATTGAAATCCAGAGAGAAATTAGACATACCTTCTACCATATCATTACTGTGTAGTATCTGAAGGCCCTTCTCTCCAATATGTCCAAACCTTTGATTCCATAGCATGGTATTTTATCTGGAGACTGTTAGGCTTTCCACTCCACTTTCAAGAACAACAAAATTGTTGCACCCATCAATAATAGTGCTACCTTGAAGCTTGTACAGAGTTCCAATCCAAACTCCCCACATTAATACCAGTGCTCCCCAAACCATCTTGTAGTTATCATTCTCGAACTTTATTTTTACACCTGCATCATCCATGTTGCTTACAAAAATAAGATTTCTGGCCAATGCAGGAATATGCAGAACACTAGGAAGTGTTCTAATCCTTCCACCTTGCTGCTTCATCTTGAATTTTCCATGTCCGATGATTCTAGCCTTCCTATCATCCATTAAGAAGACATCACCACCATCATACTTCTCATACTCGCAAAACCACTACCTATGGGGAGTGAAGTGAAAGGATGCCCCTGAGTTAATCAACTATGCCTCATGATCTACATGTGTATTTGAAGAAGAAGAAAAATACACATCCCCACCTTCATCTGAGGTGGTTTTTTTCCTCTAGAAAAGGAGCATCATCATATCCCTTTCCTTTCTTAGGAGCTTTATATTTGTAGTCCTTTTCAAATTTCCCTTCCTTTCCGCATTTATAGCACACCTTTACAGGCTTTCCTGGGGATTTAGATCCCCCTCTAGATTTAGATCTCCCAGTCAAAAAATCATTTCTGTTTCTGTTATGGGACCTTCCTCATACAAATAAGGCATATCCATTATGATCATCCACAATTCTCCACCTCATTTCCTCTGATAGTAAGGCAGAGACAATTTCATCAAAATTCAAGGTAGTTGTATTGCTACCTATTTCAATAACCAAACTATCTCATGAATCTGGTAGAGAACACAAAAAATTGATGCACTTATCTTCATATCATATTTTGATATCAACAGATGAAAACTGGCTTACCATAGTATTCAAGGCATTCAAATGCTCTGCCACTGAGTCTCCATCCTTCATCCTCAGGTTCTACAAATTTTTATGTAGGAACAGTTTCTTCATCAAAGACTTAGATTTGTACAAAGTCCCTAACTTGACCCACAAATTCTTCGTTGAATCTTCCCCGGATACATTAAAAAATACCAAATCTAAGATACACAATCATATTGTGCTCTTTTCCTTCTAATCCAACTTCGCCCAATCTTCATCTGACATTGTCATTGGTTTAGTACCTGGATCTACCGCGATCCACTGATATTATAAACCAGAATATCCTCCATCTTGAAATTCCACAACTTGAAACTCTGACCATTAAATTTCTCAATCTCTATATTTCCACTATTCACAATCTTCTTTCACCGCAAGAATCGATCCCGCAGATCTCCCACTGAACATGGTTTACCATAAGCCCGAGAAAAAAACCCCTCAGCAGAAAACACGTCCCCTTGAAGCCGAAACAAATCTGATACCAAATGTAGGTTGTAACTCGGTACATAAATTACTTGCAAATGAATTCTTAAAATCAGAAAATAAACAATAACAAGAGAATAAAACATAAAATAGAAATACACAGAGATTATTCCAATAGATCCCAAACTGGGACTACCAGCTTGATTTTTTAGTATAGTCCTTTTAGTGTTACAACGCATATATATAAATTCTAAAGCATTCATAAACCCCAATCCATTAACCTTGAATTAGAACATAACAATAGTTCACTTGACCAGATCTGCAAAATTCCAGAGGCCAAAAACCATAATGCCCTAAAACCATGTGCAAACCCATGCACAAAACCATAGGCAGGTTTGGCCACCTAAAATAGGGTCCAGCTACCCGCCCCCTGTCAATCCCTAGATAGGGGGGCTGCTTCCCCCCTTGTGACCACCTCGTTACACCCTACGAAACAAACATTGGGGGCTAATGCCCCCTTTGTGACCCCCTCGTGCATGCGAATATTCCTGGAAAGAATATAACACATACCCAACAAACTTGACCACTTTTGAAGGAACCTTAATGTGGTTCTCAAGGACATGACAGGCTCTCTTAGCATCATCATAACTTCCTCTTCTTATTTTGAGTCAGAAAACAACGTAGCTGACAACCCCTTTCAATAAAATCCTCACAGGTTTGTGTTGTGCTAATCAACAACCCCCATTATCTGAGAAATAGTTACCTTAAAAAATAATGGGGACCCTTTTTAATTTTTTAGAGTTAAAACATATAAGATCTTTATATTGATTCATTAGATAGAAATAGGAATAGAAAAGTGATAAAACCTCAAAATTTGGCATCAAAAACACTTAAGCGGAGAAAGGTCGCATTATCACAATCACAATACCATAATGAAGCATATATGAATCATAAAATGTCACTTCAAATTTATTTCGATCTGATATGAATAAGAAAAAGAACTTTTGCAATGGAAAATGCCATTTTTCCAAGTGAATTCTATAAGGTAAGCATATGGGACCTACTTCTGCCACGTAAGTCATCGCATATGACATTTCGCATTTCACAAATTCTACCCTGAAGGTCTTAATGTCACCTCCCATATTTCCCTAATGCGATATACTCCATTGCGTTGAATTCCCGCAAGCATAATCACTCTTTTTCCCTCGATCATGTTCCTCGATGTGATATATTCCATCGCATGTCACAAATTGCACTTTCACCAACTTAAACACTTCGCATTCCATCTATTTTCGCTTATATTGCGATTGTGATATCGTAATCAGCAAAAGATCAAGCTGATCAGTATTAAATGAATATTTACACACGAAAAATGATACGACGTGAAAGATCAGGTTTTAATGTGGAAATGATTATATGGGCACAACAACCAATATCAACCATTAATGTCATAAATTAGTGATTTTATCACCCTTACCTCCATACTATTTTTACTGTAAGAAGCACTCAATTCATATCTTATTAGCATGCCAAGTCTCATTCATTTAAAGGTTTCTATTGCTGTGGTAATTGTGCATTTGTAAAACCAAAAGTTCCCTCTTTCCGCTTATCCTTTCTCATTTATTTGCAGGCAAGCTCGAATAAGAAGAATTCTCCAAAGATGTCTAAAGATTTTAAGAAAGGTAAGAATCATATGGCCCCTATAAACCCTGAACCCTTTACAATCAAGAGAAAAAATATGCTTCCTCTGTTTACAGATACTACATGTGGACCCGAAAGAAAATCCTCCTCATGCGAATCGATGTACAAGATGCTCAAGGATGAAAAACCTCACGAAGTTTAAAGGAAGGCAACTACTAATGCCCCTGATTCCTCTGAAGCTACAATTGAAGAAGTATATAATTATTTCTTAGATCAAATTTCTTCACGACCTAAAATCTTACCATACGCTGATATGGTAATATGGATCATTGATAATCTCAATATCGGGGATAAGACATTTCTCACTAGCAGGGGAACGATGATTGGTTCATTCAAATGTGAAGACCTGAAGCTGATGTACCATATCCTAGACCCTAAGAAGGTCTATGATAAAGAATTTCCCGCACAGTTTTCCAAAGAAAACGAGCTCAAATCAAATCCAATCAAGCAATGGATAAGAAATCCCAATAAGCACAAGAATGGCGAAAATGGTATGTACTCTACTAACTCCCTTGCAATCCCCTACTGTTATGTCTTTGTGATCATGTCTAGGCTTTTTGGTCAGCCTCACACTACTCTATTTTTAGGAGAATGGGTTCCTCTCATGGAAGCGGCTGCAGAATCTTATGTTATGGATTGGGGAAATAGTTTCTCTAATAATATTGCCACTCATATTTTAGAATATTGGACAAATCAATCCATTTCTTCCAAAATTCTTCCCATGTTTTATATGAGCACCTATATCATGGATGATGTATATTATGATTCAGATTTTCCAGCCATCAACTGGAAATGGAATGACCAAGACCCCGTACCTATTCATATATTTGATAGTATGTTGTGGGAATCTAGGTATGAGAGCCATTTTATAAAATTTTCCATGGAGTCATTCTCCCTCTATTTCATGCGGTTCTTAATGATAAAGCCCCCATATTGTCAAAAGAGGCCCAAGATTATTTTTCCTCTATAGGAAAATGGTTTGGAGAAGATTTTTTTACATATGTTCGAGTATTTGGGAGCTTAGGTAAACCACACATTTCCCCCCCGTATGTTCCTAACAATCTTCTCGCGAGAGAATTTGCATACATGACTGTTGGAAATGGCCTAACCAGGTTTCTAAAGGAGGCCAAGAAAGCATCATGGCTTTCCTTCCCAATTAATTGTGTTGTTTATGGTCTGGGTAATTACAAGCATGATTTTATAGAGATTGGTCAGATTGAATGTTTGAAGTTATTTACAATTCCAAACAGATAGTATGACCCAATTAAAGTTGCCAATAATTTCACTACACAAGTAACGATTAGGCCTTTTGTACACGAAGATGATGATTTCGATGACCTATTTGAGTCTGTCAATAATTATTTTCCAGTTCAAAAGTTGGGAGCCTTACACCTCCATCCACAACGATTACTAAATTTTAAACATTATACGAACAAAATATTCGAAGCAATTCCATTGAAAATGATGGTTGTCTCACAACCCTTATCTCAGAAAGAAAAGGAAAATGAATCAACATCTAAGGATACTGAATTCTTTAGTAAAAAAATCCAAGAAAAATAAGTTGAATTTCAAACTATGGATTTGGATTTCCCAAGTAATCTGAGTGATGTTTGGAAGGACTTTAATCTAAGACTCTAGGAAGACCAAGGATCCATAGTTATTGATCAAAAACATATTTTTCATACACCTCAAAATAAAAGTCACGACTTGTTCACTACTGAGCCCTCTGACATATTATTAAGCACAAAGAAAGTGAAATTCATTCCGACCTTCCCCACCACTGAAATTGTTCTTAACATTGAGGAAATTCCTCCTTTGGACATTTTCTAGAGTCTTAAACAGATGGCTGTTATGAGTAGACAAAAGAAAAGAAGGAGATCAGAGCAATATCGACCCCTTGTCCAAGAAGATGTATCAATGGATATTGTTTGGAAAAGACACACTGGTAGATACTTCGTAGGATCTAACTCGCCTAACTTAGTTTGCAAGAGCTTATGACTCTGCAACTATTGATAAAGTCTCAAAATTTCAGCAGTCGATGAAACAAAATGATGAGAAAATCATCCAACTTGAACTTGAGGTATAGGCAGAAAAGCAAAGTGTGAATAAAAAGTTACTAGTATAGGTCACATAGCTCTAGGAAAGCATGGACCAATTGAAAAGTCAACACCAGAATGAGATTAATTCCAAGGAAACTCTAATTCATCAATTGAAGCTCTCTATTGAGCAATTAAAATATAACCCAAAGATTGATGAATTCATAAAAGAGGCCTTAGTACTAAACACTTTACTAGAATGACAACAGGTTGTTTTATGTTAGAAATTATCAAGTATTCTTGAATTGTGTGAATAGAGTGATTGACTAATTAATCATATTTAAGATATGAGGATTAGTTTTTATGAGATAGATGGTAAGGTTTCCTAGTTTGTCACTTGGCAGGATTGTGCTAATGGCCGAAAGGCCAACCTGCACAGGATCGAGGATAAATGTATATACGTTATGACTTCTGTAAAGCTTTAGCATTAGTAACCTGCGTAGATAATAATAAGAATTTTGAAGCTATGTTCACAGAAGGAATAACATTTACAGATAACAGATAGATAGTAATTATTATCCATAAATTGTCCCCGAGACAAAAGTTCTGCACAAATATAACCTGATGTTTGAAAAACTGTAAAGTGGGCAGTATAGAATAAGTTTATAATCTGTACTTTTTCATTAATTTTTTTATATTGTTAAGTGACTTATTGGAAACTTGGCAGAGACAGAGAGATTTCTTTTTTGGAATATAGAAAAATAGAAACGGGACTTCATGTTAAGTTTTAAACGGAAGAAATTGAATTGAATACGCGGACTATTGATCTTGGGTTTGGGAAAAAACCCTACCCATGATACATTTTACATATAAATTGAACACAGACACTAAGAGGGTGGTCTGGTCACCACAGCTAAGTTGAACAGTATAAAATCAAACTGATAAAAATATCTACCTTTGAAATAAATAGTTTTAAAGCAGTGCAAAGAAAGAATGAAAGACTTCCAAGTTATTAAGTTCTATACATGCTCCTTTTGCAGAAATAAGTCTAGTTAAGTATAAAATCATGGTTGAACTACCAGCCTCATAGGCCAAGAATGTACAGATTCTCAGATGCATGAGTAATATATATAGAGAAGATACTTTGCAGACAATAAGCTGAGAGGAAAAAGCTAACATTCAAGATTTATAGAATTTATCCTTGAACTTAGATTATGCACCACGGAGGAATAAACATATAAACCCTTACGGGTAATTTTTTTAACAAAAAGAGTTATAAGCCTAAAATCATGTATTTGAAGGCGGAAATCTTATGAAAATTTTACAGTAAAGCTAACATGCAAACTTAGAGAAGAGATTATGTAACTCATCATTCATCTTAAGGAATAAGTGCAAACTGTCGAGTCGATCCTTAAACTCAAATTGCAGAACAATTAAAACATTTCATGCATAATTTCTTGCACAGGAAGGTGCGTAATCTATAAGCCAACCTCCATAAGAGAAAATGAAAACTCCAAGATAACGATTTTACAGGAAAGAAGCTAAATAGTGTATATAATCATGTATTCATTATAAAAGTCCATTAAACACACAAATAAATTTGTATAAAAACTCTGTGGGAATTATCCACAAGCAAGGCACTATTCCCTACAGAATAGCCATACAAAAATAATAGAGAATTTTCTCGAAAAATTCTGATACAATATAGATCCAAGTCTGTTGAAGACATGTCGATTCTGTTAAATAAAAATACAAGAGTAGCCTTCAGAAATGAGACAGAAGCCTCATAGTACCTGGTTAAAGAGAAGAAAATTAAACGAGGCTGAGAAAATTGGTAATAAGACTTCGAAAAGTAATCCTGAGCAGAGAAGCGATGGCAAGAAGTTTACCTTGCACCTAGAAAATAACAATCGAATAAATGAATAAGGGTAAGAATAAAAAATAGCATAACATTGATTCTGCGTCTTTAAACCCTGAAGAAATTCGACATAAACTATGTAGGAAATCCTTAATACCTATGATTATGGACAAATATAGATATGGATCTTCGCCGCGAGAACTGGGAGTTCATTTCAAGGCCGAGCCAGAAATTGAGTTAGTAAATGCTTTAAACCAGAATAAAATATGTAGACGGTAAAGAAAAAAAAACGAAGTGCTGAGAAGAGAGTAGTTAATCTTACCCATTAGATTTTAGAGGAAAATAAATTCTTGCTCAGTGTCACCCGGAATTGACCAATGCCAAACATAGCCTCGGGTGTGAACTCTCTGGAGCTCCAAGCTCAGCTTACTAAACCTAGCCAATGTAATGCTGGTGGAATTAGTCGTAGACAGTATTCATTAGAGCAAGGTTGAAGAATAACAGCATGGAAAATGAGAAAATCAAACCAGAACGCAGAGCCATCTAATTTGAACAGTCAATTGATAAAAAGGATCTAGGGTTTGGGGCATGATTACCCATATCTGTTTCCTGCCTAAACCTCAACCATAGATCTGCTCCTAAGATCGACGGTAGAAACTGTGTGGGGATTCGTGGCATTTATTCCGAAAATCAACACCTGTTGTAAGGAAGGATACGTGTGTACTCTCATCATAAATTCACAGATATGCTAGTTTCAATGGTGCACAAGTCAGCTAGACCTTCTAACAGTGGAATTGATAACCAATACATCGTTGATTTGCATGTGAATATATATGTATAGTTATATGAATAGTCCAAACTTAAAATTTTGGATATGTAAATTATGAAAATTACTTTAAGGTAAGACCATAATCCGCCATACGATAAAGGGTTTGTAACACTGTAAATCTTTTGGTAATATAAATAATTATATTGCCATGGTATAGTGAAATTAATTAATTTTTTAATATGTATGTTTAGTAGTGACAAGTGGTATCAAAGCCAAGTTCAAACGTTGGGACCATAAGGGTCAACTAACAGTAAAAGTTGTATGTTTATTAATGCACAAAGCTTAGCAATAGAAAAATTATGAGAAGAGGTAATACATAGCAAATTCCCCAAGAAGGCGGGGAACCCTAAGGTCAACCAATGATGAACCCAGAAATGTGGGTCCAACTAAGTGTCGAGCAGCATCAAAAGACTAGTAGGCTACTGGAAGAACAACAACACCAAACTAGTTTTCTGTTGAATACGGTACAACAACTACAAGAGGAAATGGTACGTGTTCGAAAAGATAATGAGCGATTACTGCAAGACCAGGAAAAGATATTAAAAACTCTGTCAGATAAACAAAACCAGGAGGTGGAACATCTTGGTACTGATAGAGGTGAGAAAGAAGAAAATGAGCAACAAAGATGAAATAACACCACAAAAAGAGTGGAAAGGAGCCCCTCTCAGCAGAGTAAGAATAAAAATTTCAATGAAGCAGAATCTGACAACTTGTCAGATCCACAAGAAGTCAAGAGGCAGAAAGTGGAACTTCAAGGAGAATTTCGTAAAATAAAACCACCAACATTTGATGGTGAGGCTGAGGAGGTGGCAGAGGCATGGTTAATAAATATGAATAATTATTTTCAGGTGTATGAATATAATAGCAACTTGAAGACCAGATTGGTAATATACCAGCTAAGAGAGAAAGCCACTCTGTGGTGGGAGGAGGTGAAAAATATGTGTAGTATTGAAGAACAAGATGTCACCTGGGAATCATTCTTTCAATACTTCAAGGACAAGTACCTGACCAAAAGATTTTATGACGAAAAGGCTAAAGAATTTCATGATCTCAAGCTGGGACAGATGACCATGGATGATTATATTACTAATTTTACCTCCCTATTGCATTATGTTCCATATATTCGAGAGGAGAAGGCTAAGGTGCAGAGATTTTTGAGCAATCTGCCAATGCACATGAAAGAAAGAATAGAATTTGTAAATCCTTGGACTATGGATGAATCCATTCGTAAAGCTCGAATGAGCCATCAACAGTCCAAGGCGAAAGGGGAGGTTAGCAAGAATTGGCAGCCAAATAAAGGACAAAAAAGTAATTCAAATTTCAAGGGTGCCAAGAGTAGCAACTTTAAGAATTATGCACGAAATCCTGGTAGCAAGCAGTTTGGTAGAAATCATCAGAGGACTAGATGGCCAGCAGATGAAAAACCCACAGAAGAATCTAGCAAGCCTGATCAAGGGCAGGTGACCAAACCACCTTTATAGTGTTGGGGTTGTGGAGAAGCAAAAACTGCCCACAAAAAACAAGAAATGATGTTGTAGCAAACTTGTAGGAAGCTTCTATTGTGGGTGATGTAGCACGAAACATCCCCCGTATCAATGCGGCATTGGAGGACTGGCAAGCGGATTATCAGCCCACGTTGATTGAGTTGGAAGGTAAAATACTAACTCAGTGTGTTTTTATTTTAGTAGATCCAGGCGCAAGTCTAAGCTATATTAGTCCCAGGATGGTAGAGTTGTGTAGATTGAAAGAGCAGAAATTTAAAAGTTCTTGGCTAGTGCAGCTAGCCACAGGGGCAAAGCGTAAAGTTACTGCTAAAATTCCGGACTGTATATTAGAAATCTCGAATCAAAAGTTGCAAGTAGATCTGAATATTATACCTTTAGGATCCTATGATGTATTGTTAGGCATGGACTGGCTAGAAAATCATTGGACCCTAGTATACTGTAAGGAAAAAGTTATTTATTATAGAATGCAGGATGGAACCTAAAAGGAAATCCAGGGGATCAAGAAACCATTGCAGTTATGCCCAATAACAACATCCCAAATGAATAAATGTATAAGGAAGGGGTGCCAGCTATATGCTATTCAGGTAGGATATGCAGATTCTAAGGAAAAATCACTTACAATGGAAAATATACTAGTAGTGCAAGAATTTCTAGATGTTTTTCCAGAAAATATTCCTGGTTTACCACCAAAAAGGGACATTGATTTTACTATAGAATTAATGCCTGGGGCTTCTCCTGTGTCAAGGGCTCCTTACAAAATGAGTGTGCCGGAATTAACAGAGTTGAAAATGCAGTTACAAGAACAGCTGGATAAGGGCTATATTCGCCCAAGTGTGTCACCTTGGGGAGCATCTGTTTTGTTCGTGAAAAAGAAAGATGGGACCATGCAAATGTGCATGGATTACAGGCAGCTCAACAAATTAACAATCAAGAATAAGTACCCTTTACTCAGGATTGATGATCTATTCGATCAAGTGAAAGGGGCCAAGGTGTTTTCCAAGATAGATTTGAGATTAGGTTATCACCAGATTCGAATCAAGGAGGAAGACATTTTCAAGACAACATTTCATACAAGATATGGTCATTATGAATTTGTAGTGTTACCCTTTGGGTTAACAAATGCACCAGCAACCTTTATGAGGTCAATGCATGGGGTCTTCCATCCTTTTCTGGATAACTTTTTGCTTATCTTTATAGATGATATCTTGATCTATTCCAAGAACTAGGAAGAGCATGAAGAACATTTGAAGATCATGTTAGAGCTGCTAAGGAAACATCGGCTGTACGCAAAGTTCAGTAAGTGTGATTTCTTTAAATCAGAAATCCAATATTTGGGACACGTTATTTCCGTTGAGGGAATTGCTGTTGATCTTGAAAATATTAAAACAATTATGGAATGGTGAGTAACCCAGAATGTAGCAAATATTAGATCATTTATGGGGCTAGCTAGGTATTACCGAAGATTTATTGAGGGATTTTCTAGAATTTCTTTTCCTATTATTTCCTTATAGAAGAAATAAAAAGTTTTCAAATGGACCACGAAGTACCAAAACAGTTTTGAAAAACTGAAATAGTGCTTGACTATAGCTCCCGTGTTAAGATTAGTCGACCCCAACAAAGAATTCAAAGTATGTACGGATGCAAGTAAAGAAGGTGTTGGGGCAATCCTGTCTCAAGAAGGCAAGGTGATAGCTTATGAATCTAGAAAGTTGAAGGAACATGAGCAGAGATATTCTGCATATGATTTGGAATTGATAGCAGTATTTTATGCGCTCTGGGTATGGAGACACTACTTGCTGGGAAAAAAAATTGTATTAAAGACAGATCATAGCAGCTTGACGAGTTACTTCAACCAAGCGGATTTGAATTCAAGACAAGCAAGATGGAATTATTTCCTAAGTGAATTTGACATGGATATTCAGCATGTCAAAGGAAAGGAAAACCAAGTAGCTGACGCTTTAAGCAGGAAATTACATGGTATATATTAGCTATATTATAACGATCTGGAAAACAAATTTTCAGAGAAAGTAAAGAAAGAAGCACAAAAGATCTCGAGTATCAGTTTTTGTGGCATCAAATGGAAGAAAGAAATAAGCTGGGAGGCACATCTGAGTATGGAATAAATGACGACCAAATGTTAACCTTCAAAGGTAAAGTATATGTGCCTAATCGATTAGACCTGAAAGAGCTGATAATGAATGAATATCATCGCAACAATTATGCAGGTCATCCGGGTTATCAGAAGATGTTGACCGCGATTAGAAAGGTATTTTTCTGGCCTGGTATGTGAAAGAACATTGCTGAATATTTTAGTAAGTGTTTGGAATGTCAATAGGTGAAAGTAGAGCATCAACATCTTGCCGGATTGTTGCAGCCCATACCTATACCCGAATGGAAGTGGGAGGTCATATCTCTAGACTTCATCACAGGATTACCCGTACAGTCTACTTACAAGACTGTACAAATAGCTGACATTTTCATGAAGAAAATTTTTAGATTGCATGGTGTTCCAAAGACTGTCATTTTGGATTGAGATGTTAAGTTTAATTATGCTTTTTGGAAAACCTTGTTTTCAAGTTTGGGAATGCAAATAAACTTCAGTACTGCTTATGACCCCCAGACCGATGGTCAAACGGAACGAGTGAACCAAGTTTTGGAGGGCATGCTGCTCATGTATGTGATAAAGCAGCCTACTAAGTGGGAAGATTACCTACACCTTGTTGAATTTTCTTACAACAATGGGTATCGGGAATCTCTGAAAATGAGTCCATTTGAGGCTTTATATGGGAGGCAGTGTCGCACGCCCATAAATTGGAGTAGCCCTGAACCAAAACTAATGTTGGGACCTGAAATTCTTGCGGAAATGGAAGCAGAGGTGAGGAAAATAAGACAAAATCTGAAGGCTGCACAAGATCGTCAGAATATTTATGCAGATAAGAAAAGGTCTTATCGTGAGTTCGCAATAGGAGATCATGTGTACGTAAGAATCAAGCCAAAGAGGAGTACCTTACAGTGGGCCTTCTGTGCCAAATTGGCTCCCAGATTCTGTGGACCCTCTGAGATTTTGGAAAGGGTGGGACCTGTAGCCTATCGACTAGCATTACCCATCCATATCCGAGTACACAATGTATTTCATGTGTCTCTGTTGAAGCGTTATGTACATGATTCGAAACATGTAATTCATTGGCAGTGTATAGAGGTAGGATAGTAATGAAATCCTAACTTGTAATGTGATTTCATTTGTGAGAAATTAACCTGGAAATTGTTTATTGTGGTAGTTAGAACCGGACGGAGAATTCCTGGTCGAGCCATAACGCATACTTGACAAAAGGGAAATCATGCTCTGAAAGCGAGTTATCACCCAGGTTAAAGTGCAATGGAAGCACTTTGGCCCGGATGAGGCCACTTGGGAGGATGAATAATTTGTGAAAGACGCTTACCTAGAGCTCTTTTCAGAACTAGAGTAAAAAAACATCGCGGACGGTGTTACTTCCGAGGGGGAATTTGTGACAGCTACATTTACTGCTAACTAGTTGATTAACTAGTTAAGTGATTGTATATATTTGTTAAGAATTAACTGAGACAATTATGTTGTTTATTTAAATTAATAGCATTGTTATGGAAAATAAGTTGGATAAAAATAAGTAAATCTGTTTGGTTTCTTTATCTGCAGATGGAAAATTATTATAGATAAATGTATATACGTTATGACTTCTGTAAAGCTTTAGAATTAGTAATCTTCATATATAATAATAAGAATTTTGAAGCTACGTTCACAGAAGGAATAACAATGACATATAACAGATAAATAGTAATTATTATCCGTAAACTGTGCCTGAGACGAAAGGTCCGCACAAATATAACCTAATGTTTGAAATGCTGTAAATTCGGCAGTATAGAATAAGTTTATAATCTGTACTTTTTCGTTAATTGTTTTATACTGTTAAGTGAATTATTGGAAACTTGGCAGAGACAGAGAAATTTCTTTGCTGGAATATAGAAAAATAGAAACGGGACTTCATGTTAAGTTTTAAACGGAAGAAATTGAATTGACTACGCGGACTATTGATCTTGGGTTTGGGCAAAAACCCTACCCATGATACCTTGTCCATATAAATAAATTGAACACAGACACTAAGAGGGTGGTCCGGTCACCATAGCTAAGTTGAACAGTATAAAATCAAACTAATAAAAATATCTACCTTCGAAATAAACAGTTTTAAAGCAGTGCAAAGAAAGAACGAAAGACTTCCAAGTTATTAAGTTCTATACATGCTCTTTTTGCAGAAATAAGTCTCGTTAAGTATAAACTCATGGTTGAACTACCACCTCATAGGCCAAGAATGAACAGATTCTCAAATGCATGAGTAATATATATAAAGAAGATACTTTGCAGACAATAAGCTGAGAGGAAAAAACTAACATTCAAGATTTATAGAATTTATCCTTGAACTTAGATTATGCACCGCGGAGGAATAAACATATAAACCCTCATGGGTAATTTTTTTAATGAAAAGAGTTATAAGCCTAAAATCATGTATTTGAAGGCGAAAATCTTATGAAAATTTTACAGTAAAGCTAATAGGGAAACTTAGAGAAGAGATTATGTAACTCATCATTCATCTTAAGGAATAAGTGCAAACCATCGAGTCGACCCTTAAACTCAAATTCCAGAACGATTAAAACATTTCATGCATAATTTATTGCACAGGAAGGTGCGTAATCTATAAACCAACCTCCATAAGAGAAAATGAAAACTCCAAGATAACAATTTTATAGGAAAGAAGCTAAACAACGTATATAATCATGTATTCATTATAAAAGTCCATTAAACACACAAATAAATTTGTATAAAAACTCTATGGGAAGTATCCACAAGCGAGGCACTATTCCCTACAGAATAGTCATACAAAAATAATAGAGAATGTTCTCGAAAAATCCTGATACAATACAGATCCAAGTCTGTCAAAGACATGTCGATTCTGTTAAATAAAAATACAAGATTAGCCTTCGGAAATGAGGCAGAAGCCTCATAGTACCTGGTTAAAGAGAAGCAAATTAAACGAGGCCAAGAAAATGAGTAATAAGACTTCGAAAAGTAATCCTGAGCACAGAAGCGATGGCAAGAAGTTTACCCTGCACCCAGAAAATAACAGTCGAATAAATGAATAAGGGTAAGAATAAAAAATAGCATAACATTGATTCCGCGTCTTTAAACCCTGAAGAAATTCGACATAAATTATGTAGGAAATCCTTAATACCTGTGATTATGGACAAATACAGATATGGATCTTCGCTGCGAGAACTGGGAGTTCATTTCAGGGTCGAGCCAGAAATTGAGTTAGTAAATGCTTTAAACCAGAATAAAATATGTTGATGGTAAAGAAAAAAAAAACGAAGTGCTAAGAAGAGAGTAGTTAATCTTACCCATTAGATTTCAGAGGAAAATAAATTCCTACTCAGTGTCACCCGGAATTGACCAATGCCGAGCATAGCCTCGGGTGTGAACTCTCTGGAGCTCCGAACTCAGCTTATTAAACCTAGCCGGTGTAATGCTGGCGGAATTAATCGCAGACAGTATTCGTTGGAGCAAGGTTGAAGAATAGCAACATGGAAAATGAGAAAATCGAACCAAAACGCAGAGCCATCTAACCTGAACAGTCAAGTGATTAAAAGGATCTAGGGTTTGGGGCGTGATTACCCATATCCGTTTCCCGCCTGAACCTCAACCGTAGATCTACTCCTAAGATCGACGGTAGAAACCGCGTGGGGATCTGAGGCATTTATTCCGAAAATCAACTCCTGTTGTAAGGAAGGATACGTGTGTACTCTCATCATAAATTCGCAGATATGCCAATTCGATGGTGTAAAAGTCAGCTATACCTTCTAACAGTGGAATTGATAACCAATAGATCGTTGATTTACATGTGAATATATATGTATAGTTATATGCAGAGGTCAAACTTAAAATTTCCGATATGTAAATTATGAAAATTACTTTAAGGTAAGACCTTAATCTGCCATACGATAAAGTGTTTGTAATACTGTAAATCTTTTGGTAATATAAATAATTCTATTGCCATGGTATAATGAAAATATTTTTTTTTTTACTATGTATGTTTAGTATGAAAATAAAATGAGTTGTGTTTTTTTGGATATGAGTTATTGATAAACCAATCCCAATGTATTATAACAAAACCTATTTATATGTGAACAATATATATAATAAAATAAAGTGAATCTCAATGGTTAAAAAGTCTTATTACATATTTTCTTAAAATGTTTCCATATTTAATTTATATATTAATAATCGTTATTATTAATAACAGTAATAATTATTTTAAATAAAATTATGATTTAATTAATTAGTATGAATATTTTTTAATTTTAACCATTTTAAATGTAAGTCGGTGTAGTTTTTTTTAAAGAGGTGTTCATGATGTGGTAAGTATTTTACTATGTAAAAGATATTAATTTCTTGATGGTTATTTTATTTTTTTCTTTATTAATGATTCCTTAGTACTTGTTTTATATCAATATACTTTATGATTTCCCTTCTTCTTTTTTTTCTTTTTGTTGTTGTTGTGTGTGTTGGATATCATTATATTTTTTGGTATTTGGATTTTGGTGGTAGGCATATATAAGAATTTTTTTATACAATATTTTTCAAAAATATTTAATTGTATAATGGAATTAGTATTTGGATATATATTTTTCAGTTAATGTTTAAAAAAGTTTATCAACCATTTAATTTATATAACTATAATAATATATAATATAATTTATTGAACATTAGTGAATTTAATAATCTGATTATTTTATATAAAAGTGTGATTTAGCTTTTTAATATATTAAATTGATTTAAATAATTATAACAATAATAAAAAATAAAAATAAATTATTAATAACCTTATTTAAAACGTAATGAGATTTAATAAAAATTAAATAACCATAATTTGTTTATCTTAGGAGTCAAACTAACTATTATTTCAATGGCTAGTTTGACTTTCTACTCATTATTAAATATTTTAATTATAATATAATAATATTTTTTATAACCATGATTTGTTTATCATAAATAAATATTTCTAGTCAAATTAGTTGTTTTTCCAACCATTAGTTTGACTTTCTGTATATTTATATAAGTTTAATGACTAGATCTAATTTCTCATCTAGTCTTCTCAAAATGAACCACACCAATTTTCTATTTCATGTAATAACAACCAAAAAATATCTCAAAAATTATTATGAATCACAAAAGCATAAATTCAAACATTAATAAAACGAAAAATCTAATTAAACCTAGAGCTTTTCTATTGTCTACCGACGCCGCGTTTTGGCCCGGATGGTAGAAATCTGTCCGAATCTGGTCAACTAAATTTTAAAAAATCAGGGAGTTGCAGTGTTTGGAATCCATTTTTGATAGTGGAAATAGATTCAACGCTATCAAAAACCCCTGGAGCACTCAAAATACTAATATTTAACAAGTGTAAACAAGATTCTGGGCAAATTTTTGCCAGATTTTCTGAAAATCGTTACCAAATTCTAGGTCAAAACGCGGCCTCGATAGACTATGCGTTTCTATTATAAGAGTACACTGTTGTACCTCTAACAAAATCTGAACAGTGTCATAATTAATACAGTTACCTTTTCGCGCAGCCACAAAGTCCCTCGTCCTTTATTTATTTTTTTCACCGCTTCACTCTGATTGCTTCTGAAAAATCTGTAGTGGAAGACACAAGTGTGAAACATCGACTATGATGAAATTTAGACGCTCAGCGATCCCTGAGAAGTGGACTTGCTTTTCCAGAAATACAGGTACAGGTGGAACTTTAATGTTCTGAAAGGCGAAATAACGGGCAGATACAAGTCGACACATCATTAAAATAGATAACAACAGGTTCAAAGAAACTTCAATGGATGCAGAAAGAAAGTCACGCTCATGGCCTCGCTCCGCCTCGCCTCACCTCGCCCATGTTGAATCAGAGAACCCACCATGAATTGATTCTTCTTATGTAAATATTCAACAACCAACTAGGTATTCTATCAATTAGATATATACAAAAGGTTTCCTTACACTCATGGTTATGTATGTCAGTATTTATCATCTTACTAAGGAGCGCATGTATCTTGAAATTTGCAAGCTATAAGCATCGCAGTGATAGTAATTCCCACTTTCTAGAAATATGAATAGAAAGGTTTCTATCCATAATGTTTACAGTGAAATATAACGTTCCTGCCATTAGTTCACATTTCAGATTTACATGCAAAATTTAATATTTGGATGTAAAGCCCAAGAAATTTCCCACATAAAGTTCTTCTAGATCTAAGATTGGCAGCAAACGAAATTAGGATAGGAACCTCTATCAACCAATTTCATTGTCTCATTGATTACATCTTGCCTTTTCATATAATCTCGAGGTACACAGCTTGTGTTCTGAACATACAGGGCTGCCAATGATTACTAAACGAAAATAAAAAAAAATTACCTTCACATTCACACAAATCTTCAACATTTGATAGAGAAACGTACCTCAATCTTTCGATTGAACTTGTATATGCCTTCAACATATTCCACAACTTCCAATTGGTTTTCAAGGTCTCCATCATCAATGCTGGGGAGAACCTCTTGAACATCCCGAAATACCCCCATCAAGATTATTAATCGTTTTTATCCAACCGACATCATAAATAAACAAAAATCTATCTTATAGCTATAAAACCTATTACTAATTGAGCGTGGATGTGGGCCCCTTTGGCTTGTGCATATTTGGTTTTGAACCAGTACTTCAAACAATAATAGAATCAAAGCACTACTAAACTTAATCAACAAGACAGACCTCAATTCGAGCTGTTAGCACTGCAGTCTGTGACTGTGCTATGGGTTTCGTTGCTTTCAGTTGGCTTGGTGTTTGTAATCCCCCATATTGTGCACTTGTGCCCCACCTCACCTCACCTAATAAGCCACCAATCGAACACGTCGCGCAACTAAATTACCATTTTTTTGTTTCGAATGAATAAAACTAATCACAGAGAAAGTTCTGTGCGGGTCACAACTAGTCAGCCATCTCCATCACCAATGTTATCAACTAGCACTACACGAAGTTTTGACTTTTATGCGAGGTGTAAGGTTTGAAATTTGGCAAAAGGAAGCGGAGTTTTGATTTTTATGCGAGGTGTAAGGTTTGAAATTTGGCAAAGGAAGCTGAGGGAGACACCATTTTTTCCACCACTAATATTCTACTCACAGTGAAATGTGAATTACTACATGAACCCCCTTGACAAGTATGAAGGGACTACGAAATATTGATTCTTCACTTTCAAATGAGATGCACTCGTATGAAATAAAAATGAGTGCACATGTGGTGCACACATGTAAGTGTATTCACATGTGTATTCACCACATGTAACTGTATTCATATGTGTATTCATCTCACATGAGTCTTGAAAAAGTGGACCCAATTCATAAAATTATAGGAGTGACTTATTGAGTGGAAAAATTTATTAGTGAGAACATTTTTTAAGATAAGATAAGTTTTTTATTTTTTGAATTGTTATGATATAATTTATTTTAAATAAATTATGATTTTCGACAATAAAGTTGTATTGTCAACTAAAATATTAATTATTAATTATAAAAAATTAAATGGAGTCCACATAAAATGTTTTCATCAGATTTTTATGCATTGGTTCTTTTATTTAAATCCATTTTGGTATGTGAATTCTTTGTCTTGACATCATCAACTTTAGAATGGTTATAAGAAATGATTTTTCATTATTGGGATATTTTGAAATTTGTTTTGTGGATATCTAATATTTAGTGTGTGATATATATATATATATATATATATATATATATATATATATATATATTTTGGATATTTGATATTCATTGAACTGTGATTGAAAACATTTAGATTTTGGTGAATTTTTATTTTCAAATCAAAAATGTTTTTAATGATATGATGTAGGTGTTATCCCATTTTAGAACTTCTTACATTCATTCTTATATTGTATAGAGAGCTTTTCATATTCTATATTAGTATATTATATATGAATGATATGATTTATATTAGTATATTGTATATGAGTGATGTGATTTAGAGGAAACAACTATATTTTAAATAAAAATATATATTTAGCATAAAATTGTTGTTTTAAATAAAAAAACATATTCACTTATCAAATATGTTTATTGTATTATTTTATTAATTTTATTTTTTGTTTTAAATTATTTTTGTTAGACATTAGTTTTAAAATATTGATTTTCTTTCTTATTATTAAGCTGAAGGTTTTTGTATTGTAAGGTTTATCCTAATGACACTGTAGCTTCCATGCCACGCTTCCCTCCATTTTTATTTAATATTTATTTCCTTTAACATATTTTTACACCTTTAAATACAAAGACAAAGACAAATACTAGTTTATATAATATTAATAAAGTTAATATGAAAGTGATGGGAAGAGTTTCGGTGTAATGACACAAACCATAAGCGTCCTTATCAGTTATCTAAGGCGTTTGACGGTGAGGAGTTGCATTAATTCATCAATCGATGCGGTTATCTGTTAGTGCAAGCAAGGTGTTGGATAACCACGTGAGTCACATTGGAGGTGGTTGACGTTACCATTGACATGAGACATGTATATCATGTTGTCGGGAGGATACCCACATGTATGCGACATTAGAGCGAATATCTAAAGTTAAAGTTGAATGAAGATATCTTTGCGGGTCTAAAGTTGAATGGAGATCTCTGGGCCGAAACGGAAGTGGGTCAGCTTGGATGCAGGCGATTTTTGGCGAATGATATATATAGCAAGAGGCAATGTATATACAGTGTTAGATTTCATCCCAAATTTTATATATATCGGGAGGAGTCGTCTAACGAGCCGGAGGAATTGCTTGGACGGTTAAAATTGACCGGAATCCGGGCCAAAAAAATTTAAAAAATCTTGCAGAAACAGTGTTTGAATCTTGATTTTGACATTGGAAATGGATTCAGCACCATCAAAAATCTGTAGGACACCCAAAATATTAAACTTTGATAATTATAACATGGATTTAGAAAAATTCCTGCCGGATTTTCTGAAAATCTTATCGGAATTTTCATGATTTTCAGGGCGATTCCTCTGGCTAGTTAGACTACGGCATATCGGGATGTTTTTTAATATATATTGTGTTTATTTTGGTAGGTTTGTTTATTTTAGAAAAGGATTTAAAAAAATTTAACTTAATTATTTATGATTATTAATTTTTATGAAATATTTATATTTATTTCTATTTTGGAATAGAGTTTTAAGAGTTTTAATTATTAAATGGATGGTAGAGATTTAACTTCCATAAAATATTTTTGGATATTTTTAATAATATATATAGATCTTTAAAAGTCAAAATTTATTTCCAAGTACTTATATTTTTTTGTTTTTCTATTTTTAATCAAATTCATTAAATCAAAAAATTTTCATATGATTACTTGTGAAACGAAATGAGTTATTTTTTTTAGTGTATGTGGTATTAGGAGATGGTATTGTAACAAATCCTATTTACAAATGAAAAACCTCCACAATAAAATAGGTGAATCTCTATAATGAACAATATGTGAATCTCTATAATAAACAATCTTTTTACCTATGGGTGTGGGTGTGGGTGTGTGTATATATATATATTCATTTTATTAATAATTATGATGAAGAAGAATAAGCTGTAGTTATAATTTAGTTATTTTTTATGATATTTCAATAGTAATAAGAATAAAAAAAAGTTACAATTTAGTTAATTTTTAAGATATTTTTATTTGCAACTTGAGACTTATGATGAAGCAACTATTTTGATGCTTAATGAATTGATTGCTTCTAGATATTTACTAGTCATTTCATTTGTATGGTTGTGCCAGCGTTAGGAGTTGTGGATAGAGGGTTGATATTTATTTTAAAAGTAATTATCTCATTTTTTATTTTCAATTTAACTAACACGCCCATATAGATTAAATGGGTTGTAAATGTGGATACGCATCACTCCTTAATAAACATCAAAACACTTATTTCACTTACTTCATGATACATCTCACAATGCTAAAATAAAAAGTAAAAACATACAAACGAATTAAATGATAACTTTATTTTAAATTATTAATATTACTATTAGCCATAAAAAAAAATGAATATCTAATTTAAACATGTAAATTTAAAAAAAAAATGGAATTAAATTTTTAGCATGGAGATTTAGTCTCACTTTACCATAGAGATCCTTAATTTCTAAATAGGTTTTGTTAAATAATGTGGCCCAATACCATGGCTTATTAATACCACATGCCCAAAAAACCACAACTTACTTCAAATGACACTTGTTGATATGTGTAACCACCGTTTTAGTGGAACGAATGGTTAGACTTTTTTGTTTTATTAATTAAGACTGATATTTACTTCAATTAGAATATTGAACAAAAATTAAAATTTACATTGATAAAGATTTACTGTGAATTGGTTTCATGAATAACAATGATGGTAAAAACAAAAGTAAAAAGTAAATCAAGATCTGGGTTAGTTGGAAAAACAGTTCCCACAGTTACCCACAGAACTCTGGAATAAATAGGAATCCAGAGGAGAGGTTGGGGTGGGATCTGTGGAGGAAGGAGGAGGAACTCTGTAAACTTGGAAGAGGTATTTCAGAACAGAGGGTGCTCTGGGTTGGAGATTGGACCGGTTCGTCCCGTGATCTCCCCAGAACTTCCTATTTTTCCCTGGAATGGAAGGGCTGGACCGGATTGTCCTAAGTTTCCATCCAGTGCTCTGAGAACTACAGAGACCCAGACTTGATGCACGGGGGGAGCTACGTGACTGTTCGTCAACTCATGGAAGGGAGGCACATTATTACCATCAGATGAATACGGTTCCAGATGAGTAAAGAATAAGAAGAAGTAAAATGTTTTGTTGGTTTTGCTTCTGATTTTGTTTTCGGAAATATGCTATGGTTAGGAAACTTAAATTTGTTACCATGAAAGAATGAATCTTATTTTCTGTTACCATTACAGTAGGGTTTGTGGAATAAAATTATTATACTCTATAAAGACAGTCTACAGATAAGATTTTATAGTAGACAGTAAGATAAATAGTGACTTAGTATTTTCTTTTGTTTCTTTCACACTATTATATCATGTACAGAGATAGGATTAACTCCTGTGGAAGAGGAACTTAGTAACAGAACCTGAAAATTAATTACCAGCCATATCTACTTCACTAGTTAAGACAGTCCTGTAGAGTATATTTAGTGGAAAATAAACACAGACAGAGGAACGGGAGAACCGTTAACCCTTCAAGCCAGAATTCTGGGCTAAAGGGTTGGTCGTTCTCCGCCTTGAAGTAAACACGGACATGCATGGAGGTCCGGACGCCGGTACTATCTATTTAGGAAAAGAATAAACAGAATAAGGAAGTACCAAGAACAGTAAGAAACACGGTTCGTTCCAGTAGCAGCAACATGGAAATATTAACCCTACACCCGATGATAAAACTCTTAACAGTAGCAAAGGGAAAAATTCTACAATCGAAGCAGAGAACTAGAATCGAAGCAGGGAACGATGAACCCAAAATTCCAGTGATACATAAGAATCCAAGACTAGTTGCAAAGCCACCACAGTTACCATGGAAAAAGATTATAGAAAACGGTAAATAGCCTGCACAGTGTTATACACACAGTTTATAAAAGACAAACAAAACTTGAATGAGAATGTTGCACCATCTCTGCAATTGTTATAAATATAACTAGGATTACAATTACATTTTGTGCGAGAATTTTAATTCAAGTAGAGAAAACAGAGACCGTCGAATAACCGTGAACATAATCACAAGTTTATATCAGAATAACTCCACTTAGGAGTAGTCACAAATTATACAACTTTCGGCCTGAGGCCGCAAATGTCTATAAGGAAACCTGATCAAGAATTTATCCTGCACGGCGTAAATTAAACATATCAGGCAAAACCCTGAACTGGACCTCGACAGAGCTATCATTTAAAAATTCCGCCAAGGGAAGTCTAAGGGTATAGACCCTGTTGAAATTGGAAGTACCTGTGAAATGCATACGAAGGTTAACCCTCATTCCGTGTGCGAGCTAGAAAAAAATGACAAGAACCCGCGCTGGAGCAGGGAGTATGGCCATACCTGTCATAAGAAAGATACCATTAGACATGCGGAAGAAAATTCTATAACAGGAACAAAAGAATTCGTTAACTATGCTGTAGAACAGGGTAACCCCGAGATAGAGGCAAGATTGTTTCGTTCCCAGAGGGAATACCTGTCGTTTCCAAACCTGAGAGTATTCCTTTGAAGCACCGGACCTCCGCTAACCAAAACCCCCAAACGAAATGAATTTAACAATTCGAAAGAACAGATGGGAACAACGGCCAGAAAATAATTTTGGTAAATCAAAGAACACATGAGAACAACGGCCGGAAAATAATGCGTAAACTTCAAGGTAGAATGATAACCAGTCACCTCCGTTAAAAAATCAACCTGGCAACAAGAAAACGCAGAAGAAAAACTATGTTCTGTTAGGAGATGTTTACCTGAGACCATAGGAAAGCTCTCTGGCCACCGCGATACCACCATCGCCTCAGAGGGTCTAGAAACCTCGTCAAGAAAACCCTGGCAGAACCACCGCTTCCAGAACTCTCAACGCGAAGAGAAACAATGAGGCCGGAACGGTTAGAGCGCCGAGGGTCATTACTAACCCTAGGCCTCAGAACCGTGCGATCTTATCAAATCGACGGAGAAGGGCATGCCATGTGTCGGGCAGATAGGCCCACAAATATCGAATCCATTTTCCAAAGTTGCAAGTTGACAATTATAAATGCGGAATGGATAAACAATTATTCCAGCACTTATTAGCTCTGTGAAATATTAATATTATGTGCCATGATGGAAAACGAAAATCCATTATCAATCTATTTTATATAATCCATAGTACAGCAAATCTCATTATGTAGTACCGAGACTCATTAATCCAAGAACGATGCCAACAATGCACACATGTAAGACCGTATCATATAACATATAAATTTAAATGTTGACTGAATTTCGGTAATGATAATTTTTTTTTTTACAATGGTAAGTTTTATGGTAAGTTGAGTGTTACAAGTGGTATCAGAGCAGGTTACAACTCTGGAGCCCTATTGGGGCCAACTAACGTTAAAATTGTATGTTACTCATGCACAGTCAGATAATTAGTCGGAAGGACAGATGAGACGGACACCTTCACAATCACAATCGCTACAGCGAAATATCAGAGAAATGCAGCCTCCACCAGAAGGAAACCCCGAAATGTGGGTTCAGCTAGGGATAGAGCATCATCAGAGATCTAATAGATTGATGGAAGAACAACAACATCAGACTCGCATTTTATTACACACAGTACAACAGTTGCAGGAAGAGATGGAGAGGGTATGGAAGGAAAATTCTAGGATGATGCAGGAGCAAGAGAGGATCTTAAAAAGCCTCTCCGACAAACAGAATCAAAGAAATGAGAATCCCAGTGCTGGCAGGGAATTCCAGGAAAGGGACGATCAACAAATAGGTGAACAAGATATGAACCAAAGAGAAAGAAGTATGTCGCAGCGAAGTAATCCTCACAGAAATTTTAATGAGGCTGAATCTGAAAATGAAAACGAACGGAAAGCCAGTAAAAGGCAGAAGGTGGAGTTACACGGAGAATTCAGAAAGATAAAGCCACCTATGTTCGATGGAGAGAAAGAGGAGGTGGCGGAAGCCTGGCTGATTAACATGAACAAATATTTCCAGGTGTATGATTACAATAGTGGTCTTAAAGCACGGCTGGCCATTTATCAGTTAAAAGACAAAGCCACCTTATGGTGGGAAGAAGTGAAGAATGTGCGGGGATTAGAGGATCAAGATGTGACATGGGAAAAGTTCCAACAATACTTTAAGGATAAGTACCTAACTGAGCGTTTTTATGATGAAAAAGCCCGAAAATTTCATGATTTAAAGCTAGGACAACTGACCATGGACGAGTTCATCACCAAGTTTACTGCATTACTGCACTACGTACCGTACTTAAGAGAAGAGAAGGCCAAAGTTCAAAGATTTCTAAGCAGTTTACCTATCCATATGAAGGAGCGTATCGAATTTGAAAATCCCAAGACAATGGATGACGCTATCAGGAAAGCAAGGCTGTGCTATCAGCAAGCGAAAAACAAGATAGATCCCAGAAAAGGATGGCAAACAAGGAAGGATAACAGAAACAATGCTGGTTCCAAAAGGGGGAAAACCAGTAATTTCCGAAATACCGCCAGAAATTCAATCAATAAACAATTCGGTAGGAATCATCAGCGGGTTAGATGGCCTGGGGAAGACAAAACGGTGGAAGCTTCAAGTAAACCTGAGCAACCACAAAATCATAGGCCACCTCTGCAGTGTTGGGGCTGCGGGGCAGCGCACTACTATTGGGATTGTCCACAGCGGGGTAAAACTGAGGCAGTAAATAACTTGCAAGAAGCCTCTACTGTGGGAGATGTTGCTCGGAGTATACCCAGAATTAATGCTGCATTGGAGGACCGGCAAGCGGATTTTCAGCCTACCATGATAGAACTAGAAGGTAAATTGTATCCCAAACTGTTTCTGTTTTAGTAGACTCGGGGGCAAGTCTAAGTTATATAAGTTCTAAACTAGTGGAAGTTTGTAAACTGCCAAGTCAAAAGTTCAAAAAGACCTGGTTGGTCCAGTTAGCCACAGGACCTAAAAGAAGGGTTAGTGCCAAAATACCGGAATGTGCACTGCAAATTGGCGGACAGCAGCTGGTAGTAGATTTAAATATTCTGCCTTTGGGGTCCTATGATATATTATTGGGTATGGATTGGATGGAGAAGCATCGGACTCTTATAGACTGTAAGGAAAAGATAGTTTACTACAGAGATCATAATGGTATTCGTCAAGAGATTCAAGGCATAAAGAAGCCTGTAAATCTGCGCCCAATTACAGCTTCCCAGATGGGGAAATGTATAAGGAAGGGATGCCAACTGTATGCTATACAAGTTGGATTATCTGAGTCTAAAAATAAAGCTGCTGCATTAGAAAATATACCGGTAGTTCAGGAATTTAAGGATATATTTCCTGAAGAAATACCAGGTTTACCACCAAAAAGAGAGGTTGATTTTACAATAGAACTGCTGCCAGGAGCCTCGCCAGTTTCACGGACTCCTTACCGTATGAGTGTACCAGAACTGACTGAACTGAAGATGCAGCTTCAGGAATTGCTGGATAAGGGGTATATTCGACCCAGTGTGTCACCCTGGGGAGCACCCGTATTGTTTGTTAAAAAGAAGGATGGAACCATGCGCATGTGCATGGATTACCGACAGTTAAATAAGTTAACTGTTAAGAACATGTATCCCCTACCTCGTATTGATGACTTTTTTGACCAGGTGAGAGGGGCCACGGTGTTCTCAAAGATCGATTTGCGATCTGGTTATCACCAGATCTGGATCAAAGAAGACTGCCTTCCGTACAAGGTATGGCCACTACTAATTCGTGGTATTACCTTTTGGGTTAACTAATGCACCAGCCACCTTTATGAGGCTGATGCATAGTGTATTCCATCCTTATTTGGACAACTTTGTGTTAATTTTCATTGATGATATACTGATTTATTCTAAAGATGCGGAAGAACACAAAGTACGCTTGCGAATGGTGCTAGAAATGCTTAGGAAGCACCAACTGTATGCGAAATTCAGTAAATGTGACTTCTTTAAAGAAAAGATACAGTATCTTGGACACGTAATATCTGAAAAAGGCATAGCTGTAGACCCAGAGAAAATCAAGACTATTATGGAGTGGAAGGTGCCACAGAATGTGGCAGATATACGATCTTTTATGGGTCTCGCTGGCTATTACCGGCGATTTATAAAAGGATTCTCAAAGATAGCTTTTCCTATTACCTCCTTGCAAAGGAAAGGGAAAATCTTTAAATGGACCAAAGAATGCCAGGATAGTTTTGAAAGATTGAAGCAGTTGCTGACAACAGCACCTGTGTTAAGTGTGGCAGATCCGAGTAAAGAATTTGAGGTTTGTACAGATGCATGCAAGGAAGGTGTTGAGGCTGTTTTATCACAAGAAGGAAAGGTAGTTGCGTACGAATCCCGCAAGTTAAAAGATCATGAGCAGCGGTATTCAGCTTATGATTTAGAGCTGACCGCAGTTGTGCACGCACTCAGGGTGTGGAGACATTATTTACTTGGGAAAAAATTCGTATTAAGGATGAATCATAGCAGCCTAACCAGCTATTTTAAACAAACTGATTTAAACTCCCGACAAGCAAGGTGGAATGCTTTTCTGAGTGAGTTTGAAATTGATCTGCAGCACGTGAAGGGAAAGGAGAACAAAGTTGTGGATGCATTGAGCAGAAAGGTGCATAGCATTTATGAATTATACGTTAACCAGGTGGAAACCAGATTTCTAGATCAAATCAGAAAAGAAGCAGACAAGGATCCAGAGTATAAATATTTGTGGCAGCAAACCCAAGAATCTGAAGAACAGGGGGAACAAGGGGGATATGAGATCAACCAGGACGGGTTGCTGGTTTTTAAGAAGAAAATAGTCATTCCGAATAGAGTGGAATTAAAAACTATGATACTGGATGAATATCATAGAAGCAATTATGCTGGTCATCCGGGATATCAAAATATGCTGACAGCCATAAGAAAGGATTACTGTTGGCCAGGCATGAGGAAGGAAATAGCAAGCTATTTAACCAAGTGTTTAGAATGCCAGCAAGTAAAAGTGGAGCATCGGCATCCAGCTGGATTAATGCAACCTATACCCATTCCTGAGTGGAAATGGGAGGTGATTTCATTGGACTTTATCACCGGGTTACCAAAGTCAAAGCGAGGTAATGATTCCATAATGGTATTTGTGGATAGACTAAGTAAGTCAGCACATTTCATACCTGTCCAGTCCACCTATAAGACAGTACAAATAGCAGACTTATTTATGCGTGAAATCTTCAGACTTCATGGCATACCTAAGACCGTCATCTCGAACAGAGATGTAAAATTCACATCAGCTTTTTGGAAGACACTATTTACGAGGTTAGGAACTCAAGTACATTTTAGTACTGCATACCACCCGCAAACAGACGGCCAGACTGAGCGGGTAAATCAGGTACTGGAAGACATGCTGAGGATGTATGTCATGCAACAACCAGTTAAATGGGAAGAGTATCTACACTTGATAGAGTTCGCCTACAACAACGGTTACCAAGAATCATTAAAGATGAGTCCGTTCGAAGCACTGTATGGTCGACAGTGCAGGACTCCCATCAACTGGAGCAGCCCAAAGAATAAACTCATGCTAGGACCAAACATGCTAGCAGAAATGGAAGCTGAGGTGAGGAAAATTTGACAGAATTTGAAGGCAGCACAGGACAGGCAGAAAGTGTATGCGGATAAGAAAAGGTCTTATCATGAATATGCAGTTGGAGATCATGTATATGTCAGAATTAAACCAAATAAAAGCACATTAAGATGGGTGTCTTGTGCAAAATTAGCACCCCGATTATGTGGCCCTTTCCAAATTCTGGAGAGAGTGGGACCGGTGGCGTATCGTTTAGCTCTTCCTGGCCATATTCGGGTGCATAATGTTTTTCATGTATCGTTATTGAAACGATATGTCCATGATACAAGGCATATTATTCATTGGCAGAACATACAGGTAGTGAAAGAGTATGATAACTAAATAATAATGTGATATTATAAACTTAATTAATTAACATAAGTTTATTTTGTGCAGGTAGAACCAGAGGGGGAATTTCTGGTCGAGCCACATAGTATAATCGACCGGAGGGAAATCATGCTCCGGAAACGAGCCATCGCCCAGGTTAAAGTGCAATGGAAGCACTTTGAACCTGAGGAAGCTACCTGGGAAGACGAAAGTTTTGTTCGTGAAGCTTATCCTGAGCTTTTTACGAAACTAGAATAATAACACCAAGGACGGTGTTCTTGTCCAGAGGGGGAAAACTGTAACCACCGTTTTAGTGGAACGAATGGTTAGACTTTTTTGTTTTATTAATTAAGACTGATATTTACTTCAATTAGAATATTGAACAAAAATTAAAATTTACATTGATAAAGATTTACTGTGAATTGGTTTCATGAGTAACAATGATGGTAAAAACAAAAGTAAAAAGTAAATCAAGATCTGGGTTAGTTGGAAAAACAGTTCCCACAGCTACCCACAGAACTCTAGAATAAATAGGAATCCAGAGGAGAGGTTGGGGTGGGATCTGTGGAGGAAGGAGGAGGAACTCTGTTAACCTGGAAGAGGTATTTCAGAACAGAGGGTGCTCTGGGTTGGAGATTGGACCGGTTCGTCCCGTGATCTCCCCATAACTTCCTGTTTTTCCCTGGAATGGAAGGGCTAGACCGGATTGTCCTAAGTTTCCGTCCAGTGCTCTGAGAACTACAGAGACCCAGACTTGATGCACGGGGGGAGCTACGTGACTGTTCGTCAGCTCATGGAAGGGAGGCACATTATTACCATCAGATGAATACGGTTCCAGATGAGTAAAGAATAAGAAGAAGTAAAATGTTTTGTTGGTTTTCCTTTTGATTTTGTTTTCGGAAATATGCTGTGGTTAGGAAACTTAAATTTGTTACCATGAAAGAATGAATCTTATTTTCTGTTACCATTACAGTAGGGTTTGTGGAATAAAAGTATTATACTCTATAAAGACAGTCTACAGATAAGATTTTATAGTAGACAGTAAGATAAATAGTGACTTAGTATTTTCTTTTGTTTCTTTCACACTATTTTTTTTTTTTCTTGTTCAGACTAATCCTAATTTTTTCCATTTTTTTCTCCTCCCATGCCACCCACGGGTTTCGAACCGGTGACCTTACAGAACGGAGTGCCTTAACAGTGCACCCCATCACCGACTGTTCTACACCACGTGGGCGTTTCTTTCACACTATTATATCATGTATAGAGATAGGATTAACTCCTGTGGAAGAGGAACTTAGTAACAGAACCTGAAAATTAATTACCAGCCATATCTACTTCACTAGTTAAGACAGTCCTGTAGAGTATATTTAGTGGAAAATAAACACAGACAGAGGAACGGGAGAACCGTTAACCCTTCAAGCTAGAGTTCTGGGCTAAAGGGTTGGTCGTTCTCCGCCTTGAAGTAAACACGGACATGCATGGCGGTCCGGACGCCGGTACTATCTATTTAGGAAAAGAATAAACAGAATAAGGAAGTACCAAGAACAGTAAGAAACACGGTTCGTTCCAGTAGCAGCAACATGGAAATATTAACCCTACACCCGATGATAAAACTCTTAACAGTAGCAAAGGGAAAAATTCTACAATCGAAGCAGAGAACTAGAATCGAAGCAGGGAACGATGAACCCAAAATTCCAGTGATACATAAGAATCCAAGACTAGTTGCAAAGCCACCACAGTTACCATGGAAAAAGATTACAGAAAACGGTAAATAGCCTGCACGGCGTTATACACACAGTTTATAAAACACAAACAAAACTTGAATGAGAATGTTGCACCATCTCTGCAATTGTTATAAATATAACTAGGATTACAATTACATTTTGTGCGAGAATTTTAATTCAAGTAGAGAAAACAGAGACCGTCGAATAACCGTGAACATAATCACAAGTTTATATCAGAATAAATCCACTTAGGAGTAGTCACAAATTATACAACTGTCGGCATGAGGCCGCAAATGTCTATAAGGAAACCTGATCAAGAATCTATCCTGCACGGCATAAATTAAACATATCAGGAAAAACCCTGAACTGGACCTCGACAGAGCTATCATTTAAACATTCCGCCAAGGGAAGTCTAAGGGTATAGACCCTGTTGAAATTGGAAGTACCTGTGAAATGCATGCGAAGGTTAACCCTCATTCCGTGTGCGAGCTAGAAAAAAACGACAAGAACCCGAGCTGGAGCAGGGAGTATGGCCATACCTGTCATAAGAAAGATACCATTAGACATGCGGAAGAAAATTCTATAACAGGAACAAAAGAATTCGTTAACTATGCTGTAGAACAGGGTAACCCCGGGATAGAGGCAAGATTGTTTCGTTCCCAGAGGGAATACCTGTCGTTTCCAAACCTGAGAGTATTCCTTTGAAGCACCAGACCTCCGCTGACCAAAACCCCCAAACGAAATGAATTTAACAATTCGAAAGAACAGATGGGAACAACGGCCAGAAAATAATTTTGGTAAATCGAAGAACACATGAGAACAACGGCCGGAAAATAATGCGTAAACTTCAAGGTAGAATGATAACCAGTCACCTCCGTTAAAAACTCAACTTGGCCACAAGAAAACGCAGAAGAAAAACTATGTTCTGTCAGGAGATGTTTACCTGAGACCAGAGGCAAGCTCTCTGGCCGCCGCGATACCACCATCGCCTCAGAGGGTCTAGAAACCTCGTCAAGAAAACCCTGGCAGAACCACCGCCTCCAGAACTCTCAACGCGAAGAGAAACAATGAGGCCGGAACGGTTAGAGCGCCGAGGGTCATTACTAACCCTAGGCCTCAGAACCGTGCGATCTTATCAAATCGACAGAGAAGGGCATGCCATGTGTCGGGCAGATAGGCCCACAAATATCAAATCCATTTTCCAAAGTTGCAAGTTGACAATTATAAATGCGGAATGGATAAACAATTATTCCAACACTTATTAGCTCTGTGAAATATTAATATTATGTGCCATGATGGAAAACGAAAATCCATTATCAATCTATTTTATATAATCCATAGTACAACAAATCTCATTATGTAGTACCGAGACTCATTAATCCAAGAACGATGCCAGCAATGCACAAATGTAAGACCGTATCATATAACATATATATTTAAATGTTGACTGAATTTTGGTAATGATAATTTTTCTTTTTACAATGGTAAGTTGAGTGTTACAATATGATATTTATAATTATTCAATTAAATTAAAAGGGTAAAAAAGGAATCACTACTCTGTAGACAAATCTCGATTTTGGGTTAGTATATACTACTAAGAGTATTCTATAAAATTCTAAGGAAGTTAAATCCCTATCACCCACCTATAGATAATTAAATTAAACTTATGGAAACCTTATTCCAAAATAGATAAGTTTATATGAGTAAATATGTTATTTTGGATTAATTTTATTGTTTATGTAGCCATATAAATTTAAAAGTCGGTAAATTTCAAGATACATCAATCTATAATAAACATCAAAACACTTCATCTATACATTTCAAGTTGCAAGAATTTGAAAAATCATAAGAGTTAAGTAAATTATAACCTTATTTAAAATTATTATTATTATTATTATTATAATTAGTAGTAGTCGTAGTAGTAGTAATGATAAAAATAATTAATATATAGATTTAAATGCATGTAAGTAGGTTCTTAACCATGGATATTCACTCCACTTTATTAATCTAAATAGACATTGTTACAATATTATGAGCTAATACCATGGATTATCAATACCACATTCCTAAAAAACCACAATCCACTTCATATGACATTTATTTTAATTAATAAATTTAATTAAAAGGGAAAAAATGCATAACAATTTTGGAAATAAATCTCAGTTTTTTATTTATGTATACCACTAATAATATTCCACAATATTATATGGAGGTAAAATCCATAACATTGACCTAATAAGTATTGATAATTAAATTAAAATTATGAAAGACTTATCTCAAAATAGGCATGCCTATTGATATAAAAATTAACTAAATTAAATTTAAATTTAAATCAACAAAACCATATAAATTAAATTTCTGGTAAATGTCTATAAATATCAACCCATAATAAACACAAAAACAAGTACTTAATAGTACATATGAATTTGTTAAAATTAAAGTTTCATAAAACTAACTAAATTAAAGCTTTATTTTAAATTTTTATTATTTAAAAAAATCTCCACTATTGTCATATTCAATTTGGTTTCTATTTTAGAATAGTGCCTAAAAAATACCAAATTAATAATCAACCTAGATCCAATATTTATTCTGTTTTTTTTTAAATAATCAAATTTCTTTTTATTCTAAATTAAATTTATATCTCAAAAAGTTTAATTCCACTTAAAATATAAAACAGACACACACACATATATATATAAACGAATTGATAATTTAGTATTCTAAAAACATATTCCAAATAGAGATGTTACATATTCGTAATAGACATGTTTGCATGCATAAACCAAACCAAATCTAAAAATAGCATGAATATGTGTTAATTTTTTTTTTAGATCTAGGGTAATCGGTAACTGGTGAGAGTTGCCTGAGCAAGGCCCGGGTTCAAATCTAACTGGCTACCGCTATAAACCTAGGCCGGGTGCAACAGCCTGCAAGCCGCACACAATAGCAATTAACTTATGCCTCAACAAGAGAAATGATAGAAAAATGCTTAAGACCAACCATAAGCGTCCTCAGCAGTTATCGAGAGGCATATGACGGTGAGGCGTTGCAGGTATTCATCCATCGATGCGCGTCAAGATGACCGGGAATGCTTTTGGGCGCCTGTCTCGACATTGCCTTGCCTATTTAATTAGGTTTCAGCGTTGTTAGTCGTAGCCACTCGCAAGCGAGATCAATGTGATTCGGGATAATACTATTTTGAAGGTATCTCTGCCCTAAATTGATGCATGCGTTATGCGTTTGTTTGGAATTAGTGCAGCTGAGCCATTTCGTTAGATTATTGCCTTAGATTGCGTTAGTTTGGAATCAATACTCTTATTATCTAGACTTTAGTTTGCCAAAAACTCTGATGGGTTGTTAATTTATTTCATATTCGACTTGCTAACATGATTGTTTTTCGAATTATGGGTAGTTTCTTAGTGTTATTGATATGTGAAATTGTTTGAGGTGCGTTTTGCAGGATTTACTTTCCTTTTCCTCAGAGTGATTGATTGATGCATGGCATGCAACATGTGGTTTTCTACTGCCCTCGTTGTTCTGCTGGTAAGTTTTCGATATGTAAGCACCGCGTGTTCTATTTCTTTTTTCAGATGCCTTCATATATATGGACTGCTGTACATAAAAGAATGATGGCCCCATATAACAACCCATGGACCATCAGCCCCATAGTAGTGGGAATGACAATCTATGTAGTAGATCTATTTTGTATATATCTTTATGACAATAATCAAAATATATGTGTTTACAAATCGATATGATGAGCATGAAAAACCATGAAGTTTAGGGTTACCTTTATACATTTAAATTCTTTTCAATCAGTGGTTAAATGTCTATTCTTTGCACACATCACAGCTATGAGATAATTATTTTGTACGGAACTTTATAAAACATTAATCATTGGAGTGATTTGCAATATTTTTGCACGTAAATGATTTGTGGGACTTATGTTTGAATTTACAGCGAAAGCTAGAATAAAACAAAGAGCTTGGGTGCATTCTCACGTTAAATCATAAATGTGGGCAGTATTCTTCATCATTATCTATATTTGAAATTTTATTATTATCTACATTTGAGAGTATTATTTAGCAATATAAAATTTTATCAATGTTAGATAGGATTATTTTTATAAGTGAGTAACAAGATTTGAAGGAAAATTTTATATTGCATAAGTTGATTATGTGAACTTATGATTGTTGGAATTACATTTCTGTAAGTGTTCAATCTAATTTTTCACTTTGAATGCACAAGATGATTTTTTCTTTTTCCATAACTTTATTCATTTTTAATAACTATTTTTTCTAAAGGCTTTATATTTCTACTTTACTAGTGATTGGAATATATATAATTATTTAGTGATTAACCTTCTAATAATATCTACCACATATCTTTCTCATATTTATTTAGGATAAATATAATATTACATTAAAAATAAATAAAAATTTATATATAAATAAAAGTTTATTTTAACTTTAGATCATATATTTTCCCTTTGATAATTATATTATGGTATTCAGTAAATATATATAATATATATATATAGCCCTAAATGCCTCCTCGATGGAAAGAAGTAAAGAACATCTGGCTCAAATGCATGAATATCAAAATCGTCGATCTTATTTGGATCACAGGTTGCTTGGGCTTGTCGACGTGGCCAACTGGGCCCTCTACATTTCTGTTGTCATCTGTTTAGATAAACAGAGAGACCCATCCCCTGAGGAAGTTCCGAAAACTTGCTAAAAGTTTGCAATTGAGAAACCTCCGCCATGTGTCTTGTCAATGTACTCTCACTCAATGGAAGAAAACGTTCTTACGCCGTTATTTTCCATTTACCAGTTTTTTTTAAACTTGACTCCTCTGCACAACAGCAAGTCTAGACTCAAAATTTAACGGAAAATTACATTTCTTGGCTCACTGAAAATTGGTATAAGTTTAATAATGGAATCAACATTCACGGATCATTATTGATATTACTATCACTAGTGTATGAAGTTGGTTTCTAGTGCTTTTAAATGATTTGTATGTTCTTGGTTAATGAAAGTATCAAATAGCAGAAGAGGAGTTCTGTATAACAAGCTCCTGAATATTTTTCACGTTATTTGCGTCAAGCATTTCTAGGGAGTCGTGAGTCGTGGTTCGTGAAGTACCAGTATCAATGTATAACTTTCCACTAAGAATTACAATCAGGAAACCAGGTTAGGCATTGATTTCTCTTTAATCGTCACACAATTTTTTTTTTTAACTTCATGACCAGAAAAGAATATTATGAGCATCTAGAAGTTTCCTGTAGAAATAATTAGAAATATCGAAAAGGATGAGTTAACGCATAGAAATCTGTTAAAAGGATGCGTTAAAGTTTAGAAAACCTTGGGTAATATTTCGAGCTTACTGGAAAAAGCAGAAATGGTCTTAGTACGTTAAAGATCGGCCATAAATGGCTATATAAAAATACCAAACCTTGCAAGAGCCGCAAATTTCATTCAAACCCTGAAAAAATGCACAGTTCGTCTATGACGTCTAAGAGAAAAAAAAAAAAAAAGTATATTACCAAATAAAAATAAATCTCACAAAATTTCAAACTGTGGCTTCTGATTAGCGTTATCAGCGAAATATTCCACACATTTAATTACTGGAAATTTCTAGGGAAACACACCAGTAAAGCTTTAGCATGCGGTACATAACATAAGGAATTTGTTAAAAAATAAAAAACGCTACAACATAGACTCCAAAGCATTAAACGATTAATGGAAAGCTTGATCAGAAATATTTAATCTGTAAAATTTTGCTGCTTAACCTTTAAAATAAACTTCCATAGCGGGATGGATTTAAACCCAATTCCCGTGAAAAAATTGTGACGTACGTCGTCCGGGCGATTATGCTCCAGCTAATCTTGAGTTCTAGGGGCTCTGTTCATTGGAGCAACAGTCAGAAAACGCTACACGAACACAGTTAGATTCAGAATTGTGTTGCACATTTTACTAAATTTTTGAAAAACTACAAGTATGGTTTCTTTGAAAATGTTGAGGGGAATATCTATAGACATGATTTGTTGTATGTTCCAATTCATGATGAAAAATTGTCACACTCAATGGAAACTTGCACTTTAATTTTTGAAAAACTACAAGTCTGGTTTCTTTGAAAATGCTGAAGGGAATATCGATAGACATGATTTGTTGTATATTCCAATCCATGATGAAAAATTGTCACAATCAATGGAAACTTACACTTTTTTTTTAAGAGTTGCATACAACCAAAAAATTATGTTCAAGTATTGATTGAGAGTTTTAATTCAAGATTTTCATATTTTCATTCTGTTAATGCAGCAAGGTTGTTTAGTCTTTTTCATTCTCTATTATATTTTTATGTGAGAGAAAATAATACAAAATATTGGTTTGAAATGTTTTTTTTTTCACATTTGCAGCCTACAAAAATGAAAATATATTAAAATTTGATATTACAGTTTGTAAAAGAGAATTATATCAATTTATTAATGTGGTTTATTTGAATGGAGAAAAATTTGTAATAAAAAATACATGAAAAGTATTTTCTAAAACTAAAGATTAGCACTCTAAGTATCCAAATATGTTAAAATTATGACAAGCAATGTTTGTCATACCAACAAACACCTTGACATGTGAATATGATCAAAGATATAAATAAAATAAGACTATAAATTAACACACTTTATGCATTGATACCTATATCATTAATAGGTCCTAACAAGACATGGGTGTAATATAACATGGGTGGAATGAAAACTAGTTTATGAGATTTGACAGAAGATTTTTTGGCAAGTGAGAGGTGAAAATGTGAAGTTGGGTTACACTTTTTGCCCATTTTTGAGAAAAAAATTTCATTTTTTTTGGTTCTTCAACTTTCTGCAAACTATAACAATTTTTCTGTTGAGAATTTCATTTTGCGATAAAAATAAAAGTTGTCAAAAATTTTGTTAGCTTTCTATTACTTATTTTTTGAAATTTTTTAATGCAGATTTGATATGTCAAATTAGCGTTTCTTTGAGTGTGTGTTTCTTAACAATCAAATGATTCATAAGAATTCATGTTAATACGCAATGTTGTATTCATTGAAAATTTTTGTATTTGAGAAAACAAAATGTGTTACAACAATCTAGACAGAGTGTACTTTGGTTTCGTCATATTTACAAAGCCAATGGATGCGTATCATAATTACTAGAATTTTTTGAACTGATCCAATATGAACAAACTGCATATTTTGGATATGTTTCACGACACAACAAATTTCTTAACATATAAGTTATAAACTAAAAATCTAAAAGCTACCCATTAGAGACGACGGACCAATGTAATGCCCCATAATTTTTTCAATTTTTTTTACAATGTATTTTGGGAGATACAGAATTTTGATTTCACTGAATCACAATGACCCTCAGAAATTGTTTGCACCCATTTTATTAGAAAATTAATTAAAATTAGTAAATGTTTATGAAATTCCATAAAAGTTATATTTCCCGAAGGTAGATTCAATTCTGAAAATGCTTGTCTTGGTTTCTACAGTTAATTCAGGATGTTTCATGGAGTTTAATCAGTCCAAAGTTGTAGAAACGTCAAACTGCGTGACTAGTGACGCGCTAGTTCGGCTGAAATTTGATTAAAAGTTTGGCTGAACTATTTTTTGCGTCAACGGCCCGTTAAATATAACGACTTAATAGTTCGGACGAATTATTTATTGAAGTTCGGCCAAAATTTTAATAAAAATTTGGCCGAACTGTAATCTAATTTTACGTCGGCCGGAAAATTTCGCAGCGTCCCTCCTAGAACATATTTCGATAAGCGACTTTGGTTATGATTCCAATTATTAAGTTATATATTTTTTTTACTTTGAACAAAGTGTATAGATATAGTTCGATTCTACTATTTTTATATTTTTAATATGAAATTCTAATGTTCTTTGTCTAGTGATGTAAAAGCGTAGCTTGCATGGCATGAAGAACCCATCGACTTTGGCCCAGAATTGAATGGAGATTGAATCCGTGTGGAGGATTTTGAATCTTGGTATGTTGTCATGAAAGAAGTGGATTCTCCCATAGCGGGCCATGTTCGGTGGGGTGTACCTTGAACTCCTAATATTCCTCAACAGTTTCGATCTTGAGCTGCCAACAACAAATGATTTAACTGACGGTCATGCCGAATCTCTTGTCGAACGGGTAAGGATTTTGGGTTTAACAAATTTTGGGAGGTGCTACTATGCATATGAAAAATGGGATTTGAGGTGAGACGACCATGGAAGACCAAGAAGAATTCGAGAGTGACAACAAATTGTGAGAATGAGAACAACTCTGATCAATCTCCAAAGTCTTTTTGAATTTTTGATCTAATCTATATGGTGATTAAATTAATTAATACATCATACGCAGGAAATATCTTTATGCCAGTGATGTTCACGGTTACCTCATCGACTTTGTTACATCCACACGAATTTACTTTCAATTTTGTATAATATATAAATAAAAGTTAAAATTTATAAATACTCGTTAACTTATTTAGGCTCGAGAAGGGCCATTCTCAAACGTGCACCCAGAATGATCAGTGGCACACACATGTATTCATTTTTTTCCTTTTTTTTTTGTCTTCGTGAGAATTTTCCAAATGTTTAAAGATGGAAATGGTCGATATCATTCTTCTTATTGAAGGTTTGACTTTACAGAAATTGTTTTTTTATTTATATTAAAAATTAATTATTAAATACATATACCAATAGCCAAATATCCTTGTTTTCCTTGTATTTATTCTTCAAATATTCAAGGTTTGTATAGAGCCACAACCTTGAAGAACTAGCCTAAAGCATGTTAGATGAGGATTTGAAGGATATTTTTATGATATGGCAAGTGGATCAGAAGAAGGTTATTTTTGTTGTAATAAGACAGAGCAACCACTTCACTACTGGGCACTAGTAGCCCTGTCTCTACTGCCAGTTTGGAAAAAATGACTATTTTTGGAGCCTCCTTGCTGCTAAGGGTCGTCTTTCTTCATTAAGCTATGTCTTATTTCTTCATCAAGGTACCTCTATACAAAATCACGTCCATCAAGTAGGGTTGCGAAGCATCCAATCCATGTGATTTAAATAAATAACGACGTGTGGTAAATTTCGAGGATCAGATTTATTCATTTCAGTTGAAGTCACAATGGTTAATGGTAATTGTTTGACTGAATAAGGTCATATACTCTTTTATGTTTCATATTACTTTACAGAATTGATATAGTGGAGGTACCCATATTTGTGTGACGTCCTCATTATATAAAAATCATCCCCACTCTATAATAGAAATTTTAATTATTTTTTAAATACCAAGTAATTATTATCTTTAATTAAACACAAGTGATTTTTTTTTTTTTTTTTTTTTAAATTATTAATTAACAATTGAAATTCAATATTTTGTTTAACTTATTTAAGTTTTTGTGTTAAGTTTGAATTTAAATCATTATCTTATATTATTGGAAAATAATAATTATTTTTTAATTATTATTTTATTTAAATTTTTGGTTAGTTTTATTTATAAATAATTTGAATGATTTACATAATACTTTAAAAATATAATAGTTAATTTATAACATTTGTTTTAAAAATAAATCTTGTTAAAATATTTTTTAATTATAAATTATAAATATATTTAATTTAATATTTTCTTAAATATTAACCATTTAAATTATTATTTTTATTTAGAATTATAACATTTAGCTTGATTTTTTTTTTTTTAATTCATGCTTTTTAGTTTAGAGAGTTATGCTTTCTTAATTAATTATGTTGGGAAGAACATTTCTTATACACATTCGTTTATATATATAAATAAATAAAATATGTAACTCTATTAAAAAAAATTCTTCATTAATAACAATGCAAAGCACCTTTTTATACATATTTCTTTTTATATATGATGTCTTTGCTTAATTCATGGAAACGAAGATTAAAAAATATAATCTTATCAAAATAAAATTATAATAATGTGGTAAAATTATCATGGTGTGTTATGAAAATTACAGGGTGTGGAAATTACTATTTATTTTTTTAATTGTAAATGAGTGTAAATTCGAATTATTTTTAAGAAATTAAATATTTGTAAATTTTAGTAATGTTGTATATTAGATTTTAATGATATATAGTTGCACATGATGTTGATATTGAAAAATATAATATATATAATTTAATAAGAGAATTTTAATATAGATTTTAATAAAATAGTTCTAAAAATTAAATCTTTACATTCAAGAAAAGTTGTATTATACTAAAATTATTTTAAAAACATTTTTAAAACGGAGTTATGTTTTATTTTTAACATAAAATAAATATAGCAAAGTAAAATAAGAGAAATGAAAGTAACTTCCAAAGTATTGTAACTTTTCTATCTTTTTTTCTTCTTAGCATGTTTATTGTTGTCATTGTAATCTAACATAATTTTAAGATTATCCATATGCATTTTTTTTTAATATAAGCAATATATGTAGCCTTGGTCTCATAAAGATAAAGTCTCTACATGTGTCACAAATATGCATTTATTTAGAATGCTAGTAAAGTTCAGCGTATTCCAATGTTTTCACCATGCATAATCAATGTAGAAATGATGCAAAAATGAAGTTTGAGATGGGTTGACACATATGATGTTGATAATTATTCCAAAAGGTGTAGTAATGTTGTGACATCCCCCCTATAAATGTATATGAGAGTTTCTCAGAACTAAAAGAATAACCACAATAACGTGGCATTCCTCCCATCAGTGTTAATGAGGATTCCCCTTCATCAACGTTATTGAGGTTTTCTCATAATTGAAAGTGATGCAGAGGCTGCCCACGCAATGATCAGACCTCTTTAACATTGTCGTGTTGATTCGATCTATCAGATTGAGCTTAATGATGTAGAGGCCACCCACACAATGGTCGCACCTCTTTAATGCTTGTACTTAGCCTTGCTTTTGATTTATTTTTTCCTGCAATTTGGAACACGTCATAGAGGGGGGGTTCTGTTCTAATGAGGGGCATCCTTCTAATTTAGTTGGTAGATTTCGTGTAGTGGCCGGTTGCTTCAGAATCTGACAGAGATGACTGTGAGACTCTAACAGTAGCCTCTAGTGTCTCTTCATTCCTCTCCTCTGAGGTTGTATCACGTATCGCTTTGTCGTGCCCATTTTCAACTGTTTCGGTTCATGTTTTAGCATCTCCCTACCCAATATATTTACTTAGGTTTTTATGGATGTCCCGGTACTGGGTCACGACCATTTATTGAAAGCATTAAGTATAACAGAGTCATCCCATAACGTAGTATCCTTTTCCACCATTGAACCTACTGTTTGTGCCTTTCAGAGCCTAAGAGATTTTGTGTAGTGCCCAGGTTCCACCGACTGGGTTTAAATACATTGGGACTGTGTAATTTTTTTTTTTGGTGGGGGAAACTAATTCTGAATTGGGGATTTTAGCCTCGACCATTTTTTTGAAGCTACATCATTTGGTATCAGAGTAGGAAGATCGTTGGAAGAGGAAGATGATGAACAAGTCTTGCTCAAATGCGGCAATAAATGCAGAACCTCCAGAGGCAAGTTGCAGATATTACAAACGCGTTGATTAACTAGAGATTAATATGAAGAGAATTGTCTGATGAGGAGACAGAACATGAACAAGAAGATCATAAAGTATAAGGGAAGCTAGAGAACCTGACTTATGAAGAGAGAGTGCTTAGGTCTCTAGAATGGAGAAGCGATGGGGTTAAAATAGAAGTCCCGGACTATGCAGGGAGTCTTAAACCAGAGGAGCTAATAGATTGGCTTAATGACATGCAGAATATTTTGAATGGAAGCCTATGACCGAGGAGAAGAAGTTGAGATTTGTGTGCACCAAATTAAAAGGTCACACCATGATCTGGTGGGATCATGTGCAAAAAATAGAGTAAACAAAGGGAAAGAGAAGATTCAAACCTGGAGCAAGATGGAGAAAAGGTTGCACCAGATTTTTTTTCCTTTAGAATACACCCAAACCCTTTTTCGTAGATTTCAAAATCTGAAGCAGAACCTGTCTACCGTGGAGGAATTCACACATGAGTTTTATCAATTGGCCATTCGTGTGGATCACAAGGAAACTGATGAGCAACTGGCTGCAAGGTATGTGAATTGCTTGAAATTTACTATTCATGATGAATTGAGCATGCACAAGATTCATAATGTGGAGGAGGCATACCAATCAGCCTTGAAGGATGAGGAGAATAAAAATCACCAATTTTCTCAAAGGAATAGGGGAGCCAGAAGAGGAATCTCGTCTCCATCATGAGGTGGTTTCAAAGTTGGTAGAGGTGAATCATCTCATTCCGCTATGAAAGTAGAGGACCCATGACAAAATAACCTGACCTAACCACGAGGAAGTGGACTTCAGAGGGGTTGAGGTTATGGTGGCGGTAGAGGAATACCTTTTTTTTGTTTTAAATGCGGTGAAGAAGTTCATCAATTGTTTGAATGTCGAAATTCAGATATACTAGTGCCAAACAGAGGAGAAAAAGCAAGGTTGAACTTGGTCCAAGTTAAGGATGAAGAAGAAGTCATCGATTTTCACGTTCCAACAGATATGGGGGAGAATATCAAGATGCAGAGAGCCATGAAAATTCTAGAAAAGGAATGAAAGCAGAGCAACAAATATCCAGATTCTTGGCTTCAGACAAATATCTTTCGAACCAAATGCACTTCACGGGGGAAGGTATGTCAAGTTATTGTTGATAGTGGAAGTTGTGAGAATATGATTTCAAAAGAGATGGTAGAAAAATTGAAGTTAAAATGTGACATGCATCCCCATCCTTACCAGATTGCATGGTTCAAAAAAGGGAATGAAGTAACCATAAATAAACGATGCTTAGTCAATTTATCCATTGGTAAGACTTATAAATATGAAGTTTGGTGTGATGTAATTCCAACGGATGCCTACCACTTTTTGTTGGAGAGACCCTGGCAGTATGACAGGAAATTCATTCATGATGGAGAGAAAAATACTTACACCTTTTGGAAGGATGGAACTAAGGTCTTCTTATTTCCCCTTAAGGATGAAGGGAAAACCAAAAATCTACTGTTAGAAAAACAACTTGCTAAATAAATAAAGGTAACAAGTTGTTGCTATGCCTTAATAGTAAAAAATGTAGCAGGGGAAGATGCCCCAATTCCTACTGAAGCAACCAAGATCCTAGCAAAGTATGGTGATATTACGCAAAACGAGTTACCCGATGGACTTCCACTGATGCGAGATATTAAACATCACATTGATCTATTTCCAGGAGCATCATTACCTAATCAAGCAACCTATCTGATGAGCCCGAAAAAACATGCAAAGCTTGATCGACAAGTGGAAGAACTTATAAAGAAAGGTCTGGTAAGGGAAAGCATGAGTCCTTGTTCTGTACCCGAATTGTTGACTCCAAAAAAAAGCAGAGAATGGAGGATGTGCATAGATAATAGGGCATGTTAGCATGAATCTTTCGTCATAAAATACCACTTTAGCTACGCATAACAAATAGCCCTAACATCAATTATGGCTACTAATATCTTTAAGTCTGCATTTAGTTGATCCAAATAATGCTGCACAAATCCATATCTAAGCATAAAATGCATTAAGTAGTAACAATAAAATGTGGCTCCATGCATCCAATAGACAAGACAAGAACGATGTATTTGAAAGAATTTTTTATATTAAAAGGGGGCACCTGAGAGGAAAACAAGAAAGGTGTTTTCCGGTTCTCCTCAATGGGATGGGTTCTTGAAAGTCCTCAACATTTCAGATCTAAAATTCCTCTCTCTTGTTGGTGTAGAAAACCCAGACAAACATAGAACTCAATGGGAGCTCACAAGGCAAAAATGGAAAATGTGACCAAGTGTATAGATCCAGAGTGATCTAATGCAATGAAAGGTGACTAATGAATGGGAAAACCCTTCTATTTATAACAAAATATTAGGGTGGTCTAGAACTTGGTGCATGAATAAAATATTATTAATCAAATTCTAGAACCACTTTTTAGGAATATTTTATTATATTTGTTGGAGGGAAAAGGATTTTTGACTTGGGTCAATTCCTTTATTTATAAATAATAAATAAATAAATGATTTATTTATTATTTTAAGAAAATGGTGGGAATATAATTAAATAAATAATGATTTATTTAATTATTTATAAATGATTTAGTCAAATTTAACTAGGAATATTATTTAAATAAGGATTTAAATAACTTATTCCTAGGAAATAATCAAATAAATAAGGATTTATTTAATTGATTTCCTTGTTTTTGGTTAAATATGACCAGGAAATATAAACAAATATAGATTTGTTTATTATTTCCTTTTGGGGTTTCCTGTTTAGACCATAAACAACTTAATAAAGGTGTTTTACTAAGTTATTTCACATAGTGAAAGCAATTTTACTTAGGGTAAAATTGTTCTTACATGGTGTACTTGGGTTCATCTAATGATAATAGGTTAGATGACAAAAAAATGGTGTAACAGATTGCCCCCCAACGTACGAGTGTTAGGAGCAAATCGTATGACCGAAGTACGTTGTAAGAACTCAATCACTAGACATCAAGAGGGAAGTCAAAGAGAGAAATGTAAGGTAGTCTAATGTGCTAAAGGACTAGACCTTGAGGAGACGAGACTTACAGGTGCAACAAGTCTCTAGTTTATGAGATGGTACCTGTGCTAAAGGCGGCGGGGGAGGCATACCTATGCCCGCCGAGACAAAGTACAAAAGAATAGTGTGTCCAGTAAACAAGGAACCGAACTATAAAGTACATGCTGGCATAAACACAAGCCAGAAAAATAGAATGATGAATCCCACATACATGCTATGGCTGGGATAACATCCAGGACTTATACAATAATATCTGAGTACATGAGATACAAATACAACCCAAATGCCCCCTAGAAACGGGGAAGGGCTCGCAAAATCTGACTGATACATGCAAATCGAAAAGGCGCTTCAAGAGGCTAAGGCCGACATCATCAAATATAGGGAGCTGCATCAAAGGTTGAAATGAAGAGGTCATCCGAGCATGTGGGGGGCTACCTGTAGGGCCACCCCCTCATGAGGGTTGAGACATCTCACACACACCCGGGAATCACCAATAGCTACTGTTGCATCATTGGACCATCAAGTATACGGATCTCGATCATGCTAAAAAGAGTTGGAGCAAGGTACACTGCCATCTAGACTTGTCTTCTCGAGTGAATGAGTTGATGGTGACAGAAGGAGGCCTGCCATAGGTGAGGCAATAAGGAATCCCCAACTAAGGCACAAGAGAAAATAGTAGAGCGACGAACAGATGAACACTAATGGTGATGATGAAATGAGGGATACTGAGTAGCGGATGGACGACTTCCCTTGTTAGAGCATAAAGGGCATGAATGGCTTGGCAGTGACTGACACAATATCATGAGGGATAGGGGACAATGGGACTGAAGGCCATAATGTGCGACACAAGAGAGGGACCAAGCAATGAAGGATGGAGGACTATAGCGGGGTACAAAGGGACTCGGGATAGACTCCATGAATGCGATGATGACTCAACTCGGATGCTCTAAACAAGGGCGACTCGATGGTGCTACCACACAGTAAAGGTCCGATGGGGGACCTTGAAAACATGATTACAAGATGGTAACTCATGACGAAAATCAACACGAACAAGTACAAGTATGGAGGCAAAGTGGTGCCTCAAGTACAAGTGTTGTAAGTGAGGAAATCTGAGTTTGAGGAGAGGTGAAGAGACCCTTCTTGGGAAAAATGTGTCCTGGTGAAGGATCAAGGTACTAAAAACTAACAAGTACCCAGAGCTCATGAACAGGCCAGGTCACACTTTTTGGGGTCTGTTCTGCGACCTGGGTAGCAGGTACTGGGTAGAAAACTGCGACCTGTCCCAGGAAATGACCTGAAAAGTGCGACCTGTCAGAGAAAGGGGGTTTTAGTGTTGTTTCTGGTTGAGATCTGGGATTTTTATGGTTGAGGGGCATAGGTGCCCCCAAGCATGTTGTGGTCATGCCAAAATGTATTTAGAAAAAAAGGGAATCTAAACACATTTTAATGATATGGTGCACCATTTGTTTTCGTTATGGTTATGCAGTTTGAGAAAGGAAATGGAGGATTACCAATCTCTTTTAATACTGCATATATGAATCAAATGGACTTTAAGTTTCTAGGTTGGCATACCTGGTGCCACTATCCCAAACAGAGGATTTGGAGATAATGAACTGATGCTCTCTTAGAAAACCTATAGGTTGGTCAACAACAATGTCTAAAAGACTGGGTTGTTGATGTAAGATGAAGGAACGATAAGGGGTATCATCCCTAGAGTGAACTGAAGTGATATGGGACTCTAGAGGTTCTTCTAAATGTGGACGAATAATGGTACTAAAGTCGGCACGACCAGATACACTAGGAGAGTTCTCGAGAATTTCTTCTCTTGGTCACGCAAATATGGGTGCCCCCTTACCCAAACATAGGGTTTCAATGTAATGTCCACGAGGTTTATGTGGTGCGGACGCATGGGTTCGATGTAAGGGGGAATAGATAAAGTCAGGGGTGGGTATTTCTTCCATAATGTCATCATCGTGATAGAAGATGGGGTGACTGGTGGAAGAAAGACCACTTGACGTGGCGAATCTACCTGACTCATCATCATGAGAAGAGAGGTTCACATGCACATCGTCACAAGGGGTGACAGAAGAGTAAGCGGATAAAGGAGCAACCGATGTTGAGCCCATGGTGATCACTGAAGGAAGGTCAAGCGAAACAACAGGGGAGGATTCAGAGGGAATGTTCCCTGAGGGTCTCATGGATGATGATAGGTAGAAGATGGTGGACGAAGGCTCTGTCATCTTGACATTAGGAGGGGGAATGTCAATGGGAGTCGTCATGTCTAGTAGTTCTACCGAAGAAAAATGCACAAATAGGGGAGAGGTGGACTCGTTGCGCTTGGCCTCGAATTGGCAGACCAGGGCTAGAGAGGTGCGGAAGTTCTTGAGGCAGGGACAAAGGTGGGTGTAATGGCCATAGAGATCACACAAAGCACAGGGGTGGTTAGTGTGAATAGTCTTGGGGTTCTTGGCTGCGGTCGCGGAAGGAACAGAGGCTTCTGGGACTGTGGACTCAGGTGACGCAACATTAACCATGGGCTTGAGATGAGGAAATTCAGGAGAGGTATGGGTGGCATGATCGACAACATCACACAAAGCACACTGGATGGTATGCTTTAGAGGCTGAGGAGGGGCAGGGTTTATCGGGGTAGCCTTGTCCTTTGATGCCCCCCTGTGAGCTTTGCCCTTCTTACCCGAAGCGGTCGCAACAGGAGGTGGTTCCTGTTGAGGTGACTGAGGCACTATTGCAGCAGGAGAAGTCATGGGGACCGATTGAACCGGGGTCAAAGCAAGATAAGGTTTGGGTTGACTAGGCTGGGTAGTGGCTGGAGGGTCAAGGTACCAGACGGGTATGGTCAGGGTCAAATTAGGGAGGGAGAAGGTGGCCATAATGGGAACCAAATAGACTCCGTGAGGGGGAGCAAGGAAAGGTATCTGACCAGCGGAGTAATGGCCAGGAGGGATGGCACCAAGATGGTTGAGACCTGGTGGAACCGACCCAAGAGGATAGAGGGGCTCATGGGTACTAGTTGTAGGAGAAGGGCCAGAAGGAAGAGGTCTGGCTGGCTGAGGCGAAGGGCTAGGAGCAGGTTGCGGTGGGCAAGGTTGAGGTTGAGGTTGTTGACTAGCCGAAGCGGGCCTTTTAAGGTCATCCTGAGACGATTGCATCATGCAAACATTCGCTAAGCTGGGATTAGAGACGGGAGGAGGAGGAATACCAGGGAAAGTTCCAAGAAAGGAGGAGTCTTTGTAGACGTCGGCGGAGACATTGGTTAAAGAATCGATGGTTTTCTTATGGGCTACAGAAGATATGGTCGACTCAGGGGAGGTCTGAGATTCTGGCTCATGATATGTCAACTGGTCAATGGTGACTATCTTTCCATTATGAGGGAAAAACATCTTGCGGTGGACTGCGGATGGGACAACAGACATGGCGTAGGTGTAACTACACCCCAAAAGAATGTTATAGTCAAGAGGGGCATCGATAACTTCTACGTCGAGGCAAACGGTCTTGCCCGCAAGGGTGATAGTACAGTTACAGAATAGGCCAATGGGCTGGGAGGCATGGCCATCCCACGCACGAAGGGTGATTGTGGAAGGGGCCAACTCAGGAGATCCGAGTTGTTTCCAAATTGAAGCAGACATCACACAGGTAGATGCTCCCTCATCAATAATACACCGAGAAACATGATCGTTCCGGATTTTGACTAGGATTTGGAAAGCTATGGAAGTAGGAAGGGGAGGATGTTCTGATTGACGGGCGTCGAAAAAAATCAATTGGTCATCAGCAGGATCTACATCACCCATGGCAGATAGTAGAGCCTTCTTTTGAGAAGGACACGACTGGAGGAGTTCCAGTGTTGAAATGGTAGCAGGGGACTACGCCAAATCATCTACTATGCTATACGAATGAGAAGCTCGACTAGAAGTAGTATTTCGGCGTAATGGGCCCTTAGGAATCTTGGTATGAACCTCAAATTTGGGCTGAGGGATATGCAAGGGACCATTAGATGTCGAAAGAGGCTCTGTAGAACCTGAAGAAGGTGACTCGGGGATAGACGGAGTGGGAGGCTTGGGGTACTGACGAGACCGAGTTTGAAGGTTAAGGTCGAAAAGTAAAGGTTGATCAGAGTTCATCATGAGAATCGGGTAATCGAAGGAACCAGAAGGGGAAGGTTGAGTGGCCACCTGTCCATCAGGTGGTTGGGTAGCCGCAAATCCCTGTTGTGCATCCTCCTGCTCTTGAGGGGGCGGTGACTGCTGTTGCGGAGGTTGAGAAGGCAAGGGAGGCAGAGGTGCTGATGTTGGAGGGGTTGGAGCACCAAGCTGTGGATACGGATAATAAGGGGGTTGGGTAACGGTGTGGTAAGTAGGAGGTTGGGCCAAAAGAGGGGGCATGCCATATCCTAGAGACGTGCTACCGGGAGGGGAAAAAGTGCGGGAGGTGCTGCCTCCCCCCCCCCAGGAAAACCATAACCCATGGGAGGTTGGGTGTATGTATGAGAGATAGCTCCAACGATATCGTCCGTGGCATGAGGTGCCCCCGGTGCATTGGCATCACCAAGTCTAGGGAGATCTGGTAGAACAGTATAAACATAACCCATCTGAGCGTAGATCAGGTCATATTTTAACGCCATTTGGAGGGAAGCTTATTCAGTTTGAGGAAAATGCGATGCGACATCTTTCCCGATAGGGGGCAAGAGAGATCTAAGGAACCAGTCCATGTAGACATAGTCTTCGAAGGTAGGAGATTGACATAGGGTCTTTCTTCTCTACCATTCTTGGACATGATCGGATAGGTGGGTCGCAGATGATTGATGGAAAGAAGTCAAAATTTTGATACCAGTGTCATAACGAAGGGGAAGCTGGAAGTAAGATAAAAAAGCTCGGGCAAGAGTCGCAAAGGTGGTATGAGAGGAAGTGGGTTGATCAACATACCACTTAGAAGCTTCGCCTGTAAGTGTGCATTGGAACAATCTAAGACGGATGGAATCATCAGTAATGGAATGGGATGAACACCACATGTGGAAAGATCAGATATGGTTGGAGGGATCCTCTCCAGCAAGGTCTTCGAACTTGGGAATGTTGGAGGGGAGCTTGGTTGGCATAGCAGGCCAACCAATATCGTGGCAGATAGGATCATTGATCAACTGATTGAAATCGGGGAGGCTGAGGCCTGCCATGAAGGGGAGCAAGGGAGTAGTCGAGGTAGTTCCCATGGCGGTTCCGCTAGTAACAGTCCCAGCATTACGGCTGGGGATGCTGCTAGCGTTGGGCCCTGGACCAGACATGGTGAAGGTAATAGGGGGAGAACCAGAAGGAGGGGTAGAAACCGAAGAATCAGAAGAAGAGTCGGAGTGTGGACTCCGGGGAGGTCTAACTCGACGACGACGGGAAGGAGTAAGTCGACCAACTGGAAATTTAGGGTGAAGGCCAAGAAGTCTCCGAAATAAATGCCTTGGAGGCGCAATGATGACGGGAAGAATAATAACCAACAAAGGCAGGGAGGTGCAAAATCAAGTGAGGTCAATGTCGAAACAAGGGCATAAAGGTGCAGTGTCAATTGATTTTAAAGTCTTTTCCAGGCGGTGTTAACCAGGCTCTTCTTCACTTAGGGTCAATGTGTGGCGTGTGCTAATTTTAATTTTTAAACCCAGATGTTTTGAGAGTAAAAGAAATAGTGTGTTGCGGTACTGAAAATAAATCTGCAGAGAACAGTAAATAAGACTGAACTAACAGAAAATTAACAGCTAAAAATGCATCAATCTAACCCAAGAAGGCGAGTCTCTCAAAACTAGTCTAGAATAAGAAAAAAAAATATAATCAAAACACGCTAAAAAGAGGCCAATAGATCTAAGGTTGGGAGGGGTCGGGAGGGACAGGGATCTAAAGGAGAAATCTGCTGAAAAGAGGTGCAAAGAAGAGGCAGAGGCAAGGTTTCTTCTACAAAGGAGAGAATCAGCTAAAGGTAGAAGGCACAAGGAGGTGACCCTAGAGATAAACCCAAACAAAACTAAAGGAGGTGATTTGAAAGTGATAAAAGTTGATCTAGAGGGATCTGAAAATGAGGTATCAGATCTAAAAAGAAGAAGGTTGAAACTCTGAAAATTCAGATGTCTGAAACAACTGAAACTCGCCCACAAAAAGTGGAGGGTACTAAAGAACTAAGGGGAAATATTCCCACTTAGTTGAGTGAAACAGATCAGAAACAGGTCTAAACGGATAGAGACGAAGGCTGGAAAACCCTGACAGAAGCTTCAGACAAACCCACAAAAATTGCTGGAAAAATGCAGAAAAAAGTGTAGGTCGCAGGTTCTGACCTGTTTTCAGTCCAAGTCGCAGTTTTGGGGCAGAAAAGTGTGCCCTCCAGTCCAGGTCGTAGTTTTTGGGCCAAGAAGTGCGACCTGCAGATCCGGGTCTCTAAGCGGCAGATTGTAGAAAAAATTGTCGTCTCAGTTGTGGCTGATGTCTGTCACCTGCACAATAGGGCCAGAAACACACGAAAGTTAAAAATTTTAATGTTTGAGGGTTTTAGAGGTGAAAAGCACCATAAAAATAGGAAAAAAAACAAACTGAAGATAAACCCTGGGGTCTGAAATAGCTGGATATGCAGGAATATATAAAATGATAGTGGTCACAAAAGAAAACCCGTGTGGAGTCGCCAATTGTTAGTATGAATATTTCGTCGTAAAATACCACTTTAGCTACGCATAACAAATAGCCCTAACATCAATTATGGCTACCAATATATTTAAGTCTAAAGTTAGTTGATCCAAATAATGCTGCACAAATCCAGATCTAAGCATAAAAGACATTAAGCAGTAACAATAAAATGTGGCTCCATGCATCCAATAGACAAGACAAGAACGATGTATTTGAAAGAATTTTTTATATTAAAAGGGGGCACCTGAGAGGAAAACAAGAAAGGTGTTTTCCGTTTCTCCTCAATGGGATGGGTTCTTGAAAGTCCTCAGCATTTCAGATCTAAAATGTCTCTCTCTTGTTGGTGTAGAAAACCCAGACAAATGCAGAACTCAATGGGAGCTCACAAGACAAAAATGGAAAATGTAACCAATAGTATAGATCGAGAGTGATCTAATGCAATGAAAGGTAACTAATGAATGGGGAAAACCCTTCTATTTATAACAAAATATTAGGGCGATCTAGAACTTGGTGCATGAATAAAATATTATTAATCAAATTCTAGAACCACCCTTTAGGAATATTTTATTATATTTGTTGGAGGGAAAAGGATTTTCGACTTGGGTCAATTCCTTTATTTATAAATAATAAATAAATAAATGATTTATTTATTATTTTAAGGAAATGGTGGGAATATAATTAAATAAATAATGATTTATTTAATTATTTATAAATGATTTAGTCAAATTTAACTAGGAATATTATTTAAATAGGATCTAAATAACTTATTCCTAGGAAATAATCAAATAAATAAGGATTTATTTAATTGATTTCCTTGTTTTGTGTTAAATATGACCAGGAAATATAAACAAATATAGATTTGTTTATTATTTCCTTTTGGGGTTTCCTGTTTAGACCATAAACAACTTAATAAAGGTGTTTTACTAAGTTATTTCACATAGTGAAAGAAATTTTACTTATGGTAAAATTGGTCTTACATGGTGTACTTGGGTTCATCTAATGATAATAGGTTAGATGACCAAAAAATGGTGTAACAGGGCAATCAATAGAATTACTATCAAGTATCGGTTTCCTATTCCGTGCTTGGATGACATGATGGATGTGCCGGCAGGAGCTCAAATTTTTAATAAAATTGATTTACGAAGTGGTTACCACCATATCCGTATTCGGGAAGGGGATGAGTGGAAAACTTCTTTCAAGACTAGAGATGGAATATATGAATGGATGGTGATGCCCTTTGGGCTATCTAATGCTCCTAGTACTTTCATGCCGTTGATGAATACTGTGCTTCACCCTTATATTGGTAAGTTTGTTGTTGCTTATTTTGATGACATTTTAATTTTCAGTAAATCCAAGGAAGATCACTTGCAACATTTAAGGGCCATCCTGGATCTCTTAATAAAGCATCAAATTTATGTGAACTTGAAGAAATGTAGTTTTTTGCAAGAAAGTTTGGTATCCCTGGGTTTTTTCATCTCAGCAGAAGGAGTGAAGATGGATTCTGAAAACATCAGGGAGATTTTGGAATGGCCCTATCCGGGGAGCATAACTGAGGTAAGAACTTTTCATGGGTTGGCTACATTTTACAGAAAGTTTATTCGTAATTTTAGCAGTATCATAGCACCCATCAAAGATTGCACCAAAGTCAATACATTCTTATGGACCAAGGAGTCTGAGGAAAGTTTTAATTTCCAAAAGAAGAAGGTGACAAAGTCACCCATCTTAGCATTACCAGATTTTGATAAAGTGTTTAAGGTAGATTGTGATGCCTCTCATATAGGCATTGGAGTTGTACTAAGGCAAGATGATAAACCCATTGAATTTTATAGTGAAAATTTGAATAAGGTAAGGAAGAACTACTCCACTTATGATGTGGAACTGTATGCTATTGTACAAGCATTGTGACATTGGAAGAATTATTTGGTGCCAAAGGATTTTTTGTTATTTACTGATCACATTTCCCTAAAATATATAAATACTCAAAATAAATTGAGCAGTAGACATGCAAAGTGGGTCTCTTTCTTACAAGGCTACATTTTTTTTTTCTGAAGCACAAATCTAAAAAACAGAATCAGGTTGTAGATGCTTTGAGTCGGCATGTTTTTCTTTTAACTGCTATTGAAAATCAGGTAATTGGGTTTGATTCCCTCAAGGATATCTATGTGTCGGACCCTGTTTTTGGAAAGATTGTGGAGAAGCTAAAGAACTCAGTTATGGGGAATATGGGCCTTGCTCGTGGTGAATTTTTCGTGCAATATGGTTATCTATTCTAGGGAAAATAGCTCTTCATCCCAATCGGTTCTATGTGAGAACATATCATCAAGGAGCTTCATAGTAGTGGCTTGGCCAGACATTTTGGGAAGGATAAGACATTGTCCTTAATAGTTGATAAGTATTATTGGTCGACGATGAGGAAGGACATCACCAAGTATGTGACACAATGTAGAATTTGTCAAGTGTTTAAAGGGCATTCTCAGAATATAGGGTTATATATGTCGTTACCTATTCCTCTAAACCCCTGGTCAGATGTGAGCATGGACTTCGTATTGGGTCTCCCAAATACCCAATGAGGTAATGCTTCTATTTTTTTGGTTATTGATAGATTCTCAAAAATTCTTGGGTCATTTTTGGTGGAATTTGTGGAAGAAAATGGGGACTAAGCTACAGTTTAGCAGTGCCTATCACCCCCAAATGGATGGGAAAACTGAGGTAGTGAATCGAATTTTGGGAAACTTGTTACGGAGCATTGTCGGTGAGAAGCCGAAGCAGTGGGATTTGGCTTTACCTCAAGTAGAATTTGCGTACAATAGTTTTGTGAATAGATCCATAGGTAAATCTCCCTTTCAAAATTTTTATAGCCGAAATACTTCATGTGTCCTTGATATATTGCAGCTACCGCTTGTATGTATTGCATGGGACTGATCAAGGTAATTGCAATGATGAAGAGTTGGATTGGAAACAAACCATTCCATTGGGGAAAAAGGAATAGATCACACGTATCCTATATAAGAATATTGTTCAGACTCAAAAAGGAAAATATAACAGGTACTTGGTACAGTGGAAATAATTTGCACCAGAAGAAAGTACATGGATCACAGAGCAGGAATTGCAGACCTTAGACCTCGTTCAATGGAAAATATTTGAGCACAGTAACTTGCAGGAGCTGTGTTATTTCCAACCAGAGGAGAATGATGCAAAGGCTTCCCATGGAAAAATCACATCTCTTTAACACTGTCATGTCTATTAAATCTATCAGATCAGGGTTAATGATGTAGAGACCTCCCACACAATGGTCACACCTCTTTAATGCTTGTACTAAGGCTTTCTTCTGATTTAATTTTTCCTGAAATTTGGAACACGTCAAAGAGGGGGGGTTATGTTCTAATGAGGGGCGTCCATCTAATTTAATTGGAAGATTTGGTGCAGTGGTTGTTTGCTACAGAATCCAACATAGATGCGTGCGAGACACTAACAATAACCTCCAGTGTCTCTTCATTCCTCTCCTCTGAGCTTGTATCACATATCGGTTTGCCATGCCCATTGTCAATTGTTTCGGTTCATGTTTTAGCATCTTCCAACTCAATATATTTACTTGGGTTTTTATGCATGTCCCGGTACTAGGTCACGAACATTTATTGAAAGCTCTAAGTAGAGAATAGTCATCCCATAACTTCGTATCCTTTGCCGCCATTGAACCTGTCGTTTGTGCCATTTAGATTCTGAGAGATTTTGTGTAGTGCCTAGGTTCCACCATCTAGGTTTAAATACATTGAGACTGTGCAATTTTATTTTGGGAGGGGGGGGGGGACTAATTCATAATTGGGGATTTTGGGATCGGGCATTTTTTTGATGCTACATCAGTTGACACATATGATTTTGATAATAATTCCAAAAGGTGTAGTAATGTTGAGACATCCCCCCTATAAAATTATATGAGAGCTTCTCAGAACTAAAAGAATAATCACAATAACGTGGCATTATTCCCATCAGTGTTAATGAGGATTCCCCTTCATCAATGTTATTGAGGTTTTCTCATAATTGAAATTCTGACGATAATAACTTGAGATATATTGAGCTTTTGGAATTTATTTATTACATTTCTATTATTATATTAGTCTTATCCTTTTTAGTTGGTTTTGTGTATTCTTTGTCTCCCATATATACCATGAATACCTAGTTTTATAAGGAATCCCATATTTTACATTTGTTATATTGTAAAAGGAAGTTATATTTACATTATATTGTTACATTTTAAGAAATGTGGAGAACATAAAGATTAAGTCCCAAGATCATTGATCATTGAAAATCCACATCAATGGGGGTTCAGTGCAAGTATTTAAAATATGATCAATATTTTTGGTATCGATGGAAGAAATATTTTTCATATGCACACATGGAAGCTATATTCACTTCCATTTATGTGGCTCTTCTATATATGTGCCACGCTGATATATGTCATGACTTCCATATATGAACCACTTCCATATATAGAACCAAGCTTCCATATATGTGCTTCAAGGAAGTTATATATATATATATATATATATCCTTCCTTTCATATATGTTCTTACACTTTCACATATCTGCACATATACATATATGTGTGTTTATACAAGAGTATATTCTAGATTCATGTATATGGAAGTGATGCATATACAATAGTTAATGCATATACCAAAGTGACACATATACAAAACTACAATTGCATATACAAAAGTAGATATATCTTTCATTTATGCATATATGAAATCCTGCTTCCATACATGTGTGGCTTCTATATTTGTGTACATATACATAATATACATAATTTTTCATATATGAAAGAGTGTATAAGGCATCACATCTTGCACAAAATGCATCACATTTGTATATGCATCGCTTCTATATAGCTAGTTTTTGACAATATTGTGGGATTCACACTTCTCTGCTTTGTTTTCAACTTGGGATTAATGAGTTTAGTCTCTCTTACACTACTACTTGCACCATCCCCCATTGCAGTAGCATCTAAGGTGATTTTATTCCAATCCCCTTCAAATGTCAATGACAATTTTGTATATGTGTACATATACAAAATATAGTGAAATTGGGGGTTAAAAGCATATGCTTGATCTTCGGGGTTTGATTTAGTTATATGGGATATCTGTCTAGCAATATATAGAATATACAATATTATGGATATATAAAAAAGTGTATACAATTTTTATTTTTTTTATATATGGATGCTTAAGTATCTTTTGCATGTGCATGTATATATGGAAGTGCACATACACAAAAGAGAATGCTATTTTGTATCTTCAATATAAGTGTGCATATACTAATTTGAATTCAATCATTATATAATCCATAATCCATTTTTATGATTTTAGAGTGGAAAAATATAATCCTTTTCCCCTTCACAAATACATCAGTACCAAAAACGACTGATTGGGTTCTAAATACAAGGACACAAGAGTTACCTTTTGTCAATTTAGCACATGGGGTATGTCAAAGAATGGCTCCATATAGAATATAAAATTTGTAGGATATTTACCATCAAATTTCCTCAAATCATTCTATGTAATCAAGTAGCTCCTTGGTGTTGCATTGAACTCCCATTTATTTGGATCATTGAGTGATGAACTATTTTGGGACTTAATCTTTATGTTCTCAACATTTGTTAAAATATAACAATATAAAAAATCTAAATTCATTTTACAATATAGAAAACTTTATAAGATGAGATTTATTCTACACTTTTATATATGCACAGTTTTATATATTCCATATATTAATAGATATATAAAATATATGCATATAAGGAAGTAGGATTTGTATATGCACACATGCAGGCTATATATACTTTCATATATAGGTCACTTTTATATACGCAATTGCAGTGCCATATATGTGTCACTTTGTTATATCTGTCATATTCTATATATGTGGGTGAAAGCATGAATATGGGTTACACTTTTGGGCCAAATGTGGTGATGAAATTTCAAATTTTTCCTCTTTTATTGAATTACAACCCTAAAAATTCATATAAGAACTCTGAATTTTGATTCGGAGTAAAAATAAAAATTGTGGAGAATTTTGTTGTTTTCCTAGTGATATTTTTTGAAAAAATATTTAGTATCGTAAAATATGTCAATTTTCCACTAAATGAAATGGTTTTCCTTGTAAATTTTCACACACCTTAAGAGCTATGTGAGTCTTCACGTAGCATAACTTAGTATAAAATTTCTAATTTAAAAAAAATATATATGTGAGCATGATATACACACACATAGCTAAGTTTTTCATATCGAAAATTGTTTTTTTTATGCAAAAATATTTTTATTTTTATTTTTCAAAGTTAGCGAAGTAATATTTCAATTAAATTTGAAGGCACATGTTTAAGTAAGTGTTTTTTCTACTATTTAAATAAATTTAAAAAAAAATACCCTTTTCAATAGGATTCATAAACAAATATAGTGGTATTTTTTTGGAATTCTTTCGTTGGGCATATTTTATGATATTGATTTTTTATTCAACCTCTTTAAAATAATTTAAAAAAAAATCAAGCATTATCTTTAAAAGAAATTAGATGAAAAATATAATATGAAATCAAAAATTCCAAACTGATATGCCATTGGATAGAGGATTCTTTCATGAATCCAACGTGATTAACTCCACCACGTGAGGACATATTTATTGCTAATTACTCTAGGGTAACAAACATAGTTGCAAGAAATTTTGTAAAAGGGGTACTCAAATTGCTGATTTTAGGACTTAAGAGACTTGATCAAGTGCTTAAAGAACACGATCAAGTGCCTAAATTTTAAATTTAAATAGCTTGATCGAGGGTTTCGTAAACCCTCGATCAAGCCATTTATGTGGTTAATAGGAGCTCAATCCAACACTATCACTCGATCAATCCATCTACGCGGTTAATAGGATCTCAATCGAGCCTCTATACAAATTCTTTAAATAATCTAGAATTAAACTTTTACGTCATTTTAAAATTCCAAAACTTATTAGAATTTTTGTTGTAATTTCATGTAAAAACCTTATTAAATTTAACATTAATATGAAAATAATATTATTTTTATTATTAAATTAAATGATGAAATGATATTAATATACAAAATTTAATATTAATATATTTGAATGTTAATATTAAATTTATTAACATTAATATTATTAACTTTAATATAAAATAAAATTTCTTATATTATAATATATACTAGCACATTAATAAATGTGTTTGATATATGCCATAGGTAGTAAAAAAAGATTCATTAACACAAAAAGAGTCATAGAAGCTCACTCAATATATATGTTAATTTTATTTAACCTATTTTTTTTTTAAATCTAACATAATAAAATATATAATATTTTTAAATTCTTGAAGTAATCATATCCTAAATTTACCTTTAAAGAAATAAAACCTAAACAGTTTCTATTGTAAGACATGAAGCGCTCTATGTATATTTGATGGAGGTAGCTAGAACAATAATCTTTTGGAAAATTTTAGATAATATTTCCATGGGAAATTATCATTTTCCTTGTGATGAATGTACAACACACATTTAAAATATTATATTTTAAATATTTATTATATAAAAAAACTAAATTGTTGTACGATATCAAAATAAAATATATATATATATATATATATATATATATATATATATATATATATATATATATATATATATATATATATATACATATCTACATATCTATATATATACATATATACATATATACATATATACACATATACATATATACACATATATATATATATGCAAACAACACCATAGATATTGTATTCATAAAAGTTTCACAAATACAATTCTCCCTCAAAATCCTGATTCCTTTTACAAAGAGGATATCCTCTTGTATAGCATCCAAACCCCCCATTTCTCAAATCTTCCTCGGATCTCATAGATCAACACAAATCTTATCTAAATCTATTTGAAATGACTAAAAGTATTTACAAAGTAGATATTCTAGACAGGGAATCTACGAAATCTGCATTAAAGTTAATACACAGTAGATATTCCAGGCAGGGAATCTACAAAATTTGTACTATGACATCATTAAAGTTAATACACAGTAGATATTCCAGACAAGGAATCTACACAAACTTGACTTAAAGTATCTTTACATAATGGAGATCCTTTTAATGGTAGAACTTTCGAAAGATAATGGAGAATTTTTCCAATAGACCTTATGTGATCTTATCTTAATATGACCCTTTGGGGCTTCTGTCAGAGTCATATCCGCATGGTGGAGAATAAATTTCATCATTAGAGGAATTCTGATGGTCTATGATTTGAACTCCTGGAATGATTTGATCAAGCCATTGTGGAGAATATTGTCCAAAGCATGCATAGAAAGGACTGAATCTGAGATGATGATCTAGCTCAATTTCACCCAGAAAGATGTCTCCTATAAAATATACTATTAAATACAATTCATGCTATGAGGTGATAGTTACTGTTGTGGCTTGAAAATACAGACTAAAGGAAAATATGTCATAGGCTAGTGCTCCTTCTTGAAGTTCGATTATGAGAAGATGAATGGCATCTCTTGCTCTTACATTAACTAGCTCTGAGCTTCTAGGAATGAACATAAAGAATAAAATTTTCATCAGTGGACTCCAATATCTGTAACTGCCCATGATATCCTCACAATACATATAACCAAAAATATTTTTGTGATCCTTGACAAATTGGAGGATTCCATAATATTCATACCAGGAGATAGAGGGATCAAAAATATAAACAATCCACATATCCCTAGGAGGTATGGTATGGCCAAAGTAAAGATGAATATTATTTAGCATATTTCAGTTGATATTATAAGTTGATCTTCCTTCTTGAGAGTTGTACCATTTGCAAACGATCAAATGTTGAGCTTCTATAGGAAGTGATTTAATATTCTGAGAGAAACATTCCCAACAATACTGGTGTAAACAGTTTGAACATAATTCAATTTGAAAATTTGTTCTCACTAATTTTGAGCTTTCAAATTTTTCAAAAAAATTAATTTCTTTGATGTTTCCTTCCCTGGTAAGCATGTCTGCAAGATAATTTTTGATGCAGGGGCATCTGAGTGATTCAAATTCCAGTCCTAATCTAAACCTGCGTATGCGAACAGTCATGAAAATGGGGCGAATTTTGTTTTAAAAACGATGTTGAAACTTATGTAATCAATCTGACATGTGCGCTTGCCATGTGTGCGCTTGAGAAGAGGAAGAGTTCTCTTTGAGTGATTGGAGAGATTTGTGAAGCTCAAACGACTCCTGATTTTTGTAATTTCTATATAACCGCAAGTCTGTAATGTGCGAAGGGGGGAAAATGAATGAAATGTAGTTGCCGGAGAAGGAGCGTACTAAGGCTGAAATTCCTTAGGTCTGTCCAATTATATTCTCTACATAATAGTGAAATCGTTGTGTGGATTCTCTGTGTTAATGTAGTCCATATTTTTATCTGAATCGTGAGTTCATGTCGTGATAGTTATTTAATTGTTCATATGAGTATAGTTCAGTGATCATTGACCATCGATCCCTACAGGATCGATGGCAATCGAATGTTTATTTGGTTGTCTCTTAATTCGATTCAATTAAACACCAGCCTTTGTGTGAACGGAGGAACGAATGCATTGTAATTTCCTTTCTAGCCTTGTGAGCGTTGAAGGAGCATGAATACATATTTGTTCTGCACATCTGGTTAAATGAAAGATCAATGGGTTTAGCCTTTTAAGGAAGAATGCATCAGATGGCAGTCTAATGTTCCTATGACGATATTGAGTAGATGTAATTATGCTTCCCGAATGCACTGAATCCATGCTCTCTATGTATAACTGGTAATTAGATGCAGGGTATGGCAGCGTGCATTTAATTGATAAATGTTCATTAACTCAATGAAATCGAATCATGTGCGGTGTCGAAAGATATAACCGTTGTTATCACATTTTCGAAGGTCTATTGGCCGAGATTCTGAGCGTTGTTTTGGGGCGCATAATAATGCTCCGAAGGCCTTTGTACATTGGGTTTTAAAGTGCATAAAATTCCCCAGAAACTGTTGGTTTAAACTATTAAAACGATGTTTTTATAGTTTAATTTCTTTCGAGATATGTGTTTGTATACAACCATCAGAGTGGAGCAACAGAGCCTAGTGGGCCCATAACCCACAGGTCCCAGGATCGAATCGAAGTTTTGAGGTGAATTTGCTTGAGCGGGAATCGCTCTGCATCAAGTGGTATCAGAGCAGGGAAATGATTTCCTACGGAGAAGAAGTTCGCGTACAGAGGAAGAAGAGGTACAGTTTGTGAATTTTTGTAAGCTGGTGATTTCCTTTTGTAGCAGCAGAGGGAAGGTGAGAAGATGCAACAGCCTAGAGCAGGAGTGCTCAATGGTCCCACAGGAGCGAACCAACAGATGCCGAAAGCCGGAGCTCAGGAGAGAAGCTTGGTAAAGTATCTGGTAGTAAGGAGGACTTGCTATTGCAGAGGTTTTGTTGCAGCTCACAGAGGACAATTCCGCAGAGGATGCAGGTGAGAATTGTTCAGGAGATTTTGCTACAGGAAGATCACGAAGAGCAGTTCCAAAGATGGTGTGGTTAGACTTGCTGACAGCTGGAGAAGACATATGACCAGGAGGTCATAAATTTTTGTGCCTCGAGAGTCTGATGCAGGGGCATTTGAACGATTCAAATTCCAGTCCTAATCTAAACCTAGGTATGCGAATAGTCATGAAAATGGGGCGAATTTTGTTTTAAAAACGATGTTGAAACTTATGTAATCAATCTGACATGTGCGCTTGCCATGTGTGCGCTTGAGAAGAGGAAGAGTTCTCTTTGAGCGATTGGAGAGATTTGTGAAGCTCAAACGATTCCTGATTTTTGTAATTTCTATATAACTGCAAGTATGTAATGTGCGAAGGGGGGAAAATGAATGAAATGTAGTTTCCGGAGAAGGAGCATACTAAGGCTGAAATGCCTTAGGTCTGTCCAATGATATTCTCTACATAATAGTGAAATTGTTGTGTGGATTCTCTGTGTTAATGTAGTCCATATTTTTATCTGAATCGTGAGTTCATGTCGTGATAGTTATTTAATTGTTCATATGAGTATAGTTCAGTGATCATTGACCATCGATCCCTACAAGATCGATGGCAATCAAATGTTTATTTGGTTGTCTCTTAATTCGATTCAATTAAACACCAACCTTTGTGTGAACGGAGGAACGAATGCATTGTAATTTCCTTCCTAGCCTTGTGAGCGTTGAAGGAGCATGAATACATATTTGTTCTGCACATCTGGTTAAATGATAGATCGATGTGTTTAGCCTTTTAAGGAAGAACACATCAGATGGCAGTCTAATGTTCCTGTGACGATATTGAGTAGATGTAATTATGCTTCCCGAACGCACTGAATCCATGCTCTCTATGTATAACTGGTAATTAGATGCAGGGTATGGCAGCGTGCATTTAATTGATAAATGTTCATTAACTCAATGAAATCAAATCATGTGCGGTGTCGAAAGATATAACCGCTGTTATCACATTTCCGAAGGTCTATTGGCCGAGGTTCCGAGCGTTGTTTTGGGGTGCATAATAATGCTCCAAAGGCCTTTATACATTGGGTTTTAAAGTGCATAAAAGTCCCCGGCAACTGTTGGTTTAAACTATTAAAACAATGTTTTTATAGTTTAATTTCTTTCGAGATATGTGTTTGTATACAACCATCAGAGTGGAGCAGCGGAGCCTAGTGGGCCCATAACCCACAGGTCCCAGGATCGAATCGAAGTTTTGAGGTGAATTTGCTTGAGCGGGAATCGCTCTGCATCAAGTGGTATCAGAGCAGGGAAATGATTTCCTGCGGAGAAGAAGTTTGCGTACAGAGGAAGAAGAGGTACAGTTTGTGAATTTTTGTAAGCTGGTGATTTCCTTTTGTAGCAGCAGAGGGAAGGTGAGAAGATGTAGCAGCCTAGAGCAGGAGTGCTCAATGGTTCCACAGGAGCGAACCAATAGATGCCGAAAGCCGGAGCTCAGGAGAGAAGCTTGGTAAGGTATCTGGTAGCAAGGAGGACTTGCTATTGCAGAGGTTTTGTTGCAGCTCACAGAGGACAATTCCACAGAGGATGTGGGTGAGAATTGTTCAGGAGATTTTGCTACAGGAAGATCACGAAGAGCAGTTCCACAGATGGTGTGGTTAGACTTGCTGACAGCTGGAGAAGACATATGACCAAGAGGTCATAAATTTTTGTGCCTCGAGAGTCTGATGCAGGGGCATCTGAACGATTCAAATTCCAGTCCTAATCTAAACCTGGGTATGCGAACAGTCATGAAAATGGGGCGATTTTTGTTTTAAAAACGATGTTGAAACTTATGTAATCAATCTGACATGTGCGCTTGCCATGTGTGCGCTTGAGAAGAGGAAGAGTTCTCTTTGAGCGATTGGAGAGATTTTTGAAGCTCAAACGATTCCTGATTTTTGTAATTTCTATATAACCGCAAGTCTGTAATGTGTGAAGGGGGGAAAATGAGTGAAATGTAGTTGCTGGAGAAGGAGCGTACTAAGGCTGAAATGCCTTAGGTATGTCCAATGATATTCTCTACATAATAGTGAAATCGTTGTGTGGATTCTCTGTGTTAATGTAGTCCATATTTTTATCTGAATCGTGAGTTCATGTCGTGATAGTTATTTAATTGTTCATATGAGTATAGTTCAGTGATCATTGACCATCGATCCCTACAGGATCGATGGAAATCGAATGTTTATTTGGTTGTCTCTTAATTCGATTCAATTAAACACCAGCCTTTGTGTGAACGGAGGAACAAATGCATTGTAATTTCCTTCCTAGCCTTGTGAGCGTTGAAGGAGCGTGAATACATATTTGTTTTGCACATCTGGTTAAATGAAAGATCGATGGGTTTAGCCTTTTAAGGAAGAATGCATCAGATGGAAGTCTAATGTTCCTGTGACGATATTGAGTAGATGTAATTATGCTTCCCGAACGCACTGAATCCATGCTCTCTATGTATAACTGGTAATTAGATGCAGGGTATGGCAGCGTGCGTTTAATTGATAAATATTCATTAACTCAATGAAATCGAATCATGTGCGGTGTCGAAAGATATAACCACTGTTATCACATTTCCGAAGGTCTATTGGCCAAGGTTCCGAGCGTTGTTTTGGGGCACATAATAATGCTCCGAAGGCCTTTATACATTGGGTTTTAAAGTGCATAAAATTCCCCGACAACTGTTGGTTTAAACTATTAAAATGATGTTTTTATAGTTTAATTGCTTTCGAGATATGTGTTTGTATACAACCATCAGAGTGGAGTAGCGGAGCCTAGTGGGCCCATAACCCACAGGTCCCAGGATTGAATCGAAGTTTTGAGGTGAATTTGCTTGAGCGGGAATCGCTGTGCATCAATTTTCCTTACCAGATTTTGAGATTATATCAAAATCAAAACCATCGAACCTTAATGCCCATATTAATATCCTAGAGTTACCTTGTTCTAACAATCTTTTGGTAGAAAGCATCCCTTTCATATGTTTAAGATCTTTTTTGACTATAAAACAAACACTTTTAAGGAAAATATGAAATCTTTTGATCCCTCTTTTGACGGCTAAGATTTATTTGTGAGAAGAAGGATATTTGTATTCTGTTTCTCAAAAAATACCTGAAGTAAAGGCACATACTTCTTCTCTCTTCTGATTTTTTTGTAGGAGGATTGCAGCCCATACATCATTAGAAGCATTTGTCTCCAAAATAAAGGGATAATCTGGATGAGGCAAAGAAAGAGGAGGCAAAGATTGTATCTTTTGTTTAATTGCTTTAACTGCTGCTATCATTTATTATGTCCATGTAGCTCCTTGTTTAAGCCTTTTTTGAATAACTTTAGTATCTGTTGCTTGTTTTTCATAAAAATTTCTGATATAATTGAGACATCCTAAAAATATTTGAGTTGTCTTAATGTCTGCAAATTGATCAGGAAAATTAAGCAAGATTTTTAAAACATGTTCCTTTTAAAGAATTCTTCCTTAAGAAATGGTGAGGCCAAGATAATTATCTTAGTCTGTGAAATGAAAAACTTGTCAGTTCTTGAAGACAAAACTAGGCCATGGCTATATACAAGATGATATAATGCTTCAAGATGTTTCTTATGTTCATGAAGATCTCTACTGAAAACTAGGAAATCATCTATGTACACTGAAAAAATCAAGATGCCAAAATATATCTTCCATCCTTTTTTGAAACTTCGAAGGGGTGTATTTCAATCCAAAAGGGAGGAATGTCCATTGGTATTATCCACCTAGAACTACAAATGCAGTTTTGTACCTGTCAGAAAGGCTCAATTCCTATTTTCCAAAATCCACTTTTGAGATCAAATTTACTGAAAACATTGGCTTTCGATATCTTTGCTAACAAAATTTCTTTGTTAGGAAGAGAATACTTGATAGGGCTAAGAGCATCATTTAATGATTTGTAGTTTATCACTAACCTTTTCTTTCCCCTTTTCTACTTAGAATGCTTATTCACATAAAAAGCCGGATATGCCTATGAAATTTTTGATGGTTCAACCAAACCTTTGCTAAGAAAATCTTGGATTTCTTGCTTGCAATATTCTTGTTCTAATGGGATCATGTCATTAGCAGATGATTTCTAAGGAATCTTCTTGGCATTCTCTTTATATGGAAGAGTGATGAAATATTTTTCTCTGAACGAGAATGCATCACGATGTTCTGACATGCAGTCCGTTTCGGTTTTTTGAACAATTTCTTTAAAAAATTGAGGAGCATGAAGATCTTCCTTTTTAACAATCTTCTATATTTTTGTTAGATCTTTGAGTGTAACTTCTAGATTTTCTGACTGCTGGTCTGGAAAACATGGAAATATTTCCAATAAATGTCCATGGATTAGAAAGGTAACTAATGAATGGGGAAATATTTCTAATGCAATCTTTCATTGCATTAGAAGGGTTTTCCCCATTCATTAGTTACCTTTTGGCATCTTGATTTTCTCAGTGTACATATTTTGGCATCTTCTTTTAGAAAGACATCTTGACCCAGGAAATTGTACCCAGAAATTCAAGAATGGTACTCTACAAGGAGATTTACAATTTATTCATCTCAGAGGACAGTTTGATCCAGAACCTTCAAAACAAATAAAAAACCCAAAAAGAGCCAAGATACAAAATACTTGATTCTCCATCATCGTCATCATCCTGAGATCATAAACACCAACATCCTGATTGTAAATATTGTATAAAAATATTTATTCCAACTAAATATATGAAAATGCACGGCCTTCCCAGAACCAAGCATGATATTTTGCCTCTTCTTTTAGAAAGACATCTTGACCCAGGAAATTGTACCCAGAAATTCAAGAATGGTACTCTACAAGGAGATTTACAATTTCTTCATCTCAGAGGAAAGTTTGATCTAGAACCTTCAAAACAAATAAAAATGTTGAATTATGCAAATTACCAGTTAGTTTGTATCTCACAGAATCTGGACGATATAGCAAACGAAGTCTTAGATTCGAAAGATCATATAAAAACACTGCACCAAAAAAATGATGATTTTCAAAAATATCATAAGGAAAAGTTAGCTTAAATCACAGATCAGCTAAATACAATCAATATAGTAGTATCAAACTTTCAATCTGTAATATCAAGACCCCCTTCTCCTCTGAATTTTGAAGAAGTTGAAAGAGAAGGTCCAAATTTTACTTACCATCAGGTAAAATATGATCATACTTTATTCTTAAAGATGATCAAGTCTCCAGATGAAATTACTCTTGAGAAAATCCACCAAGGTTCTAAATTAGCCCAAGAAAAATTCTCTTCTAAAACAAATTGAGGAGACACTTTTCATTTTTCTAGTAAAACTCCCAAGTCTTCAGAAGGAGATATATCATCTCAACCTCATTCCAATCCTTTCAATCACTAGGCTCAAAACTTCGTTAGCACAGAAATTAGAGAAGAATCAACCTCTTTTCATAGCATTGGAAACACTCTGTTTATAAACTTTGATTGTTTAGATAGATATCAAACAATGATTCTTCTACAAACAATTGACACATGGGCTAAAAAGAAAAAAGATGAGTCTAAACAGTCATGGAGAGAAGTAATTCTGCAGATCTCATGGGAATTTAAAGGAAATGTTAGTTTGTGGTGGGAACATTTACGAAGGACACAGCAGAAAAAACTCCTTGACAAAACAAATCCATTAGAAGGTATGTTGTTAGCACTCTCACATGAATTTTTAGGAATCATACCATCAGATTCAACACATTATGCTCAGATGTTCATGAGTCAAAGGCTCTGTGATCTAGATCTATTTTCTGAGTATTATTGTACCATGAAAGGGCTCTATTATAAGGTTCCTAATCTTTATAATACATCATATCTTAGACATTACATTTCTTCTATGTGAGGAAGAATTCCTGAAATGGTCATTCAGGAATTAGCTACTCAGAAAATTTCCATTGATTCTCTTTCTTTAGCAGCTCTACACCAACACATTCTTACCATCCTAAGAGATCAAGGTACTGCCTACAAGAATAAGAATAATCTCAAAAATAAATTGTATTTCAGTCAACAAATTTGTGATATTTTTAATGAAACACATAGATTTGGATGTTATAAAACACCAAGAAAGAAAAGACAAGATAAATCCACAACCTTCCATTGTTCCAAACCAAATTGGAAAGATCATAAGAAATATTTAAAGAAGAAGTTTGGTAAAGGTAAAGAAGAAAGATCGAGATACATCTTTCGGAGAAGGAGAAAAATTGTCTCTATGGATAAAAGTAAATGTTTCATATATGGACAACATGGAAATTTTTCCAATAAATATCCAAATAAGAAGCAAAATACTCAGATAAATATTTTTGATTTGTTTAATTCTGCACACAATCCTGCAGAATGGGATTTAGTTTCAGATTATGAATCTTCTGCAGAATGCATCTCTATAAACAGTTCAGATTCTGAAAGTGGTGGTAGTATAAATAATTTTCAGAAATTATCACTTGATTGTACATATTCTAATAGTGATGATCCTACATATATTTCAGATGCTAAGATGTTCTCAGCATTTAATTTTTCTCATGAAATCCAGCATTTGCAACAAGAATTAGAAAAGTTTCCTCTAAATATGTTGATCCCTAGAAACAGATTACAAAGAAGAATTGATGAAGTAACAAAGAATACTCCGGCAGTAAAAAGATTACTCCTAGAAGAGAAAAGAGAGGATCTACCAAAAGTTTATATTTCAATCAGAGGAACTCTTGAAAAATAGATCAATCAGGCAAAAGATAGGATCAGAAAAAATAGAGATATTATGGAAAACACTGGTGAAGACATTAAGAAGGATGTTCAATTATTGGATGAATTGAACTCTAAGTTTGTATCCATGTGTTATGAAGCAGCAGGTATTCCACTCCAAAGTTTAACTGAACTTATTGAATACCAAGAGCCAGATATAAGAGATATAAGTGGAATTGGAGATCGAATGGTTATCTCTGTCGACATAAAGATCCCTGGTTATAAATTGTATCATCTAGATGACCAGATTGACACGAGAGCAATGAGTATCTGCTGCAAATACAAAGCTATTCCTTCCTATTTCTGGTAGCCTACACAGATCCAATTCAAGCCTGTAAATCATCAACTCATGAAGATTTCTCATGTTGCTCCAGATTTTCCAATATTGTTAAATAATTCCATTGTATATGTTACATTTTATAATTATGACACAGGTGCTGACATCCTTTTAGGACAAGATTTTATACAGACGTATATGCCATTATCTGTTGATAAAGATGCAATCACTTTTACGGTCCAGTTAGCACAAGTAAAAATTCCAGTCAAAAGCAATTACATCATCAAGATTGATCCAGACCAGCAGTCAAAAAATCTAGAAGTTACACTCAAAGATCTAAAAAAAATCTAGAAGATTGTTAAAAATGCACATCTTCATGCTCCCCAGGTTTTGAAAGAAATTGTTCAAAAAATAGAAACAGACTGCATGTTAGAACATAGTGACGCATTATGGTTCAGAGAAAAATATTTCATCACTCCTCCATATAAAGAGAATTCCAAGCATAGTCCTCAAAAATAATATGCTAATCACATGATCCCATCAGAACAAGAATATTGCAAGCAATAAATCCAAGATTTTCTTAGCAGAGGTTTAATTGAACCATCAAAAAGTTCATGGGCATTTATGACTTTTTATGTGAATAATAATTCTGAGTAGAAAAGGGGAAATAAAAGGCTAGTGATAAACTAAAAAGCATTAAATTATGATGTTAGTCCTATCATGTATCCTCTTCCTAACAAAGAAATTTTGGTAGCAAATATATCAAAAAAAAATGTTTTCAGTAAATTTGATCTCAAAAATGGATTTTGGCAAATAGGAATTGAGCCTTATGACAAGTACAAAACTGCATTTTTAGTTCCGGGTGGCCAATACCAATAGGCAGTCCTCCCTTTTCGACTGAAAAACGCCCCTTTGGAGTTTCAAAAAAGGATGGAAGATATCTTTCGGCATCTTGATTTTGTCATAGTGTACATAGATGATTTACTAGTTTTTAGTAGAGATCTCCATGAACATAAGAAACATACTGAAGCATTCTATCATCTTGTATACAGTCATGGCCTAGTCTTGTCTTCAGGAACTGACAAGTTTATCATTGCACAAACTAAGATAAATTAACTTGGCCTCACTATTTCTCAAGGAAGAATTATTTTATAAGAACATGTTTTGAAAAGCTTGCTTAATTTTCTTGATCAATTTGTAGACATTAAGAGGACTCAAATATTTTTAGGATGTCTCAATTATATCATAAATTTTTATGAAAAAGAAGCAGTAGATACTAAATTTATTCAACAAAGGCTCAAAAAAGGAGCTACATGGACAGAACAAATAACAACAGCAATCAAACAAAAGATACAATCTCTGCCTCCTCTTTCTTTGCCTCATCCAGATTATCCCTTTATTTTGGAGGTAGATGCTTCTAACGATGTATGGGCTGAAATTCTCCTACAAAAACAATAGAAGAGAGAGGAAGTATGTCCCTTTACTTTAGGTATTTTTTTAGAAACATAATACAAATATCCTTCTTCTCACAAAGAATCTTAGCCGTCAAAAGAGGTATCAAAATATTTAATCTTTTCCTTAAAAGAGTTTGTTTTATAGTCAAAATAGATCTTAAACATATGAAAGGGATGCTTTCTAACAAAATATTGTTAGAACAAGGGAACTCCAGGATATTAAGATGGGCATTATGGTTCAATGGTTTTTATTTTGATATAATCTACAAATCTGGTAAGGAAAATTATCTTGCAGACATGCTTACCAGGGAAGGCAGCATCAAAGAAATTAAATTTTTTGAAAAAGGTGAAAGCTCAAAATCAGTGAGAACAAATTTTCAAATTAAATTATGTTCAAACTATTTACACCAGTATTTTTGGGAATATTTCTCTCAGAAGACTAAATCACTTCCTATAGAAGTTCAATAGTTGATTTGTTACAAATGGTACAAATCTCAAGAAGGAAGATCAACTTATAATATCGACTGGAATATGCTCAATAATATTCATCTTTACTTTGGCCATACCAGACCTCCTAGGGATATGTGGATTGTTTATATTTTTTATCCCTCTATCTCTTGGTATGAATATTATGGAATCCTCCAATTTTCCAGGAATCATAAAAGGATTTTTATTTATATGTATTATGAGGATAGCATGAAAAGTTATAGATACTGAAGTTCATTAATGAAAATTTTATTCTTTATGTTCACTCCTAGAAGCTCAGAGCTAGTTAATGTAAGAGCAAGAGATACCATTGATCTTCTTAGAATCGAACTTCAAGAAGGAGAAATAGCCTATGACGTGTTTGCCTTCAATCTGTCTTTTAAATCCACAACAGTAACTATCACCTCACAACATGAGTTATGTTTAATAACATATTTTATAGGAGACACCTGTCTCGATGAAATTGAGCTAGATCATCATTTCAGATTTAGTCATTTCTATGCATGATTTGGACAATATTATCCACAATGGCTTGTTCAAATAATTCGAGGATTTCAAATCATAAACCATCAGAATTCCTCTAATGATGAAATTTATTCTCCACCAAGCGTATATGACTCTAACAGAAGCCCCAAAGGGTCATATTAAGATCAGATCAAATAAGATCTATTGTACAAATTCTCCATTATATTTTGAAAGTTCTACCTTGAAAAGGATCTCCATTATGTAAAGATACTTTAAGTCAAGTTTCCGTAGATTCCCCATCTAGAATATCTACTGTGTCTTAACTTTAATAATGTCATAGTAGGTCTTTCATAGATTCCCTGCCTGGAATATATACTGTTTATTAACTTTAATGCAGCTTCCATAGATTCCCTGTCTGGAATATCCACTGTGTAAATAATTTTATTCATTTCAAATAGATTTAGATAAGATTTGTGTTGATCTATAAGATTCGAGGAAGATTTGAGAAATGGGGGGTTTGGATGCTATATAAGAGGATCTCCTCTTTGTAAAATGCATCAGGTTTTTGAGGGAGAATGGAATTTGTGAAAATTTTATGAATACGATAACTATGGTGTTGTTTGCATAGTTTATGGTGTTTTTTGCATTATATGGTGATGTTTTCATAGTTTATGGTGCTGTTAAAATTGGTGTTGTTTGCATAGTTTATGGTGCTATTAAAATTGGTATCGGAGCCAAGTTACAATATTTGGTGAGGTAGAGTTATTATGTAATTCGTATGATCATCAAATGAGCTTGAGGTTACTTGAATTTTTGTGTTGGATCGCTGACGGAGAGACCTCTTGATTGGCACAAAGGGTGTAAGTCGTTGTCTTCATCGAAAGTGTAGGCTATCTGCATTCAAGGATCTTGCAATTTTTGCTTAAAGGTGCATAATATTTTCTTTTTCTTTATAATGGATGGTTACTCTGAATCTAGTGCTAACACTAGAAAATAAGCACATGAAAAGAGATGGTATTTCTTAAAATTTCTTAATAAGAAAGAACAAGACCCAATCTATAATTCTTGTATAGTCTCTCAGGAATTCGACTCTCACCCCAATTGGACACTTGCTAAGGTTGATGTTGAAAATATATATGAATTACCTATGTTTAAGTTCAAGGCTCCAAGCTTGTTCAAATTTACTTCTGTAAATATTCCTATTTCAGTTGGTAAACCAGTATATCAGATTTCGTTAATAAATCAGGAAGATATTGCATGGGGATTAGAGAATGGATTTAAGTATGTGCATATTGGTATGATAGAGTTTGGTATTAATCCATTGGTTAGACCAGGGTTAGACACATCCTTCTTAAGTTGTGTGCTAGAATCCATATTCAATCATTTCAATGATGCACTACTAGGTGGTTTCCAAGGTCCATTAAATAATGGTCCAGTATGGTCTTCCCTTTTCCCAAGATATAAAGTCTCTTTGAAAGATCCCTACATCAATCATTTTCTCCAGGACTATAGTTAGTTTTTAGGTTTTGATGCTGCACCTGATATGCATATTGCACAATTTCATACTTCTATCTGTCTTAGATTTGTAACTACTACCATGCCTCCCATAAATCCAAAACTCAATAAGAGAGCTCTAAAAGAAGGTGTAATAGTTCGACGAGGCAACACTACGACTCTTCAACTTAGATTTTGTGAAGTCCCTTTACCTTTAGAATGGGATAGTTCATACACCGCCTATCCTCAGTTTTCGAAAGGTTCCAATCAGTTGCAAATGGTAAAAAACTCAGATGGTTCTAGCAAACTCAGGTTTGTTAAAACTAAGTCAGAAATAAGAAACCCTCAGATAACTATAAGTCCTGGTATGGTTTTACCAAAGGATCATATTTATCAGTTCTCTCGTTCCTCCAGTTTGAAAATACCTTCTACTCCATTCCAGAAACATGTACAAAAGCATAGTTATGTTTCTTCAAATAATTTTGAATGTTGCCAAGAAAAAACCCAAAAAGAGCCAAGATATAAAATACTTGATTCTCCATTATTGTCATCATCCTTAGATCATAAAGGCCAACATATTGACTGTAAAGAATGCATACAAATATTTATTCCAACTAAAGATATGAAAATGCACAACCTTCCTAGAAGCAAGCAGGATACTTTACCTCTTCTTTTAGAAAGGCATCTTGACCCAGGAAATTGTACCCAGAAATTCAAGAATGGTACTCTACAAGGAGATTTACAGTTTCTTCATCTCAGAGGATAGTCTGATCCAAAACCATTAGAACAAACTAAAATGTTGAATTATACAAACTACCAGTTAGTTTGTATTTCACAGAATCTAGATGATATAGTAAATGATGTCTTTGATTTTAAAGCTCATATAAAAACACTGCACCAAGAAAATGATGATTTGATAAAAGCTCGTAAGGAAAATTTAGGTGAAATCATAGATCAACTAAATAAAATTAGTAGAGAAGTCTCAAACTTTCAATTTGCAATACCATGACCCCCTTTTCCTCCGGATTTTGAAGAAGTTGAAAAAGAAGGTCCAAAGATTACTTACCATAAGGTAAAATGTGACCATAATTTATTCTTAAAGATGATCAAGTATCCAGATGCAATTACTCTTGAGAAAATCCACCAAGGTTCTAAATTAGCCCAAGAAAAATTAGCCTTGGTTAACAATAAATTTTCTCAATTAGTTTTCGATATCAAAGGAAATGATATTGTCTTAGAAGAATTAGGAGAAATCTCTTCTAAAACAAAAAGAGGATATAATTTTGATTTTTCCAGCTCCCAAGAATTCAGAAGGAGATGTATCATCTCAACCTCATTCTAGTCCTTTCAATCTCTGGGATCAAAACTAGGCGAGCACAAAAATTAGAGAAGAATCAACCTCTTTTCATAGCATTGGAAACACTCTTTTTATAAACTTTGATTGTTTAGATAGAGATCAAATAATTATTCTTCTACAAAGAATTGACACATGAGCTAAACAGAAAAAGGCTGAGTCTAAACAGTCATGGTGAGAAGTAGTTCTGCAGATCTCATGGGAATTTATAGGAAATGTTCGTTTGTGGTGGGAACATTTAGGAAGGACGCAGCAGAAAAAACTCCTTGACAAAACAAATCCATTAGAAGTTATGTTGTTATCACTCTCACATGAATTTTTAGGAATCATACCATCATATTCAAAACATTATGCTCAGATGTTCATGAGTCAAAAGCTTTGTGATCTAGATATATTATTTGAGTATTATTGTACCATGCAAGGGCTCTATTATAAGATTCCTAATCTTGATATTACATCATATCTCAAACAATACATTTCTTCTATGCAAGGAATAATTCCTGAAATGGCCATTCAGGAATTAGCTACTCAAAAAAATTCCATTGATTCTCTTTCTTTGGCATCTCTACACCAACACATTCTTACCATCCTAAGAGATCAATTTACTACCTACAAGAATGAGAATAATCTCAAAAATAAATTGTCTTTCAGTCCACAACTTTGTGATATATTTAATGAAACACATAGATTTGGATGTTATAAAACACCAAGAAAGAAAAGACAAGATAAATCCACAACCTACCATTGTTCCAAACCAAATTGGAAATATCATAAGAAATATTTAAAGAAGAATTTTGGTAAAGGTAAAGAAGAAAGATCCAGATACATCTTTAGGACAAGGAGAAAACATGTCTCTATGGATAAAAGTAAATGTTTGATCTATGGAAAACATGGTAATTTTTCCAAAAAATGTCCAAATAAGAAGCAAAAGACTTAGATAAAGATTTTTGATTTGTTTAATTCTGCACACAATCTTGCAGAATGGGATTTAGTTTCAGATTATGATTCTTCTGTAGAATGCATCTATGTATACAATTCAGATTCAGAAAGTGGTGGTAATATAAAGCATTTTCAGAAATTATCACTTGATTGTACAGATTCTGATAGTGATGATTGTACATATATTTCATATGTTAAGGTGTTCTCAACATTTAATGTTTCTCATGAAATCCAGTATTTCCAACAAGAATTAGAAAATTTTCCTCCAAATCTATTGATCACTAGAAACAGATTACAAAGAAGAATTGATGAATTAACAAAGAATACTCCACCAGTAAAAAGCTTACTCCCAGAAGAGAAAAGAGTGGATCTACCAAAATGTTACATTTCAATCAGAGGAACTCTAGAAAAATAGATCAGTCAGGCATAAGATAGGATCAGAAAAAAACAGATATTATGGAAAAAACTGTTGAATACATTCAGAAGGATATTCAATTATTGGATGAATTGAACTCTAATTTTGTATCCATGTGTGATGAAGTAGTAGATATTCCACTCGAAAGTTCAACTAAACTTATTAAATACCAAGAGCTATATATAAGAGATATAAGTGGAACTGGAGATTGAATAGTTATCTCCATTGGCATAAAGATCCCTAGTTATAAATTGTATCATCTAGATGCCCATATTGACATAGCAGCAATGAGTAGTTGTTGGAAGTACAAAGCTATTCCTTCCTATTTCTGGCAGCCTACACAGATCCAATTCAAGGTTATAAATAATCAACTCATGAAGATTTCTCATGTTGCTCCATATTTTCCAATCTTGTTAAATAATTCCGTTGTATATGTTACATTATAATTATGACACATGTGATGACATCATTTTAGGACAAGACTTTGTACAGAAGTATATGCCATTAATTGTTGATAAAGATGCAATCACTTTTACAGTCTAGTTAGCACAGGTAAAAATTCTAGTCAAAGGAAATTACATCATCAAGATTGATCCAGACCAGTAGTCAGAAAATCGAGAGGTTACACTCAAAGATCTAACAAAAATCTTCATGCTCCCAAAGTTTTGAAAGAAATTGTTCAAAAAATCGAAATAGACTGCATGTCAGAACATCCTGACGCATTCTGGTTCAGAGAAAAATATTTCATCACTCTTCCATATAAAGAGAATGCCAAGCAGACTCCTCAGAAAGCATATGCTAATCACATGAGCCCATCAGAACAAGAATATTTCAAGCAAGAAATCGAATATTTTCTTAGCAGAGGTTTGATTGAACCATCAAAAAGTTCATGGGCATGTCCAAATTTTTATGTGAATAAGCATTCCGAGCAGAAAGGGGAAAGAAAAGGTTAGTGATAAACTACAAAGCATTAAATTATGCTCTTAGTCCTATCAAGTATCCTCTTCCTAACAATGAAATTTTGTTATCAAAGATATCTAAAGCCAATGTTTTCAGTAAATTTGATCTCAAAGATGGATTTTGGAAAATAGGAATTGAGCCTTATGACATGTACAAAATAGCATTTGTAGGTCCAAGTGGCCAATACCAATGGACAGTCCTCCCTTCTTGAGTTAAAAACGTCCCTTCGGAGTTTCAAAAAAGGATGGAAGTTATCTTTCGTCATCTTGATTTTTCCATAATGTACATAGATGATTTACTAGTTTTCAGTAGAGATCTTCATGAATATAAGAAACATTTTGAAGCATTCTATCATCTTGTATACAACCATGGCCTAGTCTTGTCTTCAGGAACTGACAAGTTTGTCATTGCATAGACTAAGATAAATTATCTTGGCCTCACTATTTCTCAAGGAATAATTATTTTACAGGAACATGTTTTGAAAATATTGCTTAATTTTTATTGATCAATTTGCAGACATTAAGATGACTCAAATATTTTTAGGATGTCTCAATTATATCAGAATTTTTTTATGAAAAATAAGCAGCAAATACTAAATTTATTCAACAAAGGCTCAAACAAGGAGCTACATGGACAGAACAAATGGTAGTAGCATTCAAAGAAATCAAGCAAAAGATACAATCTCTGCCTCCTCTTTCTTTGCCTCATCTAGATTATTCCTTTATTTTTGAGACAGATGCTTCTAATGATGTATGGGTTGCAATTATCCTACAAAAACATTAGAAGAAAGATGAAGTATATGCCTTTACTTCATGTATTTTTTCAGAAACAAAATACAAATATCCTTCTTCTCACAAAGAAATCTTAGTCGTCAAAAGAGGTATCAAAAGATTTCATATTTTCCTTAAAATTGTTTGTTTTACAGTCAAAACAGATATTAAAAATATGAAAGGGATGATTTCAAACAAAAGACTGTTAGAACAAGGGAACTCTAGGATATTAAGATGGGAATTATGGTTTGACGGTTTTGATTTTGATATAATCTACAAATCTAGTAAGGAAAATTATCTTGTAGACATGCTTATCAGGGAAGGCAACATCAAAGATATTAAAGTTTTTGAAAAATATGAAAGCTCAAAATCAGTGAGAATAAATTTTCAAATTGAGTTATGTTCAAACTGTTTACACCAGTATTTTTGGGAATGTTTCTCTCAGAAGATTAAACCACTTCCTATAGAAGTTCAACAGTTGATCTTTTGCAAATGGTACAACTCTCAAGAATGAAGATCAACTTATAATATCAACTGGAATATGCCCAACAATATTCATCTTTACCTTGGCCATACCAGACTTCCTAGGGATATGTGGATTGTTTATATTTTTTATCCCTCTATCTCATGGTATGAATATTATGGAATCCTCCAATTTTCCAGGAATCACAAAACGATTTTTATTTATATGTATTTTGAGGATATCATGAGTAGTTACAGATACCGGAGTTCATGGATGAAAATTTTATTCTTTATGTTAACTCCTAGAAGCTCAGAGCTAGTTAATGTAAGAGCAAGAGATACCATTGATCTTCTCAGAATCGAACTTCAAGAAGAAGCACTAGCCTATGACATATTTGGCTTCAATATGTCTTTTAAGCCACAACAGTAACTATCACCTCACAACATGAATTCTATTTAATAGTATATTTTATAGGAGACACTTGTCTGGATGAAATTGAGCTAGATCATCATTTGAGATTCAGTCCTTTCTATGCATGCTTTGGAAAATATTCTCCACAATGGCTTGATCCAATCATTCCAGGAGTTCAAATCATAGACCATCAGAATTCCTCTAATGATGAAGGTTATTCTCCACCAAGCGGATATGACTTTGACAGAAGCCCAAAAGGGTCATATTAAGATAAGATCACATAAGATATATTATAAAAATTCTCCATTATCTTTTGAAAGTTCTACCATGAAAATGATATCCATTATGTAAATATACTTTAAGTCAAGCTTCCATAGATTCCCTATCTGCAATATCTATTGTGTATTAACTTTAATAATGTCATAGTATAGCTTTCGTAGATTACCTGCTTGGAATATCTACTTTGTATTAACGTTAATGCAGCTTCCGTAGATTCCTTGTCTGGAATATCTACTTTGTAAATACTTTTAGTCATTTCAAATATATTTAGATAAGATTTGTATTGATCTATGAGATCCGAGGAAGATTTGAGAAATGAGGGGTTTGGATGCTATATAAGAGGATCTCCTCTTTGTAAAAGGCATCGGGTTTTTGAGGGAGAATAGTATTTGTGAAAATTTTATGAATAAAATATCTATGGTGTTGTTTACATAGTTTATGGTGTTGTTCATATATATATATATATATATATATATATATATATATATTGTTGGAAGTAATGGAGAAACCTAAACTGTTATTATTGTTATGATGAGGATAGGTTTGAGAATCTAATCTTAGACCTCATATCCTAATATCTAGGGAGTGTTTGAAACAATCCCATTAGTGTGAAAGCCTATATATTTGAGGCTCATTTGACTCAACGTTCAGTGCTTGTATGAGTGTTTGTACACTCTCCAAGTTCTCACCTGGAGAGCCATTTAGTTAAATAGTTAATATATTCAGTTTTTAACATGGTATCGGAGCGCACAAGGTAAGAGGCATGTGTGTTGTTTGGTTAGGTCCTTGAAGACCGAGGAGGATTTTTGGAGGATGTGAAAATTTGTGACGAATCGCCTCTACTATAAGAGAGATGCGAATCCAGGGATGAAGTGGAGTTTCTCCCTTTTGATTTTGGATCCATGTCCTATTATGATATGTTGTAATGAAACACAAATTATTAGGTTGTTCGTTCGTTGGGAAAGCCAATTTTTTTTACAGCAATGCGGCTAGATCCTCCAATAAGGTTTTATGACAGTGAGAACAATGATCTGTGTGTTGCTACATTGGGCCAGAAAAGGCGAGGTCATGGAGATTCTATCATGTTAAATGACGATAATTGCAGGGAACACATTCTACTACTGAAATTTGCTGTGATCTGTGGCGTGTAGTGTCGGAAAAGAGAGTGATATTATTTTTATTTTCATAATGCACGGTGCTTGAAAGGCCATAAATTTGATTTCAAGCCATTCACACTCAGTTTTTTAGAGAGATCGTTGCATTAACTCTGAGATGGGTCAGAGACATTCATGATCGATTGGTGGGCAAGCCTTTCGCCACGTGAGCCGACGTCGTTGGATTGACTGCAAACTCTTGTTGTGTGTCCACAGCTCGAAAGGCTGCTGATCTTCTTTAAGCGCAAGCCACCAGCTTGTGAATCTGCTCACGCTGCCCAGAAGTGAATGTTGCCTCTGCAGATCGCTACAACAGAAGCTTGGATCTGATTGTCGTACGTTGGGTCAACATTGATTTGTTTTTTTATGCAACACCCATAGTGTATTGAGCCTGTTGGTGCAACTCACTGAATCTGTAGCGTGTTGGTGAATCGTTGCAATACATCAGATCATATCGACCTTTTTTTTATATGGCTGCCTTCTCCCATTGCTGTGTTATCTGGAGAGTGCAGAGGACGAGTTTGCTTGTGTGATCTAGCATATTCATTCTTGTTTGAGAAACCTAGAAGTTGTAGGTTTTGAAGATCCCAAATCCAATTGGGTAAATTTTCTTCTATTTTATTATATTCCATAATAAAAATGCAAAAGTTCTTACTAATTTGAATCATCTTCAGAAATATGTGTTATCATAAATTGCTAATTACATGCATCATAATAGATATTGGTAGCATTTCCAGCTTGTTGAGAGGTCATTTTATTGCTCATCGCAAGAGTCGAGGGCACTGAGACCTGCGTGGCATAGAAGCCACAATCTACAATGTTCTACTATTGAAAAGCTGCCAAAGGGAGAAGTGTCCTGCCTGCGTGGTAACGGGGTTGTTGGAGCTCGTTAGAGGACTGAGTGGAGTCAAAATTTGTAAACAAGATAAAATGATAAAAGCTGGACTTTAACAACATGTATATATTTTAAGATATTTTTTATTGTGATGATGATGATTTTCTCGTAGTATATTCGAGTCAGAAGAAATTTTAGAAAAACAATGTGGTTCTGTTGATGGCCATGAGAATCAAGAGGCACAGTCTGTTGTGCAAGATCTTGAGATTGAAGAGTCACAATTTGATCTTCAAGAAGGATGTAAAGAGGAAAAAAGTGTTGAGGATCAATTGGATGAGCCACACGAAGCTGATTGCAAAGACGTGGAAGAAGAAGACAAAGCTAGAGAGAATTTAAATTGTGATGATCTCATGAATATTTCAGTGTGTGCAGATGTTAATAGCAATAAGGAAAAAGCAATGAAGTTTGAAGAGGAATTGAAATTTCTTGAAGCATGAATTGAAACACCATGTCTTTATGAAATCAACATAGAAGTTGCATCAATAAATTATCAAGACATTATTGCTGATGTTCAAATGGTTGAGACCAGAAATAGTGAGAGGGAAAATTCTCCTATCCAGCCTGTCATAATTTTGAGAAGGACGAGAATAAGAATTCAAGATTTACATCACTAGTGAAGAAATGAGGTGAAAATACATCACTAGCTAATGGTGAGGAGTTTTTAATATATATATATATATATATATATATATATATATATATATATATATATAGTTAAGCATAATATTTTAATTGTTAAATTATTTTAAAAAATTTGAGATATAATGTGAGAGAGAGTGGGAGAGAAATCTAGGAGAGAGGAGGCGACAAAAATATTCAGAGAGGAAGAGGAGGAGAGAGTCTACGAGAAAGAGATGGAGCATGAGAGATGGATTTGGAGGAAAATATAGGGAAGGAAGAAGTTCAGGACACACACACACACACACACATACACATATATATAGAGAGAGAGTCTTGTTTGGGGGTGACATAGAAAGACAAAGAAGGACTATAGATGGAGAGAAGTGAGAGAGAGAATGAGAGAGGGAGGGAGATATTCAACAGAATTGATGTACAGAGAGAGAGAGAGAGAGAGAGAGAGAGAGAGAGAGTGATGTGGGGGAGAGACAAAGGGAGGTGGGAGAGAAAGGAAGAAAGAGAGGACTTGAGAGGGAGGGAGAGAGAGATATGGATTTGGAGGGAGATAGAGAGGGAGGTAAGAAGAAGTAAATATAGAGAGAGAAAGGTGGAGAGAGAGACAGGGAGTGGAAAGGGACATGGAGAGGGAGAGAGGGAGTGAAAAGGCAGATGGAGAGAGATGGAGAGACGGGAGCATAAGGGAAGAGATATAGTATGGGAGACAGAGGGAGAGAAGGGGAAGATAGATATAAGGGGAGACAAAGGGCGAAAATGGGAGACAGAGGGAGAGAAGGGTTAGAGAGAGAGAGAGAGAGAGAGGGAGAGGGAGGGAGGTATAGACAGATATGGAGAAACAATGTGTACATGTTTGCGGGGTGATATAGTGATGAACAAGGAGAGAGAGAGAGAGGGGGGGGGGGGAGATAGAGATATAGATGAAAGGGGGACAGAGGGAAGAACATAAATATTCATCATATATGAGTTTTAAAAATTGAAAAAAACTTAAATTTCCATAATAAGAAATTTATCGAAATAATTGGATAACTACTTATGAATATAGGAAAGTTGATACCATTATATAAAATTGTAGAAATGTTTCTATATATTGTTGTTTGACCTTTATATTAAATTTCAATACGATTGACTTATATCATATTATGACTAAGCTCTTGTAGATAACATAAAAATAAATAATGCTTAATAATTGTGCGGAGAGGCGCTCTACAGCCCAGTATATAGGGATGTGTAGATGTAATGTGTGTAATGTAAACTTTTGATATGTCAAAATGTATATAGATGTGTAGATGTAATGTGTGTAGATGTCATGTGAGTAATGTAAACTTTTGATATGTGGGAGTGTATACATATGTGTAGATGTAATGTGTGTAGATGCCATGTGAGTAATGTAAACTTTTGATACGTCAGAGTGTATAGATATGTGTAGATGTAATGTGAGAAATGTACCACTTTAACACAATGGGCTAAATACCATGGGCCAAATACCATATTTATAAAAGAGGTATAGTAAATACATAAAATATAGACAAACCATAGGTATGGTAAATAAATAAAACATCTTTTTATATTTACTCCATAATCCTATTATATGTAGGAACACCCAAAAAGTGGATTTATTTAGGTGAATCCTGAGCTAAATACCATGGGTCAAATGATTATTAATACCATGCCAAAAAAACATTATTAACCCTAATATTAATATTATTATTAATTATAATATTCACATTATTATATTATAATATTAATATTATTAAATCTAATAAATTTGGATCACGTAGATTGGTATTTGAGTACACTATCTCAGATAACAATAAACATGTGATATGTCGGAGTGTATAGAGATGTGTAGATGTAATGTGAGAAGTGTGCCACTTTAATACCATGGGCTAAATACAGTGGGCCAAATATCATATTTATAAAAGAGGTATGGTAAATAAATAAAATATAAATAAACCATATGTATGGTAAATACATAAATCCTATTTATATTTAGGAACACTCAAAAAGTGGTTTTATTTTGGTGAATCTTGAGCTAAATTATTATTAATACTATGCCAAAAAAATATTATTAACCCTAATATTAATATTAATAGTATTATTAATTCTAATATTATTATTATTTATTATAATAATTACGCCATAACGTGTGTTTATTTGAAAACAAATTTCCTAATTTTCATCGTGTCTTAATCTGCAACGTCAGATCAAAATGTTAGACGATTAAATATATATTTGCCATTGGATTAATAATTAGTTAGACGAAAGTCGTTATTGCCCCAATCCTTTCCCTTCCAAATGAAAAAAACTTATAGATGGGAGACTAAGCTTTTTCATTACCCAACCTCATAAATGCTCGACACAATTCCATGGATCCCACTGCACCCTGAAACTTGAGGCACTCCATTGATCCCACTGCATCCTGAAACTTGAGGCACTGGCACACCATTCCTCATCCCATTCCATGGATCCCACTACATCCTGAACTCATAAATGCTCGGCACAATTCCATGGATCCCAACTCATAAATGCTGGGCACAATTCCATGGATCTCACTGCATCCTAAACATGAGGCACTCCATTGCTTATCCCATTCCATTGATTCCACTGCATCCTGAAACTTGAGGCACTGGCACTCCATTGCTCATCCCATTCCATGGATCCCACTGCATCCTGAAACTTGAGGCACTCCATTGCTCATCCCAGTGCGTGGAACTGACAGTTAGAGGCAGTTTTGTGGAAGCAGATTCGTGCACCTGCTGGAAACAGATTTCGCGCACCTGCTGGAAAGAGAGGAAAATGGTATAGACTCAGAGGAAAATCTTCAGAATATGCCAGGCATGGGCATAACCCATATGACTTGCGAAGAAATGGACTACATCATGCATGTTTTTAGACAACATTGTAGGCAAGAGTGTGGAGCAGATTTCCTTCGAAGGGATGGCCAACGCTATCAGTAAGAGTGAGTAATATCTAAATAGATCTCTTCTTTTGATTTTCTGTTTTTTTATCTAGCGAGGTAGCGAGGTATCAAGGTATCATATATTCAAAGTATGAATTGTTGTTTTCAGATATATTAGATATTTCTTTTCACCTTTCTTCTAAGAGTTTGGCAAATCTTCATTTAAAATATTGATGTATCAAAGGAATTTCTCTTGATGTATCAGCACAACCCATTGAAAATTCCTCAACGTAAACTACCCATTATGCCACTATATGTAATTTTGTCGATCGCTGCAACTCCGGATGAGTAGCGGGTTGTCCTCATTCGAATCTTATTTTAACTACCGCATTCAGCTGTTCAAATGATGCTCTGCCCCCAACAGACTCACAAAAGCAAGCATAAACTGGTTGAAAAATACAGGCGTGATGACATGAATGCCCTTTTTTCAATTCTAATGTGCTTCCTTCCCATAGAAAATTTTCGGTTATGATTGTCTTTGATATATCACAAGGGTTTTACTGCATTAAAAAGATCATCAGTACTCACTAGGGTTTTGATTTAATGGAAGTTCTAGGGTTTTGATTTAATGGAAGTTTCATCTCCTATAAGGAAAGCTATCAGTGGTAAACCAAGTGCGGGAAGTCGTCAATTACATTCACCATCCACAACGAAAAGCCAAAGATCTTCAAAAAGAAAGAAAAGATGAAGAATGATTTTACCTCGATTGCATAGATCTTCAAAAAGAAAGAAGATGAAGAATGATTTTATCTCGATTACATTTCGATTTTTATCCCTGATAAAGACTAATGATGAGCAAGATCGATAATTTTATTTTCGTAAAAATAAACTAATAAATATGCAACACGGTATAATAAATATATGCTTAAAAAAACTTATCCACTTTACTATGCAACATCCCCTGAAATGATACAGAATTCAGTTTCCAAATCCACATACTTCTATACTGGAAGTATACCATCCGCTGCCGTATTAAATAATACAGAGTAAAATGCAGAAGGCTCCTCTTTCCTCGGTGCATATTTTTCATTACAAAAAACATATCAAAGTTGCACGATTTCCCTTGGTGTTCTTTGTAATTCCTTAACTCCAAAAGTAGTAAGTTCCCCAACAACTGAGTTGGCTCCTCCTTTGTTGGCTCCTCCTTTGTAATTTCTTATTCACTCCAAATATTAAATATTAGTTACCAAAATAATAAGTAAATTGTTTTTTTTTGTTTTTAATATATATATGATGGTAATTGTCTTTTAAATATTACATTATTTTTATTTATTTTTAATCCAAAGGACAAAGCAATGATTTGATTAATAAGATAAGTAACATTATTTGATTTTATGTATCAATTAATATTAATGAAATTAATATATATTTTTTATTGGATTTTCAAGTGATTAATTTTAAGGTTATAAACAATGAAAATTGTTTTATATATATATATATATATATATATATATATATATATATATATTTCAAAAAAATCTGATTATAGTAATATTGGGCACTACTGAAAATTTCAAGTGATTAATTTTGAGGTTATAAACAATGAAAATTGTTTTGTTTTTGCTTTTTTTTTTTTTTTATAATAATATTGGGTTGAGGTTATAAACAATGAAATTTTTATTTATTTATTTATTTATTTTTATATATTTTGTTTTTTCAAGAAAATCTGATTATAGTAATATCGGTCACTACTGAAAAGTGGCATTCTTAGTTCAATCACGGTGATTTGGATTCCTTAATTATTAATTGCAGAAACTCTTGGTCTCACTCAAAAAAAGATTTTTGGTGTTTGTGGGAGATTATATTCGGAATGAATCGACCTATATTATTCAGCCATGAGACAAATATGATGTTTTCGAGCTCTGACATCTCAACAACATATGAGTACAATCCCTTTTTCAAGTACAAGGAAGCTTTGGAGATCATAAGAATGGTAGGAGAATTCACATACAACTTGTGGATAACAAACTAATTAGAATTTAAGAATGTAGAGAGGCATATAGAAGGACTTAAAAAGAGGATAGGGTCAAATCACGAAGTTGGGAAACAGTTTTTGGCGGATGGTTAGAATTCGGGAGAAATTTTTAATTTCTCGGCCGAGAAAAAAGTCAACTAAATTTCTCGGCCGAGAGTTTTCAAAATTCTCGTCCGAGAAATTTTAAATATTTCGGACGAGAGTTTGGTCGGGTTTAACATGAGTTAAAATTCTCCCGGACGAGAGTTTCGCATTTTCTCGTTCGAGAGTTGTGGTCACAAAACTCTCGAACAAACTCTCGGACGGGAGTTGGAGAAACTCTCGGACGAGAGTTGGAAAAACTTTTCCAACTCTCGTTCGAGAGTTTTGTCCAATTCTTGTCCGAGAGTTCTCCAACCCTCCCTATTTTTACTATTATAGCATGAAAATATTGTAGTAGACATGTGTGGAATAATTTTATTGACATCATGTTGTTTTCAACCTTGTGTGTGTTTCTTAAATATAATTAATACGAGTCGACATGGATATTAAATATAATATAGTTTTCAATAGTTATAATTATTATCATACTATTGACTACATAATTAGAAAAATAGTTATAATAAAACTAATAGTTATCATAATAGTAGTAGCAATAAGAACAACAATAACCATAGTTGTAAGTTGAACACATAAAAAAATTAATTGGAATAATAAATATTTATTAAAATATTAATATATTTTATAAATAATAACCAAGCATGGGATACCCTTGGATATTTCACCACCATTGAAGTGGTAAAAATGCTAAATAATCAACAACTATGATCCAAGCAAATCGCCTTATGGATTAATAGAGTTAAACCCATGACCTCACCAACATTGGAGGACATATATCACATCATGCTTGTATATGCCTAAGGCAACCTTAAAGGATATAGAAATAATAATATAATTGAATTGCATATCCTAATGATGTGTAAAATTACAATATTTATCTTATATATGAATAAAAATATATGTACTAATAATTCTCAACTAAAGCTTAAATATATAGGGAGGAATTAGAGAAGGGGCTTTGACAAAGGATAAATAATTTATCAAAGGATTAGATCCTAGAATAAGTGAAGGATTGGGAATCTAACCTAGTTTATTCTCATACAAGGGAAACAATATTATTTAAGACTGTTGATACCTATTGGTTTATGAAGACCATAGTGGTTTAGTTGATTGAAATAAAATGGGAATTTCAAGAAGGAACCCTACACACAATTATCATTTTTGAGGGAAAGTTCGAAGTAAAGTGTAAATGGGTTTTGCATTAGGTTTTGGGTAGCACTAAAAAGAGATTGAGAAATAAACTAGTGACGGGGTGAGGAAGTAGGTTTGACAACACCCAACCCCATCATCCTCGAGAATGAGGACCAAATCGTAGGAAGAAGTATGGAATGAACTGGATATGTAAATGAAGGCCGTAAGGATGACAGGGAATAGGAGCAACTCCAACCACCTCCTACTTAATAACCTCATTTGAGAACTATTATCTTTCTTCAGAAGGTTTATCTAGGAATCTTGGTAGACATAGAAAAATGGTTTGTTTATTTCTTGTGATCCTCTTTAGAATTCCTATTGACATAAGGGATCATGTGTGGTCCTTGATGTTAACATACACTCACCACAATATGATTGTTTGGTGTGTACATGGATCATTTGATGGAATTATCAATTGCTTGATGCCAAAATGGATTGTTTGATGGTCAACCATTGTAGTGAAAAATGTTTTATGGAATCATTAAAATATGATTGTTTGATGTGTGCATGGATTTTTTGATGGCAAAAATTTGAAATAGTTGTAGTACAAATTGTTTTGTGGACTCATCACAATATCATTGCTTGATACCTACAGGGATTGTTTGATGCTCAATAGTTTTAGTGCAGGAAGAGGTATAGGTTTGGTTGAGGCCTACATAATATTAATAGGATTTTGTAGAGGCTAAAATCAGTTATATAGGTGTTTCAGACCAAAAGGAAGAAGTATGCCAAGTTTTGTACTGTGTAGTAGTGTTGACCTAAGTTAGGAAGCATATGTCAATAGTGGGGCCACAACTGATGGGAGATATATATCATCCATGTAGCTCTTCTTGTAGGTGATGAAAATAAAAAACCATGAGTTAAACCAAGGTTTCACCCATTAAATATTTCCATGTGAGGTTGAGTGACATGGTCAACATTACCAAAAACAAATTATACTTTGGTTTTTGCAATGATGACTGTTGGAAACGAGTTTTTTGAGTGTCTCTGTGCCTTTGGGAGAGCATTTGGATTCTTGAAGAAGTATGATTTATGGGTGTAGCGAGAATAAGCGGTTTTTCAAGATCCTTCTTTTGGTGGTACCGTTGAGCCCCCTGATGTTCCAGTTTGTGATTTTCATTGAGCTACCTTTGGAGCAGATAGGACCAAGGCCCTGATTTTTCCTTCATTGATTAGGCGTCTGCCTGGTTCTTGTATTTGGTGTCTTGTGGATTTGCGCCCTATTTTTCTTCTTGGTCCTTGTGGCTTGTATTGATCCAAATCCAGGTTGGCTTGAATGCCCGTTTGGCTGCTATTTCCCCATTGCCTTTTGGCTGCATTTTGGTTGATGTATTCCAGCTGCAGGTATGCCATTTCTATCTTCTCCAAGTGTTCTTGGGGAATGGCATTGACTCCCATTTTGGACCATTTCTCATTGACCTTTTGGAGATCTAGATCGCCTAGGATCTCCTCCAAAGGATTTTTTGAAGTGGTTGAGGATGGTTGCTCTGTTTGCATTTCTGTGCATTGAGGGGTTTGCAGTGAGGTGTGGCTGGTATTAATCTGAATGGGAGAGGATTATGGTTTGTGTTGTGGTGCCTGGGTGTGGATTGAATCCGAGGTTGTGCTTGGGGCATTGGTTGTAATCAAAGATTGACTTAATAATGACGGATCTTGATTAGTGGGGGCCTGGGAGACTATAGGGTGCTCCAATGAGTCAAGATTGCTCAGAACTTCAAAGTTGTTTTGCTAGGTCGAGGCAGTATTGGTGGGGGTTGTATTGGTGGAGGGTTTGGGAGGCTTTTTGCCTTTCTCCCCTTTGTTCTTTCTTGAGATGGAGGTGAAACCAGGTGTCGCCAAGCTTGCACAATGGAATACATTTCTTTGTCATAGGTGGGATACTTGCGAGCTGTCTTAGACAATGTCTCACTGTGAAATGCCACTAGATGTCCCTGTTCAGTAAGAACTGCCCGAATAGCATAGTCAGAGGCATCTGTCTCGATCTCAAATGGTTGTTCCAAGTCTGGTAATGTGAGCACTGGGGTAGAACAGAGGCGATTTTTCAATTCTGTGAACGCCTTCTGTTGAGGTTCCGACCAAAAGAATTTTTCTCTCGCTCCTCCCTTGGTGACTTGACTCAAGGGCCATGTGATATGAGAGAATCCCAACACGAATCTATGGTAGAAATTAGCAAGACCCAGAAAGTTGCGAAGCTCTGTTATAGTGGTTGGGGCTGGCCAATCCCGAATGACTTGGATCTTGGCTGGATCCACATGCACCCCCCTTTCATCAATAATGTATCCCAAATATTGAACCTGGGTCATGCCAAAAGTGCACTTCTCCAAATTGGCACACAACTTGTGTTGCCGCAGTGTTTGGAGGACTTGTCGGATGTGGTGAAGGTGCTCTTCCCAAGTCTGGCTGAAGATCAGAATATCATCCAAGTACACCACTACAAATAAGTTGGTGAATGGCCGCAAGATGTCATCCATCATCCTCATGAAGGTGGCGGGAGCATTCGTCAACCCGAAAGGCATGACCAGCCATTCGAAAAGGCCTTCCTTGGCTTTGAAGGCAGTCTTCCACACATCGGAGGGTTCAATTGGTGCCTGGTGATACCCAGACTTCAGGTCGATCTTGCTGAAATATTTTTCACCTTTGAGTTGGTCCAGAAGGTCATCAATCCATGGGATTGGGTACCTATTCTAGACAGTGATCTTGTTCAGCGCCCGATAGTCAATACAAAGTCTCCACGTCCCATCCTTCTTCTGTACCAACATGATCGGGCTCCCACAGGGCGATGAACTTGGTCTGATGTGACCTTTCTGCAACAGCTCCTGAATCTGCCTCTTGATTTCATCATTCTCCAGAACAAAGCGCCGATAGATCGGTCCATTGAGTAGCGGCACACCTGGGGTCAGATCAATCGAGTGCTTGACCTGACAGTGCAGAGGAACCCCTGTGGGTGAGGTGAAGATGTCCCCGTACTCCTCCACAACCTTATCCATTTGTTGTTGTCGTGCAAAGGAGCCCTGTCTGGAGGTCGTGGAATTATCTTAAAGCTATTCTTGAGGTGTTTGGATTTGATTTAAGATGGATCTATTGGATAATGCCTTTTATTTCTTCTCTTAATTACTTTATTCTTCTTAACGGAGTTCCTTCAACTCCCTTTAATGCTACCTAGGGTTTAAGACAAGGGGATCCACTTTCCCCCTTCCTTTTCATTGTTGCAGCAGAAGGCCTTGGTTGACATATTAAAAGTAAGATCCAGGGAGGTCAACTTAAAGGCCTTAATCTTTGGGGGGCAGGTTTAAAACTTTCGCACCAACATTTTGTAGATGACATTATGCTCTTCTGTCAAGCCACTCTAAAAGAATCTAAGGAAATTCTGTCCATTCTTAAAGATTTCATGGAAGCCTCTGGAACTCTTATCAATAATGACAAATAAAATGTGTTTATATTTAATACTAATATTCTCTCCCAAAGATTCCTATTGCCTACCTTGGGATTCAACATCGGATCCTTCCCTATGAAATATTTAGGAATCCCTCTCAATCTAAATTCTCTTCGGGTCTCTGGGTGGAAATATTTCATTAATCGCATATAAGCTCGACTTCAAAATTGGGCATTTCGGGTGTTTAATGCTCCGATTCGAGTTGTTATGTTAAGAACAGTCTTACAATCCATTCCCATCTATCAACTCGCTGGATTGGAAACGCCTAAAATCTGTTGTAATGATATGGCTAAGACGTTTAAAAACATCCTATGGCAAGGATCTCAACAAGCCTGTAAATGGGCTCTCCTTTCATGGGATAAGCTTACGAAAATAAAAAGGACTGGAGGCTTGGGGTTAAGAGATCCATATTTTCTAAATCAAGTTATGGGAGCTAAGCTCTGGTAAATATGGATACAATGGGGTAGAGATTTGTGGAAAATAATCTCAGAACAGAAGAATGCAATTTCCTTAACTATTGTAAGGAAATTAAAAGTTCCTGGCCGACTGACATATACTATGTGTAAGAAGAATGTAGAAACATTGGAACACCTATTGAGTAACTTCTTTGTCGTTGAGACCTTGTGGAAAAACATTTCCTCCCTCTTTCAATAAAAAGATAGGGACAAAAAGAGCCTCAGGCATACAATTGAAGTCTAGAGAAAAGGAGGGTATAAAAGCCTTGTTCTTAACATAGTGTGGGGACTCTTTATGGGATTTCTCATATGGGTCGCCTGGAAAGAAAGAAATTGGAGAACATTCAAAGATGAGTATCGACAAATTGAAGAGATATGGAAAGTGGTTCTCGAGAATATCATAGAAACTGTCCTCACTGAGAAATGGCATGAATTTGGCTAGAAAGCTAATGGGCATGAGGATAGGATTTTAGCTATGCTTAACTTGAAACCCCAAATGCTCGCCCCAGCCTCATGGAAAGAAAAACCTTTGGGAAGACATCCGCACAATTAATTCAATGCTCTACAATAGGAGGTTATTAATCTTAATTATGATGGGGCCTCTAAAGGTAATTTGGGTCAAGCAGGAGAAAGAGGTATATTTCGTGATTCAAAGGGTTTATTAAGTAGAATTTATGTGACCGATTTTGGATTCGCTACAAATAACGAAGCCAAAATCACAGCGGTAAAACAAGGCATTTTGATAGTTGTAAGAGAAAAATATCAGAGGACTATAGTAGAGGGGGATTCAGCCATGGTAATAAGTGTTCTATAGAAGTTGCAGTAGGGGACAGGTTGGGAGAAAATTAGTTAAAGCTGGTGAACAACTCATCTAATTCAGGAAATAAATGATATTCTTCCAAGCATTGGTTACCTTATCTCATCACATATTCGCAGATCAGGGAATGAAGCAACTGACTACTTGGAGAACTAGAGTTGTACTCACGGGGATGTCACAACTGGACATCAACCAAGCCAAAATGGTATAGGTGGAGAAGCTACAATCTCTATAGGAAATTGTTGATAGGGATAACGAGGATACTCGGGATCCCCAATTGGGGTGCCAACTGGTTAATTCGAATGACGAGGTGGCACGAGCTCGTGCGTACCACATGGATAGTTGATGTGGACATGAGGAGACGATGGTGGGTACTACCACCCACGCCAAATAATGACGGAATTAAATGCAGGTGGTAGAAAACTCACGGTGTGAGAAGGGTGTTGGAAACAGGGCTGGCATGTAAGGAATGTTATGAAGGCTAAAGGTGGTAATGTTCAAGGTGGTAATATGGTCTGGTAGTTAAACGTGAAGTTGAGATTAGAAAAGGAAGTCGGCGAGCAGTTGAAGGGTTGGACGATGGTTATGTGGTGCTTAAATTCGGGTATGTTCATAGCCTTTGTATCATGTCTGTTGCTGCGATAGCAAACATAATTCATGTCTTCACCTCATTTATATTTTCTGTGTATGAAAGATATGAAAAATTATGGGGGTTTTGTTTGATGTACATGGATTTTGGGACAACTTACTGGAATTAATGCGGAATTTTACAGTCGTTAAGCCTTTGAACTATTGTTGTATTAAGGATTGGGGAGTATATGAAAATTTTCTTGTTGTCCTCTTATGTGTTTTTTATTCTAAACCTACTTACCTCTTCTGTATGGGGGCTGAGGGTTTTTATTTTTCTATTTTCTAGTATATTCTAGTTATTGTTAAGGAGCTTGGTGTTAACGTCCCAGTTTCTACGAAGGTCACTCATTTCCTCGACCCTTATTTTACCCAATTTAAATCTGAATGTATTTCAATTGGCTCTGCATGGCCTCCTATCAGCTCTGGTTTCTTTTTCCCCATCTTGAAATTCCTCATCTCTTATCCTATTACTCATTTCCCCATCTCCATTACTAGACCGGCCTTCTGCCCTTTCTGTAACCTTCACAACTTGGCTTGCCAATCCTATGAAGTTCAGTGTATGGCCTCCAATGACATTTTCACGAGTAGCACTTTGTTAGATACCCCATCCAGGGTTTTTCCTATTCAGCTTTTTTACAATGTTACAAAGAGGAGGGGTTTGGGCCCTAATTTTAATGGTGGAACTACTAAAGTCTGGTCTTGAAAGGGTTGGATTGTTGTCAATCCATTTGTTTTGTTGGGTTTCGGTCCAATTTCTAGGGGTTCTTGTCCAACTTTATGGGATTTGAGTCTGGTCGGTGGGGTTCTTGTCCTATTCTGTGGGGTTTCAGTCCTTTTAAGTGGAGTCTCTTCCATGTGTTAGTACACACGATGCAGGAGAATGGAAACACTCTATCCATGCATGATTTTTCACAATAGTTAAGGAAATTTCTGTTTCTTTGGAAAATGATAGCCTCTCCTAGCCTTCCTATTGCAACCTTCATAGCTCTACGGATGATTGGAATAAGGAATGATGACATGCATTACACTGCTAAAAATGAGGATGCTACTCTCGGTAATCATGATCTTTTCCTCTGTTATTTAACTAAATAAATTATTGAAATTATGTTACACTTCACAGGTATTTTTAAATCATATATAGGTATTCGTCTAGCCATGGTTTCTTACTTGCCCCGACAGTGTCAGTTAATCCAACGATTGGTACTCCACCTGTAAGATAGAATGGTGAAAGGTCAAGCAGTGAAAAATTTTGCATAGGAAAAAGGAAATAAGAACAAGAGTAAGTCCAAAGAGGGCCCAAACAGGAGGGGAAGAAATTATTGAAAATATTTTTGATACCTACATGTCAGGTACTCCTTCTCAAGTAAAATAACTCATTTCAAGTTGGGAGCGTGACTGTGAAACCAAAGAGGGGGGTGAAATACAAGAGGAAGAAATGGAGTTTCTGAGGGATCCACGTAATACTAGAAGTAGACTGTCATTATTTCAATAGTCTATACATACTTATTGGACATTGAAATATAGACTGGCAAATGCCATAGTCAATGTTCAGGAAATTGGAGGGGACGCAAAAGCTGCCTCTATTTTAGCTTAAATGAGAAGGGATATCCAAGAAATCCACCTTCTGCAACACCACCATAACTTCTTCCTAGGCCGCAGGAAGTGCCAGTTGAAAAGTATGAATCAAGTGGATACGTCTAGCTCCAATTTTAAGGACTCGACACATATCGATCGATCTGATGATTGAATTTTATGAAATCCTTTTCTTTTTTGACATTTTGACATGCATATTATAGGTAGCATTTAATTTCTGAAGTTCTTGTATGTAATGGACAGTAAATTGGATATAGCAAACAGTATTAGGGTCAAAATTTATGAATTTTGGTTGGCCTATAACTCTTTAAGGTGGCCAACAGACCTGGTTTCCATCATTATTCATTATAACCTACTTTTCTCTTTTTTGATTAATGGAAAATAGAAAGGCTCTACTAAACTACAAAAAAAATCAAAGTAAAAATTTAATAATTAAAGATGAAATTATAATTTAATTATATAATTTTATAATTTTTTTTAATTTCAACAACTTTAAAAATAACATAATAAAAATTGTTTTGATAAATTAATGTTATCTAATTTTATCAATAATTAAATTTATATAATTAAAGTAATCAAAATTCAAACTAATATCCAAGTAATTTATATTAGAGAACTGAAATGGATATAATGTGAAGTTATATAGATACATCACAAAATCATGGCAAAGGAGGAGTAGAGTTTTTTTTTATGTCAACTCAAGAGGAGGGTTCAAGATTTTTTCGTTGTATATTGTGTTGAATGCATAGGGCTAGTCATATAGCTTTGAAATGATGCTATGAAGTATAAATACAAATTATTTAATATTAGATGGCTTGTAATGGATATTTTATAACCTATATAATGCAAAAAATAATTATGTGTGAAAAAATCCATCAAATCTATTGCATATTGAATAAAATATTGAGGCCAAAACATTTAAAAATGTTTAACATATATAATATTTTTTATTTATTTTAATTTCTAAAATTATTTAAGTGGTTTTCTTCAAATTGATCAGATTTTTATCTTTGTGATAAGAAGTTGATTTTGACCACTAGTGTTTGTCTTATTATTTGTCGATTACTACCATTGCTACATAAATGAGTAAATTAGAATTTTAGCGATCAGCTTTTAATAATGAGTGCTCTAACAATAGACTTTTACAAAAGGATTGGTTTTTACCACATGGATTGTAAAATTACTTGAATTTAAAGAAGATAGACCACCTTAAACCATAAATTATTTTTTAACTTATTTTTTGAATGATGTCATATTAAAAGAAAAATGTCCTTTTTATATTATAAAATGAAAGAGAGGAATTAGAGGATAATAGAAACACTAAAATAGGACACATGGATGCCCTAAATTAACCTGCAAACCTTTATGGAAAAAAAAATTCTTGATATTAGATTTATTGATCATTAGGCCAAATCCATCTTATAGGCCAAATGGTTGTGCTGGGAAGGGAAAATATTTTCCTTATGTGACATTAAATATAGCAAAATACTACCTCAACATTTACTTTTGTGGTATAAGGGGCAGTAGAAACAATACCAAGTTGTAATAATGTTAAAGGATCTTCGTGAGCATAAGAGAGGAAAGGATTTTCAGGACATTATGAATCTGGCTTCAAGAATGTCCCATCAAATGTGGTTCAAATGAGTCATGATGTTTGGTCTTTACTTCAGGTTTTGGAGGCCTAATACCCCAAAGCAACAAATATCACTGGCTTTCCAAAATGGGTGAAATTTTTCTCTACAATATTAATAATAGAAAAAATATGATCATATGTGTCACTGCTTTGCAGTGACATAATAATACTTATCTTGACTTAGTATTTATCAAGTGTCTAGAGATTAAATTCATCAAGGTGAAAACTTTTTTAATGCAAAATTTGAGGAGAGAGTTGATCTCTTTTGATTCTTAATAGATTCAGAGTTATGATGGATTAGACTATATGTATATGAGAGAGAGGAATTTCATGGAAAAAAATGGGTTTTCAAAATTTAGAACTTAAAAACAGTTGGTAATTTGACCAAATGAAAGCGTTTATATAACATAACATTATAACATCTTTTCTATACTAGACTAGAAAGTGCTTGTTGGAAAAATTAAACATAAAGCTAAATATATCTATCCCCTTTAGTTTTGTAAAAAACAAAGAAATTATCACTTTAATTAATAGTTATACTCATGTTTATTAAGTGCGAAAGTAAAGATTTATTTTTTGAAAAAATAAGGTTGCATAGTAATATTTAAACTGAAGATGTTCCTATGATGGGTTTGATTGGGCAGATCTATCTCCGTCATCCTCTATCCAATAATTTTTTACCATGTGGAATTTTGAATCATGTGTCTGAAAAAGCCCTGACTGGCCAACAAGCCGAAAATAAGTGACAGAGCTTAGCTTCAAATATGGCTTCGAGTTCGGGTACTATGGATGTCCTTGCAAGAAAACATTTGTATGTTGAGAAACATGATAAAGAATTTTTCTCCAACTTGTTGAACTTCATTCTGGAATTTTTGTAGAGGGGTCTCCTAAATTGCTTCTTTTTGCATTGATTTAATATCTTAATCTTTGGACTTTTGAAACCAAATCACATAATTGTTCATAGGCTTGAGTCGTAATGACTAGAACGAATAATCTGTCATTATTACCAACAGATATGGAAAGGTAATAAATAAGGAAATGGACTACTCTTATGTTTTATTGATGGTATTTGTTTCTTCTGTCAGGTGATTATTTTAGTCAAGGTAATTGAACTCCTCAATGTGTGGATGTTTTATTCCCTTGATGGTTTACATGCATGATTTAATTGTTACTAAATGGCATAATGCATAAATTGAAATAGGGGAACAACACTCTTCTATAATATGGAGCATTCTATATATTATAGTAATAGTAATAGTAAAATACACAAGAGCCCCGATGATTTAGAATTTAGATATAGATTGGAGGCACTTAAAACTTGCAAAGAGGACATACATTTTATAGATGATTCATTGTTCCTCGGAAAAGAAGGAAAGTAAATTTTCCAACTCTAGAATTGATTACAGATGTTGTAGAGGCAACTTCTATGAAGAAAAAATTATGATCCTGAGATTGGGACCAAATTCAAGGGTGACAATCCTATGATATTTGGAAAAGTATTAAAAAGGAACACCATTGGAAATATATATTCATGCCAAACATATATCAAAAGCCACAATGAGATCTATGTAGACAATAAGTATATTATCTCAAAGACCTCATTTTTTGTTCAACAATCCCCTTGCTCTCAGAGTAGAGAGGTTGATCTTGAAAACGAAGACCCCGAAATGGAGGGTGAGAAACAAGCAAATAAAAATGAGAACCATGCAACAGAAAATTTATCTATTCCATTTGGGAGGAACTCTTGTGGGCTGGCTCAGATTATTCCATCACATTTATGTCATTATATACTTGAACCATGGAAAAAGAGGCAAACTAAAGGTCAAACCTCTAGAAAATCCACTACTTGCTTTGGAAGGAGTTGAATCCCCCTAACCAACTGGTGTTGTCCACCCCTTGATCTCCTCTCTATTTCAATCCATTTCAAATTTATGTTAGGTCACGTGGTCAGTGCCCAATTAATAACCTCATTCATACACAAAATATCAATTAGCAGTGACCACCTCAAAATTCCATTCAAGAGGGTGATTAATTTACTCAGTTGCATTATGTAAGTCCTATTGTTGGTTCTAAGATGGAAATTTCTTCTTCATGTCCTTCTAGTAAGACACCATTTCTTAGTTACCAAGATATGATCCATATTCTACGAGACAGAAAAAACACTTCTCGTTCTGTCTCATACCTTCATTCCCATGTCCAACTCTTCAAACCAATTAAAAATAACTAAAGTTTCAGCTTGGTGATTGTTCAATGCTAGCTGTGCCACTTTCTCAGCTTCTTCCTTATAATTGATTCCAATCGAGGGCTGAATTGAATGGTCAACATAATCTCTCAGCTCATTTTTGATAGGCAGCTCACTGTTATTCCGATGGTATAACTTCCAGAAAGAGCAAACTAAAATCAGAGAAGAAAAAAATATTATAAGCAGCATGGCAGCCACTCCACAGAAGAGATATAGTGCAACTTGCCATTGCAATTGTGAAAAATCCACAGTGTTGTTGTTTCTGGTACAGTTATTCATTGAATATATCTTCAGTGCTTTCTCTTTCTTCCTTTGAGATATAACTGAAGATTGCAACACAGGCAGTTATAACAATGTGGATTTGTAAAAGTTAAGAATCTCAATTTCGGAAACTAGAGTTTGTAGTTTGGGATGTAAAGGTGAAGGGAGGTAAAGCTAGGCTTGTAGTGCATTTTGCAAAAGAGCATCATTGTGTTCTTTCCCTTTTCTTTCATACAGAGATTACTTGTAGAAATAGGATGGAAAAGAGTTTTGAACCATTCCACCCAACATTGGATCATTGATGACACCAAATTAACTGAGCTTACAGGTATTATCATCAAATTCTTCATGCCCAAATATTTTGCATGTGTAACAGGGTGATTTGTGTGGAATTTTCTTCCATAAGACATACAAGAAAGTGTCGATGACACCAAAAGTGATATTCCATAGTTTTGAGATTGTGTTACTTCTCTAGCTTTCTCATATTCCATAGCCAATCAGTACAGTAATCAAAGAAAAGGGATCCTTCAAACAATCACTAAAATACCAATGAAATGTATATTTACAAGCCTCCTGTAAGTTGACAAAATTTTCACTTATAATTTTCTTCGAATTATTATCTAAAGACAGTGGAGTACAGTAATTAGAGAGAATGGATACATGAAACAATTATAATAATTTCCCTTCACAATGGCTTCCTACTTGTGAGTAAGTTGACAAAATTTTCACTTATAATTTGCTTCGAATTATTATCTAAAAACAGTGGAGTACAATAATCAGAGAGAATGGATACATGAAACAATTATAATAATTTCCCTTCACAATGGCTTCCTACTTGTGAGAAAGGTCTTGGTTAAAATATAAAGGACCAATAAGTTTACAAACAAGGTTTTTGGAAGTGAGCAAGATTCAATAATAAGAAAATTGAATAATTACAGAAATTTAAATTTTTAGCTTGTCATCAAGGCCGATGATTCACAATTAATTTAAATAAACTCAGCACCTATCATAACTAGCAAGAACACATCTGCAAGAAATTGGAAAGAAACGAATCTAATAGTTGGTTTGAGGGTTAATCACTATTTACCCAAGTGGTCTTATAAAGCATATGCTAGAAATTCTCTTCTTTAACATCTGATCAACAATGATAACCATCACACAATTTATCAAGTTATTCTACTTCATTGGAAGAAATGTCAATCCTTCCATAATGTTTGTATCTTGTTTAGCATGGAATGAAAATTCATTTATTTAATAGTGCATTTAACAAAACATTACATTCCCATCATGTGGTGATAAGAAAACCGGATCCAAAACAGTTTCCAAAGTGACAACTTGTAAGAAAGGAGGAGTCTTGAAGTGAGAACAGTATGTGGGGATCATACAAATATGGGTGCATAACATCCTAAACAGATTGTGAGTCCAGATAAAGACAAATCAATAGATCAGCCCTTAATAAGGGGAAATGTTGCCATCTGTTTCTGAACTCATAAGGATTGAAGAAAAAAAATAATAATCATAGACAAAAACAGGCTCGCTTGATGTGTGTTGGCCCTGTAGAAAGCTATAAGCCATTGCATCTTATGAGAATAAAAACTATGATGTTATGAAAGAAACAACTAGAAGAAACCGGCTCTCCTGATGCACAATTATGACATTCAGATGTCAGTCTTCAGATCAGGCTCGCTTGTGAAAACCAAGTGTGAACCCATGACTGCTCCAAAAGGTGCACAGTATTGATGATGACTGTGGATCCAACCAAAACGAAAGCCAGCTCGCCTACAAAAACTAACATAAGAAAAATAAATTGTGCCAAATTCAAACAAGATTATCTAAATCTCTATTGTCAGGAAAAATCCACCGTCCAATTACAGCACGTTTCTGCAAGCTTGCCACCCTCCTATGCAAGTCTTCATAGTCCAAATAAATTTCATTTATCTCCATCCTGTGTTTGTAATAGTTCTTCTTGTTCTTGCGTCGTCTTCCTCTTCGGAGCTCGTGGTTTCCGGCTTCTTCTTACCAAAAGCACTTTGGATGATTAAATCATCAATCTCATGTTCAATTGACTGCTCCTCCTGAGTCGGTGTTGATTTTAATACATCCATAACTTTACTGCCAGGTGAAGGCTTCCAAGCGTGTTAATAACCTTGCCTGATGTTCTAATCCGTCAGAAGTACAGTGATATATCAATGTCGTCACTGTAAAAAAATATTACATTGATTCTATAATACAGCTACATCAGGGGACACTCCTCAGGAGTTCGGCCAAAAAGATGGAGAAATAGCCAAAGAAAATGGTATTTTTCCGTGACTTAGGAAGGATAAGGCAAAGATTAATATTGGCGAAGAAAACATGCTCTCATCCAAGATAGGCAAAGTACATCTAAAAGTAAAAGAGGAATAAAGAAGGTAGCGACACAGACCGAAATAACCCCACAATCAGGTGTCAGATATCAGGTGCCACCACACCTCATGCCGTGGGTGAGTACTTAAAAGAGGAATAAATGAAGAGGATAGGGATAATCCGAAAGAGGAAAGTCTAATCCCAAGGGGACCCTCCCCCTAATCTTTTGAGTAGACAAAATCCCAATGACCACCCAGAGACAGATTTGTCAGTCACTTAAAAAAAATTTGTCAGTGACTTAATAGACTGATGAAATCAGAAAGCCGCCACTACAATAAAATATTGAAGAAAAAACCATTCACATAATGAGACATGACAGTCCCATAGGGGAAATATTCCAGCAGATCATCTGAGCACTCAATCTAATATAGTCTGGCAGCCCATATTTAGCAACTGTCAGTGTACATAAAAGAGGTAGTCTGCATACAACCTCGAGAGAAAGAAAAAGCTATGTGATTACGAAAAACTCAAAGATGCCAAGTACAGAGCCTAATCCCTTCCATGTTCAAATGGCCATAAGTTATTAATATTTGACACCTCCTTACCAACCAATCAGGCTGCATTCAATTATCAACATCCGAATTGCATCCCCTAGAAGTATAACTCTAGACTGTCATCCCGAAAAAAATTTGAAATTAACCTGAAATGTATCACCGAAAATACAAATATGGAAAGGAGCAATGGGAAAAACCAGGCAGAAATAGTATGCCATTAAAAATGACATCAACAGCAACAATAACACCCAGGAACAGCCCACCACCTTTCACATAATCGGAAACCAAAATTTTTACAGGGCCTAGATATGATTAAAGTATCTACCCACTTTCTCCATAGAGTACTCCATCTTGCAAAAAACGTAGATTCCAGATTGTTTCAATCCTCTGATGACTCCTGTGATGAAGAGGGTTGGTGTAACATATACACCTCTTGGCTAATCATTCGACTTGTGTTGGTTATATATGGCAATAAGAATATAGATGGCAATGACTAAGAGAAAAACTATCATAACTATCTCAAAACCATCCATATAATTCATTCCTAACCATCTAAATCTATTACATCGACATAATCAAACAATAGCCAGATTCCAACCAATAGCACGACCACTCCCACAAGTCTTGCCTCTCCTCAACAAAGACGACGTCCGTGACTCCACTCTCCAAATTCAAAATCTCCTTCCTTCAGGGAGCCTCCTCATTCCTTGAGAACTCCTTCAAACGCCCAGAATCTGAGGGAAGCAAAGATGGGAAATGGGATTCCCGAAAACAACCAATGTAGAATGCCGCGTGAATGAAGAATTTTGGTTATATTATTAAAATAAAACTATCGGACGAGAGTTATAAAAACTCTCGGCCGAGAGTTTTATTGAATGTTATATATATAAAAGTTTTATGAAATGTTTCAATAAAAAATCAACGCAATTTTTCGGTCGACAGTTTTCTCGCGCGAAAGTTTGCACACAACTCTGACGAAAACTGCGGAGGTCCGAATTATTTTCTTGTAGTTTGGAAATTTCCACATATGTAGCTTGTAAATTTTCCACATATAAAATTTTGGCTATGTTACTTATATTTTTCATTGAATTTAACAGAATAAATTGGGAAACTTTGGTGCGTTTATCCACCACCACTATTATAGAATCATTCCTCTTTGTTGTTCTATGAAAAATACTAATGAATTCAATTGACACTACATCCGTTTCCACCTATGAATGGGTATTGGTCGCTAAAAAACCAACTGGGTGCTTATGATCAACCTTAACTCTTTGACATTCTACACACCTGGTTATGTAATTAGTCATTTTATTCTTTAGATCTAGCCAAAAGGATTGAATTTTAATTGTTGCAATACTCTTCTAGTAATGATTTCTTCGCTCAATTCATAGCCCTTGTATTTTGGCTACGAATTTTCCTCGTGTGGGTTACTCTTAATTTCCACATACTGTTAGTTTAAATTCCCATCAATAAAATTCTAATTATTAAATCATACTTGCAAACACTTATAGATGTAGCATGCATAGCATGCACCCTTATGTTGAGTGCATTAATTGCTTTATTCTCCTTCCCCTTTATGTGCTTAATCTCAAAGTCATATTCAACCAATATCACAACCATATAATTTTTTTGGCATTTAAATTTGGTTCTTCAAACAAATTTCTCAAACCACCGTACTCAGTCTGCAATTCAAATCTCCTACCCATGAGTTACTAATGCATCCACATTTTTAGAGCATGTATGATATCTTACAGCTCCAAATAATGGGGAACATAGCTACTCTCATGTTCTTTTAATTTTATGGACTCATATCATATTACATGCCCATTTTTCATGAGAACTCCACCCAATCCTTCCTTACATGCATCTGTGCACACAATAAAGTCTTCATTCAGATCTATTATTTTCAATATGGGTAAACTCGTTAGAAAAGCCTATAAATGTTGAAAGGATTCTTCATGACACCTAGGTGATAGTTCAAAATTTACACCCTTCTTTTGCAAAGAAGTGATGGAATTGGATATCCTTGAAAACCCTTTAATAAATCTTCTATTATAAAGGTGCGAATAGAGAGATTTAGACCTGAACTAGTTCCAACCTAAATTTGTTTTGATAATTTTAGTGCCTAAAACAATAGTTGAAGCTATTGTGACTGTTGAATGCGTAGTTTCTTGTGACTTGGGGCGAGAACCATGGTCGTAACAACTCTTATTGAATCTCAGGTATCATGGATTCCACTAGTTATCTTCTTGAGTTGTTGTGGCTCATTGGTTGATGGTCCAATGGGACTAGTCCCTAGGAACTTAACAAAAAAATTGGCAACTCCGCTGGGGATTTTCCCCATAGTTTCCGGACTATTTCTTCCCTCCTTTCTTCTTTCCTCTGTTCACATATCCTTCCGACCATTTTTTATGCCCAGTAGACATGCCAAATGCTCGCAGAGTTCAATCCTGTTTCTGTTTGGCCATCTGAAGAACCTTTCCCTGGTTAACGATGTCTCTGCATATTTTCCAGTGCATTATAACGCTGTATCTGCTTAAATATAGTGCGTTATAACGCTGTATTTACTCATAGACAGTGCGTTACTCAGCCAAAACTTGTTGTTCACTCCCGTGATTGTGTTTTTGGTTGCTAAGTTTTTGGCCATCAGTATCTTTCACTGACTAAATCCCTATGCTTGTCTACTAAGCTAGCATTTCTGTTTATTTGTTCTTGTTTGGAAAGTTAGTGTTAAAAGCATTCACTTTTTAAAAGGAGATTTTTTTTTTATTTTTTTATCATTTTGATTTTTCTGCATCTAGCTGAGTTAATTCTGAAATTTTCATTCTATAGACTGTTAAGAAGAGGTAAACAGAAGTCTGAATCTTTAAAGCTGAACTGATTTATTTGAATGTTAGTGCATGGATGTTGAAAATAAACCTCTCCTTGTAGAAATACTCTTCGTCGAATTGAATATTTAGAGCATGTTTTGCATGGTTTCTTGAGTCAGAGTCTCATTATATTTCATACGTCCACTCCCCCTCCGCAAGACTAATAATCAAGTACATTAAGAATAAAGCGATAATAAAATCAATCAACTCCTTTTTGAGCTCACACAAACAATAGTTCAGGCTAGGATCTTGGGTTAGGAACAGTGAGAAAATTACCCAAGATCTCAAAACTTGAAACTAGAGTCATTAACGAGAGAAATCCTACTGCAATCATATTATCGGGACCGTTCCTTTACCGGAGCTCAGCGCGAGACAAAACTTGGGTGCACAAGAAGGTAGCCCACCTTCGACTGCATCCTGTGGGTGTGTTATATATTGCGGTTCCCTTCGGCGATGTCGAAACTAGATTGGGGATCTAGGTATTCTTCCTATATAGCACACTGTCCTTGACTGTGGACCCCCCTGATGATGTCTGTGATTTGAGGTATCCTTAGTGGCCATAATTTTTAGGGACTTACACAAGGTGACTGGGACGGGCTGTCCTGGTACCTGAAAGAGACGGACCCACTCTGTCTTCGGTCTTTAGGAGGGTACTCGTCTTCACGGAAGGTGCTTACACCTGTCGTACGAAGGTTAGAAGCTGACTCTCGAAGTGGCCCAGCAGCACGGGCTGGTAACCCTCTGCGCGCCTGTTGGCGATGCGGATTTCCTCTTCGACGAACGGTAGTACTCAGACAAGGCACCCTATTCTGGCTGCTTGCTGATTGATTTTAGAGAGTCTTTGTTTTTTCTTTTTTAGGTGTGTGGTTACTGTCATTGAGACTTTATAATACATCACAATTTAATAAAATTTGTTAAAATTAAACTAGTCACCGTGGCGTCCCCTAACCCACGCCGTTTGTCCCGACGACAGCAAGGCCTACCTCCTTTCACTATTGAGGAAGAACTGAACCTTGGTGAACCCGAGCCTTCTACGGAAGAGCAGTCTCCTCTGACTAATCTTGATTATCACATAACCTCGTATCATCCGATATTTCCGGAGGACCCTTTCACTGAAGGGGTTGTACCTCATTACAATCCTCCGCTCACTGATCCATTGGGGCCTGTGATAATTTAGATTCCACCACGCCAAGATATGTCTTCGGCAGCACAAACATCCATTTCACCACCGGCATCCACAGGGTCGATGCCAATGGCGACCATCCCAAGTTCTCCACCATCCTCCCCGCTAGTGGTCAGTTCTATGCCATCACTGGGTAACCCCAGTAGTAAACATATACCTAACCCCAACCCTACAATCATCACAACTGCCAGTAGCTTACCGAACCCTTAGGCATCTACTCCTACCGTGACCATGTTGGGAACCACGGTAGCTCCTCCCATGAATACGACTACTTCGGTACCTTTCAGCAACCCTTTCGGCTGGAACCCTCTGTTGAGTTCAAACTCCTTGGCCACTATTCCAGGGGGCAGTGTTATCAGCACGCAGGTAGCAAGGAACATTTTTCTTCCTCTGCAATCCTCGGGACAAATGGGACAATCTATTGTCAATACTTTTCCCTTAAGTGGTTCAAATATAGGTGTAGGGTCTATGCCGTTGCCAAACTATGCAAGTAGTAGCATGCCTCCAGGAAACTCTATTGCATCCATTTGGACTAACCAACCCCAACCTCCATCTGGAATGGGAGGGCACTTTTATGGTAGGGGCAACCAACCGTTCGCCCCTCAATACAATATGCCCTATGGACAGCAATAGTATGTCCCTACTCCCCTACCTATCGGAAACTTTTATCAAAGTCCCACTTAACCTCCTGGTAACACGTTGATGGGTGGACCCTATGGTCTAAGTAGTCAGCCCATACTGCCTTGGTTAGATTCGGGGGCAAATCCACAATTGCCAATTTTGGCAGCCTTGGACATCCCTGATATCCATAAACTAACTAAAGACCCCATCGACCCCATCAACCACAACCCGCTTTGGCCTCCAGTACCGCATAAGATTCCTTCTGACATCCCGAAGTTCGACGGGAAACACGGATACTTGCAAACATCAGTGGCAGGTAGTCTTGTGTTTGATCAGGGGTCTTCATCATTGGCTCCTGGTCGAATGATTCTACGAGTGTTCGACTTCAACTCCTTTTATTCACACTCACTAGATTGTACTGGGCATCTTAGGGACCATCATCATTATCGGTGGCCACCTTCACGTCTGTTAACAGTTTTCATTATTGACTGATAATCAGACGATTTCTCACATGTTCGACGACAACTCCTTCATTCACATGTTGAGAAATATGCAGTTTAAGTGAATCGACGGTCAAGACCTTGGAGCAAAGGCTACATCATTAAAGTTGTGTTTCCTTCCCCAAGCTGCGATATTGTTTATGGAGACAGCTTCTTCAGCCTGATCCTGTTATGACAGGCACTTCCACATTGTGCCTATTGGTGGACAGATTCTTCATATCTCCATTCTAGAGAAATCATGTTGTTTAAGCTACTGAGCATGGGAATGCCCAACTCTAGGAAAATACTATATTTTCTGACGTATGTTGTTGCTTCAGGTTTTCCTCAGTCTTTCAATCTCTCTATCTCTACACAAATTGTAAAGTATTTCGGCCATCATCTTCGTCTCTAACCTCACACTTTAGGGGGCATCTGTTACAGGTCAAAATACCTCCTCATCAGCTCAGAGGAGAAGACAAATATGGAAGAAGTACAAAGACTTAAATTAAACCTATTTCTGCCAGGGTAACGCCTATCTATAACAATTCAAGAGCATTATAACGCAGTCAATCAGTGAATGGACCGCGTTAGTGGCTAGGGCAACGCTCTGCTTACACTAAGGGGTAGCGTTACTCGTGTTTTAAGTTTGAATCGGGAAAAGCCCGCGGAGAATGATTTGAATCTCCGGCTTTCCCTCACAAGAGAGTCAGTTCACAAAAGAAACTGCAACACACCAGTTCATTATTGGTCATTGCCACAAAATACTGAACTCCAAAGGAGGCAAAAGCATAGAGATCAAAGAAACATCTAAGTTTTTCCATTTCAAACTAGTGGAAAGAGAAAGGAAACAATGGCTTTCTCCCTCTCCTATAAGAAGGAGCTGAAGGCTCTTAATTGGAGGTCGAAGGATTGCTAAAGGTTTTGGCATACTTGTGGAATAGAGAATAGTGTTATATTGTGAAGGCCAAGAGTCAAAGAGGTTCCTAGAGAGCTTGTTGACTTGGACTTCTTCACTTGAGAGATAAAAGAGACTGGGAGACTGAGGAGGGCTTGGTACAACCGACGATTGTAATCCTCCTTCTTTCAAAATCTATAGAACTGTGTTCGTTTTGTCCATTCAATGCTTAATATTGTCACTATTATTTGAACATTTACATAGTATGATATGAATGACTCAGATGTGTATAATTTAGAAGTTCATTATATGTTGACTTGATTGATAGGACATATGTTATGTTAGAAGTTACACGGGTACTTTGACTGATTGCAGGACTAAGATTTGGAGTCGGTGAAGAAGGACTCTTGCTTCGCTGCCTAGTGCTCTCCAAGGGACTCCAAGATTGTCAAAGAGGTAATTCTATATTGCATTATAACATGTTATTTTAAGTTAATATGAACATGCTCATGCCATATTCGCCATGCCAAGTTATTTTAAGTTAATTTGAAATAATTCTACTTACACATCACCTACCATAGGTTTTGACATCCCGTTTACTACTACCACTAAGAACTTGTCACATGCCCACCTACTCATCTTATTTCCATGCGTCACTAGCTATTTATTTGGCCTATCAAAAGTGCTAAAATCACCTGTAATGTGTGAGCCCCTCAAGCTACCATGTGAGCTTCTTCGGCCATGTCATCACGACTTCGACCTCTTACCCATGTCACTGCCACCTGACATCCATGTAAACAATGTTTTTGGATTTCCACATGTGTTAGGATTGTTGTTTTTTGGAGGTTTTTTGTTTCAATGCTTTATTGGGCTTTGGCCAATGTCCTGATGACCCAATCATCCGATGGAATCTGAGGCTATAGGTGCTAGCCGATGGGGTTTTTTGGCCAGGGGAAATGACCAAAGGTTGATCTATCTTACCAACCTTCTTCTAATTAGCTCTCCCTCTTGAGCCTGGCTTTTAGGGGTGACTGTCAATCTAGTGAGGGTGCTCCAATCTATTTTCTGTGCACAAAATTTTTTTTGGCAAAAAAAAAAAATTTCAAGTTTTTTGGGTGGGAAATTTTTTTTGGAAAGTTTTTGTGGGTGCAATTTTTTTTTTTGAAATGTTTTTGGGTGCATGCATGAAATATTTTTTCATAATGTCTTTATGAATACATGGAGTATTTTTGCAATCTTGCAATCTATGAAAGCATGAAGTACTTAGTTTGAACTCTTTATGTTTTGTTAGGTATTTGGTCCAAATAGAATTGGATTTTAGGTTTCCAATTGTGTGAACATGGGAAACCAAAGGAATTGCATATCAAGGTACGATCGAAAAAGAAAAGATTTAAAGGATAAAAATGAGAAATTACAAAAAAAATGGCGAGAGGAAAGGGAAAGATTAAGGCATGAAAGAAATGTGGAGGTAGAGCATCGTGAAATAGATGTAGAGGTACATGACAATGACGAGGAAATGAGAAATGTTGAGGAACTTGTCAACAAGAATATAATTGATATCAATGTCACTGGTGAGTCAATTTAGTTTCTTCAATTTGAATTTTGTATTTTGTATACATGTCAATTTCAAATTAGAAGTTTTAATATTGTTTTTTTATGCAGGGACAACATAAGATCCACAAGAAGAAGCAACCACACATCCAATTTCACTGCAATTAATTGGAAGTTCCAATAATGTTGTATACAACTACAAGTTTCTAGAAAATATGGATGCAACTAAAATTGAAGAATTGGGACCACCATTGGCTAAACGGACAGTTCGAGATAAAGTAAAATCTGTATTGAAACATACTTTTGAAGGTTTATCTATCATAGCACAAGCTCAACTATTACGTGGACTTATAAAGCACAAATCTCTCACAAATGCTGTGGAATTATTAGGCATTAAAAGTGAAAAAGAGGTTTTAGCAAATGAAATGGTAACAAATAATGTGACATCGGCGCTTGGCATACTAGCCAAAGGGCGATCTAATGTTGCAAAGAATGCTCGTAGAGCACTTTTAACAGGTGCAGTTGCGAAAGGAACTTCATCAAGTCGGTTGATGTCAACAACTTCAAAATTGATTAAAACATCAAGAAAAAAATTATGGAGGCATTCAAAATTTAGAACTCAAATAGATGAGAATGATGAACTTGCATGTTGGGCTAATATCTGCAGGTGTCCATATCATGATAGACTTCCTGATGGTGTGAGGGATAGGGTAAAAGAGTTTTGGGATTCAAACTCTCGTGTGTCGCCAAATGAAAGGATCAACTGCGACGCCGTATATCTAAGGGAGTTTATGAATCTCATTCCAAACATATAACACAGGTCAGTCAAGTAGAATTATTCGAGAGCTTTATGGAGAGTAATACTGATGTGAAGATTTCCCTTAGCACATTTGTGAAGCTTAAACCATGGTATGTCAGGCCTATCACTGTTCGAGACACATGTTGTTGTCGATACCATGTAGAATTCGAATTATTGTATGAGACATTTGTAAATTTTGGCATAAAATATTGGTCAAATGACCCTCCTCTTTCAAGTGTTCGTGAATTTTTATCAAAGATATTATGTCCACGAGAGAATAATGAATTATTTTATAAAAAGGAATGTGTTAGTGGAAGAAAATGCGACAAATGTTCTCATTTGGCACTCTATGATGAAAAGTATCCCATTGATCCTAATGATCCCAGACTGTCAAATCTCAGTCTGAATTGGAAGAGATATGAATATGTTACTTACACTCATGTTGCAGATTCAAGCACAACATCAAAAAATATCACTTTACTTGATGACGAGATTCCAGTGACATCTTTTATGGAGAAGTTCAGGGTGCAAATATACAAATATATTAAGCATTGTCATATAGCACGATGGCAGGATTTACAGTTCAAGCAATCACGTGAGGTGTTCCCAAAAGGAACAATATAATCAGTGGTTGATTTCGCTGAGAATTACACGTTTAGTCCACAAAAGGAGATATAAAGTGAGTATTATCATTCAGACCAAGTACCGATATTTGTGCATATTTTGTATAGACACGCAGAGCTTGCTGTCGATGGTTTTGATAGCGATGAAAATAATCGTGAGGTGATTAAGGAGTACCATTTCTACATCAATGATGATCGAACACATGACACGTGTTTTTTTCAACATTGTTTTAATGTTATTTATAATGAATTGTTGAAACGAAGAGTCACTTTTAAAGAACATTGGGTATGGTCAGATGGTTGTGCTGGTCAATTTAAATCAGCAAGATCGTTCTATTGGTTGTCTCGTCTTCATAGGAAAATCAACATTCGACATACATGGAATTTCTTTGAGACGAGGCATGGAAAAGGAGAGCATGATGGTGCTGGGGCATGCGTAAAACGTGCACTTAGGAGGTATCAATTGAATCACTCTGCTTGCCGACTTGCAAATTCTTTAGATGTTGTTAATTGGTGCAAGGGCAATTTAAGTCATGTATCAAACCCAAGGATGGCTCATGTGCACAGGTAAGCATACACATTTAACTAAGAATATATTATACATGTGTAGATATATATATATGTGTATACATATATGTGCATGTATTTTGTTATCAAAAAAATATTTAATATTTTTCAAAATTTGACTCATACATATGTGCGTGTTTTTCTCAAGCAGGTACTTTTGGAATATTGCAATGGGTGATGTTGATAGATCATTGCCATATAATGCCAGTGTAATCCCTAAAACAAGAAGTTTACACTCAATTAGGAGTAAGGACATGACAAATATACATTGCATTGAGAAACGAAAGTGCTATTGCTTTTGTTATGCATGTATTGATCAGACAGAGTCCATCGATGAATGTGAAAAAAAAATTAAGAAATTTGTTCAACCATGGAAACTCGAACAATTGACACCATTGCCCCCATTTGGAAACGTGAGTGACAAGGAAATGGACAATGAAGTGGCTATGATTGACAATGATAATGATCGTGTCTCTGATATGGTTAGAGAAGGTGATGTCTTTGCTGTCATTGCACCAGAAAATAATCAAGAAAAAGTGCTTTATTATTTATTACGATGCACTATGTCTAAATCCACGCTGTTGCAAGAGTATAATGATCCATCAAATTATACATACCCAATCGGTTCAATGGTGTTAATGGGACATTTCTTTGAAGAAGTAAAGAAATGTAAAGATCATATTATTTTTCAAAATTACCAGCCAGAGGTTATTTATGCCCAATATAGTCACTTGGTCATAGCAACTCGACTGCAGTTGAAGCAAGTGAAGAGTAGAAAAAAACAACGATAATGGAGGTTATCGATAGATGATCATGATGCCATTTTGGAAAATTTTCCACTAGCACATTTCATATGAGTGGAACACATTGTTCAAGATGAACAATGAACTTTGATTCTAAGGTTAGAACATATAATTGCTACAATGCATTGCACTTTATATAGTTTAAGACTATATTGTGGATTGCTTGAACAAATAAATTGGCATGTGGATGCTTAGATGTGTGTTGGTACATAATTTATGATGCAGATTCATCAAGGTTTTGATTCAAGATCAGGAAGCCTTTAACAAAATCCATCCGGAAATGTTGTTGTGCATGCCATTCATGTGAAGACGCCTTAGTAGATTGCAATCTATTTGAATGAATACATGTTGTAACAGAGCAAGAGGTCAGCATAGACATCTTATTATGAGACTTTTTTACTGCTAGAACATGCCATTTGTTATGTTCAGGTTTCAGAGAAAAGTATGAAAGTTATCACGAGTCCATCTTCCTATTGAGTTTGTTAGGCTTTGGAGTGTAGTTGATATGTTCTACACATTTACAATTCTCTTCTTTGCGTGCTTGTGTTAAAGCGTATGATTTCTTGGCTCCTTAAGCAGTCCTTCTATGAGTCTTAGAGACAATATTGTCTTGGAGGGTTCCTTAAGATTTTGATTGGTAAACCTTGAAGCTTGACAGACATTTTGTCTCTTTATATGTTTCATCTATTATTTGTTTCTTCAATCTTGTTTTGTTCATTTGTGTTATGTGCTTCAATCTGTCGTTATTTGTTCGAGTCTATTCCAAGTATCAAAAAAGTTTCTTTCCCCACAAACATATACGTATGCTACTTGTTATATATTTCACATGCTTCAATGGAAATTCAATTTTTGTTGTTTGCATTGGGAAACTCACAGCATACAGATCAGGAAGCCTTTAACAAAATCCATCCGGAAATGTTGCTGTGCATGCCATTCATGTGAAGACACCTTAGTAGATTGCAATCTATTTGAATGAATACATGTTGTTTTACCTTGCTTTCTTCTAGAGATAATTAATAGCCATGGTGGGATTTCAACCATCACAGCATACAACCTCTCTCAGCATACAGATCAGGAAGCCTTTAACAAAATCCATCTGGAAATGTTGTTGTGCATGCCATTCATGTGAAGACACCTTAGTGCTTCTTGTTATATATTTCACATGCTTCAAAAGACATTCAATTTGTGTTGTTTGCATTGGGAAACTCACAGCATACATCCTCTCTCAACATACAGATCAGGAAGTCTTTAACAAAATCCATCCGGAAATTTTGTTGTGCATGCCATTCATGTGAAGACACCTTAGTAGATTGCAATCTATTTGAATGAATACATGTTGTTTTACCTTGCTTTCTTCTAGAGATAATTAATAGCCATGGTGGGATTTCAACCATCATAGCATACAGCCTCTCTCAGCATACAGATCAGGAAGCCTTTAACAAAATCCATCCAGAAATGTTGTTGTGCATGCCATTCATGTGAAGACACCTTAGTAGATTGCAATCTATTTGAATGAATACATGCTGTTTTACCTTGCTTTATTCTAGAGATAATTAATAGCCATGGTGGGATTTCAACCATCTTATACAGAATAAATTAAGCATCTCACATGTTTACAAGATTGTGTAACAGAGCAAGAGGTCAGCACAGACATCTTATTATGAGAATTTTTTATTGCTAGACCATGCCATTTGTTATGTTCAGGTTTCAGAGCAAAGTATGAAAGTTATCACCAGTCCATCTTCCTATTGACTTTGTTAGGCTTTGGAGTGTAGTTGATATGTTCTACACATTTACAATTCTCTTGTTTGTGTGCTTGTGTTAAAGCGTATGATTTCTTGGCTCCTTAAGCAGTCTTTCTATGAGTCTTAGAGACAATATTGTCTTGGAGGGTTCCTTAAGATTTTGATTGGTCAACCTTGAAGCTTGATAGACATTTTGTCTCTTTATATGTTTCATCTGTTATTTGTTTCTTCAATCTTGTTTTGTTCATCTGTGTTATGTGCTTCAATCTATCGTTATTTGTTCGAGTCTATTCCAAGTATCAAAAAAGTTTCTTTCTCCACAAAAATATACGTATGCTGCTTGTTATATATTTCACATGCTTCAATGGACATTCAATTTTTGATGTTTGCATTGGGAAACTCACAGCATACAACCTCTCTAGTATTTGTTGGGAATTCCTTAATGCACAGAAATTCTGTGTGAATGATGCAGTTCTGCTTGTTGAGAAGTTGTGTTGAATGAGCTCCCCATAAGGTGATCACTGATAAGTATAACCTAAACATGGGGAAAAATTAATTAGTTGGAATAAAAGACGTAGACAACTTCCCCCTCATTGTCGGAGATAAGATATCCATGCACAGAATGACCTCAGTATTCTAGTTCAATCTACGAAGATCATATTTAGCCATTTTCCATCTAAACTTTCCATTTAAAGAATTTCATCATTTTTGTACATCACAAGATGAATTTCAGCATTTTTGCACATCACAAGATGTTGCTGCTTGTTCTCATATATCGTATAGAGTATAGTTAGACTGTTACAGTATGATTCTTTATCTTACCCCTACTCCCCACACACACATACATGATATTTATTTGTTTCATAATTTGTTTATTCAATCTCTCTTGCACTAGTTCACAGCACTTCTGAACATGAACCATTTCCTTTGGGTGGCCCTCAACTGTAACCGACAAAATTTAATATATTAAAAATCACAAACAACAATCACTAATAGATTTAATGGTTAATGTTCATGAATAAAAATTTCTAGTATTGTTTTATACATGTCCACGGTAAATCTTCCGTCTATTTTTTTTTCCACTCAGTTAATCCTATTCGTTTAATCACATTGCCAAAACTAGTCCCCAATTCTCAGATAATATATTGCAACTAAGAAAAGGGTGAAAAGTAAAACAAAAAATCTGATGAATAATACCTCTATTTTGAAGAAAAAATTATTAGTATAATGCAAGAAAGCTTCGATGCATTTCAAAATTAATGTATTTTTAATCCTTGTTGGAGATTCTTCTGCCTCTTGGCAGAGTGGCCCTCCTAAATAGTGGAGGACCACATTGACTACCTTCTAAATTTCTATGCAGTATCTATATCTATATAGATAAATAGAAGATATCAAGAAGAAATTGCAGGGGTTTATGTTTCTGGCAACCGAGATTGGTTGTGTAGATTATTGCAATAAAATGTTGTTAGAAGCTGCATTGTAACATGGCTCCTGAGGATCTGCCAAATCTGCCTCATCTAAGAGCTTAGATTTGCAGAAATTTCTTGAAGGTAAAACAGTTTCACTTGGAGATAAGTTCTAACTCCTTCATATCATTTCCTGAATGAAGATCCAAGATGGGAAAAACATTTCCTAGGCATAGACAATGGCATGTCTCTACTAGCATTTGAGTTTGCATACATTCATGTGATTTTCTCTTTTGGCTACACGGGTTAGGGCACATGTTTTTCTCATGCACACATTTCGTCTTAAACACAATGATCTACAACATGTGATTTTCTACAATGCTCACATCCCGTTCCTGTATTTTTTAGCTCTATATTCTGCATGGACATCTATGTGCTACTTTAGCTCTCATGCACTGTGAATCCTCTCTGTTTTTATTGTGTATGTCCAGTCTCTGCTAAGGGATTCTCTAGAATTTACCTTTTTCTCATGTATAGGTTCAACAGTTCAGCTCTCATTACAGCACAACACTCTCTGCATGACACACACACCTGTGCCTGTGTTTTTGAGATCCGTATTCTGCATTGATATCTATATCTTACTTTGGCTCTCATGCACCGTGTATAGGTTTACATCATTGTGGTTCAATTTTCCTTTCATAATACCTCGTTCGACTATTTTTTTGATTCTTGAGTAATTTATTATCATATTTTGACTCTAATTATTATTTTAAAGTCCATAATGATGTAAGTTGAAAGGTGGTGCTCTCATTCAGGTTCGTTTGATGAAATAATTCCTTCCATTTGTCTGTTGCAATCAGAATGTCTGTTGGTGCTGCATTGACATCCCTCTCAGTCTGGCTTATTGATATACAAATATTGGTTCTTGATGAAGAAGATATTCCTCAGCTTGCCAGCATAGTCACTGTGTATGGTTTGCTTAGCTAATTTATTTAATTAAGCTATGGTTTGGAGCTCACTTTCTTTCTTTCTAGTAAAATTTTATCTTTTCTTTTTATTTTCGTTAGGATGCCTACCATATTTTAACTAAATTAGTTTTTCCTACATCCTATGTATATTCATTTCAGACAAGGTGAATCTGCACAGAAAAAAAGATGCAAGAGGGTTTCCCATTTCAAAGGCAGTGTATTCATTTCTCAAGGACCTAGAAGCACCCGTTAGCTATGCTGCATGGAAAAAGGGCCACATTATATGTCATCAGATTCAGTTAAAGCGATGGCTTTCAAAGTCCTTTTTGGATGAAGCTATTGCACTTGTAAATTCATTGCTTCCAATTCCCAGTGCGATGATAGGGAGCAATTCCCAGTGAAATGTTAGTAGTTAAGAATGTGCCATCATGTTGGAGAAGCAAGTTTGTCTCTTTGGAAGCTGGAAATTTTATCTACATATCTGCTACTATATAAAAGTTAATGTTGGTAATAATAAAGGTTGGTTATGTTTCCAGAGCATGAATTCCACAATTTTTCATGTTTGTGATTGATAGGTATCTGATATACATGGTAAAGCAAGTATAAATAAAATTTATAAATATTTGAGGAGGCAATGGTTATTTTGATTAACAATACTGCTCCAACACCACAATGCGGGGGATCTCCTTGTTTGGTGCTATCAAAGAAACCCTTGGAATGTCTTTGTTCAGATCTGGCATTATTCGAACTCGAATTTTTCATAGTCTATGTTTTAACGTCCTTGACTTACTTTTCAATGAGGCCACTTGTATCTTCGAGCGTAATAAACTTGTGAAGAATGGCTTGGTTCTGGACCCACCATATATATTGACAAATATGGCTGGACCCTTTTCTGTGAAGGATTTCAAGTATGGAGAACTCTAGCACGAAACTATTTCTTCTCGAGTATTAACTTCTTCAGAGGAGTTTTGTTTTGCTTTGTAATACTAAAATGGCAAGTTATGAGTATGGAAAGGCAGAAAATCCTCACGTATGTACCCTTTTTGGTGTTTTAATGCACATTCCGGGGTCTTAATTGATACAGGAAGAGTGTAACTAATGGGAATAGATGCCAAACTGGAATTTGTGATATTGTATCTAGTCCTTAAGGCTCAGCAAGATCTGAAAAGACAGTACTATGTATATTCCGATTTCAACCTTTGAAATATCAAATTAAAGTATTTTGATGGAGAAAAAAATGTCTCATTATTTTCCATATCATAACACATGTACCCGAAATAAATTTAACTGGGAATTACTATTTGGAAAATACAAAAGGACTCGTGTTGGAATTCCTTGCCCTTCAGCAGAAGCTAAGGTAAGGGGGAAAAACTGATTGAAGGTAGTTTCTAGACATAGATAACCATAAAGCTTGGCATCGCACCATTTTAATTTTTGTACGAGAAAGAAAATGGGGACTTCTCACATGAATATCATCCAGGTTGTCCTTGAAAATTATAATGAGGCCGATCAAATGATAAATGAAGTTCACCATAGCTGAAGGAATGTTGAGGATCTGCCAAAACAACTTCATGAATGTCACAATATAAAACATTCCTTAACCATGCGAAAATAAGAACTCTACATCATTGGTTGAATAATTTCTTATCCCTGCATAAATATTCCTCAGAAAAGCATAAACAGAGGCTACTCCAGGAAGAAGTCTCTGGATTCTAGAACATGACAATGACATGGAACAGAACTATAACACCCTGGGCTCCACTGTTCTCTTAGTCTTTCAAAGCTGACAGAGAAATGAGGGATTCGAAGGCAACCTTGCAAACCTAGCCCTGAAACTGCAACCCTATAAACAACACCCATTTTTTAGTGACAAGGTGGCAGTCGCTGCCAGTGACAACACCCAGTGTGTAACTTTTGAATATTATATATCCCAAAGCATTAAGAGTGCAATTATATCATGTAAATAATATATTAAAAAGTTTGATAATATTTGGAGGTTGATTTCCAAAGAATAATCTATGGATCCATAACTATAATCCTTCTACTCTATCTAGTCAATATAATGTTGCTTGAAGTGTCAATGTCATGATGGTGACCAAAAAACTATCAATTCTTAGCTTCTTTACTGGTTCAGATTTGAATTTAAAATAAATGTGAAACTAGATCTAAAAGAGTCCTCTCTTTTAGCCAAATCGATTTCAATATCTTGAAATTTTTTCTAGAATAGAACACTACAGTTATGTATCACTGAATTTATTCCCCAATAAGTTTGCAAGTGCAACAATACCAAAGAAAAAAAACAAGATGAGACTAGACAATTGTTTTGGAAAGGATAACAGTGTAATAGTCGTGGAAAAAATCATTTACATCTTCATCATGCTAGTACTACTATGGAAATGTAGAGTGTGGGAGTTTATTCTCTCACAAGAAAATTAGAAGCAAGAAATACATACAAGATAAGACCATATATGCTTAAGGAATTTAAAGCAATCAAAGATGAAAGTTTGCTTTTGCAAGAATATCTCTCAACCAAGACTAGAACAATAAAATTCCTTCGGACTTTGTCAACAGCCAGAAAACAAAGATATTATTAATATAAAATCTATCTCAATTAATCTTTGATTCTTTACACTAAAAAAAAATGATGGTGATATTTAAGAAAGCTTTTGAAACAATGGCCATGTAAAATTTTACAACTAAAATGTTACATCGGATGGGAAACACCCACTTTTAAAATGTTCTACTTAGGAGAACGTTTCATTCAATCTTGTGTGCTAGATGTCAATTGAATTAACATTTTTCAACTGCTTGAACTATATTGTAACCACAACTGTTGTTAAAAAAATGAGAAACTTTGTGTAATTATAGTGAATGTGGCATAAATTTGTGAATGTACAAACACATTCACTATAATTGTGTCGTGTACCAGAACTCTATTATCAAAATCAAACAAGCAAAGAACTTCCCACATGTACCACAGTACATTGATCACAAATTTGACATGAGTAAGATAACCTATAACAACTACATGTTCTACTCGATTTGGTGTGGGATTTTTCTCTACGAGCCTAAAAGTCTCATCTCATCATCTAGTGCTCATCTTGAATATAATTTAATGCCGAGGACTAAGGAAATTGGACTTTTCTCCATCTTGAATTTGGCTACTACTATTCCAGGCTTCTATACATTTCTAGTTGCTTCCATTCCTTATTGTTGCCATGATGCCTTATTTTATGACCTGTTGGTCCATTTGTAAATCATGTAGGATCAACAACAATACTGCTATGGCTGAAGTCTTTTCTTGAATTGACCACAAGGTGGATTTTGGTTCCATTTTGTCAAATATGATTTGCAATCCCGAGTGGATAGAACTAATTGATGATGGAATTGATGATGATTGATTAAAGTGTTTGAAATGCACATGGTGGGTAACACCTTTCTAGTATATGAAGGACAATGTAAGCCTTAGACAATCTCATCTCCAAAGCTAGAGACATAAAATGAACACCTAGTTAGGTATAGGAAGATACCCCTTATACTATTATCACCTTTATAAGAGTGACCATCTGGAAAAAATTTATTGGACATATTGAAAGTCATGATCTTCTTTTTTGCATAGGTTAGCTTCTAGACCAAGGCTGTAATAGAATATCCTCAAAATGTGAAGATTCTGGCTCATGTTGCTTCAATAAATTGAGACTGATGTCTGTTTGAACTTTGCACCAATATAAATATTTGGTTATGTTGTGGGAAACACAATTACATGGTTGGTACCATCACCAAAAACACAGTGAAATGTGGAAACACATATGATATGGCCTGGAAACATGTTCCCTAATTTGGAAAGTTGTTTCTTAGTTTGGAAATGTGAGATGAAATGCCATGTTATGATAGTGTTTTTCAATACGCTTATCATGCACTTCAGAATTTTCTTTGGATTTTATTGGGTGGACCCAACTTAGGTAATGCAAATGCTAATTCAAGGTGAAATTAGATGAGCAGTGGAGGCATATTAAAGAATACTCACCACCATCAGATAAGCAAGCTACAGGAGTTTTATGACATACAAATAAGTTGTAGTGATAGATGGGTATAGGAGGGAAAAGTTTGCCTAGAGAACTTGTCCACTTTCAAAGTGAGCTTTTTCCCTTGTGTACCCATCTTTCACTGGCTTATTTGTCTATCATAAACCTCCTATCTTTATTGTGCATTCTCGGGCCAATCAACCCCGTTTTATTGCCTTCTTCTAGCCGACTTAGGACATGTGTTAACAGTCTCTTTCATCCACATATCAACTCCTGCTTTAGATTTTCGGTCAACATCCATGCATTAGCACCACTACAAGAAAGCACATTGCCTTCAAATATTGGCACAAATTTGTAAAAGAATTATACTCGATTTCAACACAGTAGAAAATGTATAATAAATAAGAAAAAAACATATATTTTAGTCACCTTATTTGCGATACTCAACAGTTGTCATAAATTAAAATGGATAATAATAAATATTAATATGAGGTTCATCACTACACAGATTTTTCAATCTGAATAAAAGAAATCCATATTATACTGCCGAAACTCGATTTCCAAAATATATCAAATATTTTCAGTCTTGGTTTCTGCCAATTTTCTAGCAGTACAGATTACAGAGATAGCAAGGCTACGAACTATTTATTAGGCTTATAGCCAATTTTAAATCTCACTAATTACAAAAATAGCAAGGCTACGAACAGATTCCTCTTATTTGATCTCATTAGGCTTATAGCCAATTTTAAATCTCACTAATTTGTTCACTAAACCTTCATTTGTAGAAATTTGGGAGCCTTCAATAAATCTTTCCAGCTGTATCATATTGTCAGCTGCCAAGCCTGATCACATTTAACTCTGTTTTCAATTTCTTAAGCTACTCAAACAATCTTAAAGCTTCTACTCTTTCTTTGCATAAGGATTGTCGTTGTTCAATCTCAGCTTCAAACTCAGTTTTCCTTGCTTCTAGTGTGGCCTTGTGATCATCAATGAGCTTTTGGATCTCCTCCTGCAATAACAGCAAGATTATTATGGAATCCCATCAAAAATTAAAAAAAAATAAAACAGTATCTGAAATCAGGAGATAATTACAATAAAGAGCATGATACTAAAGTAAGAATAAGGAACTGGAGCTGTTGGATCCTGGACAAAGTGCTTGCGTTGATTAACAGTAAGCAAGGTAAAGTATTCTCCTATTAATCTTATTTCACATCAGAATACAATAAATGCATGATGCTACAATGCTTAAAATAAATGTTCCAATTTAATAAATCATCCACGGATCATTTTTACAAGAAACTCACATTCTCCATACTGACAAGTTTTTCTTGTAAGGCATACATCTCTTCTTCTTTCTCCTTAATTACAGTTTCTCCTTTAGCAACATCCTGCACAAGGGAGGAACAAGTCACCATTGACAAAGTGAGTTGTGTCAAATTCAGCATGCAAATTTAAATAAGAGTTGTGTCAAATTCAGCATGCATCGGTCAAGTTAATGTTGAATAGTCATGTACCTCACGTTTAAACCATTTTCTTTGCTGCATGCTTGAGTTATGCTAATGAAAGGTCCAATGGTCAACCTGAATTCTTGTAGTGATTCTTGTCACAAGGGAGGTCTGGTCTTCAGATACCTACCAAATTTCTTCCTTTAATGATGCTCACCACTTGCTATTCAAATAAAAAAATTGATTCTTCTAGAAATTGAACAAGGATCAATAAGCACGATGCTAAGAAGATCAAATTGTGACTGTATATATGAATGCTGACACTATTGAAGGAACGTGATTGTGAAGAAAATCAATACGACCCAAAATGATCAAGATCATTGATATTTTAGATGGAGGATATTGCAGCTACCCCACTGCAACACCATTCTCGAATACGATTCCTAACACCATATATAGGGGAATATTATTGTTTTGTATACAATGCAAAACTGAATGAATATAGACAATATGAATAGAGAAGAGAAGCCATATCTGAACTGATGGATGCACTTCCATATATTCATGTACTGTACCACAATTCATATACAAATGATGAAATTGAGGTCAAGCTTATACTATTGTAATAGAAATACCATATTGCAGCTGTTGCACAGTGAAATCCATACACAAATTTGAGAGTATATAGGAATGGGTTATACCCATTATTGCCAATATGGGAAACTCTACCAATGTAGATTAATATGAGAAACACATATATGACTGAAGCAAGACAAAATGTCATAATGCAAAAAATCATACTAAAGCATATGTCATATGACATTATAGGCAAATCATACCAAGACCATAGCTATTTAACGAACATCCAATTATTTCAGAGGTGCAGTATCAAGAGTGAAGATCTAAGAGACTTCCTTGAAAAGTAAGCTTTTTTAACCCTGCTTCAAATCACTGTGAGTTTATGGCCAACTATACTTCCCCTTATTTTGTTCAACTAGAAATTCAAAGCACTAAGCTTTATTTTTCAATTCAAATTATGCATTCCACTGGATTTAAATGTTTTTTTACTAGGGTTAAAGAAATCTGAAAACCGGTGAGCCTATGAGACTATCAATTACAAAGACCTAAACCTATTTTAAACTTACTGTATTTTCTTTTTAAAATGGTTTAAAAAAAAAAAAACAATTCTCTAATTCTGATCAATCATAGAGAAAAAATTAAATTCTGTAATTATGATATAAATACCAGAAAAAATTTGTAAAGGAACTATTGGAAAAGCAGTTCACTCATGTCATTAAAAAGAATTACAGAAGGTAACTCAATAATTAAAGATGGTTCGGTGATCTACTATGGAAAAATTTGACAAGAGAATAACAGCTCGAATGAAAACCATTCAGTAGCCTATTGAACATGGCATTATCACTATAAACGAATCTAACAAACTTTGTACAAAATGCAATATATAAAAAATGGAAGCATATATCAAACATGGAAGTAACAAATAACTTATTACCTGTGTTAGCTGGCCTGTGTTAGCTGGGTAAACGCAGAGGTTTCTCAAGGCCTGTCGATGACGTCAAGATGATAGAATGCCCATAAATGTCCGTGTATAAACCGGTGACAGACGAGCCAACCTCGTTGGGTAAACGCAGAGGTTGCTCAAGGATTCTCGATGACGTCAAGATGACATAATGCTCGTAAATGTCCATGTAGAAACCGGTGACAGACAAGCCAGCCTCGCAAAAGAGTCATGGTGGCATAAAAATTGCAGAGCAGCGGAGGGCTGAGCCTGGACAGAGCCAAAGCAAGAAATAAAATGAGTTTAGGCATGATGGTAAGGGTTTTTGGCAAGAATCCGTTCCCGCCAGGCTCACCTAATGCCTTAATTTCCAAGGACGGACCCAACGAAGGAGAATGACAGGTGGTGTTAAAATTGGACAACTAGGTCCAAACTCCATGTTGTGATGCTCAGATGAAGATACCGATATTTTTATTGGATTCCTCTTTCGGAGAGGTGTAAGATCCATATAAAATTTATCTTAATCCGATGAGCAGAACATTTTTTTTGAATTTATTATTTATAATAAATTATATGTGCAGGTCGGCCTTAAGGTTTTACACCCCCAGCAGATGTGTCACACACCTCAATGATGGATATAAATACAGTCAAAGTTGGAGAGCATTTCAATCATCTCATCCTCACACAACATCTCCTCTTCTGATTTAGAACGAGCTCCTTGGAGGCAGTTTCAGTTCACACGTGGGAAAAGAAGGACGAAGAGGTGTTGTTGCCATTGTTGCCGGCGTTGTTGCTATTGCTACCGGCATTGTTGCCGTTGCTGCCGGTGTTGTTGCCGTTGTTGCCGGTATTGTTGCCGTTGCTTCCGTTGTTGCTGGTGTTATTGCCGTTGCTGCCGTTGTTGCCGGTGCTGCCGTTGTTGCCGGTGTTGTTGCCGTTGTTGCCGGTGTTGTTGCCGTTGCTACCGGTGTTGTTGCCGGTGTTGCTGCCATTGCTGTCGTTGGGGCCACGTTGACTTTTCTGGGGTTGACTTTGAGTTGACCGTGTGGTTGTTTTGAGGGTTGTTGTGACACATGCTGGGTTGGCTGACCAAGGAGACTTTGCTGGTTGATGCATCCTGTTGACTGCCGTAACGCACCACCACATTTTTTCTGTTTCTGGTTTGTCTTCTATAGATCCACTGGTATGTTCTATCAGCATTTTACTTGATATTTATGTGATTGATGTTTGGTCTCAATCTAGTCTCCTAAACTGAGCTCATTTAATTGTCAACCAGGATTTGTAAACTGCTGAAGTGAAGTGTACTGTATGTACCTAGGTGCTTGTTTCCTAATGCGTTGTATGTAGTGTTTTGTGATGTTTTTGGTCTTTTGGTGATTTTATGTTTGCAGGAAAAATGCCTAGAAAGCTAATGGAAGGGAGCTGGTGATTAAAAACAGAGTTAAGCCTAATTGATGGAATGACAAATGGCAAATGCAATTGGAAACACTGAAGCATAATCTAAACTATGACTAAATAAAAGCAAAGCTTGATAATGACTTTCAAACAAATGATTCAAAACACAAACTAAACTTGAGAGATGATCACTAAGTATGCAAATCCTCTAACTAAACAGTTATACAACTAATCTTACAATGATACAACATTTTTGTCCTTAATTAGAAATTTGAAACAGATTTGGAGGAAAAACATTGATACCATCCTAAGGTCTTCTATTCTAAAACTAATTCCTAGTTCTATTCTGCAATTTAATTGAATGTCACAAAACCTTTACTCAAGAGTTATTGATTTATTTTTCAAAGTAGTCTTTTGAGGGAGAGCTCTGTTTATGAAATGATGAGGAAATTGCAGAGGTACTTCAAGCCTTAAAATGATGTTGTCTTATGTTCATATGGTTATAGATCAATTATGGATTTTAGAACAAGAAGAGGTTTGTGAATAATGAAGGCTGTTTTGTTAATCCTAACAACTGAAATAATCTAATGTGCAGTGAATAACAATTGAATGTGGAGTGCAAATGCAATGAGTTGAACTACAACCAAACCTAAGGTGTCACTAACCTAAAACGGTGTTAAACTACAAGTCATTATCAAACCCAAAATAAAATAACTGAATCATGAATTAAGTGCAATGAAACTCCGGAGCATCCTAACTATGCTATCATGCATTATTCTATGAAATTACACAATCTATTTGTCCATCATTATTGATATTTTGGAATAATTCATTCTTTTGGAAGAGCTAGAACAATTCTGACTGTGTAATTGAGTGCAAATGCAAACATAAAGGACTGAAAGCAATGAAAAACTAAGATATCATATCCATATCCTACTCGTCATTATGATGTCTTGGGCAAGCGTTTAAGAGCAAGAACAGAGATGATACTTAGTACAAACACACAACTAAATCATTCATCATCACGGTCATGTCTTGAACTTCTTAAGAATTTCTTGGAAGAGTTCCTTCTTGTGGAAGAGTGATTAGAACAAGTGTAACTGTGATAGTGAACAACAAAAATTACAACTAAATCCTACAGTACTATAGCCATTTCCCATTCATCATTATAATCTTTTGGAAGAGCTTTCTTCTTGTGGAAGAGTTAGAATGAGTACAACTACAGTAGCTAATTAAAAACAACTATGAATTCAACTTCTAATCCTACAATACTATAGTCATTTCCCACTCATCATTATAGTCTTTTGGAAGAGCTTCTTCTTGTGGAAGAGTTAGAATGAGTACAACCACAGTAGCTAATTAAAACAACTATTAATTCAAATTCAAAACGTAAAGGAAGCTAGAAGACTTATCTAATTTACGCAAAATAAGTCTGTGCAAGAGGCAGGGGCCCTCTACCACCTGACGGAATTCAACTCCAAATTAAATCAACGCCTTCACAACAACACTGTCTGCTTCATTAAAGATGAAAGAACTTGAACATAACACTCTGCGTCTTCAGAAATGTAGCACAGAGTCTAAACAAAATCTAACATCAAATCTAACATCAAATCTCGGTTTCCCAAGTGTTTATAAAGCAAATGCACATAACAAGACTTGCAACAATTCAGGAACATTGTCTTTCCTTATCGGAATCACATTAGGACTCTTGAAGTGGCTGCGTGAAGAGGAAAAAGACATCTGGACTGAGACAGTCCTAATAGAAGTCTGCTTCCCTAAATGTGTTCCCACGTTCCAAAACCATACCCAGAATTCGTTTCTTCCTCCATGATGAGCAACGAACCATGTAGACATGACGTGGATTATGCCCATATCGGTTTTTCTCAAGAGGCCACCTAGAACATACCCAAACGTGAAGACAGCTACAGAATCGCCGGTTAGCTACGGAATGTCTGCATTCTGCAGCTAGTTCCGGTCAAAATGCTTTACAATGGCAAAAATCACAAAACTTAGCAAGTCAGTTATGTAAATCATTCTAGAAGTAATTTTAACTATATTCATTGATCAATTGGGTCTAGGATAGCAATGGACAAGGGAAAATGAGGTAAAATGAGGTGAAAGAAAGCACAATTTTGAGGCTCAACATACCCCCGCTGCTGTCTCTTTGCATGTCCTCATGCAAATTATCCTATGAACTCAGAGGCTTCTGCAAGGACATCTAATCCCATTCTTCTCCTTTGTCTGGAAGCTAGAGATCTTCTGGGTTTTCTGATAACAAGTTTTAACCTTAGGTTGGTGAGTGCCCTGATTAGCTTTTTGTTTCTTTTCTTCAACTTCTCATTGGTCTTCTCCACTTTGTCTATATGCAGGGATAAGGTTGAGTTCATATCAGTTTTGAGCTTGACTTGATCCTTGAGAATTTCATTCTCATTTTTGATGTGTCTATTTAGTAATTCCAACTCATACCTATCCCTTCTTAATATATCTATATCAGACAGTGGAGGAATGGGGGTTCTCTCTCTGCTTTCTGAAGCTCTCCTCTCCAAAGTTTCCACATAGTCATAAATTTCCTGTTGAGCAGGGTCAATTTCAGGGGTTCCTTCATAAAAATCCTCTTCAACATCCTCTTCAATGGATGTTTCTTCATCTTCTATATTGATTACCCTTGTTTGTTTGATTAGTGTTTTCTTCAGTTTCCCCTTTAGTCTGTGGCTTCTTCTAGGCTGAGAAGATCCCTCTCCTTTCTCCATGGCAGATTTCTTGATTACCTTTTCTTCCTTAAGCTGTCTCTTGATTTGAGTCAACTTTTCTAAAATGATTTCCTCACTACTCTCTTGGAATGTTTTGTCAATTTCAACTTCTGAAGCCCTCCATTTTCTACTTCTTCTTGTAGGCTGTGGTTCTGGTGAGGGTTCTTTTGGCTCTTCAAAATGATTGCTTATCAAGAAATCGTCCCATGTATCATTTGTTTTAGCTAGATGATGTTCAATCAAGATTTTGACCAAACCATGATGATATAGGGTTGTCTCTAAAAATTGAACCCTTCTTTGAACACAGGAAGCCATCTTCTTCAGACTTTGAAGCAAGAAATATGGTAGGTTTAAGTCTTCCCCCAGAAAATGCATTATCAGTCTAATGTGGTAGACATAAAATGTTCCATATCTACCCTCACATGTAATAAATTTTTGCAGAAGAAGTAGTATGTTTCTCCATTTATTTTTCAATGCTGAACTGAGAATTCCTTTCTTAAATACAATAACATCCATACCCGGTGATTTTAAAATTTGTTTCCAGGATTCATTGTGGAATTATCTATTTTTGAACCATCTCTCTCCAGTTCTGAGCAACCCTGTAGCCTCTGCAATGAAAACTTCAGTGACAGTAAATTTGACATCTCCCACTTCAACTTCGGTTCCTTGAAATGATATTGCAAATGTTTTAGTGACTTCCTTGTGGAAGCCATTAAATTTCTCCAAAAATTGAAGCCATCCTATTTTTTGTAACATTTCTTTGCATTGAGGGTAGCCTTCTAAATATTTTGAACCCACTGGTTCAGTCCTTACAATGAAACCCATGATTGCTTCTTCAATGTTCAAATTAACACTCTTCTACCCACAAAAACAATGACTTTCACTTTTGGATTGAAATGGCTTTAAGTTCTGAATGGAAATGGCTTCAAACTTTGGAATGACATACCTCTGATTAATAGTGGCAACAGCTTCTAAACTTCGGGCTGATATGCCTCTGTTGACAATTGAACTTTGGACTGATATGTCTCTGTTTGACAGTGACAAGTGGCTTTAACTTCTTCACTACAATACCTTTGGCTCTTGGTAGCAAATGGTTTCAAATTTAACACTGCAATACCTCTGTCTTCTAATGACAAAAGACTTCAAACTCTACACTGCTACACTTCTGTGTTTAAATTGAAAATGCTCAATCTCTGCTCACAGTGATACTTTGTCTGCCCACGGAATCAAGTGGCTTCAAGTCCTTATGCTGTTATGCCTCCAAATTTACCCTTCTGCTCTGCTCTGCGTTTACAATGCTCAATGCTATTCAAACTGATATCCTTTGGCTCTGCTCTCGGTGATAAGAATATCTCTGTCTACGGAATGAAATGCCGGCTACAGAATGGAGTGATGGAAGTGGTCACGGAATGGAGTAGTGGAGTGAGGTGGAGGGAATGAATTAATGATTGAAGAGACGGCGGAGATTTTTTACGACGACAGAGGGAATCATCATTGAATGATTTGGTTAAGAGACGTGAAGAATTCAAATACATCGACCATTTTAACCGCTTAAATGATATCGGGCATGAAATTTGAAATGGAAGATTTTAATCCAAAGTCTGTGGAGGGTTTATTGGTTTTGATCAATAAAAATAATTAAAACAACCTTTTCGAACAATCCATAACTAAAACTATGCTAAACTTTTATGAAATGCCATTATAATTTAAACTTGTTACCTCTGCCTTTCATTTGATTTTTGTAGTCTTTGTCTTCTTTGTTCATCTTTGGAAGAGTCTTCATAAATTTCTTGATGCTTTTGATTCATGGATACACTGGGTCATTTTGTTGCAATTCTAATGTCTGCTGATTGATGCCTTCAGGGTTTGTAGCTGCGGAAAGACTGTCTGGCTACAGAAAGGCTGATCAGCTGCAGAATGTCTACTGAGCTGCAGAATGTTCCTGTAGAGCACTTTGATCATGAAAATGGAGTGTTTTTGGAATATGGGTGAAATGTTATATGTTATGAATGAAGATGGATGATGGACTATGATATGTATGAAGTGGATGATGAAATGGAATGGATTCAGTTTATGAAATGGAGTGAAAGAACATAAGGACTGTACTGCAATTCATGACATGTTTTATTCACTGACAGCAAGACATCAAGTTTTGTATTTTGACGTGAAAATGAGATGGGTGGAGGATGGAATGAGATGAATGAAATGTAGAATGGAGTGAAATATGAATGGTGGAATGGAATGGAGTATGGATGAATAAGTGAATGGAGTGAAATGAAATGGATCATAAGCACTATGGATCTGAACTTATGATTTTTGTAACAGCTGCTTGTAAAAACAAAAATGGAAAAGTTAGAGTGTCAGAGAGACTCTGATTTTCACCCTATCTTTTCTGTATAAACATGCCAATCAATGATTGGTTTTCATGTTTATACCTTTATTTTTTTTTATTTTTTTTTCAAAAAGAAATGCTTCAGAAAATTTAATCAAGTTGATGAAGAAGAGAGATTCTTCTTCATTAACTTCACATCACTGCTTTCTTGGAACTTCTTGACAAATTCTTCTCTTGAGAGTGGTTTGTGATATAGCTTCAATCTATGACCATTCACAAGAAAAGTGACCTCTTCTTCATCTATAGTTTTGATTTTGACTGCTCCATTGTCAAAAGTTCGAACAATTTCATATGGCCCCAACCAATGTGTCTGAAATTTCCCTTGAAAATCCTTGAATTTTGAATCAAACAAGAGAGCCCAGTCACCCTCTTTGAATTTCTTCTCCTTGATGTACTTTTCATGCCATCTAGCCCTTTGCTGTTGGACTAGACTTGTTTTCTGAACTGCATCTTGTCTGATCTCATCCAATTCATTAATTTGCTCCAGTCTATGCTTTTGTGCCTACGTTAGATCAAGTCCTAGCTGAACTGCCATCTTGAATGTTTGAATTTGGAACTCTATAGGAAACAAAACTTGCTTTCCATAAACAAGCTCATAAGGAGTATGGCCTGTTGTGTTTCTCCATGTAGTTCTATAGGCCCACAAGGCTTCATGAAGCCTATCTACCCAATCTCTTCTATGTAGATGAACAGTCTTTGTTAGGATTCCTTCAATGACTTTATTGGTAGATTCCACTTGGCCATTTGCTTGTGGATGATAAGGAGTTGTTTTTCTATGTCTGATCTTATACTTTTCCATCATTTGCTCCACTAGCCTTGATGTAAATTGAGCTCCTTGATCTGTAACAATTTCCCTTGGGACACCAAAACGAGTAAAAATATCCTCAAAAAGAAAATTAACTACATATGATTCATTAGCAACAAGTAATGGTTTAGCTTCTACCCATTTAGTAACATAATCAGTGCAAACTAATATATATTTCTTTTGTCTTGATGGAGGACTAATAGGTCCTACAAAATCCAAAGCCCATTTTTCAAAAGGTTCAATATGTACCTGAGGTTGTAATGGCATCTCACCCGAAGGAGAAGGTTTCCCTACCCTTTGGCAACTGTCACACCTTTTGACATACTCTTTAGCATCTTTAAACAAGGATGGCCAATAATATCCTAAATTAAGGATCTTATAAGTTGTCCTCTTATCTGCAAAGTGTCTGCCACAAGGTTCATCATGACATGCCTTGAGAATCTCAGGCATCTCATCTTCACGAACACACCTTCTAATGATCAAATATGGACCTGTCTTGTACAACTCATTAGCAACCCATGAATATTTTGCACTATCACAAATGATTTTTCTTTTATCCCTCGCATTCATAATTGAAGGAAATTTTCCTGAAACTAAATAATTAGCAATATCAGCAAACCATGGAGTTTGAGTAGAGATTGCAAAAAGATATTCATCAGGAAATTGATCTTCAACCGAAGTGTCATCTTTGATATTTTGGATTCTAGACAGGAAATCAGCCACAGTGTTTTGTTTTCCAGGCCTATCTAGAATAGTAATGTTGAATTCTTGCAATAGTAACAACCATCTTATAACTCTGCCATTAGTGATTGATTTGTTCATTAAGTATCTAATTGCAGAATGATCAATGTGAACAAAAGTTTCATAGCCTGTTATATAGTGTCTAAATTTGTTTATGGCATGAACAACAGCTAAAAACTCTTTTTCAGTTACAGTATAGTTTAACTCTGCAGGAGTCAAATTTTTACTGGTATAATAGATGGCATAGGGAATCAAATATTTCTATCCCAATAGTGCTCCTAGAGCTGTATCGGAAGCATTTGTCGAGATATGAAAAGGTAACTTCCAGTTAGGTCCCCTTAATATAGGTGCTTCAGAAATTTTGGTTTTCAGGGTTTCAAAAGCTAACTGGCAATCAGAAGTCCACTTAAATTCACAATCTTTGGTGAGTAATTTGAAGAGAGGAGATGCCATTTTGGTGAAGTTTTCTATAAATCTCCGATAATACCCTGTAAATCCTAGAAAACTTCTAACATCTTTTTGACAATTTGGAATGGATAGGTTAGAAATAACTTCAACTTTCGCCTCATCTACTCTAATCCCATCCCCTGAAATGTGGTGCCCTAAAACAATACCTTCAGTAAACATCATAAAACATTTTTCATGACTAAGTGAAAGGTTTGCTTCTTGACATATTTTTAAGACTTTTTCCAAGTTTTCTAAAGCCTCTTCAAATGTGTCCCCATAAACCGTGAAATCATCCATGTACACCTCTACACAGTCATGTATTAGATCCGAAAAAATTCCTAATACTGCCCTTTGGAATGTTGCAGGTGCATTGCATAATCCAAATGGCAATACTCGGTAGGCATAGGTACCCCAAGGACAGGTGAATGTGGTTTTGTCTTGGACTTCAAGTGCTACTTGGATTTGATTGTAACCACTAAACCCATCTAGGAATGAAAAGTACTTTTTGCCAGCTAATGTCTCTAATACTTGGTCTATGAAAGGTAAGGGAAAATGGTCTTTAAGAGTAGCTTTATTCAGTTCTCGGTAGTCAACACACACCCTCCATTTTTCATTTTTCTTTGGCACAATTACCAAAGGAGAAACCCACTGACTATCTGAAATAGGATAGATGAAATTAACATTTAACATTTTTTGTAATTCTTCCTTAACAATTTCCCTAAGATTTGGATTCATCCGTCTTTGAGGCTGTCTGATTGGTTTGCAATTTGCCTCTATATAGATGTGATGAGTACAAGTCTTGGGACTTATCCCTTTCATGTCAGTGTATTCCCATGCATATGCAGAAGAATGTCTCTGTAATACTTTGATTAACTCTTCTTGTTGATATTTTTCTAGGTTTTTGTTTATTTTCAAGGTTTTGCCTGGAAAAATTTCACTTGTAGAGCTGCCAAATTTGTCCATAGAATGAAGAGACATCTGCCTAGATGACAAAAAATCAATATTGGATCCTTCCTGAAATGATTCATTTTTTTGTTCTGGAGAGGATTCAAAGTTTTCTAGAGTATTCAGAATTTGATTATCTTCGCTAATTTCTGAAATTGTGAAGAGTGGTTGTAAATCTTCTTCGTCCTCTATCCATTGAGTGTCATCTAGATCTGTAATTGTCCTAGATGGAGGATATAAAGTGAATCTCTTAGTTGAACTACCATCAGAAATATACATATCACCGGACCTACAACTAATAAAAGCATCAGCTGTAGCCAACCAAGGTCTTCCTAGTATAATAGGATGGCCTCCTAGATTATTCTTAGGAGTTAGGATCATGAAATCCACAGGGTACTCCCAAGAGTCTAGGGACACTGGAATGTCTTCTATTACCCCATCTAGTCTGATCACAGATCTATCTGCTAATTGTAATAGTGTGGGTGTAAAGAGAAGATTAGGAAGTTTCAGTTTGTCCATGATTTGTCTAGTCATGATATTTATTGCTGCTCCTAAGTCAATGAGTGTGTTTTGAATTTCAATTCCATTGATGTGAATTTTGACAACTGGATTTCCTGGGTCAAGGTACTTTGGAATAGTAATCTTACCCATCATAATATCTGCTATTTGTCCTACCAGTTGAATTTTCTTGGTTTCTCTTATTCTTTTTTTTGTTGTCTTCATACTCAACTCCTTTATTGTTTTGGCTAAAATTGGGATTTCCTTGATGGCTTGCAATAATGGAATTTTAATGCAAACATTTCTCATTTCATCTAAGAAATCATAATTAGGTACCAAGATCTGTTTTTCTACACCTCTATCAATTTGTAATCTTTCCGGAAAGGGAGGTATAGAAGTAGATGTGGATGGTTGCTCTAATACAGGAGTTGGATTTATTAGATCTTTTTGTTTTAGTTTTTCAATGTTTTGGTCTTGAAAGGATGTGTCTTCCTCAAGACTTTTATTAACCCGTAGGGAGTCTTCCTCAGAATTATCTTGTTCTTATATGATCACAGAAGGTTTCCTCTTCTCAAGTATCCTTCCAGACCTAAGTTGAACATCACTAAGGTCTAGAGGAGTAATTAAATAAGTTGGAAACTGTTGACCTTCTATCATGTATGTATTCTGAGGGTTTTTATTATTGGGGTTTGATATGGGTTGAGCTGGCAATTGATTGGATTTTTGAGGGAATGGTAATGGAAGTGGTTGATTTTGATGTGGTTGGTTCTGATGATGTTGTTGAGGATTTTGTTGAAAGTTTTGTTGAAGATTTTGAGGAAATTTTTGTTGAGGATTTTGAGGATAAAAATGTGGATATGGTGGATAGGATGGTGGATACTGATAGTATGGAGAGTATCTTCCATAGGGACTTTGTGTTCCTTGTGCCCAAGATTGAGATTGATTTTGAAATTGGGGCCAAGGTTTCTGCCAAGAATTCCAAGGTGGAGGTTGATTATACATTTGATCATGGAATCCTTGTGTCTGAGGTCCCTGCCAAGGTCTTCTAGATACAAAATTAAGAGACTCTGTGGAATCTGTAGGAGTTTCTTCCTGAAAAATAGCCTTGAGACCAGGAAGATAAGGACAATTCTTGGTCTCATGTTTCTCAGAACAAATGACACAGGTTTCTATAACTTTTACATCCAAAGGATACTCTCTTAGGGCATGTTTCTTTCTGCATTTGGGACAAAAGATTGCCAAAGCATCAGATTCAGCCTTCTGCTTGTTTTGTATCTTAAGGGTGTCTATTTGTTCACTAAGACTCCCTAAGATGTCATATTTAAAGTCATCAAGAATGTGTCCTATTTCTGATCTACTTACTGTCCCAGAAGCAGATTTACTTGCCCTTACAAGAGCGGGATCTCTTGGACCTTTGAAATTTTTAGATTTCCCTCTGGAAAGGTTGATACATAACTCAGATATTTCAGGTAATGTAAGTTGTGATATATCCCCTTTTCCCATCATGTTAAGGATATCCAACCATTCATCCCTAATTTTTTTCAACAAAAGAGCTTTTAAGGTGTACTAATCTAGGTTTTCCATATTTGCCCTTTTGATGTTGTATTTAAATCTTTCCAACAAATCTTCTATGTTTTCATCTTCTTTTTGTAACATCTTGAACACTTCTTCCTTATGATTAACCGGCATACAATAATCCAAGTATCTCTCTAGAAATGCTTGTTTCATATCTTCCCATGTTCTAATAGAACTACTGTTTAAACTCATAAACCACTTCAATGCTGCTCCCTTCAGAGTTGAAGGAAATAATTTCAGTTTTTGAGCATCTTGTAGGTAGTCATAAGTCCTACACAACACTTCAAATTCGAATAAGAAAGTTTCAGGATCTTCAGTTTTAAGTCCATAGAAGTTTGGAAGGACATAGGGTGAAATGTTTTTCATGGTTGTATTGGTTTCTTCATCAAGTATAGGGAACCCAAAAGAGCTTCCTATTCTACCTCTTCCTCCATTTGCACCTCTACCTCCTTCTCCTCTACCTCCTTCTCTTCCTCCAAATAGTGTGTTTTCTCCATTAAAAACTCCTCCTCCTCCTTCTTCTGCCATGGTTGACTCTCCTGTGGAAGTGGAAAGGTTTGTGTCCCCAACAAGAGTTTTTAGATTTTCTTCTATAGCAGGTTCAGTGGATGAAGTGGAAGGTTTCTCTAATGGAATAGTTGACCTTAGATCTTCTAGAAGTCCAGGATCAAGGGAGGATGGAAGATGGGTTTGAGTTGAAGGTGTACTAGCTCTGGATCTAGATGAAACAAGTGGTACTCTAGAAATCAAACTTCTGCCTCTGCTGCTTATAAATATTCCCCTTGAATCTCTCTCCCTACGCATAAAAATTTTTTTGGATGCTAAGAAACAAAGGTTACCTAGTTTTCACTTCCCCGGCAACGGCGCCAAAATGTTTGGTCTCAATCTAGTCTCCTAAACTGAGCTCATTTAATTGTCAACCAGGGTTTGTAAACTGCTGAAGTGAAGTGTACTGTATGTACCTAGGTGCTTGTTTCCTAATGCGTTGTGTGTAGTGTTTATGATGTTTTTGGTCTTTTGTGATGATTTATGATGTTTTTGGTCTTTTGGTGGTTTTATGTTTGCAGAAAAATGCCTAGAAAGCTAATGGAAAGAAGCTGGTGGTTAAAAACAGAGTTAAGCCTAATTGATGGAATGACAAATGGCAAATGCAATTGGAAACACTGAAGCAGAATCTAAACTATGACTAAATAAAAGAAAAGCTTGATAATGACTTTCAAACAAATGATTCAAAACACAAACTAAACTTGAGAAATGATCACTAAGTATGCAAATCCTCTAACTAAACAGTTAAACAACTAATCTTACAATGATGCAACATTTTTGTCCTTAATTAGAGATTTGAAACAGATTTGGAGGAAAACATTGATACCATCCTAAGATCTTCTATTCTAGGACTAGTTCCTAGTTCTATTCTGCAATTTAATTGAATGTCACAAAACCTTTACATCAAGAGTTATTGATTTCTTTTTCAAAGTAGTCTTTTGAGGGAGAGCTCTGTTTATGAAATGATGAGGAAATTGCAGAGGTACTTCAGGCCTTAAAATGATGTTGTCTTCTATTCATATGGTTATAGATCAATTATGGATTTTAGAACAAGAAGAGGTTTGTGAATAATGAAGGTTGTTTTGTTAATCCTAACAACTGAAATAATCTAATGTGCAGTGAATAACAATTGAATGTGGAGTGCAAATGCAATGAGTTGAACTAAAACCAAACCTAAGGTGTCACTAACCTAAAACAGTGTTAAACTACAAGTTATTATCAAACCCAAAATAAAATAACTGAATCATGAATTAAATGCAATGAAACTCCGGAGCATCCTAACTATGCTATCATGCATTATTCTATGAAATTACACAATCTGTTTGTCCATCATTATTGATATTTTGGAATAATTCCTTCTTTTGGAAGAGCTAGAACAATTCTGACTGTGTAAGTGAGTGCAAATGCAAACATAAAGGACTGAAAGCAAATGAAAAACTAAGATATCATATCCATATCCTACTCGTCATTATGATGTCTTGGGCAAGCGTTTAAGAGAAAGAACAGAGATGATACTTAGTACAAACACACAACTAAATCATTCATCATCACGGTCATGTCTTGAACTTCTTAAGAATTTCTTGGAAGAGTTACTTCTTGTGGAAGAGTGATTAGAACAAGTGTAACTATGATAGTGAACAACAAAAATTACAACTAAATCCTACAGTACTATAGCCATTTTCCATTCATCATTATAATCTTTTAGAAGAGCTTTCTTCTTGTGGAAGAGTTAGAATGAGTACAACTACAGTAGCTAATTAAAAACAACTATGAATTCAACTTCTAATCCTACAATACTATAGTCATTTCCCACTCATCATTATAGTCTTTTGGAAGAGCTTCTTCTTGTGGAAGAGTTAGAATGAGTACAACCACAGTAGCTAATTAAAACAACTATTAATTCAAATTCAAAACGTAAAGGTAGCTAGAAGACTTATCTAATTTACGCAAAATAAGTTCGTGCAAGAGGCAGGGGCCCTCTACCACCTGACGAAATTCAACTCCAAATTAAATCAACGCCTTCACAACAACACTGTCTGCTTCATTAAAGATGAAAGAACTTGAACATAACACTCTGCGTCTTCAGAAATGTAGCACAGAGTCTAAACAAAATCTAACATAAAATCTAACATAAAATCTTGGTTTCCCAAGTGTTTATAAAGAAAATGCACATAACAAGACTCGCAACAATTTAGGAACACTGTCTTTCCTTATCGGAATCACATTAGGACTCTTGAAGTGGCTGCATGAAGAGGAAAAAGACATCTAGACTAAGACAGTCCTAATAGAAGTCTGCTTCCCTAAATGTGTTCCCATGTTCCAAAACCATACCTAGAATTCGTTTCTTCCTCCATGATGAGCAACGAACCATGTAGACATGATGTGGATTATGCCCATATGCAGTTTTTCTCAAGAGGCCACCTGGAACATACCCAAACGTGAAGACAGCTACAGAATCGTCGGTTAGCTACGGAATGTCTGCATTCTGCAGCTAGTTCCAGTCAAAATGCTTTACAATGGCAAAAATCACGAAACTTAACAAGTCAGTTATGTAAATCATTCTAGAAGTAATTTTAACTATATTCATTGATCAATTGGGTCTAGGATAGCAATGGACAAGGGAAAATGAGGTAAAATGAGGTGAAAGAAAGCACAATTTTGAGGCTCAACAATTGCTGTGGTGAAAAGTAAAGTTGCATCAAGCATAGAACATCTACAAAAATTTACATGATATCGGAGCTGAGGTGAAGACAAGCCCTACTTTATAGCAATCACCGAAGAAGAAAATGGGTTTCACAAACTATGCCTTCAAGGAGGATGACATGTTGACTGGGAAGGATGACTTCCATGCTTGGAAGATGATATTGGATCTTCAGTTGGAAGACCAAGATGTCATGGACTATGTGCAGGGTAAAATCCAAGAACCTCATCCACTGCTACTGCCGCTGCCTAAACAAAGTACAAGAAGGGGTAGATAAAAGCAAAGCTGATGATCAGGGAATCCATTAATAAAAGTCCGGTGGCCTACATCTCTGATTTGGGCTCATCCAAAGAGATGTATGATAAGTTGGTCCTCATGTTCAAGGCCAACAATGCAAATCAAGTAATATTCTTCAAGAATCAATTAAAGAATATGAAGAAGGGCAGGGATGAGTCTGTCCAATCATACTTTCTGAAGCTGACCGAGATCAAGAACAATCTGCTGGCTATTGGGGAGACAATAGCTGATCGAGAGATGGTACTCAATGCACTTGGAGGGCTCTCATCTAAATGGCATGTGTTCAACACTACCATTCTAAATAACAATGTGATACCTGACTTTGACGAAGTACTGTCAAGATGCATTCAAGAAGAATCAAGAATGAAGGAGTATGGAAATGAAGGAAAAGCAGGGGCTCAAGGAAAGAAGGGCAAGTGCTTCACTTTTCATAGGCCTGGTCACTATGCTAGAGAATGTCCTTTCAAGAAGGATTCTCCTGATGATGATTACAACAACAACAACCGAAGGGATGATAATCAAAGGAACAACAGGTTCCAGGGAAAGAGAAAGGCTCCCTCCCATGGAAATGATCAACCTTTCAAAAGGTCAAGAAATTCCAGGTATGAGGAATCAAATGTTGTTGATAAAAGAAATGAATATATTCTTAAATCTGCCCTCTCCGTTGCATCTCCACCCGACACTATGGATGTCTAGTTGATAGATAGTGATGCCTCAAGGCACATCACTGGGTTCAAGGAAGCACTCTTTGATATGGTTGAGAAGGATACTAATTTGAAAATTATCCTTGGAGATAATGCCACATATCCCATGAACGGGACAGGGACTGTGACCCTCCACTTGTCTCAAGGTCAAGTCCTCCACTTGCAGGATGTACTCTATGTACCTAATTTGAAGAAGAACCTCGTGTCTATATCAGCCATGGAAGACAAAGGTTTCGATGTGGCATTCACTGATGGAAAGGTGCGCATGTGGAAGAAGAGCTTCAAGGAAGCTATCATGTTTGGGTCTAGAATTGATACACTCTACCAGGGTGGAGGAAGTCCACTGGGAGCAATGACATGAGATGCTATCCGACAGACCGATAATGGCACTGAATATGAGACAAACAAGTTTAAGAACTTTTGCAAAGGAGCTAGCATCAAGAGGGAGACCACAATGTTTGTGGGCTATAGCGAAACTTCGAAGGCCTATAGATTTTATGTGCCTGGTCAAAGGAAAGTGGAGATATGCCATGATGTCACCTTTGATGAAGATGCTTCCCTGAGGAAAGTAGTCAATCTTCTGAGATCCGAGGAAGATCATGAAGCAAGGCCTGGAAATCAAGAGGAACCGAAGGATGAGAGGATGCCTGATGCTGAAGGACCAATGGACCCGATTGATCCACCTCCTTCATTGGGAAAGAGACCATCATGGCTCAGGGACACTCTCGAGGATGCTGAGGGAAATATGGCCCCAAAGGGGGACATTCCGTGAAAGCAAGAAGCCGAGTAGATACCAAGGGTATCTAGCAGCCATGAGTACTATTGTACAATCCGAGCCTGGATCTTTTTGAGGAAGCCATAAAGAATCAAGTCTGGAAGGATGCTATGCATGAAGAGTATGAGTCCATAATGAAGAATGATGTCTAGATGTGGTTCCTAGACTGGAGGTCAAAGTAGTTGTCACCTCAAAATGGCTCTACAAGATCAAGCATGGATCTGATGAAAGTGCTGAAAAGTTCAAGGAAAGATTCATTGCCCGTGGCTCCTCTCAAAAAGACGGCATAGACTATGATGACATATTTGCACCTGTGACCACCATCCGATCTATCATAGCCCTTGCTGCTACACAAGGATGGATTCTTCATCAAATGGATGTGAAGACCGCACTTATGCATGGTGCGATAAAGGAAGAGGTGTATGTGGAGCAACCTCTGGGGTTCGAAGTCCAAGATCAGGATACCCATGTCTGCAGGTTGAAGAAAGCCCTCTATGGGTTGAAGGAAGCACCTAGAGCTTGGTACGAGAGGATAGATAGCTACTTGATGAAGCTGGGCTTCACTCGTAGTAATGTTGATCCAAACCTTTACTTCAAGGTTCATAGAGAGAAACCTCTCATTCTGGTGCTGTATGTGGACGAACTTTTCCTGACAAGTGTTGACCCTCTCATTCATCAATGCAAGAGGAAGCTCGCTACTGAGTTCGAGATGAAGGACCTAGGACTGATGCACTACTTCCTAGGCCTGGAGGTCTGGCAGAGACCTGGAGAGATTTTCCTTTCTCAAGGAAAATACATTGTGAATCTTCTGGAAAGATTTGGTATGGTGGACTGCAAGACCGTGTCAACACCAATGGAACTCAACTTCAAGAAGTTGAGTGGCAGCACTGTTGGGCCCGTATTTACAAATCCTACTAAGTATCGTCAACTCATAAGGGCCCTGATGTTCTTAGTGAACACCCGTCCGGACATATGTTGTGCAGTGAACACTTTGAGTCAACACATGGTTGATCATAACATTCACTGGGTTGGTGCCATGAAACTCTTGAGATATCTCTAAGGCACGATAGATCATGGGCTGAGATACACTGCCAGGAGTATGACACTCCATGGATATATTGATGCTGATTGGGCTGGCAGTGTGGTGGATTGCAAGAGCACATCTGGATGCTACTTCACACGTAGATCTACTTCGAGCAGGAAACCGAAGTCGGTAGCCTTGAGCACCGTTGAGGCCGACATTGTAACATGTATGGCCTGTTGTGAAGTCACTTGGTTGCGAAATCTCTTCAGTGAGCTGTTCGAGCATGTGCTAGATGCCACCGTTATCCTTTGTGATAACTAGAGGGGGATTCGTTTGTCATAGAATCCTGTGTTCCACGATCGATCCAAGCATGTTGATGGCTTGTACCACTTTATCCGGGATATGGTACAACGAGGAGCTGTAAGGCTCGATCATAGGAACTGATGAGCAGGTCGTGAATATTCTCACTATGCCTTTGGGGAAGGTCATGTTCCTAACCTTTCGTGAGAATCTTAGAATCGTGGAATGACCCTATTCTGAGGGTCCTATTGGACAATGAGCTCTGGGAGCTCTGGGGGGCTTTGGGGATAGCTTCTCGGAGCTATAAGAAACCACAGGGCTAGGCTTGCCGAACCTTGTTGGTGTGCTTGGGCCCCACCGTGATGATTGAGTTGGTTCGCCTCTCATGATTTGTGCCCCGTATGCATCCTACCCATTTGAGTTCCAGGCTCATGGGAAGTACCTCTGATTTGGCCAATGAGGTGGGAAATGCTAGAGACTAGTAGCAAAGACTGATGGACGCATCAAATATTTCCATACTCTCTATCTAGGATGGCACGGTCCAACCACTTGATCTGGGATCAAGTATAGTGAGGTTTCGGACCTCCGCCTGACTTCGGGTCAGATGAACCAACTTCGGGTTGGTTGGAGACTCTTTGTGAGTTTGATAGTGAGGTTTCGGACCTCCACCTGACTTCGGGTTAGATGAACCAAGTTCGGGTTGGTTGGAGACTCTTTGTGAGTCTGATAGTGAGGTTTCGGACCTCCACCTGACTTCGGGTCGGATGAACCAACTTCGGGTTGCTTGGAGACACTTTGTGAGTTTGATAGTGAGGTTTCAGAACTCCACCTGACTTCGAGTCAGATGAACCAACTTTGGGTTGGTTGGAGACTCTTTGTGAGTCTGATAGTGAGGTTTCGGACCTCCACCTGACTTTGGGTCAGATGAACCAACTTTGGGTTGGTTGGAGACACTTTGTGAGTCTGATAGTGAGGTTTCGTATCTCTGCCTAACTTCGGGTCAGATGAACCAACTTCGGGTTGGTTGGAGACTCTTTGTGAGTCTGATAGAGGTTTCGGACCTCTGGGCTGAATTTTTCAGCCGGGGGATGATGTCTTTGTGACTGACCCACTTCTGTTCTGAAATAAAGAGGCCAGCAAAGCAAGTTACGGCGGGATGACGCACAATGTTTGATTGCACTGGTGGATGGAGTTCTCCCTAGTTGAGAGGGAGTGTTAAAATTGGACAACTAGGTCCAAACTCCATGTTGTGATGCTTAGATGAAGATACCGATATTTTTATTGGATTCCTCTTTCAGAGAGGTGTAAGATCCATATAAAATTTATCTTAATCCGATGAGCAGAACATTTATTTTGAATTTATTATTTATAATAAATTATATGTGCAGGTCGGCCTTAAGGTTTTACACCCCCAGCAGATGTGTCACACACCTCAATGATGTATATAAATACAGTCAAAGTTGGAGAGCATTTCACACTCACTCATCACACATCCTCTTCTCTTCTTTGATTTAGTATGAGCTCCTTGGAGGCAGTTTCAGTTCACACGTGGGAAAAGAAGGACAAAGAGGTGTTGTTGCCGTTGTTGCCGGCGTTGTTGCTGTTGCTACCAGCGTTGTTGTCGTTACTGCCGTTGTTGCCGGTGTTGTTGCCGTTGTTGCCGGTGTTGTTTCCGTTGCTGACGTTGTTGTTGCCGTTGTTGCCGTTGCTACCGGTTTTGTTTCCGTTGCTGCCATTGTTGTCGGTGTTGTTGTCGTTGTTGCCGTTGTTGCCGGAGTTGTTGCCGTTTCTACCGGTGTTGTTGCCGGTGTTTCTACCATTGCTGTCGTTGGGGCAACGTTGACTTTTCTGGGGTTGAATTTGAGTTGACCGTGTGGTTGTTTTGAGGGTTGTTGTGACACATGCTGGGTTGGATGACTAAGGAGACTTTGCTGGTTGAAGCATCCTGTTGACTGCCGTAACGCACCACCACATTTTTTCTGTTTCTGGTTTGTCTTTTATAGATCCACTGGTATGTTCTATCAACATTTTACTTGATTGTTTATGTGATTGCTGTGGTGAAAAGTAAAGTTGCATCAAGCATAGAACATCTACAAAAATTTACAACATGGGACAGCTAGTATGGAGTAAACCAAGAATAAGTGTAAAAAATGGTGCAGACAGATGTCAAAGAGATAAAAAACAGGTCTCATTTTTTTAAACCAGGAACAGGTGTCCTGTTCACATAAAAAGTGTTGACGATCAAAAGAGTGATCTCTTTCATAAGAGAAGGCCTATCGGCCTAATTATATGGATGATATATAAAAAATTAAAATAGGATGTCTTAGGTATCAATGGGAATGGGATGGAAATCCTTGGCACTCAAAGAATACATTAAAATATCAGAAATTCTAGTGAATGTGGTAGGCATTAATTTTTATTAATAGGACAAAAAATCCATGGACATTATTCAAATGAATTCAATAGCACACAAGAATACATATTGGAAAATTTTCACATGAATCCCTATGGTTCATATGTAAACTATAAAGATTGGATAACCTTGAATTCAGAGAAAGACGCTCCTTAATACTAAATAGGTTGGTAATAAATTTCCAAAGCATCTAAAAGTAAATACCTTACTCAATCTTGATGATAAACCAATGCGGGAAATACAAAAATAACAATTATTTGAAATCAGTCACTGCCTTGCATTGTATTCAAATATAATCAAAGAAAAAATGTTCACTATAAAAATGAACATTGATCTTGATAACTGAATAAAGTTATCCATAACTTCATAGACAATTGGGAAAAAGTTCTTGATTGAATAAGAAAAGATACAAAAACTAGGATACAAATTCTACAAAAAAGGCAGCTGAATCTCCTCGTACACTCTCAGATATTTTTTGAATACCATAGAAACGAAGAAAGGGTAAGAGGTTACCATGGTTTAATGTAGAGTCTCGGACCCAAAGACTACAGGATCTCCTTGAGGCTCAGTCTGCATCATGTCAGTATCCTCTGTACCCTGAAAAGTAGAAACCAAAGTTAACAGTCAAGTTTACGAAAAGAAATATAATAAACACTATAAATATGCTTAACGAAAAGTATCAATACCTGTGTCACGAATGGAACCTCAAAAGGAATAATCTCTTCAAGCAGCCCTTCATGTGTAGCACTAACCTGAAAATTCCATAATGTTAAGACTCATACCAATAAATTTGTGACATAAATTCAATTTCAATTTGACATACAAAAATATAGATAGATAGTAATGAGTAATGGTTGTGGCGCCTGTACATGATTGTGTCCACGATCTACAGAATAAGCACGAGGGGAAAGGCAATGTTGTTCTAGGAATGTTGTAAACTGCATAAGTTAAATAAATATATTGGCGTCAGTTTTTTGAGACTAAATGTATATATACACCAAAAAAACATGTTAGATCAAAACTTGTATGTACATACCTTGCCCATGGTGTGCATTTGTATTGTCCTGGATTGCTCATAGTGGTCTCTACATGAGGTTGCATACTTAATAAGCTCATCTCGCTCCATCTCCCTCAACACATCATCTGGGACACTCACAAATGAATGCTCTCCTGCACTAGATGAAGGTTGCTCGTCCCTAAGCCGACTTCCACCCCTCCTAAAGCAGCTGCAATATGTTCTTGTATCTTATCCCTCATTTTTGATGCAACACTGGAGATAAGGGCTAAATCCTCTGGAAGTGTAACTACCCTAGGTGGTCGAGCTACTAAACGAGGTGCTGGAGGCCTAAACCCAACATCTCGCATAGCATCAGGTCGTTCATATGTATGACCTTTTCCAGTTCCATAGAATTTGGACCCAGTATCTGTATAGTTAGGGTCCATGTGCTCTCGGAATTGAGAAAACAAAATTCTAACAAAATATTGCGGCACCTCATCATTATTTGGGAACTTCCCGTATGCATACAGGAACTTCTCATAAATATGGGGTGCAATAATAGGATCATTGAATCTTGCAATCTTCAGACGTTTTTTGTCTTCAGGCCGCAAGTCAAATAGTGTCAAGGCCATTTCTTTAGTGACCTTACTTTTGACTTCATTGTAGGAGTGGATACCAATCACTGATGCTCTCCTCCTACGCATCATGTCAAAAAAAACTTGGGTTGATGGTCCAACCCCACGATAAGTCTCTATCAAACTCTCCAAATTGTGCAAAACAATTTGGAGACAATTTCGACTAGGGACAGAGAGATTGCAACTTTGCAATTCATTGCGCAATCTCGTGGAATGCTCCCTCAGCCCATCAACAGTAAGTAAGGAGATGGTATCTTCCCAAGGCATCTGCTCAGGAATATCACCGGGATGGGTGTAAAGGGGATCATAGCTCGGATTTCGAGCAAACTCATGAACCCTACGACCTCTACCCCTAGGAGGGCGACCACCACCACCTGTAACATGTTAAATTATTACACGTATTAAAAATTAAATAATTTATAAGAAAAATTTGTATTTAAAAAACCTGTTTGGTAATTTGAAAATACCTATTGGAAAAACTATCTCTTCCTCTTCGTTCATACTATGCTCCCCTGACGAGGAACGAACGTGTCTATGACCCACTGTACAAAACATTAAATTGTTAGAATTTGGGCACATGAGTACCACAATAAATTTGAAATTAAACATACATCAAACAATAAATTTTCATTTAGATTTTACCTAGAGAAGTATCCAATTATGGGGTGAATCCCACAGGCTGAGACATTGTTCTCCTTTGCCCCTCACCAGCAATAAAGCCAAGCCCAGCTCCAACATTTGCACCTATGGAGCATAATGTTTTCACATTAAACACGTCTTTTGGAAAAAAAATTCACTTGTTCAACATTGAATATAACGTAAAATTGAACATTTTAACTAGGAATTGATCTAATGTGTACCTATGCCGTGTATAAGACCCTCGTTCATACCATGGTCCCCTGGCGAGTAATGAATGTGTCTATGACCCACTATATAAAACATTAAATTGTTAGGAATTTGGGTACATGAGTACCACAATAAGTTTGAAATTAAACATACATCAAACAATAAATTTGTATTTAGATTTTACCTGGAGAAGTATCCAATTGTGGGATGAATCCCACAGGCTGAGACATTGTTCTCCTTTGCCCCTCACCAGCAACAGGGCGAATGGGAACATGTCCTTGGGGTGCCTCTTGTTCGATTCCTTGATTGGGTGAACGAGTCGGACGAGTGCGTCCACCTGTGCAGGACAAAAAAATTCACATTAATCAATTTTTCACAACGAACAATAAATATAACCTACTTGAAAACATGACATAACTAAACAACCAATGTACCTGATAATCCTCCTCTCATGGAGACGTTTCTGTAGGGCTCCCCCGATGCCATGGAGGGGTCTCTGTAGGGCTCGCCTGCCCCTCATAAACAAATTAAAAAACAAATTATCAATCAACAGTTAAATGTCATCAACCAATGGATAACAAGTACTATACAGGTACTATGTGTGAACGCATAAGCATGTTGAAAAGTATAGCTAGATCGGTCTTCATGTTGACTATGTAATTATATTCTTATGTAAAGAAGAAGTCAAAGTAATATTATCTAAAGACTAGGAACCAAGCTTTCCTAGGACTGATACAGAAGAGTGCAAAAAAGAAGGCTTTATCATCATTACAACCAAGATCTAATCCTTACCCTTGAAGAAGATCATTCAAAGAGAAATCACCAACACATATTTTCTCCACCATCGAAGAAATCAAGATGAAGACTTTATCTTCACTTATCAATTAAATATTTTCATTCTATAATCAAATTTTTTTTAAATGACTTTGTTTTGGCAGGGAGATCTATAAGCTGGTTGGGTTACCAAGATTCCTTGCATGAGAAAAATAGTCACAGTCCTCGAAGAAAGTAAGGTTAAATGTCACTTGGAACAGATTTATACAAAAATTGAGGTATCAAAGAATGAAGCTAAGTAACCGGATACTCCTAAAATGCCCTCGAATTTGTTGGGTATTCCAGGTTGTGGCGTTAAATGTTGTACAACAATTGAATTGCCAGATAGGAAGAAATTGGAGAAAGAGGCGAGTATTGGTGAGGCAAATGTGGCAGCAAAATAAAAAAAATCCAAGACTGATGACCCCCTTCCATTCTTGAGGAAAAGTAGCAGCAAGTTCCCTTTTGAGACTTCTAGCAGGGGAGAATTAGCAAAGAGAAAGGCAACTGCAGTTGGTCCAATGGACAAGATTTTCCAAAAAGATAAAAGGGAAGAGCTTGACCTCACCATTGCATTTTTTTTCTATTAGAACTTCATATCCTTTAATGTGGCACAGTCACCTCTATTTATTGAGATGTGTCGAGCTCTTTGTCATGGGGCTCCATCAGGGTATGTGCCTCCTGGGTCAGAGAAGCTCAGAACCACATTGTTGACAAAGGCAAAGAAATAGGTGGACAAAATGCTTGAGCCTATTAAATCAGCATGGCCAACATCTGGGGTTAGCATTGTTTCTAATGGATGGACAAATAAAGCACGCCACCCACTGATTAACTTCATGGTGTCATCCACGAATGGTGCAGTTTTCTTGAAAGCAGTGGATGCACTTGGAGAGTACAAGGATGCACAATATATGGGTGAGTTATTTCTCAAAGTTATTGAAAGTGTAGGTGTGGATTGTTGTGTGCAAATAATTACAGATAATGCACCTGTTTGCAAGGCTGCTGGCATGATTGTGGAAGCAAAATATCCACAAGTATTTTGGACACCTTGCATTTTCCATTCATTGAACTTGGCACTGAAATCTATTTCTTCTGATGTGCTTTGGATTGGAGCCACTATTGAGGATGCATGACATATCCGCAACTTTGTAACAAACCATACAAATGCCCTCACTATCTACAAGGAGCACACCATTGAAACCATTTGAATAAGTACAAGGAATATGCGTATGAGGACATGGCACCACATGGAACCATTTTATTGAACTTCATGAGGGTTTCAAGCAAATGACTCATACTTCAAGCACCAAGCTTCAGATTTATAGCTGATTTATTTTTCCAAACCTTATATTCATCATTGCAGTGTGATTATACTTCAATTCTGTGACTTATCTTTTAACACATGACATTATATTAGATTCTACTTTTGAGTAAAAAGCCTTTCCTAATGATTAAAGTGATAGATTTCATGCAATAAGGTCTCCAAGGTAACAGGAAAAACAGCTAGCAAATCTCTCTCAGAATTCCCACTGTATCACAAAGATATACCATGACTGGGGCTTCACTACTTCAACTCAAAAGTTGTAACAAAGACAAAAGAAAATAAAACTGACTTGTTCAATCTCCTGAGATTACTTGGTATCCGAGCTAGATTATGGTGAAAGAGCAGCCTTGAAGTCAAAATCATTTGGCCTAGTTCAAGAACACTTTTCATATGAAGGGTGAAATCATCTATTGTTTACAGTAGGTCGAAAATATGAAGGTGCCCTGCAACAAAAAAACCATAAGAAAATATGTTACGAGGAATTTCCTTTTTTGATTTGTTTCTCCTTGCTGCCAACAATGAATTTGTCAGTTTGGGACTAGTGCATTCTATTTTTAGTCGGGTGTAGCCAATATTTTGGTGTTGTTTGAACCATGAAAATTTGCAAGTATAGTTTTGAGTCACAATTGTACACTAATTGTTTTTCGTGGACATATGACTATTGAAAGAGTAGCACCAAATTTACCTGGATCCCGGTGACAAAGAAAATAGCTCTTCAAAACGACAGCTACAGTCCAAGAATTCATGAAAACGACAACTACATTCCAAGAATTCGCGAAAAGGACAGCTACAGTCCAAGAATTCGACAGCTACAGCACAAAAATTCCCGAAAACGACAGGCAGAATGCCGCGCAAATGGAGAATTTTGGGTAATTCGACAGATACAGTGCAAAAATCGCAAAAACCACAGGAAGAATGCCACGCTAATGGAGAATTTTGGGTTTATAAGAACAAAACTCTCGGACGAGAGTTTAAAAACTCTCTACACTAATTTTGTATTGAAAATTCAAAACAACTACAACATTGCACTTAGTGCATTGTGTTTGTTGGTCTATGTTTTCTTACTTTTTCATGGGTCGTATACCATTGGCGCTATGAAAATAGATGTGCATATGTTGTTTGTGTTTCCACAACGATATGTGTTTTAAAATTTTATTACAATGCAATGTGACATTATCTCAAGCTCTCAGCTCACTATGTTTTAAATTTTACTTACATTGCAAAGAAACATTATCTCAAGCTCTCAACTCGATTTGTTTTAAATTTTAATCACTCTAATGTGATCTCAAGCTCTCAGCTCAGTGTGTTTTAATTTTATTGCATTTGAGCATCATTCCATTACCCAAAAAGTGTGTATTTGATTAATTTAAGTATTTAATATTTTTTCTTGTTCTTTGAATTTTATAGTATAATTTTATTCTATAATTTGAACATAATTATGAATTCTAATTATTACGACGATAGGTGTGGTATATATTGGAAGTGGGCTTGGGGAAGTTCAAATTTTCATAAATAAATTTTTTTTTTGGATGGTCTTCATTTGAGAAGCCTGGAATATTTTCAGTGTGTCACAATTAAACTATTAAATTAAGGGTTTGAGGATGAAAAGTCACAGTTTTCGGTTTCAAAGGAAAGAATAACAAATTAAATTAAATTATTATTTCTTATGCCACATTTGACATTTCTAAATCCTCATGGCACCTTATGGAGTCCATCCTTTCATTTCTCAAATTTCCCTTTCATTAATCCTTTCTCAAATTTCCCTTTCATTAATCCTTTGTTGTATTGCTTGCTCATTGCAATTAAACACAACTTGCTGAGGAAAACCTTGGATCTGAAAACATTCTCTCATTTTCACTCTTTCCCATCTTGTAATTTTGGAACAATCAATAATGGGTAATAATATTAATTTATATTTATCTATAAAATTTTGTATGCTTTTAATGGTAAAGGAATATAATTAACCTTTGAAAAATGACAAGGTAGCTTAAACCTTTGAAAAATGACAAGGTAGCTTAAACCTTAAATATAGAATAACTTGTTAATTTTAAACCATCATCACATTACATCTCTCTCATATATAAACTATAAAATGCATCTCTCAATGCAATATGAATTAAATATATTAAGTTATAATAAAGTTGAAGGAAGAAGCCAAAGTGAAGCATTAAACCTAAGGAACAAGCAAAGGGTATGCTTGTGAACATTATAAGGATCGAATTTCAAATTTATATAATGCTTCAAATACATTTTCTACATGTCTAGTGCAAACTTAAAATTAAAATTTCCATTAAAATTTAACATAGGTAACAAAGTAAAATATCGTTATAGACAATGGTGATCTAGGTGGATATCAGTTGCCACCCACCTCTTCCATTGTCTCAATGGTTATATATTTTCTTGGCAGTTTTTCTAGAATTTATGGGTCCCAAAATCATGAGGCCTTTTCGAGGTCCTAAATGATGTTTTTTGGCAATTTGAGAGGCCAAGAGTTGCCATAACATGCCCTATTCCAGGTCAAAATTTGTATTCCTTTAATAGTTCTTTCTACCGAGCTACTATGCACCCTAAACAAATATTGTATGCAAAATTTGTACCCTCAAGAAGTTGATGTACCAACTAACCACCTCAATATCCACAAACCTTTTGTTGTTTCATCTTTTGGGATTAGGGTTTTAGACCTATAAGGTTCTTTATTTATGTTAAAATGACATTCCTTTAGCCTCTTTTAATATCAATTGTGAATGCACATAACTGCCATCTCTCTATGTTTAGAGATAGATACCACCATTCTAACCAAATCAAATTCAAGGTCAAAGCTTTGAAAATCCAAGTCTTATTATGGAAATAAGAGATTATATAATGTACTTGGGAACTCATCACCATGCATATTAGTGGAATCATTGGTGTTAGGGTGATGGTTTTCCAAGCCTCCATCTTGATTAATGAATTGAATCTCACTTGACTAATATCAATATGTTGAGATTCTTTACCAGAAAATAATTTAGAAACATCATTTCGACATAGAGGAATTTGAAAAAAGAAGAGAGATTAAAAGTGTCTTCATCCTTTTGTTCCTCTACCTGTGAAATGTAACCATCTTGTACCTGATTTCCATGTAAACCAACTAATTGGGAGTTAAAAGTATCTAGAGAAACTACAATTGGAGTAGGTTGATCGAATCAAGGTACATAGGGTCATGCAGTGTAAATTGTAGAGGATGAAAGGTAACCCTTATATAAGCAATACCTTCTATTAGATCAGATTCAAGTTTTGAATTATGCACATCAATCTTCAGCTAAGGCTCCATGGATTTATTAGAACATTTAAATTTTCCCTAGATACGATCTTGTCCATGGGGAGGAAATAAAGATAGGATAAGTGGATCAATGGTTCGATTCGCAAGTTTTCCAACTTCACTACCAGTACATGAGACTACTTTATATGGTGATGGAAAAGGAGGAGGAGAAGGAACAAAAAGGAGAGTAGGTTCATCCTTTGAAATTTTAATTGCTCCACGACTAAGAAAATTTGGGAGACTCATATAAGATTCATTTTCATATGGTTCTAAGGAAATTTGAACTAAATATTGAAAATTTTCATTCATAAAATCCCAATCCACATCTTCCTTGGAAAATTCGTAGCAAAGGTGAAGAAAATTATCCATAAAATCCTCTAATGATTCATCATATTTCATTATAAGTTAATTTATCCTCTTATACACATTTCAATAACCATACATGTCAAAGGTTTGATGAAGCTCCTTGAAGAGTAATTCAAATGAATGAATAGAAGAAAATGGAAAGGTGTGACACCATTGCTTAAATCAGCCTTCAATTGTTATGGTGAATAATTTACAAGCTTCATCTTCATAATTCACCTAATGAAAATTAAAAAACATAAGAAACTGAAGTGTATCCTCAAGTATAGATGTTTCACCCTCACCATTGAACTTCAAATGTGACAAGTCATGAATTAGTCCCGCAGGGACTTTAATATTTTCTATATTAGAAAATAATCCCATGATTATGATTTGGGAAGAATCCATTTAATATGAGATATTAAAAATAGGGATGGGCTTAGCTTGTCATTTGTCCCTCCTTCTAGTGCCACTTGTTGGCGGTGTAGTAAATCCTCCAACAAAAGGGGTCTCCCGGGAATAAAGTCCCAACTAGGCCTCACACTGTTTGGAGGAGGAACCCCATCCAGATAATAGGACATGCCACCTTTATTCTTAGGGATTTTTCTTCACTACAATTATCAAAAAAAGAGATTATGCAAACAATCTTTGAAACAAGCAAGTAAGTTGACATTGTGATGCATACAATTGCAATGCATATAAGGTACTTGCAAAGAAGGGAATGAGAGACTCAACCTCTAGAGGAAAACTAATAGTGCTATCCTAAAAGAGATACAAAAGAGCATGGAACGAATTTTTGATGCGAGATGACCAAATCTGGGGGGCCTGGAACGATTAGCTCTGCCCTCTACAGTTTAGAGTTCTCTAAGCTAGTGGAAACAACTCAACGGAAATGAAATCCAAAAGGAACAGCAGCATAAAAGAAACAGCAATTACAATTCTTCAAAAGAAATAGTACTACGATTCAATCACAATTCGAACAACTGGATATTCTAAACCTGTCGACAGTCCAATTGTAATCTAATAGCAATCCATAAATAAATGGAACAACAACTCACTGTAATTACAGAACAACACCACTGATAAATAATAATAAGTTTGATAAATGAAACAGCAATGGATCAGCGTTTACTTCAATCAATTAATGAAACAACTCTGTAATGCAAATAAATCTTAAACACACATTGCGCATTAACAAACCAAGATTAATAATACAACAGCATAGTAATCCACCATAGCTGGGCCCTTAGCGCTAGTGAAGTACTGCTGGGTCTAACTCAAAATTCTAAAGGATAGATGAAACTGGTGTTTTTATATTAATCAAAAGAACATTACAGACAGTGTTCTCTCATGACAGAGAGTTGAGAATTTAATTGCAAAGGAAATATATAAGTCTTTTAAAAAAATAGTTCACTGTCGTCTATCACTAAAGATCGACGCCTTTATATTCGATCCTTGGATGGAAAAATCAAGAAAGACGATCAGTTTATGCAGCGATCCCTCAGGATCTTCCGATCCTGAGGGATTTGCACCTCCTTTGTTTTATCACAGTTTTGTTTTCTTTGTTTAGAGTCGAGCTGTCTCTTGCCCTTTTCGGGCGATCCGTTCAGATCTTCTTGGCTTTAGCTGACTATGGTTCATCGCAAATGGAGTAGGAGTCAGACTGTTTTTAGCCACGCCTTTGATACAGCTTCTCACCTCTTCAAATTCCTGATTTGACAATAAAAACAATCTTTAGTCATCCTTTTCAGTCTCAATGTAAACCTTTCCAAATTAATTACAATTATCATGATAGATTACCTTTTCAAGACAAACTGAAGTATGTTTATGGTGAAAGAATGAACAAATACATAAGAATTTCATACCTCTTTCGATGCCCAACATACCCCCCTGCTTAACCTTTTTCATGTCCTCATGAAAACTATAATTTACATGGAGAGCAGTCAAAGAGTAAGTTGTAGAAGGTTTGTCATTGAAGGGTCTAAAACCATGATGTGTATCTAACTCTTCGAGAATATGTCCTGCCTGCCCCTCGGGAATCTCATAGATAGCTTTGTAATCCAAAGAAGGGTACCAAACAATGGGGCTGCGAAACCTACACCCTAACCAAAATGGCACCTCTTTCAAGACAAGATGGCCATAGGCAATGAAACGATCTGCAGCTAGCCCAAAGTTCCTATAATTGAATGGCTCCCTACTTTGTACATTTTGACTCGAGGTTCTCCACCGAATCTTGGCTGCTACATAGGCCTGGTCCCTAATAGATGAAAAATAGTCCGTTCCTTTCAAAATGATCGACTTATGAACAGGCCCCAGAGCTTGGGTAACACCTTCCCTTATCATTAGACTTTTCTACCTAGCCCATAATTGACGTGGGTTGTGAGGTTCGCATCTGACCCATAGATCCAATGCATTTTCCTGCCTTTCAAAGGCATTATAGGCTTTAAGCCACTTTAATTGATTTACGGCAAAAGAAATGAAGGCCTGAAACTGTACATCTCCAATAAAAGGGCTAGGATTTGATTCACAGTCATTTTCAAGAATTAAATTATGCAAATAAAACTCACACAACAGGCACTGTACTTTGTCCCCGTAAAGCTTGCAGCAAGATATCAGGTCGTCTATAGTTCTTAACTCTATTGATTTTCCAGCCCTAACTGCCTTGATTTTTAATTGCAAATACCTTTCTAACAGAAACAAAGCATAATTTTTGGCAGGGCACCTACAAGCTAAGACATCAGTATATAATGAGTAGAGAATGTCCATTTGTTTTCGTGTTAATTTTAATTGGTTGCTTACCTTATCAGCTCTTATCTCTGCTTCTCGACGTTTTTCATGGGCTTCAGCTTCTGCCTCATGAATAATTTTCATCTGCTGTTGTAATTCTTGGTATTTCCTCCTTGGGACAGTATCTTCTTCCAGTTTTTGTCTCTCCATTCGGACCTGTGCCAGTTCTTCTTGCAGTCTAAATAATGTTGAATCACTAAAGGTTTGTTGAATGCTCGATTGGTTGTTTTCATTCAAAACTGGTTCTTCTGGAACAGCTGATGTTGGGATGGCTGTTTGCTGCTCCCAATCCTTATAAGTAGGCTCTGGTACCGTTTCTTCTTCTACCTGAGGGTTTCTATTAGCAGTGACCCTTCTCTTTTTCGATATTCGCTTGATGACAGGGTTTCGTCTTTTAGGAGTTCGCTTAGGTGTCTGCTTCATTTTTAAAACCCTAATGGTTTGCCTAAGCTGCTCAATCAACTTATGAAGCTTTTTCCTTTCTCTGCGAAGCTTCTCTACTTCCGTTGTTCTCTTCTTCTTTCTTAAGGGGACAACAGTTTGCTCATCTGATCCTAATTGCTCAGCAGGGCTTTGAGCCGTGCCCTCATTGAAATATTCTTGCACCTCTTCTTGGGGTTCTTGTTCCATAGTCTCATGCTCTTGATTAGATTCCTCAGAAATCATTTGCTCAGTTAACTCTGCAGTTTCTTGGGGGTTTCCAGATCGAAATGTTGGCTCAGCATGCGCATTCTCCTATTCGTGCATCTCAGTAGAAGCAACCCTAGCTTCGCTAGGGTTTGTTGTTTCATCAGTTACACCCCTATCAAAGGCAGAGCATTCTGGAATTTGATTAATGTCACTGTTGGGGTCCAGAGACCGTGCGTAATTGCTCATGTTGGCCAAAATCTGGGCCAATTGGTCTTCCTGCAGAGGGCTCGTGTTGACATTTTCGACAGGCTCTGTTTCATCCTCTTTGCTGCTATTCGCATCACAGGTGTGATAACTACCTTCCTCCTCATCCGAATACCGTATTTCACCTTCGACTTCTTCTTCCTCTAAATCTCCTTCGATCTCTTCTTCGTCTGAATAACATATTTCTTCCTCCTCTGATTGCTTTTCGCCATCAGTATGGTAACTTGCCTCTTCCTCATCCGAATAACGAACTTCTTCCTCTGTACCGGGTTGTTTTTCACTACTGGTATGGTGACTCACTTCCTCCTCATCTAAGTACCGAATTTTTCCCTCCAATTCCTCTACTTCCTCAATACGAGGACTTGCTCCCTCCAATTGTGGAGGTTGTTTCTCTTCATCTGAGCTGTTTAATTACAGGGGTTGAGTACTGCTGCCCGGGAGTTCCTCTATTACTTTCTTGCTTCATTTTAATCGGAAGGATTGTCTGTAAGTGGAGGGCCCGACTATTTAGCCGGCCATCCTTTTCTGTCTCGGAGCGGGTAAAGCCATCCCTCCTTCAATAGAAAAAATTAGCTCTTCCCAGCTGGTTTGCTGCTGGGCGAGGCTGTAACTTACTATTAGCCGAATCAAGCAATGGTGGCTGACCACCATGTCTGCATGCTGTGCTTTTCTAATTCCACGAGCAATATCATGCATTAAAGAGTTTAAGAATGTAGGTAAATTGATAGTGCATTTGTGTTTTAGCACAGCTAACAGCTTAAGATGGCGAGGTCTTACCACGTCTTTTCTACCGTCGCATGTTATGTAAGCCTGCACGATCCTGGCTAATTCTATCCATGGTTCGCCTAGCGACGCCAGGTGTACTCCTCTCCCTTTGACTATTAGCCTCTGTCCTTCATCTTGAAAGATTTGCATGGCCTCTCGAATTCTGATTTTCTTTTGAGTCCAGAAAGTTACTTGCGCGAGGATACCGGATACTTCTGCAATTATCTCATCGGTCACCGCTATCTGCCTTCCTCTGACTGTGGAGGAACCTTCCTGTAGATTTAACAAGAATTCAGTAGCCACTGCTTCATGGGGTTGCTGCATTCTCATAAAGTATGTAATCCATCCCAGTTTGTCTAATATTGCCTGTGCAGCATCAGAGACAACCAACGTCTGAGGTTCGCTGCGAATTGAACGTCCGCCCATTTCTGTTCTTCGTTAATTGTTCTCAACACACAGTAACCTTAATGGAACAGCACAGTGCACAGTTCGCTAAAATTCGTTATTTTCTAAAAATGCAAGGGTTTTAATTCATAAAAATCTATTGCAGAGATACAGGTGAAGAAATTTTGGGTATCTGATCTGCATGCAGATATTTCCGCCCCCCAAACGAATGAAAGGTCGACCTCGACCGTCGATTAAGGTGGCATGTGTGGAACAACAATAGGACGGCAGTGAAAAAACAGGCGCAATCATGATAAAGTCATCAAATTAAGTAATTACTGAAATCGATGCGTAAGATAAATCGGTAATAATGAGGGAATCACGTTGTAATAATTCAAGTATGAGGTGAAGGGACAACAAAAGATTAATGTAATTGCGCTATTTACCACATTAAAGTAATATGACCGATTTATAATATTTTTCATGTGTGATGGTTCGGGGATAGAACTTAAGGAATTTTCTGCATTTCGTTTGATATTCAATAAAAATTATAGGAAAGAGGGTTAAATAACTATTGATTTGTATAAGTATGACTTCAATACCATTAACAGAGCTCTACTGCCCACAGGTGTCCATAAAAAAAAAATGCTCACAAATTCAAAATACAAACTTAAAACAATCGTTCAAAAAGTGTTGTTCCTTTAAAAGGAACCGCAAAGATAATCTGCAAAACTGATGTTCCTTTCAAAAGGAACAGCAAGGAAATTCTCTGTAGACATGTTGTTCCGTTTGAAAGGAACAACAAAAACACTGCGCGAAACTGTTGTTCCATTCGAAAGGAACGGCAGAAAAATATCCTACGAAGGTGTTGTTCCTTTGGAAAGGAACAGCAAAAACACTCTGTGAAACTGCTATTCCTTTCAAAAGGAACAGCAGAAGTGTTGTTCCGTTAGAAAGGAACAGCAACGTGAAAAAAACACAGAATTTTTATTATTTTTCGTTTTTAAAGAAACTAAATTCAAACGAAATAAAGAAGTATTAACAAGGAAATGAATTTCAAAAACATAAACCAAAAACAGAAAAAAAAGAATGCATTATGTACAAAAATTAAAAAAACCAATTTATCAAACTGGCGCAGGAGAGGGATTCTCCCCTTCAGCAAGAATTTCAATGGTGGAGTCTTCCCTTAACTGTTGGAAAAAGGATTCACGGGTAAGCGGCTTACGATATAATCGAACTCGATGGCCATTAACCTTAAAGGAATGCCCAGATCCGTCAATGGTGACTAGTGTGAGAGTGTCGTTATCATGCACTTTCTGAATTTCGTAGGGTCCAAGCCACCTAGTCTGGAGCTTTCCAGGGAAATCCTGAAATCGAGAATCGTATAGAAGTGCCTAATCTCCTTCGTGGAAGATCCTTTGTTTAATGTGGGCGTCATGCCATTTTGCTCTCTGTTGCTGGATTAATGCGGTGTGCTGAAGAGCAGAGAGTCTGATTTCATCCAATTCATTCAGTTGCTGCAGTCTTTTTGTCTGGTCTTCATCTAAATTCAGACCTATCGTTTGAGTTGTTCGTAATGTCTGAATTTCAAATTCGATAGGAAAGATGGGTTCTTTTCCAAATACCAACTGGTATGGCGAATGTCCTGTGGTAGGTCTCCATGTTGTTCGGTACGCCCACAATGCCTCTGGTAGTCTGTAGGCCCAATCTCGCCTATGTGAAGCAACCATTTTTGTCAGTATAGATTCGATTACCTTATTCGTGCTTTCGACTTGGCCGTTGGCCTGTGGGTGGTAGGGAGTTGTAATTTTATGCTGAATATGGTAATTCTATAATGTTTCAGCCAATTTGTTACCTATAAACTGTGGTCCCCCATCTGTGATTATGTCTCGTGGGAGGCCATACCGCACGAAAATTTGGAAAAGAAAATGTATCACGGAATCCTCTGTAGCTTTTGAAAGAGGCTCTGCTTCAACCCATTTAGTAACGTATTCAATAGCAACTAGGATATATGTTTTCTGGTTCGATGGAGGGCTAATAGGACCAACGAAGTCAAGGGCCCAACGTTCGAAGGGTTCAATCACTAGTTGAGGGTTCAAGGGCATTTCATCAGACTGCCCAGGTCGACCAGCCCTTTGACAGCTATCACAGGCCTGCACAAATTTTTTTGCATCTCTAAAGATATTAGACCAATAATAGCCAGTCCGTAGGACTTTATGTGCTGTTCTACGATCTGCAAAGTGTCTGCCACACTGTCCGTCATGGTATGCTTTCAAAATATCATATACCTCATCGTCCCTAACACATCTTCTTATTTGCATATCTGCACCTGTATGAAATAAGTAACCTCCTATCCATGAAAAACGGGTGCTACGATGTATTATTTGCTTTCGTTCATTAAGGGATAGATGTTTGGGTAATTTACCTATTTCCAAATAGTTTGCTATATCAGCATACCATGGTGTTCTGGTGGTAACAGTGAAGAGATGCTCATCCGGGAAGTGATCTTCAACTGGTTCTACATCTGTTGGCTTTGGCATCCTGGACAAAAAGTCAGCTACAGGGTTCTCTTTGCCCAGTCGATCCTTGATCGTGATATCAAATTCCTGTAGTAAAATCAGCCATCTAGTTACTCTCCCATTCGTAACAGGTTTATTTGCTAAAAACTTAATGGCAGAGTGATCTGTGTAAAGCACTACAGGATACCCAGTTATGTAATGCCTAAATTTATTTATACCCAGTTATTCCCTTGTAACTATGTCACGTTCAGCTGATTTCAATCTTTTCTTACCCCTCGAGCACCTGATGCACAAATCAACAATGTCAGAATAGCTTTCTTGATATATATCACCCTTTCCCATAATATTTAATGTCTCAACCCACTGATCTTTCATTCCCCTAATTAATGCAGTTTTCAAAACGTTATCAGGTAAGGGTGAAGACACATAGGGTGATCTTTGAAGATTGTACTGAAATCGTTCCACATATTCTTCCAAGGTCTCACTGGGTTTGGCTGTCATCTGAAATATCTCATCTTTTAATTCTCGTGACCTGCAATAGTCTTGATATTTCTTTAAAAATGCAGTCTTCATATGGTCCCAATCTGTTATGACACCTCCACCTAATCCCATAAACCATCTTAGTGTTGCTCCTTTTAACGTAGAAGGGAACAGCTTTAGTTTTTGGGGGTCGGTGGTATAATCGTATCCTCTACACAGCACATCAAATTCAAACAGAAATGCATCTGGATCTTCTGATGTTAGACCATGAAAGGTAGGAATATGTTGGAGAGGGATAGCTTTCATGGGTGCGTTAACTGCAGTGTCTACTATAGGGTATTGCAGCGTAGAGGTTTGCTATTGGTTCGGGTTTTGGTTCTGGGCCATTTGATCAAAAATACGCCAATACCCTTCTGAGATCTCCAGGGAATTTCTAGGTTGGCGAACATACTTGCCATGTGAAACTTACCAAGTATCTCTCGAGCATACTTGCCTTCAGTCAAAAACAGTTCACCTTCTCGCTGCCATATTTCCAATCCAAGGAAATAATGAAGGAGGCCCAAATCCTTCATCTCAAACTCCTTTTCAAGATCTGCCTTGCATGAGTGTATCAACTCCTCATCACCCGTTAGTATTAAATCATCAACATAAAGAAAAATGATTAAAAGCTTACCCTCCACCACAACTTGGTATAGGTTTGCATCCGCCTCACTCTTGGTGAAGCCAAGTCCAGTGAAATAGTTGTCAATCCATGTGTAACAATCACATGGTTCTTGCTTCAACACATACAATGCTCTTTGGAGTCTACACACATGTGAATCACTGCTGAAGATCTAAAATCCTTCAGGCTTCTCAATGTACACCTCTTCCTCAATGATCCCATTAAGGAACGCAGTCTTCACATCCATCTGGTGAATGTGCCAACCCATATGCTCTGAGAGAGTAAGGATGGTCCTTATGGAAGAATACCATGTGACAGGTGCAAAGGTTTCTTCATAATCAATCCCCTCGATCTGTGAGAAGCCCTGGGCAACAAATCTTGCCTTATACTTTTTGACGCTCCCATTAGCAGCTTGCTTTACCTTGTAGATCTGTCTTGATCCTATAATTGATTTACCCACCGGCCTTGGAAAAATCTCCCAAGCACTGTTTCTGACAATGGAGTCATACTCCTCCACCATGGCATCTGCCCATGTAGGCTCCTGCACTACTTCTTCAAAATAAGATGGCTTTATCATGATCGAGTAGGAAGATATTCTAATCAGATCTACAAGATCTATACATGAGGAAAATTTTTAATCCTCATCTCATGGATATGTGCACTCAGCCATATCACCGAAGCTTCAGTGTTCTGTCTGTGATTTCTTCATGAAGAGGAAGAAAGGAGGTGTGCCAAAAAAGGAGAATCTTAGAGAGTATTTGGAGGAGTATGAAGCTCAATACAAGGAGTTCAAATATGACTTGAAATTCCAAGGGTTCTGCAAGATCAAGGAGGGAAAAGACATAAAAGAGGAGTATCATGATAAGGGTAGATTCTATCTATCTATCTTTGATGGATCACCTAAATGTCCAACCAGGGTTTGGGTGGAGGAGCTAGACAAGTTAATGCAACAACATCAAGTTTCAGAGATTTAAGCCATCAAAGTAGCAGCACTGAATTTTGAAGGTAAAGCATATGATTGGTGGTTGTTTGAGTATTTTTTCTTGAAGAATGCCAATACACCTACTTATGAAAGGTTTATTGCAAGATTGATAGAAAGGTTTGGTGAAGCTCCATATGTAACATCTTATGTTGACACTATCAAACCACATCAAATGAAGCTTTTGCATGAGTTGGAAGGGTCTATGAATCCAACTCCATTTATAAAGACCATGGAAGAGGGTGTAAGTTTGTTTGATGCCTTGCCAAGGGAAATATATCCATTGAGTGAAGGGTCCTCTTCTCAAGAGGAAAGCATGAAGGTTTCTCCTTCAATAGATGACCAAGATCTAAGGTCTCTTATTGATGATGAGACAATTTCAGTTATTGAAAAGGAGGAGAAGATAGGAGATCATAACGCAGTCACAACAAAATCACCTCAAGCACCTCATGAAGATGAAGTTGGAGCACTTGCTCCAAGAAAATAAACTCTTGCACTCTTGCAAGAAGTTCCTCAAGGTCTCACACATAGAGCTCTTGGCATAACACATGAGCATCATGTACTATCATTGTCAAATGACGAGATCTTGGAGAGAGAAGAAAGAAAGGAGGAGGAAGGGCATCACAAGGTGGAAAACATGAACCCTTCTTTGCTTCAAATTTTGGGATCAAAAGGAAGGCAAGAGGACCTATGCATTAAAGGTAGGGGCAAATATGTCTACCTATATCCACATTTTACTCTATGCCTTGAAACCTCTTTGCAAGGAGGTACTTTACCAGGAGCACCTCTTGAAGAGGAAATCTAAAGTGCTCTATGAACTATGGGAAACATATTCATACTTGGCTAAGGTGGGAGCCTTTGGCGAAGCTAGCATAGCGCAAAGAATCTATCATGAATTTAGAAGAGAGATGAGCAATTTCCTGAAAGGGGCATTGCTAACTCCCACTCAGATATCTGTGCTGAGAGAGGAGAAATCAGAGATCTATGATGGCAGGAGCATGAGGACACATGACAACTCCATGTCTTTGGGGAAACCCATGATCTCTTCATTCACAAAGAAGATTTCTGAAGATGGCAAGGGGATCCTAACCCTCTTGTATGAATGGGCCAAAAGGAGGAAGTTTTGGAAGACAAGGACTTTCCGAGGGTAAGTTGATTTCCATATGCTTCAATCTTGTCTTGAACAAGATAAGATACAATTGGGGTAGCAAAAGGAATATTATTATGCTCCAACATGTGACTTTGATATCAAGTATGTCAAAGAAGGGAGCCATGATATGATAGGGGCAGCATTTCAGACCACTACAGTGTTGTCATTCTTGGAGAGCTTGGATCCTTATTGGAATTCCCAACTCATGATGGAGTACTACAAGGACCTTTTCACATGGGGAGTTCTTGATGGGGAAGTAAAGGATGAAAGGTTCAAGAGGTTGATGGGGTCATCTATTTATATAATCTCATTCTGTTGGTTAGTGACTCCAAGCTCAAGCAGAAATTACTAGGTTCCACCTATGAGATCCTACTTTCCAAACCCACTAGTTTTATCAAAGCATATGATACTCTCTTGGGTGGATTCATATGGGAAGGTTTCAAAGAAGAGGTGCACTCTCACATGAATATGTGCATGGATTACTTGGTAGGGGAGGAGGAACATAGCTCTTGGGAGGAGCCATCATTCACATCTCCTTACTCATTGAGTGTGAGAGGGAACTCATCCATGAGTTACCCCACTGATGTAAAACAAGTATATAGAGAGGCTTATCCTTTTGAGAATTATCATGTATCTCCTATATGCTTATATTTTTCTAACACTCATTTGCAGAACATAGCTCCAAAAAGGGGCACTATTTATGATGGGCTTCATGGGCTACTCAAGGCCATGAACTATGTTGATCCAGATCATTCCTTGGAGAACCTTGGAAAGCTATTACATTATTCATGGTGTGATTATTTTACACCAACTATGATGTACATTCTCCAATTCCAAAGGCATGAGGCAGCAAACAAGTGTTGGGGAAGGCACTTGTCATATCGTATTCTATGGCAGTTAAGGATAAAACTACGTTGGTTGCACATGAGGGAACATCTTCCTTCTCATTTATCATACATGGCAGCTAGCATGATTCTAATCATGATCCCACAAGCTGGAGATGTCCTTATCTTTTTTGGGGGCATGGTTGGAGGAGAGGCACACTTGTTGGATGTGTCCTTGGGGAAAGGAGTTCCCCATTCTTTTTGCATTACATACTTCAATAGGAGCATGAGATTTTGTATGGCCACTGTTAATCATATCATTATACCCCTTAATGTCTGAAGAAGGATTATAAAGGCAGCTTACCCAACAGTATTAAAATTGGTTTATGTTTTAAAGGATGAGAAGGAGAAATAATATCAGAATGATTCATATATAAAAAGGGGGCAAACACACTTTATAATAAAGCGGGAGTAGTTCAAAGGCCTTAACCAAAAGAATGAAAGTCTGAAAGGCATGGAGAAAAGGATATAAGGCAGGACCCGCTTGTGTTCGGCACATATGCACATAACAAAGAAATGCACAAACCATTCCGGGGGGTCGCAGATGGTAGGGGGAAGGCAGAAGTATCCCCCACCCCCCGGAATTTTGATGACGTGTCAAGACTGACGCCAGGAGTCACGCACTCTGTGGAGAAAATGGTCATGGGTTTAAAGATGTTATGGAGATTATCACGCGTCCTTCGTGGGTCAGGTTCCAAGGTACAACTGTCACAACGATCCAAAGTTAAGGTATGTCCTAGGACACCCGGTACATGACCAGTACTGGTATTAAACCTGATGCGTGGTATGCACCTGACCAAAACCATATAAGAAAATGACCCAACACCACGTGTCTCAGTGTCAGTGTCCTTATGACGCCAACCCTAATAACATTAACCTAATCTCATTTCCTGGGCTGTTTTAAGTTGTATAGCTCTGTTCCGCAGGTTACTGTGGTAAAATACTCTTTGTTTACAGTTATCGTATAAACGACAGCGTGAGCACCTAGTACTAGGTCCACCCAGTCATTTTCAATTTCCCTGCGTCGTTTTCCCAAGAAGTATCCCTATTTCGCAGGTATTCCTCCCATTTATACTATCTGGTTTCCTTTCGCTTTTAAATTTTTTATTATGGTCATGGGTAAAGTCATGGTGAAGAAATTAGAGCCTGAAACTCCCCAAGTCCGCGAGTCCAGGGCTGCCCCTGGACCCGAACCTTTCATATATTTGCAAGCTGACATCTAAGACCCGCAATACCCATTTCCCATTAGTAGCATCAAGCCTAATCTTTTCAGGAAGCATGTGGAAAATAGAGATACATTTAGGGTCGTTTTGTCTAGTCTGTATCATCAAATTACTCCCCCTATCTACCCAGTGGTTGAATTCATTTGTTGGCTCCGGGATGCTTACGATGAACATCGGGGCATGTTCCTATCTTCTCAGGGGAACAAAATATTCACCATCTCCCCTGAAATCATCAAAAAATCCCTTTGTTATCCTACCAGTTCGAACTACATCAGTTTTAATGAAATGACACTATCACATCAGTTTTCTAAATCTCCATGGAGGAAACAGAGCGATTTCATTGCTACAATTACTGACTCTCATTTCACAAATCTCCCCCCTGCAGATTCAGTGTCCCTGAGCTTATTCAAGGAGGACCTTCAGCCTACCCTTGCTCTTATTGCAGGTCTCCTAGGTGTGGAAGGGTTTGTGCGAGTCTCAAAAGAATGCATAGCCTTTTTGTGGTTAATGTCGCAACCCGGTGTCATCTTAGATATTCCTGGTTTTCTGGCCTCCATCATTCAAACTCAGTTCTAGGAGCTCTTAGACATGGGTCATTTTCGTTTCTATTCCATGGTCTTTTATCTTTTCCTTTTCCATCATGTCGATAAATTTGAGGGTTTGGGTTTAGAAAAGGTCTATAGGATAAACTCTCAGCCAAGACCAATTTTTGATTGGAGTCCCATAACTCATCAGTTGGAAAATGGGGTGGGTTACTCAAGTTTCCTGAATGATTTCATGCCCATAGCTTACACTATCATCCATGATTCTCCTCCACCTAGGATTTTTCCTGAACATAAGAAATGGTTGCGGTACAGTGAAGCTGAAAGCACTAGATATTGGTATCTTTTTTATCACTATACTGAAATCAGGGTTTATGGAGACGAAGTTTCTCCCTACCAATTGCCAATTTTCCCCACCCGATGGATTTATGCTTTTCAATACCTCTAGCAGACCTTAAAGGCTAATCATCTTCACTTCCTCCCTGCAAAAAAGGGGTTTATTCTCAAGCTTCCCACAACCATTGGCCCTTTCGTAGTTAACTCGAGGCACGCCCTTCCCGTGGTTGAAAGTCTGCTTCAAGGCATGGATTTAAGGCGAGGGAAAGCTTGGCCCTATGATCCAAAATGCATCATCTCTAACAAAAGAAAGAAGATTAAATCAACTCATTACAATCATGAAACAAGGCCCTTCATTGAATGGAGAGCTAATCTTGAAACCTGGCCTTTGCTTTCGCAGATGGAGACCAATTCATCTGCGGCGGGGGAAAAGGCAGATACTGCTTCAATGAGAGAGGCAGATTAGAAATAGGTGGATGAGGTTGGTGTGTCAGGAGAAGGTTCTCCCCCTTTTAAAAGACAGCGAACCAGGACCAACGAAGCAGAAGGAATGGGAGACGAACGACTGCTTCAAAGTGAAACACTTTACGGGAAATCATACAGGAGAAAAGCAGGTATCATAGTGATATGGGATAGCATGACCTCTTCGGACTTCTCAGAAGTCTTGCAAGCCATCTTAGCTAGCAGCTATCAAGGAGCGAGAAAGAGAAGGATAAAAAGCAGAAAAATCAGAGAAAAACACTGGTCTGAGCTAGAAGGATATGTTGATAAGTACCATACCAGGTTTTCATTGCCAATTGAATTGGAAAAAGAGCAACTGGTGATGGCTATGAATGAAGCTATCTTGAACCCAGAGGCTGCTACCACTAGTTACAGAGCCCTAGAAATAGCAATAGATATGTCGCAAGTCCCACCAATTAACAAGTGCAATTTGTTCCAGTGTTTTGGTGATATGATAAAAGATGAGGTAGTACAGCTCTCCCTTACTCTGAGAAAGCTACAAAGTAAACATAATCAAGTGCTTGAAAAATCTCAGAAGGGAGAAGATCAACTCCCGTGCACTCGCAAACAACCTACACAGTCTCCAAGAAGTAATAAAAGGGAAAGAAAAGGGCAAAGCAGACCCCCAAAGTCATCTCATTGCTGAATTGAAAAAGCAGGTCGCAGCCTTGAAGCAAAAAGTAAATATACCTGGCACTCATCACATACAAACTGCTGAGTTAGTCTAGGTAGAGAAAGATAAGGCAATCCTGGCCGATTTCCTTGCAAGGGAGAGGGAATAGAAATCTAAGATTTCGGAGGAGATGGCTGCTCTACAGGGAAGGATGAATGAAATACAGATAAGCTGGGATACTCATGTGTGTGCCCCAGCAGCTTCGGAAGGTACTAGTTCGTTCTCAAAGTAGCTGACCACTACACAGGCCACACTTCAAGTGGCGGAAAAACAGGTCTTAACAGCATGCCAGAGGATCAATGAGCTCGAAGCCCTCCTCGCAGAGAATTCCAAAATCGTCGCCGCTATGCATAAAGAGATAGAGGAGGGGAAACAGGACAAGGCATAACAAGAGAAAACCATCCACGAGCTGACTAACCGAATGAAAGGAAATATCACCCTCCTAGGCGCTAGGCATCTGATTTGGACTGAAATTATCATGGAGATGAAAAAGCACTGGGCGTTTTTTAATATCATTGAGGAAATGAGGGCCACTGTTCACTCTTTCAGAAGAATTCTTCATGAAGGAGGTATCGATGCCTCCAACAGGGTCCAAAGCGCAAAGAGGTATATTTACTTTTTAAAAGAGCTAAGTCCAGAAGAGGTGGCCAAGCAGGGTATGAAGAACAGATTCAAGGAGGCTGCGAAGTGTCAGAAGGTGATAGATAAATAGTCCGCACGTAGCATGGCTTTGAATGTTTTGGAAAAGGTGGTGACTAGTTTGGAACAGTTCGAGGCAAATTGGATGGAGATAACACTTGCAGGACTCTGCTCATGCTGGGAGCCTTCCAACGCAATCCTACAGCCGCTACCATTGTACGAGTGCCAACTAAAGGAAGTAATAAACCAGACCGACATACCTTCTGAAAAATCTGCTCGACTCAAAGCTGAAACCATAGTTTCAGTTCTCAGCAAAGATTTTTCACTTATGCATCAAGTGAAACATAAAATTCCTACTCATGCAAGCTATGACAAACTTACCGAGGTTTACATCAAATTAGAAGTTTTCCTCACCATGCCTGAACCCACAGTTGACACCTAGTAGAGGTGTACAGGTCATGCTAGTTTGTTGGCCAGCTCATCTACAAACATCGTTCCTCCTGCTTCATCTATTGCCTCAACTCCCTCACACCATTGAAAATTTTAACTCATGATTTGGTCTGCGTGGCATCTTGTTTTTATTTTTATTTTTACTTTCAAGATCCGAGTGAGCTTCACATTTCACTCTTACAATTTATTTTTTGTTAGACAGTTATGATATTTTGTTTTGAAACGGCCATGAGCCCGATTGTAAATGATGAGAAGCCTTCCAGCTCATCATGATTTTTTTTGTTTTGATTAGGAATTAAAACTGCGCATTAGCACGTGGAAAAGATATTTTCCCAAAATATCTTCCCGCATATGTTGATGGAGAATTCTATAAAAGCAGTAAACAGAGACAGAAAAAAGGTTCCAGATTTTCCAAGGAAAAGACTAAGAAAGAACTCTGTATGTATTTGTGTTGGAATTTTTATATTAATGTTGAAGATCCCAGGTCAAATCGGGAAGTTGGGAAACAGTTTTTGGCGGATGGTTAGAATTCGGGAGAAATTTTTAATTTCTCGGCCGAGAAAAAAGTCAACTAAATTTCTCGACCGAGAGTTTTCAAAATTCTCGTCCGAGAGATTTTAAATATTTCGGACGAGAGTTTGGTCAGGTTTAACATGAGTTAAAATTCTCTTGGACGAGAGTTATGCATTTTCTCGTCCGAGAGTTGTGGTCACAAAACTCTCGGGAAAAATTTTCGGACGAGAGTTGGAGAAACTCTCGGACAAGAGTTGGAAAAAATCTCGTCCGAAAGTTTCTCCAACTCTCGTCCGAGAGTTTTTCCAACTCTCGTCCGAGAGCCATTTAACTTTTAAAAACCCGTCATTTTAAATATCGCGCCACGTCGTTTTTAAAGACCCGCCATTTGAATTTGAATGGGACGTTGGGGGGCTGGGTCCGCATTGGGCGGCCTGCCCCTGTATTTCCGTTGGCGGCACCGTGGTCCTGGCAACACGTAATGGTGGATTGGAACATACGTTGGAATTCATTTAAGGGGATACGTAACCGTTGTAACCATGCCCACCATGACATATAGTTTAATATAGTCATTTGCTATATATATGTATATAATAATAATAATAAATATATACCAATTTAGGATTTAAGATTTATTTTTTATTTTTTATTTTTAATGTAATGTTTTGATCAGTTTTAAATCTCTTTTAATGTTCTTAAAATGAATTTACTATGAAAACATTTGATGATATTTGGACACAATATGCTTAAATGACAACCCAATACCAAAAAATATGGTTAATGTTTAAGAGACAAGTTGAAATACTCACTTTATATTAAAAATGACATTCAAAATAGAAATCTCCACTTGCTGAGTGAGAGTTGGATGGAGTTTCTATCTCTATCGGATTGTCTGAAGACCAGGGCCATGTCATCCCACAGAGAGCAAGCCATGGGACAAGGTGTTGAGGATGTGATTGAGAGTTTCTAGACCATTCTCGCAAAGCATACATCGTGAAGGGCCTACGAAGCCTCGTTTCTGCAAATTGTCCCATGTAAGTGCCTTGTTATGCATGACCAGCCAGGAGAATAGTGTGATTTTTGGCCATGTTCCTCTGTTCCAAAGGGCTTGCCATTTGTGATCTGGTTGCGGATCTGAGGAGGCAGCCAAGATCTGTTATGCTTCTTTGAGGTTGAACATTCCTTTGGGATTTCTTCCCCATCTCAATATGTCCTCTTTATTAGACTTCGGGATTCTTCTTTTGTCCAAGTGTTGTAGAAGATGGTCTACATTCATTGGGCCTGCTTGGGTATGCCATTGTTCTCTGGATAACCATTTTTGCCATGTGGTTGCCTCGCTCACAGGTTGCCAGTAGTCTGCTACTGTAACCTTGCCTTCCTCCTGCATAGCTCTTTTAAGAGTGTTCCAATCTGGGCGTGCCAAGGTTGGGAGCTGCTGCCAAGCATCTTCCCAGAATAGGGCAGTGCTGCCTTGGTGGACTTTCCAGAAGCTATGCTGCTGAATAATATGTTGATTTTCCCATGCTTTATTCCAGATGGGGGATCCTTGAGTGGTGCCTATAATCCTGATGAGGTCTTTGTCCCTGATTTTATTTGTATACTTCGCTTTCCACAAGGTGCCCCAGAGGGAGTTAGGATTTTCTACCCATCTCCACCAGATTTTTGCTACTACGACCTTGCTTAATATCTTGGGGTCTCTTAGGCCCAAACCTCCCTCCATTTTTGGTTTGCAGATGTCTGTCCACTTGAGGAGGGCCCCTTTGGATTCCTTAGAGGCTTCATTCCAGATAAAGGATCGTTGGATGCTTCGGATGGATTTATAAACTGCCTTAGGGGCTGCAAGTGCTGAAAACATATATGCTGGCATGGTTTGAAGGACGGACTTGACCAATATCAGTCTGCTGGCCGTGTTTAAGGCCCGGTGGGTCGAGCTGCTTAACCTGGCTCTCATTTTGTTGAGGAGGGCTTCCCAGTTGGCCGATTTGTAGGCATATTCCGAGATTGGTATACCAAGGTATTTGGTTGGAAGGGAGTTCTTTTGAATATTCAGAATTCTGTTGAGATTTCTCTACACAAGAATGGATGTGTTGAAGAAAAATAGTTTGGATTTTGTGAGATTGATTTCCATACCTGAGGCCTCCAAGAAAGTCTTTATCACTTTGCTGATGGTTGGAACTTCCTGCACTGTGGGGGCGACCATGAGCATTGTATCATCTACGAATTTTTGATGTGTTACTGTGGGTCCTTGGTGTACCGGTTTGATGCCTTTGAGTTGATTCTGTTGTTTTTCCTTAGCTAAGGATCTTCCTAGCCCTTCTGCCATAATGACAAAGAGAAACGGAGACAGGGGATCTCCTTGCCTTATACCTCTAGACGGAATGAAGGGTTGAAGGGGTCCTCCATTCAGTAGCATTGAAAAGAAAGCACCTGAGACCAGTTCCATTATCCAATTTGTCCATTGCTGACTAAATCCAAAAGCCTGGAGGATTGCTCTCATATAGTGCCAACTGATTTTATCAAAGGCCTTTGAAAGGTCAAGCTGGATAAGCATACCTGGAGTCCTTTTTGTTTTGAGAGAATGCAACACTTCCTGAGTGAGGATTATGCTGTCAGTGATCTTCCTACCTTCAACGTAGCCAGTTTGTTCCTGAGAAATGATTGAGGGGAGGACAGATTTAAGTCTGCTAGCCATCAGTTTGGAAAGGATTTTGTAAAGGAAATTACAAAGGGCTATGGGACGAAACTTGTCGGGGGAGTCAGCCTGGTCTGATTTGGGAATTAAGGTGAGGAATGTGGCATTGATGGCAGGCAAAACTTTCTTGGTTCTGTGAAAGTTTCTTACTAGGTGGAGAAGGTCAGCCTTAATAATGGGCCAGCAAGCTTTAAAGAATTTGATTATAAAGCTGTCTGGTCTGGGAGCCTTGTTCGAGGCCATGTTGAAGATTGTTTCTTCAATCTCCTGCTCAGTGAATTCTCTTAGAAGGAGGGAGTTTTGCTCCTCTGTAACTAAGTTTGGAATGGCAGCGATAATTTCATTGATGGCTTGGGTTCTATCTTGAATGGGATCGCTGAGAAGAGAAGTGAAAAAAGAGTTGAGTTCAGATCATATATGCTCCCTTTTATAAACTTGATCGCCATCAGCGTTTTTGAGGGAGAGGATGCGATTATGTGCTCTATGCTGGATGGTTGACTTATGGAAGAAACTAGTGTTGCGTTCTCCCTGTTTTAACCATTGCACCCTCGACTTCTGCCTCCATAGCAGCTCTTCTTGTTTTAACCGTTCTTCCCATTGCCTTTGCAGATTTGATTCTTGAGCTATTATTTCATCATTGGGCCCTTCTTTGATCAAAGATTGCTGGAGGTTCGCCATTTTTTCCTCGAGTTCTTTTTTGGCTTGAAATATGTCGCCAAAGGTGTTTTTGTTCCAGCGTTTGAGGTTGATTTTTATTTTTTTGAGCTTCTACTGGAATATGTACATGATATTGTTGCTCCTTATGGTGGCTTGAGTCCACCAACATTGTATGTTTTGCATGAATGATGGGTGCTCTATCCAGAAGGCTTCAAATCTGAATTATTTGTTGTGGGGCTTATCCAAATTGGTGAAGTGAATCTGCACTGGCCAGTGATCAGATCCTCTGATAGGCAAAATGTTGGCCTCCATGTCGATATTTTGCAGCAGCATGGATTCCGACATGAGGAACCTATCGAGCCTTGATGCTATCTGCCTGTTTCCTCCTTGCTTATTATTCCAGGTATGCAGACCATTGACTGTGGAGATGTCAATGAGTTTGGATTCAACAATAAAGGTGTTGAATGCTTCCGAGTCCTTATCCAATCTTCGTAAGCCTCCCTTTTTTTTTGCTAGATTGGTGATCATGTTGTAGTCTCCGCCTAAAATCCAGTGGTTTTCCCCATGGTGTTGTCTGACTTCATCCAGGTCTAGCAACATCTTTAGCTTTTCCTGGATTCGTTGGGGTCCATACACGTTGGTGATGCAGATCGATTGCCCTGAGTCTGGCATGTTGAAAATGATCGATAACAAGTGCTTGGTGGACAGAGCATTCTGCAAGAAGAATTTTCTTTTGTTCTAGAACGTGAGTAACCCTCCTGCTTGCCCGATAGCATCTATGCTTATGCAGTGATGACTATTGGAAACAAGTTTTTTGAGTGTCTCTGTGCCTTTGGGAGAGCATTTTGATTCTCGAAGAAGTATGATGTCTGGGTGTAGCGAGAATAAGCGGTTTTTCAAGATCCTTCTTTTGGTGGTGCCGTTGAGCCCCCTGATGTTCCAGGTTGTGATTTTCATTGAGCTACCTTTGGAGCAGATAGGACCAAGGCCCTGATTTTTCCTTCATTGATTAGGCGTCTGCCTGGTTCTTGTATTTGGTGTCTTGTGGATTTGTGCCCTCTTTTTCTTCCTGGTCCTTGTAGCTTGTATTGATCCAAATCCAGGTTGGCTTGAATGCCCGTTTGGTCGCTATTTCCCCATTGCCTTTTGGCTGCATTTTGGTTGATGTATTCCAGCTGCAGGTATGCCATTTCTATCTTCTCCAAGTGTTCTTGGGGAATGGCATCGACTCCCAGTTTGAACCATTGCTCATTGACCTTTTGGAGATCTAGATCGCCTAGGATCTCCTCCAGAGGATTGTTTGAAGTGGTTGAGGATGGCTGCTCTGTTTGCATTTCTATGCATTGAGGAGTTTGCAGTGAGGTGTGGCTGGTATTAATCTGAATGGGAGAGGATTATGGTTTGTGTTGCGGTGCCTGGGCGTGGATTGAATCCGAGGTTGTGCTCGGGGCGTTGGTTGTAATCAAATATTGACTTAATAATGACGGATCTTGATCAGTGGGGGCCTGGGAGACTATAGGGTGCTCCAATGAGTCAAGATTGCTCAGAACTTCAAAGTTGTTTTGCTGGGTCGAGGCAGTATTGGTGGGGGTTGTATTGGTGGAGGGTTTCGGAGGCTTTTTGCCTTTCTCCCCTTTGTTCTTTCTTGAGATGGAGGTGAAACCAGGTGTCGACAGGCTTGCACGATGGAATACATTTCTTTTTCATAGGGTGATGAACGTGGTCTGATGTGACCTTTCTGCAACAGCTCCTAAATCTGCCTCTTGATTTCATCATTCTCTAGAACAGAGCATCGATAGATCGGTCCATTGGGTAGCGGCACACCGGGGGTCAGATCAATCGGGTGCTTGACCTGACAGTGCAGAGGAACCCCTGTGGGTGAGGTGAAGATGTCCCCGTACTCCTCCACAACCTTATCCATTTGTTGTTGTCGTGCAGAGGAGCCCTGTCTGGAGGTCATGGAATTATCTTAAAGCTATTCTTGAGGTGTTTGGATTTGATTTAAGATGGATATATTGGATAATGCCTTTTATTTCTTCTCCTAATTACTTTATTCTTCTTAACGGAGTTCCTTCAACTCCCATTAATGCTACCTGGGGTTTAAGACAAGGGGATCCACTTTCCCCCTTCCTTTTCATTATTGCAGCAGAAGGCCTTGGTTGACATATTAAAAGTAAGATCCAGGGAGGTCAACTTAAAGGCCTTAATCTTTGGGGGGCAGGTTTAAAACTTTCACACCAACAGTTTGTAGATGACATTATGCTCTTCTGTCAAGCAACTCTAAAAGAATCTAAAGAAATTATATCCATTCTTAAAGATTTCATGGAAGCCTCTGGAACTCTTATCAATAATGACAAATAAAATGTGTTTATATTTAATACTAATATTCTCTCCCAAAGATTCCTATTGCCTACCTTGGGATTCAACATCGGATCCTTCCCTATGAAATATTTAGGAATCCCTCTCAATCTAAATTCTCTTTGGGTCTCTGGGTGGAAATATATCATTAATCGCATATAAGCTTGACTTAAAAATTGGGCATTTCAGGTGCTTAATGCTCTGAGTCGAGTTTTTATGTTAAGAACAGTCTTACAATCCATTCCCATCTATCAACTCTCTGGATTGGAAACGCCTAAAATCTATTGTAATGATATGGCTAAGACGTTTAAAAACATCCTATGGCAAGGATCTCAACAAGCCTGTAAATGGGCTCTCCTTTCATGGGATAAGCTTACGAAAATAAAAAGGATTAGAGGCTTGGGGTTAAGAGATCCATATTTGCTAAATCAAGTTATGGGAGCTAAGCTCTGGTAAATATGGATACAATGGGGTAGATATTTGTGGAAAATAATCTCAGAACAGAAGAATGAAATTTCCTTAACTATTGTAAGGAAATTAAAAGTTCAAATGACCCCTAAAGGATCCATTATTTGAAACTTGATAGCACTAAATAGATATCTCATCCGAGAACACAATTTTTGGGAAATTAGAGGAGGCGACATTGCCCAATTTTGGGAGGAATCATGACAACAACAGGAGAAAATATTCAGTGAAATTGATTTAGGGGAGATTTTCCTATTCACTAATAGGCTGAATACTAAGACAATAGCACAATTTTTGGATGAAGGGACAGAGCTTCAATGGTGAAAATGGAAGCTAAAAGACCAGTGGAAGAATGCTCCAGAAACTTGTCAATGGGAAAACTATGTGAAAGAACTTAAATCTAGAAAACTAACAATAGCAACACGAGAGGATATACTCATATGGGGGTATTGCACGAAAGGCATGTTCACAATACAAGAAGGCCATTACATAAAATCAAATAACATTCATAATGTAGTTGTACCACTTTCGAAAAAAATATGGTCGGAAAAACAATGGCCGAAAATTGAATACTTTTTGTGGCTACTTAGTCATGGAAAGATTCTTACCTAGGATCAGCTGCAGAAGAAAGGAATGCATGGCCGACTCACATATACTATGTGTAAGAATAATGTAGAAACATTGGAACACCTATTGAATAACTTCTTTGTCACTGAGACCTTATGGAAAAACCTTTCCTCCCTCTTTCAATAAACAGATAGGGACAACAAGAGCCTCAGACATACAATTGAAGTCTGGAGAAAAGGAGGGTATAAAAGCCTTGTTCTTAACATAGTGTGGGGACTCTTTATGGGATTTCTCATATGGGTCACCTGGAAAGAAAGAAATTGGATAACATTCAGAGATGATTATCGACAAATTGAAGAGATATGGAAAGTGGTTCTCGAGAATATCAGAGAAACTGTCCTCACCGAGAAATGGCATGAAGATGACTGGAAAGCTAATGGGCATGAGGATAGGATTTTAGCTATGCTTAACTTGAAACCCCAAATGCTCGCCCCAGCCTCATGAAAACAAAAACCTTTGGGAAGACATTCGCACGATCCCAAGATTCCTTTGGGAAGCTTGGAATCTCCACCCGATTACACCATAAGAATCCAAAGCCCATAATGCCTCCACATGAAATCAGGTAGGAATCCATAGTGCACTACACTTCCACCTAATAAATTTCATGGGAATCCAAAGTCCACCCAAAGGATCTCCACCTTTGAAAACCAAGAGAAGTTCCAGAGTAACCAACATCTCCACTTGTGTAGGAATCAACAAATCACCCTACCTTATTAACGTGGTTGTTTTTACTTTTTGCAATGTTTCCAAACTAGTTGCGAGTGTGCACTAACAATGCTTCCACACACTCTTAATGCATAGTTGTCATCACTACGATGTGATTATTATGTCATTGACTTCCCTTTTCTACGAATAATGCTTGAATGCATCAATCATTGAATGACTCCCCTTGAGAGAGTGTGTGCTCTCATCTCCCAACTGTGTTGACTAGCATCTACCATTCCACATGACCGGATTTTCCTTTATTTCTCTATTCCCATACAACATCGTCAATTCTTATTAGAATGTGGAAATGATGTGGGTGACCGACTTTTCCTTTATTTCTCTATTTCCCATACATCATCATCAATTATGAGTACAACGAGAAAAGGACTTGGGTGGGAATAATTGCAACATTCAATACTTTCCCTACTTCCCCAAGCCATTACTTTCCCTACTTTCCCAAGCCATTCTGAAGGAGCTTCCTCCTAGAGCTATAAATCTCTGTCCTTTCTCACAATCTAGTCATTTCATTTTATCACATTCAATTGCAATTACCTATGAAAATATTTAGATGAGGGAGCAACTAAAAAGTGTTCACACATCCATAAAATCTTTTAATATTTAGGATTAAATAATATTAACAGATATTTAAAAATATTTTAATGCAAAAAAATTAACAAAAAGCATTTTAATATCTAAAATGTAGTGCATAAATAAAATACATTAATATACATATTATGCATGTTTTATTTTAATGTTAAATATATATTATTTCCAAAATAAATTATATATGTACTAAATGAATTTGATGCTCAATTTCTAACTTTCAATACACACAAATGCATGTATATGAATTTGAACACACAAATACATGTATATGAAGTCAATCGTCAAAAGAATGCAAATCCCATAAACTAGAGGTTAACCTAATTCAGAAAATGAGCAACGAGAATAAGTGAGGTTGATGTTCTTAGAAATAGGCCCATCCCTTTCCGTGCAAGATCTACACAATCCCGTAGGAATAGAAAATCCAATATCAATCTAACCGGTGACCCTTGAGTTTATCGATTCCTCCAAAAAGATGTTGATGCCACTTGTTAAATATGAAGCCTTCTTAATGAAAGAGAAAGTTGAGCTTGTTGTAGTCGTGATTTATACAATCACAATGGAATCGACCATCAAATTTCTTCATAACTGACCACCACTCGCTTTTACAAATCCCCAAAGAGAATTATGGTGCCTTTTTATTTTATATTACCGTAGGAGAATATCAAGATCGAGCAATCAATTTGAGGACTTTCACAAAGCAACAAGGCATATCAATAGTGGGTAACACGAGTTTCATTAACAGCCATACAAATCACATTATAATTGGATTTGAAAAGTGTCAACTTTTTTCATTTTATCATGCTTAGGTTGTTGCATGCGTGCATAATAATTTGTTTAGTTTTGTTCTCTCTTACCTCTTCAACGAGAATACTAATCACATTCTAGACTCTCGGACGAGAGTTTAGAAAACTCTCGGCCGAGAGTTTAGAAAACTCTCGACCGAGAGTATAGAAAACTCTCGGCCGAGAGTTTTCTAAACTCTCGGAATGCAAACTCTCGGGGTGCAAAATCTCGTCCGAGAGTTTTTAAACTTTCAGCCGAGAGTTTGCCCGCGCGGTAAAATCTAACTCTAGGCGGGTTAAACTAGTTTTAAATTTCTCGGTTGAGAGTTTGAGAAATTTCTCGTCCGAGACATTATCTCGGCCGAGAGTTTTTGGTCAACGAAAAACTGAAACAATTCTGCAGTTTTAAGAAACCTGTAACTTTGGAGGGACAGAACACCTAAAAAAACAAAATGTTTTATGTCGGACCAAGTACCATTAGATTCATCTCTAAATCTAGTTTTTGATGATGTAAGATTTATGGAGTTTCATTAAAAAATCAATTTTTTATTTATTTTTTACTAAACTGTGTCACTATGGAATTTCATTGTTCGAAAAATTGCACTGAATGAAAATTCAATAACTTTCAAATGAGGACACCAAAAAATTCAAAAAAATCATACTGCACTTCCTCTCCCTGTCTACTTCAAAAGGGTACTCTCATTTTTCTTATTGACGATCACATTGAAAATAAAATCAAAGGATTATAAAATGTACTGAAACATCACTGTTTTTTTGTCTTAGTCCATTTAAAAAAATAATAAAAAATAGTGATTTAATCCGAAAATTACCGAAAAATAGTCTGTGCACTAGTGCAATATATGCAGATTATGATGCTATGGTTTTTTTCCAAAAAATGAATAACCTTCCCTAAAAAAAGTAAAGGATTATAAAGTGACTATTTATGTTTGCCTGAAAATTCCAGGTATATGCAGTTAGTAAACAGGAAATTTACCCCTCTATATGTCAATATTTAAAAATAAAAATAAAATATGGGTATGGAGGTAAGACAATTCTCTACAATTCTTGTTTTTATGTCAAAGCATAATTTACAATAAAAATATGAGTTTAGTGGAGTTGAAGTTGAAAAAAATAGAAAATTACAATTTTCAACGTCAAAAAGGGCAAAAAGTGTTTCCCAACTTCACATTTTCACCCGATAGATGTTATACATAGAACACAGGGGCTTTCGATGATAGTTCAATCATGGTGATTTGGATATATTCCTTAATTAACCACAAAAACTCGTGGTCTCACTCAAAAAAATCTTGTTGGTGTTTGTGCGAGATTATATTCTGAATGAATCGACCTATATTATTTAGCGATGAAACAAATATGATGTTTTCGGGCTCTGACATCTCAACAACATATTAATACAATCCATTTTTCAAGTACAAGGAAGCTTTGGAGATCATAAGAATGCCAGGAGAATTCACATACAACTTGGGGTCTTTCGATGAAGCTGGAGTCTTTGTGGAGGAAGAAGGGTATTTCTAACTGGCTAGAAAAATGTCGTGGAAGATGAAAGCAATTTCATTCATCCGTTTATGATCTTTTATTATGAGGACACATGAAGACACCGTGTCTACATATAGTAATCATGATATGTATTTATAACTGGCTGGCAAAATGTCGTGGAAGATGAAAGTAGTTTCATTCATCCGTTTATGATCTTTTGTTATGAGGACACATGAAGACACCGTGTCTACATATAGTAATCATGATATCAACGCTTAGCATGGCCCTTCTTTGGATATTGTTGATGTTTCAAACAAGATCACACACACACACACACGTGATAGTTTTTTTTAAAACAAAATTTGTTTACATTTAGATAACATTACATATCACATTTGTCTTCATCTACACTCTTCTTTTATATACTATAGACTATGTTATCATTTATATACTATAGACTATGCTATCGACTTACGACGTTTCCTTTGCAACATTTGGTACAAATACTAGTAATATTATTAAATTTAATAAATTTGGAGTGCGTAGATTGGTATTTGAGTACACTATATGCATTGCTTATCTCAGTAACAATAAACATGTAAAATTAAATGTAAAAATAATGTTTAATATTTAACGTTCAAAATTTAAACTAATTAATCTAATGTCGGCCCTAATGAAAAATCACTTCTCTCCCTACATATATAAATTTAATACAAAAAAAGTCTTGAATTTTGTTTGTGAGGAAGCATCTCTATGATTTTGCGAATAGTGAAATAATATTTATGGGAAAGGAAAGGATTTCAGCGTAAATGAACTTATTTGGATTGATTTGGAAAATAATATTTGTGGGAAGGATTTCAGTTTCAACGAGCTACAATTGATTTTCAGGTTTGATTTCTATTGCTCCTGCATTTTATTTTATTTTAAGAGAGGAAGGAAAGTGTGAGAGGGAGGTAAGAGAGGAAGGGGGAGAGAGGAAGGAAGAGAAAGAGTAGGAGAGAGGGAGGGAGATAGGAGGGGAAGGGATAGAGAGATGGATTTGGAGGGTGAGAGAGGGAGGGAAGAAGAAATACATAGAGAGCGAGAAGTGGAGAGAAAGGGAGTGACAGGGGAGAAATAGATGGTATGTGTATGTTTGGGGCTGAGATAAAGAGAAAAATAAGGAGAGGTGGAGGGAATGAGGGGATAATGAGAGAGGGAGGGATATAGTAACATAGTTGGAGGGTGAAGAGAGGGAGAGAGAGGCATATATATAGAGAGAGAGAGATAGATGTGGGAGAGAAAGGGATAGAGGGGAAGTAAGAGAGAGAGAATGTGAGAGAGTGGAGAGAGGGAGGGAAAGAGAGATGGAGTTTGAGGTGGAAGAGAGGGAAGATTATTTCTTGCACTCGATGCATTGATTCCAGTGTGGATGGTGATTTGTTATCCTATTTGATTTCTTGCACTATACGCATTGATTTTAGTGTAGATTTTGAGATAGAGAGAGAGGGAGGGAGAGTATGTGTATGTTTGGGGGTGAGATAAAGAGAAAAATAAGGAGAGATGGAGGGAATCGGGGGAGAAGGAGAGAGGGAGGGATATATTAACATAGTTGGAGGGTGAAGAGAGGGAGAGAGAGGCAGATAGAGAGAGAGATAGAGGTGGGAGAGAAAGAGATAGAGGGAAAGGAAGAGAGAGAGGATGTGAGAGAGTGGAGAGAGGGAGAGAAAGAGAGATGGAGTTGGAGGGGGGGGGAGAGGGAGGGAAAGAGAGATGGAGTTGGAGGGGGGAGAGAGGGAAGATGATTTCTTTCACTCGATGCATTGATTTCAATGTGGATGGTGATTTCTAATCCTATTTGATTTCTTGCACTATATGCAATGATTTTAGTGTAGATGTTGAGAGAGAGAGAGAGAGAGAGAGAGAGAGAGAGAGAGTGGTGGGGGAAGAAAGTGGATTGGAGGGAAAAGAGAGAGAGAGAGAGAGAGAGAGAGAGAGAGAGAGGACATGAGAGAGAGAGGAAGAGAGTGCTGGGGGAAGAGAGAAAATTGGAGGGAAAAGAAAGAGAGAGAGAGAGAGAGGGAGAGGGAGAGAGAGGAAGGACGAGAGAGAGGAGGAGAGAGGGAGGGAGATAGAAGGAGAGATGGAAGGATAGAGAGATGGAGTTGGAGGGGCAGAGAGGGAGGGAAGAAGGAATACATAGAGAGTGAAAAGTGGAGAGAGAGATGAGGTGACAAGGGAGATATGGAGAGAGTGTGTGTAAAGTTTTGGGGTGAGATAAAGAGATAAAGAAGGAGATATAGAGATAAGGGAGGATAGAAGGAGAGAGGGAGGGATATAGTAACATATTTGGAAGGTGAAGAGAGAGAGAGATAGACGTGGGAAAGAAATGGAGAGAGAGGAAGGAAGAGGGAGGATGTGAGAGAGTGGAGAGATGGAGGGAAAGAGAGATGTAGTTCCGGGGGGGGAGATAGGGAAGAATATTTCTTGCACTAGATGAATTTATTTCAGTGTAAATGTTGATTTATAATCCATTTTAATTGTTTGCACTAGATGCATTGATTTTAGTGTAGATGTTGATTTCTAATTATATTTAATTTCTTGCAGTAGATGCATTGATTTCAATGCAGATAATTTCTATTCCTATATGATTGATCACACTAAATGCATTGATTTCAATGTAGATGGTGATTTCACATGCTATTTGATTGCTTGCACTAGATGCATTAATTTCAATGTGTATGTTGATTTCTAATTATATTTGACTACTTACCCTAGATGCATTGATTTCAATGTAGATGCTTTCTAATCCTATTTGATTGCTTGCACTAAATGCATTGATTTCAGTGTAGATGGTGATTTCTAATCCTATTTGATTGCTTGCACTAGATGCATTGATTTCAATGTAGATGTTGGTTTCTAATCGTATTTTCTTACTTGCACTAGATGCACTGATTTAAGTGTAGATGTTGATTTCTAATCCTATTTGATTACCTACAATAGATGCATTGATTTCAGTGTAGATGTTGTTTTCTAATTTTATTTGATTGTTTGCATTAGGTGAATTGATTTCAATGTAGACATTTATTTCTAATTTGATGTAATTAGATGTACATTGATGGTAAATTAATTTTAAAGTGATTGGTTTAACATTGTGCATTGATTTCAGTGTAAGCACACAAAATTATTGACAATGTACATTAATATTTGTGTTATAATAAATCAACCGATTAATATTTAAGAGCAAGAGAGACAATGTATGATGTTAGTACAATAGTTCAAGCTAAATATTTAAATGATTTATGATTTCAGCTATGGTTTTCATATAATCGATAAGAAAAGATGACAAAACTAACAAGGGTGACAATAAGATAGTAAAAGAAAATAATTTAAGATTGATCACAATGAAGACTATTTATAATTGACTGCATTCTGATTATTTTCATTTTCTATCATTCAACAATATTACATTGTTAATTTGCATTCAAGATTTTTTATTTCATCATTAAAGTTATTAACAATATTTATCATCTTAAAAAACTTAGGTAACTAAGAAAATTTTAAAATTAAAATGATCAGATAAATGTCAGACATATTTAGCATATATAGAATGATTATATTTATATTATATGTATTTACATATTATTGATAAAATTAATCATATGTTCAATAGATTTCCTTGGCCGCACATGACTGAAACCAGCCTAGATCCATCTTAACTCTGGATCTATCAAGAGCCTAGAGGGATCAAATTTCTTGAGGTTCAAACCTTTCCTCAAGTTTTGCACTCGAAAAGAGGTTTTCACCTCTAGATATTTGATCCCTCTCGGTGCTTGATAGATCCAGAGTTAAGATGGATCTAGGCTGGTTTAACCTATTTGTTGTTTACATGACATGTTTTAATATTAAAATTGAATAAAGCTTATTTATTTATTTTTGTAAATTTCGTAGGACCTTTCTATTTTCTATTTTGTAAAGAGCAAGTTGCTATACAAATTTTACTGATATTGGTAGCCTCAACCTACCCGAAGGAAACCAGGTCTATTGGCCACCTCAGAGAGTTATAAGCCAACCAAAATTGGTATTATTTTTTCCTTATACTCATAGCTAATATCCCTTTACTATGTCCATAAAAACTACAGATAAAACATAAACTATACTTAATATCTTAAAAAAAAATACATAACTAGATACATAAAAGTGTCAACCATCTGAAGAATCCGCAAGTGTTGGGTCCTTTGCAGTTGACCCTGGCATCTCAGCTTGTTGCATGTTCAGGAGCTACTGTTCAATCCTTCCTATTCATGCATTTGCTTGTATTTGAGCCTTGGTCATTTCCTGCATATCCTGTTTCATTTGCTGGAGTTCAAAGAGCAGTGAAGGATTGGCTGGCTTTTCTTGCATACTCAACATCGCCTTTGCTAAAAACACATTTGAATTTCCAATATGTCTTAACTGATTGTTGGAATAGAGAAACTCTGCCTCTTGTATTCCTTGGGTCAGAGATAAAATCCATTCTTTCCTTTTGATCTGTAAGATCATCATCTAGATCATCACTATCCCTCTCCCAACCCTGAATAATTTTACGAATATGCATTGGAGTCCCTGTGTCATAAATATTTGCTATATTTTCTAGAGTCTGCTTATTACTCTTTCTTCCTCTTTTGCTTGGACCAACTACCTCAGGTGGTTGTAGCTTCCTCCCTTTGGCTTTTGTCATTCTGTCCTGACTGAGACTATCTGATTTTATGACTGACAGAGACCCTGTATAGCGAAAGGTGGAAATTATGTAAAACTTAGGTTCAATAGTAAACTCCAAATGATTCTGTTTTACCCGAGTAGTGAAATATGGATTGTGTGTTGCAATCTTTTGAAAATTAACATATTGTTCCCTCTCATTTCCTAATTGCTTCCACCTTTGAATTAATAGTAGAATGGTTTTCTGGAGAGAAAACAAAGTATACTCAGTGCCATTGGAATTGGACTGACCCAAGGAAATTGAGACTTAAGATAGGAGTAATTCCAAATTTGTAGAGACCTCCCTTTCCCGACGCGGGAAAATAAATTGAGACAATAAAAATTCGTAATGCAGTCCGAGACCCATATATAGTGGAGGAAAAATTTGGAATGGCAAAAGACAGTAAATAACCAACCGCCTACTCTACCCTTAAGCTTCTGAATAAAAAGACAAGGCTTAACCAGACCATTCGAAACCAAGATAACAAAATTCCAGAGCAGACATTCAATAGACTTTGCAAAGCGCAGATTTAACCCGTACCAATTGACATGGCTGAGGTGCTGGAAAAGCGTCCCAAGGGGATTACCGAGCACCATACTTTCATAATCATAAGAAAAGCACAGACTTAACCCATGCAATTTGACATTACTAAGATTTAGGTAAGGAGGATGGGCAGCGCTATGAAATTAGGGCTGAATTTTGAAATGAACCCCCTCTACCATTACATGCAAACCATAAAAAAAGAAAAAGCTAACCAAAAACGGAAAATGCTCTGCAGGACCTATAAAAACTCATGTTTTCATTGTCGGGATGCTAACAGGAAAACCTAATTTTGAAAATAGAGTGATGAGAACCAAAACATACCCAGAAATCCTTTGCCCGCTATGCTGAGCTTCCTAATCCTGCAGTTCCCCTGTCACTGCTCTTGTCCGAATTCCAGCTACTGTTTGAATTAATGTTTTACAACAGCGAGAACTAACCCTATTCATTCTCCTACCCAGCAGCCGGTGGACTGTCACATTCTCTGCCATGAATTTATGAATTGGACCGACTTGCATCATGATCATTTACTAAGGCGCATGTGAGGTCGATTACCACCGCGCAGTGTAATTCTAGTGCATGATGGCTCGCTGACAAGCCTCACCACGTGGCATTGTCATGCCACCATCCTCCGTTTGCTGGCACCCCGATTGGGGATCTTCGCTTCTAATTAAATCTCTATCTAGAATGAGCTTGAGAGAGTGTGATTCAATATTCCAGATTCTAGCCCTTGGCATGACATCCAATTATCGCTCACTATTACTACAGCCCCAATTTGCTAAGTAACCTCCCGCCTCATTACCTATTCTTCGAACATGCAGAGGTATCATATACTGGATTCCTTTGATCAATAAGCTTATTTCCTGAATGAGATTTGTTGTCCTCCAACTTTGACTTATCTTTTCCCAAGTTGATCCTTGTTGTAATTTACGTAAAAATCCAGTGACCATTGCCGAGTCTCCTTCTACAATAAGTCATTGATAATTTTCTCTTTTTGCTATCAATAGCCCTTGTTTTACTGTTGTCAATTTTGCTTCATTGTTATTTGCATAGCCCAAATCCATGGCATAGAATCAACAAGCTTCCCCTCGAGAATTTCTAAAAATCCCTCCTGCTCCTGATTGTCCTGGATTCCCTTTTGATGCACCATCATAATTGAGTTTAATAAATCCATTCTGAGGTACCTTCCATCTATCCTCTAAATTTTGACGAGGAGGTTTATATTTCCAAAGGTTAATTGACAACATTTCAGGTTTCAAATCTAATCTTGCTAGCATTTGAGTTTCTATACCTTCCATCTTCCAGTCTTCTTCTGTCCATCTTTCCACTAGAATTATTTTTCGTATATTCTCAACCATCTTCTGCCATATTTGGTTAATTGTTTTTTCTTCTCCTCTGAATATGCGGTGGTTCCTTCCTTTCCATATGCCCCATAAGATAAACCTGATAGATAACTTCCATGCTCTATTCAACACTTCACATTTAAAACCTCCTTTTTTCCAAGTGTTAATTGTTGCATTTATATTTGTATTGTCTCTGTCTGTTTGCATGAAAGTCCTTGCAATACTACTCCAGAGGATATCCGCAGTTGGGCAAGTGCTTAGGAGATGTTATATTGATTCATTTGTTGTCCTACACATGTAACAAAATGATGGACCATACATTCCTCACTTCTGCAGTTTGTCCCAAGTGAGAATTTTCAAATGAATTATAAGCCAAAGGAAATATTCTACTTTTGGCCAATGATTTGATGCCGAGATTTTCCTCCATATCGACCTTTCATTATTATTGATATTCTGAGACTGAATATGATATCCCTCATGTATGGTGAACATTCCTTTACTCTGATAACCCAATTTGAGAATATCACTTCCAATTGCATTACATGTTTTCCTTGTTCTCAATTCTTTTTCAAGATTATTCCATTGTTGCGTTTCTGGTGCTTCTGGCCAATGGGCTTTCTCCTTCCATCTTCTCCACTGACTAGTCTGTTGTTGGCAACCAATAATTGTTGATTAATATAGTATTTGGAGTGTTTGTGAACAAGAAGAATTCACCTAAGTCAAGCCTACTGAAAAAATTTTCTCTTTGTTGCCATGAATCTTCCCAAAAGAGTGTCATTATTCCTTCCCTCACTTCCCAAAAGCTATGTTTCCATATTAAAGTCCTATTGATTGCTACAAGATTCCAGATTGAAGACCCTTTCGATACAATATCCACTTTTAATTTTCTTGTTACAGATTAAGGCATATCATATTTCTTTTCCCATATATTCTTGCATAGATCATAACCTCCTTGGATCCATCTCCATCACAGTTTGGCGCCCATAAATTGATTTAATACATATGGATCACGAAGGCCCAATCCCCCTGTTGAGTTTGGTTTAATAATTTTATCCCATGAAAGTAATGCCTATTTCTTGTTATCCTGTGCACCTTGCCAAAGAAATTTCTTGAATGTATTTACTAATTGGTTGCAAATTCTTTTTGGGCAAGCTCTCCCTGATAATTGATAAAGAGGAAGCGATTGAAGAACTGATTTTAACACTATAAGTCTTCTTGGAGCATTCAAGACTCTAAATGCCCAATTATGTAGTATTTTCACCAATATTGAAATGAGATCTTTCCAGTCTGCAATTCTTAAAGGGGTAGTATTTAAAGGGACTCCCAAATACTTCATGGGAAAAGAACCTATATTGAAACCAAGTGTTCTAGCTAGAAAAATTTGAGTGGCATTATTTGAATTGAAAAATTAAACATTTGATTTATCAGTATTAAAAAGAGTACCTGATGCCTCCATGAAGATTTCCAGAACCTTTAAAATGGATTTTTCCTCTCTCACTGAAGCGTGACAGAATAAGAGAATATCATCTACAAATTGTTGATGAGTCAAGGAGAGATCTGATCCCCCTAATTTTAAACCCTTTATCTGTCCTTCTGCTAGATGAGCCTTGAATCATCTTCCCAATACTTCCGCAACTAATATAAATAGGAATGGTGATAGGGGATCTCCTTGCCGGAGACTCCTAGCTATATTAAAAGACTGGGACGGAATTCCATTAAGTAAAATGGAAAAATTAGGGGATGATATAAATTACTGAAGCCAATCCAACCATCTATCATCAAAACCAAACGATTTCAATACAACTATCAAATAAGGCCAACTAATCCGATCATATTATTTACAGAGATCCAATTTTATGAGCATACCCTTCATTTTCAGCATCTTTAAAGAGTGGATTGCTTCCTGGGCTGTAACAATTCCATCTAAGATTTGTCTTCCTTTGACAAAACCGGTTTGTTCCAGAGAAATCAAACTTTGCAAGAGAGGTTTGAGTTTATTTACCATGATAGTAGATAGAATTTTGTAAATCACATTACAGAGAGCTATTGATCTGAAACCTACAGGAGTGTCTGAATTTTCCTGTTTCGGGAAGAGAGTTAAGAAAGTTGCATTGAGAGTAGGATAAACATTGTGATTCCTCCTGGATTCTTCTACCAATTCCAAAATATCTCAGCCCATGAAATTCGAGTAGGCTTTAAAGAATTCAGCCGTGAAGCCATCCGGTCCAGGGGCTTTATTCCTAGGCATATTCATTACAACTTATTTGACTTCTTCCATATTGATTTCCTTTAGTAAAGCTAGGTTCTGCTCTCTAGTTACTACTGACGGAATGAGACATGTTATTTTATCAATAACTGCCTATCTATTTTGATTTGATTCTGTAAGCAAATTTTTGAAGTGATCGACAAGCACCTTTTCCATTTCCTCATGTTGAAGCAGTCATTTTCCATTATTATCTTTCATTGAGAAGATTCTATTATGTTGTCTTCTTTGTATCATCGTTTTATGGAAAAAAATTGTGTTTCTCTCCCCTTCCTTTAGCCATTGGATCCTTGATTTTTGCCTTCACAAAATATCTTATTGTTTTCTATGTTCTTCTAGGAGGCTGAGAGTATTTCCTTCTTCAACTGCAAGTGCTTCTATCCTGCCATCAAGGATCCTTTTTTGCTGGATCTCTTTCATTTTATCTTTTAAACGAATCTCATCCTGCTGAATATTTCCAAATTCTGTTTTGTTCCATCATTTTATTTCTGTCTTCAACTACTTCAATCTAAGATGAAAACAATGCATCTTATTTCTTCCTGTAATCTGATTAGTTTCCCACCATTGTTTGGCTTTTTCCAGAAATCTGGTATCTATTAACCAAAATAATTCCAAATGAAATGGTCTATTCTTTGGACCTTCTTTTACATCTATTTCTATTTGGATTGGCCAATGATCTGATCCAAGCATTGGTAAAATCGCCGCTTCATAGTAGGCATCCAGGCTTACTAGAGCTTCTGAGGCTATGAAGTGATCCAATTGTGATGTTATTTGATGTCTTTCTCCACGTCTATTATTCCAAGTAAACTTCCCATTCATCATGGGAATGTATACTAAGTGAAGATCCGTCAACAAATCTCTAAAAAGCTCCATCTTTGGGTCTTCTCTCCTTATTCCTCCTTTTTTTCTGTCAAATTTAGTATCATATTAGGTCTCCACCAATAAGCCAATATTTTTCTTGATGCATATTATTTAAAGTTCTTATACTTTGTAAGAACTCCTCTCTTTCTCCTAGAATTGGAGGCCCATAAAATGTCGATATGAGAATCCTTTCTTGTGACCCAATTTGTCTAAAATTTCTCAATAGAATTCTCAAGATACCCATCCATCCTTCTACTACTATTTCGGTTGGATTCCATAAAATGGCTATTCCCCCTGTCGTGCCTCTTGAATCAATTGCCATCACCTCAAAACAAGGTTTGAATGATTGAAGAATATGTTCAAGCTTCTGTCCCGATACTTTAGTTTCTTGGATTAGCATTACCTGAGGTTCCTCAGTTTTCAATTTTTCCTTTAGATATATTTTTTTGCCTTTACTATTAAGGCCTCTGATATTCTAGGAGATTACTTTCATTAGGTAACATTGGGAAGTTGTTGAAATACCATTGTTAATGGTATTATCTTTCCTGTATTAATCAACATCTCTCTAACACGTTGTATGGATTCTTGCAATGTCCATATTCCTCTTTTCTTTGTTCCTTTGGGCTGAGGGTTGGGAATTTTTTATACAACTTGTTCTATTTCTTGAACTTCCTTTTGCGCTTGAGATGTCAAATAGTGTTCGAAAGTTTCTTTGTAAAGTTTCTTCTGATCTGCAGGAATGAACCTATCATCAAGATTCCTCCATTCATACAAAAGGCGTTTCAATACTCTTTCTGCTGCACTAAGGTCCTCTTTATTCTATTCTACATCCATAAGTGTCAGTTCTAACATACTACTTTATTCAGTCTCTATATTTTCCTGAACTGCTTTTCATTTTACTGACATAGTTTTCTGATTAGGAACCCCTTGACCGAGACCTGTGCTATCTTCCTCTGCAATCGATGGTTCTCCTTCCTCCTGCAAGATTTCATAACGGTTTTCTGAAGTTTTTTGAACTAAGGGGTTTTGTGAAATAACCTAGTTTTGTGAACTGACTGATGATTTATTACTTCGCTTTTTGTTTGTCACAGTGATAAATCCATCCTCTCGCTGGAAGCCCTATTTAGGATTAGAATATTGTCGATTTGGTTGCTGCTCATTTGCATTTAAAGGGAATGATTTATAAATATGCCCATACTCATGGCATCTCCGACATCTAAAAGGGATACGCTTGTAGTCAAGAATTTGTTGCCAGATTTTCCCTTCATATTCTAACTCAATCGTTTCAGGCAATGGCTCAGAAATATTCATATATACACAGATTCTAGCAAAAGAAGTATAATGGCCATGACGAGTAGTTTCTTCTATCTTAACAAAACTGCCTAAATAATTTCCTATACCTTCCAGAATGTCTGGATCCCAGAAATCCATTGGGAGCCCAAACAGCCAAACCCATACTGGCGCTGCAAGAAATTTTTCTTGGTATGGATTATAGCATTCCTCCCACTATTTAAGAAAGAACCCTGCATTGATATAAAAGTATGGCCCTCCTTCAAAAATTCTCTCCTTATCTAACAAGTTAGTAAAAATTACTGTAAAAAAACTTCTAGCCCCAAATTTCAGATCAATGTGACCCTTGGGTTGCCATTTTATTTGTATCCATTTCAATAAATATTTTTCTTCAGGCCAAATACCAATAAAATTACATATTAGAGCATGATCCTTCCTGTAGCTCTTGTATTCATCCAATTTGGTTGCTGGAATTATAAATCGGGGTTTCTTCACTGCTTGTGGCAAGCATTGCCGCTTCGTTTTCGCCTGCCAATCTGCTCCCAAAACCGGATTCGTTCTCTGATGTGAGACTCCAGGTTGATGTTGTCTACTTGTCTGATTGCTGCTAGTTACATTACGGTAGGAGGGGGTCGGGCCCCCTCCTGATGAAGCCGCCATCGTCGTACCAGTTCAACTCAAGGGTCTGTAACACAGCCTCGATCACAAAATTTTTAAAACCCTAGCTAATTGCTTACTTCTTGAAGCTTATCTCTCTCCTCCCGCATGTCTTTCATTTGACTTTGAATAAAACTTATTTCAATCATATTTGTGTTTTGTAATCAAAACTTGAGATAAGAAATTTATTTAAATACTTAAAAAAGTTTCCATGCAATGGTATATGGGTGGGTCACAAAAATTTTCATATTATTATTATTATTATTATTATTATATAGATGACATTATAATTCAAATAATTAATTTTTAAAACCGAATTGCAATAACATACATGTTGATTGCACTAAAATACACTTTCTACTAGCCAATATGAAGCATGATTGGAATTATTTCCATGTTCAATATTAAATTGATACATGATATATTTTAGTTCAATTTAAGTATAAAAGTGACTTGCATCTAACTTTTAAGATTGTACTTATTTTCTTAGTGTATGGAATTGAAAATCAAAATTGAACATATATTTTACTAATACAATTTATATTATATCTAAGTTAGTGAAATAATTTAAAGAGGTCCATTTAAACTTAAAAATTAGTGAGCATACATAATCAAGATTAATACAAATCCATAAACTAAAATAGTGAATACATGTATCAATTAAATATCCATATGAAAATATATGCAAATCACAAATATCATATGAACATCCATAAACTAAAATAATAAGCATCCATAAAATAAAATAATTTTCATGATGTACACTTATAAACTTTCCATGTATGAAAATATAAAAATTATTTATCACACATGTGAATATGCCCTATGAAATTAGCCTGAAATTATACAAACTATGACACTTTAAGTACCACTATACCTCAAATGTGAGTTCTGTCACACAAGGTAGGTGTCCATAAGTTGGTACTACAATATAACACATTCAAATTAAAACTAATTAGATCATTATTTGTATAAAATAAAAAATATGGAAATAAATTATATTGAACCACATTTTTAATTACATATATACATGAACCTGTTAACCTTGTTCGAGTCCAAATGCAAGTTCGATAGGATTGGGTCTAACCATAAATCTGGGTTTGTTTCTCCCTTTCCTGTGGCTTGATGATTGGTTCTTGCATCGATGGACCCACATCATCAGTTCCTTTAAACACAACAACCAACTCATGTATCCACATAATAGTGTCATCAATGACACTTTGCATATGGTCCCGTGTACACAATGACAAGGAAAAATTATAATTAATCTACAAATTGATTAGCATATTTATGTAACTTAAAAAATAAAAAAAATATTGAAATATTAGGGATAGATAAGTTTACCTTAACTGTTGGTCCATGTGGTTGTACATAATGACTCTCCTCCACATTATTAAACATATAATGTGGAGGTAGAGGTGAAGGAGAATCCATGGAAATGTGCTCTAGGTGCGGATTTTCTGGCTGATCAACTACCCCCTCATATGACCTCGTAAGCTCATCCATTTAGCTGGTGCGTGTCTACATGTTATCATGAACTTATTAATATAAATTATGCAATCTAATTTACGAACTAGAAATTTCAATATAACCAATTATGCATAATTTTAAAATAAAAGTAAAAATTATATATATATGTGTGTGTGTGTGTGCGTGTGTGTGTGTGTACCTAATCCATGTCATCAGGGCTATGCACCCTCTAAGTGTCATGAATGACATCATGATACATACATGTATGTGTAAAATTTTTATCAAAGGGTAAACCGCGAGAAATGTATCATCATATAAAGGAATTGGTGGGTAATGAGGCATTGGTGGTGGTATCCTAACCTCTCCATGCAATGCAACATGCGCACTAACCAATGATGCCCACATTCTATCTACAATAGTCTCTTGCATCTCACCACCAAGATGCAACAACTCCTCTACCTCTCTAGGTAATACCAAGCTCTGATACATTAGTGGTACATTCTCAGGGTCCCTACGAGCCACCATGTACTCATAGGTATGTACCATGTTAGTACCATAAAAATGAGATATGGTATCAGTGTAATTCGACCTGATATGTGGCACAAAATTTTCATATAAATTCTTACAAAAATAGACTGCGACATGGTCATGGTTGGGGAACTTTCCCAAGCTCCAATGAATTTTTCGTACATGAAAGGGATTGCATGAACGTTAATAAATATTTTAGTGGGATTCGAAATTTATTTCTATCAAGGTTATCCGGAGGGATTTCAAACAACTCCCCAAGAACATCAATGTCCTTGGTGGCCTCTTTCACCACCTCCCAAGAATATGGGCCTCTAATCTCATGCCTCTTGACCCTATGTATGAACTGTAATATGTGGCTATGTGATCCCAACCTCTAGTATGTCTCAATCAACCTATTCATTCTATTCAACATCAAAGACAATGCAAGGTGAGCGGATGAATCGGTAGGGATATTGTTTATCTTTTCTGTGATCTGTGTATGAGGGGTCATAACATCCTCTAATGTGATCAGAGTTGTAGCATCATCCCACATAGGAATCAATGTTGCACTATGATCCTTAGCTTCGACTTGCTGAGGACCTGTAAATCATAAACAAAATTTATCATATATATATATATATATATATATATATATATATATATATATATAGTCTCTTTATGTGTTTATGTCTTGAAATTGTTCAACTACGTGCTTGAATTTAATGTATGTATATATGCTTATGTTTGTTAATTATATATATATATATATATATATATATATATATATATATATATATATATATATATATATAATTAACAAACTATAAGCATAACAACACATACATTAAATTCAAACACATTAGTTGAAGACAATTTCAAGACATAAACACATAAAGTTTAAAGAGGATTTAAAAATGCAAGAGATATACTTGAAATGGGTGGAGAAGGTCCACTAGATGTAGCATGGTCATCAACAGAGACAGAAACACTGTGCCTGAAACTTTGAGTGGTGTTAGAGGCATGCTCTACAATAGGAACATGAACTCTCAGTGGCTATGTGACCTATCACAAGCCCGACCATGTATAACAAAACCTCTTGCAATACGATGGTTTGTAGTTAGGGCGTGTATATGGAATGCCTCAACGTATACATATAATACATATAATACAGATAAAATAATCCAAGAAAAAAATGTTGACAAAAAAACCATTTCTAAGCTCAAACATAATAATCTAGCTTGAAGTCCTAAACTTTAGAGTCCATTTTTTGATAATTTATCAGTGAAAGTACATTGAGTTCCATGTAAACACAATCGAAAGATGTGATCAGATATACCCTCATGCTTTTTCTCATTTCTAAATAATGCATTTTATTCACAGCTCATAAATATATAAATATATATGTAAAAAATTGAAGTATACATATTTACAAAACTAATAAAATTTTGTGCCAACCAAATACTACAATAGTCTTTACGTTCTTAATGTTTGAATTTGACACATGACATGTACTAGGTAAAAGAAAATGAAGACAATGTTTCTTGTACAACACACTACATAATAAAACAAATGGCAAAAATTAGAAACTTGAGTCTAAATGTTTTTATTTACTAGACAAAATGCACTTTTTTATGATGGTTTTAATGTAACTATCAATGAAGCATTTTTGAAACATGAATATATATATATATATATATATATATATATATATACATATATATATATATATATATATATATGTTTTAAATAATTATGGTATTTTAAATGTTATAGTTATATTACGTGATAGTTATGCACAAAGTACATGTTACTACACACACACACACACATGATGTTGTTATTGTGTAATAGTTAAATTATAGATCTAGTTATATAATTATGTTATGAGTTATATATATATATATATAATTTTATGTTATGTTAAATGGTTATAGAAAAAATTATGTTATATAAAAAATATATATAGAACTATAATATATGTAGATGTGTAATATGTTATAACCTTATAATATTGTTCAATATATATAGTTATATTTAGGTCGTAAGACGTTCTTATTTGAAAACAACTTTTCTAAGTGCCATTGTGTCAATGTATGAGCCATTGGATCAAATGTTAGACGATTGAAATGTTTTAGGCCATTAGATTCACAAGTTAAAGTTTTATATATGTTTTTTATAATGTTAGTTTTTTTTTTTTAATAAGTTATTGAATTTAGGTTTTGGTGACTTTGTCAAATTACACAAAAGTAAAAATAAAAGTAAATTAAATAAAAATATTGACATATTGTAATGAACATTTTAACTAGGTCAAATAAAAAATAAAAATAATACTAAACTATAAAAACAACCCATGGTATTGACTCATGGTATGCATGTGGAATGTGGTTTATGTAAAGGGGGGAATTAAGATGGCCTAACTCTGGATCTACCAAGAGCCAAGAGGGATCAAATGTCTTGATATGCAAACATCATTGATTCCTCTCATCAATAATATAGATCTAAATTAATTATTTAATAAAATTATTTACTAAACTATAAAAACAACCCATGGTATTGACTCATGGGATTCATGTGGAATGTGGTTTATCTAAAGGGGGGAATTAATATGGCCTAACTCTAGATCTACCAAGAGCCAAGAGGGATCAAATGTCTTGATATTCAAACCTCATTGATCCCTCTCATCAATAATATAGATCTAAACTAATTATTTAATAAAATTATTTTTAAATGTTTATAACAATTATTCTTTTAAAATTTGTTTTAGGCCATTAGATTCACAAGTTAAAGTTTTATATGTGTTTTTTAAAATGTTATTTTTTTTTAATAAGTTATTGAATTTAGGTTTTGGTGACTTTGTCAAATTACACAAAAATAGAAATAAAAGTAAATTAAATAAAAAGATTGACATATTGTATTGAACATTTTAACTAGGTCAAATAAAAAATAAAAATAATACTAAACTGTAAAAACAACCCATGGTATTGACTCATGGTATGCATGTGGAATGTGGTTTATGTAAAGGGGGAAATTAAGATGGCCTAACTCAAGATCTACCAATAGCTAAGAGGGATCAAATGTCTTGATATGCAAACCTCATTGATCCCTCTCATCAATAATATAGATCTAAACTAATTATTTAATAAAATTATTTATTAAACTATAAAAAAAAACCCATGGTATTGACTCATGGTATTCATGTGGAATGTGGTTTATCTAAAGAGGGAAAGTAATATGGCCTAACTCTAGATCTACCATGACCCAAGAGGATCAAATGTCTTGATATGCAAACCTCATTGATCCCTCTCATCAATAATATAGATCTAAACTAATTATTTAATAAAATTATTTTTAAATGTTTATAACCGTTATTCTTTTAAAATTTCACCTAATAAAATGTATCTAAATTTCATACATCCAAATATACATAGTTTTTCATGTTCTATATTATTTTTGTTACAACTATTTTATTATTCCAAAAATACATGGTTTTTTTGTTATATATTATTTATGTTACAATTGTTTTATTATTCATGAGTAGTATTTCTTAGTATATAAAAATATTAAATTAATAATGAAATTTTTTAAATGGGGGAATTAATGTGGCCTAGATCAATCCTAACTATGGACCAAGATCCAAGAGGGACCAAATGTCTAATAATAATAAACTATAAAAACAACCCATGGTATTGACCCATGGTATTCATGCATAATGTAGTTCATTTAAAGGGGAAATTAAATTGGCCTAGATCAAACTTAACTATGGATCTACCAAGAGCCAAGAGGGATCAAATGTCTTGATATGAGAACCTCTTTAGAGTGAAAAGAGAATTGATCTCTCTAGTTTTCTTGTTATATATTATTTATGTTACAACTGTTTTATTATTTATGAGTAGTATTTCTTAAAATATAAAAAATAAATTAATAATGAATTTTTTTTAAATATGTGATATTTTTTTAAATTTCCAAATTATTTCACATTTCTCATTTCTTAAATAACACAATTTTTTTTTCTAAGTAAGAGTAAAATCTATTAATAAAACATATAATACATGGAGGCTCTGGCCTCTGCAGTTCAGGCCTATATCAGTGGCATTTTGTCATCAAAACAGAAAAAATGGAGCTGCCCACACGGGGAAACCAACCCAGATAGAGTTTGAAGCACTGCCTCGAGTGAGGAAACCAACGTTATACAGACATGAGTAATTTTACTAGACATAGAGGTAAGCAGATAACAAAACTAAGAAGCTAGTATCCTTAAGCTAAAAAAAACCTGAAATTCTAAGTGTCATGAGGTGTTGGAGGTGGTTCTTCGATAATGAGACATCTGTACTCATCATCATCAACATGCTAGGAGCCTGGTGCAACCTGTTCAGCTGTCGCAACATCATCACCTGTTCCCTCATTCTGCTTACACTGCTCCTTGTAGTATCCCAAGCTCCTACCACTGTTCGAGCACGAATTGTGCCCGACAGGAACCTGTTGTGTCTTCACTGCTTCAAAGGGGCCGAGGGCACTGCGAGGGCGCAATGGCGGGATGGGCTGACTGTGGCAGGGGCCTTCGCCGGTCACCTCGCAGAAGGAGATCGAGATGGTGGCAACGAAAAGAGGGCGGTCGGAGGTACACTGAAATTGAAATTTGGCAGTGGTGGGGGTCTGCGAAGAGGCAGAGGGGATCAGGCAAGGCAGAGGATGCAGAGAAGGCTCAGAGGCAGGGGACCGAGTGGAGGAACTGAACAGACGACCACGACCACTACGGGTGTCGGGGTATCTGCCCCAAGAGTTCTTGAGGGAGGAGGACGAGGAGCTGGATAAGGAGGCGGGGAGCGGTCGAGAGGCGTGACCCCTGCTGCTACCATGCCAGCATTGCATGCGATGCCTTAGACGAGGCATATTGGCACAATAGCGGTGGAAGACACGCTGAGCAAAGGAAGAGGCAGAGATGGCGGGAGGGAACTAAGAAGCGGAGGAAGAGTTGAGGCCGAAGGAAGCCGAGAAGCGCAATTGGCAAAGGAAACTCTGAGAGTAGTGGTGGCCTGGAAGAAATTCGATACAGCTTCTGAGACTGCAGCGTCAACCAGTCTACGTGCGAAGATCAGCAGCTTCAGGGGAGCAGCAGCTTCGTAGGAGGGAAGACTGGAGTGGCATAGAAACAACAGACGGGAGTTGGAGCTTCGTAGAGGGATGAAAGGCAGAGCCAGAGGGCTGAGAGGTAGAGCTAGAGGGTCGAAGAGTATAGCCAGACGAGTGAACAGGGAGTGGCATTTTGATGCGAAGGGAGCAGCCTCACCGAACGCAATAGAGTAAATGCCACTCGGGGTGGCAGCCAGGGTTCATAAATGCTTTTGAATGCCATAGGTGTGGCTTGTGGATGGTCATGTGGCCTTGCCACGTGCCGTCCCACAGGCCTCTCTCTGTATAATTGCCCTTAAACACCCGCATCTAGGGTAAATAACACAAAATTTACCTTTAATTACTTAATTGTAATACTCTTTTGTAATTTTTTTGTTAATGAATATCATATTTGTTCCGTTAAAAAAAAAATATACACATATCTTTAATTACCTAATTGTAGCTAAAAAATATTACATGTTTTTTACTTTATAAGCATAAACAATTTTCATATTATATGATGTCAAATTTACTCAATTTAGATACTCTATCGTTCCACCAAAGCTATAAAAATAGAGATTTGTAGATTATAGTTTAACAAAATTGACACTATGTGATCAAGAATAAGTTATAAACATGAGGTATTTAAGAAAGTAATAAGAGGAAGGTACACAAGGGTCATGGCAATTAATGTGATTCTTTGTACTATTTTTATTTAAAATATTTTTGAATCATTGTGACAAACAAAACATCACATTGGTTCACAGAATATATTTAATTATATAATGATCTAAGATGATTCTGAATTATGATAACTAGGTGACAACCAAAACTATGTTTTAGCCACAAGAAAAATATCACAACAACTCACAGAATATATCCATGGTTGCAATGAACCCCATAGATTATGATCAACATCATGGGAATTTTAGTGCACATAGAACACCACCCTAAGATGTCTGGATTGAATGTCGAGGTGGGTGGTACAATAATTGAGGATGCTTATTAAAGGGTAAGGGAATTTAGATACTTTATTCTTCCACCAAAGCTATAAAAAGTGAGACTTGTATATTATAGTTTAACAAAATTGACACTATGTGATTAAGAATAAGTTACAAATGCGAGGCATTTAAAAATTAATAAGAGGAAGGTATAGGAGGGTCATGTTAATTAATGTGATTCTTAGTACTATTTTTATTTAAAATAGTTATTTGTATTTTTTTTTTTAATGAATATTGTTAAATGTGTTGTAATATTTTATTTAAAATAGTAATTTATATTTATATTTTTTGAAATGAATGTTGTTAAATGTGTAATTGAGTAAAATTTATAAAATTGATATTACAATTTTTAAGATATTTATTTAAAAAATTAAAAGTATGGTGAGTTTTGTTTTATTAATATTTACTCTAGATGTGCAGAGAATGAATCTATCTCAAGTCCCAAACAAGATTCTAATGCCCCACACGATATTCTTCTTTCTCTTGTTATTCTAGCTTGCACCTTACACTCCTCATCTACTCTTCGTTGCACAAATGTAAACTATGAGGCACAAGGTAGTTTTTGCATATATGAACATTTAGATATGATAAGAAAAATGTGATACTCTATTGTAATTTTCTATACAAATGTGATGGAAAGTGTGCCCTAAATGTTGGCAATTCATGGTTAATGTAGTATAAGCTAAACTAAAATTTATAGTATTGTATACAAGATCAAGAAAGCCATGCCCAATATCCAACACCATAGAGCAAGAGGTGTTCTCCAATTCAACAGTTGCTTCCAAATCTCTTTCAGTGCTAGAGTTGTTTTCTCAATAAACTTGGTGTTCTCCAATTCAACAGTTGCTTCCAAATCTCTTTCAGTGCTAGAGTTGTTTTCTCAATAAACTTGTTTTTACTACTCCTGAACTGATCAAAGCCATCATTGTTGCATATAGGAGCATTTAGTTATGATAAGAAAATTGTGATATTGTGTTATAATTTTCTCTAAAAATGTGTCGGAGTTTTTTTCTCAATAAACTTGTTTTTACTACTCCTAAGTGATGAAATCCATCGTTGTTTCATATAGAAGAATTTAGCTCTGATATGAAAAGAGTGATAGTGTATGTTTTCATCCCCAATTTCCTATTTCAATATCTAAAACACAATTTTCTACTTGATAACTCTTATCGACAATATCTTTGAAACCTCAATGACTTGCTTCCATGGAAGCAAAGTTTTCCTTTCATTCCTTCACGATGGAAAATTTTCGTTTCATTACTTCATGATGGTTCCTTATTTCTTCTAGGCTACTCTTTCCTATACTATTGACTTAAGGCGTTTCTTTTGCAACATGTGGTGCAATTGATAATTAAGTAATTATAGAATTCTATATTATAACTTTATGTTATATGAACGAAACAGTTATAAAACTATGCCCTGTTATGTTATTGTATGTGTGTGTGTGTGTTAAATGCATATAATTATATAGAAATTATGTTATGAACTATAGTTATGGTTATGTTGTAACATGCTATATATAATAATAATTTTATGTTATGTTAAATAGTTGTAAAACTATGTTATGTTATAAATTTTATACATAGAACTATAATATATAACTATGTGATGTTATACTTAAATAATAGTTAAATATAGTTACATGTTATGTTATATAAAATGTTATAATTATATATAACGAGTGACATGATGATATATAGTTTTTAGTTATATATATAATAACAAAATTTTCTCTTTTAGATTTTTAACATTAAATATTAACATTTATTCCTAAAATAGTTAGAATCGTACTATATTTATTATTAATTTTTTTAAATATAGATTAATTTAATTTTTTTATAAATAAAATAAAGTAAGAATTCTTATTTTATAAATAGAGGTTTAGTATGAGTAACCATATTCATCATGTCAATCTCAAACTCCTAATTTACTTATTTATTGGTTGTTATAATTTCATTGTTTTCTGTTTTGAAGTTTTTTGGGGTATATTGTTGGTCAAATTTACTACAAATTAAAAATGTGTTTTAAATAACAAAAATATTAAAAAATTCCTAAATAAACAAATTAAAAACCTAAAATGATAAGAAAAAAAAATGTTTAAATTACCATTAAAAAAAATTATTTTATACACAAAACATTTCAAGTAAGAAACAAATTTAAAAACTAAATTATATTTTTTTTGTGGTTTCAAAGTGTTTTTTAAGTGTTTTGAAGGATTTTTATTTGTTGTTTTCTAGGTTGGTTTTTTGGTTCTCTAAGTTGTTTTGAAGGGTTTTTTTATGCTTTTCTTGGTGGGTTTTGTGATTTTTATAAGTTTTTTCAAGGGTTTTTTATGGTTTTTTGTATTTTTTATGGTTGTATTTTATTTTTAATTAATTGGTTTTCATGGTTTTTGTAAATGGTGGTTTTTTTTAAAAATTAATTTGTTAAACATTTTGTAAAAAAAGAAAATATGAAAGTCCAAGGATACTCACCTACCTTAATTTTAGCCTCTCCAATGTTGCAAGATTGATTTGAGCGCTCCATTGCTCGATCACTCTCTAATAATCTCAGCCATGCTACTCTTCAACTTTCAGTTTGGCTGTTGTGGTCTATGAAAATGGCACACACAGACCGTGGGAGCGATTACTATATAAAAAATAGGCTCGATTGAGTGCTATGAATCGATCAAGCGTTGTAGCTGAACCAAGGGTTAGTTTTGAACTCTCGATCGAGCTATATTTTTAGTGCCCAAGGAGCTTGATAGAGAATTTAAAAAAGGCTCGAGCAATCCATTGGTTTTTTTACCCAAATGCGTCTTCTTTCGATAAAAAATTTACCCATCTCGATGCTTTCACCCACATGTCACTTCTATATACATTAATATATAATATATTATTCTATGTGTATGATTGCAGATAATATTCTATAAATGCACCCATATACTAAATCACGTTAGGCATTGTTGGGGATTAGTGCTGACACCAGTGAACGAGAAATTGAGCTCGTCATTCCCGGGATAAAAATGGAGTAGAGAGTTATCACATCCCTATCCAATAACCAAAAATCAAGTAGAGAGCTATCATATCCATATTCAACAACATGTTGCATAAATTGCACGTGTAATTTTTTAATTTGAAATCCTAGACATGGAGGCATTTGAAATCCTTGGTCTAAAGGTAGTGTTGAATGCATTTAAATTCACATCTTATCCATCACTTCCATTGGCTTGTGGGAGTTAGAGTTGTCTAGATGTAAAAAATATAGATAAATATGGAGCTGTTGGGATATTCAAGTGTTGTTGAAGTGTCGAAAAATACAGAGAATTATGTGGCTACCCAAAATTTCATGATCATGTATGACCATTTATTAGCTTTTCTGTGATCATAATACCATGCACTAAGCCAAATGATTTTCTTAGTTCACATTGGAACATGCTTATTAAAAATAACCTTTCTCATTTTTTTCACAGGCGTCATGATTTTGAATATTCGAATGAATCTTTGCAACCCATTTTTCAAAATTTAAATATTAAATAATTTCTTGTTTTTGTCTTCAACTTTGGACATGGTTTCCAAAAAAATGGAAACGTGTTTTGGAAAACCCAAAGAGGAAACGTGTTTTGGAAAACCCAAAGAGGTTTTTTTTTTTAACTGGTTCATTAAAAATAACCTCTCTAAGTTTTTACATAGGTGTTATGGTTTGGATGATTCAAATGAATCTTTGCAGCTCATTTTTCCAAATTGAAATATTAAATAATTCCCTGTTTTTTTCATCGATTTTGGGCACGGTTTTCGAAACACGGGAAATGAATTTTTAAAATATGAAAGAGGTTGTTGGTCATAACATCCTCTTTTACACAAATATCTTTCACTTTTTACATATCTATCGCGATTTGGGAGATACAAAGGCATATTTGGACCCTATTTTATAATAACTCATGCAATTCATGAAATTATTTAGCCATGAAAAGCTTTTATGAATTAAAAACACATGAAATCTTCTAATAATTCAATGAATAAAACACTTATTCATCTATCCACGAAATTATATAAAGGTTTCCCAAGAAATAACCTTGATTCGTTATCATATGAACTTTCCTTGCAAATAAATTCAATTATTATATCATCATGTCCCATATGTAAACAAAAGAATTTTCAAAGAACATAGTTACTTATCTTTTGATGCATGCTTGGAATATCTTCTTCCTCTTCCTTGGATCCATTATCCATGTATTCTCTCATTCCTTCCTTTATTTTTCTCATAGGCTCATAATACATATAATTAAGAAAATGGAATAGCTTTTCTAAATTTAAAAGCATTCCACAAAGCACTCATAAATCTTATTTTTCCTAAATCCACAAAATCACTTTGTAATCTCTCATGATTTTCTTTTCAAGGTAGATTTTCTTTTGTCTTATGAAAAAAATACCACTTATCCATATTTTTTCCAAAACTATTCTCATTATTTCCAAAACACATAAAATATACCAAATTGGAAATATAATTTATTTCTATAGAAGAATATAAATTCTTCTAAATAAAACAATTAAGAAATAATTCATCCAATACTCTTATAATTAAGGATTAAAAGAATATTCTTCATGTAATATCACTATAAGCATTAATGATATTTATTTATTTAACAACCCTCATTTTAGGAGAGTTTTTATGGTGGCTTACGCGAGGGATATTAAATACTCCCCCCTTTAAAGAGAACATCGTCTTCGATGTTCTTTTCCTGTTGGAACATTAACCTTTACTTTTCATTACCAATTATTTAGGAAATGTAAAATAATACTTCCACGAAAACTCAAGGAGCACTAGCCCTTTAATCATCAAAATGATAATCGCGGATGCGGGTGGGTAACGAGGCATCAGTACGATGGCGATTTGGTGGGTTGGCACGTGGCTTATCACCATCTCCATCCAACTTCGCATGATGCATGTTTTAAATACTCCAGCTCAAGTCTTCAATGCTGCGTTAATGCAGCTCGTCCCTCGTAGCCTGCCTTCTCATTCTTTAGTCATGGCTCTCCACCGTGAAATCATTTGTGCTCCTCCCCTACGCACTTGTTGCTCCCTTGCCACCACTGAGTCTCACTCATGCACCAGCATAGGTAAACGATGTGCATTGGGTTGCTGTGTAGATTTAATGTTGGGATTTCATGTTTCCCATAGCATTTTCTGCAATCTCAGTTGTTCGTCCTCCGTTTCAACCAGGAATCCATTGCAAGCTGAAGCCAGATTCCTTTCGGTACTCCCCTGTCTCCATAATCCTGCTAACAGCTTCACTATCACTGCTCTTCATACCATGCCAAGATTGCGCCAGAGAATGCGCTGCAGGAGGGGTAGTTCCCGTAGGAAAGTTAACCGTTGGTCCTCCTCCTCCACTTCTGATTCTTCATCTTACTCTTCAGACTTCAGCCCTGTTCGCTTTCCTACCTCCAGGAGGGGTCGTGGACGAGGTCGATGGCAGCCTAATTCTGCTGCGCACTTTCGTCTTTCCTCCAGGGCTCACTCTCACCATGCTCGACTTCAATACCCCTGTACTTTCAGAAATTTCTCCTTCTTAGCCACAGTCACCATAGAACTTCGTGAAGTTTCCTTTGGTCTTGTTACGGTGACTCCTGGAGTGGCTCTGGAGACAACGGAGGAAGACACGCACGGAAATTCACAGAATGACAACAGGCAGAGTGTGGAACCTGGTGGCATTGCAACTCAGGATGTGGGCCTGCAAGCAAGTTCTAGCATTCCAACTGGTGGCGGCCCCACAAGCAAGGATAGCCCTCCTCCTGAAGAAGAATATCCATACAAATATGCTTGTCGTGTCGTCGAGGAAGAGCCATCCGACTCTCATGAAGTTTAATCAGGTTTGCACTCTCTAGTTTTTTATGTTCGATGGCACGGAGGTGTCCAATTCCCTCTTGTTTCACAGTCAAATTATGTTCTACAGTTCTCTAGCACATATGTTTACTCTCATGTTAAACTGTCGGTTTCCCCTGAGTGGGCGACATACTACTGCATATGTCTTTAATTTTGGGCGATGGCCACAACAATTCAATATGTCAGATTTTGGTTCTGCAATGGGCAGCGTCTGTAAGAGCCCAGTAAATCTATTAAGGTCTATGAATTACCTTTGGTCAGTTCACAATCCAGTCACAGGAGTAAGTTATTTCTCTGAGTTAGACAAGGTCATGGTTTCTGAAATTCTCATGGTCAGCATCCAGTTAGTTTTGTTAGTCAATGACAAGCATTGTAATGAGTGAATGCTACAAATTTGGGCTAGACCTCTTGAGGCCTCTGCCTCTCTGTAATTTTATTTTTGTATCAATATAGGAGTAGACCAATTCAGAAAAAAAAATAGAAAAAAAATAAAAAAAATAAAAATAAAAATAAATCATCAAAATGATAAGAAAAACTTTATCAAGTGCATGTTGTACACTAGTCTTTCTTTCCCACTAGTGTTGTTTACAAATTATTGTCTTTATCTGCCTGTCAGTGATTTAGAGTTCAATAACTCATTATTCTATCTAACATGAATTATTTGAGTCGCATATATATTTCAATTTATTTCCTATATATATATATATATATATAAGTCATTTCAAACATGTTCATTTGCCTACAAACACAATTTATTTCATCAAATTTTTTCTTAGATAAATTAATATATCATGAATGCAAACCTATAACACATGTAACAACTTTGAGACATGGAATTTACAACCTATTGTAACATCCAACATCTTTAGATAATTTTGAAATCAATAACATAACATAGACATAATTTCATCTAACCGTAGTTAATTTCTGGGAATTATTGAGGAACCAAGCATATTCCACACAACCGTGAACTATCTCAAATATTTTTTCCACCAAGCTAAGATCTACTTGCCACTATAATTAACAACCTCATTGATTCCTTGGTTCTTTCTTCCCAACATATTTTTAGAAGTGTCCTGCTTTAAGGTCTGCCTGCCTAGGTCTTTTTGTTTTATATTTTTCGAAAAAGATACGCTTATTTTTATTTAAAGTTCTACTTTATCTCCAGTTGTGATTTATTTTACCCCACTTAGTATTTATCTCCAACTAAGTGATTAACACAATATTTCTCTCCCATTATGTTAATATTTTCCTCTTTATTATTTTCTCCTGGGGATTTTTAGGGGTCTTTTAGGTAAGGTCCATCTTGAACTTAACCACCAATAGATTTTCATAATCTGGAAATAACTCTTATAAGAATATAGATTTATTTCCAGAATACCCCAACCAATGTATTCATTAACTCAATAATAAAATATTACATCATCACATCAGCCCCATCATGGCTTCCATAGAAATTGAATCCAATAAAATTTCAATGTAAAAAAATAGTCAATGTCTAAAAATCCATTGTAATTTACATAATTTTACATTTTCATATTATCATTAAGGAAAATGAACATTTATGTACACCATGCATCTATAATTGAATCTCAACATGGGTTCCACAAATTTTCAAAGTACATTGACAACAATTCATCACATGTAATATAGGTGGTATTCATTCTAAATTTTCACATAATAACAATAATGCAACTTAGAAAAAATACATTAACATATCTTGCATACCATAGCATTATACTTTCTATAAGGTCTCGCCTTACCAACCATTAATATTATAGAAAAATAACAGTCCCATTTATCACTAGGACATAAAATGCAAAAAAAAATTCCTTTACAATTAGCTTGCAACATGTAAGTGAAAACCATTGGGGAACTTTGCGAAAATAATTTGCAATCATGCAATCTACAACCACTGTAGTTTTTTTATCCAATAGTTTGCAAGCATGCAATCTACAAACAATTATGCATTCTAATAAACAGTTTGCAAGCATGTAATCTACATCCATTGAGGAATTTTAACAACAGTTTGCAAGCATGCAATCTATAGTCAATGAGACATTCTAACGAATAGTTGGAAAGCATACAATATACCACCATTGAGGAATTTTAACAGCTAGTTAGTGGACATGAAAAAAATTCCATAAATATGTTTAAAATATCATAGAGATAGTAAAACTAGAATTTATAGAATAACATGAATCATATTAATATCATCAATGGTTAAATTTCTGCAAAACAACACAGCTAACAATCCTTACAAGAGCCTCTAATCATAAAATTCGACCAGATTATGGATCCAAGTTTGAACATAACTTTTTCTTAGAATCAACATGGGGGTTACATGACCTTAAGGTATTAATACCCCTTTATGTTATGATGAATCACATCCAACACTCCCACGGATGCAATTTTTTAAAACAACAAAAATTTGGATCCCATTTACCACTTTTGTCAAACACATGGAATGCAAACTTTCCTCTATAACTCTACATGAAGAAAGAAAACCCACAATTATGCTACTATGAGTTGTTCATTGACTTTAAGTTCACTATGTGAGTTCCACTTCAATCATTTCTTATTTTTAACAACTAAAGAGGTTCATTAAAAATTTTCATTCCATTGTCATCTTTAGGGTCAACCCCAAATTCTAAATAATTTAGTTATCACACCAACCATACATGCATTTATTCTTTACAACCATGGCATGGTAACTTTAGCCATGTTTTATTTTTCTTTTTCATTTACACCATAATCATTGTTGTAATAGTATGCATGCAAAGGTTGGTAATTAATCGACACTATAACTAGTGAGTGCTCACAATAGTTCATAAGTGAAACAAAGAGTTTATTCTCTTTTATCCGCATCCATATTCAAATTTCATGAGCATAAAATTTAAAGAAACAATATCACTTTCTACTTTTTAATGTGGTCATTAATCATGCATCACGCATCTCATGTAAATTGTAGTCTTCTGCAAGTTCAGTTAGAGTCATATATGAGATGATTCACACTAGCATCATACATATACTTTTTTACTTAATGATTCCCAAAATTTGCCAGTGTTACAACCTCTCGCTCTGATACCATTTTGACATACCCCAGTAAGCTCTTAGGAAAATGAATGGAGATAGGAAAAAAATTTCAACATTTACCAATGTGTAGCTTTCTAAATTACTTTCTATATTCCCTCATTAACCATTATAATAACCATCATCATCACCTAGAGAAATATTTAGTAAAAGTAATAGTGAGTTACACAACCATTAACTATCCTTGTTGTAGCATATTAACTTAAATTTCCTGCTATAACTATGCATCGAATCCATGATCACTTTAACTCAATTAATAAATCACATAATTGATAATACAAAAATCACATCATGAAAAAAAATAGCATCATGAAAATAAAATAATGAACAATCACATCATTAGACACTGATATACTCTGGAAACCCCGTAGGGTTAAAACTAGAAAACGTCTAATTTTGTTATTAAATTATCATGAGGGTTTTCACCCGTCACTCAATGGCTATAATAGATTCCATCCCTTGACCATTTTCATAAAAATTACATAGAAAAATAATCTTAAATGCAACATAACTAGATATAACCTATTACAATCATCATGTTAACATATACCCATGGATCCTCAATATCTGTCTTTGTGGTCAAATTGTTTCCTTTAGTGGGTCATCGTGGGGTTGGAACTCCTAAACCTGTATGGACTAACAACTCTTTATCTTCCACAATGTTAAACTTTAAAAATCATTTTCTCAAGTCACCTTCCTTTCCTGTTGTTGTTATTGTGAGCACACTTGATATCATGATTAGATAAAATATTAATAAACCAGTAATCAATATTTATTTGTGAAACTTACCCAATCATTTCTATGCATGTATAAAACATAAACAAATTGACATGAAATTCCTTCTTTAACATCATTTCACATGCATTAGTAACAAATAAATTACTATCAAGCTTCATCTTTCCAACAAATGCTAACAAAATCTTGCATACACTTTCATATTATTTCCAAAGGAAAGCTAACATACTATATAATAATATTGTGCATGTAAATGCATAACAAGCTCTCAATATAACTATCCCAACAAGCAATTTTCTTTTTGCCTACTCTTATGTTTTCTTTTCCAAAGGGATTAACACAATAGATTCTATACTTATCCATGTGAATGCATGTTATTTTCCAAAATCATATTTTCCATACAAGAGCTATTCACAATGGCTATTATGTATAAAAATTCCGGCTCTATTTCAAACCAAGTTAACATTTTAGTTATAATTTGTGCATGCAATTACTTGTTCTCTCCAACATAAAATAACATAGTTTTTTCCTCTTGCATGTAAAACATATATTTCTTTTGAAATGAAATTAAATAAATATTGTATGGAAAAATAAACACATTTCTTTTCCAAGGGATAAAAAGCATACCATTTATTCTTTCATGCATGTTCCCTCTTATCCAAAATATCTAGCCCAATAATTATGCATAATATTCTCCCAAAAGAATGCTAATACCATAGCTAATCCCTATAGGTATGCAAATACATATTATTTTTCCTAAAATAAGGCTAACACAATCAATATTATGTGATTGCATCTTCCTTTTCTCCAGAAACCTAATACCAAAACTATATTTTTTCCATGCATGCAAGATTATATGTTTTACTAAATAATCTTACATAATAAAGCAGGTGATTACTAGTTTTCCTCTCCAAGAATATAATTCAATAATGCATACAAAGATATATTTTTCTCTTCTATTTTTTTTGAAGAGTTCTAACATAATAAATGCTTCCTTGCATAAAAATATATATATTTATTTTCCAAGGAATTTAACATCATAATTATTCTTTTTTCCAAAAGATAGTTAACTCACTAGCTATTATGCATGACATACAAAAAAAAATCTTATCATTTCACACATGAAAGATATTTTTAATATTTCCTCAAGAAGTAACATGAATAACAAATCATTCTCAAACGAAAAAACCAATTGCCTTTAATGCAAAGTTTTAATGTGAACTACTTCTCACAAAGATTATTTATATCTTTTTGCATGACTCAAGCTCCTCATGCATGTAAAATAACATAATCAATTCTAGTAGATCAAATATACTAGATAAATGTTCATGTGCACCTAAGCACATACTCTTTTCAAGAGTCCAATATTTCTCTTCAAACTTTTAATGCATATGCATCATGAGAACATTCTTGGTAATCTCTTTAATGAAATAACTTAATTCCTTTTAAAAAATTATCAACATAATTATTATGTCTATATGTACATAAATGAAATAGAAGCACTTTGTTTTTCCTATTTTAGTCATCCACTTTGGACCCAGCTTACGGAAACCAATTTTTAAAAACCAAAATAGTTTTTTGATTGGAACACGCTTATTAAAAATAAGTTCTCTCATTTTTTTCATAAGTGTCACGGTTTTGAAGATTTGAATGAATCTTTGCAGCCCATTTTTCTAGATTTAAACATTAAATAACTTCATGTTTTTGTCATCAACTTTGGACATGGTTTCATAACAAATGGAAATGTGTTTTGGAAAATCCAAAGAGGTTTTTGTTTGTAATGAGTTCATTTAAAATAACCTCTATCAGTTTTTACATAGATGTTACGGTTTGGAAGATTCAAACGAATATTTGCAGTTCATTTTTCGAGATTTAAATATTAAGTAATTCCCTATTTTGTCATCAATTTTGGACACCGTTTTCCAGACATGGGAAATGACTTTTTAAAATCCAAAAGAGGCTTTTGGTCATAAAATCCTCTTTTACACAAACATCTTTCACTTTTTACATATATATCCCAGTTTAGGAGATAAGAAGACATATTTCAACCCTATTTTACAATAATAAAACACTTATTCTTCCATCCACTAAATTATATAGATATTTTCTATAAATATTCCTAATTCTTTATCATATAAAATTTTCCTTACAAATAAATTCAATTATTATATCATCATGCCCCATATGCAAATAAAAGAATTTTCAAATAACATAGTTACTTATCTTTTGATGCATTCTTGGAAATTCTTCTTCCTCTTCCTTACCTCCATTTTCCATGTATTCTCTCATTACTTCCTTTATTTTTATCATAGTCTTAAAATAAATAGAATTAGGAAAATTGAATAGCTTTTCTAATTTTAAAAGCATTCCATAAAGCACCGATCTGATATTTCCTAAATAAAAACACTCCATAAATCTCATATGATTTTATTTTCAAGGCAGATTTTCTTTTGCCTTATGAGCAAAATATCACTTATCCATAGTTTTTCCAAAACTATTACTCATTATTTCCAAAAATCATAAAATAAACCAAATTGAAAATATAATTTATTTCTATAGAAGAATATAAATTCTTCTAAATAAAATAATTAAGAAATAATTCTTCCAATATTCTTATATTTAAGAATTACAAGAATATTCTTCATATAATATCAATACAAGAATTAATTACGAGAGTTTTTATGGTGGATTAAATCAGAGATATTACAAAGATCCTCCTCGATGAATGAAGGAAAATCCTCATTAACAATGATGGAGAAATTCTGCGTTGTTATTGTGGTTATTATTTTAGTTATGAGAAAATATCATGTATACATTGATAGTGAGGAATCTCATAACATTACTACACCGTTTAGAATTATTATCAACATCATATATGTCAACCCATGTCAAGCTTCATTTTTACATCATTTCAACATTAATCATGCATGGTGAAAACATTGAAATAGTATTACCTTTATTAGCTTTCTAAATAAAAGCATATTGGTGACACATATAGAGATGAGACAAAAGCTACACATATTGAAGACTTAGCAGCCCGCACTTCTTCACTGGCAACTACCACATACTGACATCCGCATGCCATAATGTGAGTTATATATGAAGGCATCTGAAAAATCATATAGAACATGCGGTGCTTATATATCGAAAACTTACCAGCAGAACAACGAGGGTTGTAGAAAACCACATGTTGCATGCCATGCACCAATCACTCTGATGAAAAGGAAAGCAAATCCTCAAAACGAACCTCAAACATTTTCACATATCAATAAAACCAGGTACTACGCTTTATTCGAGAAGCAGTCATGGTAGCAAGTCGAATATGAAATAAATTAACAACCCAACACAGTTTTTGGCAACCAATAAGACTATTGATTCCAATCTAACGCAATTATAATGTAGGAAAAAATTTCATCTATCAAAGATTTGAAATGGCTCAGCTGCAATAATTCCAATAAAATGCATAAATTTATGCCAGAGATAACTTCAAAATAGTATTATCCTGAATCACATTGATCGCGCTTGCGAGTGGCTACGACTAACAACGCTGAAACCTAAATAGGCAAGGTGTGGTTATCCAACACCTTGCTTGCACTTATAGATAACTGAAATGTACAGGCAGGCGCCAAAAATCATTCTCGGTCATCTCGATGCGCATCGATGGATGAATACATGCAATGCCTCCCCGTCAAACGCCTCTAGATAACTGCTAAGGACGATTATGATTGGTGTTATGCACTTTTTCATCATTTCCAGAATAATGACACATATTAATATTAATGTTATTATTCGATTTGGTTTTGTTCATGCACTCAAACATGTCAATTTTAGAATATTAAATTATTAACTAGTTATAAGTTATAATTTTGGATTAAGATGAAACTTTTTAAGACTTAAAATTTTTTCAAGTAAAAATGGATTAGATTAATTTTAATAAATGCAGAGTTAAGATAGATCTAGGCTCATTAATAATTTAGTATTTGGAAGAATTATTAAAAAATAAACAAGTTTATCTTATAAGTTAAACTAATTTGAATATGGCAATTGCAGAGATTTCTTTGTAATTATGTCCATAGACATGTTTATTTGGGTGTAGGGCTTTGAGAATTTTAATATTATTACGTGGATGATATATTTTTAATCTCCATGGAATATTTTAGCATATTCTTAATAGTAGTCACACCTCAAAGGTTGAGATCTATCTGATTAATTTAAACAAAACAATAAACAATATGATTTTTGGGCATGTGTATTAGTATGTAACAAAGTTTATATGCACATTAAAAATGTCCATGATAAAAAAGGGTCAATCTCCATGGTTAAGAAAATCATTACATGTTTTTAAATGTTTGTCTAGATCTACACTTAATAATAATAATAATAATAATGAATCCTGGATGTTCAAGATCCACGAGCTGTGTTGTTCCTTCACCTGTATTTTGTTGGTCATACCTACAATGAATATAATACTGAAGCTCATCAGATCTCCAAGAAAGCACTTTTGGAGAATGGAGAAATCTACTACATTGCTGGACATGGTCCTGATCTAGTTTATCATAATTACATTTCTCTTTAGAAGACTGTAATATTGAACAGTTTGTTTTTTTATTTCTTATAATTATGGTTTATATCTGGAACATACTATTTCTATAGTATTTTGGAGGATGTGGAATGTAATATTGAACTATTAATTTTGCCTAGGTTACGTAGAATGTGTGGTATTGATAGGGATATGTCTGTGATGACTATTCACTGTATGTTTTGATGGTTTATATTATATAATATAATCTCATTTTTCAGTGTGAAAAAAAATAATGATAATAATAATTACAAGGATATGGATGTCCATTCTGGAATATGATTTCCTGAATTTTGATTTAATCATCAATAATAATTATTTGGATGGTAGGGACTTAATCTCCATAAAATATTCTAGAATATTTATAGTAATATATACAGTAAAATGATAGCATGTATCTCCAAATTAGTTATGTAATTTTCTTCTTTTAACTAAATTAATGAAAAAATGCAATGTGAACATGTGTCATATGATGTGATTGTTATTTTTTGGTCACTTTGTATTAATAGGTCATATAATTCCAACAAAGCCTACTTACAGATTAATAATCTCAATGGTTAAGAATCATCATCATCATTTTTTAAAATAAAGCTTTAAATTAGTTAGTTTTTAAGAAACCTTTAATTTTGACAAATTGAGATGTACTATAAAGTATGTGTTTAAATTATAATTTAATTTAGTTATTTTTTTATGTCAATCGTGTGTCTATTTTTGAGATATGACTTCCATAATTTTAATTTAATTATCAATAATTATTAATTGGACTATATAATTATTAATTCGACTATATGGATTTTATTTTCATATAATAGTCTGGGATATTATTAGTGGTATACACAAATCAAAGACTGAGATTTATGTCCAAAAGAGTTATGCATTTTTCCCTTTTAATTAAATTTATTAATTAAAATAAATATCATATGAAATGAATTATGGTTTTTTTGGAATGTGGTATTGATAATCCATGGTATTGGCTCATAGTATTGTACAGAAAGTCTATTTAGATTAATAAAGTGTGGTGAATCTGTGTGGTTAAGAACCTTCTTACTTGCTTTCAAATCTATATATCCTTAAATTACATATTAATTATTCTTATCATTAACAATCATAGTAATGATCATTTTAAATGATTTTATAATTTAGTTAACACTTGTGATTTTTAAAATTTTGGAAATTTGAAATGTATAGATGGAGTAAGTATGTTGATGTTTATTATGAATTGATGCATATTGGAATTTACCAAACATTTAATTTTTTAGACTCCTATACCAATAGGTTTGACTTGATGGGCTATGCAATATGTTCATACATTTCCTTGTTGCAAAGGTTTTCCATATTGTCAAAAAAAAAAAAAAATTTAAAATTTTTTAAAAAATGTAAAAAGGGTATACCCTAAAAGAAAAATCAAAGGGTGAAAAAAAAATGGCCAAAAAAGTAAAAAAAAAAAAAATAGACCCCACCAAAAGAAAGGCCAAGGAAAGTGCGCAAGTCTAAATGCCACTACTTTTTGCTCTTATGTAAATAAACAAATTGTGTGCAACTTGTATCTTATGCCACAATTGATGAACAGTCAAACAGGACAGATAAGTAGATAGGTGGAGTAAATAAAAGGAGCTCAACAGTTTAATCTAAGTCCTTGGATGTAATAAGGTTAGACTTAGATAGATTTCTACAAGTAAAAGAAAAGAAAGTGTGATAAGGGTTTGCCAGTCTAAGTGCACCCTAATAAAGAAGAAAAAATGGTAGGTTAAAGTAGGTAGGGTAGGTAGATGTTGTTGCAGAATTACATGTGATGGATAATGACTCTAAATGTGTTAATCTTTACTTTCATCACAAGTGCAAGACAGATATTACACTAGAAGAATTTCAAGCAAAGCAAGGTCAAATGATTAACTTCCCTTCTCATTTTTCCCTAAAAATTTCACTAATTTCCCCTAAGTGCTAAGACATTTGAAAATTAGAGGGGCTCAAGGCATTTCCTTGACTTTTGGAGGGACCGGACCCTTGGCCCAATAATTGAAAAAGCCTAAGTACTTAAAATCATTCATAAGTCATTCATTCACTTCTAAAAAAAATTTTCCTAAGTAAAATCCTATTTTACTTAGGGAAATTGCACAATATCTCATAAAAACCTTTTTGCATTCAAGCATAAGTTAAATACATAATCTTAATGTTTTTATACTTAGTTCATTTTCATATTAACTCTTAACTTTATTATTTAATTCCCTATGTAAATTAACCCATTCCCGTATTATTATAACTATATAAAACTCTCAAATTATTACATATCCTGCCCCTTTGGTTGAAAAATAACCTTAATATTGTGTTAATTGTGATTAATTAGCTAAATCTCCAACTAATTATGAGCCCTGCCTCCCCGTTGCATTTAAAAAGGATTAATTAACCCTCATGGTTAATTAATAACTTACCCCACCAATGGAATTTCCCTCGATATGATTAAATTATATTTAATTGTATTGGGCCCACTCCTTTATTTCCCTGTCATCTCACCTCCCCGACAGCCGTCCAATCAACCAGTCCATAACCAACGGCTGTGATCCATATCGCTTCTCCCCCACGTCCGAACGATAACACGCAATCACTGAGCAGTTTTCCAAACAGTGCCTCGCCATGTTTCGTGAACTGTATGGAATCGCTGGCTCTCACTTGAAAACCGCCCGTCCTCAAAAGTGGTGCGATAGCTACCTCTTACTGCCCTCTGCCTATGACAAAACAACCTTTCCTGCTTATGTCATCTTCCTAGAAAATAAAAAACCCCGCCAACTTTGACTTTGCGAATAAAACAAACAAATGTGCATCATTTTCATTATCCCGTGTAGCGACCAATGTTCCCATGCAAAAAACATCAAATCCAACTATCGAAGATTTTCAACCGCCACCTTGCTAAGAAACTTGCAGTCGAACAGTCTAGAACCCAACAGCAGTTGCCTACACCTGTTTTCATTACAGAGCCCAGAAACAGGTATTTATCCAAATTCCCGTCGAACCCTACAAGTCTTGGTTTTTTATTTAAATCCACAGGAAAAGACTAAAACACAGTACAATTTGGTCTTTATTTCACTCCTAAGTTCCCAAACTTGTAATTGTGCCCATTTTTCCATCAAAACCCAAATTCCTTTCTGAATCCACAAGAACCAGAAATGGAAACTCCTGTGGCTTTCAATGTTACACCTCTGAGTGCCCCTCATAAAGATTTAGACTATTTGCCTCTAGCGGATAGGGATTTCCAGATTAAAGACCTCATCCTTAGTGAAAATCCTCTTAGAACCTTTTTCCAATGCAGATATAATTTCCTGAACGGCTCTGATATTTTGGGACTATGGGAGTCCAACCTTCCTATATATCTTTTACCCTCAGTTCACGTTTTCCCTGAAATAATTTATCACTGCCATGCTAATTACGATCCCAATCAACGAGCAGTCTTGTCCCCAAGTCAAACCGTTCTGTTCCCAATAACTGCTCAATCCATAAATTAAATGTTACAATTTCATCCCAGTCAAGCCCTGACTCCCCTTTCCATGGGAGATCTACTTGAAAAATCCACAAATTTATCCCAAGAAGAGCTGAATCGCCTCTACCAATCTTTCATGTTGCCAAAACATCAACCTAAAGGCCCACCTCCTTATGGATATACCTTTTTCATAGAAATGGGCAGACTCATTTTGAATATGATATATTCTGTGATGGGTTTCAACACTAGTGAATACATTGATCATTTAACCCTAGTTTTGTTGTCAATTTTTACTCCTGGACAGCCCCCTGCTGTCAAATATGATTTTTCCTCCTACATTTCCGATAAAATTCATGACCAGTTCATGAGACTGGAAGATGAAATTTTTTTCAAATACTCTACTATTATATACCATCTCATGCTCTATTATCAGTCAGAGAATTTCCCCTTTCATGTCATGAAACTTGACACCAAAGGAAATCCAAGGTCTGTAATTTTTTGGTCTGTTATCTTCCATAATTCCTTTGAGTCTCCTTATTCTTACAATGAGTTCATTGACCTATTTGTGCACCCTGCAACTACCTTATTAACAGGAGTTTCCCCTCCTAGGGTCAATAATGATATGAAGAAAATTCTCCAACTTTCCAAACAATACAGGATAGGTGATTGGTACCTGTACAATAATCATACAGAAATTAGAATATATGGGTGTGAGCTATGTCCTTTCAAGTTACCAAAGTATGTCCCAATGAGGCTCTTTGCCTTAGAAAATTTCAGACAAACGATTAATTCAGACATAGTCCATTTTTGTAATGCTAAGAAGAAAGCTCAACTCAGAATCAAGAGCCAATTAGGCCCCTTTGTCTGTAATACTAGAGATGCAGGGAAAGAAGATGAAAGAATTTTAGAAGATTATCTCAAATTGAAAAAGAAATTCCACTGGGTACCTTATGATCCCAAAAGCTTTATTTGTGATAGGAGAATGAAAAATAGATTGTCACCATACCTTCACCATAGAATTCCAGAGATTGAACAATTTTCAAATATGGATGAATGGATGGAAGGGACCTTAATAGAACAAGAGAGTGAACAACTCAGTGTTGAAAATGTTATGAAAGATCTTCAGAAAATACTTGACCTAGATTCTTTTGGGCAGGTGAAAATACCAGGAATTGGTCCTTCCTCTGCTGGAACCTCTCAGCAAAATTTGCAGGAAATCAGTGCACTAGCCACAATAGCATCCAAAGGGAAGGAAAAGAAGATTGATACACAAGTCACAGAGAAATTCACAATGACAGAGCAGCCTGAAACTTCCAAGGAGCAGGCCCAAATACAGATTTCCCCCACTCAGATTAATATAGCAGAAATTTCAATTTTGCAAACTCCTATCAATGAAGAAAAAGGTAAGAAGAGAGATGCAGAAATAGCTACCCCTATCAGTGGATCTTCAGAACAACTTGGTGTCAAAATACAAAGATTAAATCCTCTTTCAGAAGTAGAATTTTTTCAAGAAACCACTGATAGTCAGAAGAGAGAAGTGTTAGATAGTCAGCAAACATTCACAATCAGTGGGACATCCACTAACTCAAAGAGAAAAGAGCTACAAAGACAACAAAGTGCAGAAGTATCTTCCTTCAAACCACCAGTGAAGGATGCCTGGGATATTAAGAAGAAATTTATAAATATAAAGGCCAGAAATGATCCATTAATACTTCAAGTCTACAATCAATATTTGAAGATGGCTCCCAAAAATCAACAGAGATTGATGTCAGCCTATGACATTCAGCAGGGTAAAATGGTGATGAGTCATTTCAAGCCCAAAATGCAGCAGCCTCAAATAGCTGCAGACTATGTCAGAACCAATTTTGAAGTCATGGAAAAGGATATTCATCCTTTGGATCAGATTGAGCTGAAAAAACAAACGGGAGAGATGATTTATTCAACTTTTACTGATAAGTCAATGATGGCCCAAAGATTGCAGAATTCTTTGGATAATACTACTGCTCAATTGCATATTGAAAAAGCCTCTTCCCAGGCTAAGGACAATAGAATAAAGACTTTGGAAGAAATAATTATTGGATTGGGTCATAATCCCAAAGATGTTAAGGCTACATAAGCCTTGATTAAAAATAAAGATGATGATATTGCAGCCTTAAGAAAACAGCTAAATCTACCATCTTCAAGGCATCCACAGACTACTGAGGTAATAAAGAAAAACTCTGAAGAAGAATTGATGGATTGGCTCTTGAAACTTAATGAGCAACTGAATGAGACTAAAAAAGAACTTGAAAAGGCATTAAAAAACAAGCAGCCAAGCATTGTAGCATCTACAACAAAAGTGATTACAGGTACAACAACAACAGGTCAGACAACAGAACTATCACAGGGAAACACTTCCAATTTAAGCACTGAAGAATTAATAAAATCAATGGAGGAATTGAAACTGCAAGTGACAGAGCTCTAGAAAACAAAGGTACAATTTACCACCTTAGAAAAAAAATATGATCTCTCAAAGATGAGTGTTGCAGAAAAAACAAGAGAGATCAACATATTAGAAAAATTGGTCAAAGCATTGGAAAAGGATCTCACATTGGAGAAACCTTTAAAATAAATCAAAGAAATTCTTTGGGCCAACATCACTTAGTCAATAAATGATGTTTGGCCATCAATCCAAATAATGTATGAGCAAAATGATTTAGTTAAATTGGCTCTGGAAGAAGTTCAAAAGGCAAGAGAAGAATTAGGAAATATGCCTGAAGAAGCCAATGAGATTATACAATTTGTAAATACCAAGAACATATATCATCTTGAAGAGATAGGCATCCAAGACAGAACATGAAAAATTTTGGAGGTAAAAATGGTTTTTACTAAAAGAACTCTGATGCAGAACCTAGAAAGAAGATGCTATGATATGCAGGAAGAAATCAATGCTTTTACAAAGAAATTGGATACTTTGCAGAGTAAAGGATTGCCAGGTCTTTTAGTTTCAGATGTTAAACTAATGAGCCTTGAAAGCTATGTTGAGAAATTGAATAAGTATGCTGACAACCAGTCTAGTTCATCGACCAGTTCATCAGTAGCAAAAGCATTGCCTACATGCAAAATTCTTCATGACAGTCTGGAAAATTTGTTTTATCTTGAACATGAGGTAAAGCACTTATTCCCAATTCAGCCTACTTTCTTCAGATATACAAAGATTGATGAGACTCTGAGGAAGCTTCAAAGAACTAGAATACTAGAAGCACAATGGTGGGAAGAGATGTTAGACATTTTGTAAAAATTATCCTTGCATGAATTTTGATTATTTACTACAGTAAGTCATAATAAAAAGGATAAATAGAGATCAAATGGGTCAAAGTGTATCAGTACAGGTAAAGAGTATCAGTAAAACAGAGCAGCCAGCACAGAGTTACTAAAGAGGACAGCAACAAGCCTAATCATAGGGCCTGCCTCTAGCACATTCATAAAAAAAGGAACAGCACAACATCGGTTATCTTTTCTCTTATCTACGAGACCATCTGTCTCTATTTTCTTGTAACACATTCATGAGTCATCCTAAATTATATCTCACGTTTTTAGGAGATATTATTTATAATTTTTTGTATAAATACTCCTTCAATTAGAGTATTAAAGGGGTGGATTCTTAGACTTTGTTGTAACATTGATTATTTTGGAATAAAGTGTTGTTGGACAAATTTCGCATGGCTAGTTGGATAAGGAATTGATGCAAAGGAATTTTCACAGGATTCTTGAGTCAGACAAAGGATCAATAAGTCATCTATCTCTTATTTTTTAGAGTTTTATACTTGTTTATTATACCATTTGTGTTTCATATCTGAATGATAAACGAAAAGGAATAATTTAGAAAGTGCTTAAGTGCAATATGTTTTCAATCGTTGTTATTCTTAATGTTTTCTTCTGAACTAGTATAAACAGTGAATTCTTAATTGCTCATGTTTTCTAGTTTATTCATTTTGATTATGTGATAAATAAATCTTAATTTCTATTTTTTAATAATCATTTAATTTCCCTCTTTCGAATATGTTGAAGGATTCTTAATTTCCCTTCACCCATTTCAATGTCCATTTCATTTATTTTAGATATTAAATTGTTCCCTATTTGATTACCTTGCCCTATGAAACCATCCTTTGTTAAGAAACTAAATTCAGTTAAGCCATCTTTCTTTGACTCCATTAGCCCAATGGCCTAACTATTCAGTCTTACCCCTCTGCTATAGAATTTCACCACCCAAAAAAACACAATCAAAATCCCTGAACTTTCATAACTAGCCTAATATCTTTCAAAACAAAGCTAAAACTTAAAGAGAGAGCCCTCTCTGGGTACAGATTGGCTAGATTCTGTACCTAAAGTTGGTTTGTGGTTACCTCGGACCCCTTTCCTCTTCCCAACAAATTCAAGGAAAATCTGAGTGATAACATAGTGGCAACCATACTGGGGATCTGAATAATTTTTTTGTTACTATTGTTTATTTTATAAAATACAAACGGAGCCTGAAGTTAGCTAGCTAGCCTTTGAAATTTCTCTTGCTTTGCAATTGCATAAGTAAATAAATGCGGATTCAGTATATCTTCGGTCTAGTGTATGAACTGAACATTCGGTTTCAGATACTTGATCAGTTCCTCTAATCAAATAAATCTTTAAGAAAATCTAAATCCAATATCTAAAACCTCTTAAAGAGATTTTCGAAGTTGTATTCCATTTAGACAAAAGCCAAAAAAAGAGAATCGCCTAGAAACCTAGCTTCAGAAAGGACTCATTACACCAGGGCTAATCCTGATCCAAATCCACCGCCTATGTTTGAAAATCCGAATCTAATCCCCAGAATTCTTAGGAGACAACAGAGCCAAGAAATTTCTGCTAGTTCTCCACCTCCCTATAGATCAATATCTTGTCCTGTGAAGTGGATTTACCTTGAGGACGAACCTTTTGACAAGCAATTTGAAACCTCTTTATTTGTAAATTTTTCTGAATCTAAGTTGTCCCACTTGGTTCAAGACCCAGTATTTATTGAAGATTTACAATTTTAATTTGTTGTTTCACATCTTGAAAAACATTTGCAAAACTCTGTACAATCTGAGCTTTCCTCTGAAGGAACACCAAATCTTTCTGTGATCACTTCAGCCTCTCCAAGTTCATCAACATTTCCTCAAATATCTCAACCTCAAACCACTCCTTCTACTCCTCCATCCACTACTCCCAGACCAACCTCAACTATTATTCCATCACTACCTACTGCAATGGCAAACAGATATGCTCCTTTGGTATTACCAGGCAATCCAGGGCTATGCCCCAAGACTACCAAAGTAATATCACTCCTTTTGATGGTTCTGGTACCTACACTGCACAACAACATACTAAAAAGATGACTGATTATTTTGAAATATATGAAATAGATGCTGATGATGTAAGAATGAGAATATTTGTTCAAAGTCTTACTGGAGAAGTTAGAACCTGGTTTAGAACCCTTCGTGCAAACAATGTCACTGACCTAGAAGCTCTTTATAGAACATTTTTAAACAGATGGGAAAAGAAGAAAGATCCTCTTCAAATCTTATCAGAATATGAAAATCTAAAAAGAGGAACACAAGAAACTGTGCAAGATTACTGTACTAGGTTCAATAATGTTTACAATGCTATTCCCCAAAATCTTAGACCTCCTCCAGATTTAGCATTAATCAAATTCCCTGATGGATTTGATTCTGATATGGCGTACCAGCTTAGGGAAAGATCTCCTCGGACTTTAGAAGATATGCAAAGTATAACTATCAGTGTTGAAGCCAACCTGATATCTAGGCGAGCTAAAGCCAGAAGTGAAAGGAGAATACCATTAAAAGAAGAACCCACAGCTTTTGAACAAAAACTGGATGCTATTATTAAAGGAATGGAAAGGCTAGGAGATAGAGTAGAAACAATTGAAAGGAAATCTCCTTGGGATGGTCAACCGAGCAATACTGGGAGAAATCCAAATTTCAGAAAGAACCAAAACCCAAACACTGGAAAAACTAGTCCTGACCAAAACATTAGGCCCCCATTCCAGGAGAATTATGTTGAAGCCTAAAATTCTAATGAACCAACAAAATATACTCAAATAAACAACTTGATTGGACGCAAGAACGAACCGGAAATTTTCTTGACCCAAGATGATCAAGAAGCTCACATTATTAAACAATTCAAAACTCATTTAGGAGAATCATTTGACTTCAAGGAGGGATATGATACAGCCATTTATGAAGTCCATAAGCAATATAATCTGACGAGCAGAAGAATTGATGTCCCAGAAACAAGTAAACAGAAAGCTACAAAACATCCCCTCAAAGGTAAAACCAATACTACCCCTGTACATATCCTTTCTAGATCGGATCCTAATCCTGCTAACCCAATTATTGAAGATGTATCCGATAGTCCAATGAATAACAAACAACTTTCCAATACTCTTCCTCCCAAAGGAAATGTAGAGGAACCTCCAAAAGTTGATTTGGAAACAACTTCAACCCACAATCCCATTCTTGATAAGGAGAAAAATACTGAAAAAACTGAAGATAAAGAGAATCCAACTTTCCAAAATACAAGAACTCGGACTAAAAAACCTTTTAATCTGGAGGCTGAAGTAGGCAAATTAAAAATATTTGTTCCATTGTCTGATGTCTACCGAAGTCAAATCAATAGATCACTCAAGATTACTGGAAGTGATGATTCAATAAACGTTTTTGATGACCAACCCAAATTACTCATTGGCCCTGAAGTAAATGGAAAACCATGTAATGGAGGAACTCCTCCATTCTATATAAGTTTTAACATACATGATAAAATACTTCATAATGCCATGCTTGATTCTGGGGCATCTCATAATCTAATGCCCAAGTCTGTAATGGAGAAATTAAACCTAGATATCACCAGACCATACAAATATCTCTTTTCTTTTGATTCAAATCAGGTGAGATGTTCAGGATTAATCAAAGACTTGTGTGTTTCACTGGTTCAATACCCTGCAAAAACAATTTTGATGGATATAGTAGTAGCAGATATTCCTCCAAAATATGGTATGCTATTGTCCAGATCTTGGGGTGCAAAGCTTGGAGGATCTCTTCAATTGGACATGTCATATGCTACTATTTCAGTGTTTGGTCACCCAAATAAACTACACAGAGAAACTTTAATGAAATATGTAGTCAGTAGTCAGGAGAAACCTGAAAATTTCCCCATCTACTCAGTACACTCTGATATGGATTCATTTATTTTTTATAATTCTGAAATTGATCCTCCCACTGAATTAGAAGTTCCAGCAACATAACCAAAAGAAACTATAAATGGAAAATCTAGTGTTCAAATCCAGGAAATCTCCGAGGAAAATGAAACATCAGATACCCAAGAAAAACCAGAAGAAAATAAAAAACCAGATCCCACTGTTAAAAAAGTTCCTGAAACTCCTGATACCAATTATCAACATGAAATTCTTTGGCATTTAGAATTTGATGGTTCAGTTAACAAATTAGGAGCAGGAGCTGGAGTTTGGTTGCATAAACTTGAAAATGATTGTACTGAAGGCCATGCCTACAGATTAAACTTTAAGTGCACCAAGAATATGGCAGAATATGAAGCTCTTTTGCTAGGTCTCAAACTTGTCAAAATATTAGGGGCAATTAGAGTATTTGTCATAGGAGATTGATTTAATAATTCAACAGATCAAAGGACATTTTCTAACAAATGATCCCAGACTGAGAGAATATAGAGGAACAGTTGTAGAGATACTCAATACTTTTCTACAAACTCAGCTTGCTAAAATCCCAAGAAAACACAATTTGCATGCCCATAGTCTCGCAATGTTTGCCAGCACCTGTAAATTACCATTCGAACCTAATCATCAGTTCACAGCTGAGATTAGACACAGACTAGCCATACCTGACAATTTTAAGAACTGGCTGCAAGTGTTTGCAAATGATGAGAAGATTAACAATTTCCTGACTCTAGAGAATGAATTTTCTAAGAGTAACATAGATGAAGATACAATTATTGAATCTGATCAAATAAATGAACAAGAGATAGACATTTCAGAAGAAAGTGCAATTCAAATGCTTCATTCGACAAAGTTCACCAAAAAAGAAATGCAGGACCTTAAACAAATGGAGGTTGATGAGATTATAGAAGGAGAATATGAGATCATTAATTTAAAAGATAATCATTTTCCTAAAGGATTAACTCTTCTGGAAGATCTCTTTGATTCTAACGATATTCCAAAGAAACCCAAGATGGAACCATTGAAAGCAGATATTGAGGAATATAATTTGGGAACTGAAGAAAATCCTAAAATGATAAAGTTATCTAAATCTTTGCCTCCTGACCAAAAATTAAAATATGTTGAACTAGTGAGAGAATTCCAGGATGTCTTTGCCTGGAGTTATGAAGACTTGAAATCATATGACACCTCTATAATTCAGCATACAATACCTCTGAAAGAAAATCAGAAACCATTCAAACAGAAACTCAGAAGAATTAACCCTGTAATTTTGCCTTTAATTGAAAAAGAAATCAAACGAATGTATGAAGTAGGGATAATTTCTCCCATTAGGTTTTTATAGTGGTTGTCTAATTTAGTACCTACTAGGAAGAAAACTGGAGAGATCAGATTATGTGTTGATTTAAGAAATGTAAATAAGGTTTCTTTGAAGGATAACTACCCTTTACCTAAAATGGATCACATTTTACAAAGGGTAGTAAGTGCTTCTAGGATTTCTCTTCTAGATGGGTTCTCAGGATACAACCAGATTCTGGTTCATCTTGATGACCAGGAAAAAACAGCTTTTACAACACCATGGGGCACATTCAAGTATGTTAAAATGCCATTTGGACTTAAAAATGCAGGAGCGACCTTCCAAAGAGAAATGGACATCGCATTCACAAAAGAAATTCGTGATTTTCTTGTCATATATCTGGATGATTTAACTATTTTTTCTAAATCAGATCAGCGGCATTTGGACCATCTCAGACAATTTTTCATAAAATGCAGAAAATATGGTATCTCTTTGAATCCAAAGAAGTCCTTGTTTGGTCTTGAATAAGGTAAAATTTTGGGCCATATCATCTCCAAAGATGGTATTAGAATTGATCCTGCTAGAATAGAAGCTATATTGCAGATACCTCACCCTGGAAATGTCAAAGAACTTCAAGCTTTCCTAGGAAAAATCAATTTTTTGAGAAGATTCATATCTAGCTTAGCTAAACTAATTAGATTGCTTAATAACATGTTAATAAAGGATTCAAGTATTAAATGGACAGTAGAAGCCAAACAAGCATTTGAAGAAATTAAAATGGCTTTGACCAGAACTCCGGTCCTTACCAGTCCACAATTTGATAGAGACTTCATAATATTTTCATTTGCATCAGAACACACTGTAGCAGCTGTTTTATTACAAAAGGATGATCAAGGATGTCAAAAACCTATAACCTTTTTTAGTAAAGCACTAAGGGATGCATGATTAAAATACAACATCATGGAAAAACAAGCTTTTGCACTTGTAAAAGCCATTAAAGATTTTAGAATCTACATATTGTATTCCCATGTGATAGCCTATGTACCAAATGTTGTTGTCAAAGACATCCTAACTCAGGATGGAATTGAAGGCAAAAGAGGTAAATGGATTGCTACCATATTAGAGTATGATATCAAAATAAAACCTACAAAGCTTATAAAGGGACAGGGATTGGCTCAACTTGTGACAGAAACAAATTGTCAAGCCCTGAATATTAATGAAATGGATGACGAACAGGAGATGGCAACTCCACAAATCAGCCAGGCCTTCTTAGATTCACCTTGGTATGCTAATATAATTTATGTAATGTTAAACCTGCAAGCTCCTCCAGGGTTATCCAGAACAAAGAAAAGGTTTTTAAAGATGACATCTTTAAAGTTTTGTATTTTAGATAATGTTCTTTTTTGGAAAAATCATGAAGGTATTCTATTGAATTGTTTATTAAAATATGAAGCTGACAAGGCTCTCCATGAATTTCATGCAGGAGACTGTGGTGGACACCTTTATTGGAAATCAACTGCAGACAAGATCCTAAGGGCTGGATTTTATTGGCGAACCTTGTTCTCTGATGTAAAGAAATTTGTCACTGCTTGCCATAAATGTCAAATTTTTGAAGGCAAGACAAAACTATTACCTTTACCCCTGAAACCAATTTCCACTGAAAAACCTTTCCAACAATGGGGCTTGGAATTCATTGGAGAAATCCATCCTCCCTCTTCTGGCCAACACAAATGGATCCTCACTGCTACGGACTATTTCACCAAATGGATAGAAGCAATTCCTTCCAGACAAGCCAATGACACTGTGATCATAGGATTCCTAGAAACCAACATTTTATCTAGATTTGGGTGTCCTAATAAAATCATAACTGACAATGCTGCTGCCTTCAAATCCAAGAAGATGATAAGTTTCTGTAACAAATATCATATCACCTTAAGCCATTCCACAGCCTATTACCCTTAAGGTAATGGATTGGCTGAGTCTTCCAACAAGAGTCTCATCAATATTATTAAGAAATTATTGGAGGAAAACAAGAAAAAATGGCACAAGAAACTTACAAATGCACTGTGGGCAGACAGACTCACCACCAAAAAATCTAATGGGACCAGTCCTTATGAGTTAGTCTATGGTATTGAGGCAGTATTTCCTTCATATTTAGGAGTTCCTGTAATAAAATTACTTCAAGAAGCTCAAGTTGAACCTAATGATATTCAAAGGAGAATAAACCAGACTATCAATTTGCAGCAAACCAGAGAGGAAGTATATCATAGATCCCAAGTATTGCAGGAGAAACTAAAAAAGATATTTGATAAAAGAACCAAGGCAGAATATTTCCAACCGGGAAACAAAGTTTTAAGATGGGATTCCAGAAGAGAGGATAAGGGAAAACATGGAAAATTTGATTTCCTGTGGAAAGGACCTTATATTACCCATGCTTTACAAGGAAAAAATACATATTTTTTGAAAAACTTAGATGGTACAGAAACTGAAGATGGGCTAGTTAATGGTCGAATGTTGAAACATTACTTTGATCCTATTTATTAGGAGATCCTGATTGTTAACATGTACATACTATATCTTTTGTAATGTCACAATTTTGAGTGAATAGTAACTTGCTGGAGTTGAAGCCTGAAGAGAAGGCCCTAAGCTTCAGAATATATCACTATCATACATACAATAAAGCAATAAGCAGAAGAAGATTCCATAGTTTAGTCAAAATCATTCTTAAGACAACTGACCTGATGTTCTTGGCTTTTCACTAGGAAAAGCCATCCCCAAGTGGAGCCAGTGTTAGACTCCTACACCAATAGGTGTCATATATCATGATTGACTTGATGGGCTATGTAATATGTTCATACCTTTCCTTGTTGCAAAGGTTTTCCATATTGTCAAAAAAAAAAAAAATTAAAATTAAATTTTTTTTTTTTAAATGTAAAGAGGGTATACCCTCAAAGAAAAATCAAAGGGTGAAAAATAAAAATGGCCAAAAAAGTAAAAAAAATTGAACCCCACCAAAATAAAGGCCAAGGAAAGTGCGCAAGTCTAAATGCCACTACTTTTTGCTCTTATGTAAATAAACAAATTGTGTGCAACTTGTATCTTATGCCACAATTGATGAACAGTCAAACAGTTTAAGCTTGGCTAGTTCATCTTTCAATTTTATGTTTTAGAGATAGAGAATAAAATCTGACCAAACTGTTTAATCTTGGAAAATAAGTAGATAGGTAGAGTAAATTAAAGGAGCTCAATATTTTAATCTGAGTCCTTGGATGTAATAAGGTTATACTTAGATAGATTTCTACATGTAAAAGAAAAGAAAGTGTGATAAGGGTTTGCCAGTCTAAGTGCACCCTAATAAAGAAGAAAAAATGGTAGGTTAAAGTAGGTAGGGTAGGTAGATGTTGTTGCAGAATTACATGTGATGGATAATAACTCTAAATTTGTTAATCTTTACTTTCATCACAAGTGCAAGGAAAATATTACACTAGAAGAATTTCAAGCAAAGCAAGGTCAAATGATTAACTTCCCTTCTCATTTTCCCCTAAAAATTTCACTAATTTCCCCTAAGTGCTAAGGCATTTGAAAATTAGAGGGGCTCAAGGCATTTCCTTGACTTTTGGAGGGACCGGACCCTTGGCCCAACAATTGAAAAAGCCTAAGTACTTAAAATCATTCATAAGTCATTCATTCACTTCTAAAAAATCTTTTCCTAAGTAAAATCCTATTTTACTTAGGGAAATTGCACAATATCTCATAAAAACCTTTTTTCATTCAAGCATAAGTTAAATACATAATCTTAATGTTTTTATACTTAGCGCTTTCATTCATTTTCATATTAACTCTTAACTTTATTATTTAATTCCCTATGTAAATTAACCCATTCCCGTATTATTATAACTATATAAAACTCCCAAATTATTACATATCCCGCCCCTTTGGTTGAAAAATAACCTTAATATTGTGTTAATTGTGATTAATTAGCTAAATCTCCAACTAATTATGAGCCCCGCCTCCCCGCTGCATTTAAAAAGGATTAATTAACCCTCATGGTTAATTAATAACTTACCCCACCAATTGAATTTCCCCCGATATGATTAAATTATATTTAATTGTATTGGGCCCGCTCCTTTATTTCCCCGTCATCTCACCTCCCCGACAGCCGTCCGATCAACCAGTCCATAACCAATGGTTGTCATCCATATCGCTGCTCCCCCACGTCCGAATGATAACGCGAAACCACTGAGCGGTTTTCCAAATAATGCCTCGCCACGTGTCGTGTACTATATGGAATCGATGGCTCTCACTTGAAAACCACCCGTCCTCAAAAGTGGTGCGATAGATAATGCTTACCGCCCTTCGCCTATGACAAAACAACCTTTCCTGCTTATGTCATCCGCCCAAAAAATAAAAAACCCCGCCAACTTTGACTTTGCGAATAAAAAAAACAAATGCGCATCATTTTCATTATCCCTTGCAGCGACCAGTGTTCCCATGAAAAAAACGTCAAAGCCAACTATCGAAGATTTTCAACTGCCACCTTGCTAAGAAAATTGCAGTCAAACAGTCCAGAACCCATCAGCAGTTGCCTACACCTGTTTTCATTATAGAGCCCGGAAACAGGTATTTATCCAAATTCCCGTCGAACCCTGCAAGTCTTGGTTTTTTATTTAAATCCATAGGAAAGGACTAAAACACAGTACAATTTGGTCTTTATTTCACTCCTAAGTTCCCAAACCTGTAATTGTGCCCATTTTTCCATCAAAACCATAATTCCTTTCTGAATCCACAAGAACCAGAAATGGAAACTCCTGTGGCTTTGAATGTTACACCTTTGAATGCCCCTCATAAAGATTTAGACTATCTGCCTCTAGCGGATAGAGATTTCCAGATTAAAGACCTCATCCTTAATGAAAATCCTCTTAGAACCTTTTGCCAATGCAGAGATAATTTCCTGAACGGCTCTGATATTTTGGGACTGTGGGAGTCCAATCTTCCTATATATCTTTTACCCTAAGTTCACGTTTTCCCTGAAATAATTTATCACTGCCATGCCAATTACGATCCCAATCAACGAGCAGTCTTGTCCCCAAGTCAAACCTTTCTATTCCCAATAACTGCTCAATCCATAAACAAAATGTTACAATTTCATCCCGGTCAAGCCCTGACTCCCCTTTCCATGGAAGATTTACTTGAAAAATCCACAAATTTATCCCAAGAAGAGCTGAATCGCCTCTGCCAAACTTTCATGTTGCCAGAACATCAACCCAAAGGCCCACCTCCTTATGGATATACCTTTTTCACAGATATGGGCAGACTCATTTTGAATATGATATCTTGTGTAATGGGTTTCAACACTAGTGAATACGTTAATAATTTAACCCTAGTGTTGTTGTCAATTTTTACTCCTGGACAGCCCCCTGCTGTCAAATATGATTTTGCCTCCTACATTGCCGATAAAATTCATGACCAGTTCATGAGACTGGAATATGAAAAAAATTTCAAATACTCTTCTGTTATATACCATCTCATGCTTTATTATCAGTCAAAGAATTTCCCCTTTCATGTCATGAAACCTGACACCAAAGGAAATCCAAGGTCTGTAATTTTTTGGTCTGCTATCTTCCATAATTCCTTTGAGTCTTCTTATTCTTACAATGAGTTCATTGACCTATTTGTGCACCCTGCAAATACCTTATTAACAGGAGTTTCCCCTCCTAGGGTCAATAATGATATGAAGAAAATTCTCCAACTTTCCAAACAATACAGGATAGGTGATTGGTACCTGTACAAGAATCATACAGAAATTAGAATATATGGGTGTGAGCTGTGTCCTTTCAAGTTACCAAAGTATGTCCCAATGAGGCTCTTTGCCTTAGAATATTTCAGACAAATGATAAGTGCAGACATAGTCCATTTTTTTAATGCTAAGAAGAAAGCTCAACTCAAAATCAAGAGCCAATTAGGCCCCTTTGTCTGTAATACTAGAGATGTAGGGAAAGAAGCTGAAAGAATTCTAGAAGATTATCTCAAATTGCAAAAAAAATTCCACTGGGTACCTTATGATCCCAACAACTTTATTTATGATAGGAGAATGAAAAATAGATTATCACCATACCTTCACCATAAAATTCCAGAGATTGAACAATTTGCAAATACGGATGAATGGATGGAAGGGACCTTAATAGAACAAGATAGTGAACAGCTCAGTGTTGAAAATGTTATGAAATATCTTTAGAAAATACTTGACCTGGATTCTTTTGGGCAGGTGCAAAGACCAGGAATTGGTCCTTCCTCTGCTGGAACCTCTCAGCAAAATTTGTAGGAAATCAGTGCACTAGCCATAGTAGCATCCAAAGGGAAGGAAAAGTAGAATGATACACAAGTCACAGAGAAATTCACAATTACAGAGAAGCCTGAAACTTCCAAGGAATAGGCCCCAATACAGACTTCCCCCACTCAGATTAATGTAGCAGAAATTTCAATTTTGCAAACTCTTATCAATGAAGAAAAAGTTAAGAAGAGAGATGCAGAAACAGCTACCCCTATCAGTGGATCTTCAGAACAAACTCATGTCAAAAGACAAATATTAAATCCTATTTCAGAAGTAGAATTTGTTCAAGAAACCACTGATAGTTAGAAGAGAGAAGAGTTAGATAGTCAGCAAGCATTCACAATCAGTGGGACATCCACTGACTCACAGAGAAAAGAGCTACAAAGACAACAAAGTGCAGAAGTATCTTCCTTCAAACCACCAGTGAAGGATGCCTGGGATATTAAGAAGACATTTATAAATATAAAGGCCAGAAATGATCCATTAAGACTTCAAGTCTACAATCAATATTTGAAGATGGCTCTCAAAAATCAACAGAGATTGATGTCATCCTATGACATTCAGCAAGGTAAAATGGTGATGAGTCATTTCAAGCCCAAAGTGCAGCAGCCTCAAACAACTGCAGACTATGTCAGAACCAATTTTGAAGTCATGGAAAAGGATATTCATCCTTTGGATCAGATTGAGTTGCACAAAAAAACGGGAGAGATGATTTATTCAACTTTGACTGATAAGTCAATGATGGCCCAAAGATTGCAGAATTCTTTGGATAATACTACTGCTCAATTGCATCTTGAAAAAGCCTCTTCCCAGGCTAAGGACAACAGAATAAAGACTTTTGAAGAAATAATTATTGGATTGGGTCATAATCCCAAAGATTTTAAGGCTACAGAAGCCTTGATTAAAAAGAAAGATAATGATATTGCAGCCTTAAGAAAACAACTAAAGCTACCATCTTCAAGGAATCCACAGACTACTGAGGTAATAAAGCAAAACTCTGAAGAAGAATTGATGGATTTGCTCTTGAAACTTAATGAGAAATTGAATGAGACTGAAAAATAACTTGAAAAGGCATTAAAAGACAAGCAGCCAAACATTCTAGCATCTACAACAGAAGTGATTATAGGTACAACAACAACAGGTCAGACATCAGAACTATCACAGGGCAACACTTCCAATTTAAGCACTAAATAATTAATCAAATCAATGGAGGAATTGAAACTCCAAGTGACAGAGCTCCAGAAAACAAAGGTACAATTTACCACCTTAGAACAAAAATATGATCTCTTAAAGATGAGTTTTGCAGAAAAAACAAGAGAGCTCAACATATTAGAAAAATTGGTCAAATCATTGGAAAAGGATCTCACATTGGAGAAAACTTTAAAAGAAATCAAAGAAATTCTTTGGGCCAACATCACTTAGTCAATAAATGATGTTTGGTCATTAATCCAAATAATTTATGAGCAAAATGATTTAGTCAAATTGGCTCTGGAAGAAGTTCAAAAGGCAAGAGAAGAATTAGGAAATATGCCTGAAGAAGCCAGTGAACGTATACAATTTTTAAATACCAAGAACAGATATCAACTTGAAGAGCTAGGCATCCAAGACAGAACAGGAAAAATTTTGGAGGTAAAAAGGGTTTTTACTAAAAGAACTCTGATGCAAAACCTAGAAAGAAGATACTATGATATGCAGGAAGAAATCAATGCTTTTACAAAGAAATTGTATACTTTGCAGAGTAAAGGATTGCCAAGTCTTTTATTTTCAGATGATAAACTAATGAGCCTTGAAAGCTATGTTGAGAAATTGAATAAGTATGCTGAAAACCAGGCCAGTTCATCGACCAGTTCATCAGTAGCAAAAGCATTGCCTATAGGCAAAATTCTTCATGACAGTCTGGAAAATTTGTTTTATCTTGAACATGAGGTAAAGCACTTATTCCCAATTCAACCTACTTTCTTCAAATATACAGAGACTGATGAGACTTTGAGGAAGCTTCAAAGAACCAGAATACTAGAAGCACAATGATGGGAAGAGATGTTAGACATTTTGTAAAAATTATCCTTGCATGAATTTTGATTATTTACTACAGTAAGTCATAATAAAAAGGATAAACAGAGATCAAATAGGTCAAAGTGTATCAGTACAGGTAAAGAGTATCAGTAAAATAGAGCAGCCAGCACAGAGTTACTAAAGAGGACATCAACAAGCCTATTCATAGGGCCTCCCTCCAGCACATTCATAAAAAAAGGAACAGCACAACATCGGTTATATTTTCTCTTATCTACGAGACCATCTGTCTCTATTTTCTTGTAACACATTCATGACTCATCCTAAATTATATCTCACGTTGTTAGGAGATATTTTTTATAATCTTTTGTATAAATACTCCCTCAATTAGAGTATTAAAGGGGTGGATTCTTAGACTTTGCTGTAACATTGATTATTTTGGAATAAAGTGCTGTTGGACAAATTTCTTATGGCTAGCTGGATAAGGAATTGATGCAAAGGACTTTTCACAGGATTCTTGAGTCAGACAAAGGATCAATAAGTCATATATCTCTTATGTCTTAGAGTTTTATACTTGTTTATTATACCATTTGTGTTTCATATCTGAATGATAAACGAAAAGGAATAATTCATAAAGTGCTTAAGTGCAATCTGTTTTCAATCGTTGTTATTCTTAATGTTTTCTTCTGAACTAGTATAAACAGTGAATTCTTAATTGTTCCTGTTTTCTAGTTTATTCATTTTGATTATGTGATAAAGAATTCTTAATTTCTCTTTATTAATAATCATTCAATTTCCCTCTTTCGAATATGTTTAATGATTCTTAATTGACCTTCACCCATTTCGATGTCCATTTCATTCATTTTAGATATTAAATTGTTCCCTATTTGATTACCTTGCCCTATGAAACCGTCCATTGTTAAGAAACTAAATTCAGTCAAGCCATCTTTCTTTGACTCCTTTAGCCCAATGGCCTAATTATTCAGTCTTACCCCTCTGCTATAGAATTTCATCACCCAAACAAACACAATCAAAATCCCTGAACTTTCATAACTAGCCTAATATCTTTCAAAACAAAGATAAAACTTAAAGAGAGAGCCCTCTCTGGGTACAAATTGGCTAGATTCTGTACCTAAGGTTGGTTTGTGGTTACCTCGGACCCCTTTCCTCTTCCCAACAACTTCAAGGAAAATCTAAGTGATAACATAATTTATATGGCTACATTAATAATAACATTAATATGTGAACAAATATATTTAGGCCCATAGATGTATCTATTTGGGAATAAGGTTTCCATAATTTTAATTTAATTATGAATAGGTGTATGATATAGATTTAAATTCCCTGGCATATTATAGAATACACTTAGTACTATATACAAACAAACAATTGGGATTTATACATAAATTACTTACAGGCTTTTTACCTATTAACAAAACATATTTAGATATTAATGATCTCTATGGTAAAGTGAGATTAAATCTCTATGGCTAAAAATCTTATATCATATTTTTTTCAATATGCATATGCTTAAATTAGATATTAATGACTTTTTGATAACTAATAATAATTGTAATAATTTAAAATAAAGTTATCATTTAATTAGTTTTTATATATTCAGAGTTTTCTTCGGTAATAATCACAAGTGAAAGAAAGGACTAGGTGAGAGATCAGATCAAGGCATTGAATTTAAATAGATGTAGAGATGACTAAACTAGGTGAGAGATGACTAAAGGGCTAGTTAGTTTAGTCATCTCTACATCTATTAATGCCTTGATCTGATCTCTTATCTAGTCCTGATGATGAACAACACCACACTGGTTGGTTCGAAACACATCGGCAGTGTTCTTTCACTTGTGATTATTACCGAAGAAAATTATGAATATTTAAGATGGCTCACAGAAGCCTAAATTCTGAAAATGTTTTTTATGTTTTTATTTTTTATTTTACCAATGTGAGATGCATCATGAAGTAAGTGAAGTAAATGTTTTTATGTTAATTGTGGAGTTATTCCTATCCACATTTACTAATAATTTCATGTATGTGGGTGTGCTAGCTAACTTGAAAAGAAAACATGACATAATTACTTTTAAAATAAATATCAACCCTCTATCCATAACTCCTAAAGCTAGCACAATCATACAAATTAAATGGCTAGTAAATATCTAGAGATAATGAATCCATTAAACATCAAAATACTTGTTTCATAATACATCTCAAGTTGCTCATAAAAATATCATAGGAATTAACTAAATAATAATTTTATTGTTATTATTATTATTGAAATATCATAAGAATTAACTAAATTATAACTATTTCTTCATCTTCTTCTTCTTCATTATTATTGATGATAAAAATAATTAATGTATGAGCTCAACATATATACATTTTTAAAAACCCATGTAAGAAGATTTGTAGCTATAAATATTGACCTATTTTATGATGGAGATTCTTCATTTGTAGATAGGATTTGTTGCAACACCATGGCTTATCAATACCACATGCACAAAAAACCATAAATCATTTCATTTGACACTTGTCCGTATAATAATTTTTTCTAATTAATAAATTTGACTAAAAGAAAAACATAAAAATATATAACTATCTTGAAAATAAATTTTAGCATATGATTGATATATATTATTAGGAATATTTAAAATATGTTTATGGAGATTAAATCTCTATCATCCACTATTCTTGAAACTCTATTTCAAAATAAACATACATGTCATGATAAAAATTACATAAATATTTTGTGAAAATTATTTTTTAATATCCACTTAATAATTATAAATAATTAATTAAATTTTTAAAAATCCTATTCTATAATAAACAAATCTACCAAAATAAAAACAATATATATATTACTAGCAGTTGCCCCAAAAGGTGCAAAAAGAGGCCGATAGGATTTTGAAATAAAAAAAGTTGTACAAGAAAATAACAATAACAATTGAGACGTTAAACTTAAATTTATTTCTTAAGTTTATAATATGTAACTAAAATATTCATGAATGTCAACAAGATGCTAGAATATTAAATATTAAATTGATTATGTTTACAAAAATTGAGTTTGTCAAAGACACATTTATGCATGCTAAATGATCTATTAAAAAAAAAGTATAATGTGGTTAAAAATTGTATTGTTAGATTACAACGAAAAATAACTATTTTATTTAGACTACACCTATTCTAAATACCTGTTGAGTGGTTCTAATAATTCTAATAATTAAGAATGCATCCCTTCTTGTAAAAAGTTAAAAGTTCAAATTCAAAAAGGTAGAAAACATACATCTAGGAATTTTAGAAATTCTTCAAAATCTTAATGTCAATAATATTGAATTAGACCAAGGTAAGTGGTTAGATAATAACAAATAATGAATTCATTTTAAAAACATATATTTATTCTTTTTAAAAACATAAATATATTCTAAAAACATATATTCTTTTTAAAAATAGATATTTATTATTATTAAATATATTTAAATAGTAAAATTTTTAATATAAATATCTATTTATAAATAATAGACTCAGTAATTATATCAATGCATAAATCATATTACCCAAATTAGAAATGGAAACTCAGTGTCATTTTTGGTAAAAAGTTATCATGTTCTTATGTTTTTTTTTAACTTTATATATATATGATGAAGGTATATTTCTTTGTTTTTTTGAACGTTTATCTTTTATGATTTTTATGATAAAGGTATAGTATTATTTTATTTTTGGAACTATTATATTTTATGATTTTTATGATCAAGTAATTCAAAAAAATGAGTTATGAGGGAAAATTCCTAAAAATGAATAATTTGTGGTCTGAATTCTGTTATGGACTTTTAATAATCGAAACAAATAATTGAAATGATTAAAAGGTCCTGAAGTTGTTTCAAATCATCAAACTGTCCAGAAGTTGTTTCTTATAATTAATCTTCTAATGAATTCATGTCAAGTTGTAAGATACAAAGATACAAGAACAACATCGCTCCAAAAGATTTATATATACATAAATATATAAATTTAATAATATAATTTTTTTAATATATAACAATATTTTCACACAATTACAATGAACTAAAATCAAATTAAATTTATTTTAAACTTTAAAGTATGTAACTCAAAACCTAATTGAAAGACTCTTAAATTTATCTCAGCTTTAAAACGTTCAATTTCTAAATAAAATTTTGGTTAAAATTTATTCTAATATTATTATAAACGATTACATAATTTTCATTGAACATTTCTGAAAATCTTTATTATTACAATAATTAACCTACTTTAAACATAGAAATACATGTTTTCTAAAATTAGAAATCTTTCCTGACGATACGTTGCTGAAGGCAGGCATCCGGGCAATCTCCTCCTACAAAAATGAAAATTTTGAATATTTTTTTATAAAATTTCCAAATAATAAACAAATTTGTCGCAAGGTTGAGCAAAACCATTAAACGCTGAGACATCTAATCAAATTAAATCGTACAAGTGCATGAAACAACAGCTTTGGATTACACAATGACACAATGGGGGGTTTGTCCCAGCATTTCGGAATGTAAGTGCTCAGAACTTCGATTCCCATGAGCTATAAGAATGCCTGGATTTTTATCTAATCTTCCGAGTTTTAAAATTTTTATAAATTTTACAACTAAGAGCAAGGAATACCTGGGTCTTTATCTAATCTTCCCAGCTTTAAAATTTTCATAAATTTTACAACTAAGAGCAATTGAGAGGAGGGAAGAAAAACAGAAAACACACCTTTCGGCTTTGGTCCTGTTGCATCGCTGCAGCTAGGGTTCGATATCTGGAATGATCAAAATCTCCAAAGCCCTTTGAATCGACCTCGAGTGACAAATATATATAGGTAGAAAAAACAAAGAGCAGATCCGACTGAAAATTTTCGTGATTTGAACTCTGGCCACCAGAATCTGGTTAACTGCATTTACTCCATCAACATCTGTTGCAGATTACGAAACTGTTGTCCGTCCTAACACTCCATTTGTCCCGGTGCTGAATTCCGATGGGAATTCCTTGAAAGGAAAATTGTGTGTTTTCTTGATGGAAAAAATGAACGTCTCCATGGTCGGGATTCTCAGATTTATTTCTGTGTATTGAAGAATGTTTCTGAAATTGCTTATAGCTAAGACTCTTTGTAAAATGCTTTTCCTCGGCTCCTTGCTTGTCGTGTTTGTCAGAGTTCTTTTTTTTCTTATTATATTGTTACCATTTGCAGCTCGGAGATAGTCTTCAAAATACTTTTCCTCGGTTGCTTGCCTATGGTGTTTGTTAGATTTTTTTTTTCCTTAAGCATTGTTACCATTTGCAGCTCTGACGCTAATTCATCGTGTGCCATGATTCAGGAGCATCCACAGAGAAAATGTGCCCGCCAGCTCTGCTATTTCCTTCTCTTGCCCGATCAACAGCAAGAGAGGCGTGGCAAAGACATAGAGCAAACTCAAAAAGCAGGCGATGCAGAGGAGAATAATCCAAGAGCACTGCATATACAATCCCAGCATATACCCAGTAAAATGAGCAAGATTTTTGTGCCTGAAACCCTTGCAATGGGTTCGATTTAACAGTCTGCACCGATCATTAAACGGAGTAAAAATCATATTACCCAAATTAGAAATGAAAACTCAGTATCATTTTATGATTTCTCAAAATGAATTGGTTGATTTTATGATTTTTTTGCTTTTTCAAAATAAATTGGTTGATTTTATGATTTTTTTGCACACGTCTTACTAGTGACATGTGTCATTATCAAAATGAATTGGTTGACGAAAAAGCATGTGTATTAATTCAAAACAGAAGGCCTATCGGCCTAAAAATATACTCGATATTTATATAATAAACACATCTACCAAAATAAAATCTACAGAGATATATATATATAAAATTTGCTATCAAATCTAACATGGTATATATATTAAGATATATCCTATATATATAATTTGCAATTATATATAACATATAATTTGCAATTATATATAACACTGTATATATTAAAATATATCCCCCACACACACATGTAATTTGCGATCAAATCTAACACGATATATATTAAAATATATACCACATACATATATAACTTTCGATCAAATCTAACACTATATATACATGGCCACTTGTTTGCGATCAAATCTAACAGGGTATATATTAAAATATATTCTCACATACATATATAATTTGCGATCAAATATAAGACGGTACATAGATATATAAGGAGGAGTCTTTCGTTCAACCAAGCGGGAGTTGATGTGACAGCTCCCTATCCGCCCCTTCGCCGACCCCTCTCTTCTCCAGCGCGATGGTGGAACCTGGGCAACCAATATTTCAGCTGCTATTCGCCCATTAATGCCTTTAAGAGTACTACTGGGCATACCATGGGCATGAAGGCTTGCCATCACCGCATGACTCTGTCAGAGTTAAAAAACCTGACATCTTTTCACATCCGGGATTGCGCTTAGGGATCACCGCCATTAATCCTCGCTGGATACATCGAGCGCGCCCAACTGAAATTTGAATTTTTATTTGAAATTCAAATTTTTAACCGCGCCCAAAATCGAAACAGAACAACCATTTCAAATCTGAACTTGTAAGCCCACTTGCAGGAAGCAATGGATTATACGCAGCCACTAGAGTTTGGGGACAAGAATACGGCCGACGTAAGATTGAATTTGATCGATTCAGCTGGACTGGAGTATCCCGGAAATCCTCTTTTACTTCATTCTCATGTGTTGAAGAAGGCTGAGTTTTTTGGAACCAAGCTTTCCCAAAGTGGGTCTTCGGCTAAGCGACCATTTGAAATGAAGGTAACATGTTCTTACCATCCAGAGAGTTACGTCAGATGTATTCAGCTAATATATTCTTATGATATAGACGAATGCTTTAATTTCACGGATGTGGATGAAGCACTGGTTATTTTACCAGTTGCTTCTGAAGTGAAGTTTCGTGATTGTATGGAGTCATGCATGCGATATTTAGATGCTGTGCGCTGGAGTACTGAACAAGAAGCCAAGCTTCGCGTGCTGTTGTCATCTTTGAACATAACTGTATTGCCTGATTTAGCTGCCAGACTTGGTATGAGCCAAAGCAAGTCAGATTGCGAAGATATAAAGATGGTGAAGGACTCTCTACAAGAATTGTTGCAGATGACTTGCTATGAATCATCAGAGTTTCGCAGCACTGTGGAGCAACATATATTTGACTACTTAAAGTTAAATCCGTCACCAGTTATTAAAGATGTTTGCAGACATGTCATTTTGAACCAGTTTAAGGTAGAAGTGAAAGCTGTTAAGGCGAAGGGCGAAACAGACACGAAATTGGCTTGTTCTGACTTGTCTTGGCTACTGGGCATCATTCGGAAGTGTGATGCAAAGTTGTTGGCAACAGTGGTCAAAGAGTTTTGTGAAGATACCGATCTTCGTAATGCACTAGCTGGTGGAGCTGTAGAATATTTCTCTACTAGGTGTGACATGCTTACCATTTTAATTGATGAGATATTGAAGGTTATGGGAAATGGAGAGATAATTACTTCAATGTCATTCCGTGTCGATTTTCTTACCAATTGGGCTGATACAATGGTGAAACTCCTAAATAGTCTTAAACATGGATATGGAATTTAACGGGAGACAGAGGCACGTAGAGTTCGAGAGACATTTCTTAGTGCACTAGAGAAAGGTATTATTGGCGTAGGTGAAACTCTCCCTTTGGTTGAGAAAAAACGCATTTACAGGTTTTGGCAAGATATTTTCACCGAAAATTCCATTAGCACGAGTAGTCTCTCTAAATGGTGGGCTCAGAAACTGCATGACGCCATCATGTTACAGAAGATTTGACAAAAGGCAACCTGAAGAGGCGGCTTCAGCAGTGACATAGTTTATTTCTTTTGTGTATTTCTTTATGAAAAAAATATTTTCCTGATCGCTGCTCGTTATTATTAGTACCTGAACAAGGCAATGCATTGCTACAGCTAATGTTAACTTAGTCGGTTGTGTATTTTCTGGATGATAATGTTTTATTTACACTGGATTTGGTATGCAGTTTAATTATACTGAGGAAATCTTTTAATACTCCGAGTTATTCTGTAATATCTGAACTCTATGTACGTTGTAGTTTCCCTGGTGACTTGGACTGTTTGGACACGATTGGTTACAATTTTTTTTGGTGAAGCTTGGCTTTCTTTATACAGGATATGTATGTAGCTTTTGATTCCCTCAACATGAATAGCAAGATACAACAATCTTCAATTGATTTAAAAAAAAAAAAAAATTATAACTATTTTTTCATGTGTTTTATTTATATTAATTTTAATTTGAAAATATTTTTTTTATTATTTTGTAATATATAAGTTCTGATGATTTTGATTTATATTAATTTTAATTTGATAATATATTTTTTTAATTATTTTATTGAGTTGAGAGATTTATTCTACAGCTAAAAGATATTTGCATTTTCAAGTTTGTTAGGTGCCTTTTTAAAATAAAAATAAAATATAAAAATTATGTTTTAAATAGAAAATAATGTTTACTATAATAAAAACAAATGAATATGCTCTAAAGTAATTAGAAGTAACAAGAATGTGTGAATTGTTTAAATCTTATACTTTTTAAAAATATTTCAACAAAATATTTAAATAAACTATATCTATATATCAGCTTCATATATATATATATATATATATATATATATATATATAGAAGAAAAAATTGTTTTTATGGTTAAACTTTTTATTTGGTCCTATATATACTCTATATAGCATTCAGAAATACAATTTAAACAATGTAAAATAACATATTGTATTTTGCACTTTGAAAAAGTTTGTAAGTGAAGAAATTTCATCCCGTTCTACTCATGTTAGATCTGTACTTAAGATGGATCTATGCTCCAAATATATGAATTAGAATATAAATTGACATGTTAGATGTGTACTTAAGATGAATTTATGCATATAATATATGAATTATGATATAAATTTGACAGTAATATTATTTTATAATATATGAGTTAGGATATAAATGAATAGTAATGATAGAAGGTATACTTTGAATTTTTATTAAACACTTTCATTTAAGGTTTTGTTATTAGTATGCGTATTATTATTTTTCATTTCAAAATTTAGATTGGCCTAAATAAGGTTTTATCTTTAACGCAAATTAAAAAGTAGTAATGTATAGGTTAACCAAACTTTTAAAATAAATTGCAAAGTAGTAATGTATGTCCAAAATCCACCTCTTCTTTGCACATGCCCCTACCTCAATGCACCTACATCAATGCACCTGACACATGGGTTTTGTGCACCTGCCACTACTCTTGTCTACCTACCGTCGATGCAAACCACCATTTAAGCTTTATCAATTTTCTTCCTTCTATTGCCATAGAAGTTGTTTGAAGTTTGTTACATTTTGTGATTTGGTATTATTTTGGCCCTCTACCTCTATGTGACATGATTTTAGTATGAGCAATAGCTTCTACCTCCCATATCCCTCCCACCTTGAACAAATTTATTAGGTTGCTAGTAGCTTGGGACCTACTCTACAATGGGGAAGCCTCTACTTCCCATGGGTAGGCCAACTGGTGAGCACCTACCCTTGCCACTATAGTGCTCATGCATAGTGGTCATGGGTATGGCCCAAACTAGTTGAGTTTTGGAAGGAGAAATCTAAGCAACCACTATTGACATCTTATTTATTTACACCAGAGCATGTTGTATTTTCACACCATAGTTCTTCATGTTATATGTTCACCAATGATTCAAGTATTTTTTCATATTCATGTAATATTTCATGTGCTTTTCATTTTACTTTAGGATTATTTCAACCACATAAAAAAATATTCGGAATTGCATGCCTCCAAATCATATGAAAGTTTATCCTAATATGAAAAATACGACTGTGAACTTACTTAAAAGTGAACTTGCAAGTAATTGTAACAATCATCACTTTTTCCTTCCTTATGACTATCTATGGGATTATGTAGGAATGAATCGCAAAATGAACAACCACCATTCTATTTGTTGGAACAATTATGCACATAGTATTCAAAGAATCGCCACCAAAATTATTAGCAACATAAACTCTGTAAACTATGTTGTGGTATCTATGAGCCAAACTTTTTAGGTGCAACCCTCTCCTTTTATAGTTGTGTACTCTACCTTGGAAATATTAAAATATCTTATTTCTTAGCAAAAGAAAAATGCAAAAACGAACAAAAAAAAGGAAGAACATTGATTGCCTCCCTTCATTGGCTAAACAAGAGTGATAACACATTAATGTAGACCTTAATAATTTTAGAATCTTCCGAACATCACAACACATGAAGCATTCCAATGTCTATGAAACCTTAGAAGTAAACGATCTAGCTCATGAGGTTCCCACAAGCTCAAGCCCAATAAAAAGGACAAACAAAAAGGAAAATTCTTGAACTTACATCCTCAAATAGATATATGACTTACTCCATGTGTCTATCAGTGATGTTTATATCGATATAATTGTACATATTCACAACTACATTTTGACCCCATAATTGCATTGATTTCTTCCATGGTTCTTTCTTAGGAGACATATCATAAGTCCATTTCTGTAGTAATTTTCAGATTCAAACTCATCAATCCATCCAAAGACCTTTTCTCTTCCTTCACTCTTAAAATATAGTGTTTGCCCTTTATTTTTATTTGCATCTATATTAAAGGTGGGTTTCTCGAACAATTATGCACCTAGGGTTTAAGAAATCATCTTGCAACTTGAAATTAACTTGAAGTTTGTCAACACTTGTGATAAGGAGACTAGGGTCATGATGAGGGTACTCTGTTGTAACTAGTGAGGCTATTAATGATGTGCAATTTCAACATTTTACACCCTATCAAAGGAGTTTGGGCTAAGATGAAACATTGATAGGTAATTTGCTCAATCGTTCATATGCACACTTATCCTAAGTGTGATGCTTCAAATGGTATAATTTTTCTGTCTATTATGGGTAAATATGATTATTTGGATTGAATGGAATTTGTTCATTTAGAGTTTCTAGTTTTTGTTGAGCATAATGGCTGATGGTTTTATATTCCTAGAGGCTGTCACTCAAAAAATTGGTCATTGGTAACAACTTTAGCTCAATCAAACAAATATTTTGGTTTGAAATTAAAGTTTCATGAATTGGGTTTTGAATGAATTGTTCTACTATAAATTTAAGATACTCCTTTTCCTAGGAGCAAGTATTGCCAATCCAATGGAGAATTTTTCTTTTCATTGCATGATTAACATTCTTTAGGTTGTTTGTGTTTATGATGCATGCCAACGATGATGCTAATTTATCCTTTGTAGTTTCAAATCCTACCAAACATTGCGATGTTTTTTTCGCGGAATCCAACTTGAAATTTGATCTTGTACAACAATATTTTGCACCAAATAAGGGATGTATATGCTTAGAATACTATTTAAGGAGTTAAAAATGGTTTCATGCATGTATTCTTCTATATGTTAAACTATTAAATGTTATTTCTCCCCTTTTTTATTTAATGAGGAATTGGGTAGATGTAGAGTTAAATTAGTATTAAACTAAAGAGGATAATGAATATTAACAAGAGGAATGACTACCATGCAACATAGTCCATACCTCTACCACTAATTAATTGATTAAAGGTTGTGCTTTCATAATGAAATTTCTCGATACAAAGCTCATTGCATAATGGAAGCTCTCCGCACAAGCATTTATTAATAAAAAATACAAGTGTGCCATGATGTCTCACACTTTCATATAGGTTGTCAATACTATCTATTGCAAAATGATTTCATAGTTTGGATCACACCTGCAACTATATCGATTCCAGTCTACAAGTGGTAGCATTTATCGTTTCTGATTACAAGCTAATTTATTTATTCGCCAAAAGAATATCGAACTGTATTAATAGTTAACATTACTTTCATCTCTGTGGAATAAATTTCCCTATGCACTCCCTGTAGAAAATATTTGATACCTTGCAAATTCTAATGAGAGCAAAATAATAACAAAAGATACAATATTTATCTACCAAAAATCTACGGAAAGGAAACGATGAATAAAAACAAAATCACACATAGAACACAAAATATTTATGGGGAACCCAACTGGGAAAAACTCCTCTCTACTGTATTAAATAAATAGAGAAATCTGATCTATTACATGAAATTTTCTTTAAGCCTAAAGCTCCATGCAATATTGATCAACTCTGTACAAGCCTTTCCAAACACTAAGGAAAATAAGGGTTTCTAGGAGCTCCTATTTCCTAGCACAAATTTTCCCCCTAGAAAATAGGAATTTCTCTTATTTCCTTATGCAATTCCTAAGATAAATTTCTCTTCTTTCTTCTGAAGCCCATCACAAAAAAACACGTGTACAATAATAAATAAAATTGTGTCTTCATCCAATCTCAATAATAAATTTGAATTGCATGACTTACTAGGCTAAATTGAGCAGTTGTTGTTGTTATCTGAGAGTTAGTTGAGTTAACACAAAGTCAAAATACTCAACTAAACTCAAGTCTATCTCTATTCTAGAAGTAGGGATCATTTAACTAATAAACACTAGAGTTAAATCCATTAGATAGCTAATTTTAGCCATCAACTAGTCCACAACTCACTGCATGTCATATAAATTGAATTAAATAACTATAACTCAGTGATAGGCTACGTCACAAATCTTAACTAAAAACTAACTCAAGCAACGATGATATTGAATTCGAATTGGAATAACAAGTCAAATAAGCCATTCCTTGCTACATATTCAGCTCTCCCTCTTATTAAGGAAGGGATTCTTGGAAGAACCTTTTTCATATGGATATGTCTTCAATTCTACCAAGTTCTTTGCTACTGCAGCTGCCCCCTATGAACTAGAATACTTATTTGCTTCCTTCTGGGGAAATTTATTTGGAGACCCATTGTTTCCCACCAAGCTGTGTGAGTTCGTCACTTTAGTCATAAGCGACATGTACCCTGTGTACTTAGGTGTCTGCTTCTTAATGCCGGGAGACCCAACTCTCTTTTGAGCTCCCTTAACCAAATCCTCTTCTCACTTGGATAAAAAATTCCCTATACTGGAATCTATGATTGAGTGGTTGCCTCCACTCACCCTAGGCTATGATCCTCTTCATCATCTTCATGTTGGTCAACCGAAATTCCACCTAGCTTAACCTAAAAATGAGATGCTCGCTAAGGATCCATCTTGAGAGCTCTATCCTACTCTCGCTCAACCACCACATCTCTACTCTCGGAACTCTCTGCCTTGCTTCTCAAGGTTGCACATGCATCAACCTCCAATTTGTAGAGCTTTTCGATCCTGACACCAATCTGCTTGACCTGTCGTGAAGCAGAATGTTTGAGGTATACCTTCCCTTTACTAAATACTAAATCATACCCTTTGTCTTCAAGGATTATTATTGTGACAACATTTTTAGTCAATCCTAGAACATACATCACATTATTGAGATGGGGAAAGGAACCCAAGTCCATCTTAAAGCTCACTGTACCAACTCCTTTGGTCATGTATCTGCCATCATTTCCAAGCTTGATATTGAATTGCATGTGTTTCTCCTCCAAACTACTGAGAAAATATTTATTCTCTCTCATGTGGAATGAAGCCCTTGAGTCAATGTACCACACACTGCCTCGAACTAAGATTGACATGCAAGGTATCAAAGATAATTCCATTTCGAACTAAGAAGAGATTTCTTCTCCTCCTTCTACTGCTACACCATGCTCGTTGGATTTCCATGCAAGGTCTTGTATCCTTCTTTTCCTTGCATCCATTTTTTCTAGACTTGGTTTTTCCTTGGGCCTTCTTCCCCTTGAATTTATTCCCTTTGCCAGCTAAAGCAAATTCCTTCTCATATTTTGTCTCAAAAGAGACTCCATCCCTTGTTTTCCTCCTTATCTCTTCCTGCACGATATCTAACAACAGTCTCTCCCAATTAGGGAGCTTCTCTTCCATTCACCGCATCCTAGAAACTGTGTCGAGATCTGTGAGGTCCAAGAAGAGCAAGGCTCACAAGATCTGTTGGTGGACCTATCTATCTAACACCTCCAAGTTCATCTCTCACTTGAGAAAACCTGGATAAATATGTAACAATGGACTTATTTTTTTCCCATGCAAATGTTCCTCAATTTGTCCTTCAAAGTGAGTTTTCTAGCATGACTACTTTCAAAAAACTTTGTAAGGGCCTTCCTCATCTGGAATGGTGTGTTATCACGCAAAAAATGTTTGCCTAACCATTTCTTACTAGGTTGATGGAAATACACCATGCAAGATGCGTTTTACTAAGGTAAAACTTACATTCGCCATAAGAAATAATTTAGTGAACCATTTTCCTAAATTATTTCTCATTAAAATCCAAAAACACCATGAGAATAATTAAATAAATCATTATTTATTTAATATTCTCTAGAAATAATTATTAAATTGTTATTTGATGATTACTTCTTATTACTTTTGACTTACTGACCTTGGAATAATTAAATAATCATTATTTTTTATTATTCTATATTTATCTCCTATTTTCCTTATGAGATAATTATTAAATAAGTATTAAATAATTGTTTCAAGTTCATATTTATCTTAATCTTCACAGAGTGATTAATAAATCATTTTTATTTTTTTATTAATTTAACCACTTTATAAATAAAGATATTTGACCATTTTGGATATCTTTTTCCTCTAAAAAAATATAATAAAATTTTCACAACGGCTAGATTTTGATTTAGTCAATAACATTTTATTATTTTTTAATTTTCAACCTATTCCATTATTTTTTTTATAAATAGAGGGTTTTCTCTAAGATGCTTGATCGATGCTGCTTTGAATGAGACCAAATGCTCTTATATGTAGGCTTCCTTGAGTTCCCTAATAGGGCGACTTGTCCTTTGTTGGAACAGGGTCTCCTACACGCTGCGAAACTGGTCCATTTTGAATACTTTTCATTAGATTTAGTCTAGTGTAGGGATTTTGGGGTGGGTCAAAGCCTTGAAAGCATTGTAATGGGTAAAATAACCAGGGGTCCAAAAACCATGGTTTGTGGACCATAGGAAAGTATAGGATAGATTATTATAAATTTAGAGGAATATTTTGTATTATAAGGGGAGGATTTGAAGAGCTATTGATGCAAATTGTGGTTTAAGTTGTCTGTTTGGGTTTTTGGGGAAAGGACACCTGTTGGCTGTGTGCGCAGAGATCTAGAGTCCAGCTGTGTGCGGACCTTGCTGCTGTGTGCGTAGGCTAGGAAGGGGATTGTAAGAAGGAACTGATAAATGAACGAATAAGAAAGGTTGATAGAGAATTGAATCTGTGAGTACGATCTGTATGAATCTTGGTAATTACTGCTTTATGTGCATTCTATATTTAAGCTGCGAAAGATCTGTGTAAGTGTGTTTTCTGTATCTAGATCTGTTCTGTTCTATTTATGCAATATTGTGCTACTGTCATAAAAGTATATAAGTATAGATCTAGCACACGTGGATGCGAATAGAGACATCCTTATCCGTATGCAGAACAAGGTGATCTGGGTATCATAGGACTGAACGCAGCTCTGCTTGTCTTACCTATCCTTTCTTAGGGTGCGGAAACCTAGTTCCAGCACCCACCCATACTACTTCGGGTGAGACTTTGACCTGCGCAAGTACGTTACTGCCGAAAGGGCCAGTAGTATAGGGGTTTGTTAGCAAACCTTGAACTCCGAACCTGGGTCAGGACCCCTCGAGCCAACAAATGGTTCCGTTTCCAGGACCTGGAGCATAATTAGAATTCTCATTTTCAGAATAAGAACAAAAAATGTGCGTAGATTACATTTGCATACTTTTCAAGTGAATTGTGCATAGATTACAACTGCATAGTTTACATTCTAGAAAATCAACCATAGATTTAGATCAATTTATTTGATTTGAATTTACATGTTTTTATGCTTGTTTTAAAAACATAAAAATAAAAATTGGAATTGATAAGTATTGGTTTTTATTGATGAAATTAGTGCATTAGAGAATTTGTTATATTTTCTCTTATTTAACAAGGGATATGCGATCTATTGTCCTACATTTAATCCAAAGAGGTTTTAATGTTACAATGATATGGGACAAGTTCATCTCTGATATGAAGGATGGATTTGGTGAGTTATACACAGGGACATCTCGAGATACATATATGAAAAGACAAGATATATTAAACATTTACAATGATACTATAAGGCTATAGTATGTTAAAGATCAAAGTGATCCAAACAATGTAGAATGTTGGTATAAGGAACACCCTGAGAGCTTTTTCTTCTACCAGAAACAAGATATTGTTGAAAACATCCCTTTTATGATAGGCATACAAACAAAGTGGATGCGCTCAATGATGCTAAAATATTCTCACAATAATATAATCTCAATGGATTCAACATTTAGTACAAATAAGTATGGGGTGAGTACAAATTTATTCTAAATTTGATTTATTTATTCAACCTCATTTTAGTGCATGTAACTTACATAAATATAATTATGTACATTGTTTGTAATGTAGTATCAACTGTGCACCTTAATGGTTTTCGATGAACATCACAATGGGGTTCCAGTAGCTTGGGTGATATCATCACGCAATACTATAGCTGAGCTTTCTAAATGGATGTCAACTCTCTTTTCCATTGGGAAGAAAGAGCGAGCAGATTGGCAGGTTCAAGCTTTCATCACAGATGATGCTACTGCTGAAATTGAAGCGTTAAGGTGATGTGTTTATTCTTTTATAAGAGACATAAAAATATTGTTAATGTATATTCGCTCTAATAAATTGTGTTATTCCAGGTCTTCAATCAGGTGTAATATATTATTATGTGTGTGGCATGTTTGTCATGCATGGTTGAAGAATGTTGGAAATAAAGTCCAAGTAAGGGAATACCAAATCCACATTTTTCATTCTTTAGGAGAAATCATGCACACATGTGAAGATGATGAATCTGTAAAAAAAACAGTTGAAAGATTCTTTGAAAGATTCAAGGACCAACCAAGGTTTTTGGAATATTTTAAAACAACTTGGTTAGCCAACAACAAAATATGTAAGTTTCTTGTAAGTGACTTTAATGACTATTTTTCATGTCATATGTATTATTAATTCATAGCTAATAAATTTCTTTCTACATATATGTGGGCAAAAGCATACAGAAATTTTCCACATTCCAATCAGGATACAAATAATGCCATTGAATCTTATCATCGGCATAACAAGCAAAGGTACCTAAGCGAAAAGAATAATGCAAGTCATAGACGTGTCGATTGGTTAATATATGTGTTGTTGACAAAGGTTGTATTATATTAAAATCATATGCAACATTTAAAAGAAGCTGGTTTTGTACAGCCTAGAAAAATTGGGGAACAATTGAATTCATCCAAGTGTAGAGCTAGACAAATCCCAAATGAAGATTGCGTGCCTGATGAAAAGAGTAACAATGGTTATTGGGTTCGTAGCCAAAATAAGGATACACGTGATATTTGGTACAATGTCATATATAAAGGTTCCAATTTACACTTCTGTAATTGCAATTGGGCCTTGAATGGAAATGTTTGTAAACATGTACTGAAAGTTGAGATGTTGGTGAGTAACATTACTTTGGGTGAAAATGTATTTCCTAATATCACTAATCCTACCACAGAAAGGCCTACAATTTCATTTGATTTGAATGAAACACCTATATTGGGCCTAGAAATCCAAACAGAGCTTCTGCCATGCATTGATTCTCCTCCAAATATAAGTTATTATAATGAAACAAGCATTGATAATGTTCAATCAACCAATGTACGGCCAGATAGTGCATTATTTGAAGATGATGAGATGAAACGTGTTAACTTATCAACTCATGAGAAATTGAGATCCATAATACCTACAAATTTGGAGCAAGCAAATGCATTGAACAGTTTGGTAGACAAAGCATGTCAAGAATACAATAGAATGTTTTTCAATAATATAACTCCATCAAAGATCACTACTAAAAGAAAACATAGTATCTTGATTCCAGTAAAAAAGAAAAGGCAATGTGGGCGCAAGTCAAAATCAGGGAAAGATAAACCACATTTTGAAAAGGTTGGACGAGTTCGTTCAAAAAAAAAGAAACATGGATGAGCAACTGGAGTTATCTTCTCAACACCAAAGAAGTGTGGGCCACATACTTGAGTTAGTGCAACATTCTATTATACAGAAAAATGGTATGGAAATTTGATGGCATGCATTTTTTTATGTGAAATACGATATATTATCATTTTCGATGCATTTTCATAACTATATGAAACTTTTTATTGTTACAGTCGAGGGACCCACATCTCACAACGTTCCAAGTTGTCGAATTCAATTATTTGATGAGCATGTTGGTGAAAAAAACTATAGCAGTTTGAACACTGCTCCACTCATTAACATCCCAATTTCCTCCCCGAGGGTGCTTCCTCCTCTTGTACAACCAGTGGGGATTTATTGTCACCCACACCGACCACCTTTCTCCATCATAAATTCTCCCATGCCTATAACCACCTCCCCAAACTCTTCCCAATCCCCACCCCTACCATTTATTCATCCACCCTTCTCATTGTTTCAATCATCCACCTTTGACATTCCAATTTCTCCCCCTAGGGTGATCCCTCGCCCTAGGGTGATTCCCACTATCGTACAACTGGTGGGGGTGTATCACCGCCCACACCCACTACCTTTTCCGATTTCACTTCCACTATGCCTTTATCCATCACCCATGAACCATGCCTATATCCATCAACAACAACTCCACCATCTGCCGAGGAAGGACAATCTTCTCCATTGCCTTAGATCTTCATGGTGAGAATGAGTAGTTGATCAAAATCTTATCATGAATTAACGGCAATTGATTCTATGCATTTTGGATTTTACAACTAATTAGTTATTTAATTTTTGCAGCAATATCAATTTTGAAATGCACTTGGGAGTGCGAAGCGCAACGAGGGTGACGTATAGACCCAATTTATAAATCAGTCATGATGTCATTTTTCCATTATTTCATTTATGGGCGCGACCTTCCATTATCTATGTTGGGAAGGCCCTCTCCAATTACAGAAACAACATCGTTTCAACCAACTTTGGGATTCTAGGATCTAGCCCTCCTGAATCCGGAGAGGGATCTCTCCAATAAGTGCAAATATGTTGCTACTTGTTTGTAGGTAGGAATATATTTATGTTTTGATTTTTCACTTTTCATAATCCTTTACTCATAATTATTATTTTTGTTTTAAAAACTTTCTTTTGCTCATAATTATTATTTTTGTTTTTAAAACTTTGAAATAATGATTTGAATTCTTTAGTGAAATTTAAATTGATTTATTATATTTTTTATAATTAACCATAATTATTATTGATTATACTTTAAATCAAAGTGTGAAAATGTTAAGATTGTTTTTTCATTATGTTAGGAAATTATTATCAAGAACCATCCATACATCATTGTGGTCAAAATCATTATAAAAAACCCCACATATATTCACAACTAACACCTTTAAGAATTTTGAGTTTGCATTCAAAATGTGAATACATGTCCAAAAAAGAAAACACTAGAAATGAAATAAATCACGTCCTCCAAATTTAATTAACATAGTAAATAAAATCTAAATTGTATGTATTGGAGTATATATCAATAAATAATTATGACTTTTCCATGATTGTTTCAATATGATCACTCTAATCTCTATGTTATTGTTATAGGTCACACCTCTTTTCACAAAGAACTTGGGAAACATAAAACAAGATACACAAAAGATGTCAATGTAGTAAAGTAGCATTAGATAGAAAACTTTATAGTATATTGGAAACAAAATTTATTTACTATAAAGCATTTTCTAACCAAAATATAAGATTTAATAAGTCATGTATTAAATTCATTTTGTTTTTTTTTTTTAATATGAAAATTTTTAACATAGTTATTTTGTATTTTTTTTTATAATAAATATTGCAAAATTTTTAATATAATTATATTATTGAAAAATAAATTTTTAATCAAATTTTTATTTGTGAAGTGTTGACTTAATAAGATAACATTATTTTTAAAAGGCAAAATCTTAACATAATATTTTTTTAAAAGAAACATAAAAACCCAAAAAAATAAAAAAATAAAATAAATAAATGTAATTTTTCTTAAAAAGCCAAAAAGATCAAATAAAAAATTATGACCGGTAAAAAGAAATCCAAATCCAAATTCTTCCTGGGTCTATGCTACGCGGAAATGTTCATTGAGTTTGCCTTGAGGACCGTATACGCGCCTAACCTAAGTGAGCAGTCATTTAACTCGTGTATGACGCGTCGCTTGAAAGAGACACCGTGCATTTACTTATTCAGTAGCCATCCTTTCCGTGTTTTCTGTCGAGACCAACTCGTACGTTCAGAATCTAAAACTAAGACACTTATCATTAACAGGTTCGTTGGTGGTACGTAGAGTCTGCAATTTAATGGATGCATCATCCAAGGGTGGAGCATGGCGATGGCATGGCATGGCAGGAGCATGGCGATGGCATGGCATTGGTACGATCGGGAGCATTAATGGGCGGATAGCAGCTGAAATAAGACTTGCCTTGATGTGGGTATCTTCCCGACTTATGAAATATATGTGTCATATGTCAATAGTAACGTCAACGACGTCCAAGGTGACTTACATGGCTATCCAACACCTTGCGTACACTAACAGATAACCGCACCTCAATGTGCAGGCAGGGGCCCAAAAGCCTTCTCAGTCATCACGATGATGAATAAATGCAACTCCTCATTGTCAAACGCCTCTAGATAACTGATAAGGCCGCTTGGTTTTCTTGAGCCGAAAATAGGAGAAGAGTTTAGCTCTGGAATGGCAGAATCCGTGTTCACGGGACGAGCAATCACTTTGTAAACTTGAAGTGAAACTAGTGGGCTGGCTGTTCGTGACACTAGGATGCAGGGATGGAATTTGACGGGCATTTTGCTAGGGCATTTTAACTGTTGAAATTTGTGAATAACCATTGTACATGATGTGCTTGGAGGGATGGAAACACATATTTAAGCTTATTTTATTTTCCATTTACTAGTGTTATTTTTCAAGTTGACTCCTCACTGAACTACAAGTCTCGACTCTGTAACCACAATAGATTCGCCACTGAACTGAAAACTGTAAGGGAAAGTTACTTTTTTGGCATTTAAAAATATGAGTGGACGACTCTGTTGAGTATGTGGCTCACTGGAAATTGGTATAAGTTTAAGCCATTGTTTAACTAGACTGTTTTTTCGCTCTTAAAATTATGGAAATTCTTGTAAGATTTTAAGAAAATCCGGCAGGAAGTTTTGTAAATCCATGTTATAACTTTCAAATTTTAATATTTTGGGTGCCTTAAAGGTTTTTGATGGTGTTAGAATCCATTTCCACCATCAAAATCATGATTCAAATGTAAAATTTCTCAAATTTCTTTTGCTCGAATTCTGGCCAATTTTGACCTTCTAGACAATTCCTCCATCTGGTTAAACAACTCCAAATCGTTATTGATATTCTGAAATTAAAATGGATCTTTGTTTCCATTTCCTTTTATAGAAAGTACATGATTACACACGGCGAGCTAGATCTAAACCCAAAAATGAAACCCATATCACGAGGAAGCCAATTCCAATTCGGGAACCTACTATTCGCGATTGGCTAACACATTGGTAAGTTTTGTTTGAAATATAAACAAAGCACGAGTACAATTTCCAATTCCATCAACCATCTGTGAATTGCTATCACATTTGTCAGTTCTTTGTGAAATATAGGCAAATCACGAGTCCTCCTACAACTAGACCCAACAGGTTTCTATCGAGGATTCAATGAGCCCTCTAGGGAGTTTGTAAGGAATGTTTCAGCGGTACGTGAAGTAGGAGTTAGTGCGAAATTTTCCTTGCAAATAAATTCAATTATTATTTCAATTATTATATCATCATGTCTTATCTGCAAACAAAAGAATTTTCAAATAACATAGTTATTTATTTTTTGATGCATTCTTGGAATTTCTTCTTCCTCTTCATTATCTAGATTCTCCATGTATTCTCTCATTACTTCTTTTATTTTTCTCATAGGCTTAAAATAAATAGAATTAGGAAAATGGAATAGCTTTTCTAATTCTTAAAAGCATTCCATAAAGCATCAATATATTTGCTAAATAAAAAGCACTCCATAAATCTCTCATGATTTTAGTTTCAAGGTAGATGCAAAATATCACTTATCCATAGTTTCTCCAAAACTATTATTCATTATTTCCAAAAATCATAAAAAAAACCAAATTGGAAATATATTTTATTTCTATAGAAAAATATAAATTCTTCTAAATAAAATAATTAAGAAATAATTCTTCCAATATTCTTATATTTAAGAATTACAAGAATATTCTTCATGTAATATCAATATAAGAATCAATTACAAGAGTTTTTATGGTGGATTAAGCCAGAAATATTACAAAGATCCTCCTCGATGAATGAAGGAAAATCCTCATTAACAATGATGGGGATGATGGGGAAATTCCGCGCTGTTATTGTGGTTATTATTTTAGTTATGAGAAAATATCATATATACATTGATAGTGAGAAATCTCATAACATTACTACACAGTTTAGAATTATTATCAACATCATATGTGTCAACCCACGTCAAGCTTCATTTTTACATCATTTCAACATTAATCATGCAGGGTGAAAACATTGAAATAGTATTACCTTTATTAACTTTCTAAATAAATGCATATTGGTGACACATATAGAGATGAGACAAAAGCTACACATATTGCTTATATTCAACACAACCCATATGACTAACCTTGAAATTATGTTAGATTACAATAACAACAATAAAAATGAGAAAATAAAAAGCAATAGAAAAGTTTCAATGCTTTGGAAGGTACTTTCATTTCTCTTATTTTACTTTAGTGTATTTATTTTATGTTAAAAAACACGTCACTTCACTTTAAAAAGGTTTTGAAAATAATTTTATTATAATATACCTTGTCTTCATTTAAAGATTAGTTTTTAAAACAACTATAGAATAAGTTAAGCAAAGTATTGAATTTCAATTGTTAATTAATATCCTTAAAATAAAATAAAACAAAAAATAAGGACTTTGCTAAATATATGACGCTGACCTTCATTGTTTTTGTACAAGCAGCATATTTTGATTATTGGTATAGAGATATATACAAAATACATCGACTACATAGATGATCATAGCCACTACTATGGGGTGGATGTTCCATGGGCCATTATATGGTGCCATCATTATTTTATTTACAGCAGTCCACATATATATTATGGCGCCGTACAAGCGGGGTTACTATATGCTACATCTTCTCGCCAATACATAGCATGTGATAATAGATAGTAGATATACACATATAGAGGATCTAATTGGCAGGAAGCCAGAGAACGTGTTCCCCGGGCAGGAGGTGGCAGATGGGTGCACCACCAGGCTTGACATTGAGCACCTTGAAGACAGAGTGTTGAGGATTCCACCCACTCGTGTCCGCGTGACACACCGTCACTGCCTCTCCAATGCTGCCATCGTCGCGCAGGAGAGACACCAGCGCGACCGTGGTGTGCTGAGTTTGATGGCAATAGTACACAGCGTATGGATATGGCTGCCCGTGACAAATCACTGAGCCGGATTTGCTTTGGAAAGGAATCCCAGTGATAGTATATCGCTGCGAGTTGAGGTTGCAGGGTACGTTCGTCTCCAACACAGTCACACCACTAGTCCCTAGAGTAGATGTGGCGTGATCAATCATGGATTCCAACGACGTAGTGCAATATTTGATCTCCCCACTGATTGCAGGCATTTCACAGAGTTGTAAAGTGTGCTTCATAGCAAGAGCAGTGTGGGATCCTTGGGATATGTTGAGCATGTCCAAGGCCACTGAGAGTTTATCGGACGAGAATGGAATAGTTTCAGCCAAAGGACGCGGAAGGAAGAATATTCCACTGTCGGGGGTTGATTTCTTTAGCAGTTTTCTGTAGAGCGTCAATTTTTTTCCAGCGTGAAACTCCTCCTCCATGAAAAACATCGCCGACCAGGCAGGATCGGTTATCATGTCATCGTCGTCTGCTACGGCAGGGTGATAATATCTTAAAAGCGCGTCGACATCTGGCACTCCTATGCGGCCAAGTTTAAGTGTATGGGGGTCTGGTCCTCCCACAGAAGCTTTGTGACCCTCTCTTATAGCGTCCAGCAACTCCGACGTCTTGTGGGATGAAAAAGGGAAAATGAGCTGTTGCAGATCATCGGGAATGGGCGTCGTTGGCAACTTGCGATGCCAGTAACTGACTGTCGGAGATACAGAAGACTCAGCAGCCCGCACTTCTTCACTGGCCACTACCACATACTGACATCCGAATGCCACAATGTCAGTTATATATGAAGGCATCTGAAAAATCATATAGAACACGCGGTGCTTATATATCGAAAACTTACCAGCAGAACAACGAGGCTTGTAGAAAACCACATGTTGCATGCCATGCATCAATCACTCTGATGAAAAGGAAAGCAAATCCTGCAAAACGCACCTCAAACATTTTCACATATCAATAAAACCAGGAACTACGCATTATTCGAGAAGCAGTCATGTTAGCAAGTCGAATATGAAATAAATTAACAACCCAGCACAGTTTTTGGCAACCAATAAGACTACTGATTCCGCAATTATAATGTAGGCAAAAATATCATCTATCAAAGATTTGAAATGGCTCAGCTGCACTAATTCCAATAAAATGCATAAATTTATGCCAGAGATACCTTCAAAATAGTATTATCCTGAATCACATTGATCGCGCTTGCGAGTGGCTACGACTAACAACGCTGAAACCTAAATAGGCAAGGTGTGGTTATCCTTGCTTGCACTTACAGATAACTGCAATGTACAGGCATGCGCCCAAAAGCATTCTCGCTCATCTCGATGCGCATCGATGGATGAATACATGCAACGCCTCCCCGTCAAACGCCTCTAGACAACTGCTAAGGACGATTATGATTGGTGTTATGCACTTTTTCATCATTTCCAGAATAACGACACATATTAATATTAATGTTATTATTCGATTTGGTTTTGTTCATGCACTCAAACATGTCAATTTTAGAATATTAAACTATTAACTAGGTATAAGTTATAATTCTGGATTAAGATGAAATTTTTTAAGACTTAAAATTTTTTTAAGTAAAAATGGATTAGATTAATTTTAATAAATGTAGAGTTAAGATAGATCTAGGCTCCTTAATAATTTAGTATTTGGAAGTATTATTTCAAAATAAACAAGTTTATCTTATAAGTTAAACTAATTTGAATATGGCAATTGCAGAGATTTCTTTGTAATTATGTCCATAGGCATGTTTATTTGGGTGTAGGGCTCTGAGAATTTTAATATTATTAGGTGGATGATATAGTTTTAATCTCCATGAAATATTTTAGCATATTCTTAATAGTAGTCACACCTCAAAGGTTGAGATCTATCTGAAAAGTAATTAAATTGATTAATTTAAACAAAACAATAAAAAATATGATTTTTGGGCATGTGTATTAGTATGTAACAAAGTTTATATGCACATTAAAAATCTCCATGATAAAAAAGGGTCAATCTCCATGGTTAAGAAAATCATTACATGTTTTTAAATGTTTATCTAGATCTACACTTAATAATAATAATGAATCCTGGATGTTCAAGATCCACGAGCTGTGTTGTTTCTTCACCTATATTTTGTTGGTCATACCTACAGTGAATACAATAGTGAAGCTCATCAGCTCTCCAAGAAAGCACTTTTGGAGGAAGGAAAAATCTACTACATTGCTGGACATGGTCCTGATCTAGTTTATCATAATTACATTTCTCTTTAGAAGACTGTAATATTGAACAATTTGTTTTTTTATTTCTTGTAATTATGGTTTATATCTGGAACATACTATTGCTATAGTGTTTTGGAGGGAGGATGTGGAATGTAATATTGAACTATTAATTTTGCCTAGGTTAGGTGGAATGTGTGGTATTGATAGGGATATGTCTGTGATGACTATTCACTGTATGTTTTGATGCTTTATATTATATAATATAATCTCATTTTTCAGTGTGAAAAAAAATAATGATAATAATAATTACACGGATATGGGTATCCATTTTGGAATATGTAAAATGATAACATGTATCTCCAAATTAGTTATGTAATTTTCTCTTTTAATTAAATTAATGAAAAAATGCAATATGAACATGTGTCATATGATGTGACTGTTATTTTTTGGTCACTTTGTATTAATAGGTCATATAATTCCAACAAAGCCTATTTACACATTAATAATCTCAATGGTTAAGATACATATTATATATATATATATATATATATATATATATATATATATATATATATATATATATATATATATATATATATATATATATATATCCTATTCTGATTAATAATCTCATTGATTAAGATGCTTTGCATCAAATCAATATCATCATCATTTTTTAAAATAAAGCTTTAAATTAGTTAGTTTTTAAGAAACCTTTAATTTTGACAAATTGAGATGTACTATAAAGTATGTGTTTAAATTATAATTTAATTTAGTTATTTTTTTATGTCAATCGTGTGTCTATTTTTGAGATATGACTTCCATAATTTTAATTTAATTATCAATAATTATTAATTGGACTATATAATTATTAATTCGACTATATGGATTTTATTTTCATATAATAGTCTGGGATATTATTAGTGGTATACACAAATCAAAGACTGAGATTTATGTCCAAAAAAGAGTTATACATTTTCCCTTTTAATTAAATTTATTATTAATTAAAATAAATATCATATGAAATGAATTATGGTTTTTGAGATATGATGTTGATAATCCATAGTATTGGCTCATAGTGATATTTATCTGAGATATATTGATTAATAAAGTGTGGTAAATCTGTGTGGTTAAGACCTTCTTACTTGCTTTCAAATCTATATGTCCTTAAATTACATATAATTATTCTTATCATTAACAATCATAGTAATGATCATTTTAAATGATTTTATAATTTAGTTAACTCTTGTGATTTTTAAAATTTTGGAAATTTGAAATGTATAGATGGAGTAAGTATGTTGATGCTTATTATGAATTGATGCATATTGGAATTTACCAACCATTTAATTTATATGGCTACATTAATAGTAACATTAATATGTGAACAAATATATTTAGGCCCATAGATGTATCTATTTTGGAATAAGGTTTCCATAATTTTAATTTAATTATGAATAGGTGTATGATATAGATTTAAATTCCTTGGCATATTATAGAATACACTTAGTACTATATATAAACAAACAATTGGGATTTATACATAAATTACTTACAGGGTTTTTCCCTATTAACAAAACATATTTAGATATTAATGATCTCTATGGTAAAGTGAGATTAAATCTCTATGGCTAAAAATATTATTCCATATTTTTTTAAATATACATATGCTTAAATTAGATATTAATGACCTTTTTATAACTAATAATAATTGTAATAATTTAAAATAAAGCTATCATTTAATTATTTTTTATATATTCGGTAATAATCACAAGTGAAAGAAAGGACTAGGTGAGAGATCAGATCAAGGCATTGAATTTAATAGATGTAGAGATGACTAAATTAGGTGAGAGATGACTAAAGGGCTAGTTAGTTTAGTCATCTCTACATCTATTAATGCCTTGATCTGATCTGTCTCTGATCGATGATGAACCACATCACCTTGGATTTGGTTGAAAACACATGGTGTTCTTTCATATGATTATTACGAAAAATTATGAATATTAAGATGAATCTTAAAACCTAAATTAGAAAAAAAAATTGTATTTTAACCTTTTTATTTTACCAATGTGAATATATCATGAAGTAAGTAGAGGTAGTGTTTTTATATTATTAATTGTAGATTATTCCTATCACATTGTAATAATTTCATGTATGTGGGTGTGCTAGCTAACTTGAAAAGAAAAAATGACATAATTACTTTTAAAATAAATATCAACCTTCTATCCATAACTCCTAAAGCTAGCACAATCATACAAATTAAATGGCTAGTAAATATCTATCATAAGAATTAACTAAATAATAACTTTATTGTTATTATTATTATTGAAATATCATAAGAATTAACTAAATTATAACTATTTCTTCATCTTCTTCTTCTTCATTATTATTGATGATAAAAATAATTAATGTATAAGCTCAACATATAAACATTTTTAAAAACCCATGTAAGAAGATTCATAGCTATAAAGATTGACCTATTTTATCATGGAGATTCTTCCTTTGTAGATAGGATTTGTTGCAACACCATGGCTTATCAATACCACATGCTCAAAAAACCATAAATCATTTCATTTGACACTTGTCCGTATAATAATTTTTTTAATTAATAAATTTGACTAAAAGAAAAACATAAAAATATGTAACTATCTTGAAAATAAATTTTAGCATATCATTGATATATATTATTAGGAATATTCAAAATATGTTTATGGAGATTAAATCCCTATCATCCACTATTCTTGAAACTCTATTTCAAAATAAACGTACATGTCAACATAAAAATTACATAAATATTTTGTGAATTTTTTTTTTTTAATATCCACTTAATAATTATAAATAATTAATTAAATTCTTAAAAATCCTATTCTATAATAAACACATCTACCAAAATAAAATCTACCAAGATATATATATAAAATTTGCTATCAAATCTAACATGGTATATATATTAAGATATATCCTATATATATATATATATATATATAATTTGCAATCATATCTAACACTGTATATATTAAAATATATCCTCATATATATATATAATTTGCGATCAAATCTAACACTGTATATATTAAAATATATCCCCACATACATATATAATTTGCGATCAAATATAAGACGGTACATAGATATATAATTTGCGATGAAATCTAACACTATATATATTGCCACTTGTTTGCGATCAAATCTAACACAGGACATACTAAAATATATCCCCACATACACATAATTTGCGATCAAATCCAACACTGTATATACATTGCCACTTGCTATATATCATTCGCCAAAATCATGCTGACTCACTTTCGTATCGGGCAAGATATCTCCATTTAAGTTTAGATCCGCAAATGTCCCATTGATGTGGGTATCTTCCCGACTTATGAAATATTTGTGTCATATGTCAATAGTAACGTCAACGACATCCAAGGTGACTTACATGGCTATCCAACACCTTGCGTGCACTAGCAGATAACCGCACCGCAATGTGCAGGCAGGAGCCCAAAAGCCTTCTCGGTGACCATCACGATGATGAATAAATGCAACTCCTCACTGTCAAACGCCTCTAGATAAATGATAAGGACGCTTGGTTTTCTTGAGCCGCAAATAGGAGAAGAGTTAAGCTCTGGAATGACAGAATCCGGTGTTCACGGGACGAGCAATCACTTTGTAAACTTGAAGTGAAATTAGTGGGCTGGCTGTTCGTGACACCGGGATGCAGGGATGGAATTTGACGGTTCACTGTTGAAATTTGTAAATAACCATCGTACGTGATGCGCTTGGAGGGATGGAAACACATATTTAAGCTTATTTTATTTTCCATTTACTAGTGTTATTTTGCAAATTGACTCCTCACTGAACTGCAAGTCTCCATTGAACTGAAAACTGTAAGGGCAAAGTTACTTTTTTGGCATTTAAAAATATGAGTGGACGACTCTGTTGAGTATGTGGCTTACTAGAAATTGGTATAAGTTTAAGCCATAATCTAACTAGACTGTTTTTTCGCTCTTAAAATCATGGAAATTCTTGTAAGATTTTAAGAAAATCTGACAGGGATTTTTGTAAATTCATGTTATAACTATCAAACTTTAATATTTTGGGCGCCTTAAAGGTTTTTGATGGTGTTGAATCCATTTTCACCATCAAAATCATGATTCAAACACTGTTATTGCAAGATTTGTCAATTTATTTTGGTCCCGCCAATTTTGGCCTTCCAAACAATTCCTCCTAACCAACTCCAACTCCAGATCATTATTGATATTCTGAAATTTAAATGGATCTTTGTTTCCATTTCCTTTTACAGAAAGTACACGATTACACACGGCAGCTAGATCTAAACCCAAAAATGAAACCCAGATCACGAGGAAGCCAATTCCAATTCGGGAACCTACCATTCGCGATTTGCTAACACATTGGTAAGTTTTGTTTGAAATATAGACAAAGCACCAGTACAATTTCCAATTCCATCACCAACCATCTGTGAATTGCTAACACATTTGTCAGTTCTTTGTGAAATATAGGCAAATCACGAGTCCTCCTATACAACTAGACCCAACAGGTTTCTATCAAGGATTCAACAAGCCCTCTAGGGAGTCTGTAAGGAATGTTACAGTGGTACGTGAAGTAGGAGTTAGTGCGAACCTTCGGGTTGGTCACCCACCACAAATTTGAATTCTCTACCTTTATGAATCACGAGGCGCAGAGGCAAAATCCCTGATTGCTCAATATTTCCAGATCGGATCATTATGACTGGGCACCGTCCTAATTAAGTCTCGCCGCCATATATACATGGGATGCATCTAAAAACAGTTGGATCGTCGAATTTGGCTATATTAGTTATAGCATTGACTCATTAATATGTTTTTCGCTAGAGGCTCTTTGGCTCTGAGGGGGTCAAGAAATGTTTACGATGGAGAAATATTTGGTCCAACCCTTCTTTGACTGTGCGAGCTGGCAGACCCAAATATTGCCCATAGGTCAAAACAGATTGACCCCAATGGGGAGTGGGGAAAGAGTGTTGACAGGATATTAATGTGAAGAGGGCCCCAAGATCCGCATCCATCCAGTAGAGAGATTTTTCAAATAGAACAATAATTTTTAACAACTGATATTCGTTGGCTGGTCCTCATACACGGATGTATTGGCATGCATAGCTCTGTTAAAATGGAAAGCCTTCAACCAATCAGCAAACAGCTCGACGACATGGAGACATTAATAGACATTACAATAGATGCTGAAAATGAATTCACTGCTAACAGGAAAACCCCACCTGCCTTCTCGATTGTGCAAAAGAACATAGGGGCATCTGAGCACAAGAATATTGACGAGGAAGCCATTCATGTTGCTCAGGCTTGCCATGGAGCCGATCCACGCCCCGAGAGAAGGAAGGCGAAACCTGTCAAAGCTCAAGAAGAAATAGAAAAACTTATCATGGGCGTTGATGTTTACTAGGACACCATTGTTGAGTTGAAGGAAAGAGCTCTGGTTGGTCGTTGGGATTACATTAAAATGGCAGGACCCTAAATGAAAGAATGGATAAACAAAAACTAGACATCCATTTGAAGGTAAATATCTTATTAAATGGGTGGTTTGGTGTCCATTTCATGTCCATAGAGGATGCAGAAAAGATAAGGACAAGGTCATGGATGAGAGGTAGAGGGGTCTTAATATTACAAAAATGGTACATTGGATTTGATCCAATGTACCATTATATTCCACATTATATTTACTAATGTGGTTGATATACGCCGATAGATGTATATAAAATAGATTTACAACCACATTTACCAATGTGGTTGATATACGCCGATAGGCCTATATCCACTACCCATCACATTAATTTATATATCAATAAATAAATATTATATATAATAATTTTATTATATTAACTTGAAATATATATATTATATATTAATAAGAATATTAATATATTAAATATATTAATTATAATTAAAATCACAAAAATACTTTATATATATTAGTAAAATTATAATAAGTATTAATAATATATATTAAAAATATTTATTAATATATTAAAAATATTAACTATATACATACTATAAATTAGCTTGAAATATATATAATATATATTAATATAAAAATAATATTAATAATATATAATAATTTAATATATCATAAATGGTTATATTATTAATAAACCAAAAGAACTAATAATATATTAATAATATATATTATATCATAGTTGGTTATATTATTAATAATATTATAATACTACTAATAATCATTATTAATAAATATTAGAATATTTATTTATAATGATTATTAATAATATCATAATATTATTAATATTACTAAATAAATATTATTAAAATATATATATTAATAATATTATAATACTATTAATATATATTATTAATAATATATATTAATAATATTAATATTACTAATAATCATTATTAATAAATATTTGAATATTTATTTATAATGATTATTAGTAATATTATAATATTATCAATATATACAAAAATATTTTATATATATTATTAATATTATAATAAGTATTAATAATATATATTAAAAATATTTATTAATATAAAAATAATATAAATAATATATAATATTTTAATATTTATTTATATATTAATATCATAGATGGTTATATTATTAATAAACCAAAAGAACTAATAATATATTAATAATATTATAATAATATATATTATATATTAATAATATTATAATAATATTATAATATTACTAATAATCATTATTAATAAATATTTGAATATTTATTTATAATATATATTAATATATTAATAATATTAAACTCAAGAGAGTAATAAACCATATGAAACAATATTTAAAAACAAAAAACCTAAGAGATTAATAAACCCTAACAATTAATATTTTAAAGTGAAGATATTAATAAACCCAAGGGATAATTAATAATACAAACCCAATGTCATCATAAACCAAAGGTTTAAATATTATAAACTATAGGAATTGGTGAACCCAAGGGATAAATATTATAAACATAAGGGATCGATATTAAAAACACAAGAGATTAATAAACCGTAAGAATTGATATTTTAAACTAAAAAACCTAATAAATTAATAATCCATAAGAATCAGTATTTTAAACGTAAGATATTAATAAACCAACGAGATTATTAACATTATAAACCAAAAGAACTAATAAACCCAAGGGTTTAGTGTTATAAAGCAAAGGAACCAGCGAACCCAAGGGATAAATATCATAAACCTAACAGATGAATATTATAAACAATAAAGATTAATAAACCCTAAGAATTAATATTTTAAACTGAAAAATCTAAGAAATTAACAAACCCTGAGAATTAGTATTTTAAACTCAAGAGAGTAATAAACCGAATGTGTAATTAACATTATAAACCAAAAGAACTAATAAACCCAAGGGTTTAATATTATAAACCAAAGGAGTCAGTGAACCCAAGGGATAAATATTAAAAACCTAAGGGATCAATAAGGCTAAGGGCAATATTAAAAATAATAGAGATTAATAAAACCCAAGAGTTTAATACTATAAACCAAATCAATTGGTGAACCCAAGGGAAAACCATTATCCAAAAAATTATAAACCAAAGGAATTGGTGAACCCAAGGGAATTGATTTAAAAATTGAGACAATTTTTGTCACAATGCGACGTTGGACCAACTATGACCAAGGTTGGCCATGGGTGATTTTCATATTGAGACAATATTTGTCAGAATGTGACATTTGATCATGGATGACATTGATCGATTATTCATATTATAAACCAAAAGAACTAATAAACCTAAGGGTTTAATATTATAAACCAAAGGAATTGGTGAACCCAAGGGACAACCATCACCCAACAAATTATAAACCAAAAGAAATTGGTGAACCCAAGGAAATTGATTTAAACATTGAGAGAATTGTTGTCACAATGCGACGTTGGACCAACTATGACCAGGGTTGGCCATGGGTGATTTTCATATTGAGACAATATTTGTCAGAATGTCACATTTGATCATGGATGACATTGATCGATTATTCATATTATAAATCAAAAGAACTAATAAACCCAAGGGTTTAATATTATAAACCAAAGGAATTGGTGAACCCAAGGGACAACCATTACCCAAAAAATTATAAACCAAAAGGAATTGGTGAACCCAAGGGAATTGATTTAAACATCGAGACAATTGTTGTCACAATGCGAGGTTGGACCAACTATGACCATGGTTGGCCATGGGTGATTTTCATATTGAGACAATGTTTCTCATAATGTGTCATTTGATCATGGATGACATTGATCGATTATTCATATTATAAACCAAAAAAACTAATAAACCCAAGGGTTTAATATTATAAACCAAAGCAAGTAGTGAACCCAACGGAAAATCATTACCCAAAAAATTATAAACCAAAGGAATTGGTGAACCCAAGGGAATTGATTTAAACATTGAGACAATTGTTGTCACAATGTGATGTTGGGCCAAGTATGACCATGGTTGGCCATGGGTGATTTTCATATTGATACAATGTTTGTCAGAATGTGACATTTGATCATGGATGACATTGATTGATTATTCATATTATAAACCAAAGGAATTGGTGAACCCAAGGGATAACCATTACCCAAAAAATTATAAACCAAAGTAATTGGCGAACCCAAGAGAATTGATTTAAACATTGAGACAATTGTTGTCACAATGCGACATTGGACCAACTATGACCAGGGTTGGCGATGGGTGATTTTCATATTGAGACAATATTTGTCACAATGTGAAATTTGATCATGGATGACATTGATCGATTATTCATATTATAAACCAAAAGAACTAATAAACCCAAGGGTTTAATATTATAAACTAAAGGAATTGGTGAACCCAAGGGAATTGATTTAAACATTGAGACAATTGTTGTCACAATGCAACATTGGACCAACTATTACCATGGTTGGCCATGGGTGATTTTCATATTGAGACAATGTTTGTCAGAATGTGTCATTTGATCATGGATGACATTGATTGATTATTCATATTATAAACCAAAAAAACTAATAAACCCAAGGGTTTAATATTATAAACCAAAGGAACGTTGTAAAGAACTCAAGGTAAAAATCATTACCCAAAAAATTATAACTAAAGAATTATGAACTTAATAATTTATATAAACATTGAGACAATTGTTGTCACAATGCGACGTTGCACCAACTATGACCATGGTTGGCCATGGGTGATTTTCATATTCAGACAATATTTGTCAAAATGCGACATTTGATCATGGATGGCATTGATCGATTATTCATATTATAAACCAAAATAACTAATAAACCCAAGGGTTTAATATTATAAACCAAAGGAATTGGTGAACCCAAAGGAATTGATTTAAACATTGAGACAATTGTTGTCACAATGCGACGTTGGACCAACTATGACCAAGGTTGGCCATGGGTGATTTTCATATTGAGACAATATTTTTCAGAATGTGACATTTGATCATGGATGACATTGATCGATTATTCATATTATAAACCAAAAAAACTAATAAAACCAAGGGTTTAATATTATAAACCAAATGAATTGGTGAACCCAAGGGAGTTGATTTAAACATTGAGACAATTGCTGTCATAATGCGACGTTGGACCAACTATGACCATGGTTGGCCATGGGTGATTTTCATATTGAGACAATATTTGTCAGAATGTGACATATGATCATGGATGACGTTGATCGATTATTCATATTATAAAACTATGCTTATCAAATCATTAATAAAATATAAAATCAGTGTTTGCTATTCATAGCAGCAAAAATGAGAAGTCATGCACTTGGGAAATCTCCATAAATGAAATGTGAAGCCATGGGCTTGGGTAAGCCTACATAGCTATCTGGAGAATTTTATAATCTCACAGAATTATCTAAAATGGGGAATTAGGAATTTTTGTTTAGATACTAGATTCGATCCCGGAACCATCAACCAATCAAAATTGGGAAGTAGAAGGTTCGTTGGAGAGGGAGGAGGGAAGATACGAAGTGGTGAGTTAATGCTAATTCTTTTAGTAGCTCAAAAAAAATTAAATTTGGATTCTAATCAAGAATATCTCTTCTTAAGAAGAGAATTAGAATGTTGCAAAATAAGTCCTCCTTATAGGTCCAATCCACAGAGGACTCTTTTTGGAGAAATATTCTAGGTAATCACATGTAAAAGAACGTGGTCGACGCGTTTCGAACCAACCAGTGTGGTTCATCATCAGGACTATGTGAGAGATCAGATCCAGACATTAAGTATAAATAGATGTAGAAATGACTCAACTAGCCGTTAGGATAACGGCTAGTTTGACTTTGAAAAAGTAAATATTCCATTATTTATAAAGGATCATCACCATTATTTATTTGGGGTGTTTGAAGACAAGTTGTAGACCTATTAAAATAATCTGAAGACATAGAGGTTCGCCGATAAATAGATAGTGTTAGTACTCGGATCCAGTAAGATTAGCTACTTGGAGAAGACCCTACTTAGCCATTATTCAACTGAATTTGAGAGCAATTACGACTTCGAGGGAATGGTCGGTGAAAGAAAAGTTTTGAGCCCTGTATTCCCTTATCGCAGAGCTTTGTCAAGACAGGTGAACCACAAAGCTTGGTCAAGATAGGTGAAAGGCGATGAAAATGGCCGGAAAGAGGCGGTATTACATGACAGATCTTGTAATAAAAAAATTTGAAGCTCCAAACACTAAGAAAATAACTTATGCTCGTTTGGTTATCAAAAGTTATCAAAATGTGGAGACAATTGTTTCCAACTACTTTCATCTGTGATGATCCAATGACTTAATATCTTTTAATCATCTAACATATAATCTAAAGGTGAAAAGTGATGACAGGTAGGCAACATAAAATTTCTACTCAAAGGGGGAAAGCCTTAAGGCTTAAAAATTAATATATGAGTTCAACATATATACATTTTTTTTGTAAGTTTGGTAGTACCTTTAATTTTTCTCTTTTTTTTTAATTTTATTTGTTTTTTACTCCATCTTCATGAACATGTGCACACATATCTCCCCGGGGAAGCGAATTGAACCTGTGATGAGTTCTATAAGAGCCCGCCTCATCACCGTTTAACCAAGACCCCATGAATTGAAAATGTGATGAGTGCTATAACAACCCGCCTCATCACCATTTACTTGTGATGGGTGGTATAACAACCGGCCTCATCACCGTTTAGCCAAGACCCCATGAATTGAACCTATGATGAGTGCTATAAAAACCCTCCTCATCACCGTTTAACTAAGACCCCATGAAGTGAATGTGTGATGAGTGCTATAAAAACCTGCCTCATCATCGTTTAACTAAGACCCCACGAATTGAACGTATAACGAGTTCTATAAAAACCCGCCTCATCATCATTTAACCAAGACCCCACGAATTGAATGTGTGATGAGTGCTATAACAGCCCATCTCATTACCGTTTAACCAAGACCCCATAGACTTATGATGTTTTTCTTAGATAGTTTCATTCAACAGATTTGAACATTGAATTTTTAATTTATATCATACTTCATAACACGACCATTGCCAATTGAGCTATAAATGGGTTGTAAACATATATACATTTTTTAAGAACTTGCAATAGGACATTAAAATAACAATAAAAGCCATAAAATTAACAAAATTTTAACCTTATTATGTATTATAATAAATATTATTAATTATTATAAGAATTGATCTATATACATTTAAGAAAGTATTATATTTTCAAGAAGATTTATCTTTACTTTACCTTACCATGAAGGTTCTTAACTTATAAATAGACTTTGTTACAATATCATGGATCACTTATCAATTTCACATACCCAAATAACATGACTCATTTTATGGTCAAACTATTACATATATATTTTAATTTAATTTAAGTTTATAACATTTTTTAATTAAATTGAAAAGAAAAATAACATAACTACCTTTGATATAAATCTCAACTCTCTATCTTGACTATGGTATGTGAATATTCTATAGATTTTAAATCTCTAGCATATATTTATTAATTATTGATAAATTAGTATTCTCCAAGAACTATTCCAAAATATATATGCATGAACAAAACCAAATTGAATTTGGAAATCATGGACATTTATTTGTAAGTATGCCCATATACATGTTTTTTTGGATATATGGTATTGATAAGCCATGGTAGTGCCCCATGGTATTACAAATGTTCAACATTTAGCGCGAAAAGTAACTCTACGGTTAGTAAAATTAAAGTACATTTTTAAATGTATAAGTTTTAACTCTTAATAAATAATAATAATATAATAATACAACAACATAATATAGTATCTATTTTAAATATCAGAGATTAATCTCCATAAAATATTCTATAATATTCATATAATTAGCACAAAACTAAAGGTTGATATCTAGAAATTGGGTTGTCCTTTAATTAATTTGATTAACTGAAAAAATCGTAGTATAATCAATTAACACAGAAGTGAGTTGTATATTTTTTTGGCATTTGTATCAATAATACAAGTATTGGCTGTAGTACTTTAGCAAATGTTATAACTTCATGGTTTAGGAATATTGTTTGATGCTTTTTTAAATGATATACTTTTAATCATATTACCATTTTTTATAATTGTTATAATAATAATAATAATGAAACGCAGTTGCACTTGAAGGTTTTTATGAAACTTTAAATCTTTGTAATTATGTACCATACTTTGTAATTATGCCCATAGACATGTTTCTTGGATATATGGTATTGATAAGAAATGGTAGTGCCCCATGGTAAAAGCCTATTTATAAATTAAGTCTCCATGATAAAGCGGGGTGAAATTGAAACATCTCCCATAAGAAAAATTTTACATGTTTTTTAAATGTATATATGTTTAACTCTATAATAATAATAATAATAAAATTTGATAGGGGTATCTATTTTGCACTAGGAGATCTTCAATTTTGATTTAATTGTCAATAATTATTAATAGAATGGTAGAGATTTAATCTCCATAAAATATTCTAGAATTTTCATAGTAGTATACACAAAATCAAAGGTTGATATTTATCTCCAAATTAGTTTTTGTCTTTTTAATTAAATTGATTGATTGAAAAAATGTCGTATAATCAACTATCATATGAAGTGAGTTATGGTTTTTTTGGGAATTTGATATTGATAAGACATGTTATTGGCCATGGTATTGTAACAAAGCCTATTAATAATCTCCATGGTTAAGAATCTTGTTTGATGCTTTTTAAATGCATATATGTCTAACTTATATATTAATTGTTTTTTTACTTAACAATGATTATTATAATAATCTAAAATAAAGTTATAATTTAGTTATTTTTATGAAATTTAAATTTTACCAAGGTGATATGTATTACAAAGTTAAACTTTTTATGTTTATTATGGATTAATTCCCACGGATGCTTCCCACACATTTAATTTATATGGTTGAGATAATTTAAAATAAAGTTATAATTTAGTTAATTTTTATGTAGGCATGTCTATTTCGGAATAGGGCTTCTAAAAGTTTAATTTAATTATAAAAAATTATTAGTTCTATAGTATACAAAAATAAAATATTTATTTTCAAAATATTTATGTTCTTGTTTTCCTTTTAATTAAATTCATTAATTAAAAAATATGCCATAAAAAATGAGTTATGGTTTTTGGGGAATGTGGTATTTATAACCCAGGTAAGAATATCCATAGTGAAGCTAAGAAGCATATATCTCTTTAACTTATTTATTATTATTTTTTTCACTGTTTAGTTAACTCTTGTGATTTTTTTAATTCTAGAAATTCTAGATGTATAGATGAAGTAAGTTTTTTTATATTTATTATGGATTCATGCCTACATACATTTACCGACCATTTAATTTATATAGACACACTAGTAATAGCATCAATAAACAAACACAATTACATAGATATGCGTGTCTATTTTGGAACAGAGATTCCATTGCTTTAATTTACTTTCAAATAGTGGATGGTAGGGATTTAATGTCCATGGAATATTCTCAATAGTATACAGAAACCAAATATTGAGATTTATCTCCAAAGTAACTATGTTTGTTTTACCCATTTATTTTAAGTGATTAATTACAAAATGTCATATGAACACCTGTCATATCAAGTGAGTTTTGTTTTTTTGTGTATGTGATGTTAATAAGCCATGGTATTAAGAATTTATAGGGTAAAGTGGTAGTAAATCTTTAACGCAAAAATCATATTCCGTGTTTTTTTAGATGTATATATGCTTAAATTATATATTAATTTTCTTTTTTTTTTATAAATAATTATAATAGTAATTATTTTAAATAACGTTATAATTTTATTAGTTTTTATGTTTTTCTTTTTTGGTTTAGAAATGTGTGATGTATCATAAATTAAGTGTTTTGATTTTTATTATGGATTGATGCTTATCACATTTATTAAATCTTTCATTTATATGGTTTTGCTAGTTACGTTTTTTTAATCTCGCCAATGTGAAAGTCTCATGTGCTAAGTATTTAGATGTGTATCTAGGTTTACCAACCATTTAATTTATTGGCTATGCTAGTTAAATTGAAAATAAAAAAATGAGATAATTAATTTTATAGTAAATATAAACCCTCTATGCATAACTCTTACAACTAGCTCAACCATACAAATTAAATGGATGGTAAATGTTGAGAGACAATTAATACATAATAAGCATCAAAACACTAACCATACATTTCAAGTTGCTAAAATTAAAAATATCATAAAAATTAACTAAAATATAACTTTATTATTATTATTATTGTTATTATTATTAGTGATGATAAAAAGAAATAATATATAAATTCAACATATATACATTTTTTAAAATCATGTAACAAGCTTCTTCACCATGGAGATTCACACCCACTTATTTATGGTGATTCTTAATATGAAAATAGACTCTGTTACAATACCATCTGTCAATACTATGGCTTATCAATACCACTTTCCAAAAAAACCATGATTCATTTCATATGACACTTGTTCATATGACATTTCTTTTAATTAATAAAGTTGATTAAAAGAAAAAAAGGAATTAAATACCTCCAAAATAAATTTGGGCCTTTGATTTGTGTATATTACTAAGAATATTTTAGAATATTCATGGAGGTTAAATCCCTACCATCCACCTAATAATTAAACTAAAAATTCGGAATTCCTATTCGAAAATAGACATGCCTATCAATACAAATATTCCATTAATATTTTGCAGAGATTAAATTTAGACCATCCATTTAATAATTATTAATATTTACCGATACACACATGATACATGATTATTAACTGCCCCTCATGGATTCCCATGGCTCCCACTCTCATGATCATAGATATGAAACTCCAATGTTGCTCACATGACACAAGTATTAAGGGCTCTCCCAGGAAATCATTCTAGTAGTCATGGTGACCACACTCAATTTGTAAGACATTTAATGCCATCCCCCACTTGGTTTCTCGATCCATCTCTCCCGCAACTATTATTCGAACACTATAGAACTCTATCATGCATTTGATCCTCCTCCATGTGTGAATCTCTGACCTATTCCAGAGCGTGCTCGCCTCTATATTAAGGCCATATTTTTCACCTGCTTTCTCTTAGTTTGCATCAACTCTACTTTTGTTGCAATCTCCCCTTCAAGTGATCTCAATGACCCTACTACCCACTCTTCCATTAATATTTACTCAACGCCTTCCCTTTGTTTATCCCTCTACATCATCATGGTTCGTGAGCAAGGTCATCCTCGTCGTGGTGGAAATGGAAGTGGAAGGACTCCACATTTTCCTTGGTATAGCTTAGGCAATGACAGATTCAACCCATGAACCCTTCGAAGGCGTAGGAGCTATGTATTGGACCTCGAATTTACAGATCTTCGATTTGTGGGTGATAAAGAATGACCTCTCAGGAATGTTCGAGGTCATCTTTGAGAGACCATGAACAAAGTTCACTAGTGATGGAGGCTTGAATTCATGACCTTTGTAGGTTGTGAACTTGTACAAAAATTATTTGCAAACGAAGTCATAAAAACATAAAATAAATAATAGCGAGAGCATAAAACATAAAACATAAATACACAGATATTTTTTCCACTGGATCCCAAATCGGGAATACCAGCTTTATTTTTCATTATATTCCTTTTAGTGTTATGACACATATATATACATGTCGAAGCATTCATAAACCCCAATCCATTAACCCTGGATTATAACATAACCATAGTTCCCTTGACCGAATCTACAAAATACCAGGGGCCGAAAACCATCATGCCCCAAAACCATGTGCAAAATCATGCACAAAAGAATAGGCGGGTCCACCCGCCTAAAATAGGGTCCAATTTTTTTTTTTCATAGAGCGTTGCCCCTCACTTCGCAGAGGGGGCTACCCACCCCTTGAAAACCCTTATATAGGGGGGATACCACCCCCCAATGACCGGCGTGCATGTGCGACTATTCGTGTAAATAATATAACACATAACCAACATTCTCCCACTTGTTCTTTCCATAGGGGGCCACAAGAGCGCTTAGTCATTAGTTTAACCGTGCAACACCCATTGTTTCTCTAAAATAAGAGAACTTCTGAGTGCTCATAGGCTTCGTCAATGCATTTGCAAGACTATTCAACGTGTCCACCTTTACCAGAAACACCTTTTTATCCTCAACCATATCTCTCACAAAGTGATATTGAACATCAATGTGCTTTGTCTTTGAATGATAAGCAAGGTTCTTAGCCAGTAAAATTTCACTTTGGCTATCACTGTCTATAATTATAACTCACAACACCTACCCCATACTTGAACACAATCTATGCAACCAAAGTGATTCCTTGATGTCATGAGTGGCTGGCATGTATTCTTCCTCTATAATTGAAAGAGCCACTATAGACTGTATTTTACTCATCGAACTGACTACACCCCAGAATATGCTAAACACATACCCACTTGTAGATATTCTTTGGTCAAGATCTCCAGCCCAATATGCATAAAAAAAACCATGGATGTACAAAAATCTGTCCAATCCTGGTCTTCCCTGGTAGCACAAGCCATAATCACTAGTGCCACGAAAATATCTAAAAACCCACTTCACTGTTTTCCAATTCTCCTTCCCTGGTTTTTACATAAACCTGCTCAATACTCCCACTGCATGTGCAATGTATGGTCTAGTACAAACCATTGCATACATCAGGCTACCCACTGCACTTGCATATGGAACACGGGACATATTCTCATATTCTTCTTGTGTCTTGGGACACTGTTCAACATATAGCTTTACACCTACATGAACAAGAACCTTCACTGGTTTACTCTCTTTCATATTGAACATTTGCAATATTTTCTCCACATACTTCTTCTTGTTTGACTAGAGATTCGTCTTTTCCTAATATCTCTTAATTTCCATGCCCAAAATATAGCTTGTGATCAAATTCAGATCAAGGACCTAAGTGATAGCTCAAATTTCAAAGTGTTCGAAATTGTATCGAACCTAAATGACCAGATATATATCGTCTTCTTGATTCCGGTGCCATGAACGGTTTGAAAAACCGACACTGTATGAAGAAGCTATCGTGATTTGAAAAGTCCACTAAACTACAATTTATGACATTTGACCAATTTTAACTAGGCTTTTGAAAAGTAAATAAATAAAAAAATTCCAGGGAATATTCTTGGAGTATTCTTGGAATATTCCTTAGAATATTCCCTAAAATATTCCTCTTGGACGAATTGTAGGCTGACAAGTGGAATGATAATACTGGAGAATTGGTTGACTGTTTAGGTTTTTATCCAATCAAAGGTCGCCACGTGGCCCAGGAAGGTTGTGTAAAATTTTGTGCAGCGGCTGGGGATCAAACCCTGGACCTCCTTGCCCACATATGCATGCCTTACTGTCTCATCTAAGCCATGGTTATTAACCATATTAGTTTGTGGCTTCTACTTAACATTTAGTGGAAATCAATTTGGGGTTTGGACTGCTGGCAGTCCCAACCCGGAAGTAGTCCAATGAGACTATTCACATGCAACAGTTTATCCATTCCATAGATTCTAAAACACTTAATAGATATCACATGTGCTGTCACATAACTATTTCTCTGATGGTTTCTTTGTGCGTTCAATGCTCAACCGGGGCTATGGAACCTTATCCCAAGGTTCAAGTAGAGTTCCGCTACGACTGTTGCGGTTTGTTAGCCGTGTTTTTGGGGTCATGTGCCCAACTAGATCACTACCATTTAATGCTAACGGTTAGCGCTGGTGGAATTATAGCACGACTTTAATTTATGCGGATTTGGCCAAAATTAGTTGGGTTAATTGTAGTTGCTCCATTTTTAGTGGAGCTATTTGAGGGGTAACTGGACAAAAATTGGTTATGCTCTATCTTGAGCATTATTCGACCATTCTTGGAGTTTGAATAATCAATTTCAACTTTCTCAGACATTCCAGACTCATTGATGAGGGTTGTAGAGTCATCAGAGAACTTCTTGGTGAGTTTTTTCTTCATAGAAGTTCTAGGGGCCACTAGGGTCACCAGGAGTCAACAACAGAAAGAGGCCTAACCAAGGCAGCTAGAGGCCTTACTAAGGAAACCAATAGTCAAATTTGGATGTTTCAAACATTATGGAACTATTGGTGAGGTTTGTAGAGCTAGTAGAGGAATTTGAAGGCCTATATGCTTCAGAGAAGTTCCAAGGGCCACCAGGGCCCTCAAGTGCCAACAAGAGAATGAGGCCTATCGAGAGTAGCCAGTATCCATTCTCATCAAAACAGTAGTCTATTATGACTATTTCTAGCCTTTTGAATCCAATGGAATGAGTTTTATAAGCTTTTGAATATTTTTGAAGGTCGATATGTTTCAGGGAAGTTTTCAGTGAACTTAGAGCTAGGGGGTGCCACCAGGTGTTGGAGGCGTAATCGGAGTAGCCGGAGGCCAGTTTCAATAAGTGAATAGTCTATTATATCTATTTTGGACATTATGAATACATTGAAGGGATTTTAAGAGACATTTGGAGACTTCTAGAGCTAAATAAGGCACAGGGAAGTTTTGGGGAACAACGAGGGCCACCAGGGCCATTAGTGGATGGAGGCCTGTATTGGGGAGCCAGATATCATTTTGTGTAAATGAACAACCTATTTTGGATGTGTGATATGTGATGGAGACAGTAGGTGAGGTTTCAGGTACAGAAAAGGATTTATGAAGGAGTTGGTGCCACAGAGAAGCTCAGGGAAGCTTAAGGGCACTAACAGAAGAGGTATAGTCTAAGGGAACCTAGGTCCATCTTCAGAGACATAAAAACCATTCCACGGGTATGATGGTATTATAAACCCAATGGTACAGTCAAAATAACCATTGGAGTTAAGTATTTACTTGTAAAAGAAAATTTTCCATCATAATCCCAAAGAGCCAAGTCAGTTGACATAGGCTTAAGGAGATGTAGCCCACGATATTCAGGTGAAATCCTTTATTAAATTTGCTGCTATGTGTTGATGCTTATTTGTTGCACTTTATGGTTTTTCTACATGTTTAATATCAGAATTTTTTTTTTTTTAATTCCTCACACTTAAGCATTAAAACAATTCAAAACACATACACCTGAATCAAGAATTCAAATTCCGCACAGTCAAGTATAAGCTAGATCTTATTTTTTTTAATTGAATGGGAGGTGCTTGAAAAGAATAACAAGTTAGCCACCCATTTCAGATCAGTTTGCAGTACCAAGATCCTTCATGTCGAATTTGGAAAACAATTGGGTCTTCAAATCTTGTATAATTTCTTTGTCATTTCCAATCAGAAACATATCATCCACATACAAGACCAAATAAATAATGTTGGACCACTATTTTATTATTATTATTATCACTTCTTAACATCCATTTCATCCATTTATAATGTTATTTTATCACATTATTTATCATAATTTATTATATAATTCAATTTTATAATTATTTATGCTCTTTTGGATAAATAATACTTGTTCTCCTTTATTTTAATAAATTAATGATTATTATGCATTATTTTGCCAATGATGGTTTATTAATGAATTTGTTATAACATCACTCACTATTTTAGCCCTCAATATCTCTTCCAGATTGTAGATTTGATTTTCAGCTGATAATTAAATATTGCAACTCAGAAATTCGCTGGGATAACAAGAGTCAGTTTTACGTTGAACATTTTGGGCAAACGGACAAGAGTCTTGAAAATCCGAAACATGGGTTTTGTGCAGAACGGACCAAGTTAGTTTATTTGTGAGAAGTTTTTTAAAATTAAGTTTTGATTGAGAGAAACACATGGTTCTTCTAAGGAAATATTTGCAGATTTTATGTTGTGGCCGTTTTCCAAAATTGCCCTAATTGTAATTGCCAGATTCGACTTGTGCCAGCTTAATCATGATGGAAATATCTTTCAGATCTCATCTTGCTTATTGAGATTTTTTAATCAGTCTATTTCCGTTTGTTGTTTATATATTTAAAAGAGCACAAATCAGAGAGAGAGAGGATACAATGCACAGGGGAGGATGCATAGAGGGTTAACGTGCAAGAGATCAAGTTTTCTAACGGAAGACTTTTAATTAATTGAATGCAAGTAATTTTGTCATTCTATCTGTAAGTTGTGAGTCTACCACGGCCCTGGTCAGAGATTTTGGCCCACTCTTCTGATCAGATGCTGCGTTATTTCCTTTTGTTGCTTTCAAATTTCTGTTTGATTATTTTAACTACTGTTATGGTATGTTCTTTAATTGTTGTGAATGCTTTTATAATTCTGCAATTTATCTTTAATTACTATTACAGTAGTTCTGGTTGTTTTAATTATTGAATCTATGAATATTGGATTGTGTCATTGCTCCTGGATATACTTTGCGTGCTACCTTGAAATAGTGTACGCACCCGAATTGATAATTAATGTGGGAAAGGGTTTGAATATTCATTCACACTTGGACACCAACATTTTAGCGCCATTGTCGGGGAGGCTAACAAAGGTGCAAGAACATGATTCATATTGATCTAAGGATCAATCTCTCATTCTAGCGAGGGAAATGCTACCCTGCTCTAGGTCTTGAGCATAGTTGTTTTGTTTTCCTCTTCAATTGATTTCTTAAGAACCAATCTCTCATCCTAGGGAGAGAAATGCTACCTTGCTCTAGGTCTTGCGCGTAGTTGTTCTGTTTTTCTTTTTGATTGATTTCTTAGGAACCAATCTCTTGTCTTAGGGACGTAAATGCTACCTTGCTCTATGTCTTGAGCGTTAATTTTTTTTCTTTGATTTTTTTTCTGTTGTTTTCTTAGGGCCCAATCTATCGTCCTGGGGAGGGGAATGCTACCCTGCTCCAGGTCCCGATCTTAATATTTCATTGATTTAATTTCTTTATTTGTGTTTTAACACCCAATCTCTCGTTTTGGGGAAGGAAGTTTCACCCTGCTCCAGGTCTTGACCATTAAGAATTATTAATTTTTTTTTTCCTTCATCTGGTTCTATGAACAGAGATCTAAACAAAAAGGCAGAGGATGAGGTTAAGGAAGAAAGCATCAACACAATCTGGAACACAGTCATGGAACTTCAGGATGCGAAAAATATTGGAAATCAAGACTATATTGAAGACTTGTTTCACTTTGTTGTTTGCTCGCAACATCACTCTACACTTCAACAACTACTGTCACCATCCTTAACAGGGAATTTGGTCTCTCATACCCATGTATTTATTAACATATATCTTTCAATTATGGGTATGTGCATACTTGAAGCCTTATTTCGAAAATGGCTTAATTGGAGGTACTCTTATATATAAGTATATTTTATTTTTAAAAGTAGTGTAGTGTAGTGTAAATATAGAATGAATAAAGACATAAATAAATAAATTTCTTTATATGTAAAAAATAGTTGTTTTTGTTGGAATACACTATCAAAATTAACATTGGTGATCAATATGTAGATGAATTATATTGAAAATTAAATTTCTACGAATGCTCATATTCATTTTGATCACCTTCTTGGAAAAATTCCTTAATTATCATATCTTATGGCTTGCGGGCTTGATGAAATTTCTGGAAAAACAATCAGGACAGTCATGTGTTGAGGGAAAAAATGGGTATATTTTCAAGATATGTTTCTATCCTACATATCCCTTTATGTCTAATTTTTAACCCAATTTGAATCACTTGATTTGGATTTAAAATGAAAAAGTTATGACCAAAACAATGACAACATGTCTAGTAGGCAACTAAGGAACATAGTTGGGACAGTCTGTTTTTGGAGGCTTAAATGATTATATTTTGAAAATCTGTTTCTACAATATATTCTCTTATGAATCTAGTTTACAAAAAAAATTGAATCACTTTATTTCGATATCGTATGAAGAAGTTATGACCAAAATGCTGATTGCTTATCGTAAATCAACACTCTTGAAACCCTGTTTTCCCGACTGTTCACTAGCGTATTTGACCCATCAATTCTTCTTTCCTTAAAAAATAGTTTCTCTTAAGATTTATAAATGAATATAATTTAATCTCCAATTTGAATTGTTTTAATCCATCATCAAATGAAAACGTTATGCTTGAATTATCAATTGTTGGCCTGAGCTGGAAAATGGAAAATGACTCTATTATGCAGGTTGTTCTAAGAAAATTTAATATACCATTGCATGGAATTTTTAAAACCTGTTTCTATTGGAGACATCCATCTGAATTAAATTTCATTTGGCTTTGGAATCACTCAAATTGGACGAAAAAAGAAGAAGTTATGATTGAAACACTGCTCGTTAGTATGGTCGACCAATGCTCTCCCACAATGGACAAATAAATTTTGTTTTATTTTTCTATGGATTTGTTTTGCAGAGTAGCTAATTGTTATTTTTTTGCATATGTATTAGATTATGAGAGCCTATAACCTCTATTATTCCATGTTTTCATGTTTTTTTGTAGGTATACACTCGTGTTTTGCAGGTCTCAGGAGAGTAAATAAGGTCAATTTATGTACAAGTGATTCTTGAAGACAATGATAATGAAATGTTTTCAAAGAAATTTCCTCACACGGAGAAAAAAACATGAATAATTTTCATCAATTAATGGATTTATAACATGAGAAATGGGGAATTGATTTCTATTTGAAGATCCAAGTCATTTTCAAAAAAACCATTTTTCCATTCATTCACCATTCACAAACAACATTACTGCAACAAAAATCATAACCTTTGTAACTTAAGTTATTTATTTATTTATTGGTTTTCAATAAAGAATAGTTTATTTTCTTATTTATCTTATTTTTTTATGCTTAAGGTATTGTTTACTTCAAAGTCACATTTTTTTGTTTTGTTCTCAAAATAAAAGGAGCGAGTTCTTAAGTTTTGTGATGTTGTTACTTCTTGATGTTGCTACTCGTAATGTTGTTACTTCGGATGCTGCTACTCATGATGCTATTACTCCTTAGATGTTGCTACTCCGTGATGTTGTTACTTCTAATGATGCTACTCGTGATGCTGTTACTCCTTGGATGCTGCTACTCCGTAATCTTGTTACTCCTTGGTTGTTGTTACTCCTTGGATGTTACTCCGGATGCTGCTACTCATGATGCTGTTACTCCTTGGATTCTACTACTCAGTAATGCTATTAATCCTTGGTTGTTGTTACTCCTCAGATGTTGTTACTTCGGATGCTCCTACTCAGGATGTTGTTACTCCTTAGATGCTGCTACTCCACAATGCTATTACTCCATAATGTTGGTACTCCTTGATGCTGTTACTCCATCGGTGCTGTGAATCCATCATTGTTGTTACTCTATCGGTGCTATGAATCCGTCACTTCTATTACTCCGTCGGCGCTGTGAATCCATCACTTCTATTACTCCATCAGTGCTGTGAATTTTTCACTACTGTTACTCCAACGGTGCTTTGAATCTCTCACTGCTGTTACTTCGTCGACACTGTGAATCTGTCACTATTGTTACTCCATTGGTGCCGTGAATCCATCACTGCTGTTACTCCGTTGGTGCTATGAATCTGTCACTGTTGTTACTTTTTCGGTGTTGTGAATCTATCACTGCTGTTACTCCATCGATGATGTGAATCCGTCACTATTGTTACTCCATCGGTGCTATGAATATGATAATGCTGTTACTCCATCGACATTGTGAATCTGTCATTGTTGTTACCCTGTTGATGATGTGAATCTGTCATTGCTATTACTCCGTCAGTGCTATGAATTCCACTGTTTTTACTCCAGAATTTTTTTCTAAGTGTTGGATGTTGTTACTCTGTTGGTGTTGTGGCTTTGTCATTGCTGTTACTCCATTGGTGTTGGGACTCCACCATTGTTGTGACTCTATCACTTCTGTTAATCCTTCGGTGTTGTTACTCCTCCAGTGCTGTTACTACAATTTTTTTTAAGTTTCCAATGTTGTTACTCGTTCAGTGCTATTACTCCTTTGATGCTGTTACTCCAGGAAATTTTTTAAGTGTCTGGTGTTGTTACACCTCTGATGCTGTTACTCCTCCAGTGATGTTACTCCATGGTGATATTTTTCTAAGTACTTGGTGTTGTTACTCCTCCAGTTTTGTTACTCCACCAAGGTAAGTCGACAGGTACGCCCTCGACCGACTCTGTGGATTTATTTGGTATTTTACTTATGACATGATCAACTATGACTAATGGTAGACATACTTTACTTGGGGGGAGGTCTCGTATTTAAAGGATGATTATTATGGTAAGTCTTTTCAATAATGATTCATTCTTATTTCCTCATTATTTAGTAAAGTGACTAATCCTCCTTCATGTCACCTTCCTAACATCATTCTTTTTCCCCTTTCCTTGTTATTACCTAGGTCATGGTTGTTGTTACCTCAATCACAATTATTGTTTTTGGCCAATTTTGATGTTGAATTCAACATATTTAGGTCTTTCTGATTTTTTTTTTTCTCTTTGGTGAATGGGAAATAATTTTAATGGTCTAGGCCCTCTTTGACATAATGATTGGGTAGTCAAGTTATCTTTGTTTATCTATAAACATAATTTTATTTTTAAGGAATAATTATGCAAAGATGATTTCATCATGCCAGCTTTTAACTTTCCTAATTGGTCAAATCCCTGATCTTGTAAAATTTATGATGATGACCAAATAATTGTATTTAAATATTTCTGCCATTATTTAATGAACTATTCCTCAACCCCAATCTCAAAAATGAAAAATATATTTATCAACAGTCATTTTAAGGTTATTAGTTTTTTAGAAGCAAAACTATCAAAGTTGAAAATAGTTACTACACAAATTTTTACGCCATCCCTAGCTTTTAAGGAGTTGATCTGCCACCCCATCTATTAAGTAATCTGTTATTAATTAACAAAAACCATAATTGAATTTTAAACATAAATGGTCAACTAGAGGATAGGAGGTCTCATCACGAGTTGACCTACCATGATCATAGGTCCTAATAAAGTGACATTACCACTGTTGGTCACCAATCCACGGTAATGGTCTTCGGTCATAAAAATGAAGGACAAGAGGTCTCTTCACGAGGTGAATTTTTCACTTTTGTTAGCTCCCATGAATGGCATTGTTATTAACTAGTTACCATGCTAGAATAATGATCTTCAGTTGACATTTAAGTAGATTGAAAGGCTTTTTGCAACTATGTACTTATTTCTAATTGATTGGACACTGGCACCTCAATGGGTTAAAAAGGCATCCCTGTTGAGGCTATGGACACCTGCTCGCAGCAGTAGCTATGCCTATGGTATAGAAATTAATTTAATACTATAATATAATTGGTTAACTTATTTTCTCAAAGCTAATTTCCGATAAAGATGACTGTTGCATATACAAGGTTTTCCAGAACTCATGGTTCATGGGGTAATATTTAATGAGTTCTTAGATGATGGTGGTTATGGTTTATATATATTATTAAGTTATAAATATTTAATTTACATGTCAGGGATGAAACTTTTAGGATATTTGATATTTGACATTTTGTATCATCTAATTTGTCATTCCTTTATTCTACAAGTATCATATCTTTAACCAAAGATAGTTGCTTTGGCCAATCAGTCACCATTTATTCTTATCCTAACAACACCACTAAGAGGCCTAATTCTGATTTTGAATCCCATGTAATTGAATAGATCTTGAGAAGCAAAGACTGAGATAACTAGTTCTCTTAATTTATGTGCTTATAACAACCAAAGCTTATGGGCATAGGGAATTCATTTTTTCCCTTCTTATCCATTTTTATCCCATGTCATTCACAATATGATTATGTCACTTTTATATGTAATGAGGTAATTGAGGTGAGGAATTATTGATTAAGGATACTCATGAGATTTTTTTTTTATAGATGGCAGGGAAACTAACCAGTTTGGTGGAAGGAAACCCTGCTACACTTTCTCATTACCTTTTTTTAGCTTGCATGGCTTCCACCTTCCTCATCACTTTTAGCATCAGCTTAGCCTACATAAGCTTCAAGAAATGTCAATCCATACATGTCATTCCACATTTTTTTATGGAGGTAAAACTTGAGGTAAAATAGCATAAGGTTTTGATTTATTAAAAGTTTAGGATAATTTCATGAAAAACCATTGAGCATAATTCACTAATATGTTTCAACCATTATTTCCCCTTCTTTACCACTTCCCATTTTTCAGAGAAAAAATATTTCAGTTTGTGGGAGTGTCACTTTCATTATCATGAACATGGCATTAATATTATTTATCATCCATCGATCTCATTATTCATTCTCAAAATATCCCTTATTCCATGTTGTTATACACCAAACAAAGATTTCAGCCATGATTGTAAAAACCACCCCAATTTGTTTTCTAGTATAGCATAAGGGCATGCTAATTCTCTAGTTTGGGGGAAGGGTTGCTATGCATGATGAATGATTTCTCATTTCTTTCTCATTTAAGGTATACAATCCTAAAACTGATTTGTGTATATCCTTAAAACTATCAACTGGATTCTTCTGATATTTGGACAACAAATATGTATCATTAAACTCAGAAATTTTCAAGATAAACCAATTTGTTAATTCCAATTTTTTTTTGCATTATTACCTAAAACCATTTTGCTGATATATTGAAATCTGTTTGTTGCATTGATTTGATTTTTAGATTGGAGAAGCATTGATATAATATAAATTTTCTTATAAAATCTCAACAAAATCTAGTTTGTAATGAATTTTGTATTTACTTGTATTATACTTTGTTGCAACTTCATATACATACGGTTCAAAGTATACATGAAAATTATTTTAAGGAAACATTTGAGGAAGAAACCTTCTCTTCCATTAATATCATGCGCTAGGGTGAGCATTTTGATTATTGTATTACAACTTGGTTAAGACTTAGGCATTGGGCTACATGAGGACATGTAACATGTTAAGTTTGGGGGAGATGTTGGGCCACTAATTTGTATTATTATTATCACTTCTTAGTATCCATTTCATCCATTTATAATGTTATTTTATCATGTTATTTATCATAATTTATTATATAATTCCATTTCATAATTATTTATGCTCTTTTAGATAAATAATACTTGTTCTCCTTTATTTTAATAAATTAATGATTATCATGAATTATTTTTCCAATGATGGTTTATTAATGAATTCGTTATAATATCAGTCACTATTTTAGCCCTCAAGATCTCTTCCAGATTGCAGATTTGATCTTTAGCTGATAATTAAATATTCCAACTCAGAAATTCGCTGGGATAACAAGAGACAGTTTTGCATTGAAATTTTGGGAAAACGGAGAAGAGTCCTGAAAATATGAAACATGGGTTTTGTGCAGAACGAACCAAATTAGTTTTCTTCTAATAATTTTTCCAAAATTTGGTCTTGATTGAGAGAAACACAGGGTTCTTCGAAGGACAGATTTGCATATTTTATGTTGTGGTTGTTTCCAAAATTGCCCTAATTGTAATTCTTAGATTCGACTTGTGCCAGCTGAATCACGATGGAAAGATATTTTAGATCTCATATTTCTTATTGAGATTTGGTAATCATTCTATTTACCTTTATTTTTTATATATTTAAAAGAGAATAAATCAGAGAGAGAGAGGATAGAACGCATAGGGGAGGATGCATAGAGGGTTAGCGTGCAAGAGATCAATTTTTGTAATAGAAGACTTTTAATTAATTGAATGCAAGTCATTTTTCCATTCTATCTGTAAGCTGTGAGTCTACCGTGGCCCTGGTCATAGAGTTGGGCCCACTCTTCTGATCAGGCACTGCATTATTTCCTTTTGTTTCTTTTGCATTTCTCTTTGATTATTTTAACTGTTGTTATGGTATGTTCTTTAATTGTTGTGAATTCTTTTATAATTCTACAATTTATCGTTAATTATTATTACAGTAGTTCTGGTTGTTATAATTGTTGAATCTGTGATCAATATTGGATTGTGCCATTGCTCTTGCATATACCTTGAAATAATGTACGCACCCGGATTGATAATTAATGTGGGAAAGGGTTGGAATATTCATTCACACTTGGACACCAACAAATAACACGGTCACCAATTAATTTAAAATACACACAGTGATCCTCTTTGCTTTTGGTGAACCCAAATCCCCGTATATTGGTATCAAATTTCTAAAACCACATCCTTGGTGACTATTTTAACCCATACAAAGAATTTTTTAACCTGCATACCAGTTCTTTCTTACCCTTCACCATAAAGCCTTCAGGTTGCTTCATGTAAATCTCCTCTTCCAGATCCCCGTGAAGAAATGTTTTCCTCACATCCATCTGTTCTACCTCAAAATCAAATGTAGTAGCAATAGATAAAAGTAATCTAATAGAAGTAACCTTGGCAACAAGAGAAAAATATAACCAAAATCAATTCCCACACCTCAAAATAACCTTTTTCTACCAACCAAGATTTGCATTTCTCCACCTTTCCTTTTACATTCATCTTCTTCTTAAACACCTATTTGCTCATAATGGGCTTCCTTCTAGCCAAAAACTCCACAAGATCCCATGCTTCATTTTTGTGCAAGGATACCATTTCATCAATCATGGCCTCCTTCCATAGTTTTCCATCCTCTGAATCCACTGCCTCCTTCCATAGTTTTCCAACCTCTAAATCCATTGCCTCCCTAATAGTTCTTGGATCATCATTAGTGATAGTCAAACAAAACTTTGAACAGAAAGCAGATGGACCATACCTTTCTCGCTTCCTTCCTTCCTGAATTGATCTTCTCACAGCTAGAGTTTGTGGCTCTTCCTCTTTTGAATCTTGTTCTGTTGTAGAGTCTGATTCATACCCCTTTAGCTCAAACTCTATCTTCTCAGGTTCCTTTGGTAGGACTTCATGTTTAAAAACATCTTTTACCTTTGTAAATTCCACATCTCAGCTGTACACAACCTTCCTTGTTTCTAGGTTCCAAAGCTTGTAACATTTTAAACCATCCTTATACCCAATAAAGATGCACCTTTCAAATTTATTATCTAACTTGGTCCTTTTCTCCTTTGGAGCATTTACATATGCATCACATCAAAATACCCTCATATGTGAAAGAGAGGGTTTCTTACTAGTCCATACCTCATGTGGAGTCTTATCCCCCAGTGCTGATGAAGGTGATATGTTAACCAGGTAACATGTATTCTCCATTTCCTCTACCCAGAATTCATGTCCTAGCCCGATACCACAGAGCACACTTCTTTCCTTTTCCATAAGTGTTCTGTTAATTATTTCTCCAACTCCATTTTTCTGAGGTGTGTATGGAGTAGACTTCTGTTGCATTGTACAATAGTTCTTACAGAACTCTTCAAATTCCTTCTTGCAGAAATCTCCACCATTATCTTTCCTCAACACCTTTATCTTCTTCTCTATCTAGTTTTACACCACAGCCTTAAATTATTTAAATATGTCAAAGACTTTAGATTTCTTCCTTAAGAAATATATCCATGTATTCCTTGATAATTCATCTATGAATGAAACATAGTACACAGACTTACCAAGTGATAGAACCGAAACAGGTCCAAACACATCACTGTGCATAAGCTTTAATATCTTGTTCACCATCTTAGCACCAAAAGGAAAACTCAGCTGATTTTGCTTCCCATATACACAATGTTCACAGAAATCGAAATCCAGAGAGAAATTAGACATAACTTCTACCATAGCATTACCGTGCAGTATCTGAAGGCCCTTCTCTCCAATATGTCCAAACCTTTGTTTCCATAGCATGGTCTTTTATCTGGAGACCGCTAGGCTTTCCACTCCACTTTCAGGAACAACAAAATTGTTGCACCCATCAATAATAGTGCTACCTTGAAGCTTGTACAGAGTTCCAATCCAAACTCCCCACATTAATACCAGTGCTCCCCAAAACATCTTGCAGTTATCATTCTCGAACATTATTTTTACACCTGCATCATCCATATTGCTTACAAAAGTCAGATTTCCGGCCAATGCAGGAATATGCAGAACACCAGGAAGTGTTCTAATCCTTCCACCTTGCTGCTTCATCTTGAATTTTCCATGTCCGATGATTCTAGCCTTCCTATCATCCATTAATAAGACATCACCACCATCATACTTCTCATACTCTCAAACCACTACCTATGGGGAGTGAAGTGAAAGGATGCACCTGAGTCAATCAACCATGCCTCATGATCTACATGTGTATTTGAAGAAGAAGAAAAATACACATCCCCACCTTCTTCTGAGGTGGTTTTTTTCCTCTAGAGAAGGAGCATCATCAGATCCCTTTCCTTTCTCAGGAGCTTTATATTTGCAGTCCTTTTAAAATTTCCCTTCCTTTCCACATTTACAGCACACCTTTACAGGCTTTCCTTGGGATTTAGATCCCCCTCTAGATTTAGATCTCCTAGTCGAAAAATTATTTCTGTTTCTGTTATGGGACCTTCCTCATACAAATAAGGCATCTCCATTATGATCATCCACAATTCTCCACCTCATTTCCTCTGATAGTAAGGCAGAGACAATTTCATCAAAATTCAAGGTAGTTGTATCGCTACCTATTTCAATAACCAGACTATCTCATGAATCTGGTAGAGAACACAACAAATTGATGCACTTATCTTCATCTCAGATTTTGATATCAAGAGATGAAAACTGGCTTACCATAGTATTCAAGGCATTCAAATGCTCTACCACTGAGTCTCCATCCTTCATCCTCGGGTTCTAAATTTTTTTACGTAGGAACAATTTCTTCATCAGAGACTTAGATTGGTACAAAGTCCCTAACTTGACCCATGAATTCTTCGTTGAATCTTCCCCGGATACATTCCACAATACCGAATCTAAGATACACAATCGTATTGTGCTCTTTTCCTTCTGATCCAACTTTGCCAAATCTTCATCTGACATTGTCATTGGTTTAGTACCTGGATCTACCGCGATCCACTGATATTATAAACCAGAATATCCTCCATCTTGAACTTCCACAACTTGAAACTCTGACCATTAAATTTCTCAATATTTATCTTTCCACTATTCACAATCTTCTTTCACCGCAAGAATCGATCCCGCAGATCTCCCACTGAACATGGTTTACCATAAGCCCAAGAAAAAAACCCCTCAGCAGCAAACACGTCCCCTTGAAGCCGAAACAAATTTGATGCCAAATGTAGGTTGTAACTCGGTACATAAATTACTTGCAAACGAATTCTTAAAATTAGAAAATAAACAATAACGAGAGCATAAAACATAAAATAGAAATACACATAGATTATTCCTGTAGATCCCAAACTGGGACTACCAGCTTGATTTTTCAGTATATTACTTTTAGTGTTACAACACATATATATACATTCTGAAGCATTCATAAACCCCAATCCATTAACCCTGGATTATAACATAACAATAGTTCACTTGAAAAGATCTACAAAATTCCAGAGGCCAAAAACCATCATACCCTAAAACCATGTGCAAACCCATGCACAAAACCATAGGCAGGTTTGGCCACCTAAAATAGGGTCCAGATACCCGCCCCCTGTCAATCCCTAGATAGGGGGGGCTGCTGCACCCCTTGTGACCACCTCTTTACACCCTACGAAACACAAATTGGGGGCTAATGCCCCCTTTGTGACCCCCTCGTGCATGCGAATATTCCTGGAAAGAATATAACACATACCCAACAAACTTGAACACTTTTGAAGGAACCTTAATGTGGTTCTCAAGGACATGACAGGCTCTCTTAGCATCATCATAACTTCCTCTTCTTATTTTGAGTCAACAAACAACGTAGCTGAGTACCCCTTTCAATAAAATCCTCACAGGTTTGTGTTGTGCTAATCAACAACCCCCATTATCTGAGAAATAGTTACCTTAGAAAATAATTGGGACCCTTTTTAATTTTTTAGAGTTAAAACATATAAGATCCTTAGATTGATTCATTAGATAGAAATAGGAATAAAAAAGTGATAAAACCTCAAAATTTGGCATCAAAAACACTTAAGCGGAGAAAGGTCGCATTATCACAATCACAATACCACAATGAAGCATATATGACTCATAAAAGGTCACTTAAAATTTATTTCGATCTGATATGAATAAGAAAAATAAATTTTGTAATGGAAAATGCCATTTTTCCAAGTGAATTCTATAAGGTAAGCCTACGGGACCTACTTCTGCCACGTAAGTCATCGCATATGACATTTCGCATTTCACAAATTCTACTTTGACGGTCTTAATGTCACCTCCCATATTTTCCTAATGCGATATACTCCATTGCGTTGAATTCCCGCAAACATAATCACTCTTTTTCCCTCGATCATGTTCCGTGATGTGATATATTCCATCGCATGTCACAAATTGCACTTTCACCAACTTAAACACTTCGCACTCCATCTATTTTCGCTTATATTTCGATTGTGATATCGCAATCGGCAAAAGATCAAGCTGATTGGTATTAAATGAATATTTACACACGACAAATGATATGACGTGACAGATCAGGTTTTAATGTGGAAATGATTATATGGGCACAACAACCAATATCAACCATTAATGTCATAAATTAATGGTTTTATCACCCTTACCTCCATACTATTTTTACTGTAAGAAGCACTCAATTCATATCTTATCAGCATGCCAAGTCTCATCCGTTTAAAGGCTTCTATTGCTGTGGTAATTGTGCATTTGTAAAACCAAAAGTTCCGTCTTTCCGCTTATCCTTTCTCATTTATTTGTGCAGGCAAGCTCGAATAAGAAGAATTCTCCAAAGATGTCTAAATCTTTTAAGAAAGGTAAGAATCATATGGCCCCTGTAAACCCTGAACCCTTTACAATCAAGAGAAAAAATATGCTTCCTTTGTTTACAGATACTGCATGTGGACCCGAAAGCAAATCCTCCTCATGCGAATCCTTGTACAAGATGCTCAAGGATGAAAAACCTCACGAAGTTCAAAGGAAGGCAACTACTAATGCCCCTGATTCCTCTGAAGCTACAATTGAAGAAGTATATAATTATTTATTAGATCAAATTTCTTCACGACCTAAAATATTACCATACGCTGATATGGTAAGATGGATCATTGATAATCTCAATATCGGGGATAAGACATTTCTTACTAGTAGAGGAACGATGATTGGTTCCTTCAAATGCGAAGACCTGAAGTTGATGTACCATATCCTAGACCCTAAAAAGGTCTATGATAAAGAATTTATCGCACAGTTTTCCAAAGAAAACAAGCTCAAATAAAATCCAATCAAGCAATGGATAAGAAATCCCAATAAGCACAAGAATGGCGAAAAGGGTATGTACTCTACTGACTCCCTTGCAATCCCCTACTGTTATGTCTTTGCGATGATGTCTAGGCTTTTTGGTCAGCGTCACACTACTCTATTTTTAGGCGAATGGGTTCCTCTCATGGAAGCAGCTGCACACTCTTATGTTATGGATTGGGGAAATAGGTTCTCTAATAATATTGCCACTCATATTTTAGAATATTGGACAAATCGATCCATTTCTTCCAAAATTCTTCCCATGTTTTATATGAGCACCTATATCATGGATGATGTATATTATGATTCAGATTTTCCAGCCATCAACTGGAAATGGAATGCCCAAGGCCCTGTACCTATTCATATATTTGATAGTATGTTGTGGGAATCTAATTATGAGAGCCATTTTATAAAATTTTCCATGGAGTCAGTCTACCTCTATTTCATGCGGTTCTTAATGATAATGCCCCCATATTGTCAAAAGAGGCCCAAGATTATTTTTCCTCTATAGGGAAATGGTTTGGAGAATATTTTTTCACATATGTTCAAGTATTTGGGAGCTTAGGTCAACCGCACATTCCCCCCCCGTATGTTCCTAACAATATTCTCGCGAGCGAAGTTGCATACAGGACTGTTGGAAATGGCCTAAATAGGTTTCTGAAGGAGGCCAAGAAAGCATCATGGCCTTCCTTCCCAATTAATTTTGGTGTTTATGGTCTGGGTAATTACAAGCATGCTTTTATAGAGATTGGTCAGATTGAATGTTTTAAGTTATTTAAAATTCCAAATAGATAGTATGACCCAATTAAAGTTGCCAATAATTTCACTACGCAAGTAACGATTAGGCCTTTTGTACACGAAGATGATGATTTCGATGACCTATTTGAGTTTGTCAATAATTATTTTGCAGTTCAAAACTTGGAAGCCTTACACCTCCATCCACAACGATTAATAAATTTTAAACATTATACGAACAAAATATTCGAAGAAATTCCATTGAAAATGATGGTTGTGTTACAACCCTTATCTCAGAAAGGAAAGGAAAATGAATCAACATCTAAGGATACTGAAGTCCTTAGTAAAAAAATCCAAGAAAAATAAGCTAAATTTCAAACTATGGATTTGGATTTCCCAAGTAATCTGAGTGATGTTTGGAAGGACTTTAATCTAAGACTCCTGGAAGACCAAGGATCCATAGTTATTGATCAACAATAGATTTTGCATACACCTCAAACTAAAAGTTGTGGCTTGTTCACTACTGAGCCCTCTGACATATTATTAAGCACAAAGAAAGTGAAATTCATTCCGACCTTCCCCACCACTGAAATTGTTCTCAAAATTGAGTAAATTCCTCTTTTGGACATTTTCTAGAGTCTTAAACAGATGGCTGTTATGAGTAGACAAAAGAAAAGAAGGATATTAGAGCAATATCAGCCCCTTGTCCAAGAAGATGTATCAATGGATATTGTTTGGAAAAGACACACTGGTAGATACTTCGCAGGATCTAACTCGCCTAACTTAGTTTGCAAGAGCTTATGACTCTGCAACTATTGATAAAGTCTCAAAAGTTCAGCAGTCGATGAAACAAAATGATGAGAAAATCATCCAACTTGAACTTGAGGTATAGGTAGAAAGGCAAAGTGTGAATAAAAAGTTACAAGTATAGGTCACATAGCTCTAGGAAAGCATGGACCAATTGAAAATTCAACACTAGAATGAGATTAGTTCCAAGGAAACTCTAATTCATCAATTGAATCTCTCTATTAAGCAATTAAAAGATAACCCAAAGATTGATGAATTCAGAAAAGAGGCCTTAGTACTAAACACTTTACTAGAATGACAATAGGTTGTTTTGTGTCAGAAATTATCAAGTATTCTTGAATTGTGTGAATAGAGTGATTGACTAATTAATCATATTTAAGATATGAGGATTCGTTTTTATGAGATAGATGGTAAGGTTTCCTAGTTTGTCACTTGGCAGGATTGTGCTAATGGCCGAAAGGCCAACCTGCACAGGATCGAGGACTTAAGGAAAGATATATTATTCACAGACTAGGTTATACAATTGAAGCATGTAGAAATAGCCATTTGCAGAGTAAAGGATGTTGCTACTAACAAAGTGGAAACTGTTAGTGAAAATCTCATCGCTGCAAAAATTATTGATAGATGTCCTCCCGGTGCATTGCCTATAGTGAAAGATTTGATAAGACAGTGGCGAGAGGTGTAAAATTTAAAAGAAGAACATATCAAGAAGATGGAAAAGATGGATTGTGAGAAATATTGGATATATTTAGTAAAGCCCCACAACGAGTGGCTTATGTTGCGCTGTTTCACAAATACATCCTCCTACATTCTCCCTCCACTTTCTGTTGTTGTTTTCACTATACATATGTGCATTAGGCCATGCCAACCTCCATAGGCTAACCATATGCTTAACATCCTTGAGCTGAAGGAAAAAATGGCTAAGGAGACAATGGGACAATCATCGAGCAAGTCACTCCTTTAATTTTTATATCTGTTTAAATTCCACTTATTTTAAGGAGGGTTGTTTTAACCTCCTTAGATTTTTTATTTCAATAAATATTTTAAGAATTTTGTTTTTATGTTTAAACCCATTCATGTCATTGAAGAAAGGGTCCTAAAATTTTGAAAGGAAGACTTTACAGATGTTGCACTTTTTTACTCTTGAAGTTTTCTCAATAGAAAAGGCTAGACCAAGTACTTTTTCTCAAATGAGAAGATTGAACATATACATGGTAATTTTATCCTATGTGTTATATTTTTGCTTCAAATGAGAAATGGTTATTTATCTTATGATGTTTTATTTCATGTATCTGTTTGAAAACAATTTGGCATTAACTCACTTCTGAACATGTTATACTGTTATCACTTGATAAATATGCAATACAGGCATTTAAAAGTTGCGATATAATATTTATTCAATTGATTTAATTAACTCTTTAATTAAATAAATTATCTAAAAAGTTTTCATATCTATAAGTGAATGTATAATCTTTATTTTCGCCCACCAAAAGTTTATTTTTGTAGATCACACATAGAATATATTTCATCCTAGGATACATAGTATATATATATATATATATTATTTATTGCAAGATTTCTAATATTTTCCATCTACCAAGTTATACACAGTGAAAATCCATCCATTCGCCCCCATTTTATATTAAATTTGGAAACTCGTACCATAAATATAGTCAGAGCCACCATTCCAAACGAAAAAGGGACGGTTTTTTAGTCCCTGACTAGGTGGTTTCCCTAATTTTGTTGCACTGATTTTTGGGGCCTCAAAATTTTTGGTGCTAGAAGGAGGGCCATATGACTATGAATGGCACCAAATCTTAATCAAAAAATAAAATACCATCAGAAGAGTCATTCTCCCTCCAAGTCCACAACTTCTAGTCCAGGTTCAAGATCTCCTAGTCATAAATCAGAAGTTGTTCAATCTTCCCGCAAATCTCCTAGTTATGTTCATAAATAAATATCTTCAGATTATACTCCAGAATAACCTGAAGTACATAAATTAATAAATAAATTGGAAGAAATTCCAATTTCGGCAGAGAAAAATGTACTTTCTGAAGCCTCAGAAGTACGTGTTACTTCAATATTTGAAGGCACTGGTGTATTAACCAATTCGAAGAGTGAAAAACTTAGACTAATACCTTTTGAATTTCCTCTCCGTTATCATCATAGGAAATATCCTATATCTGAAACTAAATCATCAACTAGCGAGATTCAGTCCTCTTCTACCCCTCTAACACCATCATTTATTCCTCCTTTCACATCTTCTCAAACAATTTCTTCATCAATTCATATTCCTTCTTCTTCTCTGTCTACAAATGTCACTTCAAGCAGTATTAGTTCCATAGTTGTTTCTTCTACACCATCAACCACTACTAGAACTACTTCTTCTACTCCAAATCATCCTTGAGGGAAAACTAATCTTCCACTTCACATAATGGCAGCTAGACCTTGGAAAAATCCTAGAGTTGTTTAATTACCAGGTCCTCTTCATCCTTTGCCTAAGAATCTTGAAAGATGGTTGCCTAAGTATAATAAGGATGATGGACTACCTACATAAGAACATCTCCATAACGTTATTCTTGGCATAAATCTTAATGAAGTTACTAAGGAAAATTGTGTAATTAGATTATTTCCATATACTTTTCAAGGATCAATTGGATCATGGTATTTTTCACTACCATTAGGCACTATTACTAGCTGGGATATTTTTGAAGAACAATTCCTTAATAAATTTGGTGATGATCGCACTACTGCCACCCTTATCAATGACCTTTCCAATCCTAAACCAAACACATGGGAAACTATCAAATACTTCAACTCTAGATTTAATAATATGCTCAATAAGATTCAAACCACATCTAAGCCTGGAGTAGACGTACAAATAGAATGGTACATATCCTCTCTTCCTTCTAATATTGTTATTTTTGTAGATAAAGCCAATAAGGCTACATTAGTAGAACACATGAAAGAAGCTCTTTATGTTGAAAAAATAATGCTTGATTTAGAGAAGAAAACTACACAAGAAGATATAAAAATTAAGAATGTTTCATTTAAGGATGAAAGCAAAAAGAAAACATCTAAAGATCCTTGTGATATTGAGGGATTACACAAATTTCTCAAAACTATGTCAAATGATATGGTTGAGATAAAGAAACAAGTAGCTGAGTCTTCTTCTAAGAAACATTTTAGATATTTTAAGAAAAACCAAGCTTTCAACAATCAAAATTTAATCTCGAATGCTGTATCAGATCAAGATGAAGAACATGATGAAACAATATCATCCACAGAAGAATCTCAAGAAGAAGGATTGGTTGAAGTCCATGGACTATGGGACTTTATCCTTCCATCTTATGATGATGAAGATGAACATGAGGCACTTCCGGTTTGTACTAGAAGTAAAAATTCCACTGAGCGACCTAAGTCTCCTCAAAAGAAAAAGTCTTCATCCTTTGTTGCTAAGGACAAAGTAATTAATAAGAAAAATTCTTCTCCTTAATCAAATCCAACTTCTTCTATTCTTCCATATACATCTAAGACATTAGTAGTCTCTGATACTATTGAATATAATATAGTGGAAGGTATGAAGAATATTAAGGAAAATATCTCTTTACATGAGTTGAGAAAATTGAAATAGCAGCATAGAATTTTACTCAAAGAATTGAATGCATTCCACGATTCATCCTTACCTGTTACTATTACTTCGAAAGCATCTAAAGGAGTTGGTAAGCCTCCTAGTGATTCACCTAAAAAATTGATGCAAGTGATTCTATTTTAATCGGTGACAGATAAAATTCGAATACTTTCCCTTTCCTATTAACTTTTGAATTATTCAACAAAAATGTGCATAATTGTCTAACTGAATCTAGAGCCTCTTCAAACATCATGCCATATTCTGTTTGTATGAATTTGAATATATCTCCTCAAAATTCTGTAGTCCGTATTCTGGAATAAGACAACACAAAGGTTAAGGTATTAGGAGAAATGAATTCAGTCCTTATTAGATTAGCATCTAATCCAAGATTTCATCAAGTGATTGATATCTTAGTTGCTAATATTTCTGATTTTTATGGTCTAATCCTAAGTAGAGATTGGTCAGAAAATTTTCATGGTTATTTTTCTACTAGTTGGTATCATATGTGGCCTCCCTATAATGGTAAGCCAAATAAAATCTGAGTAGACCGTGAAAATCACTTAAAATACTCAGTAACTAAATTCGAATATGAGAATGAACCCATGGATTTTACTAATAACATTATTGACAATTACTCCGATGAATCCTTTTTGGGGAATTTTAATGCCTAGATACCTCCATTTCTCACCAACTTAGTTAATGATCAGATCAAAAGTTTTTCTCAGTTAGACTCTTCCAAGTGTATATAATAGACATACGTTTTATTAATACTTTTTTTTTTTGTTTTTTGTTTTTTTTTGTTTTTTGTTTTCTGGACATTATAATTTGATGGATAAAAATCTGGTGAAGGTGTAGGAGATGGTTGTATATTAATCAATTCGAAAGGTGAAAAGACAATGCTGCCATGTAGACTTGAATTTGAATGCACAAATAACAACGCAGAATATGAGGCACTGGTCCAAGGCTTATACAAAGAAATTGATCTTGGTTTCAAGTATCTCAAGGTATAGGGTGATTCTGAAATAATTGTCAAATAGGTAAGAAATACCATATGTTGCATTTATGGTCATCTTAAACATTAGCAATCCTTAGTACAATGTCTTGCCTTTCATTTTTTGGCATTCAATATCTCGTATGTTCCAAGAATTCAGAATAATAGTGCAGACCTTCTAGCTAATGTAGCATCCAGACTTATTCATTTGGAATATTACAGTCCAAATAGATTTTCTATAGAGTTGATTTTTTGCCCATCTATTCCTGATAATATCACTAATTGGAGGAGTATTCAATGATGATGATGATGTTATAACTTTTCTTACATAAGAAGGATCATATGATGATGAATTAATTGATAAAGATAAGCATGAAAGGAAATTAAAATAGAAAACTGAAGAAAATTCGATACCTAAGTCTGTGGTCAAACTTGAAGATCTTTATGGTATAAAAGATAGATTTAAAAAGGTTACTAATTCTAAACTTCAAAGGAAAACTTTGAGGTTCGAATTGGTAAATATTTGAACATATATTAACCTTGATAACATTAACTTAGGACTTGGTCTTTCCTCTGATGAAAGATTAGCCTTCATTCATTTATTAAACAAATTAATACAAGAATGCATTCCCATGGAAATATGAAGATCCCAAAATTTATGATACTTCCATCATCCAACATACTATTCCAATGATATCCACTGAAAACCCTATACAACAAAAGTTAAGGAAAATGCATCCTGATATGGAAAGTAAAATTAAAAGTAAACTCAAAAAACTCCTTAAGGCCAAGATTATCTTTCGTGTTAGGCATTTAAAGTGGGTCTCAAACCTAGTCCCTATTAGGAAAAAGAATGGTGATATTAATATTTGTATCAATCTTAGGAACTTAAACAAATATTTCTTAAAAGAAAATTTCCCATTACCACCAATGGAACAAATTTCTCAATAATTTGCTGGTTTTGAGTTAATTTATTTCCTTGATGGATTTCCAGACTAAAATCAAGTTTTATTTCATCCTGAAGATAGATTAAAGACTACATTCAGAACAAAATGGGGCAATTATGCCTATCACAAAATTCCCTTTGGTATAATCAATGTAAGAGAAACTTTTCAAAGAGAAATGGATATTGATTTTAGTGGACTCATAAATAAAATTGTGGTTGTTTATTTAGATTATATAACCATTTACTCCAAGAAAAGAAATGACTACTATCATGATCTTAAGAAAATCCTAGAACATTGTTTGAAATATGGAATTTCTTTAAAGCCAAAAACATCGTATTTCACATTAAGTGAAGGTAAAATTTTAGGATTTATTGTTTCAAAAGAAGGCCTTTGCAAATATTTTGAAAGGATAAAGGAAATTTATGAACTATCCCATCCTCATAACAAAAAATGCATGTAGTCCTTTTTAGGACAAATAAATTTGGTCAAGAGATTTGTTCCAATTTTTTCCTAAATTGTTTTTCCATTGCAAGTGATGATTAAGAAAAATGAACTCTTCAAATGGAGACATAGTGAAAGAGAATATTTAGATCTAATCAAGGAATCTATCATCAATGATACTTCTCTGAATACCCCATATTTTTCTAATCATTTCATTCTATATAATTTTACATCTGAAACATCTTACGCTATTGTGTTAAAAAATCAATGATCAGAAGATTGAAGCACCCATTTCATTCTTTAGTTCAAATATTCAAGGTTTGAACTAAATTATTTAGAAGTGGAAAAACAAGCATTTTCTGTTTATAAATCTTTGAATAATTTTAGACCTTTTCTCCTTAAAACACACACTAAGGTAATAGTTCCATTTTCGGCTGTAAGGCAACTACTTATTCAAAAGAAACTAGGAGAAAAGAGAGCGAATTAGGTAACTGCTCTGCAGGAATATGATATTGAAATAAGACCAACCAAAATCATTAGAGAAAAAGGACTCTGCATATTGCTATCTGGAGCATCCAACATATCATATGATGAAGAGTGAGGTAACACTATACACATTGGGGATGTAAGCCTGAATGACTTCGAATCAGAGTATACTAATTTAATATTTTATTTGAAAAATGGATATGATCCTGCATAACTCAATTACAAAAGAAAAGGAGCTTTAAGATTGAAATCTAGTCAATATCAGATCATAGACAATATCATGTTTAGAAAGAACTATGACTCTGTACTACTAATATGCCTTGAGAAATATGAAACACAGAGGGTTTTGAAGGAACTCGGCGATGGAACCACAGGTGGAAATTTCAGTGGATGTACGAATTCACATAAGATTCTTGATGCACGATATTACTTCACCACTCTGTTTAAATATGCTCATGCATATGTGAGAAAATGAAAAACATGTCAAACCACTACTAGAAGACAAAGAAAACGAGCATTACCTTTGCAACCAGTCAACATTGAACAACATTTTGAGCAATGTGGATTGGATATCATAAGTGAGATTGTTCCTAACTAATCCAAACAACATAAATATATTCTCACTGCAACAGATTGTTTTACTAAGTGGGTGGGAGCCATTCCACTAAAGGTAGCTAATGCTGAAGCCATTATTGAATTTATTGATCAATTCATTCTTACCAGATTTGGCTTACCCAATGCACTTATGTTTGATAATGCATCTTATTTTTCCAGACATAGTATGAATTAGTTTGCTCTCAAAAGAGGTTTTAAGCTTAAATACTCTTCTAACTACAATTCCCAAGGGAAGGGTTTGGTAGAATCAACAAATAAAAATCTCATAAGAATCATTAAAATAACTATTGATCATAATCAGAAAAATTGGCATAAGTCTTTAAAATTTACATGATGGGCAGATAGGTTTACTCAGAAATCCTATATAGGAACTACTCCATTCAATTAGGTTTATGGGAAAGAAGCTGTAATTCCATCAAATTTAGCTCTTTCTTCATTAGCCCTAGTTTAATTTATTAATGAAATACATGCTTCTTACCTACAATTAAGAATTTCTCAGATCCTTAAAATGGAAGAGGAAAGAGAAAAGGTGAAGTTAACTCATGCTCGACACCAGCAGATAGTGAAAAATTATTTTGATGCAGATTTTGTTTCCCCAAAAACATTTGAAGTTGGAGACCTCCTACTTAGGTGGGAGAAGGCACATGAGGAAAATGGTAAGCATACAAAATTCCAGAGAATGCGTCTTCTACCATTTCAAATCATAGAACAAACTGGCCCATCAACCTTCATGTTACAAGATCTTCAATGGAGAAAATATTTTCTCCCTGTCAATGGGCTAATATTGAAAAAAAATCTTTTGTTAGAAGAAAATTTTATTCTAAATTTACTATACCTACACTTTTATTTTTCTAGGAAAATAATGTTGATTACATACTTTTGGTTGTTCACAAAACCTCTGAATTATTTTATGTTTTTTTTTTGAAGAATAGAAATTTTTTAGGAAATAACTACCAAACTAGAAAATTGAATGAATATTATACAACTCTGAAATCATTTTCCATCAAGATTGTAAATTTTATAAACCTAAAATTTGTGAAGTATTTTTACTTTAGCATCTTGAATTAGAAAAAGGTTCATCTTGACAAAGAAAATACTTGCTGTGACTAAGCATATTTAACTGTAAATTGTGATCCAAAACTCTTAAGGAGTCAATGATTCTCCCCATCCATTGAATTTTTTTTTAAGAGTGTTATTCAGAAAAAGAAAAAAAAAGAAAAAAAAGGATAAGAGGTCTCATTACAAGTTTTCTTACCATTATCATAGGTTAATGATTAAGTGACATTACCACAACTGCATACCAAATCAGGGTAATGGCTCATGATTATTAAGACAATAAGACAACGGTCTCATCATGAGCGAGCTTGTTGAGTTCAATTATAACCAGTGAATGGCATTGTCACTTTCTGGTTAGCAAGCACAGACAATGAATTTTTAAGAAAAAGAAGAAAAATAAGTTATATGATTAAAGATTTATCTCAAATAATTGTAATAAATAATGGATGGGATACTCAATCATTGATGGTTAAAATGTAACCTTGCCTAAGCTATTAATGCCTACTAGTAGCAGTGGCTCTACCTACGAAAACAGGAGAAAATCAAAAGGCTAAGCTATAGAAAGACACTTACTTTATCTTTCAAAATATATAATGATTGATATAGAGGAATAAAGATATTTATTTATGAAATTTTTGTGAAAGATTAATGATGGAGATGAGGTTTTTATATTCAGAGTAATTTTATTCATTTGAATATTTCGAAAATAACTCTTGTTTCCTTCAATTATTTTTACTTATTTAAAGATACTAAGAAATTGTTTTTCAGAGATAACCGGTTCTTCCAGTGAATCATCAATTGTTGTGCTAATCAACAACCCCCATTATTTTAGTAATAGTTACCTTAGAAAATAATGGGGACCCTTTTTAATTTTTTAGAGTTAAAACAAATAAGATCCTTAGAGTTATTCATTAGATAGTAATAGGAATAAAAAAGGGATAAAACCTTAAAATTTGACTTTTAAGAAATTAAGCGAAGAAATATCGCATTATCTCAATCACAATACCATAATGAAGTGCATATGACTCCTAAAAGGTCACTTGAAACATATTTATATCTTTTATGAATAAGAAAAATCACTTTTATAAAGGAAAATGCCATTTTCCCAAGAAAATTCAATAAGGAAACACCCGGGACCTACTTTCGCCATGTAAGTCATCGCATATCACATTTCACATTTCAAAAATTTTGCCTTGACGATCTTATTTTCACATCCCATATTTCACCGATACAATATACTCCATCCCATCACATTGTTGCAAACATAATCACTCTTCGTCCACCGATCATGTTCCCTGATGCGATATATTACATAGCACATCACACATCGCACTTTCACCAAATTAAACACTTCGCACTCCATCTAATTTCGTTATTTCCATTGCGATATCACAATCAGTAGAAGACTAAGCCGGTCGGTATTAAATGAATATTTACACATGAGTAATGTTGTGACACGATAGATATGGTTTTAATGCGGAAATGATTGTAATTTATTTGTTTTTTCGCCCATACCTCCATAATAATTTTACTATAAGAAGCATTCAATTCATATCTTATCAGCGTGCCAAGTCTCATTTGTTTAAACGTTTCTATTGCTATGGTACTTGTGCAATTGTAAAACCAAAAGTTCCCTCTTTCCGCTTATCATTTTTCATTTATTTCTAGGAAATCCTAAATAAGAAAAATTCTCCAGAGATGTCTAGATCTCTTAGGAAAGCTAAGAAGCATATGGCCCCATTAAAACTTGCACCTACTACAAAAGAGAGAAAAAATATGCTTCCTCTGTTTACGAATACTACATGTGGACTAGAAAGCGGACCCTCCTCATGGGAATCCATGTACAACATGCTCGAGGATGAAAAACCTCACAAAGTTCAAAGGAAGGCAACTTATGATGCTCCTGATTCATCCAAAGCCACAATTGAAGAAGCAGCTAATTATTTCTTACATTGAGTTGCTGCATGACCTAAAATCTTACCATACAATGATATGGTAAGATGTATCATTGATAACCGAAATATCGGGGATAAAACATTTATTACTAGCAGAGGAACGATGATTGGTTCCTTCAAATTCAAAGTCCTAAAGCTGATGTACCATATCCCAGACCCTAAAAAGGTCTATGATAAATAATTTCTCACACATTTAGCCAAAGAAAATGAGCTCAAACCAAAGATAATCTAGAAATGGAGAAGCAATCTCAATAAGCACAAGAATGATGAAAATGGTATTGTACTCTACTGACTCCCTTAAAATCCCCTACTGTTATGTCTCTGCAATGATTTCTAGGCTTTTCGGTCAGCTTGACACTATTTGATTTTTAGTAGAATGGGTTCCTCTCATGGAAGTGGCTGGAGACTCTTATGTTATGGATTGGGGAAATATTCTGTCTAATAATATTGGCACTCAGATTTTAGAATATAGGAAAAACTGCTCCATTTCTTCCAAAATATTTCCCCCATTTTATATGATCTCCTATATCATAGATGTTGTGTGTTTTACCTTAGATTTTCGAACCATGGGTTGGAAATGGACTGCCCAAGACCCAGTACCTATTCATATATTTCATAGTATGTTGTGGGAATCTAAGTATCAGAGCCATTTTGATAAAATTTTCCATGGAGTCGTTCTCCCTCTGCTTCAATTTGTTTTTAATGAGAAAGCCCCAAGACTGTCAAAAGAGGCACACGCTTATTTTTCCTCTATATGAAAATGGTTTGGAGAAGATATGTTCACCTATCTCTAAGTATTTGAGAGCTTAGCTCGACCACACATTTTTCCCTTCTATGTTCCTGACAAGCTTCTTGTGAGATAAGTTGCATATCAGATTGTTGGAAATGGTCGAACCAGGTTTTTGATGGAGGCCAAGAAAGCATCATGGCCTTCCTTTCCAATTATTTGTGGTGTTTATGGTCTGGATAGTTACAAGCATGATGTTATATAGATTGGTTAGATGGAATGTTTGAAGTTATTTACAATTCTAAACAGACAATATGACCTAATTAAAGTTGCCAATAATTTCACTACCCAAGTAAATATTAGGCCTTTTGTACACGAAGACAATGATTTTGATTACCTATTTGAGTTTGTTGATAATTATTTGGTAGTTCAAAAGTTGACAAACTTATGCCTCCATCCACAACAATTACTAAAGTTTAAACAATATAGAAACAAAATATTGGAAGAAATTCCATTGAAAATGATGGATGTATCACAACCATTATCTCAGAAAGAAAATGAAAATGAATAAAAATCTAAGGATACTGAAGTCCTTAGTAAAAAATACCAATAAAAATCAGCCGAAGTTCAGACTTGGATTTTGATTTCCCAAGTAATATGAGTGATATTTGGAAGGATTTTAATCTAAAAATCCATTTATCCAGGTGCTTGTGTAGGGTGCGTTAGCACACTCGACTAAAAGTATAGGGAAAATCCAAAAGTGATATCCTGTCCAGTGTATTAGAATGAAGTATGCAAGATTCTATTAGCACCCTCTAGGCACTTGCATAAGGAAACTCTGAAAATTTTATTAGGGTGCGTTAGCACACTCGACTAAAAGGAGAGGCCCAATAGGGGCTCACTCATTCATATGGGTGAGGCCTAGAGGGACTCAACTAAAAGGAGAGGCCTGGTAGGGACTCACTCATTTATATGCGTGAGGGAAACTCTGAAAGCTTAATTTCATGATTGAAAAACCAGCCTACCATTCCCTCATAATTGATTGGCTCGATGGTGGGTTGATTGGATTTAGAAAGAAGTGGGTACCATTCTCTCTTCCTATATATTTTTCATCGGCAAGTTCCCTGCTGGCTAGAAATATTTGAGTTTTGGTTGGACAGCTAGATTATTGAATACTCCAACTATAATGGTTCTTACTACTCTGGCCGTTTGAAATGGCACTATCATTAGCAACCAATCTACCTATTGAAGTTGATAATAGACTGGTAGCTGGCAGTTGGTTGGTCCCTTTTATTTAATTTATTATAAGTTGGTTGGATTGTTTGTTGAATGTCATTTCTAGTTATCTCCAGGAAGGGAAGTAAATATCTAAGTGGGAGGGATGATGAAAATAATGTAGTAGAAAAGGATAAGTTGGCTGAAGACTCAGAAGGATAAATATCTAGCATAGAAAGGTATATGGATATAGCAACAATTAATGACTCGAGTGTTATTTCTTTTACCCAGTAGTCCTATCCTCCATTGGAAAAAATATCACTCAAATGTAGAGAAATAAGAATGTTGTTTTCCATTTCAACAGGGTCCCAAACCAACCATTCTACTGGAAATTTAAATGGGGAATAAGAACCTATCAAAGAAACACGGGTCTATGTAATATATGATGATTTTTTTGAGAAAAAGTAAGGGCCATGCCTATTCTTCCAGAACCAATGGATGATTTTGATTCTAATACATAAAAACAAATTTCCATCACACTAATCAGAAGGAATAAGGAAATATAATCAAGTGGTATATAGAAAACCGACAAATCAGACCTACTCGATTAAGACTCTAGGATATGTGGAATTTATGTACAAGGTTTGAAGATTTTTGGCTGCCTTTGAAGGAGTAATACTCTTGGTTAATGCAGGTTGAAGTTAAAACTCTAGCCGCTCGAAGTCAAAAGTTCAAAGTCTTACCAAGGAGCCATAGTTATTGATCAGCGAAATATTGTGCATACACCTCAAAATAAAACTCAGGACTTGTTCACTACTGAGCCCTCTAAAAAATTATTAAGCACAAAGAGAGTGGACTTCATCCCAACATTCCCCACCACTAAAAATTTTCTTGACATTAAGGAATTCCTCCTTTGGAAATTTTCTACAGTCCTAAACACAAGGCAGTTAGGAGTAGATAGAATAAAAGAAGGATATCAGAGCAATCTCAGACCCTTGTCCAAGGAGATGTATCAATGGATATTTTTTGGAAAGACACACAGGTAGATCCTTCACAGGATCTAACTCACCTACCTTAGTTCGCAGGATCTTATGCCTCTATAACAATTGATAAAGCCTTAGAAGTTCAACATTTGATGAAACAAAAGGGTGAGAAAATCATCTAACTTGAACTTGAGCTACAAGTTTAAAAATAAAGTGTCAATCAACAGTTACAGGTACAGACCACATAGCTCTAGGAGAGCACAGACCAATTGAAAATTCAGTACGAAAATGAGATTAGTTCCAAGGAAACTCTATTTCATCAATTGAAGCTCTCTATTGAGAAATTAAAAGATAAACCAAAGATTGATGACTTTGGAAAATAGGCCTTATAACTAAACATTTTACTAGCACGACAACAGGTTGTTTTTTGTCAGAAATGATCAAGTATTATTGAATTGTGTGAATAGAATGATTCACTAATGAATCATATTTAAGATATGAGGATTAGTTTTGATGAGATAGATGGTAAGGTTTCCCAGTTTGTCACCTAGAAGGATTATGCTGATGGCCGAAAGGCCAACCTACCCAGGATCGAGGAATCAAAGAAATAAATATTATTTATAGACTGGGATATTCAGTTGATGCATGCAGAAAGAGCCATTTGCAGAGAAAAGGATGTGGCTACTAACATTCTGAAAAAATGTTAGTAAAAATCTCATTGCTGCAAACCTTATTGACAAATGTCCTCTTGGTGCATTGCCTATAGTGAAAGAATTGATAATACAGTGGAAAAAAGTGTCAAAGGTAAAAGAATAACATATCAGGAAGCTGCAAAAGCTGGATTGGGAGAAATATTGTAGATATTTAGTAAAGCCTAATAGCTAGTGGCATATGCTGCGATGTCTCACAGATACATCCTCCTACATGCTTCCTCCACTTTCTGATGATGTTTTCACTAGACAACTGCGCATTAGGCCAGGCCAGCCTCTAGAGGTTAAGCCTATGCTTAACATAATTAAGCTAAAGGTAAAAATGGATATGGAGACAATGGGATATTCATTGATCAATTCACCCCTTTAATTTCTGTTTCTACTTAAATTCCACTTACTTTAAGGAGGGTTGTTTTAAACCTCCTTAGATTTTTATTGTAATAACTATTTCGAGAATTTTTATTTTTATATTTAAGCCCCTTCATGTCTTTGAAGAAGGGGTCTTGATATTTTGAGAGGAATACTTTACTGATGTTGCACTTTTGTAATCTTGAAGTTTTCTGAATAGAAAAGGTTGGATCAGGTAATTTTTTCTAAAATGAGAAGAGTGAACATATACATGGTACTTTTATCCTGTGTGTTATATTTTTTCTTCAAATGAGAAATAGTTATTTATCTTATGATGTTTTGTTTCATGTATACGTTTGAATACATTTTAGCATTAACTCACTTCTAAACATGTTATATTGTTATCACTTGATACATACGAAATACATGCATTTAAATGTTGTGATATAAACATTATTCAATTTATTTAATTTACTATTTAATTAAATCAATTATCTCAAACATTTTCATATCTATAATTGAATGTATGATCTTTATTTTCATCCACTGAAACTTCATTTTTGTAGATCACACATAGAATATATTTCATCTTGAGATACATAGTAGATAAATATATTATTTATTGCAATCTTGATAATATTTTCCATCTACCAAGTTATACAGAGTGAAAATTCATCCATTAAACCCCATTATATATTAAATTTGGAAACTGGTCACATAAATCTAGTTGGAGCCACCATTCCAAATGGAAAAGGGATAATTTTTAAGTCCCCGAACGAGTGGTTTCCTTGATTTCGTTGCACTAATTTTTTGGGCCTCAATAGGTTGACATTTAGTTTGTGCTTTTTCCTCCTTCCCGAATCTTCCTTCCTCATTTGTTCATCGAGTCAAGAGATACCTATCCTATTGAAGAAATTGTGACCAGGTGTTATGGCTTTGTCTCCTTGGTTTTGTGTTTTGGCTCTCTAGGAAACATTTCATGCCTCATATTCTCTATTAATTTTTTTTTCTTAGATGTAGCTCATGACCCTCAGCCTCAAGTATATTTTTTATACAAACTCTTGATGTATTTTGGATTCATACCCTGTGTAAACCCAGGGCTCATTTTTAGATATTTTAATTCACAAGCCAGGGAAATGTAACTACTTCAAATTTTATGTAATAATTTTTTTTTGGACTTAAGATACTAATTATTAGTAATTAAATTAAAATTTAAAATTTATATATTCTGAAACAAACACCTATGAACATATATACAACATATAGTAAAATATACCAAAGTTATGATACAACATCTAAGATGAATCGCCTGGTTATCAAATAACATCAAATATCAACGTTGACAGACATCCGGGTTATCGAACAAATTCCTACACTTATATATAGCTAACAACTTTATTCACTTACAAATATCCACCCTAGATATCACTTTCACGTTAGTATCTTCGCTAAATATGAAATATCTATGTCATGTTAGGGGTAATGATAATTGCAGAAGGTGTTCCTTTTTTAAATTGGCCAGGCCAGGAATTGTCTACCCTTTTCATATCCATTTGACATCTAGGTCTTTGCTATTTTTCCCTTTTTCATCTCTGTTTGACATCTATCTCTACTATTTTTTTCTTTAAGTTACATCAATTCTAATTAAAATGAGTGTATGGAATATATTTTCTTGGAATGTGATTGCATCCACTTCGAGCATATGCCTTGTTTCGTACATAACGATGACCTATATATTTATGATCTCAATGAGGGTATGCTCATGGAGTTTTATGCCCAATAAGACTTCGAAATCCTTCTTCTTATTGTGTTCAATTTAAGATCTCTCACATATATGAGAAATTGTAGCATTTTTTATTTTCCTTAACATGAAAAATAAATTTTCTGAAGTGAAATTTAGTGTTGTCATGAAAAAAAAACCATAGATGAGATATTGTTTACCATATTATTTTTCATTCAATTTTATCCGGAGGCTCTCTAACGGTTAGAATATGATTATTAACTTATTAGGTATAATATATTGGTTTATGATAATTGTAATTTCTAGTATTTGTTGAAAAAATTTGTATTCTTCTAGAAGGAATCCGTGGTTTTATCAATTATGGTGAAAAAATGACCCTATTCCTCAAATGGGTCTAGTGAATTTCGGCCTAGCATGGCTAAATGGAATTTGGGTTTTATGAATACTATTTTTCTTTATATGGGCACATTCTCTAGTTATTTGGGTTCATTGCTAGGCCCTAGGAGGGTCATGATCTCAAATCTTAAGTATTGGCGCTGTCAGAATATTGGTTATGTGGAATTGGGACGATAATGGCTAAATCAAATTTAGGTTCTGTGAGAGATTTTATTCTCCATATGGGAACCTTCTCCAGTGAGTTGGGTTCATATTTGAATCCTTGGAGGGCCCTAATCTCAAAGATTAAGTATGATTTCTCTCTGAATAGGGCTCTATGACTATTTGTGGACCCCATGGGACCTGGCGCATTGGGTACCAAAAGTTTTTTTATGGCCTCCCAAAGTCATATAATCTCTTTCTAGGTCAGAGTAAGTGTACTCTATTTTAACTATGTGATTTTTCAATGGAAAAATGGAGCTTCACAAGTTATATTCCTGATTTAAACTTTTCTTCCATGAGCCCTGTTTGAGTTTCTTTCTTGCCCAAGACAACAAAAATCGTGTTCCACCCTAAATTTCTGGTGGGTCATTACTAATGGCCTTGCTTTCCTCTGCAAAAATCTCCATTGAATAAATACTTTTTTTTCACCCGTCTAAGTTCTTCATTAGTTCTATAAGTTGAAGCTCTGGAGACTGCCAACACAAAAATACAGAAATCCCATCTGCTGAAAATGCTGAGAAAATTGAGAAATTAGTCTACGAGGTATAAGGAGATATCCCTCTCCCCTACTTCTTCAACGTAGAAACGAAACAAAACAAGAAATATGGTGACCGTTGTGATGGAAAAAGAGAATAATATCTTTATTGTGGAATCTCATATTCTTGAATCTAGATTATTTCATCCCCTCATGGAGAATGCCACTATTGGTAGGATTACTTGGGAGGCTAATTGGAGAAAAAATACTTCATATATGGACTGCATTTTCTTCGACTATAATGCCATCCTCTTCGAGCATATGCTTTGGCTGGTACATAATGATGACCCATCTCTTTGTCATCTCAATTTGTATATGCTCATGGAGTTTTATGCCCAATAAGACTTCAGAATCCTTATCCTTATTGCGTTCACTTTCATATCTCTCACATATATTATAAATTGTAGCGTTTTTATATTTTTTTTAATAGGAAATTTTTTTTTGCTGAAATGCAATTGAGTGTTGTCATGAAAAAAAAAACATAGATGAGATATCATTTACCATATTATTTTCATTAAATTTTATCCAGAGGCTTTTTGATGGCCAAAATATGATTATTATCTTATTAGGTATGATAGATTGGTGTAGGATAATTGTAATTTCTAGTTTTTTTTGTACAAATTTTTCTTCTTCCAGAAGGAATCCATGGTTTTATCCATTTAGGTGATAAAAGGACCATATTCCTCAAATGGGTCTAATGAAATTTGGTCTAGGATGGCTAAATGGAATTTAGGTTTTATGAATGCTATTTTTCTTCATATGGGAACTTTCTCCAGTATGTTGGGTTCATTGTTGGGCCCTAAGAGGGTCGTGATCTCAAAGATCAATTATTGGTGTTGTCAGAATAAGGCTCAGTGAGGATGGATGAATCGCTTGGGGTTTTATAGGTCTAGTGGAATTGTTCAGATAATGGCTAAATGAAATTTAGGTTCTATGAGAGCATTTCCTCTCCATATGGGTACATTCTCCACTCAGTTGGGTTCACAGATCACTAGTAAAAAATGATTAAATTAGTGACCATGTGACTAAAAAAGTTAGTCACCACAGCTATTTCAAGTGAATTACTACTAATTTGAACTGTTTTAAGTGACCCAACTAAAAACGACTAACTTAAACGACCAATTTAGTCTAGGGATAAAATAAACGACTAGAAAATAAGTGACTCAACTAAAAATGACTAATTTAGTCTAGGGATAAAATAAACGACTAGATAATATGTGACACAACTAAAAACGACTAACTTAAATTACTAATTTATTCCATGACTAAAATTTATGACTAGATAATATGTGACAAAATTAAAAATGATTAATGTAAATGAACACTATAGTCTAAGAATAAAAATATGACCAACTAGCAAGTAAAAGAAGTATATGATTTAGTCATTTATGCTAGTCATTTTTAATTGTGTCACTCCGGAAATGGAGCATTGAAATTTTGATATTAAACTGTTACATTTCACTAAAATTTGACATTGTATATGGATTAAGAGATAAAGGCGGTCTCTGAATCCATCTCCAATGTTAAAATTTAGAGACAAAGGGGTTGCTTCCCCACATTCATGGATGACATCCACAATAAAATTGATAGTGTGGAGTGACGCACTTTACTCAATAGATTTGATCTAGGCATTTGATAGTGTAAAACTAGCAAATACCCATCAACATTAATAACAAATTGTTTAGCTAACCCTTATTTTTCATGCAAAAATACTCAAGAGATACTTTTCCACATTTGTGAATACATGTTAAAAAGAATTTTAACCAATGTAATCACAAATTAATAATAAATATATTACTATATGTTCTTATGCTTTGATATAAAAGTAAATGTTTAAAAATCTCTTCAATGAAATGAATGTTTAAAATTGTAATCATAATATTATTCATTTAAAATAAAGGTGAAAAACTTCTAGAAAATTTATACAAACATTATAAATATTAAAAATAGCTTAAAAGATGAATTAATCTATTTTTTCCATTTCCTTATTTTACTATATATATATATATATATATATATATATATATATATATATATATATATATATATATATATATATATATATATATATATATATATATATATATATATATTGTTTTTTTCCAAAAAATAAAAAAAATTCTCTTCAAATTGACAACTTCAAAAACATTTAAAAAATGAAAAACTATTCAATAACTAAACCCAAATCAAAACTGAAATCAAAGTGATGGAGGGAAAAAATAACTAAACCCAAATCAAAATGGTGGAGGGAAAAATCAAAATGGAGGGAAAAATAAATGAAAAACTTAAAAAATGAAATATCAAGGATATATTGAATTTCCAAATTCCTTTTGTTGTCACTGCTGCACAATTCGATTATTATAAACCAAATAGAGAGAGAGGGGAAATATACCAGTAGATGCTCGACAACGGCATTTTTCCAAGTATTGTAACATTAATACGATGTTGGATGCTTTCTGTAAAGAGGGGAATGTGCAAGAGACTCTGGATTTGTTGGTTGAGATGGAGATGAAGGGATATGCGCCTAATGACGTGACTTACAATGTGCTTATAAGTGGTCTCTGCAAGGATAGGAAATTGGATAAAGCCAAGTAGCTGATGCAAAAAATGTAGAATACAGGCTTGACTGTTTCAGATTTCACTTACAATCCTTTGATCGATGGATATAGCAAGAAAGGCAACTTGGTTGAAGCTTTTCGCTTGAGAGATGAGATGGAAGAGAAGGGTCTTTTGCCTACTGTTTCGACATATAATACGCCAATTCATGGGTTGTGAAAAATGGGCAAGGTGAAGGAAGCAAAGGAACAATTTGATGAAATGTGGAAGATAGGTCTAGTCCCAGGTGTTATTTCGTACAATATAATGATTTATGGATACTGCAAGGATGGAAATATGATCGAGGCTCTGAAGTTGCACAATGAAATGTTTGCTGAGGTCTTGTGCCCACTGCGGTAAATTACAATACACTCATTGATGGGTATTGTAGGAGGGGAAACATGGAAGAGGCTCATAAGCTCATGGTTGAAATGATTGATAAGTGTTTGTTTCTGGTTGATAAAGGTTTGTTTCCAGATTGTTTTAACTACACTACTATCATTGATGGAGAGTGTAAACCAGGCAACGCCGAGGAGGCTTTCAAGTTGCATACTGAAATGGTAAGCAGAGGAACTGCACCAAATGTGGTTACTTACAATGCTTTAATTGATGTCCTTTGCAAAGCAGGGAAGATAAAATAGTCATACTGTCTCTTGCATAAGATGGTGGATGATGGACTAGTTCTCGATGAAGTGACTTTCACCTCATTAATTGATGCACATTGTAAAAAGGGAAACATTCGAGAAGCCAAGGGGCTCTTTACTGAAATGCAAAGTAGGGGTTTATACCCATCCTATGTTACTTACAACATTCTCATTCATGGACAGGGTAAGGAAGGTAGAATAAACACAACTTTTAAGCTCTTCAATGAAATGATTGAAAAAGGTTTGCAAGCTAATGTAGTATATTATAATTCTTTAATACATGGTCTCTGTAACGAGGGGGAAATTGAATGGAAATATAGACTATTTAATGAGATGCAAGATAAAGGAGTGTCTCCCAATAAATATACATACACTTTTTTAATCGGTGAAAATCGCAACAGAGATAATTTGTAAGAGGCTCTAAAACTATACAATGAGATGGTGGATAAAGGTATTCTTCCAAACGTTTGTATTCATAGTGCATTGGTTAAGGGACTTTGTAAAGATGGAAAATTTCAGGCTATTAGTAACTTCCCAAATGAAATTCTGGAAAGGGATTCTGCCATTGAGGATGGCTTGAAGGATGAAACAATAGAGAGATTTAGCAGGGTAAATGACATCGAGGTCATCTTCTGAGACTTGGCATTCATAGCCTGACCTAAATTGCAGTGTCTGGTCAAAGTGAATTATCTAGAGTGCATTTGCTATGATGTTTCAGACACGATCATATCTTCATTGGAAACCTATCAATGTAAATTTATGGCATCAAAATTCCACTCGTTCTGTGGGATTTGGAGCCATTTTCTCTCCGTCTTTGGTTTTTAAACTAAATGAGATTGAATTTGTTGAGTTTTTGGGGATTTTTTTCCAGTGAGTAGTGAGATTGAATTTTCTTAGGTTTTGGGGGTTTTTTGTCCAGTTAGTTTTGTAGCAGAATGATGAATTCGCAAATCTATTCCTACGGATTAATGAAGCTCGGGTACAGGAGGGTTTGAAGGGTTTGGCCCGGCTTTTGGCAGAGGGCATCAAAAAATTCTGTTTGATGAAATGCGAAAATAATATGTTGTGCCCAATTGGTTTACGACGGTGAGTGTCATCCATGCTTACACTCGTTTAATAGCTCTGCAAAAAGTCACGTGGATCGATGATTACATAACTAGAAGTGGGTTTGAATTAGATGATTTTTGTTGGAACTTCACTCATTGATATGTATGAAAAGTGTAGGAGTATAGATATTGTGTGTGTTGTGTTCTATAAAATGCTTGAAAGGGATGTGGTCTCCTGGAATGCCATGATTTGATTATTGGAAATGTGGTCAATGAGATTGAAAATGAAGCTTTGATGTTTCTTAGATGAATGCAAATGGTATGCATTAAACCTCACTCTGTCACCATGGTGAACGTACTCCCGGCTTGTGCCCAGTTAGCAGCTGTGCAATTGGGTAAGTGGATTCATGCTTATAATTAGAATAGGATTTTTGTCTGATATTTTAGTGGGGATTTATCTCAAAGATATGTATGCCAAATGTGGGAAAATAGAACTGGAACGCCAATTTTTTGATGAGATGTCTAAATGAGGGAGTACTAACTGTATGTGATTGTGAAATTCATCTTCGCTAGCTTCCACTAAAAATTGCATGTGACAAATCAGAAGCCATATCTGGTAAGATCACATAGAGAAGAAATATGAATTGAAATAGAGCCTCAAATATCTAAAAATATGTCAACTAATCCATTCAAAAGAAACCTACTATATATTTTAGAAAAACCAACAAACAATTCCAAGAGGCATAGGATTCTAACAGAGGATTGTTTGTCAATATTCTGACCATATTTCAATGCTGCTATACGAGATCTAAATGGCTCCATCCTACATTTTAAGCTACAATATTTCCTTTAAATTATGGAGCATAGAAGTGTGTCTTACCCACTGCAATTCATCATTACAATTTCAATAACATCCTCCTTTTGGAAATCGGGGTAGTGAGTTATTAATTAAACTGGGTACATGCTCCAAATTCTACATGTAGCTAATGTCAAAATTAGAAATTCCTTCAAAATTCAACCAAGAATGTGCAAAAGGCAGTATAAAATGACCCTCACACCTTTCAGAGAATGTAAGAATAACTAACATTCTACATGTAGCTAATGTCAAAATCAGAAATGCCTTCAAAATTCAACCAAGAATGTGCAAAAGTCAGTATAAAACAATTCTTACACTCTGTACCCTTTAGAGACTGTAAGCAGAACTGTTCTTTGAAATTATCTTGAAACAGATAAAAGGACCTGCATGTTGCCTACAAATGCTTGCAAGGAAGCCTCCTACCATTGCTTCATAATAGGAGTGGATCAGTTCAAAATTCATCGATACAATATATAGATGAATATCATTTACAAAGTTGTACATTAGCCATAAGTTGATAAGGATGGTTTACAAAAAGGAGAATCCACATATAGAAGTCTTAATAGATTTGTAACCAAATGGAACTATAGTTGAATATTCAATGATGCCCTTATATTCTTGATTCGCTGCTAGATTTCACTGGTTTCTTCCTTGGTCCCATTCGACCTCTGGTTTTCTTCTTGAAAACTACTATCAGGGATCCTTCTACACATTAATTTCGTGGAAGTCCTAAGACCTGAAACAGAATAAATATTTTCCAAAATTTATTATCAATCACCTATATTTTTGGGGAGTGACTATAACAAAAATCACACACTTGGGAAAAAATAAAATATGCATAATTATTCAACTATACACGAGTTAGAGATAAAGTTGGCTGTTGATATTTTGTATAAAATTGCTAGAGATGAAGTTGCCTGTTAATATTTGTATATGTGAATGAACACCATCATAGGATTTCTAAAGAAAACTAAGGTTTTCAACGTCAGTTCAGTTGATGGTTTCATAAACTGCAAGAGAATATGGATGATTTCTTAGGTAAAAGTTCAAACATTGTATTCATCATTGTTTGCCCTTCTCCATCATGTTCCCCATTCTATTCCATAACTGAACTTTGTAGTTATAATCTTACAAGAAAAAATCCAATCAAAAAACTACTTTTACATCATACTAACACACAAAGAAAAATTATTCTCCACACAAATAGCTTTAAAATAATAGCCAACTACCAGTGATGCTCTTTTAGCATTAGTCTTTGGGAAACTGTACAGACAATTTTTCCTAAGTAGTTTCAGATAAAATCATGTTACAGATGGAATTCTAGAAGCCATGTAAGTTCATTTAGATGAGAAGGCCTACACAGAGAATACAATAAAGGAAAATTACTGTTAGCTTTCACAGGCAAGTTGTAATGCTCAAAGGACATTCTACAGCTAGAATTTCAGAAATGAGTGCTCATTAATACCACAAATACAGTGGCATGTCCAGGGTTTGCGAGGTGAGCCAATAAGTTGTCAATGGGACCAGTGCCAGTGTACTCTGCTTGGAACCAAGCTCCCATGATAGCCATCATGGCCAATCGGCCATTATTGATTTCCTTGGTCCTCAACTCCTTGATTTTCTTAGGAGAGCCAGAGCCCCAGCCAAGAGGGTCAAACCACAACCCACTAGGGCGGGGAAAATTTTAAGGATAGAAGTTTATCTTCAAATTTAGAAACCTTGGCGATTTTTTTTAAATTTTTTTACAGAAGAAGGTATGTTTAGATTAATTCAAAAAGGATCCGAGGCTTATGCGCAGTGATTGTACAACTGGGGACCCAATGTCTAGGGTGTTTCCGAACAAAAAAAATTCGCCTACTGTATTTCTTACATTCAGTCTAGCAATTTCCCAATGAATAGCAAACCTTCTAATGCAAACAAATTGTTGCAGCAAGAGGAAAAAATACATGATAGGCTAAGGTAGAGGGTCCCATGATTCCCCCTCATCACAGAGGAGGGATTCCACATGAAAAGAGACTTAATGTTGGCCTCAAGGTTCGCTTCTATGTTATTTTTCTGTAGGACGTGAAAGAGCTGAAGTCTCTCAAATGACTAGATCAGCTTCTTAATACGATTGAACATCTGTTGCAAGTGGAGGTCTTTAGGGACTTATTTTGTCACAATCAGGCCAATGAGATTTTGTGAATCTCCAATGACTCGAGCCTCCTTGATACCATGTTTTTGCAGCTGTTTCAAGCCTTGGAGGAGGGCCATGGCTTTCACTTGATTATTCAAGGAAAGCCCCAAACCCTAGGCAAAGTGGGAGATGATTTGGTCTGAAGGGAAACGAATAATTCCTCCACCTCCGGCCTTCCCCGGATTACCCTTTACTGCACCGTCAAAAAAAATAGTGTGGATATCTGATCTTCTTTTCCATTTGTCGAAGTCCTCATCCTCTAACCTGATGTTCCATTCTTCTCTGTTCTTCTCCACATTTTTTCCTATGGGAATATTTATCTCCAACTGCTAACACCACTCCCTACATTGCTGATTTAAGTCACCGACCCTCTTTTGGTTCACCTTGGCCTGCATTATTTCCTTGAAGAGGATTTTAATTTTCACACCGATTTGCTGCTGGTTTAGGGCCTTCTCGTGAAATATCTGGTTGTTTCTTTCAAGCCATATCTTCCAAAAAATAAGCTTTGGGATAATCATCCATCCCACGAAGGGTCAACCTCGCCCGAGGAAGGACTTAGGGAACAGATCTCCCCAAAAAGACAACAAGTTCGTGGTGTTGGATGGGAGGTTGGGGCTGTTATTCCAGATCGGTAGATGTTTGTTCCATATGTCCCGAGCATAGCTGCACTCGAGGAAAATGTAAACTGAGGATTCCTCTTGCTACTGACAGAGCGGGAATCGAGAGGGGCCGTGGAAGCTGTGGTGCTGCAAATTTTCAGCAGTGAGGATGCTATTGTTCCCTAGCTTCCAAGTGAACATGTCGATCTTTAGGACGCTTTTGACCTGCCAAATCCCTTTCCAAATCGCAGGGTTGCGGGGAACAAAGGGGGTGGATTTAATACATCTCTAACATTCAACTGCAGAGTAGCATCCCTTAGAGGAACCCCAACCCCTTCTGTCTTGTTTCCTAGCATTTAGAGGGGCTTTCCCAGCTAGCGCCACCATGAATTTGGCACAAGCTTGCTCCAGATGAGCTGGTATCTCTATTTTTTGCCACCCTTCCCAGTTGTTGTTTTCCCAATATGAGATGTCCCACAATGTGCAATGACCATTTGTGATCATCCACGTTTTTAATTCCAGCAATTCAAGATCCTCCCCAATTTCTTCTGAGTTCATGGTTCTATCCTCCCACAGTCTAATATGCTTCCCATTACCTGGTATCCAAAACAGGTGGTCACGGAGGAGCGGTAGGGCACGTTTACATAGTTGATGAATCTGGGAGCCTTGAAAATTAGTTTGGAAGTTCTCTAGGCTGCGAAGACACCTTCCAAAACTGTATTTTTTACATAAAGCGATTTGTGCCCATCCATGATTCCTTGCATCCTACCGCCATAAGATCTTGGCTCCCAGGGTGATGTTGTGCTCCCTCAGATATTTTATGTGAAGACCACCTTCCAGTAGTGGAAAAGCAATCTTATTCCAACTGATAAATGGAATTCTCATATCATTGTTCTTCCCTCCCTTCTAGAATAAGGAACAAATAGCTTTCTCCATCTTGCGAAGGATGCCCACAGGAGCCAACAATAGAGACATCTGAAAAATTGGAAGACTGTTAAGTACAGACTTAATAAGGACGGTCTTACCTGACAAATTGCACCACAACATGCCCCTAGCTTGAATTTTGAGCTTGAATTTTGCTAGCAAGGGGAGCCAGTCTCTCCCACTCGGACGTCCTTGAAAGATCGGTAGCCCAAGATATTTGAAAGAATCCCATTTTGCGAATCCTTGGAAACCCAAAATCCTAGTGATCGTGCTTAGCTCAAGGCCAGATTGGTTCCAAGTGTAGATGAAGCATTTTCCCATATTAAGTTCACTCCCATTCTCGAGGTAGTATCTATCCAGCTCCAGTTAGAATCGAGAGGCCAATATGCCGGAAGCACCCCTCGGGAGAATGGAGTCATCAGAAAATAGATCGTGATTTATGTCTCTGACTCCCCTGGCGATCCGAAGACCCATAAGGTCTTGCTGAATTTGTATTTTCTCCAACATAAAACTAAGGACAGAGGCTTGAAAAACAAACAAAAGAGAGGATAAAGGGCAGCCCATCTTTATCCCATGACTAGCCTTGAAGAATTCTGCAGCATGCCCATTGACGAGAGGAGCAATCCATGGTTCCACAATGCAGGCCTTGACCCAAATTATAAAGCGGAAGTCAAACCCAAATTGTTGCATGACCCCAAATAGAACTTTGTGCCTAACTCTGTAAAATGCACTTTCCAGGTCTAGCTTGATAGCCATACCTTTTTCGCTTCTTTGGATACTTGAATGGATCACTTTCTGAACTAGAATGAAATTATCAGTTGTCTGCCTACCTTTGACAAATCCCCCTTGATTGTCAGGAATGATATCTAGAAGAAGGCCTTTCAGTCTATTGGCCATGACTTTAGTGATAAGCTTGTAAGCAATATTGCAGAGAGAAATTGGCCTGAATTTGTTGAAAGAGTTTTCACCTTTCTATTTTGGAATAAGATCCAAGAAGGCTGAGTTGGTGTTGCCCCCAAGCTTGTGGTAGGTCTGGGACTTTAAGATCATTTTGTGGAGATCCTTTTTGACAATGTTCCAACAAGTTTTGATGAATCGAGAAGTGAATCCATCTGGACCAGGAGCCTTGTCTGGAACCATATCATCAAGGGCTTGCTTGATTTCAATGACGATCACAAGAGCAATCAGCATGGCATTCATTTGGGCATCTAAGTCACCTGATACAGGGATACGAGGATACAGGGATTTGAGAATCGGATTCGGGATAGGGTGACCCCCGGAATACGACACTTCTGGGATACAATACATTATGTATTATTTTATTAAAAAATATATATATTAATATATTAAAAATTAGATATTTTTTACACAAATTCATACAAATTCATTGATTCAAACATAGATTTAAGATCTTAGATACTCATACATGATACATTGAAATTTGATACATTGATACATCATATAATTGTCAAATTTACTCAGAAAGACAAGATAGTCATCAGAATAAAAATGTGTTACATAAGTACACTGCCAATGGCAAATAGAAATAGGAAATACAAAAAGACTACAGTCTCCAAGACTACAAGCTTGTGTGTGTGTGTGTTGGTCAATTTCTTCTACCATTGGTATTAAAGATAAGGTCAAAGTGAGCTTATATCTCTGGATGTAGGGCTGTTTACAGTGACAAAAAACATGCTACAGCCAATTAATTGCTGATGTTTATAAATTCTAGAACTTATTTCTCAATCCTAATAATGGAAAATGCATCAAGTTGAGAGAGAGGAATGTCTATAGCTGAAAATGAGTTGTTTTAAGCAATTTCTATGCATGAAAATTTCCTTTTCCACTATTTTCAGCTTATAATAACACATGAGTTTCAAGAGGCAATAGTCTATCCAAAAACTCTCATAATCAAGGAAATGTTATACCTAGCTCCTTATAGAAAATTTGATGTGGTAGAAGTTACAACCTTTGTAATCAGCATTTGAGTTCCAAAATCATAAGCCTTATGCCCCCAAAGTAAACAACTATAGTAGTATAGTGTGTCTCCACAAACTTTCAAAAACCATTACAATATGAGGAGCTCACCTTATATAGATGCAGATTTAAAAACCTCCAATAGAATAATAATATCCATTCCAAAGAACTAGATTTATTCAAGGAATGCATAAACAAGTAGTATTAATCTAACTAACTCCATGAACCAGTCAAAGAAGGAATTCGGATTTAGTATTTTATAACGAAAAATTGCACTTCTTTTAGACAACGAATTCGGCCGTATGGGATATGGCCGTATCTGTACAGGGTATGGTCGAGATTCGCTGTACCCTGTACATATATGGCCGTATCTCGTGAATCGGGTGCGAATCCTAGCGAATCGTATCAGATTCGCTTGATTTGGGATTCGAAGCCCCTAGGGGACGAATCCAGTTTCTTAGTTGGGCATTGACCTTTGGATGGACCAACTCAAGTAGATTGGAGCTAAGATTTTCTTTCTTGTCCACTGAGTACAATTCTTTGAAGTGCTGATGGGCAGCTTGTTTGATGCTGGTAGGATCGGCGAAGGATTGATCTCTAGATTTTATCTCCACTATAGAGTTAAAGTTTCTACTGGCTTGATACTTCTTATGGAAGAAGGAGGTGTTTCTATCCCCAGAATGTAGCCACAAACTGCGAGATTTAAGTCTCCAAAATTCCTCCTCCCGAATACAGGCCTTATGGAGATTAGCCTGGAGCTCCTCTTCCAGGATAAGGTTGTACTTCGAGATGTCAATATCTTTCATTTGTTTTTGGTGGCTTTCCAAACAGGCTTGGGAAGCCCGCCTTGACTCAGAAAGAGAGGGAAGGGCTTTAGCCCAGCTTTTGAGGGGTTTCTTCACTCTCCTCATTTTTTCTTCCCACACAAATAAGGGGGAACCATTGATAGGTTGATTCCAGACTTCCTTAAATTTGCCCAAAAATTTGGGTTGCTACACCCAAAGGGCACTGAAACGGAAGGGAATAGGCCCCAGATTCATGTGTGGCTTCAACTCAAGCCTAATGGGCTTGTGATCAGAGATCGACGAAGAAAGAATATCAGAACAAAAATCAATACCTAAGAGCAAGAAGGAGCTTTGAATGAGAAAACGATCTAACCCTGTAGCAATGTGGCCTGGACCCGTTCTTATATTGGTCCATGTATATTTTCCCTTAGGAGGCTTGATTTCCAATAGATCCCAGTCCTGAATGAGCTCCTCCACCCATTCCCTGACTGAATCCCTTACAATGCTACCCCCTCGCTTCTCCTCTTGGCTTAGAGTAATGTTCATGTCTCCAGCGAGAATGACATTAATCATCTGAATCTCATTTGCTAGGTCCCTAATGGATTCCCAACAGGCTTTTCCTTCTCCCAGAAGGGTCGAAGCATAAATTTTGAATAGATTCACTTTTTCTTTGGTGTGGAGATGCAAAAACTGAGCAAAAATCCAGTTTGAGTTAATTTTAACCAAAATTTTCTCAAAGCATGTCTCGTCCCATAGGATTCCCAGCTCTCCTTAGGTGCCTCTAGAGGAGACTGCGACACCTCCTCCTTTTCCCAAAACTGTTTGATTTTATGGAGAAAGTCCTTTTCCTCCATTTTGGTCTCCTGGATGAGAAGAATGTCGGGCCTTTTCAACATTTCTAGAATTTTCATTGCTTCTTCTTTTAGGTTGCTCCCCATCCCTCTGCAGTTCCAGGAGACGATCTTCATTACTTCCTTTTTTGAGCTGAGAGGGCTCCCTTAGAGCCCTGACTTTGATTTCTGTGTGCTTTAGGGTTTTTTGCCAGCATCTTTTCTAGGGTCAGCTAGGTCCCCTACAGTTTCTCCTTATAGGTTTCTTGTTCTCTTTTTTCTTTGGATGATTTTTCTCCCCTGGAAGATCTTCTAACCAAATTTTGGGAGTCCCCAATTTCTCCTTCTTCCTTCGACTCCTCCGAATCCAGATCTTCCCCCTCAGAGACAACCTCTTTTGTTCCTCCAGTATATTCACCAATCTTTAGTTATGCTAGGGTTTCTTGCATTTCAATATCCTTTTGCATGATCCATGGGTCAATTTCTTGGACTTCCTCTGTCTCTGAGCTCAAGGCCGCAAAACTATTCTCTTGGAATTTCTGGGAGGGTTTGGCTTTAGGAATACTCCCCGTGGGAGCTGAGCTTCCCTTTCCTTTTTCCGTTTGCCCTGACTTGGGGCTTGTTTTATATTTCTTGGATTGCTGCCATCCTTCTTCTTTCTCCTTTTCTAGGGCTGCATTTTTGGGAAAATTCTTGGCGAAGTGACCATACTCATGACATCTGCGGCATTTGAACGACAACTGTTCGTAATCTAGTTTCTATAGATGGGACCAGTTCCCCAGTGTTAGCTTAATGTCTTCTAGCATCCCAACTTCAAGATTCACCTCCACACAGATTCTGGCACAGTCGTATCGGTCCTTGTTGTTTGCTCTATATATGAATTTCCCAAGTGCATTGCTGATTTGCTACAATTATTCCCAGTTCCAGCAGTGCACTGGTAAGTTTGGGAGCCAGACCCAGAATAGAACAACAGATGGGACATCCTCCGAGGGATCGAAGTTAGGAGTCCAGCAATTTAGGTACAGCCCTTGAGGCCCCATGAAATAGGGTTCGCTTCTAAAAATCAAGTCCTTGTCTTCCTTCATCATGAATTCGAACTCAAAATAACCCCGACCCAGGAAGTATGAGGTGACGCTATTGGAAATAAGGGGCTTCCAGTTGCGAGTGATCTAGACCTCAGTTGTTTTTGGTGAGGGCCATAATCCCATGAACTGACCAACTAGAGCTTGATCTGCAAGGGAAAGAGCCACTCGCATCGGATCCTCAGGCGGGAGTGCCATTGAGGGGATCTCATCCAGCCGCTTGAAAAATTCGGAGGAGAATTACTTCTTCTTCTTTGGCTGGGAAGTGATTAGGAGCTTGAATGCCTCGATCTCAGGTGGAGGAGGAGGAGGAGGAGGAGGAGGAGGAGGAGGCAGAGGCGGAGGTGGAGAAGGGTCCTGAGAATCCACCATTGGACCGAGCCCAAGCTAGTGTGAGCAACTCGACGACACCACCTTGATGCAGAACCAGAAACCCTAAGCATAGTGGAGGGCAGAGCGCGGGCTCATCAGCAAAAAAACCACAAAACCTTGGCGAATCTTACTAGTCCCCAATATGTAAATTGTAAAAATTTTAATCATATTTTTGTAAAAATATTTAGGGTTCTAATTATTTTATGTTAGTATATATAAAATTTTGGTGACTTTTAGGGTAAAATAATTTTATGCTATAATATTTGGGCGAATCAATTTTCAAAAAAATGGAAATTGTTGGGGAAGATTGGATCGGTGTTGACTGAGTCGGGCTTAAGTATATCTGCCCATTTGCGGCCCTCGACCCATCCATGGAATAACATCTCCACCATAAAGAGAGTTGTTTTATCTGTGAAATACTCCAGCTCTGCTGCAGTGTACTAGGAAGAGGTATTGCGGATATGCAACTTAGTTAACAGCTCTTGAATGAAGATTCCAGCTGCCCCCAACATTGCCCATCTGCAATGAACAAGCTCAAACTGTACAATCTAAACCCCTAGTACATAGAAAACATATTTGTAGCGAACGCAACATCTTTCATGTCTACTACCCCAAAAATATAATGGTAAGCAAAAAACTCTTAGTATTTACACTTCCTTAAGAGAGTATAAAAGCAAGTATACAAACATTAAAATATAAACCAAAAAGAATAAAACCAATAAATCTAATATAGAGATTGTGCTTTGCAGAAACAAAGTTACAAACCTATATTAACAATCACAGTATCCTTGTGGCATTCCTCATGGAAAAGTGATGTCAAAGCTTCCTTCTCTCGAACTACGATGCCTATAAGCCCACCCTTCATCGCAATCCTTCAAGTATGGACTCGACCACCATCAGTAATTCCTGCACACATACCAGCCCCAATGTATCCCTCGCTCAACTTATCACCATGTGGAATGAAAGGACCATGTCCATACAATGGGGTAGCTGGCACATTATATACTCCAGCCACATGATTTGGTACAACATGAGTCCACTAATGAACATCTCCATCATTAGTTAAAGAAATGAAGTCTTCTGGTGGGAGTGAAAATATTAAAATATTATAAGAATCACTGCACACAACATAAATGAGTAGCCATCCTTTCTCTAGAAACAGTCAATACAAATCCACACTTGCATTTATAAAATGTAATTTTTTGCACACATGTACATGGACATGAATACACAGTAGAATGAGAAAGAGTGGATTCATTAATTCATTAGATGATGCAATGTCTGATTAAGTCATTACATATTAGGAGAAGAGGAGTAAATTTCATATCTACCAAATACCTAACTAACAACAACTGCATTTAATACTATATTAAATGCCTCATAACTACATCTTCTATTTGGCAGCTCTGGCAGTTCAATTTCACAAATTTTCTAGGTGGTGACTAGTTAAAATTTGTATGACAGCTATCAATGTTCTTTGTTATCCTCTGCTACATGTTGGCTTCTCTTTTGGTGGCTTAATCAATTTGATTCAGTGGCTCTACCATGAAGAAAATCTATACATTTTGACATCTCCCTTGGCAGCTACCCACTCACTGATGACATCTGTAGCTTAATTCTTTGGTTATTCAGCAGATAATATCTACCGATGTGATGACATGCTTCACAAAAGGAAAACCTATAATGTTCCTACACTTAGTGTCACTCCATGAGTGGAGATATTGATTTGCTATCATCAATTCTATGATTCTTTGGCTTGCCTTCTGCAATATTTTTGTCGGTTTTCCTTGTGCTATGAATTCCCATGGTTCTCACAGTTTGATTGCATACATATACATAATCCCTTTGACTCACTCCAGGATGGCTTGCCTTTGTTATCTTTTGTCCAATTAGACTAATTTCCAAATTAAATCTAAGGCAAAAATATTGTAGTTCCAGCTGGCATCAATAAAGGAACTTAGGTATCCAAAATAAAATAATGCCATCGTGGCAATGGAAAGTTGCAAACATGATAGACTTTACCAAAAAATATTATAGAGTTGAATATCATGTACCAGTCGAGCTCTTCTAGTAGCTAGAGAATTGTTTTTGTTATTGTGTCACATAACTTCCTAGCCTTTGGTCTCAATAGGGTTTTGGAGTATTAACTTCCCATCCATAATTTTCTGCCATTGTGGTTGTTTGGCATCTAAGATTCCCATAGACAACATTGGAAACTTTCCATTCAGGGGCTGATTGGGTTGGTTGTGAGGTCAGTTGTGGTGGTGTTCATGGTGTGCCCTAAATGCCTGGTCTACTTTGTGTTTGGGGTCATTCACCACTGGGATGAAATTGCTATGATCTGGTTGAAGGAGGCAGAGAATCAGTTGGAGTCTCCTATTCATACATATTTTTCAAGGATACACTTACATATTTTGCAAACTTCAGATTAGAATTGTATGCATTATCTATGACCTAGACAAACATGTAGATTTATATTTACTTTTATTTTTACAAGTATTATAATAGCATAGTTATTAATGTAATCAATTTTCCAAAATTCTAATATGGAATATACCACTGGAGGATTGGACTATTATGCTGCATGCTATAATCTAGCACACATGAAAGTTGCACACAAATCCAAAGAGAACTGTGGAGAAGTTGACTTAAAAATTAGAACTGTGGAGATTCCGAGCTGTGATTCTAAAAATCCAAAGAGACTAGTTGTAAGTTAAGGAGATCTAGATCTCTTCAGGCTTGTTAACTGATTTCATCTCTCTAGATAGAGAAATGCCGCAACCAAGAAATTTTATAGGGTGAGGGTCTTTTCTTTGCTGATTCTACCAGAGGTTTCAACTCTGTATTTTTGGTCAGAATCAAGTAACCTAACTCCAGAAACTTGCTTAAAACAGGTTATGACCTTTTTTTAAAGATTTGGCCAATTTAAGTTTCATTTTGGTTTGATTTCTATGAATTAAATTTAATATAATTTCCTAAGAGATTGCAGTGCAAAATTAAAAGCTGATGGATTAGCTGCTAAGTTAACTCAACATAATATATCTACTAGGGGGAATATGCCCAAGTCCCGTGCAAGGAAATGAATATCCTTAAGGCTTAGATATAAATGAAAATGATAAAACCTAACTTCCTTGCAATGCATTGAACATATAACTAAGCCTTTTGCAACATTTATCAGATGCAACTAAACCTCTTCGAATGTTTACTGTGCGCACAGCTAAGCCTTGTTATGCTAACTACATTTATTATTATGCCAATTGAGGGAATATACGATGATACACTTAATGGACATTAATTCCATTTAGATATGCAGAACTAGATTATTTATCTGGAATGGAACACTATTCTAGTATCCTTTTATTATTATTATATTAAAGTGTCATTTTCAATAGAGAGTGTCTTGTGATGTAGAGGATTCCCACGCAACGAACACATATCTTTAATGCTTTGCTTCTGATTTATTTTTGACCTGCAATTTGGGACACACCAAAGAGGGGAGGTTCTGTTCTAATGAGGGGCATCCTTATAATTTAATTAATAGATTTCGTGTAGTGGTCGGTTGCTCTAGAATCGGGCAGAGATGAGTGTCAAGGGCCATCCAGGCATGGATCGAAATTACTCGGACATGACCGACAGGATGTACAGTAGACACTGTGAATTAATGGGGCTTGGCATGGTTGCTTGCGGATATTTTTTTATTTTATTTTATTTTCCCCACTATTTCTACAAGAGGTGGATTGGAAACAAACCATTCCACGCAGAAAAAAGGAATAGATCGTGTGCATCTTAGATAAGAAGATTGCTCAGACTCACTAAGGAAAATATAACCGGTACTTGGTACAGTGGGAAGAATACTTGGTACAGTGGGAAGAATTCACACCAAAAAGAGACTACATGGATCATAGAGCGGGAATTGCAGACCTTGGACCCCATTCAATGGAAACTATTTCAACACAAAAAATTGCAGGAGTTGCGTTGTTTCCAACCAGAGGTGAATGATGCAGAGGCTGCCCACGCAACGATCGCATCTCTTTAATGCTTTGCTTCTGATTTATTTTTGACCTGCATTTCAAGCACACCATCAACATCCTCCAAGAGGTGCCGATGTCTTTCCATAAGATCAACAGAGCTCTCTGGCTCTTCTTGCACTTTAACAGCTTCAACAGGTGAATTGTCCTCATCTTTCTTCAAGTCATTTGCACTTAGTTCCTCGTCATCTTCAAATATATGTGGCATCAAGAATCCTGGTAACTGAAAGGTTGTATTACTGCCATATTCATCAAGAATCCCTTCAATTTCCCTCAATGGGTCATCAATAGCACACTGTACTCTAGAAGGATGCCTTGATGAGATAACACCAGCTCTATCATCATTTGAAGATCCAATCTCATTCATGTAACGATGCAGAACATGTTTTGGAAGAATTCTCCATTCAAGCCAAAGCCTCAAAACCTTAAGACACTGACAACAATTCTCACGTGCAATGCTACATTGTGGAGCAGCTACACCCAACAAGCATGGAAGAGCACTCTGTACAACAGGAAGATATGTATCTCCAGCCATACCTTTTTATGTGTGTGAACAATGAGTTATTGAATCCACCAAAAAGAACAAGTCTATCCTCTGATGGAAACTTGCTTCATTTTAAAACCTACGAAAAATAAGCTCTACAACCTCCCTAGCAATGCCATATTTTGCACAGTCAATATCATGGTGCGATGCTCTGCCAATAATTTCCTTTTTCCTTGAAAATATCTCAAGTATTCCTTCAAATTGCTGCTTCTGTATCCCTGCTAAGTGTCCCTCCAACTGATTTTCGCTCTGAGCCTATTTTACCTTCTTCACTTGATTCCAGATCCATCATATTTTCCAGGCCCCACTGCTGTGCATTAACTCTGGGACTTCTTGGTTCCACATGGGCAATGACATCCTTTGTATCCTCAATTGCCTCACCATCAAAGTGAAGTTGAATACGTGAACTGCATTCTGAACTACTCCCTCATATTGGTGAAGGATTGGAAATAAAAGGAATAGAATTCTCAGTTTCTTCAATTAAAAAAGGATGTGGAAGAGGTGTTGAACGAGCTTGTGCTCACTGAGCTTGTGCAGCTGCTATAAGATTCTTCAGAGATGTAGATGGACTTGCCATATCAGAATCATTTGGCACATTTTTGAGTTTTACTTCTTTTGCAGCATCATACACTTGTCTGAGCTTTGTTACTTTTTCTAAATGAAACTCTGTAGGATGTGACACACCATCCAATTTCATTGTTGTAGTACCATTTATCTTCACTTTACATTTTGAAGGAGCTGTGACATTTTCTGCTAGAGGTTCAATGCCAGATTTTATAGGGGAAACTTACTCATGCTTGCGAACATCCAATTCCTTAGGTAATTTCCCTTGGTTAAGCTTCTCTGACCCAGCATTCCCACGATCTTTCTTAAGGCCTCTGCTATTTTTCTTTGCTGGGGTCATGCAAGATTTCTTCACCCTGATGATCTTTGACTTGTATTCACATTTTTTAGCCTCACCCTTTAGTGCAACATGAGACTTGTTCAGAGGTGTGCTGATTGAATTGTCTTGTCTTGAAGCTAAATATGCACCATCTTGCTTCTTTGGAGAAAATAGCACTGGTGCAGTCATGCTGTGTTTCTTTTGTTCTTCCATTTTATAATCAAATAGTGATGATTGACTAGGAATTTTTGTGTTTGCATTCCTCTCATCCTTATCTCCATTCTTTTGTTTATCTATGTGCTTATAGGTCTTTGAATCTTGAAACAATGGATTCACCTGCTTCTTCTCTACCCAACTGACCGGTTCTGAAGGAAACCTCATAAAGGATTGATATGAATCTGAAGATGCTAGAGGTTTCTTGTTGCATCCTATTTCATTTTCCGATTTTGGAATCAACATGTCTACTTTGACACATTCCTCATTTTTCTTAACTTCCTTCTTATCATTCTTGAAGCATTTAGTGTAAGGCCTTTCATCTGTAGAACTCCAACATGCGCCATCCTGTCCAGCAACACCAGTTGTCATTGGCTTCACTGAAGTAGTAGCAGCTTCTGCAACACATGCAGACATAGCTTCCTAAGCTCAGTGATGTTGTTTAGAGGGGGTAGGGCCACTTCATCACTTAGTAAGCTACTTCGTAGATGATATTTATTAGCCTTTGGTGGCAAACATGTAGCCCTTTCCATTAAAATTGAAGGCACCTGCCCATGTGGCAAATATCCTTCAGTTTCAAGACTTTGAACTTGTGACATTACAAGTTCTCAAATGGCATTTCTTTAACATAAATGCATTATCTACTGCAGCATTTTCTCCTGTATTGTCAAAGGCACTTGTCATGCCTCCTTTACTGGAACCTTCTACAATTTTTTTGGTTTCATCTTCAGGATCAACTCTTTCCCTTTTTACCAAATGTAGATATTCATCAAAGTTGAGTTTATGTTTCCTTCCCTTAATCTGTGTTCGTTTCTTTCGATGATATACCCCCAGTAATAATTCAAGAAAAATATATTCTTCTGTGCAAGTATTTATCTTTGTTTTATCCTCATATCTCTATGGTAGTATTGATAATCCTGAATTATGTTTCTTTAAGATATTTCCTTTTTTTATTCAGAATTTAATTCTGATGCAAAAAGTGTTTGATACTGCCCTAACTTCATTCTTTTCAGTCACAGATGTAGAAAGCACATGATCTTTGTCATTAGGAACAAAGTTTTCATGAATATGTTCAAAATATTTTTCACCCTTCACATTTTCTTTGAAGTTTGAAACCTGATTGTCGTCTTCAGTGTTTCCATGTTTAAAAGATTAAAAATTGCTAACACTGTTATCTGTCACTGATTTTCTCCAATCTTGGATCTCACTTTCAAGCATTAATTGAGAGCTTCTAGTTTCTTTTTCTATGCTTAGGTGTTTGATAAGTGTTTTTGGGTCTGAAATCATTTTGGAATTGGGGATTTTTGCTATACATCCTGTTGGTCCTCTCCGAGTAATGTCGATCCATGCCTAAATGGTCCTTGACACTCATCTCTGCCGGATTCTAGAGCAACCGAACACTACAAAAAATCTGCTAATTAAATTATAAGGACGCCCCTCATTATAACAAAACCTCCCCTCTTTGGAGTGTCCCAAATTGCAGGTCAAAAGTAAATCATAAGAAAATAATTAAAGAGATGCAATCGCTGCGTGGGAAGCCTCTGCATCATCTTGTTAGATTTTCCTAGTAACAATGTTAAAACCCAACTACCATTAATTGGGGCTTATTTTATGTACTATCGTGTGGTTCACATTGTGGTTGTCATGAATTTGTGAACTCCGGCCTAATTTTTCCGTACTTTGTAAATGATTCAGGATATGTGGCTCTATCTCTCTGAGAATGAGAGGTTCTATGATTTTAGCAATGAAGCAACTCTTGTCTGGCAAGAAACCAATGTACCTTTTGTAGTCTGGGGCACAAATAGTGTTTGAAAACATACAATAGTTTACCATCCTTCAGAGGTATTTAAGATAATTCAATGTAGATTCTGGTTTTCGTATATATAACTGTTTTTCTATTAATACTTGTAATGTGATCTTACTTTCTACCATATTAGATTTTGGACTATTTGATTTGAATATCAGTTGGCATATAAACTGTTAATATAAAACACTTGGATTGGTTGACATATTTGGTGGAGGCTAGAACAGGTTTTAGCATATTGAAGTATAATGGTGTAATTTTTGTATTTATTTCTAGGTTGTAAAGAATAATGGGAGTGTGTATGCTCATGTCTTCTTTGCTCGTTCAGGATATGCTCCAGATCCTAGTGATCCTGAGTATGATCCATTTGTTACTTTAGTAAAAGCCACTGTAAGTTTGAATGTGCATGCAGATTACACTTGAGAATTTGCATATTTTTGGGCTACAATTGCACCCTTTGAAGGATGTTGCCGTGGATTGAATTGCAAAGAATAAGTATGATGTATGTTTTCTTTGCTGAATTGTGTAGCTATTGTTACATATCTTCCAAAGCCAAAGGTAGATAAGTGTAAGAGCCTGCTGAGTGGTTGTAGTTGGAGACCATGATGGATCAGAAATTGAGGTAAAGATATTTTTCTTCTTACCAGACATTTGTTGCCTGGAATATTGATTGTTAATATATGTTACAAAATTCTGAGAATTTGGAGAAGAATATGTCAAGTGTTCAGTTATAATTATTTCTTTTCTTCATGATTCAAGAGATACTCTTTGGTAGTTTGTGTAGGAGGTCCGAATTAAAGGTTATTAATCTGCCCCTCAGTGCCTTCACTATCCATAGCATTCCCTTGGCACTAAAAATTGCATGCCACAAATCAAAAGCCATGATTTGGTTAGATCGCATGGAGAAGAAATATGAATTGAAACAGAGCCTTTAATCTAAAAAATGATGTCAACCAATCCATTCAAAAGAAACCTACTCTATATTGTAGAGAAACCAAAAAACAATTCCAAGAGGCATAGGATTCTGACAAATGATTGTTTGTAATATTTTGACCATATTTCATCGCTGCTATACGAGATCTAAATGGCTGCATCCCACATTTGCAACTACAATATTATCTTTTTTCTGGAGCATAAATGTGCGTCTTACCCACTGCAATTCATCATTAAATTTTCAATAGCATCCTCCTTTTGGAAATCGGGGTAGTGATTTATTAGTTAGACATGGTACGGGCTCCGCATTCTAAATGTAGCTAAATTCAAAATTAGAAATTACTTCAAAATTCAACCAAGAATGTGAAAAATGCAGTATAAAATGATTCTTGCACACTTTAGAGACTGTAACCAGAACTGTTTTTGCAAGTATCTCGCAACAGATAAAAGGACTTGCATGTTTCCTACAAATTCTTGCAAGGAAACCTGTTACCATTGCTTCATAATAGGACCAGATCAGTTGAAAATTCATTGATACAATATATAGATGAATATCATTTACAAAGTTGCACATTAGCCATAAGTTTATAACGGTGGTTTACAAAAAGGAGAATCCACATATAGAAGTCTTAATAGAGTTGTAATCAAATGGAACTATAGTTGAATATTCAAGAATGCACTTTTATTCTTCATTTGCTACTAGATTTCATTAGTTTCTTCCTTGGTCCCATCGACCTTTGTTTTTCTTCTTGAAAGATATTATCAAGGATCCTGCTACACATATTACTTTCGTGGTAGTCCTCAGACCTGCAACATAATGAATGTTATTGTTATCTAAACCCTTAGTACATAGAAAGCATAGTTGCAGCAAAGCCAACATCTTTCATATCTATTACCCCACAAAGATAATGGTAAGAAAAAACATCTTAGTATTTACACTTCATTCAGAGAGTATAACATCAAGTATATAGAAATTGAAAATATAAACCAATAAAAATACAAAAACAATAAATCTAATACAAATATTGTGATTTGTAGAAACCAAGGTACAAACCTAGATTAACAATCAAAGTATCCTTGTGGGTTTCCTCATGGCCAAGTGGTGTCAAAGCTTCCTTCTCTGGAACTACCATGCCTATAAGCCCACCCTTCATCGCATTCCTCCAAGTATGCACTCGAACACCGTCTGTAATTCTAGCACACATACCAGCCCCAATGGATACCTGCCTCAACTTATCACCATGTGGAATGAAAATACCATGTCCAGCCAATGGGGTGGTTGGAACATTATACACTCCAGCCGCAGGACTTGGTACATCATGAGTCCATTGATGAACATATCCATCACTAGTTAATGAAATGAAGTCTTCTGGTGGGAGTGAAAATATTAAAATATTATAAGAATCACTGCACTCAATATATATGAGTATCTATCGCTTCTCTCAGTCTGCACAAATCCACACTTGCATTTCTAAAAGGTATTTTTTTTGCACTCAGGTACGTGGACATGAATACATAATAGAATGAGAAAGAGTGGATTCATTAATTCGTTAGATGATGAAATGTCTCATTGAGTCATTACATAGTAGGAGAAGAGGAGTACATTGCATATCTCCCAAATACAAAACTAACAACAACCACATTTAATACTACTGCTGGTCTGCTTAATGATTTTTTTGGATGCCATCATGGTTGGTGTCCTCCCTTCTGTAGATGCAGTAGCTTGTATACCACAATTCTTAGATTCTTTGTGACTTAATAACCTCACACTTCATGCTATTAATAATTGTGGTTCTCTAAGATCTTTTGTGAAATTCTTTACATTGAAAGCCTACTTACAGGCTTTGGTAGGTGACAGTCTGAGGTCCTTATCATCTGCGTTGGATGAGGTGATATGACATGCTGCTTCTTTTAGGGGGCATGATGTGGATGTATTGATTGAAATATTAAATACTATCAAAAAAATTAGATTTGGCCTCAAAGTATCTTCACTATTGCAAGAATTTTCCAGCTCTTCTATGCCTATTCCCATGGAGACTGATTTAGAATAGAAAACGATCAGTTGAGTGGATGGATATGAATCATTGAGGGCAAAATCTAAGTTAGGGGTTGATACTTCTACTAAAAATTTGTCTTCAAACATGGAATCCATTTTCCCAAATTGTATAAGCAATTGTACACGTCTCTTAGAGAATATTTTGCATAATATAGATACATGGGTGTTTTCTGAGAAAAAGGGTATAGAGGTTATGCTGCAACTATTTAATTTACCCCTCTTACCATTCTCATTTCCAGGTGGCTAGAATATTGTTGTTGCATTTAATAATTTTTCACCGTAGCACTCATCTCATCTCACAAGGGTTGTTTGTACTACTTTGAGAGAACACATGAAACCTGCAAATGAATTCATGGTTCTGCTGGCTAGAAAAAAATGGAAAATATTGAAGTAGCACAACACATAAGAATTTTGAGAAGAATTACATCAGGCTTAAAGAGGAGGATTCTTTTGGCTGGTCAAAGAATATTGCCATAGGGGTATATACTCTGAGGCTAGTATATAAAGATACATTTGTAGATAATTCACGAGGAGCACCCTCATAGTTGAAGAAGCTCTAGAAGTTCAAAAGTCTTCAAAAAGCTAAGTGACTAGATGCATATATACCTATGAGGGATATCACATTCAATTTTTAAAAAATTGTGTTTTGAATGAAGACTTAAAGGGTTGTAAGGCACTGCGCCTTATGGTGTTTTGATGTATCTGGGTCAAAAAATTTGATATCTTTCAAGGTAATTTTTAGCCATTGTTTCAATGTGTCTCCCAGTCACGATTGAGCTTTCAAAGTAAAAAAGCCCCTAATCCTGGTAAAGAAAGGACATTGATCCATCCTTCAATTGTTAAGAGTGGGAATGGTGTTATTTCATTTTTCAGCAGTGCGAATCAAGGTCAACAAGAAGAATATGTTGCAAGAGGTATTCTATACCTTAGTGATTCTATTATACTCATATCTTCAAAATTTGAAGCATTTATTGGTACAGGCTCTAACAACTATGATGAAATAAAGGCACTAAAATATTTGTTAATAGTAGTAGTAGAGGAGAAGTGATTGAATTCCAGGTCTTTGGGGATTCCTTGGTTATCAATTGGTTCAATGGTGGCTTTAGGATGGAAGAATTGTTTTCACAACCCATTTTGGAGTAGCTGAAGACAGTCAAGGCACAATTCTTGAAGATATCATTCCATCATATTCACAGAAAATTTAAGGCAGAGGCTAATGGACTCTCTAAAGAGGGCTTTTTTATGACGCAAAAATATGGTTTAGCATGGGAAAGTAGGTATGGTGTAAGCCTTCAGGATAGGTCATTGAAAAAACCACCAGTATAACTACTGAATTTACACCATATGCAAATACTAAACACTATTGATTGAAAAATAATTGCCTCTTTTATTATTCAAAGCATCCATTATATATATATATATTGTTCATAACATCAAAATTTTAATAATGGGAGTCAAAAAACATTTTTCACAAAGCAATAATTAGATCATACTAGCAAGACAAGAACCTTCAAATTATTTATGACAACAATGTGCAAAGATGCAGATAATGGTCATTTAACACATGCCAAAATCTTGACAGAATATAAAATTTTGAATGATTTGTTTCTTGTAAATGTACTCCACAACATGCTATAATGTGATATGTTTATGCAAATATTTTCTCAAGCTCCACAGACGATAAGGTTTTAGAACTAAGGAAAAATATTTATGATGTTACTTGTTTACAGATTTGAGAAAGCCTCAAGGGTTGCAATAAAAATCTGGAAATTATGTTTCTTGGTGGAATGTGAAACATGCTTGGATTTGTATAGTGCTTCAATGCTTGTTTAGGAAACTACGTAAGTGCAAATGAATCAAAGTTTTTATTTTTATTTTTCTACATTGGATTCCCATTCTCTCCAAGTTATCAAAGGCAAGTTAAAACTTGATTAGACTAAGGGACAACATCTTCCATTGCCAAACTTTGACCTTACAAGGAAGTGCACTACACTTGGTTGATGCTTCTGGACATTTTGAGGGGATGCCAATAGAAATGTCAATGTTGTTGGATACATTGGTGTTGGTTAATTTTAGAAAATTTCTCTTTGTCAAATATGCTATTTTCATGAAGAAATATTTCCAACTAAGAGGTTAAAGACTTGGCATGCCTAGGACATAATGGTGTTATTTCTTGCATGTATTTGTGATTTATTAGTATTCCACCACTAATAAATTCATTAAGTAGCTGTTCAATTAGTAGTATATTACAATAGTGACTTATTAAAGGAATATGATTCTAGTTTGTTTGAACGTCATAAACTGGAAGAAAATTTAGCTTTGAATTATAAAAATGGAATATATTCTGAAAAATATGTTTTCTGATCAAATACAGGCCCGTTGCTTGATCATTAAAAAAATCAATCACGACAATAAGAAATGATTTTGGACACGATGAATTACAAAAATCTCCAGCTTAAAAATAGGTTAGCATATTCAATTTTTTCTGCATTAGAGAAAAATGAATGAGTAACATTAAGTTTGCTTTGAATATTTATAGTATTATTTCATAGATTCTAAATGGAAATTGCATGTGCTAATCTTGCTCAATTAATCATAGGGAAAAAAAGAGGCATACATAATTTGTTGGCTTATGGGAATTGGATTCCTTTTTCCCCTGAAATAGTGTGTTGATAATTGAAGATTACTATATTGAAGCTATATTCCCAGTTAGTATCACAATTTACAAAGTCTTGTCTTATTATTTTTTAGTTTCTTGTTGTAATCTTGTGTCAACAATACTTTGCTCCACCCATTAGATTTATATTGACCAGTTTTATTGTTGAAGTGTCGCTTCTTCTTAGAGATAACTAGAGGAAACAATATAACTACAAAAGTGGAGCATGAGACATTCTTAGTAGAAATTGATAGCTCTGTTGTGTTTATTTGTGACATTCTATTTACTTTGTTTATATAGGTCATTAGGCCACATTGCTGCCACTATTTCCCAATTGAAGAAAACTTGTTCAAGTTTCTTGCTTTTATGGGGAAAAATGGCATTAACAATATTGCTAATGTTGAGGTATATATCATATAAATATTTTATAGTATAATTTAGTTTATATTATAGTGTTCATCGACTTTCATGTCTTATACATTGCATTGTATCCTATCTCTTTTTTTTGTCAGAAAATGAACTCAGTATTGATGGTAAGAAGCAAGGATTGAAGAAAGAGGAGAATAAATAGCACTAGAGCAACAAAATGAAAATTAAAGAGAGATAAGAGAATTGGTCTAGTGGTACCCGTAGAGACAATATCTTGCATAAGACACACACATAGAGACTAATGATCAAGTCTTCAGAGTTGGTGAATTCACTTGAAATTCCTTAGCAAAACAATCAGAGTTGGTGAATTCCTTGGCAAGACAATGATAATGTTTGAAGTAATGAAACATTATTTCATGTGTAAATTGTACTCCAACTAATATTAAGTTGGAAACTCATATTTTAATACTTGACATTTTATATAATATAATATATGTGGTTGGAATTATTTATAGTTGCACTGGATATTACATAGTATTGTAATTAACATATGTAACTTTTTGTTTTCATATTAGATGAACATCTACATTGTATGACATTTTTATTAAACTTAGTTGCAAACTCATTCCAATTAATTTATTTCGATCAATAATGAACACATAAAATCTATCTAAACTACTAAATTAGTAGCTTATGTTTATTAATGATGAACACAAATAAAATGAATATACTACTAAATTAGTTGCTTATAACGATTGCTAATGAAAGTAAATGAAATGAATATAAACTACTAAAGTAGTCATTTATATAATGAATATGAAACTAACAAAAAAAAAATGACTACTGCAAATGATAATTTTTTTATTACAAATGACGACTAAATTGTGCATATATACGACTATTAGTAGCTAATTTACAATAGCTTATAACATGACCAAAATTTACTCATATTTCTTTGGTCATTAATTGGTTTCAAACGATGACTAAAATTTTCATATATATGACTATTAGTAGCTAATTTACAGTATCTTATAACACGACCAACATTTTGGTCATATTTCTTTGGTCATTAATTAGTTTTATTTGGTGATCATTTAGTAATATATTTTGTTGTATAATTGGTCATTAATTATGGCAACAAATGACCAAATCAATGACTAAATTAATGACAAAATATACTACTAGACAATAAAGTCAATGACCAAATCAATAATCAAATTAATGACTAAATCGATGACCAAATCAATGACTAAATCAATGACTACAATGGCCTAATAAATGACTAAATCAATGACAAAATATACTACTAGACAACAAAATTGAGACAACCAATTAATGACTAAGCTAAAAACGACTAAAAGTTGGTTGCGTTATACGATACTGTAAATTAGCTACTATTGGTCACCGAATGAAAAGTAGTCATTTATATGCAAATTTTAGTAACTAATTAGCCATTTTTTACTCGTGGATGTGTCCTTGGAGGGCCTTCATATCAAAACTTAAGTACGGTTGCTCTCAGAATAGGGCTCTATGATGATTTTTTAATCCCATGGGAACCAAGGCATTGGGTACCAAAAGTTTTTCATGACCTCCCAACCTCATATAGTCTGTTTCTAGATTAGGGTAAGTGTACTCTATTTCAATTGGGTGAATTGGCAATGGAAAAATGGAGTTTGACAGATTATGTTCCTGATTCTTTTAAATGTGATTTAAACTTGTCTTTGCCATTTTAGGAGGACATGGTATCACAAATTATGCTTCTATATTATTTTTTTCCTTCCTGTTCTTTTATCAGTATTTAAATTGTACGCTCAATTAATAAGAACCCATGTATAGAGCTCCATTGCCAAAAATCGATGTTTCATTTATTCATTTGGTAAATGTTAGATCTGTAGGGACAATTGTTCTTTTTCATGTATTTATGTTGAAATTTTAGAAACATTCAACATACTAATCTACGTGAGGGAATTATAAGTGAATTCTAAGGACAAAAAACTAAACTGAATGTTAACATATTACTAATCTCCATGGAAAAAAACTAATTTGAATGAAGAGAGTTTAACATTTTCTCATACTTTTTAATGCTTGTCCTGAAACTCGTTATAGACTCTTCATAGACTATTAAGCGATTGGAAAATTTTAAATCTAAAGAAAATGAATTAGCACTAATTTAGTGTTACAATCACTAATTTCTAATAATACATTATTACAATATCATGTAGATTCACTTGAAATGCCCTAAATTAAAAATGGTAGAAAATAAAGCTAGCTAAATTATATATTGATTGTATTTTCAATGATTGTGGATCCATTAATTGGATCTTGCAATGAAATTTGATGCACAATCCTTTTTTTCTTATGATGGTCCAAATTAAAATTGGTAGAAAATAAATCAAAGCTAAATTATATATTTACACCGAAGGTGTTCTTTTTTTAAATTGGTTAGGTTAGGAATTGTCTACCCTTTTCATCTCCACTTGACATCTCTTTATTTCTTTCCCCTTTTTCATCTCAGTTTGACATATGTCTCTAATGTTTTTCCCTTTAAGTGAAATATGTTCTAATTAAAATAAGAATGGAAATATGAGAAAAATGTAAAATGGTTTTGCCCCACAACCACCATACTTGTGGAAGGGGGCATATTACAAATTCTAGTTGTCACATGTCGGCACTTCGCTATCTTTTGTGCTTTTCTTCCACCATCTTACACGTTTCATACCAATGGTTTTTTCCTATAGTGGATTTCAATTTTTTCATAGGTTCCCAATTAGAGCATTTTGTTATATCATGATCTCACTTCAATCTCACTGTTTCCCCTTTTAGGTATCCTTGCAAACACCCTTGATGATCTATGTTCATAAATAATGAGGTTACAGCAGCTGGAATAATCTTAGCAAATAAAGTATTTTCACTTGTTACCGCTACTCTCATTAATATAGTTTTTTATATTTAATTTGATTATGCTTATGATATTTGTAGAAGAAGTAGTTTTGATTTTATTGAAACTTAGGGTTAATGTTTCTGAAAAAAGAGTGATTGGAATGGTCTTATACTCAACTTATTTTTCTTGGCACTTCTTGACAAAGTGAAGTGAAACAAAGTACTAGAGACAAGTATTAGGTTCTCTTCTGACTCTCATAGTAGCAAATACATGGAAATGTAGGGCAGAAAATTGATTTATCATGTTGATTATGACGACCCAACAACTTACACAACCACCCCATCTGATGCATCACGACCTCCTTAATGGGTAAATATTTTTGAAGAGAATTTGTAGTTTACAATTTCAAGAAGACGAGGACACAACACTAGTTGTGGTAATTTTGTTTTGTGTTTTTGGATCTCTTTATCTTAGCTTCATAAATTCAATTTGGATTTATGGAAAATGAAAACTCTAGCCATTCCATTGTTTTCAACTGTGCAAAGTGTGTAAGGAGAAGCAGAGTGTGTAATGTTGAAATTATTTTTGGAATTTTAAAACATTTAATTTTTTTTATTCACAAGAAAATGTCAAAGAAATAACTAACATCAAAGTATGTACATGTAAATATTTATTTTTTCTACACGTTTAAAATGATCCCTTGTTTTTACACATTTTTGGATGCACTTATATCAAAGTCATAACAATTAACGAAATAAATGTAACTAGGTATTTTCGAGGTTATAGTTCCATTTCTTTTAGTCCATGTTTTTTTCACCTAATTTGTGTCTCTAGTGACCTGCTAATAATTAGTGGACATTAATAATAGCCATTATATTTGTTGAGAAATTGTATAGTGACGTGTTAATAAACATAGGAGAATTACTAACAATATACATTAGGAATAGCCATTATTTTTGGTGACAAACGGTATAGTTATTTGTTAATAGAAAGAGTATATTGATCTTTTAATAATGATATAAATTAGCAATAAAACTATTTTTTCTTGAGAAATGGCATAGTGATTTGTAAATAAACTCAAGAAATTAAAAAGTAGTGGAAATTAACAATAACCATTTAATTAACAAACAGTGGTAATTAATAATAACCTTAATGCTATAGTGACTTGTTTAATAAACATAAAACATTATTTGTGAAGTGACTTACTAATAAACAATGTAGACTAACAAAGAAAGGTCATTAACGATAACCATTCTTTTTCTTGAGAAACGACATAGTGACATGTTTAATAAACAAAGAATATTAAAATCACTGGAAATTAACAACAATCATTATTTTTCTTGAGAAATGGTAAATTATGACAGTCATGCTTTATCTCAAGAAGTGGTAATGATAGCCATGCATTTTCTTAAGAAGTTTTTTCTTGGTAAGTGGTCATGGGAGAAAGGGATATCACATGGGAGAAAGGGATAGCACATAGAGAAAAAAATGGGTTTACGCCGACATCTATAAACACTGTTTTGTATCACAATAAATAAAATGCAAATAGATACAAAGAGGGAAAATTCATAATGTATAGATGTTTTAGCAAATTTCATTCCCAAAAAAATGAAAATAAAAAATAAAAAAATCAATAACTTACTTTTTTATGTTGAATGCCTAAAACAAGATTTATTTATAATATCACTTAACAAAAGCAACACAATAAAGTTATTTCTTTGGGAGCGGATTATAGTCCCCATTTATTTGGTTTCTATTTTTTTACATTAGAAAAAATATGTTCTCTCATGTTAATATAGGAGACAAATTATGTCATTGATGAATAAATCACAATATCAATATTATATAAGATTAATTTCATACAATATGTTATCACTCCAATAATTCTCAAAAGTTGTTAGATTTTTTATTTTGTTTTAAAGAATATTAGAGGTAACCACAAACCTACTTTTAAGCCTTAGGATCTAGCCTTCTTAATGCTCAGAGAGGGCTCTCTCTATATGATTTATCTTTGTTGATTTTAATTGATTTTAGGCTAGTTATGTAGGGTAAGCTGGTTTTGGATTTCGATTTGATTTGGTGGTGAAATCACTTACTCAGATGGATAGATGTAGGTCTGTATTCCATTGGGCTAATGGAGTCAATGTGTCAAGCAATCAGATAAGGATCAAGTTCTGAAGGGAAGGTTTACAGGGCAAGATAGTTGAGTTACTTTAGATCTTCAAGACTGATGATTAAAATGGTTTCAATCGGGGTAAGAGAGAAATTAAGGGTTCTCAAATCCGGATAATGAGTGAAAAGGAAGAGGTCAATTGAAACTATGGAACAATTAAGGGTTCCTTAGTCTAGATATTAGTGGAAAACATGCAAATGATAAATAGTTGAAGACAGACTGCTTTTAACATATTCTGAAATAACAATTCTTGGTTTATCATTTAGATTTAGAACAAAATACAAGTATTGATGAAAAGCATAAGAAATTGATAAAGAAACAAGTGAAAATACTTCACTGTAGTGGCCCAACACATGAATCCTGTAATATGATGCTTTATTGCTTTAATCCAGTCCGCTGACTTGAAATTGGTACAATCACCCTTAGGTTCAGAATAGTACAACTATAGAAATGTTCAACAATTCATCCACACTCAATATTTCTAATGAGAACTATTTATACAAAAGATATTTACAAAATATCCTAAAAAAAACTTAGGAATTATTCATGGAAAAGAAACATCTTCATGCAAGAAGATAGTGACAACTTTCTAACTAATTCTAGCTATCCCTTTTTTATTGAAATTATTGTTTGTTGTCTTCAATTTGAGGTTGTTTCTCTCATTGTTGTTCAACGAAGGCTACAACTAGACAATGAAGTGTCCTCTACGCTGGCAGCTTTATCTCTGCTTTGTAATTTTTTATTTAACTTTACACTTTGACTTTGAACTGATACTATTTCACTTGATTCTCTTTCATCTGATATTATTTCACTGTTTACTGTCCTATTTTAACTGCAAAATTGTAACTGTCAATGTAAAAACAACATGCTCTGTTTTCTTTTTACTGCTTTGTGCTTACTACAATCTGATTTCACAGTAAATCAATCATTTTTCCCAAAATTCTGTCTCTCGCAGTTTTATCTTCATCATCCTTCTGAAAATCTCATCAGCTTCAATATAATTTGAGAATGTGGGCTTCTTGATAAATATGTGTTTCACCTCATGCTGTAGGTAAAACAAATTCTCCAAATTCTTGTATATTACCTTCCGTGTTATTTCAGTTTGATTTTGGTACAAGTACCAATCTCCTGTCTATTATGCTATGACATCTGCAAGGCCTTCTTAATCTCTTCACTAATTTTGGGTTGCCTACTGCTGTTCAGAAAATTGACCATAGGATGAATGAAAGAATCAATAAAATCTCTATAAGTGAACTCATTGGAGTCTTTCCTTATCAAGGAAGTCCAAAAGATGACTAATTGTGGGTTTCCTTCCACATCAAGATTCTGAAGGTTTATAGCAATTTTCTCAGACCTAAAGTATAAAAACATATGGAATAAGAATGAGGAATACTTGAAAACTCCTTCAGAAGGCATTTTGACCAATTTTTCATGAATATTGTCAGCAAGGTATTGGGAAAAATTAAATATGGTAGCAGGAGGCTGACCAGGTGTGAAAGTAGATAAAAATCCTAGCACTGCAATATCAACATGTTCATATGTAAAATAGCCAAGAATAAAAGATAGCATGGAGATGATATGTCTTGTCCTTTCAGAGAATTTTGCAGAAGCGTATGGAGGATTTATCTTGGGAATTTGTATAGAAGAAGGCGTGAAAGTTTGAAATATCTGGAACCTCTTGGGGAAGTCTAGATTTAGGTATAGTTGAGTGAGGGCCTCAATGGATAAAGGGATTTCATCAGGCCTGGGTTGTATCTACAACATCTGATTAATTGACTCAACAGTAATGGTAAATAGAATTTCCTTTTTAGGGTTTATTATGGCTCTCTCATCAGGGAAATAGCAAGATTGATAGATTCTAATCACTTCTAGGCATTAGAAGGTCTGTGTTACAACATATTTTTGTAAATTAGACTCCTAGATGAAAACTTCATCAGCCTGATCTATGGATTTTTCTTGGCTCTAGCAGTGGAGCTCTAGAAGGTTAAATTCTATAACTTTGTCAGTAATCTTGAAGCCTGTGTCAGCTAAGGGAACGTGCTCTACATCTACAATAGGGAGTTGTAGAGGATTGACAGATACACTGTTTTTGGAAGTCATTTCTTTGCTTGATTTATCAATTTTATTACTCTTTTGACTTATAAAAAACTGATTTAGGCCTTTAGGAGCACCTCTGGAAGTTTATAACAGTTTGCAGAAGGATTAAGGATGAAAGAAGGGTTTATCCTATGGTCTGCAAAATTTTACTTGATCAAATTTTCAATTTATGAGCTTAAAAAATAGTTTTTAGGACCTCAGAATTCTGCAAAAGGGTATTTAGGGTCTGTAGTGTAGTCTCTGTGAAAAAAACAATATCGAGACCTTGGAATTTTGTAAAAAGACACCTAAATTTTTCAGAAAATGGATTGAAAGGCACATGAGGCTTTTTTAGGTATACAGTGGCTTAAACTTCTTTAATTATTCAATCTGTGATGTCTATGTCCAAAAAGAAATATCAGGACTTTGTGAATCTGTGAAAATAAGTTTGAGGTTTGCAGAAAAGAGGATTTAGGAAGCAACATGGTTTTCTTTAGGTTTGCAAAAGGCTCCTAAATGATTCAATTCACTGTATTACTTCTTTAGATCAAGGAATATGTATTTTCTCTAGAAGAATAGTTGGGAAAAATGCATATTTCATTTCGCAGAAGAGTTCTAGGGTTGAAGAAGGTTTCCTGAAGCTTCAGAGGTCTTTATAATGCTTCTGAATATTTATGCAGAATTGTAGCAGCGAATTGGTTGAATTATGCTTTTTTTTTGCTTAAAAATAGAGTCGGTAGCAATTTTTTCGGTCTGCAATGCTTCTTCTATGGAAAAATGTAACAGAAAGGATGAAAGGGCACAATTGCGTGGTTTATATGCATTTCTAATCAACAATTTTTACGTTGAATGCACTAGTGTATTTGAATTGACAAGGTGGTTTACGCACCGGGAGGAAACTGTTCAGTGGTTTTCACAAGCTCTAGAGGTGGTTAGTGGTAATGTTTGTGGGGATGCGATCAAATAATAATCGGCCACATAGCAATGAGGGAGACTATGCAAACCACGCTTTTCGCAAGGTTGAGTGTATGTTAAATATCGTGCTATCGGATGTGCGATAGGAGATAATGGAGGTCAGATCTGGCGGGTGAAGATCAGATGGCTAGGATGATGCGACGGAGTATGGGGGATTGATGGCATGGGGTCTGGGGTTTAAACTGTGCGGGATACACATTTTATTTATTGGTCAGGGTTTTATATGATATAACTAATGTGGTTAAAGCAAGTAGGACCAATGTATAATAAAAAGGTTTATACATAATGGGTTAGGGATATATAACATGTGGGAAATATTAAACTATATGTTTAAATAAAATGTATGGGTTGGGGAAAATATACAAAGGAAGTATACTAATACAGGATAAATGTTTATAAAGGGATTTAATACATTTTGTTATACGTTAATAAAGAAATGTAACTGTGGGATATGTATAATACACTAAGTTTTAACTTTGAAAATTCTATCGGGGGTACATTTCTTCATTGTGGGTCCCGACATAACACTTTTTTAAAGAAATATTTAGGATAAAAGTATTTTAGGGTTTTTTGGGTATTTTTTGAATAAAAGGAGAATTAGTAAAAGTATTTTTTAACTTTTCCAAAGGTAAAAATGTGTTTTAACTTAGGAAAAGGGGCTTTTGTAAGGAAAAATGAGTGATAATGTTAAAAAAGGGAAAAATGAAGGGGAGGGGGTATTTTATACAAGGGAAATGATTTTGTAAGGAAGTTAGTATATGAAATAACCAATTTTCTGATCTTCATACTTATGAAAACTGTTTCTACCTACCCATCTGCTACCCTGACATTATTTTCTTCATTTACATGGGTGCATTTCAGCTTGCAAACCCTTATTCATTTTTATTTTAAACAGTAAACTAACTAATTATATCCTTATTTCTTCAAAGGACTAATTAAATTGTTGAGCTCCTTATTATTCTCTACCTAAATATTGATCTGCCAAGATTAAACTGTTTGGCTAGATCTTTATTCTCTATCTAAGAACATGAAATTTAAAGCATGAAGGGTCAAGATTAAGCAGTTTGACCTTCATGGATTGTGACATTTTTAACAAGCTGAACAGAATATTTATTTTGCAATAAAAGTAAATAACAGTGGCATTTGGATTTGCATCACTTTCATGTTTTATTTTTATCTCTTTTTTTGTTTGGGGTTCATTTTCATATTCTTTTTTATATTTTTTCTTTCAAGTCCTTTGATTTTTCTTTTAGGACTTTTACCCTCTTTAAATTTTTTATTTTTCTAATATGGGAATTTTTTTTGCAGAAATCAAAGTATGCACATATTACAAGACTAATAAAAGTAAATTCAAAATTATGAATCCTATTATTATAGGACCCTAATAGTGGCTCCACATGGGGATGAAATTTCCTGGTGAAATGTCAAGAACTTTGAGAGTAGTAGCCTTTTATTTTTTACTGTGATGGCATTGAAACTGTTTTCTAAGCTCTGCATTATTCATACTTATGATATTTTGTCTTTCAAAGCTTAGGGCCTTCTCTCCGAGCTTAAACTTTGCTAGAAAACCATCCAATCCAAACTAAAATTTGTAATGTTATATACAATGAGTAAAGCAAAAAAAGTGAGCTAATGTTATTTTGGGGAATAGTAATGCTTCATAATTCTACCATTGATAGGTCCACCTGGCAGATCTGATCAATCCAACTCGTTCAAAAATAATGCATTGTTACCTTTGTAACCATAAATGACATAAGGGCCTTTCCATAAGAAATCAAATTTCCCATGTTTACCTTTCTCTTCTCTTCTAGAATCCCACTTAAGAACTTTGTAACCTATATAAAAATCATCTTCCTTAGTCTTCTTTTTAAATATCATTTTAATCTTCTCTTGAACAACTTGAGACTTGAGATAGACATATTCCCTAGATTTCTACAAGTGTATGATTTGATTTATCCTTCTTTGGATATCATTGGTTTCAACCTGCAGTTCTTGTATTATTTTCATTGTTGGTACTCCTAGAGAAGATGGAAAAACAACATCCATCCCATAAACCAGTTGATAAGGGGATGTACCAATATATTTCTTTGTTGTAAGTCTATCTGCCCATAAGGCATTCACTAACCTTTTGTTCCATGTTTTCATATTGTCTTCTGGTAGTTTCTTGATGATATTCATAAGGCTTTTATTGGAGGATTCAAAAATACCATTACCTTGAGGGTAATAAGCAGTGGAATGGGCAAGGGTAATGTGGTATTTATTACAAAATTCAATCATATTTTTAGACTTGAAATCAGTTGCATTATTAGTAATGAGATTTTTGGGGCATCCAAATCTTGAAAATATATGATTTTCTAAAAATGAGATCATGACAGTATCAGTGGTTTGCCTCAAAGGTATGGCTTCTATCCACTTAGTGAAATAGCATGTGGCTGTCAAAATCCATTTGTGTTGGGATGATGAGGGAGGTTGGATTTCACCAATGAAGTCAAGACCCCATTACTGAAAAGGCATTTCTATCGAGATGGGGTTAAGGGGTAAAGGTAGTAGCATTTTCTTTCCTTCAAATATTTGACATTTTTGAGAGGAGGTCGCATAATTTTTCACATCTGCAAATAGTGTAGGCTAATAAAAACCAGCTCTCAAGATTTTGTCTACAGTTGTCTTCCAGTAAAGGTGTCCCCCACAGTCACCTGCATGAAACTCTTCCATAACTTTATCAGCTTCATATTTAAGAAAACAATTCAATAAAATGCCACCATGATCTTTCCAAAACAGTTCATTGTCTATGATACAAAACTTCATTTCCTTTAACTTTAAAAATCAAGCTTTAGTTCTTGATAATTCAGGAGGAGATTGTAAATTTAGTAATACAAATATGATATTTGCATACCATGGTGAGTCTAAAAAGGCTTCACTAATCTATAAAGTCACCATCTCTTCCTGATCATCTAATTGGGCAATAAAATTTATATCTAAAGCATGACAATTTGATTCAGCCATGAGTTTGGCTAAACTTGACCTTTAATGAGTTTGGTGGGCTTAATTTCTATGTCATATTCCAAAATGGTGGCAATCCATTTGCCTCTTTTACCATCAGGCCCATTCTTAGTTAGAATGTCCTTCATAACTGAATTCGTAACATAAGCTATGATATGCGAGTATAAGATGTATACTCTAAAGTCTTTGATAGCCTTCACTAAATCTAGTGTCTACTTTTCCATTATGTTATACTTTAAAGTGGCATCTCTAAGTGATTTACTAAAAGAAGCAATGGGCTGCTCATAGCCCTGATCATTCTTCTGCAGTAAGACTGCAACAATAATATGTTCTGAAGCAAAGGAAAAAATAATGAAATCTTTTTTAAAATTAGGACTTATTAGGACTGGTGTTTTTGTCAATGTTTGTTTAATTGATTCAAATGATTTTTTGGCCTCTATTGTCCATTTAAGTACTGATTCTTTTCTCAACATGTTATTGAGTTCTCTAATTATTTCTGCTAAGTTTGAAATGAATCTTCTGGGAAAAATGATTTTATCTAAGAAGGCCTGCAATTCTTTAATATTCCTAGGATGACTTATGTTCATAATGGCCTCTATTCTAGCTGGGTCTATCCTAATTCCCTCTTCAAATATGATATGTCCTAACAATTTACCTTCTTCAATTCCATATAGATTCCTTTTAGGATTTAAAGAAATGCCAAATTTCCTGCATTTGATAAACACTTGTCTAAGATGATCTAGATGTTCATTGTCAATCTTTGAAAATACAGTAATATCATCTAGGTAGAGCACAATAAAATCATGAATTTCTTTAGCAAAAGCTATATCCATTGTTCTTTGAAAAGTGGCTCCTGCATTCATTAATCAAAAAGGAATTTTCACATACATGAAAGTTCCCCAAGGAGTAGTACATGCAGTATTTGGTTTGTCTTCTAGTTGAACTAAAATCTGGTTATATCCAGAGAATCCATCAAGCAACGAAATCCTAGAAGAACTAACCACCCTCTGTAAAATGTGATCCATCTCTGGGAGAGGGTAGTTGTCTTTTAAGGACACTTTATTTAAATTTCGAAAATCAACATAGAGTCTGATCTCCCCCCTTTCTTCTTCCTAGTGGGAACTAGGTTTGAAAGCCAATTTGAATATATGATAGGTGCAATTATATGGGCTTCATAGATTCTCTTAACCTCCTTTTCAATACAAGGCATTAAAACTTGATTGATTATTCTAAGCTTCTGTTTGAATTTTTTTTAATATTCTTTTATAGGTATTTTGTGTTGTATTATGCCAGTGTCATAAGATTTTAAGTCCTCATAACTCCATGCAAATAAATCTTTAAATTCCTAAAAAAAAGCTATGTATTTCACTTTTTCTTCCCGAGGTAAGGCTTTTAAAAGTCTTATCATCTTAGGCTTCAATTTTTTTCCTATATTGCATTCTTCTATGTCAGATCTTAATGGTTCCATCTTTGGTTTTCTTGCAACATCATTAGAATCAAAAATATCTTCTAAAGCGGCTAATCCCTTAGGTAAAAAGTTGTTCTTAAAGTTTAAAATGTCAGAATCATCATCTGCTAATTCTTCAATCTATACCTTTTCTAAATTATCTATTTCTACTTGAGTAAATTTAGTGGGTTTAGTGAAATCTAAATTATTTACATCTACAACATTTATATCAATCTCTCTATCTATGGTTTGATCTATTGTATAGTATGTGTCTATGTTGCAATTCTAAAATTCTCCTTCAGCATTCATGAAATGATAAATCTGTTCATCTTGTGAAAAAAGTTGTCAATATTTTAGATTTTCTGGTATTGTAGGCCTATGTTTAGCTTTTGCTATATATTTATGATTTGGTTGAAAAAGAAGATTACATGTACTAGCAAAAGTTGCTAAACTATGTGCCTGCATGTTCTGTTTTCTAGGAATTGCAGCAAAGTCACATTCAAGTAGTTCACTAATCAGATCTAAAATTGTTTCTCTATATTGGCTCAATCTAGGATTATATACCGAATATTCTCCTGTTATCTATTTCACAATTAACTCAAAATCTGCCATGATTGACACTCTTTTGGCTCCTAAATTTCTAACAATTTGCAGTTCTAAAATCAAAGCTTCATATTCAGCCATGTTTTTTTTACATTTGAAATTTAATCTAAAGGCATGACCTTCTGCATGATTGTTTTCCATGTTGTGTATCCAAACTCCTGCTCCTGCTCCTAATTTGTTCACTGATCCATCAAAATGTAGGTGCCACATTGATTCATGAATAATGTTTTCATTGTCTGGAGCTTTCTTTTTCTGTTTTAGTTCACTGTTGTTCTCAATGCTAGTTTCAGAATTACATAAAATTAAGGAGTCGATATCAGTAGGTGTAGAATAAATAGGATAGTTTCGAGGTCTTTCCACACTACTACCCATGCACTTCATTAATGTTTCTTTGTAAAGTTTCTTGGGTTGGCCAAAAGAGGATATTGTTGCATAAGACATGTCTACTTGTAGAGATCCCTGTAGTTTAGCTCCCCATGAGAGAGATAACAACATTCCATACTTAGGAGGGATGTCAGCTACTACAATATCCATGACTATGCTTTTTCCAAGGTATTGAACTAAAGAAACACATAAATCTTTTATCAAGCCTAAACATTTCACTTTACTGGAATCAAATGAGAAAAGATCTTTATAAGGTCTAGTGATGTATAAATTCAAGGTTTCCATTATTGCTTTTGGCATTAAATTGTGTGAACCCCCTAAATCTAGCATGTCATTACGTAAAATATGATCATGAACAGTTAAGCTAATGTAGAAAGGAGGAATTCCTTCCTCTTGCTGTTTTCCATTAACTTCAAGACCAAAGATTAGTTTTGGTTGATCATCACTTAAATTTACAGAGTCTTCTCAATCATTCATATTTAAAGTTTCAGTGATATGTGATTTGTATAGATCATGTTTAACCAATTCCGTTAAAGGAATTGGTATCTTCAGTTTGGCAATTTCAGCTTGGATGTTGAATGGTGCTTGTGATTTTCCTAACTGAATTATTTCTTCCTTTGTAACTATAGCTTGGGTGGGTTTATCTTCTTTTTATACAGTTGTTTTTTCATTTTATATTTGTATTTCCACTATTTTGCTACTCTATTACTTTTATTTTTAGGGACAGTTTGAGATGCAATGGAAATTTTGGCGGTGGCTGTTTTAGAATCAACTGATTTTGGATCAGCAACAGATGATTTTGGATCTAAAATTGTTGTTTTAATAGAATTTGTTGTCTTGGAAGAATCATATTTTTTAGGATCTGTTGATGTTTGAACAACAATATCTGTTGTGTCAACAATTTTAGGACTAGGTGAAATTTTGGGACTTGAAATTTTCTGATTAAGATTTGAAATTTTCTAAGTTGAACTAGAGTTTTGTTGGGTTTCCCTAGGAAGAATTTGCAGAACTTTAGTTTTAGGTGCCTCTACTATTTTCTTTGTTTGAGTTTGAGTAGTTTTCTTAGTAGGGGCTTCTACATTTTTCTTTCCCCTAAGGTTATATTGCATATGAACTTCATTAATTCCAAACTCATAAGCTTTCTTGTAATTAAAAGACTCACCAAAATCTAATTGTAGTAGTTGTAATTCATATAACTCATGTTCTTCTTATGTCAGAAAAATGGTGTTATCATCATTAATACCCATTATATTTATCTGAGTGTCTTCATCATTTTCATTTTGTGAGAACGTTCAACATAGTTCTATTGGAAAGGTGGTCTTATTGTTTGGTTAGGTGTTGATTCTCTATATTTACTAGTGTTGGTGTTTTTCCTGAAATTGGGATTTCTAATTTCAGGTCCTTGTTGTTGGTTATTGCATTATGGCTTCCTTTCCATGTTATCTAACATATCCATCATTATTTCTAATCTTTTTTCTAAGATATCTATTTTCAAATATAAGGTTGATGTTTCCTCTTTTATTGTCGCTCACCTTTCATTTCTTAATCTAGATTTCTTTGGTAACAAATTTGCCTCTACACTTACAACATTACTTTTCATCTGCTCTAATGTTTCTAGGTTTCTCTCTCTCAGTTGGTAAACCATATCTATATCAAATCCACCAGGGAATTTGATGAGGGCAGAGTCTGGAGGAGGTTTAAGTTTGGCAGGGATTACATTGTAAATACTGTTATATCTTGTACAATAGTCTTGAACTGTTTCATTTGGTGCTCTTTTTATATTTTCAAATTCAGACAAAATTTGTAATGGATTCTTCTTCTTCTCCCATCTATTAAGAAAAATCCTATGGAAAATAGCTAAAATAGCTATACTACCATCAAGCAAATCTTTAAACCATTTCTTAACATCACCAGCTAAAGTTTGAGCAAAGAGTCTCATTTGAACATCAACATCATCTAATTCATGCAATTCAAAGTAGTCTGTCATTTTATTAACATGTTTTTTTGCAGTGTAGTGAGTGGTTCCATCAAATTGAGGGATTTTTCTTTGATAATCTTGGGGCGTGGCATTTAGAGGGGCTTGTAGGACCAATGGGGCATATCTGGCAGCCATGACTTGGATTCTAGCTTGGCTAAGAGGTAAGTTTGAAGTACTTGGTGAAGAACTTGAAGTACTTGCAAATGTAGTTAAAGAACTTGCAGATGATATTGGGATATTAGAAGATGTAGTTGGGATGCAAGAAGAAGAGCTTGGAAGTGAGAATGAAGTATTGGAAAATGCAATAGAAATGCTAGGGGATGAGCTTGAACTAATTGGGGATCGAAATAAAACTCTAGGTTGAAAAGGTTGCCTAGGAAAAAATGAATCTGTGGAATGAAGTGTGGTGGAAACAATGGATGAAGTCGTAGTAATTAAGGATGAACCCATAGATTCTAAAAGACTGGTATTTAAATGAATAGTAGAAGGCTTAGGGGTATAGGTTAATAAAGCAGTGAATTCAACTGAATGTTGTAAATAAGCTTCATCAATTTCCTTAATCAAAGTTGCAATTATAGAATCAATTTTATCATAAAATTCTGATACTTTTTCATCTGAATCTAGTGGAGCAGTTTCCTTCTTACTTTCAATGAATGAAATGAAATCAAGATCTATTACACTATTATGTATGTCACTTTCTTATTTAGTTCTAAACAGAGATTGTTCAAAATTTAAATCAAATTGAATGTCTTGTAAACTTGATAATTTATTAGGAAGAGAATTTGCTTTACTTAAACTTAAACTTTTTACATTTTTTCTTTTCTTTACAATTCTTTCAATATTATGTACTATGACAGCAGGTTCTAGATCTGGATTTGACTTAGTATAATAGACTCTTCTGGAAGCCAAAATTACAGTTTTCTATGGAAATTTTACTAACAACTCTTCAAAAAAATCTTAAGGTGAAAAGGTAAGTAAAAATATTTCATTTAAAATTTATTTTAAAATTGAGGATTGGTTAAGTCCCCAGTATGGTCGCCAGTATGTTATATTCCAATAATTCTCAAGGGTTGTTAGATTTTTTATTTTGTTTTAAAGAATATTAGAGGTAACCACAAATCTAATTTTAAGCCTTAGGATCTAGACTTCCTAATGCTTAGAGAGGGCTCTCTCTATATGATTTATCTTTATTGATTTTAATTGAATTTTAGGCTAGTTATGTAGGATAAATTGGTTTTGGATTTTGATTTGATTTGGTGGTGAAGTCACTTACTCAGATGGATAGATGTAGGTTTGTATTCAATTGGGCTAATGGATTCAATGTGTCAAGCAGTCAGATTAGGATCAAGTTCTAAAGGGAAATGTTTACAGGGAAAGATAGTTGAGTTACTTCAGATCTTCAACGTTGATGATGAAAATGGTTTCAATCGGGGCAAGAGAGCAATTAAAGGTTCTCAAATTCGGGTAATTAGTGAAAAGGCAAAGGTCAATCGAAATTATGGAGCAAGTAAGGGTTCCTTAGTCTAGATATTAGTGGAAAATAGGTAAATAATAAATATTTCAAGATAGAGTGCTTTTAACATATTTTGAAATAACAATTCCTGATTTATCATTTATATTTAGAACAACATACAAGTATTGATGAAAAACATAAGAAATTGACAAAGAAACAAGTGAAAATACTTCACTGTAGTGGTCCAACACATCAATCATGTAATATGATGCTTTATTGCTTTAATCCAGTCTGCTAACTTGAAATTGGTACAATCACCCTTAGCTTTATAATACTACAACAATAGAAATGTTCAACAATTCATCCACACTCAATACTTCTAAATGAGAAGTATTTATACAAAAACTCTTTCCAAAATATCCTAAAACAATTTAGGAATTATTCATGGAAAATAAATATCTTCATGTAAGAAGATAGTGAAAGCTTTCAAACTAATGCTAGATGTCCATCTTTTATTGAAATTACTGTTTGTTGTCTTCAATTTGTTGTTTTTTTCTCTCTTTGCTATTCAAAAAAGGCTGCAGCTAGACAGTGAAGTGTCCTCTACGCTGGCAGCTTTATCTCTACTTTGTAATTTTTTAATTAACTTTACACTTTGACTTTGAAGTGATACTCTTTCACCTGATACTCTTTCATCTGATATTCTTTCACTGTTTACTGTCATGTATTTAACTGCAAAACTGTAACTGTAAATGTAAAAACAACATGCTCTGTTTTATTTTTACTACTTTGTGCATATTGCAATCTGATTTCACAGTAAATCAGTCATTTTTTCCCAAAATTCCGTCTCTGGCAGTTTTATCTTAATCATCCTTCTGAAAATATGATTAGCTTCAGTATACTTTGAGAATGTGGGCTTGTTAATAAATATGTGTTTCACCTCATGCTGTAGGTAAAACAAATTCTCCAAATTCTTGTAGATTACCTTCCCTATTGGAATACTTTGTGAGGAAGGTAGATTGGACTGATCCTTGGCAACTTCTCTCATTTTCTTGTCATAGTCATCCTGCTTCATTAGTTTGTCATGAATAACTAATGGATTTGGAAGGCCTTTCTGCCTTAGGACATCAAATTTCATCATAAACCTTGTGATAGCAACCTCCATGTTTTGGCATTTCTCTTTTAACTGTATCCTCAACTTATTTTTAGAAGTTACCTCCCTAACTTCTAGGATGGTTTCTATTTTTTAATTAATTCCAATTTCTTCTAGCTCTTGCCTATTCTTAGAATTTAGAAATTTGATGATTTCAAGAGCTTCTTCAGGTTTCTTACCAAGCTCTTCTTTTATCTTTTGAACGGCTTCTTTTATTGATTTTACTAAGTATTTATACTGATATATAACCTGGATTAATGTCCAAATATCATTGACTGCTTCAATGATATTGGCCCATAGCTGTTGTCTAATTTGAGCCATGGGTTCTTTCAATTTTAGATCTTTTTATAACTTCTTCAACTTCTCATTTAATCTATTTTCTCTTTTTTCTTCATTCTTATTCATTATCTTAGCAAATTTCTTTTCATATTCAAGGATTTTAAGTTATTCTTTAAGTCTGTTAATCTCATTAGTCTAAATAGACATGTCCTGTATAACTTTTACTAACTTGCTTGCTTCATCTGAATGTTGTGCTATTGTTGTTGAAGACTCTGTTGTTGAAGTTGTTGATGAAGTGACAGGTAATGTTGTAGCCATGTGGACTATAGTAGCCAATGATTCAGCTAGTGTGGAAGGTACAATAGTAGTAACTACAAGAATAACTATGACAGGAAATTATTCTTCTTTATCCTTTCTCTCTTGGACCAACTTGTCCATTTCATTGACCATTTATTTTATCTGAGCAGTCAACTATAAAATGAGATTCATCATCTCATCTTTCTGATTTTTATCCTGTAATACTTCCTTTTCTTGAGGATGTTCTGTAGGGGGCAACTTTAGTTGTTTCTTTAATGCAGCAATGTATGTATTTTTCTTCTTTATCAATTCATCTACAACATTGATATTTTAGGATTATATCCTACTTCAATTACTATTCTTCCAAAGATTTAATTCTATTGCATTTTGCCTATGAAGATGATTTTTCCAATTTGAAGTTATCTCTGATATTTGCAAGAGTGTTTTGCAGCTTCTATACACTCATGGCCTTGGTGGTCATTGTAGAATAGATCATCTCCCCTGCCTGCTTATGGAACTCAATTTGGTCCAGAGGATGAATATCCTGGGCTAAGACTTCAAAATCTATCTTTTTGTAATCATAAGATGACTTGGAAGTTTGAAATGCGGGTTGAATAAATGTCATCTCTATATTTTTATTCTTATAGTCATGTTGGGTCGTGAATACAACCACTTTTTAACACTTATTTCATCCATTTTTACTCTTCTTTATCATGTCATTTATTATAATTTATCATATAAATCTATTTTATAATGATTTATGCTCTTATGGATGAATATTATTTCTTCTCCTTTATTTTTAATAAATTGATGATTATTATGCATAATTTTATCAATGATGGTTTATTAATATGTTTTTTACCAGCACTCACCATTTTAGCCTCCAAGATATTTTCCAGATTACAGAATTGATCTCCAAATCATCATCAAATATTCCAACTCAGAAATTCGCTGGAATAAGAAGTGACAGTTTTGCGGTTGAGATTCTGGGCAAATGAAAACGAATCTGGAAAATCGGGAACATGGGTTTTGTCTAGAACGGACCAAATTAACTTTAATGAAGAATGGTTTGCCAAAATTTGGCATGTATTGAGAGAAACACAAGGTTCTTTGAGCACAATTTTCTGAGATTTGCTGTTGCAGCCATCCTCTAAATCTCAGCTGCAAAGCCAAATTCGACTTGCTTTTGTTGAAAGATGGATGGAAATATATTTTCTTGTTGATCAATTCGTTGGGAAAAATTCAATTTTGTTATGAGAAATCCTATTACTATTTAATTTCTCCTCTCTTTGGTTATAAAAGGAGACGTTTGTAAAAGGGAGGGGATCGTTGTTGCCTTTGTGAACTGTAAAATTAATCAAAAACTGTGTTATTGAAAACACGATTCCATTGTAATGCTACTCCAGTTTAATGATTAATTGAAGTTATTGTTCCATTCGCATCATCTGAAGTAGCTTGAGCAGTCTCTGCTGGTGGTTAAGGGCCCGACCCCTGGCAGCATGAACTTCTCCTCTCTGTTATATTTCCAATTATTGCAGCATGTGATCGATTTGCTACATGCATGTCACTATGAGTTTATTTCATTAGTTTTTTATCATATTATTGTCTTTATGTATTGCACGTTCTATGTATGAGTTATTTCTTTATCGTGAGCTGAATCTTATTTCTTACAGCGTGGGTTAATTGAGACAACATATTGCCTTACTTAGAACATCCTTGGATTCGTGGAAGTGATATTGGTTCTATCTTACTTAATTCATAATCCCATGCTTAATAGTTTACTATTTTATTATAATGGATTGCGTTGTAATTCCATCCCCATTTAACAAGAATCTTAATCCTCAAATTACTTATCTTGTTATGCTTCATTGTTCGGCATTTGATGTTCCATTCCATTTGATGTTTCGTTTAACTGCTGTTCATTTCAGAGTGCAGATACAAAGCTTCGCTATTCAGTTTGTTGTTCAATAGGATTTACGGTTTAATAGAGTTTTGTTGTTCAATTCCTTTAATTTCGGTTTGCTGTCCATTTACACTAATGTTCATTTCAGATTAATTAGTTTACAGATTGCAAGAGTTTGCTTTTAAAGAGATTTCCTAGTTTAATTTAAATAGAAGCTTTACTTCAATTTCTATTTCCTTTTAATTGCTTTAAAGCAGGACTGTCAACTGTAGAGAACATTGGTTATTGCTTCCTCGTTCCAGTTTGATTTCAATTGCATCAATTTCAAGAGGAATGAGTTATTGCTACTATATCCTCGATTGATGTTTGCTGAGTGAATAGTTGGATTTCAGAGCATTTGAGTTTATGTTGTTGTAGTTAGATTTATTTTTCAAACATCCATTTACTCTTGCATTTAGAACACTATACTACATATTGAAGAGCATTACTCTTGGATAAATTGTTGCCTCAGACTGAGTACACTCTTGAAATAAAAAGTCGCTCCCAGATTGATAATTAATGTGAGACAAATAGGTGTTAAAAATATACCTTTTATACCTCAACATTTTGGTGTCGTTGCCGGGGAGAGTGTATTCCATTTAGAAAGAGTGATGCATATTTAATTTTTTCTGCTTGGGAAGAATTGGGTATTAAAGATGGAAGGTAAGATCCTGCGCACCGAGCAAGAAACACACTTGTTCATTGGCCCGCTTCATAGCAGAATTGAGTGAAATCTTAAGGTAGGAATGAATGCTTGCGTTTTCTTGAATTTTAGAGGTAGAATTTTTGAAAAAATAAATCTTGTAATTCCACTCGAGTGGTGATGTAAGCACCACCCATTTCACTAACCAATTGACAGGAAAATTGGAAGGAGGATCCTCAAAGAAACACATGAAGAACATCTTTTATTATGGTAATAAATGGCTCACATTGCAACTTTTGAATTCCCTATCAAAGATCTAGGAGGAGTGACACAAATGCACATAATTCCCCCATTGTCTCTACCAAATTTTCATGGTTTGAAAAATGAAGATCCAAACACATTCTTATTTGAGTTTGAAATACTTTGTAGATGATATGATTATTGCACTAACAATCAAAGGTTGAAAGTGTTTCCTTTTACTGTAAAAGGAGCAGCTCTCCGATGGTTCATGAGCCTAGGTGGAAACTGCATCGAAACATGGGAGGACATGAAGAACATATTCTTGAAGAAGTACCAAGACTATTGCAAATCCAATGAAGATATTTTCGGTATGATACAAGGGGAAGATGAAAGCTTGGAGGACTATGTAGAGTGATTTCGATATAACCTTCAAAAATCAAAGCATAAGCATTTGGAAAAATAGATCTTGAAAACACTCCTTCTTAAAGGAATCAAAGATGAATTTTTAGAACTCTTAAATCTGATAGGAAAAGGTGATGTTTTTCAGTTATCATATGATGATGTTTGTGAGTTGTGCATAAGGTATTCAAGAGGAATTTCCAATGCTGGTAATAATTCTAGAGAAGTTTCTTCCTTCTTTTCCAAATTTACTACAAGAACAAGAGACATAAGAGCTGAAATCAATGTTTTATTTCAAAATTTTAAATATGATTTTATTAGCTCTCTAAATTCACAATTGAATGTTTTGCAGGTTCGAAAAAATCAAGAATTTGATGAAGTTTTTTTCCCTCATTACCGAAAGGAACATCCCATAGATACTCACTCTTACTTATCTAATTTGGAATTAGCATATCAAAGAGATGCGAAAGCTACAACAAGGTCAAAACCATCGAAATTATGGCCTACAGGTATGATTCAAAACACTTCCTCTCCATTCTCTTACTTGCATAATTCATTATGGAATACTCATATGTTAGGGCAGTCATGCCAATCTCAATATAACCACCACCAATCTTGTCTACAAGCTTGGCATGGTTCACCTTTTGATTGTATGACTATTCTCCCTCATATTGTAGTACAAACACATCTTCCAACTCTTCCACAACACCTTGCTTGCCTATCAAAATCATCCACTCAACCCAATCAACTACATCATCAAGAGGCTCCATTCCCTACACAATCTCCTGCTCAACTCATTCCACAGCCTCACCATAATAAACAAGTACAACATGTTTACCGTGTTGAATTGCAAAATTTACCCACCCTTCCCACCCATTCTATCTCACATGCACTATTGGAGAAAACTTACACTGAGACTCAGAATGAATCAAATCCAAAAATTGTAGAAATTATGAAAGAAAATGAGGTTTCTTCTAGTTTGCATCAACAAACCGTTTTAAACACTCAAGAACTTCATGATATGATGTTTATGGGAAATCAAGGAATTAAAGGATATATTGAAGATTGGTTTCACTCCATCATTTGTTTGCAACATCACTCCATACTTCAACAATTTTTGGCACTATCTTTTCAAGGGAAATTGGCTTCTCATACCCTAATTTTTATTAACATGTATTTTTCAAATTTGGGTATGTACATAATTGAAGCCTTATTTTGAAAATGGTTCCACTGGAAATACTCTTATACATAAACATATTCGATTCTCAAAGAAGATTAGGGTAGTGGAGAAAATAAAGTAAATAAGGAAATAAAACAAACCCATTTTTTATTTTTGTAAAAATAGTTGTTTCTTTGTTGCAACAAGCTGTGAAATCAATTTTGATGATAAATATTCTAATTTATTTGTGTATGTAAATGAATTATATTGAAAATAAAAATTATACAAACAATTATATTCATTTGTATTATCAATATGGAAAAATTTCTTGAATATCATATTTTTTTGGCTTGCGGGCCTGATGAAATTTCTGAAAACACAGTTGGGACAGTCATGTTTTGGGGGACCAAAAGTGAATATTTTTAAAACTTATTTCTATCATAATTATTCCTTGATGTTTAATTTCTAACCCAATTTGAATCACTCAATTTGTATTTGAAACAAAAAAGCTAGAAGCAAAACATTGACATGGTGTTTAGTAGGCAACTCAGGAACAGAGTTGGGACAGTCAGTTTTTTGAGGCCTAAATGACTATATTTTGAAAACCTGTTTCAATGGGAGATTCCTCTATGAATTTATTTTACAACGCAATTTGAATCACTCAATTTCGATATCGTATGAGGAATCTATGATCAAAATACTGATTGCCTATCATAAATCGGCACTCTTGAAACTCTGTTTTCTTAGCTGTTCATTAACGTATTTGACCCATCAATTATTATTTTCTTCAAAACCTGTTTCTATTTGATATCAATAAATGAATCTAATTTAATCTCCAATTTTAATTGGTTCAATCCGCCATCAAACGAAAAATTTATGCTTGAAATATAAACTCTTGGTCTAAGCTGGAAACTCAAAAATGACTCTATTATGCAGGTTGTTCTAAGAAAATTTGACATATCATAGCATTGAATTTTAAAACATGTTTCTATTGGAGATAGAATTTTGAATTAGCTCTTATTTGGCTCTGTAATCACTCAAATCGGACAAAAAACAAAGAATGTATGATTAAAACACTGCTAGTTAGTATCGTCGACCACTGCTCTCCTGCAGGTAGCAAATATAATTTGTTTTATTTTTCCGTGGATTTGTTTTAAAAAGTAACTAGTTAGTTTTTTTGCATAATTCTTGGATTAGGGGAGCCCGTGCACCTCTCTTTCTCCATGATTTAATGTTTTACTGCAGGTAGACACTCGTTTTTTTGCAGGTCTTAGGAGAACAAAGAAGGTCAAATTATGGACGAGTGATTCTTGAGAGAAATTTTAGTGAAAAAGGGCATTTCATCCAGTTCATTACCTAACAGATTCATAACAAGAAGAAATGAAGAATTGGTTTCCATTTGAAGTTTCATGTCACTGCTACCAAAACATTTTTCAAAAATATCATTTTTTTCCATTAACAGATTGATATTCCCTTAGGAAATAACATCATAGCTGTTGTAACTTAATAAAATGTTGTTTCTTTTTTAATTTATTTTATGTTTTTTGTGTTTCAGGTGTTGATCCCTCCCAATTGTAGTTTCTGTTCCATTTGAAATTGCACAATAAGGACCCCACCATGCAAGTTTCAGTTACAGAAGGCAATTCTTCGGCAGCACCAATTCTATTAAAAATAAAAAAATAAAAAAAATAAAAAATAAAATATTTTTTCTGGAAACTTGTACATAAAGTTTGTTTTCTTTAACTTTGCTTGATTTTTTGTATAAAATTCTATTTCTTGAACCATTCTTACTTTGCTTGCGGTGAATTTTTGTTGTTCCTTTCCAAAGGAACAACACTTTTGCTGTTCCTTTCAAAATGAACAACAGCATTGTTGTGAGTGTTTTTGCTGTTCCTGTTCCTTTCAAAAGGAACAACAGTATTGTTGTGAGTGTTTTTGTTGTTCCTTTCGAAAGGAACAGCAGTATTTTTGCGAGCATTTTTTTTGTTCCTTTCCAAAGGAACAACACTTTTTGAATGCATTTTTCTTGTTTTTCAACAACATTTCTAGGAATTTTTGTGAATTTTTCATGACTCTTTGAAAGGAAAACATACAATTCATGCAAGGATACACAAATTAGAGGTTACTAGAATCAGCAAATCAAGAGAAATTGTCATTTTTAAGGAATTGTTTTATAGTGATAAGAAAAAGGAAATGACAACCATCTATATCACTTTGTTGTCTTTATTTTCACCAAAAATAATATGATCGATTATCTTTATCATGTTGGTTCTTCCCTAACTCTTCAAAACTCTCTTTGATTTTTATTTATTGAATAAGAATAAGGGCATACTTTCTCTATTGAAATGTTCAGACTTTTTCTAGCATCCCTACTCTTAAGGAGTGTTGAGCCATCCTCTATATATAAATAGGGAAGTGCTACATAAAAGATAAGAAAAAAATCTTTACATGGTTACTAAGAACTTTATGATATGGCAGATGTAGGATAGGGGGTCTCATCAAGAGCCAGCCTACCATGATCATAAGGGAGCAGTGAAGTGGCATTCCCATTATGGCCACCACACCAGGGATATGATCCAATGGACAACTCAGAAAAATAAAAAGTCCTTGGAATAGGAGGTCTCATCATAAGCCGGCTTGCCCACCTTTCACTCCTTCCTGGTGAATGGCATTGTGATTCATCTAGTCCCCAAGCCAACACAGTGGCCTCCATCATGACATCACACAACACTTCCCTAGGCATAAATAAAGGATAAAGGTTCCAAGGGTGAGAAAACAACTTTGTCAAAGTTATAGACACCTGTGGGCAACAGAGCTCTGCTGATGGTATTGGAGTTATATTTTTCACAAATCAATAGTAATGATAAACCATTTTCTTATATCTTTATCTAATATCAAATGAGAGTATGCTCCTAAACCTTTTGTTCGGAACCTCTTATGCATGAAATTTATTTATAAATCGATCATAATGGTTTACGTGGATAGTGACCGCATAAGTATTTTTTTCATCAGCTGTCCTTTTCCCTTATTTTCGAATCATTACATAAACATTTCCATAGCTACTCACGATTTCAAAATATTCATTGATTTCAGTAATGCGATAATTTGTTGGTCATATCATAAGTATGTATATCTTTCCATGCTGTATAATATCATGTGAAGTACGCTGCCATTTTTCCACAATGGTCATACTGCATTTCTACAAAATTTTTGCTGATTGAACTTTTTGCATGCATCTTATCTGTTGCCATTCAAAATTAATATTGCGGATTCAAGAAAATTGCATACAAAATTGTGATTTTTTTACAGGAGAACAACAAATATCGAGGGGAAATTCTATTCGCAGCATGACCACACTATTACAACTAACAAAAAAGGCCCGCGAATGCATACAATTCTTCAGACATGATGTGCTTGCATGGCTTCCAATTTTTGCATCACTTTCAGTATCTGCTCAGCCTACATCAGCTTCAACAAAGGTCAATCCCTACATGTCCTTCCACATTTTTTCGGAGGTAACACTTGAGGTAAAATATCATAATTTCCTGACTTATTATGAATTTAGGAGAATTTCATGAAAATCCATTGAACATTATTTATCATTATTCATTCCACATCTTTACCACTTCTCATTTTTTTAGACACATCTCATCTTTCAATTTGGGGGAGTGTTGATTTCCTTCATTTCTTTCTTTTGACCATGTCAGTAATATTCTTTATCATCCATGGATATTCTTATTCATTCTCAACACCTCCCTTATTCCATGTTGTTTTACACCAAGCATTGATTTCAACAGATTGTAGCAACCACCTCTCTTTGTTTTCTAGCATCGCATGAGGATATGCTAATTCTTCAGTTTGGGGGGGGGGAATTGCTACACATGATGGATGTTTTCCACTTTCTTTCTCGGTTAAGGCATACAATTTCATTTTTATACAGTGCAGAAATTGATTTGTATATATCTTTAAAACTATGAACTGAATTCTTGTGATTTCTCGATAACAAAGAGGTATCATTAAAATACACAAACTCAGATAATTTCACGCTAAATTAATTCATAAAATTTCGAAAATTATGCACTGTCACCTACAACCATTTTTTTTATATCTCATGATCCGTGTATCAAATCGATCTGATTTTTGAGAAAATGGTTAATGAAGTTTGTTGTTACTTATGTCACATTTTTCTACAACTTCATATACATATAGTTGAATGTCAACTGTAAAAATTTCTATGCCTTTATCAAGATTGCTAAAATTGGATATTCATTATTTGAGGAAAAATTCATTTGTTCCATCCATTTCATGAGTTGGGATGAACAATTTTCTTTGCTTTGTTAACACATGGGTTTGTCTTTGGGTTGCATGAGAACATGCAATATATTCAGTTCTAGGTTGCATGAGGACATGCAATATATTCAGTTTGGGGGTATATTAGGTCATGAATATGACCACTTTTTAACACTTATTTCATCCATTTTTACTCTTCTTTATCATGTCATTTATGATAATTTATCATATAAATCTATTTTATAATGATTTATGCTCTTATGGATGAATATTATTTATTCTCCTTTATTTTTAATAAATTGATGATTATTATGCATAATTTTATCAATGATGGTTTATTAATATATTTTGTACCAGCAGTCACCATTTTTTCCTCCAAGATATTTGTGAGATTACAGAATTGATCTCCAAATCATCATCAAATATTCCAACTCAGAAATTCGCTGGAATAAGAAGTGACAGTTTTGCAGTTGAGATTCTGGGAAAATGAAGAAGAATCTGGAAAATCTGGAACATGGGTTTTGTCCAGAACGGACCAAATTAACTTTAATGAAGAATGGTTTTCCCAAATTAGGCCTGTATTGAGAGAAATGCAAGGTTATTGGAGCACGATGTTCTCAGATTTGTTGTTGCGGCCGTCCTCCAAATCTCGGCTGCAAAGCCAAATTCGACTTGATTTTGTTGAAATATGGATGGAAATATATTTTCTTGTTGATGAATTAGTTGGGAACAATTCAATTTTGTTATGAGAGATTCTATTTACTATTTAATTTCTCCTCTCTTTGGTTATAAAATGAGACGTTTGTAAAAGGGAGGGGATCGTTGTTGCCTTTGTGAATTGTAAACTTAATCAAAAGCTGTGTTATTGAAAACATGATTCCATTGTAATGCTGCTCCAGTTTAATGATTAATTGAAGTTGTTGTTCCATTCGCATCATCTGAAGTAGCTTGAGCAGTCCCTGCTAGTGGTTAAGGGCCCGACCCCTGACAGCGTGAACTACTCCTCTGTGTTATATTTCCAATTCTTGCATTGTGTCATCGATTTTCTACATGCATGTTACTGTGAGTTTATTTCATTAGTTTTTTATCATATTACTGTCTTTATGTATTATGCGTTCTTTGTATGAGTTATTTCTTTATCGTGAGCTGAATCTTATTTCTTATAGCGTGGGTTAATTGAGACAACATATTGCTTTACTTAGAACATTCTTGGATTCGTGGAAGTGATATTGGTTCTATATTAATTAATTCATAATCCCATGCTTAATAGTTTACTATTTTATTATAATGGATTGCGTTGTCGTTCCTGCCCCATTTAACAAGAATCTTAATCCTCGAATTACTTATCTTGTTATGCTTCGTTGTTCGGCATTTGATGTTCCATTCCATTTTCTGTTTCATTTAACTACTATTCATTTTAGAGTGTAGATACAAAGCTTCACTATTCAGTTTGCTGTTCAATAGGATTTACGGTGTAATAGAGTTTTGTTGTTCAATTCCTTTAATTTCGGTTTGCTGTCCATTTACATTGTTGTTCATTTTATATTAATTAGTTTACAGATTGCAAGAGTTTGTTTTTAAAGAGTTTTCCTAGTTTACTTTCAATAGCAGCTTTAGTTCAATTTATATTTCCTTTTAATTGCTTTAAAGCGGGACTGTCAACTGTAGAGAACATTGGTTATTGCTTCGTCATTCCCAGATTGATTGTCTTGTTCCAGTTTGATTTCAATTGCATCAATTTCTAGAGGAATGAGTTATTGCTACTGTATCCTCGATTGATGTTTGCTGAGTGAATAGTTGGATTTTAGAGCATTTGAGTTTATGTTGTTGTAGTTAGATTTATTTTTCAAGCATCCATTTACTCTTGAATTTAGAACACTGTACTACATATTGGAGAGCATTACTCTTGGATAAATTGCTGCCTCAGACTGAGTACACTCTTGAAATAAAAAGTCTCTCCCGGATTGATAATTAATGTGAGATGAATAGGTGTTAAAAATATACTTTTTATACATCAACAATTCAAAGGCTGAAAGTAGCCTATTCTAGATGCCAGGAGTTTGTTTCAGATATTGAGAATATATTTCAGTTTTAATTTCTTCATTTCTGGCTTTGATTTCTTTGTATCTTTCTTTGATATCCATATCCTTTTCTGCTGGTTTTTTAGATGAGGAAAATTCAATATTGTGCTACTTTTGAATAAGCTGAGTGTTTGAAGTTGTAGGATGTTGTTCTTCTTCAATTATTGTAGGAGGTATATTGTCCTTTTTTACTATTTTTGTATCAATCACCTCTATTGTTTCCACTTCTTTATTGGCAGAAATTAACTTTGGCTTTTTACTCTATCTCAATTTAAATTTAGTTTCAGTTGTAGTCTCTGTGGTGTAAGATCCTTTCTCTCTGTTTCTCTTTGCATTCCTGTCTTCTTGGGCTAGAGTTTGCAAAGCTTGACTAGTATCACTTTGCTTCTTTGCTTCTACCAAGGTGTTATCCAACCATTCAAATTGATTGGAGAATTTCTCTATGTATGGTTTCTTTTCATGCACATAGGGAGTCAATTTGGATTTAACTCTCATTTTAATTATGACTCCAAGGGGATCATAATACCACAGAAAATTTTTACTAAATCTGAAGTTTTGTAAACATTTTTCAGCCTTTGGACTTGCATCTATATTGTTACAAATAAAAGGGCCAACCTATTTTTTCAATTTGAACTGTGTCTTCTTCTTTGCTGCCAAGAAATTAATTGCATCTAAGTTAATAATCTGCTTTATGTACTCAAGAGAAAATAACCTCATAGGGAGGTATTTGGATGGTTTATATGGAACAAGACTTGATCCATATACTCTTATTTTAGTATTATTTTGGTACAAGTACCAATCTCCTATTTTATTATGCTCTGACATCTGCAAGACATTCTTAATCTCCTCACTAATTCTGGGCTGCCTACTGCTGTTAAGAAAATTGACCATAGGATGAATGAAAGAATCAATAAAATCTATATAAGTGAACTCATTGGAGTCTTTCCTTATCAAGGAACTCCAAAATATGACTGGTTGTGGGTTTCCTTCCACATCAAGCTTCTGAAGGTTTATAGAAAATTTCTCTGATTGAAAGTATAAAAACATATGGAATAAGAATGAGGAATACTTGAAAACTCCTTTAGAAGGCATTTTGACCAATTGTTCATGAATATTGTCAGCAAGGTATTGGGAAAAATTAAGAATGGTAGTAGGAGTTGACCAGGTGTGAAAGTAGATAAAAAACCTAGCACTGCAACATCATCATGTTCATCTATAACATAACCAAGAATAAAAGACAACATGGTGATGATATGTCTTGTCCGTTCAGAGAATTTTGCAGAAGGGTATGGAGGATTTATCTTGGGAATTTCTACAGAAGAAGGCTTGAAAGTTTGAAATATATGGAACCTCTTGGGGAAGTCCAGATTCATGTATAACTGAGTGAGGGCCTTAATGGATAAAGGGATTTCATCAGGCCTGGGCTAAATCTACAACATCTGATTAATTGACTCAGCAGTAATAGTAAATAGAATTTCTTTGCAGAGTGTATTATGGATCTCTGATCAGGGAAATAGCAAGATTGATAGATTCGAATTACTTCTGGGCATTGGAAGGTTTGTGGGACAACATATTTTGGTAAATAGACTCCGAGATGAAAACTTCATCAGCCTGATCTATGGATTTTTTCTCGCTCCAACAGTGGAGCTCAAGAAGGTTGAAGTCTGTGACTATGTCAGTAATCTTGATGTCTGTGTCAGCTAAGGGAATGTGCTCTACATCTAAAACAAGGGGTTGTAGAGGATTGATAGCTACAATGTTTTTGGAAGCCATTGCTTTGCTTGATTTATCAATTTTATTACTCTTTTGACTTATAAACAACTGATTTAGGCCTTTAGGAGCACCTATAGAAGTTTATAACAGTTTGCAGAGGGATTAAGGATGAAATGGGGTTTATTCTATGGTCTGCAAAGGTTTACTTGATCAAATTTTCAATTTCTGAGCTTAAAAATAAGTTTTTAGGACCTCAGAGTTCTGAAAAAGGGTATTTAGGGTATGTAGTTCACTCTCTGTGACAAAAAACAATCTCGAGACCTTGGAATTTTGTAAAAAGACATCTAGAGTTTTCAGAAAATGGATTGAAAGGCACAGGAGGTTTTTTCAGGTATATAGAGGCTTAAACTTATTTAATTATTCAATCTGTGATCTTTATGTCCACAAAGGAATCTCATGACTTTTTGAATCTGTGAAAATAAGTCAAGGGTTTGCATAAAAGAGGATTTAGGAAGCAACAAAGTTTTCTTTAGGTTTGCAAAAGGCTCCTAATTGATTCAATTAGTTGTATTACTTCTTTAGATCAAGTAATAGGTCTTTTAAAAAATGTATATTTCGTTTCGGAGAAGAGTTGTGGGGTTGAAGAAGGATTTCTGAGGCTTTAGAGGTCTTTTAATGCTTCTGACTATTTCTACAGAATTGTAGCAGCGAATTGGTTGAATTATGCTTGTTTTTGGCTTAAAAATCGAGTCAGCGGCAATTTTTTCAGTCTGCAATGCTTCTTCTGCAAAAAAATGTAATGGAGAGGATGAAAGGACACAATTTGGCGGTTTATATGTATGTATAATCAACAGTGTTTACATTGAATGCGTTGGTGTATTTGAATTGATAGGGTGGTTTATGTGCCTGGAGGAAAACAATTCAGTGGTATTCGCAAGCTCCATAGGTGGTTAATGGTAATGTTTTTGGGCATGCGATCAAATAATAATAGGCCACGTAGCAATGAGGGAGACTCCTCAAAACACACTTTTTGAAAGGTTGAGTGTATGTTAACTATCGCGCTATTGGATGTGCAATAGGTGATAATGGCAGTCAGATCTGGCGGGTGAAAATCGAACAGCTAGGATGATGCGACGGAGTATTGGGGATTGATGGAATGGGGCTCGAGGTTTAAACTATGCGGGAAACACATTTTATGTATTGGTCGGGGTTTTATATGATATAACCAATGTGGTTAAAGAAAGTGGGACGAGTGTATAATAAGTGGGTTTATACATAATGGGTTAGGGATATATAACATGCGGGAAATATTAAACTATATGTTTAAATAAAATGTATGGGTTGGGGACAATACACAAAGGAATTATATTATTACGGGATAAAGGTTTATAAAGGGATTTAATACATTATGTTATATGTTAATAAATAAATGTAACTACAGGATATGTATACTCTAGTACAAAATAGCTAATTAGTTACTAAAAAAATAACTAAAATTTGCATATAAACGACTATTTTTTAGTTAGTGACCAATAGTATCTAATTTACAGTATCTTATAATGTGACCAACTTTTAGTCGTTTTCATCTTAGTCATTAATTGGTTATCTCAATTTTGTTGTCTAGTAGTATATTTGGTCATTAATTTAATCATTGATTTGTTCATTAATTTAATCACTGATTTGGTCATTGATTTAATCATTGATTTGGTCATCAATTGTCACAATTAATGGCCAAATATACCACAAAATATATTACTATATAACCACCTGAGAAAAAGAATTAATGACCAAAGAAATATGACCAAAACATTGGTCGTGTTATAAGATACTGTAAATTAGCTACTAATAGTCATATATATGCAAATTTTAGTCATTGTTTGAAACTAATTAATGACCAAATATATATGACTAAATTTTTGGTCGTGTTATAAGATACTGTAAATTAGCTACCAATAGTCGTATATATGCAAAATTTAGTCATTATTTGTAATCACAAATTTATCATTTGCAGTGGTCATTTATATTTTTTAGTAGTTTCATATTCATTATATAAACAACTAATTTAGTAGTTTAATTCATTTCATTTACTTTCATTAATAATCATTATAAATGACTAATTTAGTCGTATATTTATTCTATTTGTGTTCATCATTAATCAATATAAACTACTAATTTAGTAGTTTTAAATTGATTTTATGTGTTTATTATTAATCAACATAAATTAATTTGTATATTTTAAAAAATATCATACAATGTGCATGTTCATCTAATATGAAAACATAAAATTGCATATGTTAATTACAATACTAAACAATATCAAGTGAAATTTTAAATAAATTCAACCACATAAATTATATTATATGAAATGTTAAAGTATTACAATGAGATTCCAACTTTATTGGTTGGACTACAATTTACCCATGAAATGATTTTTCATCACTTTAAAACATTATCATTGTGTGGCCAAGGCATTGCAGGTGAATTCACCAATTCTGAATACCTAACCATCAGTATCTATATGTGTGTCTTATGCAGGATATTGACTCTAAGGGTATCACCAAACCAATTCTCTTCTCTATCATTTTTTTCATTTGTTAGTACAATGTTATTGCTCTCCTCTTTCTTCAATTTCTGATTCTTACCATCAATACTAAGTTAATTTTTTGAAAAAATAAGAAGATACAATGTAGAGTGTAAGACATGAACGACAATAAACACTAGAATATAAAGTGAATTTGACTATAAATATCTTATACGACATATACCTCAACATCAGCAATGCCAAATCCATTTTTCCACATACAAGTAAGAGACTCGAACAAATTTTCTTTAGTTGGGCGATAGTGGCAACTATAATGTGGCCAAATGACCTGTATAAACAAAGAAAATAAAATGTCTTCATATATAGAAAAGAAAACCTTAGTAACTTAGTATTCAACCTTCAGGGAAAGCTTAGGAACAATCATGTCAACTAAGTTATATGCTAAAAAGCTCAAGTTGTAGATAACTTGTGAAAACAAATAATATGAGGTGTGATGTTTAATCCTTGTCATTTTATTCGTAAAAACATTTCATTTTCTAACGCATGAACTTGGTCATGTATATAAGCAACATGTGTTCAAATAATAACACGAAAGTAAAATTTTTTGATATTCATGAAAATATTTTAACACAAAATAGCTATAAGGATTCCAATAAATATTGTGTAATAGTAATTTCATCTTCAAGTTTTGGTTGTTTTTTGAATGGACATGATACCAAGTATTTTCAATTTCATAGTTAAATGAAAAAAAAAAATCAAAAGAAGAGTCCAAAATACAATCAAACAATGAAGAGAGGATATCATGGAATGGAAATTGCAATTATAAAAAATTGTTTTCCTATCCACCGATGTCATGTCTGGCATTCCTAAAAATTTACTTTCCCAAAATAACCCTGAGGTGAAATAATTAGAATATTAAAAAACATATGATTTCCTACTAGAAAATTTGCAAAGTTGATGGCGCATGTGCCTAAAGGATCTCTAACAACAAATGAATCATATCCAAGACGTGTTATGCATTGTCTCTCGATCGTGTTTCCAATCACATTTCTTGTAAACTGCCCACAACAGAGTCAAGTAACAATCAAACAAAGACATTGACATTTGATTTTATCTTTTATATCTATAAAATTTGAATCTAATTTGTTTCATGAACATATTAATTCATATTTAAATCCTTCCTGACATATGAGAAGGTATCAATCACGTAGGATATCAGAAAATATACCTCAATGAGGTCCTCAAACAATTTCTACAATATCAATATTTTTCTTGTTGTGATACCTTGTGTAAAAAAAAGAACATATCTGCAAAAAAAATGCATATATTACTTATGTTCAAAATTTGTATATGGTGTATTCTTAGGCAGCTTTGTAAGATGTTCCTCTCTCTTTACCAAAGCGAACTGTAGCTTGGTTAAACTATGTATCATTTGATTCAACATCAATTTCTGTAAGATAAATGTCACACATTATTCTTTCCCATTTCTTACCATGTTACATATGATAAATTGAAAGACACATAAAACCAAAAGCAACCCCTTTTCTAACCAAAACAAACAAACAAACAGTGCCTCTAATAAAACTTAATTATAATATTAGAAAATGAAAAGAGAGTGGATATTTTTGTTTTTTGAATTTTCCTATTTTTGTTATGAAAGTGCTCGAGCTTCAAGAACCAAAAAATGAGAGGGAAGTTGTAAATGTGAAAAAAATTATGTTGACCTAATTTGTAGACTTCTTCAAAATTATGTGAATGATGCCATTTTCGGATGTGGTAATTCTCATAATAAGAAATGGCCACATTGGATGCAGATATTAAATATAAAACTTTTGGACATGGCATGTATTCTAATGAATTACATTACAATGACAACTGTGGGCCTCCACGGGTTATAGGTCCTCAGTATGTTGGTATTCATGATGAAAGAGAGATCGCAACGATAAGTATGGGTGGTCCTATTTTGTATGGTGGATGTCTTCAAACCAAGGTCGTCATCTCAATGAAGTTATGACATAGTAAACATGAATCTAGTTTTCACCCAGTTTCATTCCATCATACTTTTTCAAGACTCAAGAGGACATAATGGTACTTCAACTTATAATAGGGTTGCTTTTGAGGTTATAGATAAATCTTATCCAAAGAAAATGGATTTTTGGGCTCCAACATATATGGATATTTTAAATGATAACAATTGTATGTTTATTTCCCAAGGTTCAAATGTAGGGATACATTTTGTGGATTTTACTAATAGATAGAATGAGAGAAATAACCGATGAGGAGAATCTACTGGTCATTGTGATTAGAGAAATGCTTGGATATGATAAGATTGTTTAGGTTCAAATCAAAGATGGTGCTAATTCTTGTAGCTCCTAAGTTGCTGGTAGTTTTTAAGATAGGAATTTTGGCTCTTTAAGGGTAGGGTCCTTCAGCTTAATAGCATCTACCTTGGTCCTATCACCCTTGGTATATACTGAATCTGTGCATCCCAGGTTGGTGCAGCACATTATCGCCTAGATAAGGACTCATCAAAGACCAGAGCATCTATATCTTGCAGGGCTTCATCGAGTTTCTCAGTTCTTCCTACCAAACCAAATGTCATCATGAAACCTTCGGCCATTGTACCCCAATGACGAGTGCGCTGGTGTAGCTCTACATCCAAATACCAGGTGGTGGGGATTGGTCCTAAGGCATGAATAAACGTATGGACCCATTCATTCCAAGTTTTTTCATTCCATACTTCCATCCAGATAGGTAGGTGCTTGCGCGGATCCCCTCAACTCGAGAAGAGTTCCATGGTTGGGTTGACAAGAGGATCAAATTGTAGGATCATAACTTTTAGGAATTCCTCCTAGTCCTAAAAAAGCTTCCTTATGAGTTTCCCACCATCGTGCAAGGGTCGCATGCATAGCCAAGTCAAGGGCCCAAAACCTCTGCTCTTCAGGGACATCCACTTCAAATGCTTTAACAAAGTCCTTAATACTACCAGAACCATCAAATTGGGGTAGTTCTCTTACCTCTAAGGAGATGCATCGGAAGCTTTTTGTGATCTTAAGGCACCACAGCACAGATACATCATACAATCGGTTTTTCCAATTTTCTATCTCTCCATCTGAGTCTGAGAGGCATTCACTATATTTTTACCAACATAGCATTCCATCAGTCATGGGGTAGCATGCCATCAATAGTGGGGCTGATCCAATCATTGTCCTAGGCAGTCAATTTCTAAATGTGATCAACATCCTGCTCCTCACGCACTGGTTTGGTATATCATTCACCTTTTGCTGGATCCAAGGGGACTATTAACGGCGTACCCTCATTTTCAAACATCATACTTCTCCTTTTCAAATTGATGATACCTCGTATGTCAATAGCCCATTCCAGGCCTAAGAGCGCAGGGTAAGGATCCACGTCATCCACAATCTAGATTACTTCAAAATCCACATAGACTTTAACTGCTGCAATATCCACCACAACCTTCGGCATTCATCCTAGTGGAATGATATTTTCCTGATTAGTCATCCACAACTGAATAGTGGACCATTCTAGCTTAGGTTCTCCCATCCTTTGTCGATCGGCTATGGTGCACCCTATTTTATTCACTATTGTCGACTGTCTGCATCCCCACCAAAGTCGACGAAGTTTATGCATTTCCTCTCCTGGTGCCCACCAACCAAAAATAAAAGTGATTGTTCTTTCATTGCAGTAATTTTCCATTAAAAATCTCAAACTAAGAAGATCAAGTGGCTCCGAGCCAGCTCAGAAATGGGAAGGTCCAAGGTTTGATTCTTTAGATGTCCATGGTATTCCGCTGAAAGAGGGAGGGGGATCTCGAAATCCAGAAATTTTTGAAAGTGTTGAGTTTGATTCCCGGGGCCATAAATAAGTGCTACAAATGTGTGGCTCCGTTGTTTATGAGATTGTTGTCAATATCACTCTTTCAGATAGCTGGCAGGCATTTCATATGTGATATTGTCACATTCTATGGCTGGATAGGGTTGAAGGGTTTGGTGTCGTTGAATGCTCGGGGGCTATTATGAAACTAGCTCCAAAAATAGAATAAAAGAGAGGTCAATGCCTTAGAAATCAGCCACTCCGAGCGGGAAACCTCCAATATATTACGTAAATGAATAATTCTTGGATGATACAAATGACCAAAACCTCCTTCTATATATAGGAGTCCATGGGCCCACAATATAATCCTAGCCGACCTAACAATAACAGTGTAAGGGCACAATAATAACAATATTGGGGTTACAGGGGTACAACAATAATAATAAGGGGGCTACATACACAACAAATAAGGACTAAAACTGCAATATAGTGGGACCCAACATGCCCCTCCTACCGCCGACAGTCCCAACGCTCGAGTAGTCTATAGAACATGGTATAAAATTTTCATCCTCCCATGTATAATCTCGTGTGTTCTTCCACTGACGTATACTTTAAAATCACCGATTTCTATACCGGTTCCGATTCCGTGACCGCTTTTTGTAGTTCCACATGATTTTTCCTTCCTCATTGAGTTCTGTAGAAATAAAGTTTTGAATCGGAAGATTTTCACCTATAATCCCTATAAGCGCATGAAACATGGGAAAACCGGATGCACTCGGCTACAGTTGCATATTCTAATTTGTATGCCATAGTACCAATCTTTGGCAACACCTCGTAAGACCATAAGATTGGTGATAATTTATTATCCTTCTTAGCTTGCTTGAGGGACATTTGTTTGTATGGTTGTAGCCGTAAAAATACCCAGTCTCCTACATCAAAACGTCTTTCGCTACGATGTTGATCTGCCTGTTGTTTCATTCGATTTTGTGCCAAATTTAGGTTATCCTTTAATAGTTGGAGAACTTCTTGTTGATGCTCGATGTGATCTTCCATTGCTTGAACCTTGGAATTTTCTCTTAAAGATGATGTGATGGACGGTGGATGATATACATAAAGTGCCATAAATGGGGTCATTTAAAATTTTTGCTGCAGTATGGAAGGAAGTGTTATACCACCATTCAGCGAGAGGTAATGACTTGACCCATTGTGTTTGTTTATCAGATACAAAACAACAAATATATCCTTCCGAATATTTATTCACTATCTCAGTTTGACCATCATATGGAGGATGATAAGATGAGCTATGAATTAATTGAGTACCCAAACAAGAAAATAACTTCCTCCAAAAATTTCCAGTAAAAATGGGATCTCTATCACTCACAATAACCTTTGGGTTTCCATGTAGCTTTTGAATTGTGTCCATAAATGTAGTAGCAACTGTACTTGCTTTAAATGGATGAGATAATGCACAAAAGTGTGCATACTTGGTAAGTCTATCAACTACCACCATGATTACACTCTTTCTTTCGGACTTAGGTAAACCTATGATAAAATCCATTAAAATCTCCTCCCAACATTGACTTGGAGTGGATAAAGGTTGTAGAAGACCCAGGGTCTTAACTGTCTCAACTCTATTTTTGCTGGCAAACCAAACATTCTGCCACAAAATTTTGAATATCATATTTAAGGCCATCCCAAAAAAATTATTTCTTCACCCTATGGTAAGTTTTTAAAAATCCTGAGTGTCCTCCTGTTGTGCTATACAACAACCCCCCATTTATTTCTATAAATAGGGACCCTTAAGAAATAAATAGGAAATTCTTTTTATAATTTCCTAAAAAAAAAAAAACTTAGAAAATAAATATTTTCTGTTTTTCCTTATTCTTTTAAAGCGCATCACATATCACATATCTTATTTCAAAAATACCCATAAAATGTAAAATATATGAATCACGATACGTGCTCAAAGATCTCCGAAGATATGATTTAAAACTTTGCAAAAAGCCTCAATCATCTTTATATTTACTTTTCGCACCACACTTCACTTAATCAATAAAAGATTTAAGAGAAAAATGATATAAGTTGCGATAAATGTGGACCCGACAAGCAAATAAACCAATAAATATAAAACCTTCGACTGTCACGGTCACCTTAGTTTTTCACAATTCGCATTTCGCTCAAATTATAATATACGCTTAATCGTTATCCTATAAAAGTTGTGATTTGTGATTTGCGCAGATCGCACTTCGCAGCCTTTAAGGGTAAGTATCACGAAATATTATAAGATATAATCTGTGATATGCGCATTAACATCATTTAATGAATCAATCGTGTAAAACAGTTTGTGTCATATCAAAATGAAATTTAAGATCTTAACGGCTTTAAAGCGATTGATAGATCTTACGTGTGGAGATATGTGAAATATTAAATCAAAAAATTATGAAGGATGATTGATATTATATTTTAAAAATATTGATATCCTCTCGCGTGTGTTTTAAGTAAATGATTGATTTATTTCTTTAATACTCTGTAGTTGTAAAAAAATCGCTTTTGCTCTCAGGAAAACAGTTAACGAATTGAAGAAGAGAAACATGAGCAAAAAGGGTAAATAAATGTCTCATACGTCATCTACAAAAGACACAAATATGTCTCCATTATTCTCAGATACCGTTTGCAACAAAGACCGCGGTAGTTCGACATGGGAGGAAATGTATAAACTCTTTGAAAATGAAGGACCAAGGGTGATAAACAAATTTTCTTCAATGGGCATTGCTTCTACCTCCGACGCAACTCTGTTTGACGTTGCATGTTCATATATTCACAGGATAGATGCAAGACCAAAGATTCTTCCTTATAGAGACATGATTAAGTGGGAAATTTACCACTTAAACATCGAAGATAGAATGTTCAAGAATTCGAGGGGAGAAACTATGGGTTCTTTTAGAGCAGAGGATTTAACAACAATGTATCGTCTACCACCCCCGCAGTAGAAATACGACAAAGAATATTTGCAGAATTTTAGAGGAGAACATCCAGACTTTATCAAAGTGAACCAATATTGGAAGGATAATCAGGGGAAATTGAAACAAGATAAGTTTGGTATGTACCCAATTTCCCAAATTCCTAATCCTTACTGTTATGCTGCTGGTATGTTATGTAGATTATTTTCCAAGGCAGATAACACTAGATTCTTAAGAGACTGGGTTCCCCTAATTGAGGCAATTGTCAATTCATCTATTCTGAATTGGGCATAAATTTTATCCAATAACCTAGCCAAGAATATAACCGAATATAGGAATAAAAGAAGTATTTCACTTAGAGAAATACCTCCCTTTTATATGTCTGCATATGTCATGGATGCTATTAGTTTTACTTCTATTTTTCCCATCATGGGATGGAAATGGAACACCAAAGATCCTACCCCAATTCACATCTACCACAGAGAGTTCTGGGGTTCATATTTTCACTTGCATTTCTATAAAGTTAGTTATGGAGTCATATTGCCTATACATCAGATGAATTTTAACAAAAGTGCTCCTAGGATTTCTAGAGAAGCTAATGTAGACATTCTTCTAGTAGCTATATTGTTTGTTGAAGAAAATTTTACATATATTAGAGTATTTGGGAGTTATGCTTTTCCCCATGTTTTACCCTATTATGTTCCTGATAGATTACTTGCAAAATAAATAGCCTATCATGTTATCAATGGTGTTACGAAGCAGTTGAAGGATGCTAAAAAGGCTGTTTGGCCTAATTTCCCTCTACAATGTGGCACCTTTGCTTTGTCCTGACCATACTTGAAAAGAGGTTCCCAAGATTCAGTTATTTAAATTGGCATTTATGCCAAGAAGATTATATGATCCCAATTATGTGATTAAAAATTACATCACAGAGCTTACGATGAAGCCTTTTACAAAAAAATAATATGGATTTGATGATCTCTTCCATGACATGGAAAATTTCTAAGATATTATCAAATATGTATCTAGTCAACTAAGTCAAAAGGATGTTGAAGCTTTTCAAGCATACATAAACAAGAGACTAGAAAAGGTCCCTATAAATTTGCTAACTATTGAAGATGAAAATAAACACACTCCAAGTGTTAGTATGGATGATGAAATAAAAGAAATTTCTGAAGATGAATCAGGTCAGTCACAACAACAATCGGATAATTTGGATCATTCTAAAAATGAATCCGAATCTAAGAAGGAAAACTCAAAAAAGACAATTAACCAAGTCATTCAGTAGATAGAAATGTTGGAGGAAACAAGAAATAATGGGACATAATCAAATTCTGAAACAGTTCAACATAGTCACAACATGCTAGATCAGTCCAGTTTACCGCAAACAAAAGATCTTATAAATGAATGGGAAGAATTTTCTGAAGCAATAAAGACTCCCAAATAAAATCCCAAAATTGTTCAAGCAACAAGTTTCCAAACACTATAACATTCACATAAAATAGTGGAGACTGTCAATCTACTACAAAGAGTTCCAACAATACATGAGAAGGAAATCATATCGACCTACCCCACAGATCAGATAGTTCTACAGATTGAAGACATTCCTTCATTAGATATTTTTTACAAACCAAGTTACAAGGTTGTAGTTAAAAGAAATAAAAGAAGGAGAATTGATGAAACAACTCCAAAGCCTTCAGATGAATCAGTTGATGTACTACATAAGGATTCCTTAGAAGATCCCACTGAACATCTAACTAATTTATCACAGTATGTAGGGGCATATGCTAACACTATTGTTGATAAAGCTACTGAGGTTAGAATGTTGTTAAAGCTAAAGGAAGCTAGAGTACGAGAATTAGAAAAGTTGTTGAATGGAGGAAAATCTAATTCCAGGGAAAAATTCAAAGAAAATACAACCCAATTTCACAAAGATATTGAAAGCCTCAAATTGCAACATTAGACAGAGCTTACTAAAAAACAAGCACAGCTGGAAATAGTAATGACTAAGCTACAGAGTCAACCACAATTAGAACAATTTGTTAAAGAAGCACTTGATCTAAACACCAAGTTAAAGAAAGAACAAAAAGTGTTTTTTCATCATGCGTCTATGATTGATTCTTATTATGATTCAATTAAAATAATGATCCAGCAGATGGAAATTAGAAAATTGGAATGTGAAAGACTTGAGAAGAAAATTGAAGAGCACATTCAGTGGCAAGTTTCATATTCAGGAAAGCAAAATAATCTACCTCAAGTAGATAAGCTTCACAAAGAAATGTTATTCACAGAATGGGAAGTGGAGACAGAGAGTAGATACATAGGAGGAAATGATCAAAAAGGTAAATAAGTTTGATAAGGAAAATTACTGGAATTTTCTGATCAAACCTCACCATCAACATCAAACTCTTCTATCTCTTATATATTTAGCAAAAATATTTTAGTCAGTAATCTCAAATGCTATTTTCAAGGGACAGATCCGATCATGGATATCATAGCTAGCTTAGCTCAAAGCAATGTTAGATATTTGCCAACTTCCTAGATTGTTGTTTAAGTTAGCCTTTTGAGGAAGGTTGTTTGAAACCTCCTCGATATTTTTGTAATAATCTATTTTAGTTTATAGTTAGTTTATTATTTAAACCCTTCTCATACATTTAGAGAAGGGTCTAGAAATTTGTCAAAAACATTTGCAAAGAATTCACTATTGTAAGTTTGTGAATGCTTTGATGAATTAATGGAACACTTTCTGTTATCTTTTAACAACTAAAGCTATTTAAATGATGTTGCACTACCGTACTCTTTAAATTACTCGAAGGTGAGAAGGAACGGATTCATTGCTGTTAGTTTACATGAGTGGGACTTCGTACATATGGTACTTTTATTCACTTGTATTAAGCCTTATTTCATAAATTGATAGCTATATTTTTATTGCATTATGTATTTTAAATCTCATCATATATAAATATTACATGCACTTCTGTTCTAATATTTGGATATGATTTCTTATTGAATATGTAATCACACTGATAAATGCGATATACTTTTCACAATTCTTCTATGCAAACTACTTTGTTAGAAGAATCATTTTACATAATTTTCATCTCTTTCAACTATTAAATAATATCTATTACTGATAGATAAAAAATATCATTTTAGATTTCATAAAGGAAAAAAACCTCGGGTATATATTAGATTAAATAGTTTAGATAGATGAATATAGATTAAAATCATTATCCATTTGCATGCTATATTCACAACACCCTCATAAACATCCTTATTGGGAAACTGGTCGCATTATCCCCAGTCGGAGATACTATACCAAACGGAAAAGGAGTTGCTTTAAGGTCCGGACCGGGTGGTTTCCCCCCGTGTTTTGTTAAAATCATTATCCATTTGCATGCTATATTCACAACACCCTCATAAACATCCTTATTGGAAAACTGGTTGCATTATCCCCAGTCGGAGCTACTATACCGAATAGAAAAGGAGTTTCTTTAAGGTCCGGACCGGGTGGTTTCCCCCCATGTTTTGACCACGAAGTCCTAAAGCCTCAACACATTGGCGCTAGAAGGAGGGCCAAGTGAATGGCACAAATATCTGATCAATATAAAGATAAATTAAAAAACATTTCTCCCTCTAGATCCCCATCAACTTCTAGAATATTATCTAGATCCTCATCTATAAAATGTGAAGTTGATCATCTTTCTCCTAATTCTCCTAGCGATACTCAAACTATACTATTTCCTGAAATTCAACATCATTCCCGAAAAGTTTAGTCTTTAATAGAAAAGTTAGAGAAAGTATCTATTTCTGCTGAAAAGCTTGAAACTTCTCAATCATCGGATCTTAGTATTTCATCTTCATTTCAACCTTGAAGAATATTAACTTGATTAGAAAGTAAAAGAAAAGGGATTCTACCTTTTGAATTTCCTATTAATAGTACTTGGAAGAAGTTAAAGAGGACTCAATCAGAATCAATGACTAGCGAAGTCTTATCCCATTCACCCTCATTCCCTCCATTCACTTCCACAAATTTCATTCCAACATTCGGTATCACTTTCACTAGTTCCAATACTCAAAATACTGGTCCTAGTACTCGACATACCTCTTCATCATTTCACAATCAACCCACTCATAATCCAATGGCAGGTCAAGTTCATCCACCGAATGTAAACCCATGGACTAATCCAGGGTTGTAAAAATGCCTTCTCCTCTTCATGCTCTGCCTAAAAATCTAGAAAGATGGCTACCAAAGTTTAACCCTGATGATGCCTGCAGAAGAAAATATTCATAATTTTATGTTAGTTGTCAATTTGAATGCAGTTGTTGAGAAGGATTGCATTGTATGATTATTTCCATATACTTTAAAAGGATCTTCAGGATCCTAGTATTTTTCATTACTCGCTCGCTCCATAACAAACTGGAATATGTTTGATGAACAATTTCTGGCTAAATTTGGAGATGACAGAAGTACTACTGCTCTCATCAATGATATTTCAAATCTTAAAGCTAAACGAGGTGAGAAGATAAAAGAATTTAAATTCAAGATTTAATAAACTACTCAATAAAATTCCTGTTACAGCAGTTCCTGGTGCAGAAGTTCAAATTGAGTGGTATATTTCATCTCTTCCATATAATATAGCTATTTTCGTTGAGAGAGAAAAACTAGCCACTCTTGCAGAGAATATGAAAGAATCTCTATCTATAGAGAAACACATAACTGCTCTTGATAAAAAGGATTCTCAGGAATATCGTAAATCAAAGAAAATATCTTTCAAAGACGACTCTAAGAAAAAGATGCCAAGGATCCATTCGATGTAAAAGGTCTTCAAAAATTTTTGAAAACCATGACCAATGAGATGGAAGATATCAAGAAACAAGTTGCTGAAAATTGAAATTCAAAAAAGATTTTCATAAATTTCAAGAAGAAACAAACCTCTACTTCTCAACCTCCAAATAATGATATCCAATGTAGAATCAGAAAAAGAAGAGGAGGAAGAAAAAATAGAGGAAGAAGAAGATGACGAAGAAGAAGAAGTTGAAGTTAATGGAATGTGGGATTTTATCCTATCAAATGAAGAACAACTTGAAGCTTTGCCCGTTAGCACACGTAGCAAAAAGAATATTGAAGTAACACAGCCTAGTCAACAACAAAAAATCTCCACTCCTGCTAAAGAGAAATAAACAAACAAACAGTCTAATTCAAAGGCTACGCAAACAAATCCCGTTACATCAGACTCTCCACTTATATCTAAAACAATGGTTATCTCAGATACCATTGAGTATAATATAGTTGAAGACATGAAGAAAACTAGAGAAAGTATTTCAATTCATGAGCTTGCCAAATTAAAACAACAACAACAAATCTTACTCAAATAATTAAAAGTTGTTCCTACTTCAAACTTACCTACGCCAGTAATAGTGCAAGCTGCTAATGAAACAGGGAAGCCACCTTCTCCTTCAGTAAAAATGGATGCTTCAGACCTAATTATGATAGGTGACCGATCCATCTCTCATAATGTCCCATTTATTTTAACCTATGATATCTATAACAAAAATGTTCATAATTTTTTAATAGACTTAGGGGCTTCTTCGAATATAATGCCAAAATCAGTTTGTGCTAAATTAAACAGTACTCCTTAGAGTTCTCCAGTTCATATAATACAACTTGACAGAACTAGAGTAGAAGTGGTAGGAGAATTGGAATCTGTTTCAATCAGATTGTCATCAAATCCTAAAGTTGTTCAGATAATTGATATTTTGGTTGCAGACATTCCTGAATTTTACGGTTTAATTCTATGTTGTGACTGGTCTGAAAAATTTCATGGTTATTTTTCGATAGACTGGTCACATATGTGGTTACCACCTAATGCAAAGCCAAATAAAATTCGAATTGATCGGGAAAATTTCATGAAACACACAATGATTGACCTTGAAAAACCCAATGAGCCAGTAGCTTTCAATAACAACATTATTGGAAACTATTCTACACAGTCATTTTTAGGAAAATTTAATGCTCAACCATCTCCTTTATTTGATAATGCGGTTATATCTCAGTTTGAGAATTTTTCCCAGCCAGATAATTCTAGATGTATTAATTTTTCAGATAGAGAAATAGTTGATTCTTTATTTTGGACATTTTATTTTGATGGTTCTAAATTTGAAGATGTTAGCTTGCCGATTAGAATTTGATTATACCAATAACGTAGCAGAGTATGAAGCATTGGTCCAAGGATTATTGAAATCTATTGATTTAAACATCAAATATATTAAGGTTTTAGGAGATTCAGAAATCATAGTTAGGCAAGTGAGAGATACTATCCATTGTAATTATGGAAATTTAAAACATTATCAATCATTAGTCCAAGAATTAATTAATCACTTCCTAGCCTTCAACATTTCTTCTATACCTCGAATTCAGAATGCTAGTGCAAATTTACTCGCTAATGTAGAATCAAAGTTAATCCCATCCCAAGAATTTAGTCTCGATAGATTTTATATTGAGTTGATTTTTAGACCATCTATTCCCGATAATATCACTAATTGGAGAGTATTCAATAATGACTCAGATATCATAGATTTTTTAACATCTGGAGAATCTTATGATAATCAAGTCATGGATGAAAATGAACATGACACCCAGATTGAGAAAAAAGAAGATGAAAATCCTATTGTCAAGTTATAAGACTTATATGATCTGAAGAATAGATTTAAGGGAGTAACTAACTCAAATATACAAAGTTCTACCTTAAGATTCGAGTTAGTTAATCTAGGAAATGAAGAAAAAACTTAAAATATAAATCTAGGTCTTGGTCTATCTTCTGATGAAAGATTATCATTCATCAAATTGTTTAAGATGTAAAAAAGTGTCTTTTCTTGGGATTATTCAGATCTTAAAACATATGATACTTCTGTAAAAGCCCATACAACAACAATTGAGAAAGATTCATCCAAATTTGGAAAATCAAATTAAAACTGAGTTGAATAAACTTCTCAAAGCAAAAATTATCTTTCCAGTCAGACATTCAAAATGGGCATCAAATTTGGTACCTGTCAGGAAAAAGAATGGTGATATTAGAATTTGCATTGATTTTATAAATTTAAACAAATCTTGTCAGAAGGAAAATTTTCCACTACCAACCATGGAACAAGTATTGCAAAAAGTAGCTGGTTCTGAACTTATGTCTTTTCTAGATGGATTTTCAGGTTACAATCAAATCCTCGTTCATCCAGATGATAGATTGAAAACTACATTCATAGCTAAGTGGGGAACTTATGCTTATCAGAAAATGCCTTTTGGATTAATTAATGTAGGTGCCACTTTCCAAAGGGCCATGGACACAAATTTTAGAGGTCTTATAATCAAAAAAATTGTTATCTATTTAGATGACATTATTGTTTTCTCTAAACAGGAAAATCATCATGTTAACAACCTAAAGCAAGTCTTTGAACGATGCAAAAGGTATGGCATTTCATTAAATCCAAAGAAATCATTTTTTCCCTTAGATGAAGGAAAATTTTTAGGTTTCATTATATCAAAAAATGGTATCTATATTGATCCTGAAAGAATTTATGAAATTAAGTGAATTGCTTTCCCTCATAACAAGAAAACCATGAAATCTTTCCCTGGGCAAATTAATTTTGCTAATAGATTTGTCCCTGATTTTTCTCAAATAGTTTTACCATTGCAGAACATGATTAAGAAAAATTATGTTTTGAAATGGGGAGATAATGAAAGAGAATTGTTTTAATTGATTAAACATTCAATTGTCAATTCTCCATTCCTGACCACCCCCAATTTTCTCAATCCATTTACATTATACACTTTTTCATTGGATACATCATATGCAGTTGTTTTAACACAGTTGAATGACCAACAAATAGAAGCACTAATATCATTCTTTAGTTCCAATTTACAAGGTGAAGAACTGAATTACACATCTGTTGAAAAAGAAGAATTTACTATTTTTAAAGCCATAAATTTTTTTAGAGCTTTTCTCCTAAATTCTCATATGAAAATCATAGTTCTATTTTTTGCAGTAAGACAAATTTTGTTGCAGAAAGAATTAGGAGAAAAAAGAGCCAACTGGGTAACTGCATTGCAAGAGTATGATGCAGAAATAAAACCCTCTAAAGTTATTATAGGTCAAGTTTTTTGCAGAATGCTTGCAAGAGCATCACATTCGCCGTCAGAAGAAGATTCAGGTAATGTGCAAATATCAGAGGTAAGCCTCAACGATTTAGATTCATAATATGTTGATATTTTATTTTATTTAAGAAATGGATATGCTCTAAATCATCTCAGTTATAAGACAAAACGAGCTCTTAGATTAAAAGCTAAACAATATGAGTTAGTCAATGATGTGTTATTTAAAAGAAATTTTGATTCTGTACTTCTAAGATGCTTAGAAAAATCTGAAGCAAGAAAAGTTTTGGAGGAACTCCATAATGGACCAACTAGAGGACATCTTGGAGGAAATACAACATCACATAAGATCCTGCATGCAGGCTACTATTGGCCTGCACTTTTCAACGATGCTCATGAACATTCAAGAAGATGTAAAGTATGCCAAAGTACACCTGGAAAACAAAGGAAGCCATCATTCCCATTACAACTGGTCAATATTAAACAACCATTGAAGCAATAGGGATTAGATATAATTGGTGAGATTGTTCCTAACTCTTCCAAATAGTATATATATATTCTCACAACTACAAATTACTTTACCAAATAGGTGGAAGCAATTCAATTAAAAGTAGTCAATTCAGAAAATATCATTGATTTCACTGATCAAAATATCATAACCAGGTTTGGCTTACCTACTAATTTGATGTTTGATAATGCATCTTATTTCTCTAGAACTACTATGATAGATTTTGCAATTAAAAGAGGTTTTAAATTAGAATATTCTGCAAATTATTACCCACAAGGAAATGCTTTAGCAGAATCCACAAACAAAAATTAGATTAGAATAATCAAAAGAAGTGTTGATCAAAATCAAAGAAATTGGCATAAGTCATTAATTTTTTCTATTGCTACTCCACCATTTAATCTTGTGTATGGAAAAGAATCTATAATTCCCACCAATGTAGTTATTCCATCTCTTTCCTTAGTTCAATTCATTGATGAAACTCCTACTTCTTCTTTACAATTTAGACAAGGTCAAATTTTGAAATTAGAAGAAGAAAGAGAAAAAGCCAAACAAACGCATGCTCATCATCAACAAATAATAAAAGCTTCATTTGATTCAACTTCTGTCATTCCGAAGAATTTTCAAGTTGGTGATTTGGTATTGAAATGGGACAAGGCGCATGAGGAAAAAGGTAAACACACGAAATTTCAAAAACTCTGGCTAGGTCCATTTCAAATAATTGAATAAATATGCCCATCAACATTTCTATTACAAGATTTATCAGGAAAAAATTATTCTTTACCTGTTAATGGGAAGATTTTTAAAAAATATCTTTCATAGGAGGTAACCCCTTCTATCTTTGTATATTAATGTCTTTTGTTTTTCTCTTTTAAAAATAAAAGGTTGATTAGTATTAATATTTGGATTTTCAAAATCAAATTTTAGATGATCTTCTTTGGATTTCTCACATATAGAAAATGGAAAATGTTAAGGAAAGAAAATCGAAAGATTTAGATAGACAGATTGATTTTATCTTTCTAAAAAATAAAATTTCAATGAAAACGATTATTCTTTGATGAACTATCATTTTTATATAGCATGGATATTCTATTTATCAATCAAGAAAAAAACTTTAATATAGTAAAAAAATGTTTTGCAAAAAAGCAATCCAAAACTCAACATTATCATCCAGAATCTTAAAAAGACCTATGATACATCCCATTCAGAAAACCTTATAAATTTTTAGAAGGAATTAAAAAGAAAATAAAAAGATATGATTAAAAGAAAAACTTAAGAGATAATAAGTCTCATCACGAGCTTGTTTACCATGTTCATAAAGAAATAGTTAAACTGACATTACCAATACTGTCTACCAAAACAGGGTAATGACTTGAGATTATATAAAAAATACAAGGGGTTTCATCAAGAGCCAGCTTGATTAGTTTAATTACTACTAGTGAATGTCATTGTCATCATTTGGTTACCAAGCCAAGACAATGGCTTTTAAGTAAATAAAAAATTCAAAATAAAATTCTCAATAAATTAGAATTTACTTCTAAAATTTATAAGAAATGTTGGATGAGAGAATGAATCATTGCTGGGTAAAAGATAACCCCTGCCAAAAGCTTAAATTTCCTATTGGAATAGAGGCTCTATCTATGATAAAATAGCAAATTTTTATAAAGCTAATCTGTAAAGGTTATTTACTTTATCTTTTTAAACTGAGTAAAGATTGATATAGATTTTCATACTTATATCTTTAAAACAGGAATTCTTATGAAGAGTGAATAAGAGAAATTTTCATTATTTAGCAAAGATATTGTTTATTTGAAATTTCATTCCTTTAAATATTTTTATTTTTTTATTTTCAAAAAAGCTTAGAAATTTCAAAATATTTTTATTAGAGACATTTGGTTCACACAAAGTGAATGCCAATTGTTGTGCTATACAACAACCCCCCATTTATTTCTATAAATAGGGACCCTTAAGAAATAAATAGGAAATTCTTTTTATAATTTTTCTGAAATATATATATATATATATATATATATATATTCTGTTTTTCTTTATTCTTTTAAAGCACATTGCATATCACATATCTTATTTCAAAAAGATTCATAAAACATAAAATATGTGAATCGCGATATGCGCTCAAACTTCTCTGAAGATATGATTTAAAACTTTTCCAAAAGCCTCAATCATATTTATATTTACTTTTCGCACCACACTTCACTTAATCAATAAAAGCTTTAAGAGAAAAATGATATAAGTTGCAATAACCACAGAATCGACGGGGAAATAAACCAATAAATATAAAACCTTTGGCTATCATGGTCACCTAAGTTTTCGCAATTCACATTTTGCTCAACTTATAATATACACTTAATCATTATCCCATAAAAGTTGCGATCTGCGATTTGTGCAGATCACATTTCGCAGCCTTTAAGGGTAAGTATCACGAAATATTATAAGTTATAATCTACGATATGCACATTAACGTCATTTAATGGATCAAGCGTGTAAATCAGCTTGTCTCATATCAAAATGAAATTTAAGATCTTAACGGCTTTAGAGTGATTGATAGATCTCACGTGTGGAGATATGTGAAATATTAAATCAGAAATTATGAAGGATGATTGATGTTACATTTTAAAAATATTGATATATTCTCGCGTGTGTTTGAAGTAAATGATTGATTTATTTCTTTAATACTCCATACTTGTAAAAAATTTGCTTTTGCTTTCAAGAAACCCATTAATGGATTGAAGAAGAGAAAAATGAGCAAAAAGGGTAAAGAAATGTTTCAGACGTCATCCACAGAAGACATAGATATGTCTCCATTATTCTCAGATACCGTTTGCAACAAAGACTGCGGTATTTCGACATGGGAGGCAATATATAAACTCTTTGAAAATGAAGGACAAAGGGTGATAAACAAATTTTCTTCAACAGGCACTACTCCTACCTTCGACACAACTCTGTTTGACGTTGCATGTTCATATATTCAAAGGGATAGCTGAAATACCAAAGATTCTTCCTTATATAGACATGATTAAGTGGGAAATTGACCACTTAAACATCGAAGATAGAACATTCAAGAATTCGAGGGGAGAAACTATGGGTTCTTTTAGGGCAGAGGATTTAACAAAAATGTATCATCTACCACCCTCGCAACATAAATACGACAAAGAATCTTTGTAGAATTTTAGAGGAGAACATCTAGACCTTATCAAAGTCATCCAAGATTGGAAGGATAATCAGGGGAAATTGAAACAAGATAAGTTTGGTACATACCCAATTTCCCAAATTCCTAATCCTTACTGTTATGCTGCTGGTATGTTATGTAGATTATTTTCCAAGCCATATAGCACTAGATTCTTAAGAGACTGGGTTCCCCTAATTGATGCAATCGTCAATTCATCTATTCTGAATTGGGTAGACATTTTATCCAATAACCTAGCCAAGCATATAACCGAATATATGAATAAAGGAAGTATTTCACTTAGAGAAATAGCTCCCTTTTATATGTCTGCATATGTCAAGGATGCTATTTGTTTTACTTCCCGTTTTCCCACCATGGGATGGAAATGGACCACCAAAGACCTTACCCCAATTCACATCTACCATAGAGAGCTATGGGATTCAAATTTTCACTTGCATTTCTATAAAGTCTGTTATGGAGTCATATTTCCTATACATCAGATGATTTTTAACAAAAGGGATCCTAGGATTTCTGAAGAAGCCAATGTAGACATTCTTCCAGTAGCTATATGGTTTGCTGAAGAAAATTTTACATATATTATCTAGTATTTGGGAGTTATGCTTCTCCCCATGTTTTACCCTATTATGTTCTCGATATATTACTTGCAAAAGAAATAGTCGATCAGCTTGTCAATGGTGTTACGAAGTAGTTGAAGGATGCTAAAAAGGCTGTTTGGCCTAATTTCCCTCTACAATGTGGCACATTTTCTTTATCTAATATCGACCATACTTACAAAGAGGTTCCCAAGATTCAGTTATTGAAATTTTCATTTATGCCAAGAATATTATATGATTCCAATGATGTGATTAAAAATTATATCCCAGAGCTTAAGATGAAGCCTTTTACAAAAGAGGAATATGGATTTGATGATCTCTTCTAGGGCATGGAAAATTTCTCAGATATTATCAAATATGTATCTAGTCAACTAAGTCAAAAGGATGCTAAAGCTTTTCAAGCATACAGAAACAAGAGACTAGAAAAAGTCCCTCTAAATTTGTTAACTATTGAAGATGAAAATAAACACACTCCAAGTGTTAGTCTTGATGATGAAATAAAATAAATGTCTGAAGATGAATCAGGTCTGTCACAGCAACAATCTGATAATTTCCATCATTCTGAAAATGAATCTGAATCTAAGAAGGAAAACTTAGAAAAGACAATTGACCAAGTCATTCAGGAGATGGAAATGATTTACGAAACAAGAAATAATGGGATAGAATCAAATTATGAAACAGTTCAGCACAATCACAACATGCTAGATCAGTCTAGTTTACCACAAGCAAAAGATCTTATAAATGAATGGGAAGAATTTTTTGAAGCAATAAAGACTCCCAAAGAGAATCCCAAAACTGATCAAGCAACAAGTTTCCAAACACCAGAACATTCACATAAAATAGTGGAGACTGTCAATCCACTACAAATATTTCCAACAATACATGAGAAAGAAATCATATTGGCCTACCCCACAGATCAGATAGCTCTACAAATTGAAGACATTCCTTCATTAGATATTTTTTACAGTCCAAGTTACAAGGTTTTAGTTAAAAGAAATAAAAGAAGGAGAATTGATGAAACAAATCCAAAGCCTACAGATGAATCATTTGATGTACTATGTAAGGATTCCTCAGAAGATCCCACTTAACATCTAACTAAATTATCATAGTATGTACGCTACTGTTGATAAAGCTACTAAGGTTAGAATGTTGTTAAAGCTAAAGGAAGCCAGAGTACAAGAATTGGAAAATTTTTTGAATGAAGAGAAATCCAATTCCAGTGAAAAAGTCAAAGATAATACAACCCAATTTCACAAAGACATTGAAAGCCTCAAATTGCAGCATCAGACAAAGCTTAATGAAAAACAAGCACATCTGAAAATAGTAATGACTAAGTTATAGATTCAACCACAATTTGAACAATTTTTTATAGAAGCACTTGATCTAAACACCAAGTGAAAGAAAGAACAATAAGTGTTTTTTAATTAAGCCTCTATGATTGATTCTTATTGTGATGTAATTAAAATAATGATCCAGCAGATAGCAATTCAGAAACTGGAACGTGAAAGACTTGAGAAGAAAATCGAAGAGCACATTCAGTGGCAAGTTTCAGATTCGGGAAAGCAAGCTAATCTACCTCAAGTAGATAAGATTCACAAAGAAATGTTATTCACAGAATCATAAGCGCAAGTCAATCAAGAAGATAAAGCAGTGGCCAAGACATCCAAGATATCAAATGAGATCATTGAATCTATATGTGAACAACTATATAAAACAGAAATACTTAAGGAAAACATGTCTGATGTGTTTTCAGAAACATGACAGGTAGAAATGAAGTGGAGACAGAGAGAAGATACACAAGAGGAAATGATAAAAAGGGTAAATAAGTTTGATTAAGAAAATTACTGGAATTTTCTGATCAAACCTCGCCATCAACATCAAACTCTTCTATCTCTTACAGATTCAGCAAAAAGATCTGAGTCAGTAATCTCAAATGTTATTTTCAAGGGATAGATCCGATCACGGATATCACAGCCAGCTCAACTCAAAGAAATTTTAGATATTTGCCAACTTCATGACCACATTCAGAAAGAAGGGCAGGATTCACAAAATCAGAATTGTTAATTTAAAATTCCTAGATTGTTGTTTAAGTTAGCATTTTGAGGAAGTTTGTTTGAAACCTCCTCTATATTTTTGTAATAATCTATTTTAGTTTATAGTTAGTTTAGTATTTAAACCCTTCTCAGGCATTTAGAGAAGGGTCCAGAAATTTGTCAAAAACATTTGCAAAGAATGCACTATTGTAAGTTTGTAAATGCTTTGATGAATTAATGGAACACATTATGTTATCTTTTAACAACTAAAGTTGTTTAACTAATGTTGCACTAATGTACTCTTTAAATTTCTCGAAAGTGAGAAGGAACGGATTCATTGCTGTCAGTTTACATGAGTAGGACACCGTATATATGGTACTTTTATTCACTTGTATTAAGTCTTATTTCATAAATTGATAGTTATCTTTTTATTGCATTATGTATTTGAAATGTCATCATATATAAATATTACATGCACTTCTGTTCTAATATTTGGATATGATTTCTTATTGAATATGTAGTCACACTAATAAATGCGATATATTTTTCACAGTTATTCTATGCAAACTACTTTGTTAGAAGAATCGTTTTACATAATTTTCATCTCTTTCAACTATTAAATAATCTATATTACTGATAGATGAAAGATATCATTTTAGATCACATAAAGGAAAAAAATCCTAGGCATATATTAGATTAAATAGTTTAGATAGATGCATATAGATTAAAATCATTATCCATTTGTATGTTATATTCACAACACCCTCGTAAACATCCTTATTAGGAAACTGGTCCCATTATCCCCTGTCGGAGCTACTGTACCAAACAGAAAAGTAGTTGCTTTAAGGTCCGGACCAGGTGGTTTTCCCCCATGTTTTGGCCATGGAATCCCGAGGCCTCACCACCTCCTAAAGAAGAAGTGTGCAATTCCAAAAGAATATTCTATTTTAGTTGGGAATTCTTAAAAATATATAAGCGATGTTTGTACCATAAGGAATAATTTTTCCAACTAAATGTATCACATGTACTAGGATCTTGCTGAAACTTTTGAATGAGTGTCCACACTTCTTCGTCCTTCTTCCATTCACCCTTTGCTTCGGTTATCCAATCTGGTTGGATAATATAAATGGCACAAAGCAATGCTTCCACCTCTTCATTCTTTCTTGAGAGTGCATCTGCAACAACATTAAGCTTTCCTTTTTTGTAGATTATTTCAAAGTCATAACCCAACATCTTTGTGACCTATTTTTGCTGCTCTTCTGAAGATAGTCTTTGTTCCAAAAAGTTTTTAAGACTATCATGATCAGTTTTTACCTTGAAGTGTCTTCCCATTAGGTAAGTTCTCCATTTCTTTAGTGCATGCAGTATTGCTAACATTTCCTTCTCATAAATAGGTTTTTGTAAATACTTTCCTTTGATTGGACGACTTTCAAAAGCAATGGGTCTTCCTTTCTACATTAAAACATCACCAATTCCATTTCTTGAGGCATCACATTCCACAATAAATGCTTTTGTGAATTCTGGCGTAGCTAAGACCGGTGCTAGGCACATTGCCTCTTTAAGATGTTCAAAGGCCTTAGTTGCTTCAGGAGTCCATGAAAATGCATCTTTCTTCAATAATGTTGTTAGAGGTGTTGTTATTCTCCCATAATTCTTAACAAAATTGCGATAATACCCTGTTAACCCGAGAAATCCTTGCAACTGCTTTATGGTTGTGGGTAATTTCCATTCCTTAATGGATTTAATTTTGTTAGGGTCTACCTTCACACCCTCATGAGATACAATATGACCCAAATATTCCACCTCTTGTACTCCAAACAAACATTTGGACATTATTGCATATAATTATTTCTCCTGCAATAGTTTGAGCACCCTATCAACATGTTGAACATGATCCTTCCAAGACCTACTATAGATTAGTATATCATCAAAAATTCATAGCACAAATTTTCTAAGGAAGGGTTTGAAAATGGAATTCATCAACCCTTGAAATGTAGAAGGTGCATTAGTAAGGCTAAAAGGCATGACCAAAAATTCATAATGACCTTCATGAGTTTGAAATGTTGTTTTTGGAATACCTTCAGTCTTCATTCTAATTTGATGATATCCTGAACGAAGATCCAATTTGGTAAAATAAATTGCTCCATGTAATTCATCTAATAATTATTCAATCACAGGAATGGGAAATTTATCTTTAATGGTGAGCTTATTGAGCTCCCTATAATCCAGAAAAATGCACCATGATCCATCCTTCTTGTGCACTAATACTACTGGAGCATAGAAAAAACTTTGACAAGGTTGAATTATACCAGCCTCTAACATTTCTGCAATCATACATTCAATTTCTCTCTTTTGGACATAAGGATATCTATAAGGTATGATGTTTGGAGGAACAATTCTTGGAATCAAATGAATAGCATGATCATAATCACGATAGGTGGGAGTCCTTTAGGAGTTTCAAACACCTTGGAATGATTGTCCAATACTTTTTGGAGATCTGCAGGAATAGATGATTTTGATGTTGGAACATCTAGTGAGCATAATTGTGCAATTATGCATCGTTGTTCTTTCTTTAGAAGCTTTGTCATGACATTAGAGCTTATTATCATTCCTGGCTTCCCTGTGATACCCCGTAATTCGACTTCCTTTCCTTATGAAGAAAATTTCAAGAAAAGTTTTTGAAAATTAAAAGTTACCATCCCCAAAGATTGTAACCATTGTACTCCTAGTACAACATCAGCACCTCCCATAGGAATGGAAAGCATTGGAATATTCAATACATGTTCCCCCATGGTTAGCTTGATATTATGGCATTTTCCAGAGAAATTTATAGTTCCTCCATTTGCAACCATCACTTGACATTCTAGTGTTGGGTATAGGAAACAATTCAATTTCTTGGCTACCTTACAATGGATAAAATTATGGGTACTACCTGAATCAATCAACACTATTACCTTTTTCTTCTTGATATGTCCTTCTATATTGAGAGTTTTAGGAGTGGTAATTCATGCTAATGCATTACACAATATGGTTGGACTCATTTCTTCCTCTTCTAGGGTTGGTTCTTGGTGTATATCCTCTTTTTTTGAATATTCTTGTTCATTTTCTTCTTCCTCTTCACAATCTATGTAAAATAATTTCTTCTCAGCACACTTATTTCCTTTAGTGTGTTTGCTATCACAACTGTATCAAAGCCCTTTTGCTCTTTTTTCTTCCAATGGTTGTGGTGTCAACCTTGTAGGTTATGGGATTCTAGGAGTAGAAACACTTCCATCTTTATATATGTGAGTGGTAGGCTTCCTTGTTGCCATAATTTTACATTCAAATTTTCTTGCCAACCTGAATGCCTTTTCCAATGAATCAGGTTCCCAAACATGAACTTCATGTTGGATGTTATCCTTTAAAGTCCCTATGAAGACATCAATCCTATGTTCCTCTTGAATATTAATTACCCTTATTTTCAATTTTCGGAAGTCCTCAATGTGCTCCACCACTGAACCCTTTTGTTTGAGATTTATCAATTAGCTAAAGAAGGTGTTTCTTTTTGTATCCTCATAATGTGCTATCATTTCCTCCATAAAATTTACCAAGTGACAATTTTTTTATGGGAGCAAAGCCATCGATACCATACAAATGTATTTTGTTCTAAATGTAAAGTTTCAATGTGTACCTTTTCTGTGTTTTGCACATTATTGAGATCAAAATATTTCTCCATTTGTAGTATCCATGTTACGAGATCCTTGCCATTAAACTTCCTCATATCCATCTTTGGAATATGGTGGTTCTTCCATGCAACATTATATTTTATGAAATCATGATTAAAATTTATTTTGTTCTCATCATGAGTTTCCTCTACTATCTTTTCGCCATTAGGAAAAATTTCTTGTATCAATTTTTCCAAATCATTCTTCATGTTTTCCATGTTGTCTTTCATTTTTTCATCGATCTTAGATTCCATGTCATCCATCTTAGCTTCCATGCCCACTTCCATGCCATCAATATTAGCTTCAAAACCATTCATCTTAGCTTCCACGCCTTTCTTCAAACCATCCATCTTAGTTTCCACGCCTTTCTTCAAAACTTCTTGTTACACAGTAATTTGTCACCGTCTCTACCATTCCCCGTCCCGCACAAAGGAGGACCCATTTGGTGACCTGTGAACATTTTCATGCCTTGAAAACATCATCAATGCATTCCTCTAAGCATGAGCTTTATTTTCCCTTGAGACATCTCCTTGCAAAAATCATGAAAAACATCCCTTTTGGCATTGGCGCGGGCAGGCAGTTCAGTACTCGCGCCAATGGGGAAAATCCTGCAAAGAGGTCGCGCCAACTGGCGCTCTTTCATAGAGCCGTAGTCGCGCCACCCAATTTAGGGACTGTTTTTTAAATAAGGATGGCGAAAGTTGAGTTCCAACAAACTCACAAACCATTGCCTATCTTGAGTTGGGAGGTTTGGCTGCGGGAGTTCTATGGAAGGGAAGTGGTTTTGCCACCTCCCATGGAACCTTCCTTGTTGATAGGGCCAATCCCATAATAATAGGGATCCCAACTCCCTCCTTCCCCATCTATAAAAGCCTTCTCAAATCCATGGCAAGCTAGTCTTGAAGTGCTTAAGCTCTGAATCTCCATATTCCCAAGAGCCTTTGTGTTGTAAAGAATCCTCTCTTTCCCTTAAGGCTGACTCAAGTAAGGAGACCATCGTCACGAGACTCTGGAGAGGTTTTCCCTTTCCTTGGCGAGCTTTGCGAGACGTGGACGACTGGAGACCCGTCCGAAGGAGACCGCGACGTCAGAACTTGGTTGTAATATCTCTTCGCTGGTTATTTAATAGATGATTATGATTATGGTTCCACTCTGTTTTCCATCATGTTAATGTGAGTAACGTCCTTTCTGACTGATGTTTAGTTACGTATGCTGGTTTCTATGCTTGTATCTGTTCGTTTCTTCCATGTGCAGGTGTTCATCCGTGGAGATCGTGGAGGGATTGTGATCTGCCAAGGCTGAGGAACGGGGATGCTTCTTCTTCAGATCCTAGCGTTGGAATCCAGGTAGGCTCCTATCTCCAGCCTTTTCATTCGTAACTAGGAACTTGCGTCATAACATTGTTTGATTGTTGCTAGACCCCTGCTGGGCTAGTAGGGATCGCCTCTGTCCGCAAAGGGGATTTACCTCCTCAAAAATTTGGCGACTCCACTAGGGATCCAGCTTGTTGTTTGATTTGTAAACTATAGATGGAGCCTGAAGTACAGCCAGATAGCCTTCGAAACGCTTTTGCCCTGCATTAGCGGAGTAGATCAACGCTACTTCAGTCAATCTCCGGTTTGGTTTACGGACTGAACAACTTGGAGTCTTTGTCTTGCCTTGCCGCTTGTATCTTGTTTTTCCTTGCTTGATGAACCTTCTGGGTTGGGTTCTTTGTTTGTTTTTGCTTCTTGGATTGCTTAGCTTGGGTGATGCCATTTAAGGAGTAGCTTATTTTTTCTAATTTTTAGCATTTTGAGAAGCTCGGATAAGCGCGGTTTAACACTTCGATCGCGTAATGTTTGTATTTACCTTTTATACGACCATGATTGCTTTTACTGGCATCGATTTCACAATTACTGATCGCAAAAACCGCAGGTTTTTGAGTTTCTTCATTTTGAAATTAAGCTAACCCTCGGTGTTTCTTAATGATTTTTATTTGCACAGGTGTGTTGGAGTCCTGTTTGACTGGGAATTCACCTCGGTCCTTTAGTTGTTTGCTTTTATCTACCGATTTCACGTTTTAAGCCCTAGGGCATCTAGTGGCTTAGTGTATCGAGCCCTCCTTGGGAGTTTTGGTGTCTTGATTGTCCTGTCAACTTGCTGATTGATTCTCCACATCCTCTTAGTAGTTGTTGATCGTTTTGTTGCGATTTTTGGGTGACTGTTCATTCCTTCATTCGAAATTCGTTTGGTCTTGCCTTGGACCTAGATCACACGGTCCATTGGAAGCTTTTGAGTCTTTTCTTCGTTTTGAGGGGCTTTGGTCGATTTGGGGATCTGATTGCTTGTATTGTTGAGTGAAATTTGTTTGTTTCGCTCTCTTGGAAATCGTTTCTCAAGTTGTTCCGTTTGTTTTCAAGTTTATTTAGTGCATATTAGCTCTTAAACATTGAAATTTAAAAAAAAAAAAAAAAAAAAATCTCTTTTGCTTTTGTTAATTAGTGCAAATTGTGATCTTTTCCATATCGCTAGTGATTAGTGTTTTGAATGAAAAGTTTTCAATTGCATTAGTTGCATTAGAGATCTCATTGTTTGTCTTCCGTTCATTTCGTTTGTGTAAAAGCTCTCAACCCTTCTCTAATTAGTTTTCATCGAACGAAATGTTGCACTGTGGCATATAGCTTTGCATTTAGGAGTCTTTCGAGACACTACATACGATAGGGCCTGGAAATTGAAACTTAATTGAAGATCAACTGTAAAATTTATTTCAATTAACCTAAGGCAGCATTGGAACTTAACGAAACATATTTAGAAGGTCTAGGCTAGAGACGTGTTTCGGCGTCGTTAAACCTAGCAGCTGTCGTTCGCCTGTTGGCTTTAGACAGCGCTAGTACGGACTTGTGCTCCCCGTACCGTCGCGTATATAAAGGGAGACCCCTCTAGGTTTTCAATCCTTTATCCACAGGAAGCCGAGTCTGCCGCCCTATACCCGTGATACACCGAACACAGCATTCGGGGAGACTACCTGCAAGTACGGAAAGTCCTTGGTCGATTTCTGTTTCATTATTGAAACCAAGGTGTATATTGCAGTTCACGGATATTTGGTACACCCTTTGTGCCTAGTTTTTCCTGAGCAGTCATTTGGTCTTTTCTGACTCCCTAAACTTGAAAAGACCGTCAAGCGCTTGTCCTTTCACGCTTGTGTCAACTCTGAAAGAGATAGAGTCATCTTTTTATCGTTTTCTCGACTCTTAAAATATGAAACGGTAGAATCTCTTACTTTCCAATGCGGTAAAATTAATCGCCCACGATTACACACCTGTTTAGACATTGCTTGTTGACTGTTTGATCGTGTGTCTTAACTCATTTTCAGCCCGTGTGTGTGTCTGCTCTTTTCTTCTAGTCTTTTGCCACAGTGGCAGAACCATCGGTTTCGTCTACTGGTAGTCCTTACACGGACGATTCTTCAGAAGCTTCTCAGCCTTCTGTTGAACCACAGCAGCCTGTTGTTTTCGGGTTTCCTGACGGGGGACCGGTTCTCGCCGAGCAACCCTTTGGAGGACCAAAGGAGTTCATTTGCCTTTCAACCTTTCATGTCTGAATTGAGATTAGGAGCTGATTTCCTTTCTCTTACATCGGGTTCACCGTTTGTTGCTGCTGTTTTTCCTCCTAGTCCTCGCCGTCTTCTGCGTGATTTAACGGCAGGATCAACCATGAGTGATTCTGGTGAGGAAATTCCTGGTGAAGACTATCAGCGCATCCCGCGTAGATTTTTTGAGGGAGACGACTCTGAGCTGGCTACCATGTCGTCAGCCAGTCCTTCTTTACCACAGGGATACAGATCTCTGGGTCAGATTATTTCAGCTGCAGCCTCTATGGGAATATCATCTCCCCGCCGAGGCCGCCGTCACTACACCCGGTGTCCCTCGGTCGCCCGTCACTTCGTTCCCGTTCGGCCCATCGTTTGTGAGCGTTTCTTCTTCGTTGTTCCACAGCCAGTGGTCAAATAACTCCCCGAAGATGTTTATCTGGGTCATCGTTATAATGTGAGAATATCTCTCCGGAGGAGTATCGGTTGTTTTTGCAACAGCCGAACGCCGGAGCTGGACAGATTCCCCAAGATCCTTATCGATCTTTCTTTTCGCACTATGCACAGGACGGCACTCCCGTGTATGGTTTTCCGGGTCAGCTTGACGAGCATGGGGACATTTTGCGCCTTCCTGCTCCTGAGGCTTATCTTTATGCTCAAGGTTTACCGTACAACCAGGCTTACAACCCGCAGGGACAGCCTTTCCAAGGCCAACCCGCAGGCCAACCTGGCTATCAGTACGACCCACAGGGACAGCCCATTCAAGGCTACTCTGCGGGCCAGCAAGGGCCATTGTACAATCCGCAAGGACCATATTATAGCCCTGCTGGTCAACCTGCTCAGCCTCAGCCGGGGTATCAACCGGGACCGGCCTATGGTCCTGGGGGGCAAATCCAACCTTCTTTACCAATGCAACCGCAATATCCTGTTGTTTCTAACGTTGCATATCAGCCAAGACCATCCTATGGTTCTGCTTTAGGTCAAACTGGTTTCCAGCAAGCACCTGGTCCTGTTCCTCCACCAGGCCAACCGGTTCATTCGGTACAACCCGGTGTCCCGCCTCCAGGCCAGCCGGCCCATCCCAGACAAACTGGGCCCACTTACAACCAAAGTCAACCCGCGCAACCAAACACCCGTTTATCCAAAGCAACTCGGCCATCTGTGCGCCCCCCACTCCTGGGCCAATCCGGTCATTCAGCCAAATTTCTCACTCTAAATAACCTGTCTATCTGCATGTGCCTCTCCCCATTCCGCTTCTCCACTCGCTCATCGGGGTCATTCAATGCCGCACGTAAATCAATACCACCACGGAAAGTCAGCTCCACAGGTTCCACTCTACTCGGGTACCATCCCCGAGTGTTATCCCCGTGGCCGGGCCTCAACCAAACTATAACCACCCCAGAGGCTCTCAGTATTATCCTCCTCCACCCGGTTTTACCTACGCTCAGTAGCCGAATTCAAAAGCTACTTATACGGGGCCGACACCTAATCAGGGTCCGTACCCTGGTTATCAAGCCCCGCACTATGGTTACTAGCATCCAAATCAGTCTGGTTATACGACCTATGCCCCCTACGGTCAGAATCCTGCGGGACAGAACCCGTGGGGGCAGGGATATTCACAACCATCGTGGAGCATGGGTACCGGACCTTATTCTGGGACTGGCATGGCAGTTAACCCTCCATTGCCGTTCCTGGCTACCTTGGATCTGCCGGACGTTTCAAAGTTGACCAATGATCCGATTTCACATAATCCATATTGGCCTCCGGTTCCCACCAAGATACCAAGAGATTGTCCCAAGTTTGAGGGCAAAGCTGGCGAAGACCCCCAGGCGCATGTGATGACGTATCACCTCTGGTGTTCGTCTAACTCTTGGGTCGAGGATTCGATTCGTTTGCGTCTTTTCCAGCGTACGTTAATAGGAGCTGCTGCTAAGTGGTACATAGAACTATCCCGTGGTATTTTTCAAGATTTCAACTCGTTAGCCATGGCTTTCCTCACGCATTTCCAGTTACCGGTCCGATATGAGGCCGGGACGCACATCCCGACTTCTCTGAAGCAGGACACGGCCACTCACATCTCGGATCACATACATGAGTGGCGGCGCCTTCGTCGACTGATCAAGTTTCACATACCTGATCAGATTTTGACCCACTGGTTCACCACCTCCTTTGTGAATAAAATCGCTCAGGATATTGCGATGGGAGCGTGTGTGACGGAGGAACAAGCTATCGCGTGTGCCCAGTACCTGGATCTTGTCTATTCGCAGTCTGGCACGCTTTATGACATCTTGACTGATGCTCCACGGCCCGGAACCACTAAGGCTCTGCCTACCCCTGCGGTGGATGGTGTCATTGGTTCCGTCTCTCAAAATTCGAAGAAGTCTTCGAATGGGAAGCAGAAGGCTAATTCTTCCAACAATACCTCTGCTAATCTCGCCTCATCCGATTCTGGTAAAACCGCGGAGGTAAATGCCGTTCAGGCCAATCCTACGGACAAATCCTCCAAGGGGAAGAAGAAGGGCAAAGGCAAATCAAAATCTGATGCCCCAAAACCGGAATCTAAATCTCGGTCTGAGGATGGCTCACAACGTAAGCCGAAATTTCCTTGCCTCATTTGTGAAGGTGACCATTACACTAAAGATTGTCCAAGACGATCCGAAGTCAGTCAACTTCTTAAAGGCTCAAAGGGAACTCCGGCTGTTTTAAAAGAGCCATTTCCATCTCAGCAGACCCAGATGGTCGAACAAGGTTCATCATCTGTACCGTTTGGGTCTCAAGTTTTCATGATGAAGATTAATGCACCTATCACTATCGCTACGAGGTCCAAGGATTACAATAATCAGCAGCAGGCACCCGGGAAGGCAGTGGCGGATGGACCGCCTCCCGCATCTGCTTCTGGTTCATTGGAAATTGAGAAGCCGACTCTCGAACCCGTTGTGAAGCCACCTCCCAAGGGTGTTCTTCGGAGATCCTCTTATAATCCAAACGCTTGTGCCGCTCAACATTACAGTATTGTTGAGGATCTGGCACAGGCACCATGTGCTATGTCCGCACTTGAGGTTCTTCAAAGTTGTCCTTCACAACGGAAGGCTTTACTGTCTGCAATCGGTGGTATCAATCCCGTCGGCTCGAGCCTTCTCACCTTCGATCTGGAGAATTTTACTCTGCCCACATCAAATCGTCTACGTTCAAGGATTAACGTCCAACATTCATAGGGTTGTTTGATGAGGGTGCATCTACCTGCGTTATGTCCTCCGCTTGCTGGAAGGCCATCGGCTCTCCAGCCTTGTCGTCATCTCCCAATGCCCTTGAGGCATTTGATGGTCGGGAGTCTAAACCCCTGGGAGTTCTCGAGAGTCTTGCGATCACGTTACAGGGAAAAACTGTCAATGTGGAAGTAGAAGTGGTTGACGCTAAACTCAACTACAATATACTTCTTGGCCGCAGCTGGACCCATGCCATGCTCTGCGTGCCGTCTATCGTCTTTCGATTCATTAAGTTCCCTCACGAGGGCAAGATTGTCACGGTGGATCAGTTGTCATTTTTCACCTCTAGCTCTGAGAACAACGTGCCATACATGGATCAAATTCCGAATCCCCCAGACAGCATAGGACCTGGTCTTTTCAAAGACCCAGTCCTCATGGGTATTTTCCCCGCACCGCCACCGAATACCGCTCAAGTCAACATGTTATCCAGGACTGATGACCCCTGGCTTATTCCTACACCTGAGCAGGTATATGAGTTTGGAGAATCCATGCCTTTAATGCCAGTAGAGATCAGCTACTATGAGATTGTTGCTGCATCGGACCCTCCACCTCCTCAGCATGCTCCGATGAGCATGGCTCTTGACGTCTACTCACAATCCCCCTGGCTTGGTCAGGCTGATTCACCTGATCCTCTCAGAGAGACTTTTCCTTCAGATGAGGCTATCATTGAAACCATGTCTCTTGAGGAGCTGCCCAGGGGCGATGGACATCATCGCTCCTCGTTTATGCCCAGCTTGGGGGCAATGACTGATTGTCTGGAGCGCTATGCTACTCAGGTTTCTTCCCCTCCTCTTCAAACACCGATCTTGATGCACGAGGTCTTTTCGGAGGGTAATCTGAGTAACATTACTCAAACTGTTCCTATCAACATCTCTGTTAAACCAGGGATTGTTGAGAACATTCATGTGGGTGTGACTTGTTCTCCCGAGGAGATTCAGGTCTATACGGAACTTTTCAAAGAATTCAGAGATGTTTTCGCATGGTCCTACGAGGAAATGCCGGGAATTGATCCTAGTATTGTCGTGCACGAGATTCCAACCTATCCAGGTGCGAAACCCGTGCGCCAACGCTTGCGTCCCATGCATCCTCGGAAAGCCGCCGCTATCAAGGCAGAGGTTGAAAAACTTCTGAACGCGGGGTTTATTTATCCAATCCCCCTTACAGAATGGGTGTCCAATATCGTCCCTGTCGATAAAAAGCAGGGTACCATTCGAGTCTGTGTAGATTATCGCGATATCAATCGCGCCTGTCCTAAGGAAAATTATCCCACTCCGTTTATCGATCAGATTATCGACGATTGCGCCGGAAGTGAAATCTACTCCTTAATGGACGGTTTCTCAGGTTACAACCAGATTAACATTGCACCTGAGGATCAACATAAGACCACATTCATCTGTCCGTGGGGCACTTTTGCATATAAAAAACTCCCGTTCGGCTTAAAGAACGATGGCGCCACGTTTCAGCGTGCGATGTCATATGCTTTTCATGATATTCGCCATATTGTCCAGCCTTATCTGGACGACTTGCCTGCCCATTCGGGTAAGCGAGAGGATCACCCTGAACATCTTCGTATTATTTTTCGTGCATGCCATGCGTTCAACTTTTGCTGGGCGTCATGATTCCGTCTGGCCGTCTTTTAGGCTTTATAGTCTCGAAAGACGGAATTCGCCTTGACCCTCTAAAGGTTGAGGCCATAGTCAATCTCCCATCACCCTCCTCCCTGTATCAGTTACAGAGTCTGCAAGGGAAAGCAAATTTTCTTAGGTGCTTTATCCCGAATTATGCCGAGGTGGCCAAAGGATTCACTCGTTTGTTAAAGCAGAATGTTCCCTTTCACTGGAACGAAATTGCCCAGGAATCCTTTGAGAAGCTGAAGACATTGCTAGTCAATGCTCCGTTGCTTCGTCCTCCGGACTACCACCGCGACTTTACTTTGTATCTAGCCGCCGCATTTAGCACCATCGCCATGGTGTTGGTGCAGGATGACGAGAACGGTGATGAACATGTTGTTTATTACCTGTCTCGGAACCTTCTCGACCCAGAAACGCGTTATTCACATGTCGAGAAGTTGGCCTTAGCAGCCGTACACGCCATACAACGCTTTCGCCATTACATCCTTTTGCGCACGATAACAGTGGTTTCAGACTGCAACCCTATGACGTATATTCTTTCTAAACAATTACTAGGGGGCAAGTACTCCAAATGGATTGTCATCCTGCAGGAGTTTGACTTAGAGTTCACCACTGCCAAGTCAACTAAATCACTGGTCTTCGCAGATTTGATATGTTCTCTCCCTAGAGACTCTGTTCCCTCACACTCTGAAGACCATATACCAGACGAAACACTGTTTCTTATCGATACTCGTGATCCTTGGTACGGTGACATCATAGTGTATCTTCAGACCGCGACATTTCGGTCTGAGTTGGATAAAACTGCCCGCCGTCGGATTCGGCACCAGTCCCAACCCTACCGTATAGTAGGAGATACCTTATATCGCATTGGAGTAGATTCGGTGCTCCGACGATGCCTTACCTTGGAAGAGGCTGAGAAAGTATTAAATGACTGTCACAGTGGCGCCTGTGGCGGACATATGTCCGGGTATGCTACTGCCCAGAAGATTATGCGGGCAGGTTATTTCTGGCCTTCCATATTCAAGGATTGTATCACTGCAGTTCGTAAATGTCATCCATGCCAGATTTTTCAGCGCAAGATGCGCGCGCCGCCGTTGCCATTGCATCCCGTTATTACCGTCGGCCCTTTTGCGAAATGGGGCGTGGATTTTATGACGTGTAACCCTCACTCGGCCGGGGGGCATGCGTATATCATCGTCGCCGTCGACTACTTCACTAAGTGGGCCGAGGCGATGCCTACACTAGCTGCTGACGGAAGAACGGCTGCTTCATTTATATTCAACCACGTTATTGCACTATTCGGGGTTCCTCAAGCCATCACACGTATCACGTACTCATTTCCGCTGGACACATGATGACGAGCTGACTTCGTTGTCTCGTGTCACTTACACCAACACCATACTACCTCGTTAATGGTCAAAGAAGCGTGAACAAGGTTTTGGTCTGTATGCTTCACAACGCTGATCATAAACCTAATTTATTTTCTCTCTAACTCCTTCGCCTTCAAACAACATCCTCTAAGAGGTAACCTATTCATTCCAACTGGTGTACGGTCTGGAAGCTACTTTGCCGGTTGAATGTGAAATTCCTTCGCTTAAATTAGCCGTGGAGCTCTTACCGGATACTTCTCCTGAGGAAGAGTGTCTTCTGTATCTCGAACGGTTGGATGAAACCCGTCGTTTAGCTGCTTTGATCATCGAAGCACAAAAGAAGAGGGTCAAATCTCATTTTGATCAATCTGTTTCTCCCCGTTCTTTCATTGCGAGACCTGTTACCTTAGGCGATCAAAGACATGATGGGGCTTGAGCCTGTAACCTCCAAATTTCATGTGGCAATGTGCTCTGATGTGCTCCCAGAGAGTAAAGTACGCTTCCTGCTCCGGGGCCTACGAGCGCATAGATCACGAAGGAGGTTCCACGGCACCACAGAATGGGTCAGACTAAAAAGCAGGATGCCCGAAATGATTTCTTTGGTGTGGTGTGTGTGTACATAGGTGTGTGATTGTCATTTGTGTGCATAGTGTGGTGTGCTTTGTAAACATCTTTCTGCTGATCGGGTCTTCCTGGTTGTGCAGATGTCTATTCATCTATTTGTTGGTTTCGCGGATGGTGCCTCCCGCAGTACCAGGAATCTGTCTTCCGCAGCCTGGGTAATTTACGATCCTGCTGGTGAGTTGATTGACCTGCAAGGTGTGTGTTTAGGACGTACCACGAACAATATCGCGGAATATAGTGCCGTGTTGGAATTATTAACCGAGGCAGTAAACCTTGGTATTCGTGAATTGCTCGTGTACCTAGATTCACAACTTGTAGTGTTACAGCTGAACGGACACTATTCGGTAAGGAACCCGTCCATTTTACGTCTGTATTTGCGTATTCGATTACTGGAAAGGAATTTTTACTACATTACATATCATCATATACCCAGGCATTTGAATACATTAACAGATGCAGTAGCAAATTTGGTATTAGACAGACATTTGCGCAATTTATAAATCATCATCACATGTAAAGAAAGACTCATCCAGAAATAGATATGTATATATAGATATCGAAATGTTCACATAGAGTGTGTCACATAAAACTCAAAAAATATACATAATCGTCTTAGTACATCCAGAGACGCTATGTCTCTCAAAAAATAGGTGTGGTATAAATCCTAAGGACTAATCCGCATGGTGCTCATGATAGCACGTGACTGCACGCACTAGGCGCCTCAGGATTCGGTGGATCCGATTCGGAACTCCCACCGTGTGGCGCTGGTATGCCATCGGTACGTCTGCTAGCCGGGCATAGTCTGGGATCCCGTGGGCGATCCCCTCAAGGTTCTGGATCAGTTCATCTCCTCCGGTGCCTTCTCCCTAAATCTCAGGGGCGAGTTGGGTCCTCCGGGAGATTGGAGACATCCCGGCTGGTCTCTCAGGTCCTACATCTGCATGCATATATAATTGTGTTAAGGCGAATGTGTATTTACAAAAAAAAACATATAAGCATAAAATCAAAAATATGAGGTCTTACCCAGCTCCTCGTCCCAGTCATCTCCTTCTGGTAGTGGGAGATCTGGGTCCCCGGTAAAGTCAGTTCCCGAATAGGGCCAGTCTTCCACGACAATCAGCTGGCGCCGTAACCACCTAAAAAACTCTGGCTTTCAGGACATCTATTGGCCACCTCCAGATCTGGGCATCAATGCTGCCCAGCGAGCCATTCTTGGCTCTCGTGGTATCGGACTCCCCACTGCAGCCCCTTGGCCCTGGAAGATTGGTAAACGTTCCAGAATGAACGATACCAAGATGGAACCATAACCGAACTGCTTCAGTTTCCCCTGTTTGCACTTTATGAGCTGCCTTTTCATATTGATAGTTATTGCTTCTGCCCAGTTGAACAGTAAGGGACCCATGCATTCTGAAGCCAGCAGGAGTTGGGTCTTCGTGGCCTCGTGCGGAGCCTGCGACCCAGCAGCCCGCGTAATGGTATGGAGAACTACTCTCAGTGCTAGATCAGGAATAGTGTGGATATCCACCTTCTTGCTTCCTGATCCTGTTTGTGCCCCTCGGCACACCCGTGCCATTACTTCTTCCATATTTTCCCCAGATGGTCTGCTTCCAGTCAGTACAGGGATTGGACCTCTGCGGGACAATCCAGTGATGAAATAGACGTCGGTGACCTCCAGTTCTAACACCTGGTCTCGTAACCTGAACACTTGTTCGTTCTCATCCCAGATGTTGATTAGATATTGGAGGAGCTCGGGCTGAGCTCGTAAACATGGCGTGAGGAAGAACTTTTTCAATCCACAGTCTCTAAGTGCATTCATGCAAGCTTGGCTTTGCATGGCCTATTCATCCTCTTCTCCGTGCTCTCGTTCCTTCCATTCGATTGCCATTTTTGAGTGATTATCTGCATTCACATGGTCAAAAACCCCTGGTTAGATCTTTGATGAGCTTCAAATTCCAAGCAATTTGGTCTAAATGTCGAAATTTTGGGCGGAATTTAAGGTTCGGCCGCTAGCGTGACTGTTTTGCGAACAGTCGCGCCATGTGGCGCGAGCCCTTTGCAAAAAAGAGCTCATTGGCGCGGGTCCGTGCCCGATACCCGCGCCAATGGGCGCAGCCCTAAAATTTTAAGAGTGGCCTCGTAGAACTGATTCTTAAGGGAAAATCATTAAAAAATGAATGAAAATGTAGAGCAAGGGGGCGCCTTTTACCTGTGACAGACGAGAAGCTGAATGGTTGCCTGGATTGGTCGCAATCGTTGATGAAAGTTTCTGCTCCAAATGGACCACTGTTGCTTTCTACCAAGGTAAATAGTAAAAGTAATTTTATTTTTACCAATTTGACATATTTATAACTTTTTCGACGTTAAATGAGTTTTAAAAAGTTATTTTTATCAAATATTTGCATATGTATGTCAAAAATGGATTTTACGCTTGCTTGGTATGTGCAGCAGCAGGTTTTTGCGACTTAAACGATGGAAACGAGTTGTATTTTATACTTTTTCGGACTCGGTAAATACACAAAAAAGTCACTCTGGAGTCATCTTTCAGCTCTTTTCTGACTCTCTAAATATGAAAAGATTTCCGAGGCCCTTGTCGTTTCGATCTCGTTAAAATGGACACGAATCGACATCCACCCAGTATAAGTTTAACCCTTTTTCGGGCTGGGATGGATTGATTACGAAAAAGGAATACCCTAGCCTATCGCGACTAGGAGGTTTTCCCGGATATTGTTTTCTACCTTTTCGGATCTGGGGAACTATTCACAAAAAGGGACCTATGGAGTTTTCTTTTCCGCCGTCTTTTCAAACTCTCTAAACATGAAAAGACGCCGAGTTCTTCCTTTGTCAGACTCGTTAAACCCTGATGACATCAGATCTAGTCGAAATGACGTTCTCCGAGTTCCTCCTTCCTAGGACTCGTTAAATGCACTAGGATGGATTCACCCGAAGGGCGGACTTATATTGCAAGCATATGCTATCCCCTTCAAGCTTGTTATCAAAAATAATTGGGGTACTCGCCAGAAATGGTGGGGGAAAAATGGAACCATCGTCGTTGTCATCGGCAGTATGTCGCTCTTGAACATGGCACTTGTTTGCATTCGTGTCGAGTTGGGGACATCTCATCTCGTTGCTTCAATTTTCCTCCATGGGTTTGGGTAATCCTTTTTGACCTCTCATCTGTTCATTGCCTCGTCGCCATGACCTCTGATCCGTTGATGTCAAATACTGCCAAGTCCATTGTCATGCCGTTCATGTGTTCAAGAGAAGTTGGCCTCTGCAAATATCAACCTTCCTCTGTTTCTCATACGATCCTGATTCACAACACAACATCATGTTCCTCTGTCTCGTGTCGATGATGTGGGAATCATTATGGCCCACCTTCGATCAAGGTCACTTCCTGTCGACTTCAACTCATTTTCCAGGAAGTTGGTCTAGAGACTCCTGATGGTACCTTGGAGCCTGCATGCCTCAATGGCAGGTTCGTCGCATTCGACGTGAGGTTTACATCATTGACCTCCGATCGAGTGATTCTGCGGGTGTTCGACATCAACTCATTTATTCACACACCGTAGATTGTACCTGTAGTACCTTGAGGGCCATTGTCATTATTGGTGGTTCCTCTCGCGTCTGTTAACAGCTTTCATCATTGGCTGGTAATCAGACGATGTTCTTGCATGTTCGACTTCAGCTCACATATTCACATGCTCGAACTTGTACTTTGTTTGGGTCGAGATGGAGCGCAAGACCCCGGATTGTGTCTGTTGTAATCCAGGCTGCGATTGTGGATTATTATCATTATGTACATGACTCACTGATTGGATGGCTGCGACCATACCTGAGTCTATTTGTTTGATCTTAGTTGGATGGCTGCGCCCATAACCCGGATCCGGATTATAGCATACTCTGTTTCGGATGGCTGCGTCCATACCACTTATACATCATGTACTTGAGATATCAGTTGTATCTTTCTGCGCAGGTTTTCCGACGGCGGAGCTTCAGTTGGACACGTTCTCGTAAAGCATTTCACCCCTCTCTCTCTCTCGGGCCTCATACTTTAGGGGGCATCTGTTACACAGTAATTTGTCACCGTCCCTACCATTCCCCGTCCCGCACAATGGAGGACCCGTTTTGTGACCTGTGAACATTGTCATGCCTTGAAAACATCATCAATGTATTCCTCTAAGCATGAGCTTTATTTTCCCTTGAGACATCTCCTTGCAAAAGTCATGAAAAACATCCCTTTTGGCATTGGCGCGGGCAGGTAGTTCAGTACTCGCGCCAATGGGGAAAATCCTGCAAAGAGGTCGCGCCAACTGGCGCTCTGTCATAGAGCCGTAGTCGCGCCACCCAATTTAGGGACTATTTTTTAAATAAGGATGGCGGAAGTTGAGTTCCAACAAACTCACAAACCATTGCCTATCTTGAGTTGGGAGGTTTGGCTGCGGGAGTTCTATGGAAGGGAAGTGGTTTTGCCACCTCCCATGGAACCTTCCTTATTGATAGGGCCAATCCCATAATAATAGGGATCCCAACTCCCTCCTTCCCCATCTATAAAAGCCTGCTCAAATCCATGGCAAGCTAGTCTTGAAGTGCTTAAGCTCTGAATCTCCATATTCCCAAGAGCCTTTGTGTTGTAAAGAATCCTCTCTTTCCCTTAAGGCTGACTCAAGTAAGGAGACCATTGTCACGAGACTCTGGAGAGTTTTTCCCTTTCCTTGGCGAGCTTTGCGAGACGTGGACGACTGGAGACCCGTCCGAAGGAGACCGCGACGTCAGAACTTGGTTGTAATCTCTCTTCGCTGGTTATTTAATAGATGATTATGATTATGGTTCCACTCTGTTTTCCATCATGTTAATGTGAGTAATGTCCTTTCTGACTGATGTTTAGTTACGTATGCTGGTTTCTATGCTTGTATCTGTTCGTTTCTTCCATGTGCAGGTGTTCATCCGCGGAGATCGTGGAGGGATTGTGATCTGTCAAGGCCGAGGAACGGGGACGCTTCTTCTTCAGATCCTAGCGTTGGAATCCAGGTAGGTTCTTATCTCCAGCTTTTTCATTCGTAACTAGGAACTTGCGTCATAACATTGTTTGATTCTTGCTAGACCCCTGCTGGGCTAGTAGGGATCGCCTCTGTCCGCAGAGGGGATTTACCTCCTCAACACTACCATGATAGAGTCATGTTGGTATTTAGTTCTTTGTAATCCAGTGATAAAATCTATGGGAACGGTTTCCCAGTTCCATTCTGGAATGGGTAAAGGATTCAACAATCCTACTGGATGTTGATGCTCTACCTTTACCTGTTGACACTACAAACATCTAACTAAATAATTAGCTCCATCCTTTTTCATACCCGGCTAGAACATATTCTTTATTAACATTGAAATTAATTTCTGATACCTTGGATGTCCTTCATAGGGTATTTTATGATACTTATCTATAATTTCAGTTTTTAATGAGTTCACATTGGGAGTGTATAATCTGTTCTTAGAAAAAATCAGTCCCTTCCCGTTTTGAGTATGCCCCACCATCTCTTGTTTATAAAAAATTTCTTGGAGTTTTTCATAGTTTGAGTCTTGTCTCATTACTTCTTGGATCAATCCCTCAATCTCAAAGTTTTCAGTGCTCCCAACACTATTTGGAATTTGACAAGCATTCCTACTTAAAGCATCTATAATCTTATTTTCCTTCCCCTTGATATGTTTCATCTCCATGCCAAACTCGCTAAGGACAATCTTCTAACTCGTATAGCATTTAAATCAGGTTGCGTGAAAAAGTACTTCAAACTAATGTGATCAGTAATTAACACAAACCTTTTTCCTAACAAATAATGTCCCCACATCTTCAGGGCATGTATTACAACAAAGTCATACAGACTATAATTTTTTCATGTTTCTTTAGTTTTCTTGACTGATATGCAATGATTGAGTTTTCTTGGACTAATACTCCTTATAATCCCCCTCCACAAGCATGTGTACATACTACAAATTCCTGATTTGGATCAGAAATATTTACAATATGCGTAGTTGTGAGTTTAATTTTTAACTGTTCAATAATGTTGACATTTTTCCATCCACTCAAACTTCACTCCTTTCCAGTGTAGAGATGTGACAGGGTATGCTAAGCTTGAAAAATATTTCTGCAAATATATTATAGTCTCCTGCAATTCCCATGAAATGTACTATAGAGTAATACTTAGTAGGTACAGGCCAATCCATTATAGTTTGTCTCTTTTCTGGGTCCACTGCTAATCCTTTTTATGAAATTATATGGCCCAAGTATTGAATTTTATCCTTATAAAATTCACATTTGCTAAGTTTAGCATACAAATTATGTTCTCTAGGTGTTTCTAAGACGATTCTGAGATGTTCTTCATGTTCAAGTTCATTCTATGAATATATTAGAATGTCATCAATAAATACTAGAACAAACTTGTCCAAATATTTACTTAAGACACTATTCATTAAGGGCATAAAGGTAGAAGGTGCATTAGTCAACCCAAAAGGTACAACTACAAAATCATAGTGTTTGTATCATGTTTTGAATGTAGTTTTACTTATGTATTCGTCTTTAATTCAAAGTTGATGATAGCCTGTCCTTAAATCAATTTTTTAAAAGACTGTGGCTCCTCTTATTTGATCAAATATATCATCTTTCCTTTGTAGAGGATATCTATTCTTGATTGCCACTTTATTCAATTGTTGTTAGTCTACGCACATTATGAATGTACCATATTTCTTTCTAAAAAATAGTACCAGTGCTCCCCGTGGCGATACACTTGGTCTTATATAGCCTCTATCCAACAACTCTTTTAGCTGTATTTTTAACTCCAACAATTATGGGTTACTCATTCTTTATGGGGCTCTAGAGACCGGTGCAGCTCCTAGTAGTAACTCAATTGAGAAATGAATTTCTCTTTTATGGGTTAAATGAGGAATTTCATCTAGACAGAAATCCTTAAACCCTCAGATGACTAGTAAGTTTTCTACCAGCTCTTTTTTAGTTTGTTGTCCCAACTCTTCCACATGTAAAACATACACTTGACAACCTTTTCTTCATGTTATTTTCAATTGAAGTTCTGAAATTTGTCTCACTGATATAGGTTTGGGTTTCCCTTTCACTATCACCAATTTTCCCTCACTATCTATTAAATGTATTTTTTTATCTAAACAATTTAGTCTGCCTTTCTATTTTTCTAACCAGGCGATTCCAACCAACACATCATAGGAACCTAGAGGTAATATATTCAAATTCAGTTCAATTTCATACCCATTTAAATTTACAATAATCCTTGGTAGTTTATGGGTAAATTTTCTTTCTGTTCCTGTATCTAACTAAGCTAACCATCCTTGTTGATATTTTTCTAACTTTAAATTACACTTTTCCACAATTTCAGGACTTACATAACTTAAAGTTGCACCTGGATCTATCAAAACAGAAACAGGTTGTTCAACAATCATACCTTCCATTTCGACCATGGTGGATTGGTGTTCAGCTTGATGATCTTCCAGGGCAACACTGATTATGGGGATGTTTCTTGCCACATCATTTACAATGGTTTCCTCTCTTAGCACTTGTATGTTCTAAATGGTTCTGTGTGGACAATCTCTTAGCATATGAGGTTCTCCACAACCCTAGCACTTTAGAGGTTCTCTCATTTTTATAGTTCCCTCTCTTTTACTATTTCCATCTATTTGTTTGGATCCCATTTGTGATTGGGCTAGATGACTTTCTCCATTTTTAGTAAACTTATTTATTTGGTGGTTTCTCCCAAAGTTCTTGAAGTATGTTGGGTTTCTTATTTTTCCACTAGGGTCACCCTACTCTTTGCTCTGTCATTTTTTCGCTTATTCATTTCTGCCTTTGAAATATTGATAAAACAACATTAGCTTGTGCAAAACTTCATCCATTTCCTTGGGATTATCAAATTCTATCCTCTCTTTTTAGATAGTAGGTAGGCAGTGTAAAAATCTTTGTACCTTTGCCTTCTCTTCCCTTATATAAAGTGCGTAATGGAGCATATTGGTAAATTTGGTAACAAACTCATTAATGGTAAGTTGTCCCAACCTAAGCTCATGAAACTCTTTGGCTTTATCATCATAGTATCATTCATTCAGATATATATTTTTTAATTTTCCAAGTGAAAGTTTTCTCATCTATCACATGCACCATTTTAGTTTCCTCCCACCACAAGGTAGCCTTTCGTTGTAATTGGTAAATAGCCAGCCTGTCTTTCAAGTTACTTCCATACTCATAAATATGGAAGTACTTTACCATGTTTAGAAGCCAAGCTTCTGCATCTTCCTCCTTGTCTCCATCATAGGAGGGAGGCTTGATTTTTTGGAATTCTCCTTGCAATTTGTTTTTCCTTCTTGACAGTTTTCTAAAGGCTTCATCCTCCTTAGACTCTTGTGAGTGAATTTTAGTTCCTCTTCTCCCTTTCCTAGAACCTTAACCTTTGTGACTGTTCCTGGAGGTCAATTCTCTGATTAACCTTTCTTTCTCTTCGTTGGATAACGATAGTCATTCATTGTAGTTTTTCAATTGCATCATTTCTCTTTGCATCTGATGCATCATGGAAAACAATGGAGCATGAGGATCTTACACATTTTCTGTACCACCCAGACCCACATACAAATCATCCCCTTTTCTCATGGTTTGTAGTTCTATGGTTCTACACTAAGTAATTGTACATAAAATTAAACATTAGTGAAAAACTATCTTAACAAAAAAATTTACAACAACATAATTTTTTTGGATTTTGATTATTTGGTGTGAGCACACATTTAGGCCGAGTGTTTTACCATGGGCTTTGATACCATTTGAAACATCTTCATTTCCACAATAAAAAAATTTCTGTTTATTGAACTAATAGTAATCACACACCACGAACTTATTATTGTTCGTCACATTCTCACACATATCATTTGTCAACATTTTACCTTGCTATATTTTTAATCTTTCATAATTTGAACATATACTCGTTGGGACTAAAATTCCAACTCTACAATTTCAAGGAAATTCTATGACCTTTCAAACAATCCCATTGTATTTTACATGTTAGCTACTTGTATATCTTCTAACTCTATTTACCCCCTCAACTCTATAGGCAATGGCTTAACCTTAATTAAAAGTTATGGACTATCTCTACTTTCTGACATATATATAATTGTCATAAGAGAAATTACCCTTTTAGTTGCTTCATTCTAATGGCTATTAATTCTCACATAGGCTTCAAACTTTTATACATAACACTTATTAAGATTTCAATTATGTTTATATGGGGTTTTAATTCCCATTTAATTTTAACCCCTAATGGAATGCATATGAACTTTATAGTCCATGTAATAATTAAATTGATTCTCGTGTTCAATTTTATTCACTTACACTTTAGGTTTTTTAACATGTATCGACTCCATATACGTCATCCTTGAATGTCTATCACATTAATTTAAAACATTATCTAAGTTTAATATATGGTAATCCATTTGGTTTAATATATGGCATTTACTGTTGTTTAATGTGATGGATTCTTCACATCCATGTACACCAACCCTCTGTATGAAATTTTCCTCAGGATTGATATTCATTTAATTGGTTGTACATCATCACATGGTTGGTCCTTGGTTTGATTTAACCATACAATCCACGGGAATTTCTCCATTGTTAGATTTCTTACACTTAGACGATGAAGATCTATTTGTGGTTAGGGTTTGAGTTTCAATAATAATTTCATTTTTTGTTTAGGATTATCTTTTTCTCCATGTTTTTTGTTGAATAACTTAGATTTTTCCTCTGCTACATATTTCAATTTCTATTTAAGCATTTTTATCTCGGCTTCTCCAACTCTCTCATTTCCTTTGGAGAGGAGAATTCCTTCTCGCAAGCCAAAGATCAAACTTTTGTTTCCAATGCAGAGAATTAAATTGGAAGTCTCGTAAGCTCTCTCTCTAGTAACACACATTCCTTACACAATTCTTCCTAATTTTCCACATTATGGTTTTAGATTTCAGGTCTGGAGGTCGTCCTTGTGGTTTAATGTATTTAATTTTCCTCGTCTACAACCTCATAGTTATTCCACTTACGTCCTTTACTTCCATATGAATTTTACATTATGTTCGAAATGTGTTTCCTTGTTTTGTTTGGGATTACAGAGATGCCTACATCCCTTAGCTCATGACATTCCTCGCTGTGGAGTTCTGGCTCAATTTCGTTTATCAAAATGGAACCTCCACTAGTAAGTCCATCACGCATTTGAACTCTCACTATGTATATCTCATTTTCTCAATATATTCTTTTCCTTCTCTCGTAATTTACGAATTAAATTTGGAATGTTGATTAGTTTGATTATAGCCTATAACAATTTCACTTATTGTTTTAATAATATACATTTTTTTATTACCATTTCTGTATGGCATAGAGATAACTGGAGTCATGGAATTTCTTCATGTTTTCTGTTTCGACTCAAATAATTTTTACCTTACAGTTTCACTATTTACTACAAGAAAAGTACATGTGTTTTCTATATTCTCTCTCCCTTATGCATTTTTATTTTACACTCTGGCCATGCTTCCTCCACTCGATTTTTTCAATATCTTTACAAGTTTCATATATATTTACTGGCCTTTACCAATTTCCGAGGTAGAATTTTTCAATGTTATTTGAAAAAATGTATTTCTATTTTCCCGAATGCTAATATGGGGATTATGGTATACTTAGAAGTTTCGATTTTGTCGTCAACCATTTTCATAGAGATATAATTTCTTTGCCAACATTATCATAGAGATATGTTGTATATTTAAATTTAGAGTCGTATATCCTGTATAATGACAACAATTTTGTACTCCAACATTTACATTTTAAACCCCTAGTTTGGTAGGTTTGTTATTAGTTACTTCTTATTTTTTTTCGTTGACGTAACCAATCCTTTTACTATTTGTAATTCGTATAGGAATAATTCCTCCTTACAGGTCCAACTCCTCTCGTTGAAACTCTGAACTTTCTAGGTAAGCAATTGTTGGAGTTAATTTTATTTCTTTCTACTTATGATGTATAGCTCACACCATTCCCTGTACTATTTAAATTTTCTCTTGTGAACTGCAGGTTGGAATTTCCATCTCTGTCCCTCACATAATTATTTATCCTTTTGGGATTTAAAATTTATTATTATTTCCTTTTATGTCTATATTAATTAACGAGAACTAATTCATAGTTTCTGTCCTGTGCAGGTACTCTTCACATCTCTCTTGGTTTTCATACTATTGATAGCCTTTCCTATTCAATCATAGTTGTGGAATTTTCCTCTTCAGTTTGGTCTAGAAACCCACTTGGGGATTTCTAATATGTTATCTCTGCATAATTTCCAGAGAGTCTGTACAATTAATTTTATATGGGACAAAGCTCCCAATTTGTATAATTTAGTTATACCAAGGTTGAATTTGGACTAAGTAGCTATATGGATTTATATCCTTAATTTTTGATAACTCTGTAATATGTTTAACAAACTCTTTTCTTCTTTAATGAAGTTATGTTTCAGATGTAAAACTTTTCTTAAAATTTTCATTTCATTTCTAGTAATAATTTCTGAGTTCCTCCTTGAGAGCTATTACTGTCATTGTCTATTATGTCTTAGTTCTAGTATTACATTGTTCAATTCTACTACATCATAGAATTTACTTGCATGTCCTAATTTCACATTGAATGTCATGCATATTTAGTTTCATTCTATAGTAGCTTACTTGTACAATTTCCCGATTTGCAAAATAATGCTAAGACAATCATACTATTCAATTTAATTTCTGTGAGTTCACCTAACCTCAGATTTAAATATTCATCAAGGTTTAGAAATTCTGAGAGTTGGTACTCTTTAGATTATTGTTTGTAAAACCATACAGAGAACTAATATAATTATTTCAGACTACTCTGTTAAATTTAGAAACCTACCAATTCACTTCCACTTAGTCTTTTTAACATTTCTTACACATACATCATCTACTCTTTATTATATTTAATCAAGTCCATTACTACTAATTTATTTTACCACAATAAGAATAATAATAAAATTCTAAGTGAAAATGGATTAACTGGTGCATACCAATTAAGGTAGACTAATTTCCACCCAACCTATGATTTCTTTCTCTATATCTTTCCCTGAGCAGAGATCAAATCTTCCAACAATAGAAAACCCCTTGTCTATCCAGAATTTTCTTGTTTAAGCCTGCTTTCCCATTATCTTGTTTCCTTACCTATGTTTAATTAATCAAGATGTTGTTTTCCTTATTTTCTATGCTTTCCTTTTGTTTCTTCCAAAAAAGTACTTCAAAAGTAGCTTTTCCTCTTCCTAGTTTTATTCCACCTCTTCCTAGTAACTTTCCTTTTTACTAGGGTAAATTTTTAGATTTTTATCTCCAATATAATATTCAATTTTTAATTTATTTTCTCCAAAGATTTTTGCAGAAATGGGAAAGTCTTATGAACATTATCCATCCTCATGGATTTAGATTCCTGATCTCTAATCATAATCTAGTATTTGCACAATTAATTCCATTTTTATTTCATTAAATTAAAATAATAAACTAAGTCCACAATAATTGTTTTCCTTTGGGGTCCACTTTACAGTTTAATAATATTAAAGTATCTAATAAAAGCAGAGAAATTGGGGACATTACACCTATTCATACCTTGATTTATCTCATTTGGACGTATACGTTCCATCGTTCACATGGCTTCACATGGGTGAGTGTACTCTTTGTATGCCACTTGTACGAAGGAGATATAATAACAATGGACGGTGGATATTTCCATTGCAAACCCTAAGGCTTTTGGAATACTCCCGTCCTTGGTCATTTGGCATTTAATTTTGTTTTTTATTATAGCGGGGTTTCTCTCTGGTGACTGCCCTCGTAACAGAGCTACATTTTTGTTCATTCTAGTGGGGAGTATTGTTTTCGACCTGGAACATGGAGGATGTTTCCATACATTCCTCTATATTGATTCATTTTTTCCTATATCGCAACTCAAGGTTTAGTTTTTGGTTCCTCATCTGCTTCTATTTTACAGTGGTTCATAACCCTCGACAGATGTCTTCGGTTATTATGAAGGTACGCAGTGCCCTTTTTGTGCATTTCTTATTCTATCCATTTGTGAGGGTTTTTCATTCTATTTATAGTACATCTAGATATGAATTATTTTATTTATCGTTTTAGTGAATTGTGTTATTGTCATTTTCTTTGCACAATATTTACTCTTCCGAGGTAGTCTTATGCATGGTATCCCTCAACCAACATATTGAACTTCCAAACATCTGGAAGCAAGGTAAGTTTGATCAATGTATCTACCTCGTAATATGAGTGGCATGGTTTATTAAATAGAATTATTTTCGTTTTACCCAGTTTCTTCAGAATATAACTTTCCGAGCTTCCCTTACATGCAATTTAGTTCGATCATCTTGCTACACTAGGAGCAATTTTTGTGTTTTCACGCATTCTGGAATTTTCACTTCCAATGTTTAGATAATTGGGATTTGTGTTAAATCATTTCAATTATGCAATTTATTAGAGGCCACATAATAATTAAAATTGAAAACCCATGTTTCCTATTATAATTGAATTTTTGTTTGTATTACATTTTAGGTTGTGTTTCTTTGAAATTGAGGAAGAATAATGTGTTTTATTTCTCCTCACTTTCCAACGTTTCTCAATGAATTATTAATACAGAATGACTTCATATATCATGTTTCCTTACAGATCGTCATTTCTAGAATTAGTAATGTAATAGATTGTTTTTTTTTTTGGAAGATATCGTCCCTTATGGAACTTTACAAAGATATTCCTCCCTACGAAAATGGAAATATTAATGTGTTAATTTTGAATCTTTGTTATACTGCAAAACCCCTAATTTTTTTGGGGGTTTTTTTTTTTCTATTAAATAAACAAATGGCTTATCATTTAAATAAATTATGAAATTATTTAAATTTACCTCTTTTTTCATATTGCTATAATTTCGTAGGATAAGAGTATCCCTCTGTATACTCGTATGACGTAACCTCTCTTACTCACATTCTATTTGCTGAGATACAATGTATATATGTTCATCTGTAATCAAACTTCTTGCCATGTCTATGAAATTTACAACGTCTTATTCTAAATATAATTATACCCTTATGCTTCATAGGTTATAATTCTTCAAAGTAAGTTTGATCCCTACATGTCATTAATATGAGTATTCATGTGGTCATCTTCGCCTGATGTTAATTTAATTTTATGAAATTGGTTGAGTTCTATCTGTACCAGACAAATATGATTTAATCATCTATTTAATTTCAGAGATTAGGCTATGCATAACTTTTCAAAATGTATGCTATTTCAATACTTTGTTTTTTCAATTTTCATAGCATTTGTATTTTAATTATTATAATTCATTATAATACGCCATATATATATATATATATATATATATATATTCTCTACTCAAAACCTCCTTTAAAATACATTTATTTTTTAATTTGTGAATCTCTTCACCTTCTTCCAGATTGATTTAATATTTATGTTTGCTATACTATGTGTTATTTATTATAAATTTATACCATTCCTATTAGTGGTAGTTTTCATAAATTTTCATTTACTGATTACCACTCAGATCTTATATATATATATATATATATATATATAGGATTTGTCTCTGCTTTCTTACACAAAGGTTTGGTAACCTCTCCTTCTCTTTTTAATCATACATTACTCTTCCTGAAATTAGTTGCATGTCTTATTCGATATCCAGTTTGTAATTTTCATTTTACTTTTAGATAGTAACACGAGTATTTCCTTACCCAAATTTTTGTACTTTTCCAAGATTGGTCTCGTACTTATGCAAATATGTATGCCTCCTTTGTGAGGTTTGTAATGAATTTTATATAGACTTATTCATTACTATTGTTAATTATGTTTTTCACTTGAACTATGCTTACAATCTTTCTTACTGTAGATATACAGACAAAATATTAAATTGAAGATTAATATCTAAGTATCTCTTCTCACCTCACATACTCTTTAATATTAGGATTTACTCCCTAAATTTTATCTTCTCAGCTTGTCAATAAAATATTAAATTCAATTTCATTGTTTCTTTCAAGTTTTCTATTATACCTTCTACAAAATGTAATGCCCATAAGTTGTGCAAGAAAATCCCCTCCACAGACAGAAGCGATTCCTCTAGCGCTAGGGTGGGTCTAGAAACAACGGAACATGTTGGTTTCTAAATTCCTAGTTCATAAAGGAAACAAAAATTGGAATAGATGTCCTACCTCAATCCAATGCTCTTGAAGTTGTACATTGCAGTGATCCCTCTATATTTGTCCTTTAGGCCTTGTACTATGTTGGTAGTGATATTCACACACTTTCATAAAGATAAAGCAAACACTAAAAGCATATGACCATACATATTCATTTACAACTATCCAACTAGTCAAGGAGAGTAAAAAAATTTCAATGTTAACATAGAGAAATATGGATCTAGAAATCAGTCATGTCATATTAATATATAAATAGGAGTTTACAACCTGTGCCTAGAGCTCCTTTGATGAGTTCAGTCGAGCATTTCTCAAAGCATTCATTCGTCAATTCAGCTCAAAGAGGTGAAAGGATCCAAATCTCTCTCACAACTATGGACTATCCTTTGCTATCTTCTGCACACCAACCCTTGGTTTATTCTAACTAGAAGAATCAATGGGATGAAGAGGAATTTATAGGAGTGGAGGAAGATCTTTGAGATAAACTTATGGTGGAGGAAATTTCTATCCCTTTGGGAAGTTTCATTTCTGTAGGAACTATAAGGCCAAAGGGAGAAATTCAACCACATCCAGTCAAACAAGCATCAATGATTCTGCTCACAAAGCTGGTAAATCTTAGAAGCTTCATTTCCATATTAAAAAAACTTCCAAAAGTAGCTTGGCACAGGGGTCCTTCAGAGACAGAGTGACCACGACATGAGGGACAGTGCAAATATGGCCATGGACATGAGGACATAACTATACCACAGCGCCAACCAAAAATTACATGTTTTTAAGTGTCTACTTTAGGAATGGACCACCGAGATTTTGTTCCTTGCATGTTAAGGGATGCAATGACATTAATTATGATTTGTGACAATACACAGGGGTCACTATGATGGTCCTCTAGTATTCAGAAGAGGGAATGCAGGGACGATGAAAAAAATTTGTGTAACAGATGCCCCTTAAAGCATGAAGTCTGAGAGATAGGGAGGACTGAAATGCTTTATGAGAACATGCGCAAAAAAAATTCCGCTGTCAGAAGACCTGCAAGATCAAGTATGATTGATATCTCTGATACATGATTATGAGGTATGAATGCAACCATCCTTAATAGAGAACATGTAATAAGATCCATGGTATGGGCACAACCATCCAGTGAGAAGGATCATAAAATAGACTCAGGTATCGTTGCATCCATCCAATCATAAGAGTCACGTATAAACTCATGACAAACCAAATCATCCTACAACCTGAATTTCATCAGACAAAACCTAGGGTCTTCTGTTCTATCTCGAATCGAACAAGTACAAGCTTAGGCATGTGAATGAATGAGCTGAAGTCAAGCATGCAAGAAACACACATGATTACCAGCCAATGATGGAATTTTTTAACACACGTGTGATAAATCACAAATAATGATAATGGTTCTCAAGATACTGCAAGTACAATCCATTGAATGCGAGGAATGAACTGGATTCGAACATCTGTGAAATCACTCGATCGAAGGCTAATGATGAGAAGCTATCGTCGAATGTGAAAAACTTTCCATTGAGGTATACAAGCTCTAAGGTAACATAAATGAGTCTTTGGATCATCTTCCTTGATAATGAGTTGAAGTCGACACGAAGTGATCGGTCGAACGAGGGCCATAATGTTTCCCACATCATCAACATGAGACAAATAAATAAGATTTTCGTGAATCGAGACTGAACAGAGGATCAGGGGTTGAAAACTGCAAAAGGGACTTCTCTTGAATATTTTGGCGACACGACTCTAGAATCTGGTAGTGTTTTACATCAAGGATCTGAGGTCATGGAGACGAGGAAAAGAGAAGATGACAGGTAAAAAATGGATAACCTAAACCCATGGAAGAAAAACGGTGAATGTGTGATGTCCCCAACACGACAAGAATTGCAGAACAGTGTTATGTTCAAGAGCGACATACTGCCGACACAAGTGACAACTAGTTCCATTTCCCCCCACCAATTCTGGCAAGTACCCCAATTACTTTTCGAGCAAAGCTTGAAGTGGATAGAATATGCTTGTCATGTAAGTTTTTCCTCCGAACAAATCCATCCTAGTACATATTATGAGCCTAGGAAGCAGGAACTCAATAACATCATGGCGACGACTCCAATGTCATTTAGGTTTAACGAGTCTGACAAAGGGAAAATTCAACACCTTTTCATGTTTAGAGAGTTTGAAAAGAGGAAAAAAAGAAAACTCCAGAAGGTCCCTTTTCGTAGGTTGTCTCTCAAATCTAAAAAGATAGAAAACAATATATGAGAGAACCTCTTAGCCATGTTCGAATAAGGTATTCAATTTTTGTAAATAATTTGTCCTAGACTGAAAATTGGGTAAATTTATACTAGGCAGATGATGTTTCACAGCCTTTAGCGAGTTCAAAATGACAAGAGCTCGAAAATATTTTCATATTTTGAGAATCAGAAAAGAGCTAAAATATGACTCCATGGGGTGACTTTTTCATTTTTTTACCAAGTCCGAAAAAATAATAAAATACAACTCGTTTCCTCATCATTTCGAGTTGATATAAAATGACTTCTCACGAGGAGACTGAGAGGTAAGAGTTCGAATTCTTAGGATGACGGCACATTCCAGGCCTTAGGTCCCAATAGACACAAGTGTCTCAGAAGAGAATCTGGGGAGAGACTTCTCACAAAGGAAAAATGAATAGGAGGTCAAAAACAGGTGGCTCCACCATGGTGACATTGTGTGAGAAGAAGAACAGAAAATAGATGATTAATTTGAGGCTTTAGCAACAATCGTTAAGGAATTAATCATGATCTGGCCAAGAGATATCTTAATGAGCATGTGGTTTAATCATGGGCAATTGATTTTATAACATTGAAACAAGACTCTGCCTTTTCATGTTTGAGGAGTAAAGAAAACAACAAAATGTGAAGTTAGTCACCTTCGGTTTGAACAAGATTGAAAGGACAGGTAATTGATGATATTTTCAAATTTAAAGAGTCATAGAAAGATAAAAATGACTACTCATGAACTCTAGGAAAAATGGTGTGACAGGCTCTCGTAAACTATAATGTACACCTTGGTAAATAAATTTACCAAGTAATTAACGTACATGCAGGCAGTCGCCCTGAATGTTGTGTTCGGTCTATCATTGTTACAGACTGGAAGACTTGACTTCCTATGGATAATGGATTGCAACGTAAAAGGGTCTCCTTATATCTACGCAATGGTATAGGGAGCACAATTCTGTACTACCGCTGTATAATGCAAGATTGCGAACAACATCTGCTAGGTTTAATGATGCCAAAACACGTCACTAGCCTAAACCTCTAGGTGTGAGCATTATGTTTCAATACTTCCTTAGGTTGATTGAGTTAATCTTATGGTTTATCTTGAAATTAGGTTTCATTTGAAAGCCCTATCGAATGTTACCTCAAATCTCTAGTCTACAACTATGTCAGAGGAATAATACCATTTCATTTTGATGAAAATCTAACTAAGCGAATGATAGAGGTTCACAACAAAGAAGTAGTCAAGAAAATGCAAGAATAACACTTTCCCCTATTCTACTAACACAGCCAAATCAGAAAACAAAATATTTTCTTTTGTCATTCACTTTCTGATGGAAAAGGTAACCTAATAACAAAAAATAGTACTTTTCATTTCCAAATGATAAGGAACAATGCAAATTTGTTGTTTTTTTGTGTAAGTGATAAGAAACAATGAAATGCTACACTAAAAAAAACAAATACTAGCTTCGAGTATCTTCGAACAAGGTCATCAAAACATGAAGAGATCAACTTCAAGAAAATGTAAGCATGCACTCAAAAGTAGGTATGAATTTCCTTACGCAAAATAAAGGGATTAGAAGTCGACTCAGTGAAGAATGTGATCTATGCTTAGGGCGATGGAGGGAGAATCAAATAGACACAGAATGAAATGTTGACAACCCTATTTCTCACACAATCAACTGAAAAAGAAAAGAAACCACAAAAAATGTTGAAAATGAATGACCGAACTGACTCATATACAAATCACACACCCAACAAACATGCAACCAAGCGAATGGTTAAAAAGACCTATAAACCCTAGGATGGATAAGCCACATTGTTTGAATGAGAGATAACAAAAATGAAATGAATGAGATATCCAAGTCAGGAAACAAGAGCTATATGGATCAATCCAAGTGGAAAAAACCATCCTGAAGGATAAGGCACACTGGAACTCAGTGAAAAAGGCCCAAAATCCAATCTTATAGGAATCGACATAGCTGTTTAGCAGAATGCAGCACTGAGCAGGAAAAATCGTGTCTATATTAATGACAAATCATGTAGATGGGCACAACTCTCAAAAAATTAACAATGTCGACCAAGAAAAGAAAGGAAAAATAAAGGGCTTGCTAAGGAAAACTAGACTTATCGCTTTAGAAAAACATTAAATTGCTAGAAGTAGTCAAACAAGCCAAAAACAACAGAGAAACAACAGTTTGGCCAAAGTTATATAGACAATAAAAAATTCAAAACGAACAATATTAGACAGCAGGCATAGACATCCTCAGTCGAGTCACAAAATTATTCTGCAGGTAAATCTCCTCTATGGATAGAGACGAACCGTCTAGCCCTAGGATGAGTCTAGCAACAAGGAAACATGCTCATTTCTAAATTTCTAGTTAATAAACGAAACAAAGATTGGAATATATGTGCTACCTCAATCCAATGCTCTAGACGTAGTATGTTGTAGTGATCCCTCCATTTTTTTCCTTTAGGCATTTCACTCCATTGGTGGCGATATTCACACACCTACGCAAAGATCAAGAAAACACTAAAATCATATGGAATAAGAAACTTTGAATATTAACATAGAAAAAGATGGAACTAGAAATTAGTCATATCATATTAATATATAAAAGGGATTTTACAACCTGTGCCTTGAAACTGTAGACCTCCCTTGACGGGTTCAGTCGGGCACATCTCAAAGCATTCATTCATTGATTCAGTTGAGAGAGGTGAAAGGCTTAAATTCTCTCTCATAACTATGGATTGTCCTCTTCTATCTTCAACAAACCAACTCTTGGTCTATTCTAGCTAGCAGAATCAATAAGATGAAGAGGAATTTAGAGGAGTGGAGGAAGAGTGTTGGGATGCACTTATGGTGGAGGAAAGGTCTATCCCTTTAGGAAGTTCCATTTTTGTAGCAACTAGAAGGCCAAAACGAGTAACTCGACCACATTGAGATGAAAAAACAACCATGATTTCACTCACAAAGATGTTAGATATTAGAAGATTCATTTCCATATTAAAAAACCTTCCAAAAGTAGCTCGAAACGAGGGGTCCTTTAGATACAGAGCGATCATGACACTATGGATAGTGAAAATATGGCCACGGGTGCGAGGACATAACTACACCATAGCGCCATCCCAAAATTAAATGTTTTTAAGAGTCTACTTCAGGAATGGTCCACAGAGATTTTATTCCTTGCATGTTAAGGGCTGAAATGAAATTAATTATGATGTGTGACATTATAGAGGGGCCACTATGATGGTCCTCCAGTATTTAGAATATGGAATGTAGGGAAAATGAAAAAATGTTGTGTAACACCATTGTTGTCATCAACCATAGCGTCTAACACACAATATTTCTAATTTTCAGGTTGGTCATCTAACAAATGAAGACAGTACATCATCTCCACTCTGCATGTCCTATTTTTTTTTTAATACATTGCTAGGGTTGTGACACTAATGTAATTTTATAATCTTAGTGTACAATTCAAAACTTTGTATAATGAGCAGCTCCATCTTCAATTCGTCTTGAGGATATATAATTCATAGTTATGTATATGAAATTTGAATAATACATGTTTTATGTTCATCTCTTTCATATTGGCACATGTATGAATTTAGCTCTGAATTTTTCCTTGTTTAATAATTATTCCACTTGACATAATATATGGAAAACCTATGTTTTTCATTCATATCAGAATTGTATATTAGCATAGTTAATTTTATAGATATGTGTCTTACTGTATTATGACTGTTATTTATTATACATATAATGTTAATGTTAGTTCTCAATTTATTTCCATACTTCTATTTTGAAATAATTTTTTTTTTTATAAATTGTTCTAGAGTTTATAGATTCTTCTTGTTTATATCGTGGACCATCGTGAGACTATGTAACAAAATGTCAGACTTAACTATATTAATTTATAGTTTATATTCTATCAAATACATATTGGAATTAATTACTAAAAAGAACATTGTACAATACACAAATAGTCCATTGCTTGACTTTAAATAATGATTTATAAAATTTCCATTCTAATAACATATAACATAAACCTATCTTTCTTAGTTTTGCTTCCTAATTTTCCTCTCATTTCAAATCCAGATTTATTGTAACTCATAACACTAGAACTTCATTCGAATTGGTAGCATAAATATAATTTCACAGAAATTACATACCATTGTATAAAGACTAGTTTTCCTCCCAACCACGAGCTTGTTCCACAACTCTCCCCATATCAAAGATCAATTCTTCCTATATGTCAAAAAAACCCTTATGACACTAAGCATGGTTTATTTAAGCTTGCTTTCCCTCAGACTGTTTCCATAATGGCATCCCGTTATTTTGATATTTTTTTTCCCTTACCCTAGGCCTTTCTTTTGTTTTTTCCACAAAATCTTCTTTTAAAATTAGCTATTCGCCACCCGAGTTTTATTCTTACCCTTTCTTAGTAAATTTCCACTTTATTGATGATTTTGTTAGATCTTTTTCTCAAATCTAATAATTTTTCTTTATTTTATTTTTCTCCGAGGATTTCTGGATAATTTTTGGAAAGTCTTGGGATTCTAGTCTGTCCTCACGGATCAGAATTCTTGGTCTTTAATTAATTTGTCTTTATACACTAATATTATTTCCACATTTATTTATTAGTTTCCAAAAATAATAGGTCCATACATATTTTTTCCTTAGTTCCACCTGACCTTTATATTTATTCACAAATGATAAAAGATGAAAATAGGGATAATACAAATATTGATCAGCAAAAAAATATATTCAAATAGAGATATATACTTGTTGCTATAAAAAGTTAAAAATAGTTCATCCTTGAAAGAAATAAGAATAATTATAGACCTACATGGGTAAGGGATTGTAAAAATTAGTGGAGGTTAAGTAGCAAAAAATCCATACTGTAATAGCCTAGTTACATCCCTGCTAAATATAAAATATGGTAAACTGACAGAGTTAGGGACACATGACAAAGGCTGAGGTGGACATGCTTCGTGGGATATATGGAAAGGAAGGAAAAAAGAGCCAAATGGAATGCAAATCATTAGCCTACCAGACTGACCAATGGTAACTGGTCTAACCACCACAAAAATCAGAGAACAAGGCACAACTAGATCAGTTTTGGTTGGTCAAAAATGTGGACTAGGTGAGGCTCTAACCTCCAGAATGGAGAGATAGAGTAGAAAAAAAAACTCCAAGGAGGGAGAATTACCCTAGAATTTGTGATGGAAAAATTCTTGAAGTTATAAGAATATCATTCTCTAAAAAACAATCGAAAGGAAGAGAACAAATTCATTCGACTCTTAGTCGAAGCTCAAGATTCAATATAGGAATAAAAGGGAGCTGAGCAGCTTCTCTAAGTTTCACAGTCCCTTAAGTAGTCTCCTCACAAATTGGAACCTAGCTTGGGGGTCACTGTGCTACAGGAAAAGTGATATTTTGGTACAGGCCAGTATATGGTTGGGAAAAGAAGCTTGGTCCCATACATAGTTTCATTTTAAAATCCAATAACTACCTACTCCTTGACCTGTATTGTGAATTTTAGAAGTTTTTATGTGCCATATCCTATCTGTTTTAGTTACAGTTTCTTATAATTGAGCTGGTCTGTAAATGGTTTCTCCATGGTCATCTTGCATTATAAAAGCTACATTGTAAAAAAAAAATTGAAGACCGGAAGGGCCGGTCGTGGTCGAAGATGGGACCTGCGCCCTGTGAGCGACACCCACCACTGCTACACCACACTGAGGTTCTTAATATACATATGCTTCATATATATTTAAATTTTCAAATTTCTACCATCAGACGGAGAGGGGGCCAACCCCCAACACACATGACCAATAGTCACGATCACCGATGGAGCATAAACATTAGGCATCGAGGTTTAAATGGTTAATCCTATTTAATTAACACTAAACCCACTTAATTAAGCCTTAATCCAAAGTTTTCCCATAAGTGTAGTTTAATCGCTAACTACATATAATGCGCTTAATTAAACTAAAATGGATTAGCTTGGCGTTCCACTAAATCCGGTGGAACTATGATTTCTGGCACCAGCTAGTTCTAGTTAGCTCTAATTAGCTAAATTTGGGTAGGAAATTGTGGACAAACTGGAGATGGTCATAACGTTTGGAGTTTTTGACCAAATCAGGTGAATAAAGAGGCTATATAACCATTTTTGGGCATTTTTAACTCAAGGGAATAGGTATCAGAAGCCATTGAACACATATAAATAGTAATTTTTCAGGTTAAACACCAAAGATGTATGGAGCAATCAGGATTTGGAGCATAATTGTTTGAGATTTTATTAAAATTAAGCTCAGAAAGAGGCCACATACAGGGTTTTGGATGTTATTAATCCAATGGTGACTTCTTTTTTATGTTTCGAGCACATCTAGATATCCCTTTTCAGGTTTGAGGTTAAGAGGTGTATGCATCAACCAGGTTTTGTAGTAGTTCCTGAGGGTATTCAACATAAATAAGACCTTGTAGAGGTTTTCCTTACCTTCATAATTCATATCCAACATTTTTAACAAGAAAATTTAAATTCAAGTTTAATTTCTTTCATTATGAATTTTTCATTATGTGCTTCAATGTGGAATTGAAGGATGCACATGATGTTTCTGACTAAGTCTAGTGGAAGTATGTCATCTTTCTAGGATATGTTTTGAGTTGTTGCTAATTGTGAGAGTTATCTGTAGGAGGACATTATGTTGTAGGGGTAATAGCCACATTTTATTTGTAGCAACCTTTTAATGGACTTCATTGATACTGAATTTATATGAGTCGTCTAGTCATGTTGACAGGCCCGAAGATGTAGCCCACGAGGGGTGAACTCTGTCAAAAAACCTTTTTTATTTCTCTTATCTATGCCTACATGGGTTATGTTTGTGTTTTTCATTAATTTCAGTTGCACATAAAGACTAATTCCCGTTGAAGAGACATTAAACGAACATGTTTTTTTTTAATACTGAATTTCATGTATTGAAAAATGTCGACACGGTCACAAGTTTAGTTATGTGATTCTGAGGAAGTGGAAAGAGAACATCTCCTCCAATTACAAATGAGTTGGTATCATAGCTATAGTTAACCAAGTTGAAATATGGGTAGCAAAAAGAGTCTCCAAGAGCTCGAGGAGAAAAAATTGGCTCTTTGAATGGAGAAAACAGGGTTGAGAAGGATGTTGGATATTGCTGCAGAGGAAAAGAGGCACATGTGCTTCCTATTATAGAAAATGTTTGATGACCAAGTAGCAGAAAGTTAAACTCTTGCACCAATAAGAGAAACCTCCAAGATGAGGCCGATATGTGGTCATGGTTCAAATAGTGGATTTCGACAATATATAGAAACTAATGCATGTGAATTTAGCAAGCATATTAAAGAAGCACACCATATGCCAGAGGATAAACATGGGTGGCTAGAGTAATATACAAGCTGTCCATCATCATCATCATCATCATAGGCTGAGAAGATGAATGGAAAATATAAGGAGGTAATTAGAATTTCAAGTACCACTCCTTCCATATATGTGCATAAGAACACTTTTGAAGAATTCGAGCAACATACCAAAGGCATAGGTATGAATTTTCTCTCCAATATGAGCTATGAAGGTTGAAGCCTAGGAATAATTGGCCAAGTCATTACCAATCCAATTTTTGTAGAGGAAATACATAAATATATGGGATGGGGATATGGTCACAAAGAGTATGGAGAGTGCTGAAAATGGCCTAAGGTGCATCAAACATGTGAGCAAGAGATGTCACATCCTTGTGAAAACCATCGAAGTTGTCACTCCAAAGACAGGTATAACTCTCAAGAGCGTTTTTCAAGGCATGGTGTTTTTTATTACTTATGTTATCAGTACCCTTGTACATTTTATGATAATTTTGAGCATTGCATGGTTGTGTGTGAACAATGTATGATAATGGTTAAATGAATGAACCACATTTTGGGTACAAAACATAATGACTTTCTTTCGCAAGAGAGAACTTCTATGTCTGCAAACAAGAAGTTTTTTTCTCCTCATTGTAAATTGCATGAACATGACACTGAACGATGTTGGAAGTAACATTTGAAGCTTCGTTTAAATAAAGGTAAAGGGATTATCCAACTCGATGCAAGCGAAACAAAAGGTGTCCAAGATGACTCACAACAATACTGAGCAACCTTTAGGACAATATGGTGCAAGAAGAGAACCCATAAGCCTAGGAGAGGCTCGATTGGGTAGAGTTATTGTAAAGTTTTTTTGAAAATTATGTAAATAATTGTTGTCATTACCTGTTTAGGTAACTTTGTAAAGTGAACAGTTATTGTCACTATTTTCAACAAGTGTATTTTTTTCATTCAAGCATTTATTGGCTTGTTATAGTCCACATGTTCAAGGACTTTTTCGAATGTATAAATTTTCGATCAAGTTGTCTAAAAGTTTTTCATATGTTCATATATAAAAGTATTCGATTTGAAACTTGTTTGATTAGAGTCTTGTGGTCAAGATCAATATGATTTGTAGATAAGGCATAGCATATCATGAAAATATTTTTGCAGTAGTGTACTTCTTATGTACAAATTGAGCTTGAAGATGTCGAAGAAAATTTATGTTGTTTCTAATTTCCAAGATGTAAAGTTTGTCTTCAAAAATTTAACTGCAGGGATGAAGTGTTTTCAAACCATCCAATTATGAGGGTAAAGAGCGTGTTCAGAGTCCACTGAGTAGTATTTTTAGTATTCACAAGGATGATAAGTGAAGTGCCCTCATTGGGGCTTGAAGGGGACTAGTTAAAAAATTTGTAATTTGGATTGAGTTTCATGGGTATTTTTAGTTCCAACCTCTTTATATTGACTAGGGAAGTAAAATTGTTGAGTTCAAGAGTTCCTAGTGGGGAGGAATGATCATGAGCTCATTTTTATGCTCAAAAAATCAAAGTTATAATAATGGAAGAAATCCTGAAATATCGCGTAGGGCTAGTCTTTCTGAATCCCACACACTTCGTTTCGCCTGAAATGAGTTTTGTTCGCTTTGGTAAAAAAATTTTTTTTTGAAAAAAATGGTAGACACATAGCCTAGTCAACAATGTGTAGTGTTGACGTGGCATGCTCACTCTCCATCAAATAAGGTATTGCCAAGTGGGAATATCTTACTCATTTTAATTTTTGGTTTTCTGGCAAGTTATTATTGGTTGAATTAAGGCCAAAGGAGAAAGGAAATGTGGGGACCACCATGTGCCCCCCACAGTGCATTGTAAAATTTTCATTATAAGATTTTGTTTAAAGGACCGGACCTCCACCCTACTAGGGTTGGATGCCATGGCTACACCACACCAAGGTTCTTAACATACATACGTTGCCATATATTTTTAAATTTTGGAATAGCTATTGTGGTGGGAGACAGGGTGAGCTCAGTGGGGCCAACAACGCACATAAGAAACACCTATGACCGGCTGAGGATAAACATTAAGCAAGGTGGTTTAAACTATTAATATTATTTAATTAACAATAAAACATCTTAATTAAGCTTTAATCTGAAGTTTTCCCATAAGTGTGGTTTAAGAACTAACTACACTTAATTAGGGCTAATTCTCTTAATTAAACTAAACTGGATTGGTTTTGTGGAACTCATAGTTTTTCCACCAACAAGTCTGATTTAGCTAGAGTTAGCTAAATTTGGGTAGGAAATTGCTGAGAAAATCCATATAGTTATAAATTTTGAAGTTTTTGACTAAATCATGTGAATAAAGAGGCTAGATAACCATTTTTGGGCATCCTAAACTTAGTGGAACAGGTATGAGGAGACATTAAGCACACCTAAATAGACTTTTTCTAGGCTCAAGACCAATGATATATTGAACAATGAGGCTTTTGAGCATGATTGTTTGAAATTTTATCAAAATTGAGCCTAGAAAGAGGCTACATAGAGATTTTTAGATGCTATGAATACAATGGTGATTTCTTTTTTATGTGTTTTTAGCACATCTAGAAGGCTTTTTTTAGGTTTGAGTTTAAGAGGTTTACGGTTCAAGGAGGGTTTAGTAGCATTTCATGAGGGTATTCACCATCAAGAGGATGTTATAGCGGCTTTTCCTCACCTTCAGAATTCATATGGAGAAACTATAACTAGGATAGTTCAATTAAGGTTTAAATTCTTTCATTATGAAGTTTTCATTATCTGCTTCAATATGGAATTGAAGGATAGACATGAAGTGTCTCACTAAGTTAAGTGGAAGTATATAATCTTTGTAGGAGATGTTTTTAGTTGTTGCTTATTGTGAGAGTGCTCTGTAGGAGGAAATTACCTTGTACTTGTAATAGCCACATTTTATTTTCATCAAAATTTTAATGTACTTAATTAATACTCACTTTATATTAATAGTATAGTAATGTTGACATGCTAGGAGATGTAGCCCACCAGGGTGAACTATGTCAACAAAAATTTTATATTTCTCTTATTTATGCCTACATGGATTATGTGTGTGTACTATTTAGTGTTGAAGAGACATTAAATAATTTGAAAATAATTATATTATTTTGTATTAATGGAGAAAAGGTTACACAAGTTGTAACGTATCTCCTTAGTTTAGGATTTTTTCCTAGAGTTTAGGAGGTTGTTTGAAACTTTCTGATTTCTGGTGATGTACTTAATGATGTAATTTTTCATTCATGAATGTAGAGTGAACAGAGAGTGATCTCTATGTTTGATTGTAGTCTCCAAGTGCAGTACTCACCTTTGAGCTACAAGTCCTTCTTTTCAATTCTGTGCATATTTTATCTTGGTATCACAGCTCAGATTGGGTGAGGCTGATTTTTTATCGCCTTTGTGGAAAATTTTCCTTTGTGGTAGAATCGCCTTCGTGGCTAAAAGTGCCTTTGTGGCCATGTTTACACGAGATCTGTGTGCTCACAGAGCTTTGTGCTCGACCGAGCAAGTGGACTGCAGTAACACCTGGCTCACGGACTTAGATGTTTTTTAATTTCTGAGCAGAAGGGGGTTGGAGCATTTTCTGCACTGACAGTCACACCAAAAAGCACAATTGGTGTGTCTATTCGGCCCATAACCTTGCCAACGCACCAAATCACGGGATTGGCGTGGAAGCGCATGAAAACTCGCGCCACAGATTTTTCCTTGCATCGATTTCATCTGGGTGTAGATTTTTTTCTCGGGAAGGCGCCACCTCACCTTCAGGGGAAGATCCATGGGAAGCCTCACCTTCATTGGACGGTTTGCGGGAGTTGTAGATCGGAGAAGTTGCGGATCTGTCCGAGAGAGGTAGATCGGATTAGTTTTGATCGGATCATTTTTGTGGCTGTATTGGAAAACATCGAATTTGCTCATTGGAGTGAGAAGGATTTGCAGATTTGTCAAATATTGTTGGATCTGAATCGAAGATACAGTGGGTGGATCAGGAGAACCAGTAGAGTAGTGGCAGATCAGTTGTCAAGATCTGACAGGTGTTCATTTTTTTTCTTCTGTATCAGTTGAATAGATTCATTTACTTGTAGATTTTTTCAGAATGAGTAATACTATGGAATCATATCTCCATGAGTCTGGCAAACTCGATGGATCTAAGTTCACAAACTAGAAGTTTAAGATTCAGACCTTGCTTGAGGGTGCGAATTCATGGTCAATAGTTATAGGAGATGAGCAGAGGCTGAATTCAAACACAGGAGCAAGAATGGGATAAGCGAGAAAACAAGGTGAAAGTTTTGGTGAAGATGTCTGTCAAGGACAACATTATCCCACATATCAGAGATTGTAAAACGTCCGTGAAGATCTGAACGACCATCAAAAGTTTGTATCAAACCCAGAATACAAGTCGAATTATGGCACTCAAAATCAAGTTGTTTTTAATGAAGATGGACGAAAGCGAGACTGCTGTTGCATTCATTGTGCGAGTTAAAGATGTGAAAGACGGATTGGGAGACATCAGAGAGAAGGTGTCTGACTCTGATCTTGTCACAATCACACTGAATGGGATGAGAGATGAATATCAAATGTTCATCATTCGATTGGCGGCAAGGGATAAAGCGCCTACATTTGAAGATCTGACAGGGATCTTGGTGCAAGAGGAGGAGCGAAGGCAGAATTTGAAACCCGAGAGCGATGATCTTGCTCTGATGGTGAAACGGAAATCATTTAGAGGGAAGCAGCCACAGCAGCAATCATAGTCGCAATTGTAGCAGAGAGGAGGTACATTGTAGAAGACTCCGTATAAAGGTATATTTGTAAATCATCCTGTAAAAAGATGTTATTATTGTGGAAAGAAGGGTCATATACAAAATGAATGCCTTAAGAAGAAGGAAGATGATGCAAAGAAAAAGTTGGCGATAACAAAGCATAGAGGATACTTTGTTAAAGAGGATGAAGATCTCAGTCACGAATTTTGACTGTTCACAGCTGACTGTGCCCTTTCAGCATCCAATGAGGACGACATCTGGTATGTCGATTTTGGTGCATCCTCTCACATGATAGGTAAAAACGAATGTTTTGAAACTCTTGAAGAAAGTATATATGGATAAAAAATTTATTTAGGAGATGATAGTGGATACGAGATTAAAGGCTATGGGGATATTCTGGTAAAGCTGCCAAATGGTGATACTAGGCGTCTTAAAAATGTGTTATATGTACCTAGAATTAAGAAAAATCTAATATCTGTATGCATGATAACTGATCAAGATATGCAAGTCGAATTCTTCAAGACTCATTGTGTCATAAAGGATTGCAGGAAATAAATTGTGCCAAGAGGCGTGCGTGTAGGAAGCCTATATAGATTGGATGTAAAAGGTATACCACAACGAGCCATGGTTGCAGGTGGATCGACAGCCGAACAACTCTGGCATCAGAGATTCGGTCATCTGAATTTGCAGGACCTCATGTTATTGTAGAGAAAAGGTATGGTCAAGGGACTCCATGTCTTTCATAATACTCAGTTAAATTGTGATGGATGTGCCTTAGGTAAAATGCATAGAGAACAGTTTCTTGTGCATGATAGAAGGAAGCAAAGAGACATTTTAGAACTAGTGCACACTGACATATGCGGACCTATGCAGATGAGGTTGCTAGGTGGAGCATATTACTTTCTGTTATTTACTGATGACTGCACTAGATACTCATGGGTTTATTTTCTGAGTAAAAAGAGTTAGAATTTCCAGTATTTATAGAATTTAAAACCTTGGTGGAAAAACAGTTTGGAAAAAGTATAAAAATTCTTCGATCTGATCAAGGGGGAGAATACAAGTTAGGGGAATTCATGAAATTCTACAAATCTCACGGGATTGTTCAGTATTTTACAGTGCCACACACACCATAGCAGAATGGAGTAGCAGAGTGCAAGAATAGAACCTTAGTGGAGTGCACAAGGAGCATGTTACAAGGTAAGGGTCTATCTAATAGTTTTTGGGCAGAGGCTATTAATATTGTTGTATATTTAAAGAACAGAAGTCCTACCAGATATCTTGGCTTCAAAACTCCTTTTGAAGCTCCATATGGACTCAAACTAGCAGTAAATCATCTAAGAGTATTTGGGTCAAAATCATTTTCCCATATACCCAAATTTGATAGGAAGAAATTAGACCCTAAAGCTGTTAAATGCATTTTTGTTGGTTATGGCACAGAATTCAAAGCATACAAGTTGTTCAATCCCGAGTCTCATAAGATATTTGCAAGCAGGGATGTAGTGTTTCATGAACAGGTCCAAGAAGGGAAATATGACATTGGTGATGATTGGCATATTCCATTGTTGATGGATGAAAGCAGCGAGGATGAACGAGAGAAGGAGCAGAAAGAGGAGGAGAAAGAAGAGCAGGGAAAAGGTGATAATGCAAGCCCAATTATATTTGAAGAAAACAAATTCGAGGTAAGTCCCCTACTAAGGAGATCAGGTAGGAAGACTCAAAAACCATCCATATTGAAATACTATGCTTTGATGTCAAATATTTTGAACATTGTAGAGCCCACTAATTACAAATAAGCTAGTCAATCTGAGGCATGGAGGGCTGCAATGAATGAAGAGATTGAATCTATCATTAGAAATAACACCTGGGATTTAGTTGAATTTCATAAAGATAAAACACCCATAGGATGTAAATGGTTTTTTAAACCAAAAATGAATGTAGATGGAAGTATAGAAAAACTAAAAGCTAGGCTGGTTGCAAAGGGGTACCCACAGCAAGAAGGTATAGATTTTGATGATACCTTTGCACCTGTAGCAAATTTAAACACTATCAGAATGCCTATTTCTTTAGCAACTAAACATAATTGGGAGCTACACCAGCTTGATGTTAAATGTGCATTTTTAAATGGTGAATTAAAAGAAGAAATTTACTTAGTACAACCAGAAGGGTTTGTAAAGCAGGGGCAGGAACATCTTGTTTGCAGATTGAAAAGGGCATTATATGGCTTAAAGCAAGAACCGAGGTCTTGGTACGAAAATATTTATTCTTTCTTTTTAGAGCATGGTTTTCATAGGAGTTTGAATGACCCAAATTTGTATACCAAGTACAATAAGCAGGGGTAGATTATTTTGATTTCTTTGTATGTAGATGATATGATTATAATAGGAAATGCAGATAATTTAATCAAATAAATCAAAAGGCTTATTGCACAAGTTTTTGAAATGAAAGATCTCTGAAGTCTCCATTACTGTCTAGGATTAGAAGTATGGAGAGATATTGGGAAAAATTTTCTTACCTAAGGAAAGTATGCGAGAAATCTGTTGGAAAAGTTTGGCATGGATCAGTGTAGGTCAGCAGCGACACCATTGTAGCAGAATTTGAAGTTGTGCAGTGATGATGGCACTAAGGAGGTGGATGCCACTATGTACAGACAACTGGTTGGGAGCTTGATATATCTCACAACAACCAAACCATACTTGGCATACTCTGTTAGTGTGTCGAGCCAATTCATGTCAAAACCGCTTGAAAGTCACTAGGTAGCAGCAAAAAGTGTGTTGAGGTATCTTTGTGGTACTGTTAATGATGGCATTTTATACACTGACACATCTGATGTTATTCTAGAAGGTTTTTCAGATTCAGACTGGGTAGGTAACCTGGATGATCGAAGGTCTATTATAGGTTACACATTCAGCATAGGATCCAGGGTCATAGCATGGAGCAGCAAAAAGAAAAGTACTGTAGCACTTTCTTCATGTGAAGCTGAGTACTAGGCATTGTGTGCAGCAACGTGTGAAGAGATCTGGTTGAGAAGGCTTCTCAATGATGCAGGAGAAGAACAAAAGAACTATACTTCCATCAAAAGCAACAACCATAGCACTATTAAATTAGCATACAATCCAGTGTTTCATAAAAACACCAAACATATAGACACTCAGTTCCATTTTGTCAGAGAGAAACTACAGTCAAAAGAAATTATTGTTGAATATTGTAAAACTTGTGACAATGTGGCTGATATTTTTCCTATGCCTCTTGCACGTGTGAAGTTTGAATTGTTTAGAAGGATGTTAGGAGTTCATGATAATCCTTTCTCCATTAAGGGGGGGAGTTGAAAAGGTTACACAAGTTGTAACGTATCTCCTTAGTTTAGGATTTGTTCCTAGAGTTTAAGAGTTTGTTTGCTACTTAATGATGTAATTTTTAATTCATGAATGTAGACTGAACAGAGAGTGATCTCTCAGTTTCAGTGTAGTCTCCAGGTGCACTACTCTCCTGTGAGCTACAACTCATTCTTTTCAATTCTGTGCATATTTTATCTAAATAAACATGTTGTTTTTGAAGAACGATTTTCATGCATTGCAAATTGTAGACATGGTCACAAGTTTAGTTATGTGATTATGAGGAAATGGAAATAGAATACATCCACCAAATACATATCATCTAGAGAATGAGAATAGGCCATCACATTTTAATTTTTTTAGTTTGTAGTCTTCAATTTCATTATATTTGGACATAAAAATAGTATTCTCTAAAGGAACCATTCAAATGATGTTTAGGACAATGTGAATTCATAAATATTTTTAATGTAAAAAATTACTATTTCATTATAGTCATCGTTATAATATATCACATAATCCACAACACTATTTTATTACCCATTAATTCAAGTCATATAGTGAGACTTTGGCCACTTATTTAAGCCATTGCAAATTAGTAGGTCTGAGGAACTAAAAATTTTGTCTAGCTAAGTATAAAATAAATTCTAAGTCATGTCTTCAAATTTTCTTTTGTATCTACCTAATGAAAGATTGTCAACTAGTCATAGAAGATTACTATTGAATAATTGTTTAGTAGAATATCTAGCTTGGTCTGTTGTACTTCTTGAATTAAATCTTCCTAAACTGAGGATGTCACAATATATCCTTAGTTTCTACATATCATGTTCTATAAAATCAACCCCTATTTTTTATGTAGATTTTTTTGTTATAAAATATCAAAATAATAGAAACAAAATTAAAAATTGTAATATATTAATTCTCTTAACATTAATGTAAAATATTATCTCCTCCAACTCAATTAACCAAAACATTTTCTCTTATATACCATTAGATTCTAGTTGAAAATCCCCCAAGTTTACTTTTGGCCATATGCTAGAGGAACTGTAGTTCATCTAGGATTTATAGAATTTATAATTGCAATGATGGAAACTAATCCCATCTTGTAGGAGTATTAGGGCAACCAAGTTGTTCATTATTCTATTCACAAAAAAAAAAAAAACATTAGTGTCAAATATTTCTATCCAAGTCCACAAATTAAAAGGGTCTATGTTTTGAAGCCAAATGTGAGGAGGAACATTATTCTATATAATATCTTATTCCTCCAATCTACATGCAATAGGATTTATTGTTCCATGTTGGTCACAAAACATTCAAATAAGGATTCTAAGTGTTTCAAATTACTATTTATTATTATATCCGTAGTCTTAATCCATAATAATAACTATACATAATAATAGTTTTCCTTTTTTATAATTATTGCTTATTTTCATTAATTTACCTTCTCAACCTCCTTGCTTAAATCAATTGGTATCTTGGAACGAGGTTTCTATATCCTGAATCGTTTTAAGGTAGGAGATTTATTGATTATGGAAAATATTTGGTCTATACAACTTACCCTAAGTGTATCAACTTATATTTTATGTTTTGTATATTTCTACATGGTCTTTATTTATATGCCATAGTTTGTTTGAATTTCAAACTTATATTTTTTGTATTGATAGTTAAGTTATATTTTTTTTCCAATCAATTATTGTAATCTAAAGTAATTTTCTAGTGGTTGAGACTCAACCCTATTATAGTTTTCTCCAAATTCTCTCTAACAAAATTATTTTTTTATAGAGATTTGGCTTTATCTTTTTTCATGTTCTACTTCTCTGGGTCTTATTAATAAAATTGAGTTCCCATAAAAACTCTCCAAGGTGAGATTACTAAGCCTTCACTTCTTATATTGAAGATTTCTAGTATGTAATGAAGTGGTAATGGTTGAACAAAACAAATATTAATATTGACAATGAAATTAAAATTTAATAAAATAATATTTATACAAATAAAAATTGAGGTTGAGAATCATACAAAATTAAATGTATATGGAATCATGCAAATTGAAATGTACATTGAAATCAATATATTGATGTCATTGTATATTTTTCATTATTAGAAATTATTAATTTATTTGTATTCAACTTATTCTTCATAATATTGAAGTATACTTCTTAATAATATTCTTTTATGAGTAAATTTAAAAAACTAGATTCACCTGCATATACATAGCATTATCACCTACAAATGATTATACTAAAATGTTAAAAACATAGTTTGAGATTAATTAATTTGATGAATACTTTGTATGCCTTTAATCCACTAATAAAACTAAACAAATTTGAAATGATGAAATTAATGTTAGAAATATACATAATGTTGATTATTTTATGTAATTTCTGATTATTAAAATTAGCCTACACCCATATAGCAATAAAATATATTAAAAGTTACCTGTTTCTAAAAATTTATACTTTAGAAGAGGTTTACAACTTTAAATATATGGTTCTCCTCGGACTTAATAATTGTCTAAATAAAATAAGTATAATTAATAGAAGACATAAACATTTTATTTGAAAATAATGTCTTGCAAAAATATATATATCAAATGATAAATAAAAATAAAAATATAATTAAATTAAATATCCTATATTATTAAACATAAATAAAAAATAAAAAAATGAAAATATACATTAAAACTTATATTCAAAGTTGTAAAATTTGTTGGAATCTAATTTCCAATTGCGTGAATAAACCATGCAGACAGTGTGATGAACGGTTGATCAGCGCACAGTTAAACCGGCAGAAGGCGGAGAGGGTTATCGACAGTTAACAAATGGGAAACTCCCCGAAGTTGACCCAATGATCGGGCGTTGACCCATGATCAACGGTTGTAATTTAGTGCGGGGCCTCACCCCAATTTCCGTGTACGGGAAATTGGTAGCCCCCGCAACCACCAGCTTGTGGTGGCTCCGCCGATGCACAACCACGCGCCGCCAATGCGCCACCGAACCGCCACCGCCGCGGGAAATTGTCAAATTCGCCATTAATTTGATTTTGAAGCGGTGCTCACAGAATTTATGGCACCATAATTTTTTTTTTAAGCGATGATTGTAAAGTCAATGAATGACATTAAATGGAATTTAGATATTTTGTTTATATGTAATAGAACAGAATTGTAATTTTTTTTTAGTTGCTGAGATATAGAAGAGTGCAGTTCTATTTTATATGTAAGCAGAACAGTGCGTTTGAAAGAGAGATAGAGCAAAATTAAAATCACACACAACAGTGCATTGATTGTTAAAAGAAAAAAAAGACAGAGTGCAATTTAAAAAAAATACACAGCAGTGTATGTTTATTTTGAAAAAGACAGTGAGCTTTTTTTTAATAGACAGAGACAGTGAATTGGAAATTCACAGCAGAATTTTTTTTTAGAGACAGAGAAGAGTTTTTTTTGTTTTTTTGTTTTGGAGCTGTGCTTAGAAATAGTCCAGCAATTGTAAATCCCTCTGTGATTAAGGAAGAACTTGTAGACAATTTTGTGGAATAAAATTTGTTTTATAAAGTTGAAATTCTGTTTTCTATAGAGTGAAATTTATTTGTCTCTGTTAAAGAGGGAGAATTCTGGAATTTTCAAATTTCCAACATGGTATCGGAGCCTTCCAGGCTATTTGAAGGTCAAATAAGCTGAAGGAAAGGAGTTCGTTTTTGCAGAAGCCTCTCCGGCAGTGTGAAGGTTCAGACAAGAAGAATTCGAAGGTATTTCTCTATACAGTTTTTGTGTTACTGGTGTATTACAGCTAGTAAATTTAAACACACAGTCAAGTGTTTTTTGATTCATAGTTATTAGTGCAGAAAGGCTGGAGCCAGCACTGGTATGAGTTTGGGAAATATCCATCTCCCACAATTTAATGGAAAAAATTATGACTACTCGTCAATAACTATGAGAGATTTATTTACCTCACAAGAGTTATGGGAATTAGTTGAGGATGGCTTTGAAGAGCCAGCAAATGAAGCAGAGTTTTATGTTTTAACTCAGGTAGAAAGGGAGTCACTGAAGAACAATAACAAGAGAGATGCCAAGGCTCTTTTCTTTTTGTATCAAGCAGTGCATGAGAGTGTGTTTCCGAGGATAGTAGCAGCTAACAGATCCAAAGAAGCATGGGAAACTCTCAAGACAGCTTATCAGGGCATGGAGAAGGTGAAGATAGCAAAACTTCAGTTGCTGAGGAGAGACTTTGAGACTCTCTGTATGAAATAGTCAGACACTATTGACTCATTCTTCACTCATGTGATTGGAATGGTTACACAAATTAGATCACATGGAGAAACTCTTGAAGACAAAAGGATTGTGGAAAAACTCTTGAGGAGTCTACCCTCAAGATTTGATGTGATTGTCACCACCATAGAGGAGACTAAGGATCTCACAAAGTTTTCAGTGGATGAGCTACATGCATCACTGATGACCCATGAATAGAGATTGAGTAGAAGTGAAAACTCATCTCTTGAGCGTGCTTTTAAGACCAAAATGTCTTTCGGAAAAGGAATAGGGCAAGGCAAAGGAAGAGGAAGAGGTAGAAGCCAGAACAGAGGTGGAAGGAACAGTCCAGCAAATTCTCAAGGAAGGAGCAGCAATCCAAATCAGCATCAAGGCCAAGGCAGCCAGCAAAGTGGACAGCAGAATGATCAAGGACAAAGGTATGACAAATCCAATGTCCAATGTTACAATTGTAAGAAATATGGTCATTATGCTAATGAATGTAGAAAGAAGAAACAAGATATGAGAAGTGGAACTAGTGTAAATTTCACAAAAGAAAATAGCAACCAAAACAATTTGTTTTTAGCTTATAATATGGCTGAAGAAAAGAATGAGGATTTATGGTTTCTAGACTCCGGTTGTAGTAACCATATGACAGGAAAATTAGCAATGTTTTCTATGTTAGATGAGAGTGTGTAGTCACAAGTCACACTAGGAACTGATAGCAAAGTTTCTGTTATGAGAAAAGGAGATGTGAATATCTTAACAAGATTAGGTGCAAAGAAATCCATAGCAGATGTTTATTATGTTCCAGGAATGAAGTGTAATCTCTTAAGTGTTGGACAACTTGTCCATAAGGCGTATAATGTTTTCTTTGATAATGATGTTTGTATCGTCATGGATAAACCACCCAGCAATCAGTGTATTGTTGAAGTGAAGATGACAAGGAACAGGATGTTCCCTCTTAGAATGAGAGCAGATTTGAAGCATGGTGAAGAGAAAGCAGCAGTTGCCTAGGAGACTTACCAAAGCGAACCAAAAGATGATAATTGGTTATGGCACTTGAGATTTCGACATCTCAACTTTGGAGGTCTTAACTTGTTTAACAGAAAAGGAATGGTAAGTGGCTTACCATTGATAGAGAAACCGGACAGCCTTTGTGAAGGTTGTATTCTTGGGAAAAAACACAGAGAAATTTTTCCTTTAGGGAAAAGCATAAGGGCAAAAGCACCCTTAGAGATTGTCCACTCAGATGTATGTGGACCGATGCAAACTCCATCACTTGCGAACAGCCACTATATCTTAACATTTATAGATGATTTTACAAGAAAAACTTGGGTTTATTTTTTGAAAAATAAAAGTGAAGTGTTTGAAAAATTTTGCAATTTCAAAGCACTTGTTCAGAGACAGAGTGGGCTGCATATCAAAGTTTTAAGGACTGATAGAGGAGGTGAGTATATCTCTAAATATTTTCTACCTTTTTGTAGAGAAAATGGTATTCAAAAGCAGTTTACAACTAGATATACTCCGCAGCAAAATGGAGTAGCCGAAAGGAAGAATCGAACCATAATGGACATGGCGAGGAGTATGTTAAAGGCAAAGCACTTGCCTAATGATTATTGGGCTGAAGCTGTACATTGTTCAGCGTACATCTTGAATAGATGTCCTACAAAAGCTGTTATGAACAAAGTGCCAGAAGAGGCATGGAGTGGCACAAAGCAGGGTGTCACACACATGAAGTTTTTCAGATGTGTGGTTTATGCACACATTCCGGATCAGCTAAAAAAGAAATTGGACACCAAGGGGGAGAAATGTATTTTCATTGGATACAGTGAGGATTCCAAAGCCTACACGTTATATAACCCATCCACCAAGAAGTTCATTCTGAGCAGGGATGTTCAGTTCATTGGGATGGAAGCTTGGGATGGAAGCATAGAGAAAACAATGAATGTAAAACACTGTTTATCCCATGATGAGAATGATGATGAGTTGGCCGAAATACATCCCCAAACAGCAACACCAACAAGAGAGCAGCAAAGCACACCCTTGAGGAGAAATGAAAGTGCTTCTCCAAGCACACCACAAGGAGGAAATTCAAGTGCTTCTTCAAACATTTGTACACCTAGTGAAAGAAATAAGAAATTCAGAAGTTTGAAAGAAATTTATGAACAAGATATAGCTAATGAAGGTATCAATTCTTTGTTTGCTTTATATTGTCATGTTGATGATCCTGTTCATTTCGAAGAAGCCATCAAGGATGAGAAATGGATAGAAGCTATGGATGAGGAAATAAATGCCATAGAGAGGAACAAAACTTGGGATTTGGTTGAACTCCCAAAAGGTAAAGATGTAATTGGTGTTAAATGGGTCTACAAGACCAAGAGTAATGCTAAAGGCAAAATAGAGAGACACAAGGCAAGGCTTGTCGTCAAAGGCTATAAGCAGAAACATGGGATAGATTATGAGGAAACTTTCGCATCGGTTGCAAGAATGGAAACCGTGAGAGCAGTGTTGTCCTTAGCAACACAAAACAAATGGAAAGTTTACCAAATGGACGTGAAGTCAGCATTTCTAAATGGAGTGTTAATGAAAGAGGTTTACATTGATCAACCTCTTGGCTATGAAAAGAAAGGCCAACAGCACAAAGCATGCAAGTTGAAGAAAGCTCTTTATGGGCTGAAGCAAGCGCCAAGAGCGTGGTACAGTAGGATAGATTCATATCTACTGGAAAATGGCTTTGAGAAGTGTGAGGGAGAACCCACCCTCTACATCAAATAAAAAGACGGTAAAATCTTGATTGCAGCCTTATATGTTGATGATGTTATTTTTACAAGGAATGATGATTGCCTTATTGAAAATTTTAAAACAGTCATGAAGGAAGAATTTGAAATGACTGATATGGGTTTGTTGAGATACTTCTTGGGAATAGAAGTAGAACAAGATGAAAGTGGGATTTTCATCTCACAAGAAAAGTATGTTAATGAGGTGCTTGAAAGATTTAACATGCAGGAGAGCAAAGCAGCAATCACTCCCACAGTGATGGGATTAAAACTCAGCAGAGAGGACATCAGCAAGGATTTTGATCCTAGTTTATACAAGAGCATAGTTGGCAGCCTTATGTATTTGACTGCAACTAGGCCGGACATAATGCATGTTGTTAGTTTGATTTCTAGGTTCATGGAAAAGCCAAAGGATGCACATTGGCAAGCAGCAAAAAGAATTTTGAGGTATGTTAAAGGTACTAAAAGGTTTGGTATTTTTTATACTACTTCAGAATGTTCGATTTAGTTGGATACACAGACAATGATTGGGCTGGAAGTGTTGATGATTGCAAGAGCACTTCCGGTTGTGTTTTTTACATGGGTTCAGGAGCCATTTCATGGGCTTCTAAGAAACAACCCATTGTAGCATTGTCTACGGCAGAAGCAGAGTATGTGGCAGCTACAGCAGCAGCGTGTCAAGCAGTTTGGATGTGAAAAATGTTGAGAAGCTTATCTCAAGAACATGTAAAAGGGACAGTGATCTTTTCTGAAAATAGCTCAGCTATTGCATTATCTAAAAATTCTATTTTTCATAAAAGGACTAAACACATTGAGACCAAGTTTCACTTCATACGTGAATTGGTTAACAATGGTGAGATAGTTTTGCATCATTGCAGAACGGAGGATCAATTTGCTGATATCCTCACAAAGCCAGTTGCACAGAAAAGCTTTGAACATTTCAGAAAATGCTTGGGTACACAAGAAAACCCAACAGTGGAAATTAAGGGGGAGTGTTGGAATCTAATTTCCAATTGCGTGAATAAACCATGCAGACAGCGTGATGAACTGTTGATCAACGCACAGTTAAACCGGCAGCAGGTGGAGAGGGTTATCGTGGCTGCATGTTTACGAAGATTGACGGTTTACGGGGGTACAAACCGCTCGACAGTTAACAAATGGGCAACCCCCCGCAGTTGACCCAATGATCAGGAGTTGACCCATGATCGACGACTGTAATTTAGTGCGGAGCCTCACCCCAATTGCCGTGTACGGGAAATTGGCAGCCCTCGTAACCACTAGCTTGTGGTGGCTCCACCGATGCACAACCACGCGCCGCCAATGCGCCACCGAACCACCACCACCGCGGGAAATTGTCAAATTCGCCATTAATTTGATTTTGAAGCGGTGCTCGCAGAATTTATGGCACCATAAAAAAAAATTTAAGCGGTGATTGTAAAGTCAATGAATGACATTAAATGGAATATAGATATTTTGTTTATATGTAATAGAACAGAATTGTAATTTTTTTTTGTTTATATGTAATAGAACAGAATTGTAATTTTTTTTTTAGTTGCTTAGATATAAAACAGTGCAGTTCTATTTTATATGTAAGCACAGTAGTGGGTTTGAAAGAGAGATAGAGCAGAATTAAAATCACACAGTGGGTTGATTGTTAAAAAAAAAAAAAAGACACACAGTGCAATTTAAAAAAAATACACAGCAGTGTATGTTTATTTTGAAAAAGAAAGTGAGCTTTTTTTCTAATAGATAGAGACAGTGAATTGGAAATTCATAGCAGAATTTTTTTTTAGAGACAGCGAAGAGTTTTTTTTGTTTTTTGTTTTGGAGCTGTGCTTAGAAACAGTCCAGCAATTGTAAATCCTGAGGAAGAACTTGTAAACAATTTTGTGGAATAAAATTTGTTTTATAAAGTTGAAATTATGTTTTCTGTAGAGTGAAATTTATTTCTCTTTGGAGATTCTGGAATTTTCAAATTTCCAACAAAAGTTAAAAAAAAGTCTGACATAAACTCTAAGTGTTTACAGTTTTGGCCAGAAACCATATAACAACTCGACATACATTATTTATTCCTTCAATTAGCTCCATTCCTATAAATCTCTCATACACTAACCTACTAAAGGTTAAAAGCTATTGCTGTAATAGAAATAAGTATATAAATAAAGTCTCTATATCGTAAAATTTGATATGTATATACGAGTATGAAAATCCTTCCACCAAGGTCTCCGATGATTATTATTATTCTGTTTCAAATAAATTTAACCACATGTATTTGTAACCAGACCGCAAAGAAAGTATCTTCAGAAGTCCCTTTTTCTGAATGAGTGGTTCTGTATACTTTTCTCTGAAGTCCTTTGAGAACCACCTACTTGATGGTAGCTGGGAGGTTGCAGTTTAAATCACAAGCAATAAAATTCAAAAGCAAAACGTAAGTGCGTGAAGATAGCCATTACTTCCATAAAATTCATATTTAGTGAAAATGTGTTATTGGCCCTATTCCTTCATCATATAATCTGCTCCCTTTGACTTGTCGGTGGCAACAGAAAACCCGAACCCTGGGTTTCGTCCTTGATTAGAAATGTTGGTTGCCTGTTCCACTGGAATGAAGGCTAGCCCTTTACTTTGTAAGTACTCTGTGGCTCCACGCATATCCCTCTGCATGTATGTCAAAATATTTTTGACAAAGTCCTGGCCTTCCTTAAAGAGGGGGTCACCAGGTTGAACCAGAGCCGCTGATGCCTTTAAAACAGAAAACACAAGTTACTCTTCCAGTAACATAATACATTTCTAGTACCTCAGGTGCATCATTCGCACTTGGAGGTCCTACGGAATCTACACGGCCAAGTTTACTCGCGCTCAAAACCTGCAGAACAGCTGAACTTTGAGAATAAAAACTGAGCTTATCATAGGCTGCAGAATTTCAATCTTGCTAGAGATTTGGGTCAAAGTTACAACCTTTATTTGCATCTGCAGAAGTTTAATATAGCCAATTATTTTATCCAGCATGGATGCTTTGTCCGTCTGCACATATAAAAGAAATTTGACTATCCATAGCCATAAACTAGGCTTGCTAAGAATAAGATCTTATTATACAGAAATGAGACTTTCTCTCTCAAATCATTCATTTGGTCTCTTAATATGATATAGGATTATACTCACTTTGAGAGGAAAAACAAATTAGACACAAACTTAGAGAAGAGCTAATAAACAAGTTTCATCTTTGGGCATAATTTCATGTAACTTGCTATGGAATCTCTATAAAGGAAGCATAAAACTAAATAAGTAAATGTCATTCATTAATATCATTTCTTTGAAATCTAGAATTGATTAGCAAAGAAAAAAAAAATTGAACTAATACCATTAAGTCTATCTATTGAACTACCACAAAAACATGGAGTCTAATAATTCAATTTTGTTGTTCAACTCTCTTAATCAACAAATGGATTAGAAAAGAAGCACAACTTGACAATTTTACATTATAACCTTATATGGTGATATGCAAATGCATATGATATCTTACTTACAGATCTCATTTCATCACATATAAAGCTAGAAAAATTCCATGGGAGATGGCCTTTATAAAGAAGGATTAAGGTTGAAGATTTTCACTTCATAATTTTAACATATTCTTCTTAGATATAGGGAATACTAAGAACAAATAAAAATATTACCTTATTTATGTAATTAGTTAAAAATTTACTTGTTCATATACATATTTCCTTTATGGAATTTTTTAAGAAAAAAAAAACATATTATTAAAGAGAGAAAGATTTGAAAATAGGAAGAAAATATATTCCCTATCAAATGTTGCAATTTTCTAAATTCAATGCCTTGCATATTCCTTGAGAAATCATTAATAAATTATACATAGTACAAATATTTACCCATGATGGAACTTTAAACACATGACTATGCAACATTTGCACTATTCAAAATAGCACTCAAGAAAAAATCTACTTGTTTATGCTTCTCATCAAAGCCATGGTCACAAAATTAAATTCAAGAGAGAAGCTATGCATACCTCCTAAAGGAAATTTTAATTAAAGACAGTTTTATTTAACATAACTGAATCCTTATGCCACATGAGTTGATTGAATATATGGCTATTTCCTTATGCCTCATCTCTTGAGAGAATATATGGCTATTTCCTTCTTCAATATCCACTACTAGGATCAATGGAACTATTCCACTCATCCTTATTAATTCCTCCTACCATCTTATGTAGAGTTCAAATCAGAAATCACCTTGGCAATGCCAATTCTCATAGAACCATCCTATAGGATTCCTTTTAGAACATAGTTTTTAAATCTACAATGCTAATCATTCTTATAAAAACCAAACTTTCTAGCTAATCTTATGATTTTTACAACACCAATAACTATTTTAATGGTTCCATCCATCACCTTCAACTTAAAATTTCCTCATCTTCTCCTCATCTTCTCCTCTAGGCTCTTAGGTCATCTCGTAGGAAATAATCAATGCACTCTTATGTTTAATACTTACAAAGGCACTCCTTGTGAGTAGTCATATGAACTTATCAAATTGAGTTAACTAGGCATGTCTCATGATATACATGTGTATATGAAGAGCCAAATACAAATTCCATCCTCCATTATACTCAGAAAAATCATCTATATGAGTGTTTATATTAGAGGATGCAACTCACTTGACTAGTATTCCCTCATGGTCTACATGTAAAGAAAAGTGCACATCCATCCTTCATCTCTTTGGTAGTAATTTTGGATATATATATATTTTTTTTATTCACTTATTTTCCACATATTATCCAATGTACTATTACCAATTATTTGGATATTTAGATATTTCTCTAAATTTAGACCTCCCATTTGAGGTTTTACTTTTATTTCTATGATGTCTCCTTTTACACAAAACCCATTTTGTTCTAAATTTCTATTTCTTTTCATCCCATATCCTTATATAAGGTTGAGACTATTATATTAAAACTTATTTTAGTTGCATTGCTACCTATGTAAAAAACCAAACTATCCCATGAGCTTGACAAATAACAAAACAAAACTATCACTTATTTACATTTGAAATATTAATATAAATTAGTAGTATCTATTTTACCACACTATTTAAGATTTTAGGCTCTTTGTCACCATGTACGCGTCCTTATTTAACTTCTTCTACCATAACAACTTGTCAAAAATGGTCTTGAAACAATACAAAGCCACTAACTTGTTCCACAATGCTTTTAATGTAGTTCTCCCTAAACATTCTCTCTTTCTAAGGCACACAACCATATTGTGTGTTTTCTTATGCACAATGATCCACTCTTACATGAATATCATTATCAATGCATCCAAAATGATGCATTATTTTTTTTCCACCAATATATAATCCATTTGAAGCTTCCATCTAAAACTATCCCTCTTGGATTTCTTAACATCTACCTTCAAAATACTAGCTATTTATTTTTGCCACAATATTTGATTCCACATATCTCCTAGAGGCTATATCTATGCCATTTAGCCACAAATGTCAAGATCAAAATCAAAGGAAAGGGCATGATATTTTTTAGTAGACATTGAAAGTGTATAGTTTTCCTAAATATCCTTTTGTAAAGATCAAATGGATTTAAGTGGTTATATTTTTCTTTAGTAGTGCATTTGTATTTATTGTAAAATTAAGATTTTATGCCTAATATATATTCCTATCGATATTTTCTTCTGAATTCCTATTAATATGTAGTGTCTCCTATTGGTTAATTTCCACTAGAGGTACCAACTAGCCCATCCAACCATATAGGCTATAGTCATTTATAAATGGAAAATCGTAATTATCCAATGTTTGGAGAAACAATGGGCAAATGTTGGGAGCCCAAACTAGGGTTTGAAACTTTAACTCTTCACCTTTTGGAAAACCCCTTAAGAAAATCTATAAATAAAAGAGACTTTGAGTCACTTTTCATCATCCAAATAGATTGAGTTATCTATGTTTTATTTAATTGAAGCTACTAGTGTTTGAATACCCCTTCTTCTTGCTAAGCTGAAGTGCAAGTGATCCCACCCTAGCTGCCTAAGTAGTCACCTCTTTTCCTTATTTATAGTAAAACGAATCAACTAGAATCACTTCAAACCTATATTCTAAGAATCCTTCTAAGCTGTTCATTTGTTTTATGATTTACTCTCAAAAAAACTAATAGTTGGGTTCATTAGAGTTTTGTATAAAGAGGATTGAGTAGAAATAGGCCTCCCTCAAGCATCAAATGTAAATAGGAAGGACCCATGAAGTTAGGAGTTTTGTTTGATTTGTAGGCCAGTGAGGGATCCTTTTTCATCATGTAGGGCATCCTTTAAGGGAATAAGATGGTATTTTGAGGACAACAAACCCAACACAAGAGGACATAAGAAGTAATATTAGGTTTGAGGCTAGAAACCTTGTACTAGACCCTCGTAAGGCTTCTCTTACACCCAAAAACAACTACCCCATACATTTTTCTCACTCTAGAATCAATTCTATAACTATTTCCTAGATAGCAAGTTGAGAGTAGCATTAAGAAATGACAGGCCATGCTCTCTAAGCTTGCAAGATATTTTTAGGACAACAGGACACACAGGAATTAACCTTGAGTAACACAATAGATATTTTATTAATACATCTCACTTGGATTTTAATTAATAACATAGTTGCAAAGAAAGTTTATAAAATATTGATCTTACAAATCAGTACTTTATTGGTGGTTTTTGGATTGGGTAGATTTATTGTTGTGGGTAGAACGCCCTATCTCCAATGGTTTTGCTAAATAATGTAAACAATATAGTTGCAGTGTTGTCAAAACCTTACTATGGATCATTGGTTGATCACATTAACTATTTCATTAGGTAGTCAATCTTATGTTGGTGTGATTTCATTAAGGAGTTATATTAGTGTTGCATGTTTATATACATGTCTACATATTGTTATGAATGTGTAACACTTTTAATGGTTTTTTAAAGCAAGCCATAGGCAGAGTACAACCCCTAAGGAAAAAATATCCTTGGGATATTACAATTATATCAAAGATTTCCATTCTTCCAGCTTGTGAGAGAATGGGCTTTGTATAGCAAGGCAACATTATAGTAAGAACAAAGAGGATCACTCATTATTCAATTATAGGATACATGGAAGGACAATGAAAAAAACATTCTAGTGATCTATTGCATGCATTAATATAAATGCAACAATAAATAACAAATTTTATACTACAATGACAACAACACACAACCCAAAGACAAATACAACAACATATGACACAACTGATTGTGGATGCCATAAACAATCTAAGTAACAATGGTTTGAATGATGATAACAATACTGGTATTAAAGAGAATAGGAACCATAATCCTATCTCTTTCATTAGTTGTGTACAAGCCAACCACACTAGCATCACCATCAATAAATTCATTCTTATAGTGATGGTAAAAAAACCATTTACTACATGAAGTGAGTTTACTGAATTTATTATACTTGGTTGAAATATATGAGAGAATTAGTATTTAGTTCTAATTGCTACATATTGGTTATAAAATAAGAATTTGTTGTAGGTAATTCTTGGAGATATTGTAAATATTTTAGGTTTTGGATAATTTTATATTTAGGCATTAGATTAACAATTTCTGGATGTAAATTGATTACCATTTTCTATCAAAAGTAGATTGTGTAGTTTAGAGAAAAAGTAGAGATAATTTGAAGAATGAGAAAGTTTAATAACCTGAAGAATTAGAGAGTGTGAATGTAGAATTGTGTGATTTTCTATATATTCTCAGTGAAAAACATTAATACATTAATATAATTGTAGAGATTTTATATTTGTTGAATTTGATTTTTCCTCTATATCTGTGTTCATAACTCTATTTAATTTTCAAATATGAGTACAAGAAGGTCACTACATTCTCGAATTCACATTAAGCTTAGTTTTTGGTTAACAAATGCATTGCATTTTGACTACAGTTTTGTTTTCATTGAAATTATATTTGACATATTACACAAAGAAATTATAACTTCACAGGTGTTCACTTTAATTTTTCAATTGATGGTATAGAGTTCGAGACAGTCCACAGTTGGATTAGAGACTAGTGAAAATTTGTGCAGAGCTTTGTCAGGAGCTGGCCCCGACCTATAGTTGGCCCCAACCTATAATCAGATCCCTACAAATGGCCCCATACGTTGTGTCATCAACCCCATCCTCCAACCGCACACGAAGGGATGATCGGACCGACCGCTCACTAACCATCGACGAGTCCAGCTCAATCCGTGTCGGAGGTTGTAACAAAATCTCTAACGTTCCAACACGACCATGTGAATTTGTTGAACAAGTTGGTTGTTCTATCTTTAATTGATAAAGCGTGGTTTTTTTTCTTTGATATCATTTAAGGAGAATTTTTTTATAATTGTGTTGGAGGATAATTTGTTCAACGCGGGCATTACAAAGAGAAATTCGGCATATGATGTGGTATAGCAACATATTTCTGTCAATTAAAATTAAGAATGGAAGATGCTAGACAAGAAGCATTAGGAGTAGACAAGGGAGGTGGCTTTGCAGACTTAATTAAGACGGAGAGATAGTAGCAACTATGTAGAGTGCACAAAGGCGATAAAATGATGTAGGAGATGTCATTGATATTATAGAATATTCTTCATAGCATGCTATGAAGAGGCAAAAGAATGAGTAGATGTAAGCATGATAAAGGTGTTTTCTAAGATAATTGGAGACCAAAGATGAAGATTCTGCCATATGGATTCCATGTCAGTTATGATTTTTATAGATTGAATATGAGAGCTAGTCAAGTAACATATGATGTTGGAAAAATTGCTAGATAAATTAAGTGTGAGATTTGATGAAATTGTCTCTTTGTATTAAAGACTGTAGGATTCTTTGATGGTTTGTATTTAAAGACTATAGGATTCCTTGAGGGTAGAAGAAATGTTAATTTTAGTTTACTATGATATGTTGTATGCTTAGAGCAATTTACTTCAATCTTTCCTATTAGTCCAATTCAATAAGACAAGCTAAGACAAGAGGGTACAATAATTTGGTGGATGACAAGAAAAAATCCTAATGTCATGAAAACTCTTTGATCAATCTTCTTATTATTCTTCAAATCCAAAAAAGTCAATGCTAGTCAATCCGACAAATTGTCTCCCAATGGAGATGGCCCAAAGCCACTGCAACTAGGCCTCATGAAATATTCAAAGTCACCCCAAAAAAGTCCAACTAGTTAACACTGTGATCAAACTTTGGTCAAATATGTATTTAAATTTGTGGTCAACTCATGAGTCAATTCAGCTCTAAATTCCTAGATATCTCTTCCACCAAATTTGGCCTCCAAAAATGAGAATCTCTCCCAAAAATCAAAGTCAAATGATGTAAGATGACAAAAGGTCAACATTGGTCAAAGTTGAGACAGAAAACCATGAAAGAGACCAAATTAAGGATTTAGTCTCTCCTATTTATATATATCAATAAGGGTGTGTGACACATTTGTTGGTACTTGTGAGCCCACAAGTGTGGAAAATAAATTCAAAATCCAACTTCTCCTCATCCAAACAAGATGATATTTAGATCAATATTGCACCTCTTCTAAAGAGGAATCCAACAAAAATATCATCTCCATCATATGAGCAGTGAAAAGTAGATTCTGGCCCTAGTTTCGAAATTTGTCACTCCCTCTCAACTAAGGGGAACTCCACATGTCAACGTGTACAATATTTTCATCCTCTCTCATCCCATTGTCTTTGTGCTTTTCTGGCTTTTCTTTGTGAGAGAAGAAATAATGAAGAAGATATGATTGAGAGTGAGTCACGAAGACCTTGACACTCTCTAGTGACCTGAAGTGAGTTTAGAGGTAAAAACCTCAACAAGGCTTGATCCCAGATCAAGTTTTTGGACACAAGCAATATTATACATAGATATTCTCAATATACATGATGCATCCTTCCGTAATGATATGGTCTCTATACTCATATCCAAACTCATTGGCCACATGAGAGGTACTTCCCATGAGCCCCGAACTACATGGATAAGATGTATGTGGGGCATAGATCAAGAGAGTGAACTCGCTCAATTTCATAATGGTGGGGAAATATCACACCAAAAAGGTATGAGGAACCTAGCCTTCTAGTTTCTTTAGCTCCAAGAAGCTATCCCCAACCCCCTTGGAGCTTCAAGAGCTCAAAGCCCAACTCAGGCAGGACCTTCATAATATGGTGTGTCCATTATTCCAAGATTCTCATAGAAGGTTAAGAATTCTACCATCCCAAGGGCCTTCATTAGAATTTATGTGATCTTATCATCAGTACCAATGTGATGAAGCCTTAGGGTGCCTCGTTGTACCATATCCTAGATAAAGTGGTACCTGATATCAATATGCTTGGAGCGGTCGTGGAACAAGATATTTTATGAAATTCAAATCCCACTTTGGTTGTCATAAAGGATCATGATGGTATCCCACACATGCCCAAACACATCACTGAAGAGTTTTCTTAACCAAAAAACTTCATAAAAGACCATACTTGCTTCAATATATTCATCCTCAACAGTGCTCAAAGAAACCGATTTGTTATTCCTGCTCATCAAAGAGATTGAATGAGAACATGAGGTGAAGCAACATCGAGATGTGCTCTTACAATCCACCACACTTCATGCTGAGTAGACATTGTTATATCCATGGAGCCTCATACTCTCGAAAATATATCTTAGCCCATGGTTTGTTGTGCCCCGGATATATCTCAAGAGATTATTGGCACCAATCTAGTGAATGTGATGTGGTTGGATCATGCATTGACTCAATGTTCTCACTTCAAAACATATTTCTTTACATGATTTCACTAAGAACATCACGGCCCCTATGAGTTGATGATAATCTGTAGGATTTCCCAAATTGAGCCGATCAACACTTCCACACAACTTCATAAAGTTGAGTTCCATCGGAGTAGTCACGGACCTATAGTCAACCATACCAAATCTTTCTAGCTACTTCACAATATATTTTCCTTGAGAAAGAAAAAATTCACCTCCCTTTTGTGAGACCTCCATGTTTAGGAAATAGTGCATCAGTCGTAGGTCCTCTTATATTGATGAATACGTGGGTCAGCACGTGGTAGGAAGGGATCATTCACATAGAGAACCAAAGTGAGAGGATTTTCATTATCAACCTTAAGGTAAAGGTTTGGATCAGCATCACTTCAAGTAAAGTAGAGCTTCATTAAGTAGCTATTGTTCCTCTGATAACATTCCCTCAGGGCTTGCTTCAACCCATAGAAGACTTTCTTCAACTTGCATACATATTTATCTCTATCTCGATGTTTGAACCCCAAAGTTTGTTCCACATAGACCTCTTCCTTGATTGAGGCATGTAAGAACCCAATATTGCCATCCATGCAATGTAGACTCCATCCTTGCGATGTAGCAAGGGAAATTATTGTACTTATGGAGGTGTAGTAGGAAACAGGTCAAATATCTCATCATAATCTATTCCTTCCTTCTGAGAGAAGGCTCAAGCAAAAAATTTGGCCTTCAATATTTCAGCACTTCCATCAGTTCCATGCTCAATCTTGTAGACCGATTTGAAGGTGACAATAGATTTGTCCTTCGGTCTAGGGACCACATGATACACATTAATTTTCATGATTGACTCATATTCTTCATTCATAGCATCCTTCCAAACTTGATGCTTCACAAATTCTTCAAACGTTTTAGGCTCAGATTGTACGATGTTGCTCATGGCTACTTGTACCCTTCATACCTATTCGGCTTCTTACGTTCACAGAGTCTTCCCCTCGGAGAAATATGTCTCTCGGCATTTTCGAGAGTGTCTTTAAGCCATGAGGGTGTTGTTTTTTTTAAGAATTTTGATCTATAGGATCCTTCAGACCTTCAACATCGAGCATCAGCTCATCCTTCGGTTCTTCCTGCTTTCCTCCTTCTTCTTTGTCTTCCTTTGAGACAAGAATATATGTAACCTTCCACAGGGAAACATATTCATCAAAGGTGACATTATGATATATCTCCTTCTGAAATTTGTCATCTATAAGAGTGACATAATATAGGTACCCTCCCAAGGATGTTACAGGAAACATACCAAATATATCAGAATGAATTAGTTGTAAAATATGAAAAGTCTTGGTAACACTTGATGGGAATGGTCCCCTTATATGCTTTCCTTTGGCACAACACTCACATACACCTTCATGATCATATTTGAAGTCAAGAATGCATGTCACCACCTTCCTTTCTTCAGGAAGAGCTCTATAATGAAGGTGTTCAAACCTCCCATGCCATACTAGGATTTAAGGATTATGTTACATGTCATAGCTCCCGATAGACTTCCTCCAACCTGATAGAGTGTATCCACCCTCAAACCAAGAGTGAAGTATTCTTTTAACTTCCTCTTCCAAATTCGTACCATTCCATTGATGAACGCCACTTTAAATCCTTTATTTTCCATCGCCCAGATAAACACTATATTATTCTTCAAGTCACGTACATACAACACATCTTGAAAATGAAGAATTTGACATTGATTTAGATGAAGGGTCATAGTCCTTGTCCCTTTCATGGGATAGGTTGAATTTTCTCCAAGGATACTTTCCAAATTTGTATCCTTTTCAATCAAATCAAAAAGTGCCTATTTATATCGAGTGAAGTACCTTTAGGCACCACTATCAATCAACCAGTTATCTAGGGTGTCAGGAGGAGATGCAGAAGAGAGGGAAGATATAATAATAAATTCATTTCTCTTGTTATCAACAACATTAGATTCATCATACTTGGAGTTCCTTGACCTTTTAAAAGGTTGACCATTTCCATTTCCATTTCAATTAGAGGGAGGCTTCTTTCCTTTGAACATGTTCTTTCTTTCATTTCCATTCCCCTTGAAGTTTTTTTTGTTATTTTAGTCATCATCTCACGGAGAGTCCATTTTTTTGGGGCACTCTCTAGCATAGTGACAAAACTTGTTACAATTGTAACATCTCACCTTCCTTCCTTTGGGACCTGTTCTTCCTTGATTTTGATTTATTAGATCAACATTGTTTCTCTTCTTTACATTAGAGGAGAAGGAAGTAAGTTCACATCCATTACAATTTGAGGGATGGTCTCTCTCCATAATCCCTGTCTCCTCTTGAGTTCATCTCATCATCAATTCATCAAAATCGGGAATTATGTTTTTATTGAAAATAGTGGTGTTAAATACATACCATGGTCAAGGAATTCCTCCAAGAGAAATGAGAGTGATGTATCAATCAGTTGTGACCTCTCCAATAGCTAAGTTATTATTCTTGATTTCGGTGAGGCTCATGGAATAGGATGGTATGTACGCCAACTTATTAGACATCTCCTTAGATGTGAAAAACACAGAGATATAAGCAACCAAGTGTTTATGAATAGATTACCTCATCATCTTCTTAGCCTTGTTTTCCCCTTTCTTGTACTTTGTTTTAGTGCAAGATGATGCATTTGATGGAGGATCAATGATCTTTCCCTACACATAATCCATAACATCTTGTTATTCCAATTCCAAATCCAAGGACATTTTCCAAGCATGATAGTCAAACTTATCATTGATATTGTCATGATATTTGAAGTATGATGATGAAGCCATTTAACTTTGTTTTTGTGGATTCAAATTTCAGTGATTTATCCTCTCCCTCCTTCTTGGGCTTTGTCTCAACCTCAACTTTGATACCATGTTAATTTTAGTTAATGATGCTATGCTTTATGGTTAGAGAAACTTAATCCAATATTTCTTATTAGCCCAATTCAGTTTCATATTATGCAATCAGATTAACATTGATAGTAAATGTTGATAGAAAATAAATAAATAACGAGAAGATAAGCCAAGACAAGAGGACATAATAATTTTGTAGATTCGAGGGAAAAACCCCAATGCGGGGGAAACCATTTGATCAAATATTGTTATTATTCTTCAAATTTAGTAGAGAGAGAAAGTACAATTTTCAGCAGTCAACATGATGCCCTAGCAAAAAAATTCAACACTGGTAAAACTAACAAAAATATCTCCTAATGGAGCTCAGTCAAATCCAGTTCGACTCGGTCTTATGCAATAGCCAAATTCAGCCCAAAAAAGTGTGTAATTCATGAGTCAAAATTAGTCAAAGCTGTGGTCAAACTTCGATCAAATCTACAGTCAATGCCATTGTCAACGGAACAATCAAATCAACTACGAGTTTCTCGATTTATGTGCCACCAAATTCGGCCTCCAAAAATCAGAATTTGTCCCAAAAATTGAAGTCAAATGATGTCAGTTGACCAAAGGTCAACACTAGTCAATGCTGCAACAAAAATCCTTGAAGTAGTCTAAGAACTTCCGCAACCCTTTCACACATGCATAGGAGAGAGAATGTCTCATAAGGCCTTACGAACCAATCAGAAGGAGAGAGAATGTGTGAGGAGATGGTGTCCAAAATGAGGATTCAATGTCTCCTATTTATATCCATCAATGAAGGTGTGTAACACATCTGTTGGGGCTTGTGAACCTACATTACAATTTTGGCTCACCTTGACAAATTCCACATGTGTGGAAAATAAATGGAAAATCCAACTTCTCCTGATCCGAAAAATATGATCTTTAGATCAATATTGCACCTTTCTGAAAGAGAAATCCATAAAAAATATCATCTCCATCATATGATCAATGAAAAGTGGATTTTGGCTTAGTTTCCAAATTTATCATGAAACGATTTCTAGAAAAAAAAGTCTAGGAAGTCGAGGAAGGAGTCCTACAAGAGTAAAAAATATAGGATGTTGGAACACGAAGAGTTCATCTATAGAAAGAGAATATGAAGGAATTTATATAAATCAATCACCAAGAGGAGGTTATTCAAGAGGGAGAAGATCATTCTCTATAGGTATAGGTCGTTGAAGAGACTACTAGCCTAGATGTTTCAGATGTGGGATACTTGAGCATATGTCATTGGAATTTCTTGACAATGCACAAACAAGTGATGTAGGTTCTCATGTTGAAGAAGTAGTTTAATAAAATGAGTATTGAGTTGTTATTTAGGAGGTTCCTAAGGTCGAAGATTCTTTATTAATGAAAAGATTATTTATCAAAGTTGAAAAGAAGGCCATGGATCTAGCTTAAACAAGAATTTTATTCCAAAAAATATGTAAGTCAAAAGGTAAGTGCTACAAACCTTTTATTAATAGTGGATGTACTTATAATTTGGTTTATGTGGAAATGGTAGAGAAATTAATTTAAAAAGAATCACACATAATCATCCTTATAAATTATCTTGGCTACAAAAGGGACATAAAGTGTTGGTTAGTGAGGAACATAAAGTAGATTTTCAGATTCTAAAATATAAAGACGAAGATATTTGTGATTTAATTTAGATGGATGTTTTTCATGTGCGCTTCAGGAGACTGTGGAAATATTATCAGAAGGCTATGCATAATTGTAGAAGGAATACTTATAGTTTTGAAAAGGATGGAAAGAAACATGTGATACTACATTTACGAGATGAAGGAACTGAAGAAGAGGCACATACCATCGTGTTACTTATGAGTGGAAAGGAGCTATTGGAAGAAGCAAAGAAAAAGGAATTTCACTTTGCTTTAGTCTAGAAACCACATGTAATTCTCACCAACACGAATTTAAATGATTTGTGAGATTATCAACTTGTGAGATTATTTTATTATTATTATTGTGGATGAATCACCAAGAAATCTACATTGTCATAGAAGTATCAACCATAATATTGATTTAATTATGAGATCTACTCTCACAAATAAAACTCCTTGTATAATGACACCATAAGAAAATTAAGAAGTAAAAAGAATGTTTAAGAATTATTCGAAAAAAGTGTCATTAAATAAATCTTGAGTACCTGTGTTGTGCCAACAACGTTGAGTCCAAAAAATCTTGTACCGATTTATACTTCCACTAAATCACGATTCAATTGATTTTTCAACTCAAGAAAGTTATTTCCAAAAATTATTTTAAGAAGTGGATGTCATCAAAATTGTATTAGAGATAAATATGACAAGAAAAATACTTTTAAAACAAGCATGGGTTGTATGAATGTCTTGTGAAGCCGTTCTACCTAACCAATGTACCAAGAACTTTAGTCACATTAATGAATGAAGTTCTAAAACTGTTTACATGAAAATTGGTTATTTTTTTCTTAGAATAAAATCACACATGAGCATCTACAATATTTAAAATCAATTATGGGTATGCTCCAAAAAGAGAAAATGATGATAAATTTAAAGAATCTTGGCTTCATGAACGAAGAGTTAATTGTTAAAAGTGACAACTAAGGTCAAATTCTACCTTGGGACAACTCATTTGATCGAGATGATGATTCTATTAAATTTCTCTTTTTGGGAGGACTAAAATTGATATAAATATCACCCAATTTGGAAGGGAAAAGTGATTTTTTGAATTCATGCGCACACATGTGCAAATTTTTCATGTTGGCCACGTCTTCCTGTAGGCTCATGAATCCCAACTTAGATGGCTCTTCACCCTCAATGAACTGTATAAATACAAGTGACCTCTCACCTCATTTGGTGTCGTCATCAATGACATATTCTCTCTCCTTCTCTCATTGGTCAAGACAACATTGGGAATTATCTCTCTCCCACATGTGGCACAATGAGGTTGAATTACATGATGTAATTGGAGGGCCGAAAATCTCAGAAATTTCATTAGTTTGACCAATGTTGACCAATGTTGAATTTGAATTTATTGGCATCCTTTGACTATGATTTTTGGAGGATTATTTCTTTCCCTTTAGGCCATGTTTATGGGCACACAAATTTAGGGAATTTGAGCACTTTCACCAAAAATCACTTCGCAGTTGACTCCAACCTTGACCACAGAAAATTACAAAATATTTTCTCTCTCCTTTGACTGAATTTGACTAGTATATTTTGGGCTCATTTTAACCAACAACAAAGGCCTAGTTTCACTATGGTTGAATGAGCCCAAGGAGGCAAGTTTTACTGTTGCATTAACCATGTTTGACCCGTTGCTCGATATAGCTTTGGTTGACCTCCGAAAAGGACGAGAAATTCTATGTATAGTGGAGCTTCAAGGCACTTCACTTGGTATAAGTAGACCCTTTCAAATTTTGTTGGAAAGAAGAATATTTTTGAGATAATACTTGGAGATAATTCCACCTACCCTGTGAAAGAGATAGGTACTCTCACTCTTCACTTAAATCAAGGTCAAGCCATCCATCTACAAGAAGTATTGTATGTACCTGATTTCAAGAAGAATGTGGTGTCTATTTCTGTGATGTAAGATAAAGGCTTAAAAGTAGCATTCATTGATAGAAAGGTAAGTATTTTGAAAATATACCCCAAGTATTCATTTGCACTTGTATTTAGGGTTGAAAGTCTATATCAATTTTGAGGAAGCCCTTTTTTCTTACCTTCATTACCGAGCCTTACCTTGGCTCATGAAGATGGTCACAAGTATGCCTGAGTTCAACATGAATCGTGAAGGAGTGTGTGAGGGTTATACAACTTAGAAACTTACAAGGGGACCATTCCCTTCAATTGAAATTCAAACTACGAAAATTATTCAATTAGTCCATTCTGATCTATCTCGTATGTTGCCCGTAACATGATTAGGATAGTTATACTATGCAATTTTTATGGATGAATTATCTCACAAGACATGGATCTATTTCTTGAAGATGAATTAATAAGTGTTCAAATGTTTAGGTTCTTTCAAAGAATTGTTGGGAAAACAAACAGGGAAGAATATCAAAATATTGAGGACCGATAATGGGACCCAATATGAATGAAATGAATTCAATGAGTTTTTGACAAAGGCTGAAATTAAGAGGTAGTCCACCACTCCATAATATCATGATAAAAATGGAGTTGTTGAAAGGAAGAATAGAAAAATCATAGAAGCCACCCATGCCATGCTTCATGACCAAGGCTTGCAGAATTTATTATGGGGAGAAGCTTCCAACACTGTCGTATATGTTTAAAATAGGACTAAGTATCAAGAATTGGATTTCACTAACCCAAAGATGTGTTCATTAGTAAGAAACTTGATGTTTCTCATTTTAAAATATTTGGTTGTCCTATGCATTCCCATGCAACTAAAGAGAAAATAAAAAATTTAGAAAAATCTTGGAAGAAAGGTACATTTGTGGGCTATAGTGAAAATTCAAAGGCATATAACATATATGTGTCTTGTCAAAGAGAAGTGGAAATAATCCATGATGTCACTTTCTATGAAGATTATTCTCTTTGGAAAGCGAGATATCTACCTATGCCAAGGAAGGACAATGATGATGTTGGAGGAATGCAAAATAAACCTCTCACAGATGAACCAATGCAGCCACACCTAGTGATCCCTCATGGCAAGTACTTTTGTGGCTCAAAGACACTCTCGAATATGGTGAAAGACATATTCCTCAAAGAGGAAAATTTAGTGAAAGTAAGAATCCAAGGAGGAATCAAGCGTAGATAGCTGCTATGAGTATTATCGTTAAATCTTAGCCACGTGCATCCAAAGAAATTATAAAACACCAAATTTTGAAGGATTTGATAATGAGTAATTTGAATTAATCATGAATAATGGTGTCTTGGTTGTGGTTCTAACACCCAAGGACAATCCCATAGTCACCTAAAAATGGTTATAAAAACTGAAACGTGGAGGTGATGGAGTAATAAAATATCTAAAGTTTTTTTCTCGATGCTTATCTAAAAAGGAATGAGTGGACTCTCATGAGATATTTGCACCAGTTTCTTGATATACAACTATATAATATATTATTTCTCTTAGTACCTATAATGTATGGAGCCTTCACCAAATGTGAATTAATACTAATTTCTTGCATGGGTCACTTAAGGAGGACTTATACATGGAAGAACCTAAGGGGTTCAAAGTAGAAGATTGAAGGACATATGTATGCATGTTGAATAAAGCCCTATATGGGATGAAGTAAGCTCCTGGGGCTTGGTATGATAAGAACGATGTTTATCCTAACTTATACATCAAGGTTTAAAAGTACATTCCTCTCATTCTCATCCCTTACGTAGATGACCTATTTGTGACATGTGCATAACGTGTCATTTTTTAATGCATGAGGGAGTTGGATTTTGAGTTCGAAATGAAGGGCCTAGATCTCATGCACACTTTCCTAGGCCTTGAGGTCATGAAAAATGCAAGTGAGGTTTTCCTTTCTCAACTAAAATATATTGTGAAGCTAGCCTAGAGATTTGATCTCGTGGATTGCAAGTTTGTGTCTCCTGTAATGGAACTCAACTTCAAGAAGCTCTATGGAAGTGTTGTTGGGCCAATATTGATTAATCCTTTAGAATATCAACAAATTGTGCAGGGGCTCATGTTTTTGGTAAAATTTCATCCACACATATGCTTCACTGGGAAGTGATTAAGTCAAATTATGGTTAACCCTCATCACATACATTGGATTTATGCTAATAATATCTTGACATATCGTAGTGGAACAATCAATTATGGACTAAGATACACTATTGAAAATTTGAGGATCCATGGATATATTTATGTTGATTGAGTTGGGAGTGTGGTGGATTGGAAAAGCACATCTATATGTTGCCTTTCATTGGGGTTTTCTTCAATTTCTTCAATGAGAAGGAAGTATAAATCAATATCTCTAAGCACCCCTAAGGCATAATACATTTCATCTAGTATTGTCTCTTGCGAATATGTTTGGTTGAGGAAGATATTTAGTGAGATATTTAAGCACATGTTGCATACCACCATGATCTTCTTGATAATGAGATTGGGATTTTCCTTTCAAAGAATCTCATGTTGCGTGACCACTCCAAGAATATTGATATCATGTACCACACTATTTTTGATATTGTATAGTAGGGAGAAATAGGGCTCCAACACATAAAGAGTGATGAGGAGGTCGCATGAGTTGGAAATTGAGCTCTGAGAGCTCTTGGGGGCTTGGGATACTTCTTGAAGCCATGAGGGAGAATAGTGTGAGTGTTTCATATTCCCCTTTTTTACCCCATGATGACCGACATGTGTGTAGGGTGAGTGATTTACCTTCCCTTACAATCAACATATACATAAGATGAGTGGTTCATCTTCTCCTTGTGATGCAATGAGATACAACCTACCCATGTAGTGTGGGACTCAAGGGAGGTACCTCTCATCTCTACAATGAGTTGGGAAAATTGGATAGGGGCCATAGCACTACCGATGGATGTCTCATGTACTACCATACTCCCTATGTCTAGGATGCATAGTGTTGAGCAACTTGATTTGGGATCAAGTCATATTAATGTTCTACCTATGGACTGACTTTTGTGAGTGGAGAGTGATAAGGTCTTGTGACTCACTCTTGAAGATGTGATATACAGATGGTACACGATAATAGGATAAGGCCATGATGAATGATCATGGACATATTGATAGGTCGAATTCTCCCTAGTTTAGTGGGAGTCTTAAAATTGGCAACTATGGCCAAATTCCACCTTGGGACAACACATTTGATGGAGATGATGATTGAATTAAATTGATCTTTTCCATAGAACCAGTTGATATAAATATCACCCAATTTGGAAAAACATAAGTGAATTTTGAAATTTATGGCCACACACATCCAAATTGTTCAATTGAGCCACATAACCATGTAGGCTCATGAACTTGTCACCCTCAAACAATTGTATAAATAAAAGTTACCTCTCTATTTGGAATCATCATCACTCACACATTCTCTCTCCTTATCTCATTGGTTTGTACAACACTTGCATTCTCTCTCTCTCCCATGTGTGGCACAAAGAGGTGGACTTATAGGAAAAAATTGGAGGCTTGAAAATATCAGGGTTGAAGAGTGTTTACTTTGAATTTCTCGATTGATTTCGATTTTTGGAGGATTATTTTTTACCAAAGATGACTTCGTGGTTGACTACAACTTTGACATGTAATAAAAATAATTGATCAAAAGGTTGTCTCCAAACTAAGGTTTTTATGTGGCTTCCTCATAATCAAGTGCCCTCTTGTGTTTAATTGTCTTCTGCATTTTATTTTATGTTCTATCTACACTTAATGTCAATTTGATTTAAGGCTAATATCATTACTATTGGAAAACTAAATCATAAATTTTCATTGGATTTCTAAGGAGCATTGATGTAATTCTGTTGACCATATAACATATCATTGTGAACTAAAACTAACATTAATTTTCTAGATTTTATAATTTCCAAAGGTGGACTCAATATGGATCTAATTAAAGTGTAAGGGATTATAAATTGGTTTGTTCCATTAAATTTGTATGAGGTAAGAATTTTTTACCTAGTCTCTAGTTTTTATCCAAAATTTATTACAAACTTCAACAACTTGTGTGCAACAATTATTGAGACCATTAAGAGAAATTTTTAATTGTTTTTTTTTTTTGACATAATCGGGTGCTGTTTGTATTCAAAAAGAAAAATTTGGGAGTCTAGGCTCCATTTTTACAGGACAATATGTTTGAAAAAAGAGATATAGATGGACATCAGTAAGGCAAGTTTCCCCTGCACTTTGATTATGCTTGACTGTTGTAAAAGCTGATATAGTGTATATTTGGACAAACTGTGCCAATAAAAAAATACATTTGTAAAACATGCTAAAGAGAAGTTGTCTTTAGAGCCTGTAAATCCTGCAATAATTTTCCTTCAAGGTCTATAGATCCTGAATTTGCTGTGCTGAAACTGGGCTCAATGTTTCCAAAAAAATTCCTAGTTGCCATCGAACTCTTGGGCATGAAAACAACAAATGCCTTTGCAGGAAATCTAAGAGAATTTTTCCTGTTCATGGAAAAAAAGTGAAAGACTCGAAAGCGTTGCATTTGAGGCTACCGAAAAGTTTGGAACAGGCTCTGTTTGATTGTGCATCGACCTCCTTATTGAGGGAGCGAAGGACATGAATAAATCGAGTTTCTTGCATTAGCTGGGTGAGCGCATGGCATCTATTTATGATTTGTTGGAGAGCTAAATTGTTGGCTGTTCGATTGTGGACAATCAGGCTGATGATGATTTCCGAATCTTCGATCACTGTTGCTGTGCGAATGCCAAGAATTTGGAGCTGAAGGAGACCTTGGTATAGAGCGAGGGCTTAAGCTCTGTTATTGGAAAGAGGGCCTAATCCCCATTCGTATGCAAGGATGATGTCTTCGTTGGTATTAAAAATAATTCCACCCACCCCAGCCTTGCCAGGATTAGACTTGGAGGCTCCATCAATGAATAGATAGTGCGTGTTACATCTTCTTATCCAGCCTGCAAACTCCTTATCCTTCATTCTGATTTTCCAACTATTGTTAGAGATTTGTTTATTGCTGGTGTCATTTCCGTCTTGGCCATAATATTGACCCCCGTTTCTTTGATCGAGAAAACATCTGATATAATTCCATTCTTCAACGAAGATACCAGCTGCATCAATTCTCCTTTGACACTTGACAGCTATTGTTTCCAAAGCTAGTCCTCTTGCCTTGTTATATAGCTTCCTAATTTCGATTTTTTTGTCTCTGAATATTGTTTGATTGCGTGCTAGCCATATGCGCCACAACATAGTATAAGGGAGAGCATTCTAGACTTGTCTTGCCACATTGTTCTTCTTCTCTGCTAGGGGTAGTTCTTTTTCCATAAGTGTAAGAGTTTGGCAATGGTGATGTGGGAACCCCAGGGGAGCTGGTCCTTCAGGAAGGCTTCTTTCCAACAAGCAGTGGCGAAGGAGAAATTTATGAAAAGGTGTTGAATAGTTTCCTCAGCTGCTTGACAGTTTGGGCAGTGGGAGGGACCAAAAATACCACGCTTTTTCAGATTATCAGAAGTTAGCACTTTCCCTTTTAGCAGAACCCATATGAATAATTTAATTTTTGGGAGAGTCTCTGATTTCCAAGCATTTTTCCATTGAGTCCATATGGGCGTGGGGAAATCACTGTTACAGATTTGACAGTAGGCAGTTTTGACTGTATAGTTGGTGCCTGAAGGGTCCCAACAGAAGCAATCATCTTCGTTTTGTTTGGTGGGGTCGATACCATGGAGCTGAGTCTACAGATTATCCAGGCTTGAACGTAGCTCGTCAGGTATATCAGGGAAATGCCAACCTGTCCAGAGATGAGTGTGAATATCCCATTTGGATATCTGGCTCAAGCTGTGAATCCCCTTATTGTTAAGGTAGGTGAGGATCTGATGGGTTCCAGGCTTACTGTTGATAGGTAGCTGGCCCATTATTTTATCAGCCCCTATTCTAGTGTTGTTGCCTCCCTTGGGGACCTTAGAAATATTTGAAGCAAGGATGGGAATTGTTTTTTTGCACAGCCCCCAGATTTTGGTGCAGGCTCTGAGAGGTATATCGTGGTCTAATAAAATCTACCTCGGAGAATTTAGATATTTGGTTTCCAGCACATTCTTCCACCAATAAGATTCTCCATTGATGAGTCTCGAGACTATCTTGCCACCAAAGACTAGGTTTAGAAGTTTTGGTGATCTGATCCCCAGCCCTCCATATTCATGAGGTTGAATAACCTGCTTCCAATTTATGAGGTTGTATTTATTTCTTTCAGTTTTTCCCCCTTGCCATAGAAAGTGAGGGAGGATGGCTTCCACTTTGTGATGAAAACTGGCTGGAGCTTGCAAAAGCATGAATTGATACAAGGGTAGAGAGGAGAGGCCTGATTTGAAGAGGATTAGGTGCCCTGCTGGGTTAAGCCAAAAGGAGCCCCATTGCTGCACTTTCCTTTTCATTTTGTTGATAATGGTGTCCCAAACTTCAACTTTCAGAGAACCCACACTCACTAGCATGCCTAGGTAAGAGAAATGCCCCCAATCTAATTTGCAAGAGACCCTGGAGATGCTAGCAATGCTTTGGAGAGTTTGAGATGTTGTGTTCCAACCATAAATGCAGCTTTTAAGGTAATTGATCATGCCTCTGTAGTAACTCATATATCTATCTAAGACCGTTTTGAAACGTGAGCTATAATGTTGGAGGTTGCTCGCATTAACAAGGTGTCATCAGCAAACTGAGAATGGTTTATATTTTTGACTCCATTCCCAAATTTAATGTCGGTGATAAGACCGGTGCAATGTTTGTAATCAAGAGCCTTGCTGAAGGATTCAACCATCAAGATGAAAAGATAGGGGGAAAGGGGACAGCCTTGACGTAATCCACGAGAAGACTAGAAGGATGGCCCTGGCCTACCATTGATGAGGGGGGAGATCCAAGGGCCAGAGATGCATGCTTGGACAAGGTTGATGAAAGGTGAGGCAAATCCCATTTTCTTTAGGACAGCAAGGAGGAAAGATTGTCTAACTAAGTCGAATGTGTTGGCTAAATCCAGTTTTGAAATGAAACCTTTTTCTTTTCTAACTTGGCTGGAATGGATAGCCTCTTGCACAAGCAGGATGGAGTCCGAAATTTTTCTGTTGGCTAAAAAACCTCCTTGATTCTCAGAGATGAGGGAGAGGAGGATCCGTTTGAGGCAGGTAGCAATGATTTTAGTCAAGATTTTGTATGAGGATTTGCAGAGAGAAATGGGCCGAAAACGGGAGAAAGTAGAGGGTCGATTTTCTTTAGGGAGAAGGGCAAGATGGGTGGCATTGGTGAAGCCTCCGATTTTGTTCTTGCGTTGGGCCCATTTTATCATTTTGACAAGATATTTTTTGATTGTCCCCCAGTGAGATCTGTAGAAGCTGATGGGGAAGCCATCTAGGCCAGGGGCCTTGTCTGGCTGAAGTGCCCACATGGCTCTTTGTATTTCTTCTTCTTCTATATCCTTGGTGAGATCTGCATTGATTTCATCACTGATTTCTGTGGGCAGATATTGAAGCAGATTTGAATAATCTGCAGCTTCTTTGGTTTCAGTTAAGAGCACGCTGTAATGTTTTGAGGCTGCCATTTTATTGCATCTTGGGAAGTTTGGAGTTGGCCTTCATCATTAGTGATGGAGGTGACATTGTTCCTAATTTTTCTGACTGTAGTATGCTTATGGAAAAAGGTGGAGCTTTTTTCCCCTCCTTGCAGCCACAGCTAGCGTGATTTGATTCTCCATTTCTGCTCCTCCATACGATTGGCACGATAAAGCTGGAATTAAAGGTCACATTCTCTAGCTTTGGATTCTTGGGACAGTCCCTGTTCCTCTATAGTGCTGTGGATCTGCTCCAATTTGTTTTTTATTTCTGTTTTGATTTTCTCCGGCTCCTTATAGTGATTTCATGCCCAGTATTTTAAGGCGCTTTTGGTCCTTTTTAGTTTTCTTTCCCAAATGAACCTCGATGATCTTTCAATGTGCTGGCACCAAGTGTGTTTGAAAATATGGTCGACAATGCGTAAATTGCTCCATAGAGGTTTGTACTTAAACGGAATGGGACCTAGTGAACTGTGAGCTTCAAACATGAGCACTGTGGGGTAATGATCGGAAGTTGAGAATGGAAGAACAACAGAGTAAGTTGTGGAGTAGGGGGAAAGGAGGGAGGCATTCACCAATATCCTTTCTAGCCGCTCCATTATATTGTCTTTGCCCAATCTGCAATTATTCTAGGTGAACCTTCGATTTTTGGGGACAACATCTATGAGATCGTGGTCCTGCATAATAATTTCCAGTTGTGTTCTGCAAGGGTCATGTGTGAAACAGCCCACCCTCTTTACATTGGCATGGAGTATGAGATTGAGATCTCCTCCAAGTATGATGTTGCTCCTTTCTTCTTCGTCAATGTCAGTTTGAAGAGAAGTCCAACATTGTGCTTTGTCCCTGTAGTGGTTTGGAGCATAGACATTGTAGATGACGATTTTTTGGTTGCTCATTAGATTCTCTAGAGTAACTTAAATCCAGAATTGGTTGATTGTATCAGTTTGGTTGTTCCAAAGGGTGGCGATTCCCCCTGAAGCTCCCCTAGATTCGCAGATGCTTCCTTCATATTTCTTGAGGCGATCAATAATCCCTCTCATTTCTTGGTGTCCTTGCTTTGTTTCTTGTAACAGTAATATTCCTGGTTTTCCCTAAGTTATCAAATCATTCAAATTTGTGATTTTAGAGGGGTGCCCTAATCCCCTACTATTCCAGGATAGGACTTTCATCATTGGGTGAGAGGGGTACGGAGAGTTGCTCGCCCTCCCTGATCTTTGTAAGCCGCTTCCTTACTATTTTTCCCCAAAATGTAAGATTCTATAGGGTTTTGAGTGCCCATGGAAATATCTTTTTGGGTGTTTTCTTCTCTCTGTTGTTTGGTCGATCTCCTGCTGGGTCCTTGTTTCCTGTGAGTGTCCATATTGGCCCCATGTTTTTTAGAAGAGCTTTTGGTTGATCTTGATGGAGGAGGGTCATGGGAGAATGAAGGAGAAGGGTTTGCAGGGGGAGTGGGAGCAAGAATGCCATCCTGAGATGGAGGTAAAGTGATGGGGGGGTCGTCATCAATGGAAATGGAGGAGAAGGGATTATAAGACTCTAAGGATTTCTTGGGTGGGGAGGGCGGAGGAGTCGGCAAGGAGGAAGGATTAGGTTTGAAGGGAGTAGATTTGGGAGGAGCTTCAGCTAGCGGGACAACAACAGTATTTTTCCTCTTGATAGTTTCCCATTGTTTCTCGAGTTGAAAATTTTCATCATTAACAATTTTAGAGCAACGATTGGAAAAATGACCGTGCTCGTGACATACCTAGAATTTAAATGGGCTTTGTTCGTAGTCCAGCTGCTGAATGTGTGTCGAATCATCCACCTTCAGCTTGATTGCCTCTCGGAGACCCTTTCCGAGATCAAATTCAATGCATATATGCGCACAAGCTTGCATATTTTCCTTGGGCTCACTCCTATCGATGTACTTCCCGAAAGCATTGCTAATGGCTCGAACCGAGTCATCTCCCCAGCAATGGAGTGGGAGATGGGGAAGCCAGACCCTGACCAGGACAAAACTAGGGACATCCAGCTCGGGATTGAAGTCTGGAGTCCGTTTGTTCAAGTATAGCCCTCTGGAGTCCATAAAATAAGCACCGTTTCTGAATATTAAGTCCTTGTTAGCTCTTATTTCAAAATGAAATGTGTAGTAACCTTTCCCACATAATCGAATGAAAATTTTGCCATTGAATTTTTCCGCCCAGTTTTTCTCGATCCAACGTTGAACAGTTTTGGGAGATGGCCATAAACCAGTGAATTTCCCAATCAGCCCCCGCTCAGCAAGTCAAAGAGCAGCCATTCTTGGTAGAGCAAGGGGCAGGACGACCTCTTGCAGACCATCCAGCTTCTTGACAAAATTTGAAAGGGATGGACGAGGGCGTTGAAGTGGTAGTGATTTAACAAGGGCTGAGAACGCTGTTTGAGCATCGGCCCCCTCCGTAGCACTGTCCGGAGGGGCCATGGCTGGCCTGCGGCCACAAGAACTAGAGCTGCGCAGCTAGGTCAAGCGCGCAGAGAGGAGCGTGTTAGGTCCCTATATCACTAGTATAGTCCCTTATTATTGTTAGTGTAACCCCCTTATTGTTATTATTGAACCCTTGTAACCCCCATTTTGTTATTATTGTGCCCTCAAATTATTATTGTTAGGTCGGCTAGGATTACATTGTGGCCCACTAGGATTACATTATGGCCCCATGGACTCCTATATATAGAAAGGAGGTTTTGTAAATTGTATCATCCAAGAATTGTTCATTTATGTAATGTATTGGAGGTTTCCCCCTTGAATTGGCTCATTTCTAAGGCGTTGATATCTCCTTTCTTCTATTTTTGGAGCTGGTTACACAACATTTGGTATCAGAGCTTTGGATTCTAGGGTTTTGCTGCTACAAACAGGTCATCGTGGAATTTTCGCTATAAATTTTTTTCTACAGAGTTTCAGAAGCTGAAATTTTTATGGTGCGAAGCTGAAATCTTGAGGAATTTTTTCTAAAAATTTCAGAGCTTGGTTCACAATATTTTCAGAGATATGATCTGTGGAAGTTAGGTCTTTTTTCAGGCTCCTAAATAGGTCATCATGGAATTTTCACTATAAAAAAATTTATACGAAGGTTCAGAATATGAAATTCATATGGTGCGAAGCTGAAATCTTGAGGAAATTTATCAAAAAATTTCAGAGCTTCGTTCGTAATATTTGTGGAAATATGATCTGTGGAAGGTAGTGCTTGTTCAGGCGCCTGAATTTCATCTCAAAGAGGTGATCGTGGGAAAAGTTCAATAACTCTCTCTGTGGGCATCGGATTGGGGTGCCGTAAAAATTGGTTGCAATTACACAGAGTAAAGTTTCTTGGCTATCAATTTCATAGATGAAGGACGAAACAGTGACACGTGGCAGGTTGTACAAGTTTGCTCTACTGAACCAGTCCAAAATTAGGTCATTGTGGGAGATTGGAAATAAATTTGTCTTGAAGAATCCAAATCAGATCATACCTGTGGCATTTTAAATAAAGTTTAGAAGGCTACTAAAACAATGAATTTCATATATTTAAGATTCTCAATTAAATATATAATTCAATTTCAATACAGAGCTCCTAAAAAGCGAGTAAAAGGTGTGTATTTTTTTTCCACATTGCATAAGTCTTGTTTGAAGAATCAAGTTGAATTGATTCCAAGGGAATATTGTAGAATAGATATCAGTATTGGATTCTAAAATGGCCCCTAAAAATAATTCAACTCCCATTAATCCTTTAGAAGGCTCTACTGTGACTCATGAAGACGAAGAATGGCAACATGACATATCAAAATTACAAGAGCATGTGCAACAAATTTTTCTCTCGCAAAGAACAGCAAAAAATGTAATGGAAGTTTTGAAGAAAGGCATGGAAAATAAGATGGATGGTTTGAAGAAAGGCGTGGAAGTTAAGATGAATGGTTTGGAAGCTAAGATGGATGGCATGGAAGTGGGGATGGAAGCTAAGATTGATGACATGGAAGCTAAGATCGATGAAAACATGAAAGACAACATGGAAAACATGAAGAATGATCTAAAAGCATACATGGAAGGCTTGATGACAAGCTTAAAACAAGAAACGATTCCTAATGGCGGAAATATAGTATAAGAACCTCATGATGAGAACAAAATAAATGTTAATCGTGATTTCATAACCTCTAATATTGGCGGGAAGAACCACCATATTCCAAAAATGGATATGAGGAAGTTTGATGGAAAGGATCCTGTAACATGGATACTACAGATGGAGCAATATTTTGATCTCCATAACATGCAAAACACACAAAAGGTACGCATTGCAACTTTACATTTAGAACAAAATATATTTGTATGGTATCGATGGCTTTGCTCCCGTAAAAAAATTGTCACTTGGTCAATTTTTACGGAGGAAATGATAACACATTATGAGGAAACAAAGAGCAACTCCTTCTTTAGCCAATTGATAAATCTCAAACAAAAGGGTTTAGTGGGGCAGCACATTGAGGACTTCCAAAAATTGAATATAAGGGTAACTGATATTCCAGAGGAACACATGATCGATCTCTTCATAGGCACTTTAAACGATAACATCCAACATGAAGTTCGTGTTTTGGAACCGGATTCATTGGAGAAGGCATTCAGGTTGGCAAGAAAACTTGAATGTGAAATAATGTGGAAAAGGAAGCCTACCACTCAATTCTATAAAGAAGGAAGTGTTGCTACGTCTAGATTTCCACAACCTACAAGGTTGACACCACAACAATTGGAAGAAAAAAGAGCAAAAGGGCTTTGCTACAGTTTTGATAGAAAATACACTAAAGGTCATAAGTGTGCTGAGAAGAAATTATTTTACATAGATTGTGAAGAGGAAGAAGAAAATGAACAAGAAGAGGATATACACCGGGAACCAACCCTAGAAGAGGAAGAAATGAATCCGACCATATCGTGTAATGCACTGGCAGGAATTACCACTCCTCAAACTCTCAAGATACAAGGACAAATCAAGAAGAAAAAGGTAATAGTGTTGATTGATTCAGGTAGCACCCATAATTTTATTCATTCTAAGGTAGCCAAGGAATTAAATTGTTTCCTATACCCAGCACCAGAATGCCAAGTGATGGTTGCAAATGGAGGAACTATAAATTGCTCTGGGAAATGCCATAATATCAGGCTAACCATGGGGGAATATGTATTGACTAGTCCAATGCTTTCCATTCCTATGGGAGGTGCTGATGTTGTACTAGGAGTACAATGGTTACAATCTTTGGGGACGGTAGCTTTTAATTTTCAGGAACTTTTCTTGAAATTTTTTTCAAAAGGAAAGGAAGTCGAATTAAGGGGTATTGAAGGGAAGCCAAGAAGGATAATAAGCTCTAATGTCATGACAAATCTTCTAAAGAAATAACAACGAGGCGTAATTTCACAATTATGCTCACTAGAAGTTCCGACATAAAAATCATCTATTTCTGCAGATCTCCAACACGTCTTGGACAATCATTCCAAGGTGTTTGAAACTCCCAAAGGACTCGCACCTATTCATGATCATGATCATGCTATTCATTTCATTCTAGGAAGTGTTCCTCCAAACATCAGACCTTATAGATATCCTTACTTCCAAAAGAGTGAAATTGAACGTATGATTGCAGAAATGTTAGAGGCAGGTATAATTCAACCTAGTCAAAATTCTTTCTCTGCTCCCGTAGTTTTGGTACACAAGAAGGATGGATCATGGCGAATGTGTCCGGATTATAGGGAGCTCAATAAGCTCACCATTAAAGAAAAATTTCCCATTCCTATGATTGATGAATTATTGGATGAATTACATGGAGCAATTTATTTTACCAAGTTGGATCTTCGTTCAGGATATCATCAAATTAGAATGAAGATTGAAGATATTCCAAAAACGGCATTTCGAACTCATGAGGGTCATTATGAATTTTTGGTCATGCCTTTTGGCCTTACCAATGCACCTTCTACATTTCAAGGGTTGATGAATTCCATTTTCAAACCCTTCCTTAGAAAATTTGTGCTAGTATTTTTTGATGATATACTAATCTACAGCGGGTCTTGGAAGGATCATGTTGAACATGTTGACAGGGTGCTCAAACTATTGCAGGAGAAAAAATTATATGCAAAAAAATCCAAATGTTTCTTTGGAGTACAAGAGGTGGAATATCTGGGTCATATTGTATCTCACGAGGGTGTTAAAGTAGACCCTAACAAAATTAAATCCATTAATGAATGGAAAGTCCCCACAACCACAAAGAAGTTGCGAAGATTTCTCGGGTTAACAGGGTATTATCGCAAGTTTGTTAAGAATTATGGGAGAATAGCAGCACCTCTAACAACATTATTGAAGAAAGATGCATTTTCATGGACTCTTGAAGCAACTAAGGCCTTTGAACATCTTAAAGAGGCAATGTGCCTAGCACCGGTCTTAGCTACGCCGGACTTCACAAAAACCTTTATTGTGGAATGTGATGCCTCAGGAAATGGAATTGGTGCAGTTTTAATGCAGGAAGGAAGACCCATTTCTTTTGAAAGTCGTCCAATCAAAGGAGAGTATTTACAGAAACCTATTTATGAGAAGGAAATGTTAGCAATACTGCATGCACTAAAGAAATGGCGAACTTACCTAATGGGAAGACACTTCAAGGTAAAAACTGATCATGATAGCCTTAAAAACTTTTTGGAATAAAGACTATCATCAGAAGAGCAGCAAAAATGGGTCACAAAGATGTTGGGTTATGACTTTTAAATAATCTACAAAAAAGGAAAGCTTAATGTTGTTGCAGATGCACTCTCAAGAAAGAATGAAGAGGTGGAAGCATTGCTTTGTGCCATTTCTATTATCCAACCAGATTGGATAACTGAAGCAAGAGATGAATGGAAGAAGGAAAAAGAAGTATGGACACTCATTCAAAAGTTGCGGCAAGATCCTAGTACATCTGATACATTTAGTTGGAAAAATGATTCCTTATGGTACAAAGATCGCTTATATCTTTGTAAGAATTCCCAACTAAAACAAAAGATTCTTCTGGAATTGCACGCTTCTCCTTTAGGAGGACACTCAGGATTTTTAAAAACTTACCACAGGGTGAAGAAAGAATTTTTTTGGGATGGCCTTAAATCTGATATTCAAAAGTTTGTGGCAGAATGTTTGGTTTTCCAGCAGAATAAAGTGGAAACAATTAAGACCACGGGACTTCTACAACCTTTATCCATTCCAAGTCAACGTTGGGAGGAGATTTCAATGGATTTTATCACAGGTTTACCTAAGTCCGAAGGAAAGAGTGTCATCATGGTGGTAGTTGATAGACTTACCAAGTATGCACACTTTTGTGCATTATCTCATCCATTTAAAGCAAGTACAATTGCTACTACATTTATGGACAGAATTCAAAAGCTACATGGAAGCCCAAGGGTTATTGTGAGCGACAGAGATCCCATTTTTACTGGAAATTTTTGGACAGAGTTATTTTCTTGTTTGGGTACTCAATTAGCTAATAGCTCATCTTATCATCCTCAATCTGATGGTCAAACTGAGATCGTAAATAAATGCTTCGAAGGATATCTTCATTTTTTTTGTATCTGATAAACAAACACAATGGGTCAAGTGGTTACCTCTTGCTGAATTGTGGTATAACACTTCCTTCCATACTGCAGCAAAAATGACCCCATTTATGGCACTTTATGAAAATCATCCACCATCCATCACATCATATTCAAGAGAAAATTCGAAGGTTCAAGCAGTGGAAGATCACATCGAGCATGAGCAAGAAGTTCTCCAACTCTTAAAGGATAACCTGAATTTGGCACAAAATCGAATGAAACAACAGGCAGATCAACATCGGAGCGAGAGAAGTTTTGATGTAGGAGATTGGGTATTTTTACGGCTACAACCATACAAACAAATGTTCCTCAAGCAAGCTAAGAAGGATAATAAATTATCACCAAAGTAATATGGTCCTTACAAGGTGTTGGAAAAGATTCGTTCTATGGCATACAAATTGGAGCTTCCTGCTTCTTTGCGAGTACATCTAGTTTTCCATGTTTCATGCTTAAAGAAGGTTATAGGTGAAAATCTTCTAGTTCAAACAATATTGCCAGAAATTGATGAGGAAGGAAAAATAATATTGGAACCTGAAGTGGTCATGGAAAAAATAACTCAAAAGCTACGGAATCGATCAATTTCAGAGTATCTCATCAAGTGGAAGAACTTACCCATTGAAGATTCTACATGGGAGGATGATAATTTTATACAGAAGCACCCGGAGCTACTCAAGCATTGACGACAACACTTTTTTGAAGGAGAGGGGCATGTTAGGTCCCTATATCACTAGTATAGTCCCTTATTATTGTTAGTGTAACCCCCTTATTGTTATTATTGAACCCTTGTAACCCCCATTTTGTTATTATTGTGCCCTTAAATTATTATTGTTAGGTCGGCTAGGATTACATTGTGGCCCAATAGGATTACATTATGGCCACATGGACTCCTATATATAGAAAGGAGGTTTTGTAAATTGTATCATCCAAGAATTTTTCATTTATGTAATGTATTGGAGGTTGCCCCCTCGAAGTGGCTCATTTCTGAGGAGTTGATATCTCTTTTCTTCTGTTTTTGGAGCTAGTTACACAACAGAGCACGATCCTTTTCTTTGAATGATAGGAGGTAGATTCATTTTGCAATTTGAGTGAGAGATGGAAACAAATTTTTGTTTCGGGCCAATGCTCCGCGCACATAGCCTAGTGCGTCACGCCTCATGTGTGCGCCGCACCAGTTCAAATTAACACAGTGGTGGGTAGCTCTATGCGCCACGACCAGCAAGTGCGCCGCGACCTTCACCCAACACGCCGCGACTGTAAAATAACCAACAGTTTGGCCTTCCAAGCTCTAGCCATCATGAATCCCATAATATTATATTAGTGCGAAAAGATACGGTATCTTGCCAGTATTTTTTTAAGAGAAATTTTTAATTGTTGAAAATTTAATTCCAAAGGAATTTATTTTATTAGTTTAAAATAATGTATTGTAGTTTATCAATAGTTACCCAAAACTTAGCAAAATACATGCTAAATAGATGGAATTTTTTACAAAAATACACTTTAGTAAGTAAGAAAAATTGTACTTCTTCAAATAATTTATTTGCCACATTAAGTGGGGTTAATTTAGTTCTACACTAATTTTTGTTTCATGTTATAGGATTTGAACTGGGAGAAATGTATTTGGTTTCATGTTATAGGATTTCAACTCAGAGAAATGTATGAGAATGATGATGATTTCACTAAATCATATAGTGCATGTGAAAATCAAGTCATTAGAAATGAAACCCAATGATCCAAATATATGATGAAATATGGTTTATTATTTAAGGATAAAAACTCTGTATGCCAAAATGATCCATTAGTGATAACTTAATTTTGGAAAACATAATGGAGAATTGGATGGACATTTTAGAGCTGATAAAACATTTGTTTTGTTAAATAAATGTTATTATTGGCCAACCGTACAAGTTAATGTGAAAATATTTTTGGAAAGAGGTAGAATTTTTTAGCAAGAAAAAGGAAGAAGTCAGGATACTGGATTATGTCATTCATTACCCATTCCCAAGATCTTGTACTTGATTATATCAACCATTACCCATTCCAAAAATCTTGTTGTATAAAATAGTATGGAATTTGTTCTTGAGTTATCTAGAACTCTATGATGTAATGGTTCTATTTTTGTTGTTGTGGACATATTTTATAAAATAACACATTTTATTCCATGTACCAAAGTCGCTCATTCAACTGATGTGGAAAAATTAATTTTCAAAGAAATTGTAGACTAAATGGATTTCCTTGGAGTATTGTGTGAGAAATACATACCAAATTTGTGGGACATTTTTGGATGACACTGTGGAAAAATATATGCACCAATTTAAATTTGAGTTAAGGAATTATTATGAGGATATTGGTAAGTCACCATCCTAAAGAATGGGATAAAGTGCTAGCCCATGCTGAATTAGGTTACAATGACTCACCCAACTTAAATACATGTATTAAATAATTTCAAATTTTATATGGAATGCATCCTAGTGCCTTATATGAAATTTGGGTAATCATGAATTTAGAAGTGTAGCATAGGAGAAGATGTTGCAATTAGTATGCAAAAGGCTTAGGAAAGGGTGATGTAACAAGGAGCATTTAAGTAATTGCGTTGACCATATAACATATCATTGTGAACTAAAACTCACATTAATTTATCTATATGGACTGAATATGGATCTACTTAAAGTGTAAGTGATTATAAATTGGTTTGTTCCATTAAATTTGTATGAGGTAAGAATTTTCTTACCTTGTGTCTAGTTTTTATTCAAAATTTATTACAAACTTCAACAACTTGTGTGCAAAAATTATTGAGACCATTAAGAGAAATTTTTAATTGATGAAAATTTAATTCCAAAGGAATTACTTTTATTAGTTGAAAATGATGTATTGTAGTTTATAAATATTCACCCAAAACTTAGTTGAAGACATGCTAAATAGATGAACTTTTTACAAAAATACACTTTAGTAAGTAAGAACAATGGAAATTCTTCAAATAATTTAGTAGCCACATTAAGTGGGGTAAATTTAGTTCTACACTAATTTTGGTTTCATGTTATAGGATTTGAACTCTAAGAAATGTATTTGGTTTCATGTTATAGGATTTAAACTCAGAGAAATGTATGAGAATGATGATGATTTCACTAAATCATATAGTGCATGTGAAAATCAAGCCAATACAAATGAAACCCAATGATCCAAATATATGATGAAATATGGTTTACTATTTAAGGATAAAAAATATGTATGCCCAAATGCTCCATTAGAGATAAATTGATTTTGGAAAACATAATGGAGAATTGGATGGACATTTTAGAGATGATAAAACATTTTTTGTGTTAAATCAATTTCATTATTCGTCAACCATGCAAGCTAATGTGAAAATATTTCTATAAAGAGGTGGAATTTTCTAGCAAGAAAAAGGAAGAAGTCAAGATACTGAATTATGTCATCCATTACCCATTCCAAACATCTTGTATAAAATAGTATGGAATTTGTTCTTGAGTTATCTAGAACTCAATGATGTAATGGTTCTAATTTTAATATTGTGGACATATTTTCTAAAATAACACATTTTATTCCATGTACCAAAGCCACTCATTCAACTAATGTGGAAAAATTAATTTTCAAAGAAATAGTAGACTACATGGATTTCCTTGGAGTATTGTGTGAGAAACACATACCAAATTTGTGGGAAATTTTTGGATGACACTATGGAAAAATATATGTACCAATTTAAATTTGAGTTAAGGAATTATTATGAGGAGATTGGTAAGTCACCATCCTAATGAATGGGATAAAGTGCTAGCCCAAGCTGAATTAGGTTACAATGATTCACCCAAATTAAATACATGTATGAAACAATTTCAAATTTTATAAGGAATTCATCCTAGTGGCTTATATGAAATTTGGGTAATCATGAATTTAGAAGTGTAGCATGGGAGAAGATGTTGCAATTAGTATGAACAAGGATTAGGAAAGGGTGATGTAACAAGTACAAAAATTACATTGAGTGGAGATTAATAGTATAAAACAACAATTTTATATTGGGGACTTAGTTATTGTACATTTGATAAAGGAGAGATTTCGAGCAAATATATACAATAACCTCAAAATTTAGAAGATTGGTAGTCATAAAATATTGAGTAAATTTTCCTCAAATGGTTATGGATCTTCCTCTGTATATTCAAATTTCACCTAGGTTCAATGTGATTAATTTTTATCCTTTTGAAGGAGAACATAATATTCTAAATTATGCAATTATTATCAATGAAAATCAAACTAGTGAATGAGAGATTAAACTTCGAAAACGAGTTCCTAAGGAGATTGAAGAAATGTTGGACTAGAAATTGATGGAAATATCAGCTAATTGAGATTTATTCTTAGAATACTTTCCTTGCCTACTAGTCTCATTAAGGAGCATCACCATAAACAAATTCATTTTGATAAAAATGGTCAAAAATTCATTTCACTACATGAAGTGAACCATGTCAGAGTTGTGGTATTGGGAAAAAAAATTATTCACTACATTGAAGTAGTGTGTGATAGTGACAAGGAAAATGGTAGGACACACCCACTAGAAAAGAGCTTAACATTTCCAAATAATTAAGTCTCTAGAAAAGGATAAGGGAGACTAGATGCCACATCAAAATATTGGGGGTACTATGCCCACCCTCTTAGGATTCCATAAATATCACACCTTCAAAATGAATGGTTTCACGAGAGGATAACTAGTCATAGGATTGATTGACTGTGAAGGGATGTACAACTTCATTGATGCAGTTGTTGTGGTAAGGAAGTTATTGTGGTAAGGATAGTAATCCCTATCTAAGAATTTCAACATTTAGAAGTGAGAGGAAATGATGAGTATAGTATGAAATTCACACACATAGTTTCACATGTGCTCATCACAATATGAAATTGTACCCTTACTCATGATTTTTATATGGTATAATTAGTAAATACTAATGTGGTGTTTCCAGTACGATGGTTCTACACATAGGGAAGATTATTAATTAACTACCAAGTGATGTAAACAAAGTTTGTAGACTCAAATTTCATCAATACAGTATTAAGAGGCATAAAAAATGGTGGCCCTAGAGGTCTAACAAGTAAGTATATGAAGGTCATGACTAAGCAAGGTGATGTAATTTTCATGGAAGTTTGTATAATTAGAAGCCCTAAACACTCTTGCATAGGCTTACATGTCTATGAGCATGAAGGAAAAGGGAAGGTTGAACTTGACATATCAACATTCAGTAGATATTGGAGAACACAACTCTTAGTGTATTAATCCAAAAATAGGTTTCTCCCTCTCACTACAAACATTAAATAAATTGAAGTAAGATTAGAATCTAACCTTCAAGAATTAGTTGAAGTCACATTATATCCCCACCTTCAAGCTAGGAATTAAGCAAATATAGAACATAAATTATGTTAACATAGGTCAAAGACTAATAACAAGGACCAGAAAGAAAACCCTAGCAAAAATATAATTTGTTAGGATATTACAAATTATATAACTTTATGATGAAATATTAGCTAGTTGTGACATTGTTCCTAATTTCAAGAGATCTATAAATAAGATAACTATGTGAGTCCATTAAGCCATGATTGAGTTTTTTGTCCATGATTCTCTTGTTATGAGGATGCTAGCTCTTGTTGGAATAGAATTCTATCATGAAATTTCCAAAATCATGGAAGAGGGTTGGTTAATATAGATACAAAATATGTGAAAATATTGTATATGAGAGAGGATAATCTCTAAATGTTGTTTGTAATATTTTGAGAGACATGAAATAAGTGTTATAGCACAACCAAAATAAAAACAGATGTTCTCAACTATCTAATCCTTTTAGAAGTAAGTTTACAAATTTGTAACACTATTGTTACAATTTGAGAAATATAGAGTACGTGGGCTACTGTGTTCAACAACATCTAATTGTTTGTGTTTGCTAAAGTGTAGACTGTAGTGGATGGATGGCTTTGATATTTCTAAAATTAAATCTTTTGATTCTATATGGTTCTTTGATTCAACAGAAAATTTGAAGAGCCAATATACCCATCTATTCCTAACTAACGTAATCTTCCCTGTGAATTAAGTCTTATAGGCTTAGTGGGGAAGGGTTATCTTATTACATAAAAGAGTTCACTACTATGTTAGTGATGCAAGCTTGGATTAGCATTCAATCACACCACAATAGTGGGGATTGTTTAAAGAAATGAGCACATATAACATGAGGAAGTTTGATAAGTTAGAAGAACAACTCCAATGAGGGGGAATCATAATTTTCATCAACATTTTCTATGTTGTATAAAGCCTTTCATGCAAATGATGAAATGGAAAAATGTTTTTCACTTGAAGTCTAAGCTAATTTTATTCATTTGATTTGATTTTAAAGTTTTAAATATTTTGTTTGAATTCCTGATTTCTCTTATTAACTTCTCCTCTATTTATTCTTCTATGACTACATTTTTTTTTTGTTTCAATAATATCTTCCTTAATAATTATATTAAATGTTGAAATTACTTGAATCCACTCTCTTATTTATATATATATATTTTTTGTAAATATAGTAGGGCCTCACTATTTTCTATTAATATATGCAAGCAGGTTACAAAATTATAAGTTCAATTTGTGGCCTCAACCTGCCCGAAGGAAACCAGGTCTGTTGGCCATCTAAATGCATGAAAATCATACCAAAATTGATACAGTTTCATCTGCCTATACCCCTCATGGGCTAACTGTTATAGTGCATAATTTTCTACATTCAGGCAATAGAAAATAATTACATTCAAAATTGTATTTATCATAAAACCAAAGTATTAAAGGAGCCACTAGCCATCAGAAGATGAAACAGGAGCTCGATCTTTGGCATTAGATCCTGGCATGTCCACTTGTAGGAGTTGCTGGAGCTGTTTTTCCATTCGGCCTACTCTGTCATCTAGTCTAGCCATACGGTCAGCTGCCTGGTACTAGGTAATCTTAATATGATATAGCTGGTTCTGCGTATCCTGTAGTTTGTCCATAATGTGGGAATCCAAGTTATTTGAGTCAATCTGAGTCTGACCAGGGGGGAAACTCTGCATGGCCTTTGCAAGAAGACATTTGAGTATCCAATAGGTATGGATAATCTGTTGAAAAAGTGTGCGATGACCTTTGGTGTTTCTAGGATCAGTTATGAAGTCTAGGATTTCTGCCTCAGCTTCATTGTTCTCAGGGTCAGTCTGGATGTGTCTTTCCCATCCCCGGATATCCTGGCGAACCGTGGAAGAGTTTCCCGTGACATAGTTGCCAGCTAGTGTTTCAAGAATCTCTTGATTGGACTTTCAGCCTCGTTTCTTTGGTTGGGGCTGACCTGGACCGGCTATTTTCCTTTGGTCGACTGGGAGGTGGCTCAACGCTTCCCCATGGTACTCTGAAGCCTAAACAAACATAGGAACAAGGAGCAATAACAGGTGAGGACGTGAATCACTTCAGAAGACCATTCAATTTTTACCCTGTGAGCCTCTGGGGAGTTGCTACGCATCCAACGGAGAATAGTAAACAACAAAACACGATAACCAGTGGCCGAGGACCCTGTGTTACAAGTCAACCCACATAAGGGTTGAACAGAATTGGGCTTAGGGAACTGAATTATTGCGTCCCAATTACTAGGGAAGCTGGTGAAACTCGCTGGATAAACATTAGCAGGGATGATAGTAAGTAAAGGGCATAGTTGTAGATTATCAGTAGTGAAACTCCCTTCTAATCGCCAGCAGAGAACCTGAAGACTTAATTGACTGTGATTGACCGAATAAGTGAACCCTATAACCCACAAACTCCTACCCTTTTCCGCAAGGTAACCCCCTCCCATCTGAAGGGTGCCAGACAGAGTAAAATTGATTGTGTTCCCACAACTAACATTGGTTATAATACTAGACTGAAGGATGGAAAGACAATTGCAGGGGTCGATGCCGACAAAGGTGGAATAAACATAATTAACATCATAAAACTTATGGTTTAAGAGGGGATTACATGGGTTGCGGAAGCAGGGTCGTATCTACTTCAAAAGGGGAATATCAGAGCTGACGCCATTTAAACAAAATCTAAATAGCAGAGTATACATTTTACCACTGGAAACCAGAGCAGCAACAACTATGAGCGAGAGAACATGGTGATATACATACCCCAGTTTGATCGAATTGCTGAGAGTTGGAACGTTACCCGACTTCCTCTGCTTCAACATCCAGACGCTCGCATGAAATGAGAAATGCAATAGCGCATGAAGTGAGGGAGGAAGCCCACTTACCCAAGCAAAACCTTTCCATCCGCTGTCTGACAGCACAGGCTGTCGTCCTGCATGCAAAATCATTAAAGATCTCTCATTCCCTTTGTGCCATGAGCTGTGATACCAATGCTCCATTATGAGTGTTTGTGGCTTGGAGGACGAAACAACCACCATGATGCCACGTTTATGGGATGTGATCAGACGTGTACACCCCGATCGGGGGGTCAAATATCTTTTATTACAATAAATTGGAGAGAATGGAGTTCCACCTCCCAGATTGCATCTGTGGGGTGAGCATATACAGAACGTTCGAGCTGTTTACACCCCCAATTTGCTAAAAAAACTGTAGTTGCATTACCCTTTCGTCGAACGTGGTTTGGGATTAAATACCGAATCCGTTTCATCAGGTGGCTTATTTCTTGAATGAGGTGAGTTGTTCGCCAACTATGTGAAATTTTCTCCCATGGTGTTCCTTGCTACAGCTTTCGAAGAACTCTTGTAACCATTTCAGAGTCTCGTTCAACCAAAATTCGTGGATAATTTTCTCTGATTGCAATTTGAATGCCTTGTTTGACCGCTACAAGTTATGCTTCATTATTGGTGGCATATCCGAGGTCTAGGACATAAAACCGGAAGACTGCTCCGTGTGAGTTACGAAAAATCCCTCCTGCCCCTGCTTGCCCTGGGTTACCTTTTGATGCCCCATCATAATTCAGTTTGATAAAGCCAGATTGAGGGGGCATCCAGTTATCCTGAATAGTTTCAATCCGCGGTCTGTACTTCCACAAAATTTTGTAGAGAATCTGAGTTTTAAGATTTAGATGTTCTAATATTTGGGATTCATAACCCACTGTTTGCCAATCCTCAGCTGCCCAGCTTTCAGTGAGAATAGTTTCACGGATATTGTCTTTAGATCGCTGCCAAATGTGATGCAATGGTTTTTCTGTGTTTTGGAAAGCCCCGCAATTCCTTTCTTTCCATATATTCCAGAGGAGGAATCCAAATGAGAGGGACCAAGCTCTATTAATCAGTTGATAGTGAAACCTTCCTTTTCGCCACTTATGGACAGTTTCCATGATGCATTCATTGTCTTGGTCAGTTTGCCAAAAAGGCTGTTACAAATTTTGCCACAGCGGTTGCACCATTGGGCAAGAACTGAGAACATGGTCTATGGTTTCCGTTTCTGCTTGACAGAGTGAACACTGAGATGGACCTAACATTCCCCTTTTCTGTAAATTTTCCCAAGTTAGAATCCTATTGTGACTGAATAACCATAAGAAGTATTCCACCTTAGGCCAATGTTGTAGAGCCGAGATTTTTTTCCATAGAGGTCGAGTCGCAAAATTGGCCTGTTGGGATTGAATATAGTAACCTTATTTTATGGTGAATTACCCTTTTGTCAGATATCCCCATCTAAGTATGTCTCGTCTTGAGACTTGTCTAATTTTCCTGGTTTTCAGTTCTTTGGCTAGGTTGTCCCATTGTTATATTTCTGGAGCTGTCGGCCAATGTGCTTTGTCTTTCGATTTCCTACACTGATCATTGTTATTCTGGCACCAGTAGTTTTGAAAGAGTCGATTATTGGGAGTGTTCGTGTATAAAAAAATTTCCCCCAAGTCAAGTCGACTGAAAATTTTCTCCCGCTGTTGCCAAGAGTCTTCCCAAAAAAGCGCGTACCTCCTTCCTTTACCTCCCAAAAGCTGTGTGACCAGATTAAATGGCGATTCACTGCTGTCAAGTTCCAGATTGAGGAGCCTTGTGGGATCCTGTCTATTTTTATACAGCCTGAGATTTTTCATGGCATATCATATTTAGTTGTCCATATATTCTTCCATAGGTGTGGACCTCCTTGAACCCAGCGCCACCATAATTTTTCTCCCATCACATTGTTCAATATTGATGGATCTCGCAGACCTAGACCACCTACTGCCTTTGGTTTGAGTAGTTTGTCCCATGAGAGAAGAGCCCATTTCCTGTTATCTTAGGCACCCTGCCATAAGAATTTTTTGAATTGACACACTAATTGGGAACAAATCCCTTTCAGGCATGCTCTAGCAGATAGCTGATATATTGGTAAATCTTGGAGCACTGATTTTAACAAGATGAGGCAGCCTGGTGCGTTCAACACTCTGAACGCCCAGTTCTGGATTCTTTTAGCCACTCTACCGAGGGTAGCTTGCCAATCTGCTATCTTGGCTGGGCCAACATTTAAATTCATGCCAAGGTATTTCATAGGAAAGGACCCTTGTTGAAATCCCAAGGTTCTAGCTAGAAAATTTTGCATCGTAAGAGGACAGCTGAAAAAATAGACATTAGACTTTCCTTTGTTGATTTGGGTCCCTGAAGCAGCCATAAATACATCTAATATTTTGAGGATAGCTTTGTAGTCTTTCAGCGTCACCATACAAAACAATAAGATATCATCTACAAATTGCTGGTGGGTCAAAGGGAGGTGAGGTCCCCACAGTTTTAATCCTTGTAGTTTACCTTCAGCTTGATGAGCTTTGATTAGTATACCAAGTCCTTCTGCAACTATAATGAAAATAAATGGGGATAGTGGATCCCTTTGCCGGAGGCTGTGAGAACTGGAGAATGGGGCTGATGGGTTGCCATTCAATAATATTGAGAAATGTGAAGAGGAGATGAATGACCACAACCATTGGAGCCATCTATCATCAAAACCAAAGGTGTGAATTACCTTGGTCAGATACTGCCACCTTATTTGGTCATACGGTTTGTATAGGTCTGACTTAATTAGTAGGCCCTTTCTTTTGTCCTTTTTTAATGAGTGGATGGCTTTGTGAGCAACTACTATGCCACCGAGGATTTGTCTCCCCTTGACAAAACCTGTTTGTTCTGGGAAGATTAAAGTTGGTAGCAAAGGTTTGAGGTGATTTACCATAATAGTAGAAAGAATTTTGTAAAGTACATTACATAAAGCGATCAGTCTGAAGCCTTCAAAAGTGTCTGCATTTTGCTGCTTGGGTATTAGAGTTATGAAAGTGGCATTCAGTGCTGGATACAATGAAGGGCTAGGCTGCTTTAAAGAATTCACTTGTGAATCCGTCTAGTCCCGGGGCTTTATTCTTGGGAAAATTCAGAACGACCTCCTCTTCCTCCTTGAGTGTGATTGCTCGAAGCAAAGCAAGGTTCTTTTCACGGGTAACCAGTTTGGGAATGTGTGGAGTGATCTTGTCAATGGCTGCCTGTCGATTTGGAAGAGGTTCCGTAAGCAGATATCTAAAATTATTAACCAACTCCCCCTCAATATCTTCATGCTTAATTATCCGCTCCCCTGTTGCTCTTTTTAAAGAAAATATTGTGTTGTGTTGACAACGTTGTAGCATGGCTTTGTGGAAAAACTTGGTATTTCAATCTCCTTCTTTTAGCCAATTAATCCGAGACTTTTGTTTCCACAAAATATCCTCTTGTTTGCACCTCTCTTCTTGTTGACTGAGAGTGTGTCCTTCCTCCACTGCTAGCTCAGGGGTTTGCCCTTGGAGAATGATTTGTTAATATATGTCTTTCATTTTGGCATTCAGTTGAATTTGCTCTTGATGTATATTTCCAAATTCCAGTCGATTCCATCTCTTGATTTCCTCTTTCAATTGCTTTAAGCGAAGTTAGAATGAATGCATTTTGTTGCATCCCCTTACTTCGATTGCGTTCCACCAACTTTTAACTTTATTCATGAACCTTAGATCTCTGAGCCAAAAGAGTTCAAACATGAAGGGTCGGTTGGAAGGGTTGGCCTTGACATCGACTTCCAATCTAATTGACCAGTGATCTAATCCCAAGGTAGGGAGAATTTCAGCTTCATAGTAGATGTCCAGACTCACAAATGCCCTCGGAGGCCAGGAAACGATCCAACCGAGAGGCAACTTGAAATATTTGTCCTCTTCTATTGTTCCAAGTAAAATTGCCATTAACCGTGGGAATATATACTAACCTCAGATCTGTTATCAAGTCTCTGAACAGTGCCATGTCCGGATCTTCCCTTCTCAATACGCCTTTTTTTTCTGATAGGTTCAAAATCATATTGAAATCTCCACCTACAAGCCAATACTTTTCCTGATGCATTATGCTTAATCTGTGTATGCTTTGCAAAAATTCTGCTCGCTCTCCTAGAATTGGGGGTCCATATACTGTCGAGATGAGGATTCATTCCTCTTATCCTATTTGTCTGAAGGTAGCTGTTAAGATTCTAGGCAGGCCAATCCATCCCTCTGCAATGATTTCAGCTACGTTCCAGAGAATTGCTATGCCCCCTGAGGTATGTACTGAATCTATGGCCATAACCTTGTATGGAAATTTGAAAGATTGAATTATTGCTTGAAGCTTTTCTCCAGAAACTTTTGTTTCTTATACAAGCATGACGTGAGGTTTTTCCACCTTCAGTCTGTCCTTTAGATTTCTTTGTTTACCCTTACTATTGAGACCCCTAATATTCTAGGAGAGCACCTTCATTAGGTATTTTTAGGTAGTTGTTGGAATACCGTTGTTAACGGTATTATCTTCCCCGTGTTTATCAGCATTTCCCCCACTAACTCGATTGATTCCTGTAAAGTTTTTCTGCCTCGCTTTTTGGCTAGTTTTGATGGTGTTGTCTTCTTATTGGCATGTGGTTCTTTTTTCTTTACTTGACCTTCTTTATGGGCTTGCGCAGTGAGATAATTCTAGAATGTCTCTTTATATAATTGCTTTTGATCTGTTGGGATGAAATGATCGTCAAGGTTCCTCCATTCAAACAGCAGACATTTCAATAGTTTCTCTTCGGCGCTCAGCTCGTCTTTTGATTGATCTACCTCCTTAGGGGTGAGTTCTCGTGCTACACTTTATTCTCGTGTTTCCATTTCCTGCCTTGCTGTCAATTTGGACGATTGGGGTTCCTGGGTCACCACTGTAGCATCTTCTTTTTTGCATTCATAGACTGTTTTCAGATCTGTCAATTCTGCTCCTCCTATAGAACCTCGAACCTATTTTTAGTTGTTGTGGAGCCGTGAGGGTTGGGCTTTGACGCTGAACTTGCCTTGTTATTCCCTCGACGGGATGATCTTTTTAGTGGCATGACTCGCACAAAACCATTGTCTATTTGCCCGAGTTGCTCCTATCCATTTGTGTGAGAAGGGTGTTGCTCAGCCACATTTAAAGGACAATATTTGTATAGATGCCCGTACTCATGACAGCGGCGGCAGCAAAATGGAATGTGCTCATAATCTAGAAGCTGGAGCAAAATTTTTCCTTCATACTCCAATTCGATCATCTCTTGCAGGGGTTCTGAGATATTCATGTAAACACAAATTCTAGCAAAAGATGTATAGTGTCTACAAGCTGTGGATTCTGCTATTTTGACAAAACTTCCTAATGAATTTCTTATACCTTCCAAAATTTCACGGTCCCAAAAATCTATGGGAAGCCCAAATAGCCGTACCCAAACTGGAGCTGCTAGAAATTGCTCTTGTTCAGGGTTATAAAATTCCTCCCATTGTGTGAGAAAGAGCGGACTTCCCTAAAAAATGAGTTCTTTATCGAGTAAACTAGAAAAAATTACTGTAAAAAAACCTCTAGCCCCAAATTTCAGATCAATATGATCCTTGCGCTACCATTTTATTTGAATCCATTTTAACAAATCCTTTTCTGAAAACCAAATGCCTACGAACTTACAGATCAAAGCATGATTCTTCATATAACCTCTCTATTCATCTAATTTCAAAGCTGGAATAACAAAGCGTGGGCATTGTCCCTTCATTTCGTCTTGCCATTCTGCTCGGCCTGTTCTTTGCTGAGCAGCTGTATTTTGGTTTGAACGCGAGGCATGATCTCCACTTGTTACATTTTGGTAGGATGGTGGCGGCCCTCCTCCCTAGGATGCTGCCATGGTCAAAACCAGGCTGCCGAGGCGGCCTGTCAAAACCCTACGCGGGCCTCTGCGATTTCCTGGAGCGATTTCAGTTTTTCTCCTCTTATTTATCTTATTATTCCTTCCTCCCCACTTTTTAGTTTTCCTTCCTATTGATTTATTGATTTTATTGAATGCCAATTCTTCTTTTACTTATGGATCACTCATTCGAACTTTATAAACAATTTCTATGAATTATTTCAATAATTAACTAATTACCAGAAACAATTCTTTCAATTATTAACTAATTACTAAAATACATCCATTATAAAATGGGATTTACATTAAATAAAAATATAACAGTGTTTCTTTCCACACTCAATCTATCCAAAGAACAGTTATACTTTCAAGCTTTCTGTATTCAGTTGTATACCTTATTTCCATGTGGAACTAGCTCATGCAAACTTTTCAAATTTGCCATAATTCTCCGTGTGCGTTCCTGCGAGATATTCAGAAAAAAGGTTAAACACTAAAATGCTTTACATTCAAATATAGGTTTCGAATGATGGAAATGTTTTACGTCGAAATATATGGAAGATCTTCTCACCCGTTCAGCTACGCTGTGAGGAAGAATCGCTTGACCTGGACCAGCCCTCACACGTATGCTTTGAGCTGCATTGAAAAGTTCTTCAGCAGCTTGTGTGTTAAAATCACCCATGTCAAAAGATTTTAAGAATGCTACGGAGCTTCTGGATCACAAACTTCCTACAAACATAACTTTACAATTTTGGCAAGGAAACTCTATTTGCTTTACCGTGCAATGTAACTTTCTGTTCGGGCCAAAAATAAAGCTACAAGTAGGTTTTCAGCTAAAACAATTTGCTATCTAAATAAAAAATAAAAAGGAGTTGTCTAAGATCCCGAGGACTTGTTTTGGTGCTCAAAATTAGCTGGAATCAGGGTCAAAAATATTTGAGAAATCTTAAAGTAATAACAATGTTTGAATCCTGATTTTAATTGTGGAAATGGATTTAGCACCATCAAAAACCTCTACCACCCAAAATATTAAACTTTGATAATTATAAAATGGATTTACAAAAACTCCTGCCGGATTTTCTTAAAATCTTATAGGAATTTTCATGATTTTCAGGTAGAAAATGAAGTCTAGTTACACTACACCAAATATAATCAGTGCTATTTTCAATAAAAATAATAATATTTTTTTATTGATGTTGGTATTTTTCAGTGCTATTTTCAATAACAATAATAATATTTATTATTTTGGTTGGTATTTTTTAGTGCTATTTTCAATAAAAATAATAATATTTATTAATTTTTTTTTAGATGTATTGAAAATAATAATATTTATTATTATTGTAGATTCTGTAATGTATTAGTTGTGCTCTAAAATTACATTAAATAAAAGGAAAATAAATTACATATTATTATATTATTTTTATTATTTTTTATTGGCTACATAAATTTTGATTTGGTCAATTTCATTAGTCATAATCCATTGTATTGGTCCATAGTATCTTTTGGAATATAAATCAACTCATGGTATTGACCAATAGTATCCAGGACAAATCTTCCAAACCTTGAGAATTGAGGGGATGGTCAAAATTAGTATTGATGACAAATCTACCCACTCCCAAGAATTGAGGGGACTTGAATTGAGGGGACTCTCAAAATCAAAAGTGGCTGGAATTCCCGCAAAATAATTTCAAAAAATGGAACTCTCAAAATCAAAAGTTGTGGAATTAGGGGAAAATAATTTCAAAATATATAGTAGTAGTATTTGAAATAGATTAAATGGATTCAACACTATAAAAAATTTATGGGGCACCCAAAATATTAAATTTTAAGAGGTTGTCTACAAATATTCTTGGAGAAATTTATTAAATAAAAATATCTAGTTAAATTAAGCCATAATATTCATGTTCTATATAGTTATGATTTTAGTTATAATTAATTATGACTAATAATTAAATAAATTTAGATATATCTTAACTCAAAATGTACCAATAAGCATAGAGGAGTTGCTAACAGAACTCAAATAGCTTGAACCTCTTTTCCCTTAGTAGGTGTAGAGTTAACATGAATCTAGAGTAGTTTATATAAACTAAATATTGACATGTTAAAAAGGTATAGTTATTTAAATAAAACTAAAAGTCATTGTTATTATTATATTTATTATTTGTGTGTTCAACTACAAGTGGGGTGTCAAGTTCTAAAATAATTTTGTATGTAGTAAATTGGCCTTGACACTTGAATCCTCTTGTTTCTTAGATAAAAAAATTGATGGTACTAGTACTAGAATCATGTTTTTATGGTGGAAAGGGATTGAGCACCATCAAAAACCCCAATAGAACCCAAAATATTGAAGTTTGAGAGTTGTACCTACTATTTCCAAAAAAAACTTGCACTACTTTACCAAAAACTCTTAGAAAATTCATTGTTTTGTAGGTAGATCTACTTTATTTTAAAATTCAATGTGAGGTTCAAATGGGTTTTGGTGGGTGGGTGTCCAAGCCATAAAGGTTTACTAAGTAAACAAATACAAAAATAAATAAATAAAATTATTTATAATGTTATGAGAAATTACCTATTAATATCTTCTTTCCATTCAAAATTATGCTAATAATATAAGTATACATTTTATTCTTCAAAACATAACTAATAATTACTTTGCATAATTAAACATGAATATTTAATCAAAATATTACAATAATTTATCAACAAACTATAATAACTTCTAAAAATTTATAATTTTTTAAAAAGAGTTAAAACAAATTATATAAAATTAATCACCGAGTCATCCATATATCAAGTTATAATAATTTTTAATAAGTTCTATTAAAGTAGAACAACTCTTAAAACTTATTGAGTCTAGAAGCTCCCTCTCGCCAATGATGAAGGTGTTGATTATTAACAGATTTATAATGTAAGATAACATAATGTAAGAATTATCCGCGTATAATTAAATTTAATGCTGTGCTTACATATTTCCTTACAATAAAATAAATTTAATGTTTATATTAGGTTACATTAAGATTAAATAATAATAATAACTTTACAATTGGTTTTTTCCCAATCTTTTTGTAACACCCACTATTTTGGGAATATTATTCCTATGATATTTATATAAGGTAATGTTTTCAAAATGATCCCTTTGAAAATTTTGATTTATTCAAATTTTATTTAATAATAATAATAACAAGAATACATTTCGAGTTTTCTTTTTTGGTCCATCTTTTTCCATTCCATTGCTTTGTGAATAATATTTTTATTGTTTTTATATAAATTAAGGTTTTCAAAATTGTCATAAAATTATTTTTCCTACATGCATGGGCACAAAAAGGAAGCCACAAAGTAAGTGATAGAACAAAGATATGTATGTTTTTCACAAGTTTTATGCCTAGGAATTTTGACATTGAAATAAGCCTATGAAATATTTATTTGATTTTGATCATCTCGAGCTTGGGTGTTTCAAACACACATAAATTTTCCTTAAAACAAGTTGGTTACAATAACATTTAAACTTTATCTTTCCAAACATTTTACGCTTGATTTACAGAGTGCGGAGAAAAGTATCTCCCCTAGGTGTCATGGTCTAACCTATAACAATAGAGTGACAAGGAACCCAATGTTTTACTTAAAGAAAATAGATCAGTGGATGAAGCCTATGCGGACTTCGTCACATGATTCACTCTTTATTTAGCTTGAGTGCTCTAATCCTAGCTCTCATTTCAAAAATTAAAACCTCTCAACTCACACAACACAAGCCAAGAAACTATGGGGTCAATGCAACATCATCCAAGAACTTTATTCAATAGAATAACATGGTATTGAAATACATGAAATAAAAACATCATATAAAGGAAAACAAAGAACTATTTTCATTAGTAGAAATGGAGTGAGTTAAAACCAATAATAGGTGTTGATCTCGTAGACAATCTCCTCCAAGTTGACTTGTCTTTTCCTTGTCACAAAGTGCACCTCCAATCACTCTAAATGGATTAAATGATGTGTGTCACAACAACAACATAATGGTAGAATCACTCTTTTAAATCGAACCTCTTGCATATAGAAGGATTTAAATGTATACAAGAGTGGGGTAACTTGAGTTGTTATCCTTTTAATAATGTAGGGATTGAGATACATTGTTGATGTGAGGATATGATCTATGCATATGGAATGGAAAATCCAATGAGTTATAAGATAGAATCTGAATGTTTTATCTGAGGTAAATCAACAAATCATAAAAGCTTCTAGAAATCATTGCTTCGATATTCTCTTTCTCTTTCCCTAGTTTCTATAACCAACACATTTGCAAAGAATAGCAACCTACACGTGATCAACACAGGAAACAATGAAGAAACCTGTAGGTGAACGTAAACTTCCTAAGATGATGCAGATTTAGGCACAAGCTTGCGGGAATGAAAGAGGCATTCTTAGGGATTTGTGCAATGACGATGAGAAGCCTCAAAAAACGATGCTCATTGATACCATTAGGACAACTATTGACTAGATGTGGAAAAATCCATAAGATATTCCTCTCTAAATCGAAAAGTTAGAAATTATTTCTCATGAGTGAAGTGCTTTACCTTGTGACAATTTTGGATAAATAACAACTAGTGAGATTCATGTGTTACAATAAATTTATATCATGACATATTTTTCTGAGGGAGGAATACCCACACTAAGAACATAAGATAACATCACATGTACAGTTATCAAATGACACATCCAAATATGGCAACTCGTGGGCCCACGACTAGATGATTGTTTGTATGATCATGGCCATCCTACATTGTGATCTCTGTACAACTCCTCAAATCACAATCGAGATGGATGAAACTAGATCCATGGTCTTCTATCTCGTTCACACGATCATCCAAAGTACGAGTCTAACTATGTGAATCAATGAGCTGGATTTGAACATGGTAGACACCATCTCATTACTGACCAATGATGTAAGTCGTTAACTTATGTGAGAGAAACCACTGATGATGTTAATGACTCTCAAAGTATTGCAGTAAAATATGTATGGTGTGACTAAAGAAGTTGATTTCAAACACCACATAGAGTCTTTCGGTAGAAGGCTAATGATGTAAACCTATCTTCGATAATGAGGAAACAAACCATTGATGTATGCAAGCACCAAGGTACCGAGAAGTGTTTCTAAGTCAACTTATTGGATAATGTGCTCATGTTGATAAGAAGCAACTAGTCACAAGATTACCTTGATGTATCCCCCATCAAGAAAATTAAATGTGTATCATGGTTGAGACAAAATGACATTGATGCAAAATTGGATTAGGAAAGGCAAACATGGAATGAAGCCTCAAGAGTACTGTAAAAAAAAATTCAACTAAATGAATTCTCTTGAACACACCAGCGAAACTAATTGCAATTCGCACCATTGATATAAAATCGAAATGTAGGCTCTGAATAGGTATGATGAAATGAAAGGTAAAAATACTACCAATAATAACAACCAAGGAGATGAAGTGGAAGAGTGACATGTTCAAGAGCGACTCTCTTGCATTCAAAAATGGAGTACATTGTTTTACCAATTTCCCCAACCATAATTGTGAGTGTTGAGGAGGTAAATCCCCTCTGCGGACAGAGGTGATCCCTACTAGCCCAGCAGGGGTCTAGTAACAATCATCAAATGCTACAGCGCAAGTTCCTAATTGCGAATAAATAGACCAACGATGGAGGGCTACCTAGAATCTAATGCTATGATCCGTAGAAGAGATAGCGTTCTCGTTCCTCAGCCTCGACAGATCAGGATCCTCACGATCTCCGTGACTAGACACCTCCACATGTAAGAAACAACACGAATACAAGAAGAAAATCCAGAATACGCAACTATATATCAGTCAGAAAGGATATAACTCATTATTATCATAAGTGAAAAACAGATTGGAACCATAACCGGTAGTCATTCATTAATAAGCAATCGAAAGAGAGTACAACCAATGTTCTGACGCTGCGGTTTCCTTCGGAAGGGTCTCCAGTCATTCACGTCTCGCAAAGCTCGCCATGGAAAGGACAAGCCTCTCTAGAGTCTCTCGACGATAGTCTCCTTACTTGATTCGGCCTTAAGGGAAGAATGAGGGCTCTTACAGCATGAAGGCTCTTGGGAATTTGGAGATTCAAAGCTTAGGCACTTCAACACTAGCTTGCAAAGGAAATGAGCAAGCTTTTATAGATGGAGGAAGAGGGAGTTGGGATCCCTATAATTGTGGGATTGGCCCTATCATCAAGGAAGCTTCCATGAGAGGTGGCAAACCACATCCCTTCCATGGAAATCCCGGAGCCAAACCTCCCAACTCAAGATAGAAAATGGTTTCTGAGTCTGTTGAAATGAAACTTCCGCCATCTTATTTAAAAAAACACTCCTTAAATTGGCTGGTGCGACTGTGACTCTGGGACAGAGCGCCAGTTGGCGCGGCCTCTTTGTATGATTTTCCTCATTGGCGCAAGTGATGAACTGTCTCCTCGCGCCAATGCAAAAAGAGATGTTTTTATGGTTTTTTGCAAGGAGATGTCTTCAGGGCAATTGAAGCTCATGTTTAGAGGAATGCAACGATAATGGTTTCAAGGCATAACATTGTTCACAGGTCACAAAATGGGTCCTCCATTGTGCGGGATGGGGAATGGTAGGGACGGTGACAAATTACTGTGTAACAGATGCCCCCTAAAGTATGAGGCCCGAGAGAGAGAGGGGTGAAATGCTTTACGAGAACGTGTCTAACTGAAGTTCCGCCATTGGAAAACCTGCGTAGAAAAATACAACTGATATCTCAAGTACATGATGTATATGCGGTATGGGCACAGCCGTGCACAGCCATCCGAAACATAGTACACTATAATCCAGATCCAGGGTATGGGCGCAACAATCCAGTGAGGATCAACAAATAGACTCAGGTATGGTCGTAGCCATCCAATCAATGAGTCATGTAAATAATGATAATAATCCATAATATCAAATTCTGGATTACAACAGACACAATCCAGGGTCTTGTGCTCCATCTCAACTCGAACAAAGTACAAGTTCAAGCATGTGAATATGTGAGCTGAAATCGAACATGCAAGAACATCATCTGATTACCAGCCAATGATGAGAGTTGTTAACAGACGCGAGAGGAACCACCAATAATGTCAATGGCCCTCAAGGTACTACAGGCACAATCTACAGCATGTGAATCAATGAGCTGGCGTCCAACACCTGTAGAATCACTCGATCGGAGGCCAATGATGAGAACCTCTCGTCGAATGCGACGAACCTCCCATTGAGGAATGAAGGCTCCAAGGTACCATAAAGGAGTCTCTAGATCAACTTCCTGGATAATGAGCTGAAGTCGACAAGAAGTGACCTTGATCGAAGGTGGGCCATAATGTTTCCCACATCATCGACACGAGACAGAGGAACATGATGTTTTTGTTGTGAATCAGGATCGTATGAGAATAAGAGGAAGGTTGATATTTGCAGAGGTCAACTTCTCTTGAACATATAATGGCACAAATAGTGGTTTTGGCAGTATTTTACATCAACGGATCAAAGGTCATGGTGACGAGGCAATGAGTAGAGGAGAGGTCAAAAAATATTATCCAAACCCACAGAGGCAAGTGAAAAAAAAACGAGATGAGATGTCCCCAACCTGACACGAATGCAGTCAAGTGCCATGTTCAAGAGCGACATAATGCCATTGACAAATGATGATGGTTCCATTTTTCCCCCACCATTTCTGGCAAGTACCCCAATTATTTTTTATAACAAGCTTGAAGGGGATAGCGTATGCTTGTAATATAAGTCCGCCCTTTAGGCGAATCCATCCTAGTGCATTTAACGAGTCCTAGGAAGGAGGAACTCAGAGAACATCATTTCGACTGAATCCGATGTCATCAGGGTTTAACGAGTTTGACAAAGGAAGAACTCGGCGTCTTTTCATGTTTAGAGAGTTTGAAAAGACAGCAGAAAAGTAAAATCCAAAGGTCCCTTTTCGCAAATAGTTTCTCAGATCCGAAAAGGTAGAAAACAATATCCGAGAAAACCTCCTAGCCGTGATAGGCTAGGGTATTCCTTTTTCGTAATCAATCTATCCCAGCCCAAAAAAGGGGTAAACGTATACTGGGTAGATGTCGATTCGTGTCCATTTTAACGAGATCGAAATGACAAGGGCCTCAGCAATCTTTTCATGTTTAGAGAGTCAGAAAAGAGCTGAAAGATGACTCCAAAGTGACTTTTTCGTGTATTTCCCGAGTCCGAAAAAGTGTAAAATAAAACTCGTTTTCACCATTAAAGTCGAAAAAACCTGTTGCTGCACATACCAAGCAAGCGTAAAACCCATTTTCGACATAACATATTAAAATATTTGATAAAAATAACTTTTAAAACCCATCCTATGTTGAAAAAGTTATAAATATGCCAAAATGGTAAAAACAAAATTACAATTACTATTTACCTTGGTGAAAAGCAACAGTGGTCCATTTGGTGTGCAAACTTCTGACGGTGATTGCGACAGATCCGGTTGACCATTCAGATTCTCGTCTGTTATAGGTAAGAGGCACTTCCCTGTACTTCATTTCAATCCATTTTTTGATAGTTTTCCCTCATGTATCAGACTCTTGTGGCAACTTCTTGAATTTTTAGGGCTACGCTCATTGGTGTGGATATCGGGCACGGACCCGTGCCAATGGGATTTTCCATGTAAAGGCCTCGTGCCACGTGGCGCGACTTTTCACAAAACAGCTGCGCCAGCGGCCGAACCTAAATTTCTGCCTAAAAATTCGAGATTTTGACCAATTTAACTAAATTTTGAAGTCTACGAGAGATCTAATTAAGGGTTTGTGACCATGTGGATGCAGGAAATCAAGCAAAATGGTGATTGAGTGGAAAGAAAGAGAACATGGAGAAGAGGATGAACAAGCCATAGAAAGTGAGGCTTGCATGAATGCCCTCAGAAACTGTGGGCTAAAGAAGTTCTTCCTTACACCCTGTTTACGAGCTCAGCCCGAGCTCCTCCAGTATCTGATCAGTATTTGGGATGAACAGGAACAAGTGTTCAAGTTGCGAGATCAGGTATTGGAACTAAAGGTCTTTGATGTGTATTTCATAACCGGACTATCTCGTAGAGGTCTGGTACCCATCCTGACTGGGAGGAGACCATCCGGCGACAAGATGGAGGAAGTGATGGCACGAGTGTGCCCAAGAGCACAAATGGGATGAGGGAGTAAAAAGGTGGATATCCACACTATCCCCGATCTGGCATTGAGAGTTGTCCTACATACCATCACGCGGGCTACAGGGTCGCAGGCACCGCACGAGGCCACAAAGGCCCAACTCCTGCTGGACTCAGAGTGCATGAGTCCCCTATTGTTTGACTGGGCTACAGCAATAACAATAAACATGAAGAGGCAACTCACGAAATGCAAGCAAGCCAAATTGAAACAGTTTGGCTAAGGGGCCATAGTAGCTGAGCCGATTCCACGAGAGCCAAGAATGGCTCGCTAGGCAGCACTAATGCCCAGAGCTGGAGGCGGCCAATAGATGTCCTGGAGGCCGGAGTTTTTTAGGTGGTTACGGCACCAGTTGATTGTAGTGGAGGATTGGCCATATGCAGGAACTGATTTCACTAGAGACCCATATCTCCCACTGCCAGAAGGAGATGACTGGGATGAGGAGTTGGGTATGACCTCATCTCTTTTGATTCTTATGTTTTATGTTTTTTTTTGTTAATACACATTCGTCCTAACACATTTTATATGTATGCAGATGTGGGCCCTGAGAGACCAGCCGAGATGTCTCCAATCGCACGGAGGACTCTTCTTGCCCCTGATCCTCAGGCAGAGGGTACAGGAGGGGAGGAGTTGATCCAGAATCTCGAGGGTATTGCCCGAGGGATCCCAGACTATGCTCGGCTGGCAGATGTACCGATGGCGTACCAGCGACACACGGTGGGAGTTCCTAGTCGAATCCACCGACTTCTGAGACGCTTAGTGCGTGCAGTTACATGTTATCATGAGCACCATGCGGATTAGGCTCTTAGGGATTTTACCAGACATATTTTTTGAGAGACATATCGTCTCCAAATTTATTTAAGATGATTATGTACATTTTGACTTTATGTGAAACACTCTATGTAAACATTTCGATATCTATATATATATGCATATCTATTTCTGGATGGATCTTTATTTACATGTGATGATGATTTAAAAATTGCGCAAATGTCTGTCTAACACCAAATTAGCTACTGCATCTGTTAATGTATTCAAATGCCTGGGTATATGTTGATATGTAATGTAGTCAAAATTCCTTTCCAGTAATCAAAGACGCAGATACAAACATAAAATGGATGGGTTTCTTATCGAATAGTGTCCGTTCAGCTGTAACACTACAAGTTGTGAATCTAGATACACATGAAATTCACGGATACCAAGGTTTACTGCCTCGGTTAATAATTCTAACACAGCACTATATTCCGTGATGTTGTTCATAGTACGTCCTAGACACACACCTTGCAGGTGGACCAACTCACTAGCAGGATCATAGATTACCTAGGCTGCTGAAGACAGATTCCTGGTACTACGGGAGGCACCATCCGCGAAACCAACAAATGGATGAATGGACATCTGCACAACCAGGAAGACCCGATTAGCAGAAAGTTGTTTACAAGGCACACCACACCATACATGCACTCAAATGAAAAACAGACACCTATGTACACACGCCACACCAAGAAATCACTTCAGGCATAGTACTTTTTGAGGTACAGCCCATTTCTGGGCTGTGCCAGCGGAACTCCTTCATAATCTATAAGCTCATAAGCCCCATTTTTCAAAACGCGTTTTACTATATAGGGCCCATGCCACATAGGCTGGAACTTACTGGCTCCAAGCTTTTCATGTGCTTCATTGTACAGGAGGATGAGGTCTCCTTCGATAAAGGAACGGGGAGAAACAAATTGATCAAAATGAGTTTTGACCCTCTTCTTTTGTGCTTCAATAACCAAAGCAGCCAGACGACGGGTTTCATCTAACCATTCCAGATAGGAAGACGTTCTTCCTCAGCCGAAGTATTAGGTAGAAGTTCCACGGCTAATTTCAAAGAAGGAATCTCGCATTCAACCAGAAGAGTTGCTTCTAGACCATACACTAATTGAAATGGTGTGAACCCAGTTGCACTCTTTGCAGACGTTCGGTATGCCCAGAGATCTAAGAACAGTTGGAGATGCCAATTGGATTTGTTAATACCAACTGTTCGTTGAAGCATAGTGACCAGAACCTTGTTCACTACTTCAACCTGACCATTCGCCTAAGGGTAATATGGTGTTGAGCTGTCATGACGCAAGCCCAACTTTGAAGTCAGCTCAGCCATCGTATAATCTCAGAAATGAGTACCGTGATCGGTGACGATGGCCTGAGGAACTCCGAACCATGTGATAACGTGGTTGAATATAAATTGAGCAAACGTTTTCCCGTCAGCATCTAGTGTAGGCATCGCCTCGGCCCACCTTGTGAAGTAGTCGACAGCGACAATTATATACGCATGCCCCCCGGCCGAGCGAGGGTTACATGTCATAAAATCCATGCCCCATTTCGCAAAAGGGCCAATGGTAATAACAGGATGCAAGGGGAGAGGCAGCGCGCGCATATTGCGCTGAAATATCTGGCACGCATGACATTTACAGACTTCCATGATACAGTCTTTGAATATAGAAGGCCAGAAATAACCTGCTCGCAGAATTTTCTGGGCAGTAGCATATCCGAACATATGTCCACCACAGGCACCATTGTGGCAGTCATTTAGAACCTTTTCAGCCTCTTCCAAGGTTAGGCACCGCCGGAGCACCGAATCTACTCCAATGCGGTATAAGGTATCTCCTACTATACGGTAGGGCTGGGACTGATGCCGAATCCGATGACGGGCAGCTTTATCCAACTCAGACCGAAATGTGGAGGTGTGAAGATACACAATTATATCACCGTACCAAGGGTCACGAGTACTGATGAGGAAAAGTGTTTCATCCGGTATATGATCTTCAAAGTGTGAGGGAGCGGATTCTGTAGGGATAGAGCATATAAGATCCACGAAAACGAGTGATTTAGTTGACTTAGAAGTAGTGAACTCTAAATCAAACTCCTACAGGATCACAATCCATTTGGAGTACTTGCCCCCTAGTAATTGTCGAGAGAGAATATACGTCATAGGGTTGCAGTCTAAAACCACTGTTATCGTACGCAAAAGGATGTAATGGCGAAAGCGCTGCACAACGTGTACCGCTGCTAACACCAACTTCTAGACATGAGCATAACGCGTTTATGGGTCGAGAAGGTTCCGTGACAGATAATAAACAACATGTTCATTAAGGTCATCTTCATCCTGCACCAAGACCATGGCTATGGTGCTAAATGCAGCAGCGAGATATAAAGTGAAGTTGCGGTGGTAGTCTGGAGGACAAAGAAATGGAGCATTGACAAGAAACGCCTTCAGCTTCTCAAAGGATTGCTGAGTGATTTCGTCCCAGTGGAAGGGAATGTTCTGCTTTAATAGACGTGTGAATCCTTTGGCCACCTCGGCATAATTCGGGATAAAGCGCCGAAGAAAGTTCGCTTTCCCTAGCAGACTCTGTAACTGATATAGGGAGGAGGGTGATGGGAGATTAATGATGGCCTCGACCTTTAAAGGGTCAAGGCGAATTCCGTCTTTCGAGACTATGAATCCTAAAACATGGCCAGAATCAACGCAGAAGACGCATTTATGAGGATTAAGCCTAATATTGTAGCACCTGCAACGAAGAAAGATCTGGCGGACATGTTCAGGATGGTCTTCTCGCTTAGCCGAATGAGCTGGCAAGTCGTCCAGATAAGGCTAAATGATATGGAGAATGTCACGAAAAGTGTAGGACATCGCATGCTGAAAAGTGGCTCCAGCGTTCTTCAAGTCGAACAGGAGCTTTCTGTAAGCAAATGTACCCCACGGACAGATGAATGTCATCTTATGTTGATCCTCAGGTGCAATATTGATCTGATTATACCCCGAGAAACCATCCATTAAGGAATAAATCTCACTTCCGTCACATTCGTCAATGATCTGGTCTATGAACGGAGTGGGATAATTATCCTTTGGACGGGCGCGATTGATGTCACGATAATCAACACAGACTCTAATCGTACCCTGCTTTTTATCGACAGGGACATTGTTGGAAACCCATTCTGTGAGGGGAATGGGATAAATAAAGCCCGCGTTCAGAAGTTTTTCAACTTCTGCCTTAATTGCGGCGGCTTTCCGAGGATGCATGGGGTGTAAGCGTTGGCACATGTGCTTTGCACTAGGATAGGTTGGAATCTCGTACACTATGATACTGGGATCAATCCCCGTCATTTTCTCGTAGGACCAGGCGAACACATCTATGAATTCTTTAAAAAGCTCAATATAGACTTGAATCTCATCGGGAGAGCAAGTCACTCCCACATGAATATTCTCAACGATCCCCGGTTTAACGGAGATGTTGATCGGGATGGTTTGAGTGATGTTACTCAGGTTTCCCTCCGAAAAAACCTCATGTGTCAAAATGGGTGTTTGAAGAGGAGGGGTAGGAACCTGAGAAGCATAACGCTCCAGAAAGTTAGTCATTTCCCCCAAGCCAGGCATAAAAGAGGAGCGATGATGTCCATCGCCCCAAGGAAGCTCCTCAAGAGACATAGTTTCAATGATGGCTTCATCCGAAGGAAAGGTCTCTTTGAGAGGATCAGGTTAATCAGCCTGACCAAGCCAGGGGGATTGAGAGTAGACGTCGAGATCCATGCTCAACGGAGCATGCTGAGGAGGTGGAGGATCAGATGCGGCAACAATTTCATAGTAGTTGATCTCTACTAGAGTCAATGGAATTGATTCTCCAAACTCAAACACCTCCTCAGGCGTAGGAATAAGCCAAGGGTCGTTGGACCTGGACATCATGTTAACTTGAGTGGTGTGCGGTGTCGGTGTGGAAAAAATACCCATGAGGACTGGGTCTTTGAAGAGACCAGGTCCCACACTTTCCGGGGGATTTGGAATCGGATCCACGTATGGCACGTTGTTCTCATAGGTAGAGGTGAAAAATGACAACTGATCCACCATGACAATTTTGCCCTCGTGAGGGAACTTAAGGAGACGAAAGATGGTGGATGGCACGCAGAGCATGGCATGAGTCCAACTGCGGCCAAGAAGTATATTGTAGTTGAGTTTGGTGTCAACCACTTCTACTTCCACGTTGATAGTTTTCCCCTGTAAAGTAATCGCTAGACTCTCGAGAACACCTAGGGGTTTGGATTCCCGACCATCAAATGCCTCGAGGGCATTGGGAGAAGACGCGAGGGCTGGAGAGCCAATGGCCTTCCAGCAAGCGGATGACATAACGTAGGTAGAAGCACCTTCATCAACCATGGCCCTATGAATGTTCAGACCATTAATCCCGACTTGAATAACAAGAGCTATTTGATGCAGAAGTCGGGGAGTGAAATTCTCTAAATCGAAGGTGAGAAGACTCGAGTCGGCGGGATCAATGTCGCCGATCGCAGACAGTAAAGCCTTCCGTTGCGAAGGACAACTTTGAAGAACTTCTAGCGCAGACATAGAAAAGGGTGCCTGTGCCAAATCCTCAACAATGCTGTAGTGTTGAGCGGCACAAGCATTCGGATTATAAGAAGATCTTCGTAAGACACCTTTAGAAGGTTGCTTCACAACGGGTTCAGGAGTAAGCTTCTCGATTTCCAACGAACCGGATATAGGTGGGGGAGGCAGTCCATCCATGACTGCCTTCCTGGATGCCTACTGCGGTTCGTTGTAATCCTTTGACCACGTAGCGACAGAGATAGGTGTGGCAACCTTCATCATGAAAACTTGGGACCCAAACGGTGCAGATGGTGATGGTTGTTCGACCATCTGGGTCTGCTGAGATGGGAATGGCTCTTTTAAAACAGTCGGAGTCCCTTTAGAGCCCTTGAGAAGTTGACTAGCCTCGGATCGTCGTGGACAATCCTTAGTATAATGGTCTCCTTCACAAATGAGGCAAGGGTACTTCGGTTTACGCTGAGAGCCATCCTCAGTGCGAGATTTAGATTCTGGCTTTGGGGCATCAGATTTAGATTTGCCTTTGCCCTTATTTTTTCCCTTGGAATTTTTCTCCGTAGGATTGGCCTGGACGGAATTCGCTTCCGCGGTTTTTCCAGAATCGGACGGGGCGGGATTAGCAAGAGCATTTTTTGAAGAATTAAACTTTTGCTTCCCATTCAAAGATTTCTTCGAATTATGAGAGACAAAACCAATCACACCATCCACCGCAGGGGTAGGCGGAGCCTTAGAGGTTCCAGACCGTGGGGCATCAGGCAAGATATCATAAAGCATGCCGGACTTAGAATATACAAGATCTAGATATTGGGCACGCGCAATGGCTTGTTCCTCTGTCACACACGCTCCCATCGCAATATCTTGAGCGATTTTATTCATGAAGGAAGTGGTGAACCAGAGAGTTAGTATCTGATCAGGTATGTGAAACTTGATCAGTCTACGACATCGCCGCCACTCATGAATATGATCAGAGATCTGAGTGGCTTTATCCTGCTTCAGATAAGTCAGGAGGTGCGTCCCGACTTCATAACGAACCGGTAACTGAAAGTGCGTGAGGAAAGCCATGGATAAAGAATTGAAATCTTAGAAAATGCCGCGGGATAACTCTATGTACCACTTAGCAGCAGCTCCAGTTAAAGTATGCTGGAAGAGGCGTAGGCGAATCAAATCGTCGACCCAAGAGTTAGACGAACACCAAATATGATACGTCATCACATGCGCCTGGGGGTCCTCTCCAGCGTTTCCCTCAAACTTGGGGAAATCACCTGGTATCTTGGTAGGAACTGGAGGCCAATATGGATTATGTAAAATCGGATCATTAGTAACTTTTGAAACATCCGGCAACTCCAAGGTGGCCAGGAACAGCAATGGCGGATTGACTGGCATGCCATGCCCGGGATGAGGACCGTTACCTGTACTCCACAATGGTTGTGAATATCCTTTCCCCCATGGGTTCTGTCCCATAGGATTCTGACCGTAGGGGGTGTAGGTCGTATAAACAGACTGATTTGGATGCTGGTAACCAGGGTGTGGGGCCTGATAACTAGGGTATGGACCCTGATTATATGTCAGCCTGGTGTAAGCAGCGTTTGGATTTGGCTGCTGAGTATAGGTAAAACTGGGTGGAGGAGGATAATACTGAGAGCCTCTGGGGTGGTTATAATTCGGTTGAGATTGACCATGAGGATAATAACCACCCTGAGGAGGAGTAGGCTGCTAAAAAGTGGAATGCTGCGGAGCCTAATAAGTAGGGTGCAGCTGTTGATTTGGCTGCGGCATCGAATGAGTCGGCTGCTGAGCAGGGTTAACAGAATGAGCGGGCTACCTTAAGTGAACGGGTTGACCCGACTGAGAGGGCTGCCCTAAATGAACAGGTTGACCCGGATAAACATGTGGTGCTAGTTGAGCAGGCTGGCCTGGTTGTGAAGGAGCCCCAGGTTGTGTTGGATGGGCCGGTTGGCCTGGAGGCAGAATGCCTGGTTGTGTCGGATGGGCCGGTTGGCCTGGTGGAGGAACAGGACAAGGTGATTGCTGGAAATCGGTTTGACTTGAAGCGAAACCATAGGAGGGTCCCGGTTGATATGCAACATTAGAAACAACAGGATACTGAGGTTGCATTGGTAAAGAAGGCTGGATTTTCCCCCCAGGACCATAGACTGGTCCCGGTTGATACCCCGGCTGAGGCTGAACAGGTTGACCGGAAGGGCTATAATACTATCCTTGCGGACCATACAATGGCCCTTGTTGGCCTACAGGATAGCCTTGCATGGGCTGCCCCTGTGGATCATAAGGATAGCCAGGTCGGCCCAAAGGTTGGCCTTGGAAAGGCTGTCCCTGCAGGTTATAAGCCTGGTTATAAGGTAAACCTTGAGCATGGAGGTAAGCCTCAGGTGCAAGTAGACGTAAAATCTCCCCGTGCTCGTCATACTGACCTGGGAAAGCATACACGGGTGTACCATCCTGTGTATAGTGCGAAAAGTAAGAGCTATTGGGATCTTGGGAGGATGGTCCAACCTCGGGGTTTGGTTATTGCAAAGACAACCGATACTCCTCCAGAGAGATGCTCTCTGGTATAGCAGTCACTTGATAAACATCTTTAGGAGTTGGCATAGCCCTAGCAAAGGATGTTGTGACAACAGGAGAAGAGGCGGCCACACAGACAGTGGGCTGGACGGGTACAGAAGTAACGGGCGTCTGAAGAGACACCCCGGGCGTAGTAGTAGCTGGCCTTGGAGAAGGAACTGACACTCCCATAGAGGCTGCGGCAAAAATGATCTGACCCAAAGATCTGTATCCCTGCAGTAAAGAGGGACTGGCTGTTGACATGTCAGCCAGTTCAGAGTTTTCTCCTGGGAAAAATCTTCGTGGGAAGAGCTGATAGTCTTCACCAGACGTTGGGATTTCCTCACCAGAATCACTCATGGTTGATCCTACCGTTAGATCTCATAAGAGACGGCGAGGACTAGGAGGAAAAATAGCAGCAACAAAAGGCGAGCCCGATGTAAGAGAAAGGAAATCAGCTCCTAATCTCAATTCAGACACAGGGTCCAAAAAGGGCCAATTGAACTCAATTGGTCCCCCAAAGGGTTTCTCAGAAAGAACAAGTCCTCCGTCAGGAAACTCAGAGACACTGGGCTGCTGTGGTTCAACAGAGGATTGGGAAACCTCTGATGAATCATCCGTGTAAGGACTACCAGTAGACGAAACCGAGGGTTTCGCCACTGTGGCAAAAACAACAAGAGAAAAGATCAAACACACACACGGGTTGAAAAGGAGTCAAGACACACGATCAAACGGTCAACAAGTAGAATCTAACAGGGCGTGTAATCTTGGGTGATTAATTTTTTACCACATTGAAAAATAAGAAACTTCACCATTTCATGTTTTAAGAGTCGAGAAACAATAAAATATGAGTCTATCTCTTTCAGATTTGACACAAGCGTGAAAGGACAAGAACTTGGCGATCTTTTCAAATTTAGGGAGTCAGAAAAGACCAAATGACTGCTCAGGAATACTAGGCAAAAGGGGTGTACCAAATAACCGTGAACTGCAATATACACCTTGGCTTTAATAATGAAACATAAATCAACCAAGGACTTTCCGTACATGCAAGCAATCTCCTCGAATGCTGTGTTCGGTGTATCACGGGTATAGGGTGACAGACTCTGCTTCCTATGGATAAAGGATTGAAACCTAGAGGGGTCTCCCTTTATATATGTGACGGTACAGGGAGCACAAGTCCGTACTAGCGCTGTCTAAAGCCAAAAGGCGAATGACAGCTACTAGGTTTAAAGACACTGGAACACCTCTCTAGCCTAGACCTCTGAATATGTTTCGTTAGATTTCAATGCTGCCTTAGTGTAAATTGAGTAGATTTTAAATTTTATCTTCAATTACGTTTCAGTTTTCAGGCCCTAACGAATGTGTTGTCTCAAAAACTCCTAAATGCAAAGCTACATGCCACAGTACATCATTTCGTTCGATGAAAACTAGCTACAGAAGAGTTGAGAGTTTTTACACAAACAAAATGATCGGAAGACAATCAATGATATCTCTAATGCAACTAATGAAATAAAAAAAATTTCATTCAAATCACTAGTTACTAGTAAAATCGAAAAAAATTCAATTTGGACTAATCAACCAAAAGAAAAAGAGATTTTTTTTTTGTAATTTTCAATGTTTGATAGCTAGATGCACTAAACACACTGAAAACAAAAGAGAAGGAATTTGAGAAACGATATTGAGAGAGCAAAACAAACAAATTTCGCTCAATGGCACAAACAATCATATCTCAAATCGACCAAAGTCTCTCAAAACCAAGAAAAAGACCCAAAGGCTCCAATGGATCGTGTGATCTAGGCCCAAAGCAAGACCAAATGAAATTTGAATGAAGAAAAGAGAAATCACTCAAAAATCGCAACAAAATGGTGAACAACTACTAAGAGAATGCAGAGGAGCAATCAGAGAATTGATTGGACTAACAAGACACCAAAACTCCTAAGGACAGCTCGATACACAAAGCCACTAGATGCCCTAGGGCTTAAAATGTGAAATCGATGGAAAAAAGAAAACAACCAAAGGACGAAGGAAAATTCCCAGTCAAACAGGACTCCAACACACTCAGGTAGTCGAAAAACCAAGAAGAAAAACAATGACCAGACCCAGAGAGCTCAAAACTGAGCAAACCCTAATGCCTCACAGGAGTGGTGCGACTGTGAGGTTGCAACTGGTGCCAGAAAGCAATTGACGCGGGCAATACAAAAGCAACATGCACCAATTGGCGCGACTGTCGGGCTAAAAAGTGCGCCAGCCGAGTTTCTCAGCCAACAATAAAAAAGAACTACTCCAGAAGTAGATCAATGATAGCCAAGCAAACCAAGAAGTAAAAACAACAAAAGAACCCAGCCCAGAAGGCTAACCAAGCAAGGAAAATCATAAAACAATCAAAACGAGACAATCCAAAGGATACAATCAAAACTAGATGATCCCCAGTTGAGTCGCCAAATTGTTGAGGAGGTAAATCCCCTCTGCGGACAGAGGCGATCCCTACTAGCCCAGCAGGGGTCTAGCAACAATCATCAAATGCTACAACACAAGTTCCTAATTGCGAATAAATAGACCAACCATGGAGGCCTACCTGGAATCCAATGATATGATCCATATAAGAGACAGTGTTCCCGTTCCTCAGCCTCGACAGATCACGATCCTCACGATCTCCGTGAATGGACACCTGCACATGTAAGAAACAACACAAATACAAGCATAAAATCCAGAATACCCAACTATATATCAGTCAGAAAGGATATAACTCATTATTATCAAAAGTGAAAAATAGAGTGGAACCATAACCGGTAGTCATTCATTAATAAGAAATCGAAAGAGAGTACAACCAATGTTCTGATGCTGCGGTCTCGTTCGGAAGGGTCTCCAGTCGTTCACGTCTTGCAAAGCTCGCCAGGGAAAGGACAAGCCTCTCTAGAGTCTCTCGACGATAGTCTCCTTACTTGAGTCGGCCTTAAGGGAAGAATGAGGTCTCTTATAGCATGAAGGCTCTTGGGAATTTGGAGATTCAAAGCTTAGGCACTTCAAGACTAGCTTGCAATGGCAATTAGCAAGCTTTTATAGATGGAGGAAGAGGGAGTTGGGATCCCTATAATTGTGGGATTGGCCCTATCATCAAGGAAGCTTCCATGAGAGGTGGCAAACCACTTCCCTTCCATGGAACTCCTCGAGCCAAACCTCCTAACTCAAGATAGACAATGGTTTCTGAGTCTGTTGAAATGAAACTTCTGCCATATTATTTTAAAAAACACTCCTTAAATTGGCTGGCGTGACTGCGACTCTGGGACAGAGCGCCAGTTGGCGCGAGTGATGAACTATCTGCCGGCGCCAATGAAAAAATAGATGTTTTTATGGTCTTTTGCAAGGAGATGTCTTCAGGGAAATTGAAGCTCATGTTTAGAGGAATGCAACGATAATGGTTTCAAGGCATAACATTGTTCACAGGTCACAAAATGGGCCCTCCATTGTGTGGGACGAGGAATGGTAGGGACGGTGACAAATTATTGTGTAACAGTGAGTACCTCTTTATTTTTTAACTATCTTGAGGAGGATAACATATGTATGATTTGTAAGTTCATCCTTTAGATGAGTCCCCCAAAGTATATTTAATGAACCGTGAGAAGGAGTGGGTCGGTCTTGTAATGCGTGAAATTCCATCATTGTTTCATGTTTTAATGAGTACAGTGAAGGAAAAATTTGACATCTTTTTCATGTTTTGGGACATTGAAAAGGAGGTGAAAAATAAAACTCGAGATGTCCCTTTTTGTATATAGTATCCTTGAGTCTCACAATGTATAAGAAAATACTCAAGAGATGCTCTTATCCATGTTCAAATAAGGTATTCATTTTTCGTAAATAGTCTATGTGCACCGAGAAAAGGGATAAACTTATATTGATTAGAAATATTTTCATTTACTTTAATGAGTTCAAAAAGAAAAGTTCTCAGAAATATTTTCATAATTTTGGAGTTTAAAAAAATATGAGAAAGGACTCGAAGGGGATCCTTTTTAATAGGTTAACAAAGCTCGAGAAAGAGATAAAATTATACTCTTCAGTCAAAATATCCTATTTAAAGCATGATAAAAAACCATTAACAAATCTCAAGGTGCTAAAAACATCACAAAAAGGATTAAACATACATGTTTTGAAGCAAAAAAGTGACATATCTAGCTAAAAATATTTACTATCAATAAAATAATGCAAGAACTAACCATAAATACTAAAAAATGGTGATTTAATTTTACCATTTCACATTTACCTTCAAGAGTGAGAATTCTGAGCAATTTTTCGCTTGATCTTATGCAACTGATTGCGGCAAATCTAGCTAACCATTTTGAATACTGTCACTTCCAGATAGGAGCTAAAATCCTTTTCTTTCTTTTCATATTCTAGTTTTGTAATTCCATGCATATTTTTTGAGGTTTTGAGGGCCCCCGGGTTGCGAAAACAGGCCCTAGGACCAATGAGGCGCCAAAGAATTGAAAATTGCATTGCACCTAAGAACACTGACACTGTTGGGAGGGGTGCAATGATGTGCATGAAATTTTTCAATTTTTTTCCATGAAAAGAAGCCTAATGAATCTCCTGTTGATGTTTCAGGAGTTCATGTAGTAAGCATATCATACATGCAATATGGGGTGGAGTGTTTAGAGCCAACAATATTCAATTGAAGCGAGGGAGTTTTGGCCAATATGAAGGAACAACCACTTAAAGAAAGAGAGTGGAAGTTAAAAACCTTCGGCTATAATTCGATCTTGGTCTTTTTTTCTCAAGAGAGTGTGTCAGTACTTCATCCTGAATAGATTACACTCGATCCTATCGATTCGTGGGCTGCATGGACGAGGAGGTTGATAGATCATATGCCCTGACATGCACGTTTTTTAGCGATCAACTTCACGTGAGCCCTATTTGGATGGCTACATATAGAGTTCATTATGATTAATTATTATCTTTATGCAGGGATGGATTTTCATGATTACCCTGAGCTCGTGCTTTGTGAGGGTGAGAAACAGGGTGTTTCAGGTAAAATATTTCAACCATATCATCTTTTTGAAAGTTTTAATTTTGTTTTTATGTGTCTTGATGTCTCCAAGAATCAACTATTTATTTTTTCATGTATATATTGGACTAGTTCAACCTGTCGGTGCTTCATATCTCTATAATACAGAAGGACAACCACATGAGGACGCTCTAGTACTAGAAAGGGTTGTTGCGGTAGGATTGTGTGTGTTACAAGCTATTGTGGTAGCTAAGATATTATGAGAGGTGGAGCACTACATGGAGCGGCTAACACACGGTATTGATGAGACCGTGGTTGACCAAATTCCTTTGCAACTTCAATGAAACACTATTGGAGTGCCTAGCCTTATTTTTAGACTACTGCACAAGATAGGTCATGTAGTGTAATTGCATCATCCGAACCTTTGATATTTCTACTTATATATTGGCATGTAGTTTTTTATATGGGAAATGTTGACATATGTGTCTCGGGGAACAAATTTTGTAAAACCAAACTTAATATATATACTTGTTTTCAGTATTTCATAGTTCCTATTATTCTTTCAATATGATTTGATGTGTATTGAAACTTATTTACATTCATTTCAAATGTCTATCTAAAATGTAATTAGTTAGGGCATCTTCCAATGTGTTATATTTCTAGAAATATTTTCATATCATATGAAATTGAATTTTATATCTGGAAGCCGTAATCTCAAAACCATTTCAATGATGATGGGACTTATAACTCAAAATACATTATAAAGTTGTAGTAAAATGATTTTTCATTCAATATTGATAACTAAATGACAGATACCATTTGAAATAGCATAAAGTAGTAGCTCGGCCACTACTCTATACTTAGTGATTTTGTTAGTGGAGAGACCAATGAAAATCCCTTGCATACTCACTAGATCGCCATTTTGATTAAAGATAGCCCATGCTGCGGAAGATAGGTTTTGAATACTACGACTACAACCATCAGAATAACCAATATATGGTTTGAGAGATGTCGACATGTGAAAACCAAACATAAACAGGATCAAAAGAAATCTTGGGAAATTCTGAAAACACATACTACATACAAAATCAACACACCTACAAAAATTATGTACACATTGTACTAAACATCATATCAATCATAGTATTTTATAAGGTACATCCCATTCGGAGGTTGCGCTAGTACAACACCATCAAAACATACTAACTCATAGGCCCCTTTTTCAAGGACTCACTTGAAAATGTATTGACCGAGCCACATAGATTTAAATCTTCATCAAGGTTTAGAAATTCTGAGAGTTGGTACTCTTTAGATTATTGTCTGTACAACCATACAGAGAACTATTATAATTATTATAGACTACTCTATTTAATGTACAGACCTACCAATTCACTGCCACTAAGTCTTTCTAACATTTATTACATGTACAACATCTACTCTTGAATAGATTTAATCAAGTCCTTTACTACTAATTTATTTGACCATAATAAGAATAATAATAAAATTCTAAGTGAAAATGAATGAACTGGTGCATACCAATTAAGGTAGACTACTTTCCACCCAACCTATGAGCTCTTTCTCAACAACTCCCTCTGAGCAGAGATCAAGTCTTCCAACAATATACAACCCCCTGTCTATCTAGAATTTTCTTATTTAAGCCTGCTTTCTCATCAACTTGTTTCCTTAACTGGGTCTAGTTAATCAGGATTTTTTTTTCCTTTTTGCCAAGGATTTTCTTTTGTTCCATCCACAAAAGTACTTTAAAACTAGCTTTTCCTTCATAGGGTCTTTTATGATACTTATCTAGAATTTCACTTTTAATGAGTTCACATTGGGAATGTATAATCTATCCTTATAAAAAATCAGTCCCTTATGGTTTTGAGTATACCCCACCATCTCTTGTCTCTGAAATTTTTCTTGGAGTTTTTCATAGTTTGGTTCTTGGAGTATACCCCAAGTATTGAATTTTACCTTTATAAAATTTTTATTTTCTCAGTTCAGCATACATATTATGTTCTCTGGGTGTTTCTAAGATGATTCTAAGATGTTCTCCATGTTCAACTTCGTTCTTTGAACATATTGGAATGTCATCAATAAATACTAGAAAAAAATTGTCCAAATATTTTCTTAAGACATTGTTAATTAAGCACATAAAATTAGAAGTTGCATTAGTCAACCGAAAAGGTAGGACTACAAACTCATCATGTTTTCATTTTGTTCTGATTGCATCTTGTTTTTATCTTGTTCTGAATGCAGTTTTACGTATGTCTTCATCTTTAATTCATAGTTGATGATAGCATGTCCTTAAATCAATTTTTGAAAAGACTATGGCTCCTCTCACTTGATCAAATAGATAATATATCCTCGGTAGAGGATAGCTATTCTTGATTTCTAGTTTATCAACTGTGGTTAGTCTATGCACATTCTGAATGTACCATATTTATTTTTGAAAAATAGTACCAGTGCTCCCCATGCAGATACACTTGGTCTTATATAGCCTCTATCGAGAAAATCTTGTAGATGCAGTTTTAAATCCAATAATTTTGGGTTACTCATTCTATATGAGGCTCTATAGAATGGTGTAGCTCCAAGTACTAATTCAATTGAGAAATAAATTTCTCTTTTAGGGGTTAAATAATGAACTTCATCTTGAAACATAACCTTAAACTCTGACATGACTCGTAAGTTTTCTACCGGATATTTTTCAGTTTTTTGTCCGAACTCTTCCACATGTATAGCATACACTTGGTATCCTTTTCTTGTTGTTATTTTCAATTGAAGTGCTAAAATTTGTCTCGCTGATATAGGTTTTGGTTTTGCTTTCACTATCATTGGTTTTCCTTCACCATATATAAAATGTATTATTTTATCTAAAAAATTTAGTATGGCTTTTTGTTTTCCTAACCAATGGATTACAACAAACACATCATGGGAGCCTAGAGGTAAGATATTCAAATTCAGTTCAGTTTCATACCCATTAAATTTACAACAATATTTGGTAATTTATCGGTGTAATGATCCTTTTTCAGGATTATCAACAATGAGCTCAAGAAAAATGTTGTATAAGTAAAAATGTGGAAAAATAATGCAGATCAAGAATTTTTTCCTCTTAATTATGTTTTATGTGACTTATATATCAAATTTCATCTAAAAAAAATCAGTTTAGATACATTAAATAGATCTCCCAAAAACTAGACTAGCTAATAAGCACCTGAAGAGGAAGGCTTCAGCCAAATGCAAGCACTGCTTCAGGGATTGCGCATTTTTAGCAGATGTTCAGTGGAGATTAGTAAGAGGACTCATATTTCAGTAATACAGAAGCAAACCAACATTATGATGAAGCCCTTACATTATACAGTAGAATGTATAAGTCAATACAATAATAAATCTTCAGAAAAGAGAGCTAGAACACATATATATTTGCAGAAATGGCTCAACAACGTTACTTTTTAGGAGCTTCAGCAGTTGGAAGTTAAAACTCAGATCTAGGACAGATATATGGACAAAACATCAGATCTATTTTATATCTAGAAGCTATATTATCTTCTCTTCAAGATCCACTTGGAATTTTGACAAAAACATGCATAAATAAGAGTAGATTTGAGAAACAAGTTGTAGATCTGGAAATTGCTGCAATAAATTTCTGAATATGAAATTTCATTACAATGGATTAGATATAAATAGAACATATATCTACAAGCTAATTCATGGATCACCAAGTGGAAGGCAAAGCCCAGCACAAGAGATCTCTGATCTAAACTATGAGCAAGACACCATGAAAACCCTCATAAAAAAATAACGCAGTCTACTCATGGGAACAACACTGTAGCTCAAATGAAACATAAAACTACTATAAAATTGTAGATCTGAAGTACAAGAAGTAGAGACACTCTTCCAAGAGGTTAAATAGCACACTCCATGAGAAGAGGCTCCCAAAAATACACTAGATCTCTGCAGATCTAGACCCCCACTTGCTGCAGCTCACAAGACAACTCAACTCTCAACTTGAGCAGCATTGTAGTGTAAGGTGTAGCTTGGCCTAAAGCCTGATAGTGGTTCTATTCAGTAAAATTTCCTCCAAGATTCCTCAAAGGAAGAGGTGAAATCCCTGCATAGGAATTCCAGATACAATCCTCCACTAAACAACGGAGAATGGTATTTGTCTAAGCAGACAAATACATAGAAATATGATCAATCAAAAACCTTCTCTTGCTACCCTCCTTTTTCTTTTATAAGATGAGAAAGATTTTGCAGACCCTAAACCATCTTGATGATTTAACATTTTTCATATGAGAGGCTTCCTTCTAGAACTGTGTTGTCCCTTTTGGAGATGCAATGAACCTAGACAACGTTATTGATTTGGTCAAGATTGACCCAGTCTTTACCTCAAACCTTTTTCACACCTGCAAGTGATTATTTACATGGCCCTGATTTGTTTTTGTTCACATGGTAATTTATTTATTCATACTTTTAGGATTTTTAAATGTCCTCCTTTATTCATTTATTCATGAAATAGAAATTAAAACAAAATTTAATGTTCCTCTTAGCTAAGGCTAAGTGGGAACATTACAGTCCTCCCCTATAAAATGTTGCTTGTCCTCAAGCAACTGATAGGGTAAGAGCCGTAGTTCTTCTCCTTCTCCATTGATGGCACCATCAAGGATCAAGTTTTCATCATGGGCCAAGTGCTCATTAAGCCAATACATCAAAAATTGCTCCTCCAAGGCTAACATGATAGGGACATAGTCCATCCCTCCAGGAGTGTAAAACTCAATAGAAATAAGCATGGGTGAAGCAATGTAATATCTAAAACATGTATCATGAAGTAAAATATGAAGTTCCATCCCATGTGGTACATATACACTGCCCACTATTTGCCCATACAAACCCATAAACAATATCAATATATCATCTATGTATGGAATCAAAATCACATATATGTAAACTGAAATTTGCACTAGAGGAGGTGGGTCACAATCCCACATAAGGTACCAACACAATGAACTCCTTCTCTTGAGTAGGTATGAATGTGGTAAGTGGTAATCCCACCACATCTTGGCTGCATGGCTCACTTTTACATGGCTGAAAGTGATACCCAATTTAGGTGCCTTTGGGAAGCACCCATCATGATGGAGAATCTCCCTTTGCACCTCAAGGGAGTGGCCAGATTTTGAATTTTTATTGGCCTCATCAATGCCATGAGGTCTGCATGTAATATCACTCCTTGTAGGAGCCATGGCCTACATACATATGGTAAGAGAATATTTCAAATCAGAAAAATAAACATGCTCCATAAGATCAGATTCTTTACCATTCAAGTCTCACACACACACATGGAGTTGGGCATGGGTATTTCTCCTCTTTTAAGAGAAGGAAGAGATGGCTGAAATGATTCCTGCATAGAGTCCTTCGGCTACCCCATCTCCTCATAACTATTGCACTCTTGTAAGTGCTTATGTAGTTCCTCCCAATCATAGTGCTGATGTAGTTCCTCCTTCATACCCTCCCAATCAAAAATCCTCATGATTAGGGTGTAGATCTTTGCTGACTGCATATAGCTGGAAAGGAACTCTTTGTGTGCTCTTTGTTGGAAATATGATGCAGAGTGTTGTCCTTGATGGCAACCCACTGAATGAAGATGAAGACATGTGACTGTTGACATGTGTTGTCCTTGATGGCAATCCACCTGATGAATTTATTCTTGACTTGATGGACTTGAATATGTTCCTGATGAAGGAAATCTGAAGTATCTATAGTGAGTACAGAAGGCAATAAAGAAAGGATTTCAGCATATGCTAGATTCTATGATGAAAAAGAGTATGTCTCTATGTATATGCGGATCTGTCTAAGGGAAGTCGCGTATGCACGCGGAAAAGAACGTTCCAAGTCGCGTATGTGCAAAAGCGCTCAAAAAGTGCAAAAACAGGGGCCCGTGGTATTAAAGACTCATGGTATTGATTTGGCTCGTGGTATTGAAGGCTCATGGTATTGCTTTGGCCCGTGGTATTGAAGGCTCATGGTATTGCTTTGACCCGTGGTATATTAAAAGGATAAACCTATATAAGGAGAAGAAATTCATTGTGCAAATGATGAGGGTGGGTGCAAGATGTCTGAGCTTGAATGAATACTTCTCTCTGAAGTATATCTGAATGGAAAGGGTTACACTTGAAGATAAATATGAATGTATGATGCACCTATGATGAAGAAGGGGATCTAGATCTGAAATGCACTTGTATTTACTAGATCTGCTTATGGAAGGCCTAGATCTGTGATGAGGCGAACATCTAGGCGAACATCTGTCTGAAGTGAAAGGGTAAATCTGAACTGAATATCTGATCTGAAGAAGTATGCTGCTCTGGAATAATTGAAGATCTATACGCTACTTCGCCGAAGAGGAAGCGCGTATATACGCGGCTTCGCTGAAGAGAAAGCGCGTATGCGCAATAAAAATACACACCGAGGCATACGCCTCGGCTCGTGGGGACCTTATGCGCATACACGCGTTAACGTTGAAGTGAAAGCCGTATGCAAACTAGGTTTGCTTGCTGCGTACAGAAATTCTCCGATCCGTTCACTATGTTTCTATCCCATCCATTGTTAAGTATCCGTCGGTGATGAAATGTTCGTGCTTAAAATTTTGGAGAGGGTCCGTCCGGAGATATGATGAAATATGGCTTCAAAGTGGTGTTCTATTGAAGTTGTCAGATCCAAAGCAGTGAAAATTGATGAAACGTGGTCCAAGGTGGTGTGCCGAGGGTCAGGGCCTTCGCCGTGGGGTTGTAGCTTCCTTCCAGAGAGGCCGGGTAAACGAGATCGGGGTTGTGCCCTTCCAGAGAAGCTGGTAAACGCAGTCAGGGGGTAGTAGGCTCCCTTCCAGAGAGGTCAGAAACGAGCACAAAAGGGTGCCTCGCGTGCCGGGCCGAAGTCTCATACCAAGACATATGTTGTAAGATGTTTTCTCTATAATAAAATATTGAAGGCTGAGCAACTGCAGCGGTGGTTTTCTCCCGATTTGGGTTTCCACCTAAAAATCCTGGTGTTCATGTGTGATTCTTTGTGTGATGGTTAATTCTGTTCTTACTGCACATGTTTACTGCTTATTGAATATATGATGAATAAATGATGGAATGGTTTAAGTGAAGTTTAATGACATATCTAGATCTATGTGTATACGCGAGTTTCATAAAGGGGATCCGCGTATATACGCTAGTTTACTGAAGGAAAGTAGCGTATGGGTTTTAAGGAATGAAAAAGTAAAAAGATTTGATTATGCAGTAAATACTGATTCACCCCCCCCCTCTCAGTATTTTCCCAACAATTGGTATCAGAGCAGGTCCTTCTGCAGAAGCTTGATTGCTTGAAGGAGATCTGTCGCAATGGGAAGTATACATACAAAAGCTTTGCTGAATTTTGGTGCAAAAGTATGGGCTCTCATGGAAAGAATGTGAAAAAGAAAAGGGTACCTTTGTGGATTCTCTAGAAAACAATAATCTTCTTGAAGAAAACATTCAACTCAAAGTAAGCCTAGAAGAAAAGAACATAATCATTGAGACTTTTAAAAATCAGCTTGAAGCAAGAGAAAAACGCATGGAGGATCTAGAATGTGAAGTAGTAAGTCTAAGGAAGGATAATGAGAAATTGAATTCTCTCAATCTCAGATTTGCTAAAAGTTCAGAAAACTTGGATGAGATTATCAAGGTACAATGGTCTCCCTTTATAAAAACAGGTCTTGGATATACTGGGGAATCTTCTCAGACATCAGCACCAAATTCTCTAAAAGCAGCCACCGCTGGTTCTCTACATTCAGCCACTCAGCAAGGGAACAATGGATCTTTACAGGTAAAGCAAGATCACCTCAATTCAAGAAACACTAACAGGGAGATCTTTCAAAATGGCTACAACCAACAGGTAAAGTCTAATAGAAGATTTCATGATCACAGAAATTTCTACTTCAATGGTCAATGTTTCACATGTCACAACTTTGGTCATAAAGTTGTTCAATGTGTTGCATATAAAACCATCATGACCAGAGAAGCAAGAAAGATAAGGATAAATGATGAACCAAAGAAGAACACCTATAACAATTTTTCTCCTCTTCAAAATGAAGTTGAATGTACTTATTGCAATAACTTTGGTCATGAAGAATCTGAATGCAGGAGCAAGGTCCAGCCAAAAGAGCATGTTCCCTGAAGCTCTAAAGTGTGGAAAAAGAAAGAATTACCGGTTGAAAATTGTGGGATAGCGTTATTTGCAGAGGGTGAAGAGAATCAATGGTATATTGATAGCGGTTGTTCAAGACACATGACAGGTGACAAAAGCAAACTGCATACTTATAATTCTCTAGAGAAGGAAAAGAAAGTTACTTTTGGAAATGATACTCCTGTTGTTATTAAAGGAAAAGGGTCAGTATTTCTAAAAGAAAAGGTGAAGGCTAAAGATGTCATGTATGTGGATGGATTAAGGCATAACCTATTGAGTGTTAGTCAAATGTGTGATCAAGGAGAAGAAGTGGTCTTCAGTTCCAAAGAATGTGTGGTTCGTGATCTTGATACAGGTAAAATCATTATAAAAGGAAAAAGAAATCCAAGCAACCTGTATGTACTCAACGGCATAGAAAAATGTTACTTAAGCAAATCTTCAGAAAATTGGCTATGGCATCGAAGACTGGGACATCTGAGTTTCTCTCAAATCAACAAAGCAAGCAAACTTCAAGTTGTTCGTGATCTTCCCAAGATCAATCTTCCAGAAAGTACCATATGCAAATCTTGTCAATTTGGTAAGCAGACCAGAGTCCGATTTAATGCCAAAGAAGGTTCATCAAGTAAGCCTCTTGAACTCATTCATACTGACATCTGTGGACCTATGAGGAAAAAGTCATTACGTGGGGAAGAATACTATATCCTATTTATTGATGACTACTCCAGAATGTGTGAGATCGCGTTTATTAAACACAAAGATGAAGCCTTTGAACAATTTTAGAAGTTCAAAGCACTCGTAGAAAATGAATTGGATTCAAAAATCAAGTGTCTTAGATCTGATCGAGGAGGAGAATATTCATCAAATGAATTCTTTGAATTTTGTGAACAACATGGCATTAAAAGACAGTTCTCTGTAGCAGGCACTCCAAAACAAAATGGTGTAGCAGAAAGAATGAATAGAACAATTGTTCAAATGGCCAGAGCTATGCTTGCTAACTCTAATGTTCCTAACATGTTTTGGAGTGAAGCAGCACGTGCAGCAGTTAACATTCTCAACAAGCCTCATGTTCGGGTAAACAGTGATAAAACTCCATATGAACTCTGGTATGGCAAATCTCCCACTGTAAAGCATTTTAAAGTTTTTGGAAGTAGATGCTTTATCAAAAATAATGATGAAAAACTTGGCAAGTTTGACCCTAGATCAGATGAAGGGATACTTCTTGGCTACTCATCTTCAAGCAAAGCATTCACATGTTACAATAATAGGCTTCAAAAGGTTGTTGAATGTATTGATGTTGTTATTGACGAGTCTCCTGCAGCTCCTAAAGAAGAAAAACAAACAACAGAAGAAGATGATGATGACATATGGCCTTCTACATCAGATGGAAATGATATAGACAGTGAATCAAATGAAGAACCTGAAAATGATTTATCTGAAAAGGCTCCATCCAGATATGTTCAAAAGAATCATCCCGAATCTCAAATTTTGGGAGACAAGGAATCAGGTGTACGAACAAGGAGAACTCTTGCGGGATCTTCTAGTAATTTGGCACTTCTATCCACAATTGAACCACACAATGTCAATCAAGCTAGCAAATATGAATGTTGGAATAATGCCATGGATGAAGAAATTGAGCAAATTGAAAAGAATGACACTTGGGATTTGGTACCAAGACCTCATGATAAAAATGTCATTGGAACTAAATGGATCTTCAAGAACAAGTTAAATGAGAATGGGGATGTTGTAAGAAACAAAGCTAGACTGGTTTGCAAAGGGTATACTCAACAAGAAGGTATAGACTTTGAAGAAACTTTTGCTCCTGTATCTAGACTTGAAGCCATAAGAATGTTTCTTGCTTTCTCAAGCTATCAACGAATCAAATTTTATCAAATGGATGTTAAGTCTGCTTTTCTTAATGGTGATCTAGAAGAAGAAGTATATATAGAACAACCGGAAGGATTCATTTTGGGAAATGATGCAAATCTTGTTTGTAGACTTAAAAAGGCTCTATATGGACTCAAACAAGCTCCAAGGGCTTGGTATTATCGTCTTGACAAATATCTTCATCAACAAGGATTTTCAAAGGGGTCCGCTGATAGCAACTTATACACAAAAGTTGAAAATGATAAACTATTGATTGTAGTTGTATATGTTGATGATATCATTTTTGGGAGTAACGAAGAATCTATGAGTCAAAAAATTTGCTTCTGTCATGCAGCAAGAATTTGAAATGTCTTTACTTGGGGAACTAACATTTTTTCTTGGCTTGCAAGTGCATCAATCTACAGATGGTATATTTCTATCACAAGCAAAATATCTTAAGCAAATTCTGAAGAAGTATGGCATGGAAGAATGCAAACCTGTAAGTACACCAATGATAACCGGATGCAGTCTCAGTTCTAATGATCATTCTCCCACTGTGAATCAACCAGAATACAGATCGATGATTGGAAGTCTACTTTATCTCACTGGGACCAGACCAGACATTATGCATGCTGTTGGGATTGTTGGACGATTCCAAGCAAATCCAAAAGAGTCTCACCTTCAGGCCGTCAAAAGGATATTCAAATATCTACAAGGAACTCAAGACTTTGGTCTATGGTATCCAAAGGATGCTGATATTACTCTTCATGCTTACACTGATGCAGATTGGGCTGGAAGTGTTGATGATCGGAAAAGCACTAGTGGTGGTGCATTTTACATGGGGCACCGGTTAGTATCTTGGTTCAGCAAGAAGCAAAATTCTATTGCCTTATCAACAGCTGAAGCAGAGTATGTAGCTGCCGCATATTGTTGCACTCAACTCCTATGGATGATGCAAACCTTGCAAGATTTTCAAATCAAATGTGAAACTCCTATCTCCATTATGTGTGATAATACAAGTGCCATCAGTATCTCAAAGAATCCTGTTATGCATTCGAAAACCAAGCACATTCCCATAAAATATCATTTCCTACGTGAACAAGTGCTTGAGCAAAAAGTGAAGTTGGAGTATGTTACCTCCAAAGAACAAGCTGCTGATATCTTTACCAAACCTCTGCCCAGGGAAGCGTTCGAGTATCTAAGACAGAAGCTGGGAGTGTTCTCTGCCAGTCAAAAGAAAAATCTGCATAAATTTTAGAAGATGGCTTAAGATACGCGGGTTTCCTGAAACACAGTCGTGTATGTACACGAGTTCCTGCACATAAAACCGCGTATGTTTGGTTGCTGACATTTTTGGTTGGTTCAGCGCTCTTCAGCATAGCTGCAGTGCTGTTTGGTATCTCTAATACTGATTGGTATCTCTGGTGGTGTTCCAGTTCTCATAATTCTGTTTCTAATGTTTTGATGAAGATGCCTTGATGATTTGTTGGTGGAAGTTTTCAGGATGCACAAACTAAGGGGGAGCCTTAGTCATTTGGAAAGATTACTTGGCTGCACAGATTCAGGGGGAGCATTAGCTTTGCTGAGTATAATGCATTGTTGGCATTATGATGGTTCTGAAATATGTTCTCCTTCTTGAGGACTTTCTGGTGTTGGTCTTAAATGGTCATCTTTGTAATTTGTTGAAAGGTCTTGTTGAAACTCATGTTGTAAAATTGTAATATTCAGTCATGTAAGGACTTGTCAATTTTGTAAACCCACTTGGTTGGGTAGCTGAGTCAAATTTGTAAACCCACTTGGTTGGGTAGTTGAGTCTCATATGTTAATCCACTAGGATGGATATTTGATGTAAGTATGAGTCTTTGGAAGTTCATAGAGTCATGTACTTCATTGACAAATATGTTTGAAGATTCAGCATGAACTCAGGGGGAGCTTGGCCACTTCAGCACATATCAGATCTGCAGAATGTTTCTTCCTCATGAGGAGAAAAGGGGGAGAGTGTTGGTTTTTGATCCGCCCTTTGCCCTTGATGTCAAAGGGGGAGAGTGACATGGTGTTTGAATGAAGAGAAGATAATGATGTCAAATATTTGGGAGAGTGACATTTTTGGGAGAGTGACATGGTATCTATCTGCTGTGGTAACCAAACACCATCATGGTTGCCATCCAGTCCAAAGGGGGAGATTGTTGGAAATATGATGCAGAGTGTTGTCCTTGATGGCAACCCACTGAATGAAGATGAAGACATGTGACTGTTGACATGTGTTGTCCTTGATGGCAATCCACCTGATGAAGTTATTCTTGATTTGATGGACTTGAATATGTTCCTGATGAAGGAAATCTGAAGTATCTATAGTGAGTACAGAAGGCAATAAAGAAAGGATTTCAGCATATGCTAGATTCTATGATGAAAAAGAGTATGTCTCTATGTATACGTGGATCTGTCTAGGGGAAGTCGCGTATGCACGCGGAAAAGAACGTTCCAAGTCGCGTATGTGCAAAAGCGCTCAAAAAGTGCAAAAACAGGGGCCCGTGGTATTAAAGACTCATGGTCTTGATTTGGCTCGTGGTATTGAAGGCTCATGGTATTGCTTTGGCCCGTGGTATTGAAGGCTCATGGTATTGCTTTGACCCGTGGTATTGAAAAAGGATAAACCTATATAAGGAGAAGAAATTCATTGTGCAAATGATGAGTGTGGGTGCAAGATGTCTGAGCTTGAATGAATACTTCTCTCTGAAGTATATCTGAATGGAAAGGGTTACACTTGAATGATAAATCTGAATGTATGCACCAATGATGAAGAAGGGGATCTAGATCTGAATTGCTCTTGTATTTGCTAGATCTGATTATGGAAGGCTTAGATCTGTGATGAGGCGAGCATCTAGGCGAACATCTGTCTGAAGCAAAAGGGTTGATCTGAACTGAATATCTGATCTGATGAAGTATGCTGCTCTGTAATGATTGAAGATCTATACGCTACTTCGCCGCGGAATAAGCGCGTATATACGCGGATTCAACGAAGAGAAAGCGCGTATGCGCAATAAAATATACACTGAGGTATACGCTGGTTTGTGTGGACGGAAGCGAGTATATACGCGACATCAGTGAAGTGAAAGCGCGTATGCAAACTAGGGTTTGCTGAAGCAAAGGGTATGAAATTTCTGATCTGTTCTGCTATGTTTCTGCTATCTGATCTGTGTTGTTAAGTATCTGTTGGTGATGAATGTTTGTGCTTAAAAGTTTGGAGAGGGTCCAGTCTGGAGATATGATGAAATATGGCCTGCAAGTGGTGTTCTATTGAAGTTGTTGGATCCAGTGTGAAAATTGATGAAACGTGGTCCAAGGTGGTCCTGAGGGTTGTAGCCTTCATTCAGGGGGTTGTAGCTCCCTTCCAGGAGAGGCTGGTAAACGAGATCAGGGGGTTGTAGCTCCCTTCTAGGAGAGGCTGGTAAACGAGTCAGGGGGTCGTAGCTCCCTTCCAGGAGAGGCTGGTAAACGAGCGCAGGTGGGTGCCTGCGTGCTGGTCAAGTCTGCGCCAGCACATATGTTGTAAGATGTTTTCTCTATAATAAAATATCGAAGGCTGAGCAACTGCAGCGGTGGTTTTCTCCCGATTTGGGTTTCCACCTAAAAATCCTGGTGTTCATGTGTGATGCTTTGTGTGATGGTTAATTCTGTTCTTACTGCACATGTTTACTGCTTATTGAATATCTGATGAATAAATGATGGAATGGTTTAAGTGAAGTTTAATGACATATATAGATCTATGTGTATACGCGAGTTTCATAAAGGGGATCCGCGTATATACGCTAGTTTACTGAAGGAAAGTAGCGTATGGGTTTTAAGGAATGAAAAATTAAAAAGATTTGATTATGCAGTAAATACTGATTCACCCCCCCCTCTCAGTATTTTCCCAACACTCTTTGTAGTATCTCTTGCTTAAGCTTGGAGGCTTGAGACAATAATAATTTACCAAGATGATAGATGACCCCTTCATGGACCACATAGCCTCCCCCTTGATTCATGCCATCTAATATCATCCTAGTGTGAAGATATTTGGAGTACTCCACAAGGAGTTGAGATCTCCAATATGGATCCACACAGCTCAACAATGACAACACTACTAATACATCTATGGTGGTGCTTTCCTTGTTGCTGATTGCTTCTTTGACATTACACATGCCAAATTTGTTTGCTGGGAGGCTGATCCTCCCCTTTTCTTCCTCCTACATCGTTGTGGCTTTCTCTTTCATTGCTCTAATCCTTGCTTGGTATATGCTTGAAGCAGCACTTTGTGAGGCTTCCCCCACATGATCAGAATCTAATGGCATTCCAAGTGGTTTTCCATGAGGTAGGAATGTTCCTTGCATCATTCTCATAAACATGAGAGAAGGAACTGTGAGATCCTTGCTTCCACTGCACAAATCCATATTTGTTGTTTGTGTGGAAACATCAGGTGCAGGATAAGTGTGCATGCCTTGAATTACTTGTTGTTTCCCACTCTTCAAATCTACCCACTCCATTTGCAAGGCTTTCCAATTAATAGTAACCTTCCCCAAGGTAATCAACCACTGGACACTGAAGATGATATTGGTGTCTGGTATGTCAACTAAAAATAAATGGTCAACCAGGGTGTAGGATCCCATAGTGACAGAAAGTGATGGAACACATTTCCCTTCCAGTAGCACATCTATGTCCCGGTACCCATGGCTCTTGACAAGTGAAACACAATCTCTTTTTCCTCAAATCCCTCCGTAGATTAAGGTCAAGATGTTTCTTCAGTGAAATCTTCTTGGGTGGAGCAGATTTCCCTTATTTCCCCTTAGAAGAGTGAGGGGCTTTTCTTTGGAAAGTTTCCTTTGCTCTTGGCAAGGCATCTTGGAGATCTCTAGCTCTCTCAATGGCATCATGCAAAGTGATGGGCTTCGTAGACTTGACCAACCCATGCAAAGGTTCCTCGAAGCCATCAATGAAAATGTAGACTCTCCTTGCTACAGATAGATCAGGGACGATTACTAATAACCTCAGGAATTCAGAGATATAAGCCTCTGTATCTCCTATCTGCTTGCACTTTTCAAGGCTTATTAAAGTGGCCTCAGGATACTACCATTCAAATATCTCCACTAGTCTCCTAGTGAACTCAGCATATGTAGACACATTGTTATGTCCCAATGTAGATAGTCCATGGAACCACCAGTTTTGGGCTTCACCCTCAAAGTGCAACACAACAATCTTGATGGCTTCTACTTCGAGGACTTTATTCAACTGGAAATAGATGTCCAATTTTTCCACCCATGATTTGGTATAAAAATACTATGACCCATCGAATTTGGGAAAAAGTAACTTTCCCATAGTATGGTTTCTCCCCTGAAAGAAACCTCCATCTCTGTACTACTACCATGGTCTCCTCTGGTCCTTGAGATGGAAAAAGTCTTGAAAGTTAAAATTATCCTTGAACCTTTGAATTTGTGAGTCATATTCCACGAATTAATCTTCCAGGGAGGTTGGCTCTTGCAGTCTCTCATTATATACATCCAAGAAGTTAAAAATTGTAGCGTGTTGGGAGGCCTGTGGGGCTTGTGGCAAGCTCACAGGCTGACCAATTCCATAATGAGACATTTCAGAACTTTCTCCTTGATGGAATCTCCCAAGGGACTCTGTCATTCTAACCACCCTCATCTCTTTTATCTCCTTCGAAATATCTTTCATAGTGTCCAAGAGATTTTTTTCAAACTCCTATGTTTCCTTGTCCGTATCATTCACAAATTTAAGGGCTTTCCCCTTGTCTTGACCCTTGTCAGGGTCATCAGTGGTGTATTCATACTTTGTATGACTTCTATTTTGGTACCTCCTCTCTCTCCCAGTGAGAGGATCCTCTTTTTTGGAATGTACCATGACTAGTGCTCCAATTCAAGCATAGGCTGTGCCAATATTGGATCTCCGATACCACTGTAATGATCCTTTTTCAGGATTATTAACAATGAGCTGAAGAAAAATGTTGTATATGTAAAAATGTGGAAAAATAACGCATATCAGGACTTGTTTCCTCTTACTTATGCTATATGTGACTTATATATGGACTTTCATCTTAAAAAAATTTGTTTACATACATTAAACAGATCTCCCGAAAACTATACTAGCTAATAAGAACCCAAAGAGGAAGGCTACAGCCAAATGCAAGAACTGCTTCAGGAATTGCGCAGTTTTAGTAGATGTTTAGTGGAGATCAGAAAGAGGAATCATATTTCAGTAGTACGATATAAAACCAACATTATGATGAATCCCTTACATTATATAGTAGAATGTATGAGTCAATACAACAATAAATCTTCAGAAAAGAGAGCTAGAACACATATATATTTGCAGAAATGGCTGAACAACATTATTTTTGAGGAGCTTCTGCAACTGGAAGTTAAAACTCAGATCTAGGACAGATATGTGGACAAAATATCAGATCTATTTCAGATCTAGAAGCTATATTGTCTTCTTTTCAAGATCCACTTGGAATTTTGAGAAAAGCATGCATAAATAAGAGTAGATGTGAGAAACAAGTTGCAGATCTAGAAATTACTGCAGTAAATTTCTGAATATGACATCTCATTACAATGGGTCAGATCTAAACAAAACATATATCACCCAGCTAATCCATGGATCACCAAGTGGAAGGCAAAGCCCAGCACAAGAGATATTTGATCTCAACTATGAGCAAGACACCATGAAAACCCTCATACAAAAATAATGCAAAATACTCATGGGAAAAATGTTGTAGCTCAAATGACATAGAAAACTACTGTAAAATTTTAGATCTGAAGTACAAGAAGTAGAGACACTCTTCCAGGAGTTTAAAGAACACACTCCATGAGAAGAGGCTCCCAAAAATACACTAGATCTCTGCAGATCTAGACCCCCACTTGTTGCAGCTCACAAGAGAGCTCAACTCTCAACTTGAGCAGGGTTGTAGTGTAAGGTGGAGCTTGGCCTCAAGCTTGATAGTGGTTCAATTTAGCAAAATTTCCTCCAAGATTCCTCAAAGGAAGAGGTAAAATCCCTATATAGGAATTCTAGATACAATCCTCCACTAAACAACCGAGAATGGTATTTGTCTAAGAAGACAAATACTCAGAAATGTGATAAATCAAAAACCTTATCTTGCTACCCTCCTTTTCCTTTTATAAGATGAGAAAGCTTTTGCAAACCCTAAACCATGTTGATGAGTTAGCCCTTTTCGTATGAGAGGCTTCCTTCTAGAACTAGAATGTCCCTTTTGGAGATGAAATGAACCTAGAAAACGATGTTGATTTGGTCAAGGTTGACCCATTCTTTGGCTCAAACCTCTTTCACACCTGCAAGTGATTATTTACATGGCCTTGATTTGTCTTTGTTCACATGGGAATTGATTTATTCAAATTTTTAGGAGTTTTACATGTCCTCCTTTATTCATTTATTAATGAAATAGAAATTAAAACAAAATTTAATGTTCCTCTTAGCTAAGGCTAAGTGGGAACATTAAAATGGGTCACTTTTCTCTTTTTTCATGTAGCTAACTGAACTAACCATCTTTGCTAAAAATTTGCTGAATTTAAATTACACTTTTCCACAATTTGAGGACTTATATAACTTAAAGTTGTAGCTGGATCTATCAAAATAGAAACAGGTTGTTCAACAATCATACCTTCCATTTTGAACATGGTGGATTGGTGTTCATCTTGACGATCTCCCAGGGAAACATTGATTTTGGGGATGTTTCTTGCCACATCATTTATAGTAGTTTCATCTCTCAGCACTTTTATGTTTTGAATGGTTATGTCTGGACAATATCTTAGAATATGAGGTTCTCCACAACCCAAACACTTTATAGGTTCCCTCATTTTTACAGTGTCCTCTCTTTTACTATTTACATCTATTTGTTTGGATCTCGCTTATGATTGGGCTGGGTGACTTTCACCAGTTTTAGGAAACTTATTTCTTTGGTGGTTTCTCCCAAAGTTCTTTAAGTATGCTCGTTTTGTTCTTTTTCCACTAGGGTCACCCTTTTCTTTGTTTTGCCAGTTTTTCACTTGTTCATTTCTGTGTTTTAACAACTGATAACACAATTATCCCCTTATGCACAACTTCATCCATTGTCTTGGGATTATCAAATGCTATCTTCTCTTTGTAGATAGTAGGTACAAAATGTAAAAATCATTGTACCTTTGCCTTATCTTACCTTATATAAGGTACGTACCAAAGCATATTGGTAAATTTGGTAACAAACTCTTCAATGGTAAGTTGTCCCAACCTAAGCTCATGAAACTCTTTGGCTTTATCATCATATTATAGTTCATTCAGATATCTATTTTTAAATTTAATTTGGAAATATTCCCAAGAGAAAGTTTTCTCATCTATCACATGCACCATTTTAGTTTCCTTCACCACAAGGTAGCCCTTCCTTGTAATTGGTAAATAGCCAGCCTCACTTTCAAGTTACTTCCATACTCATAAAATTGGAAGTACTTAACCATGTTTAGAAGACAAGCTTCTGAATCTTCCTTCTTCTCTACATCATAGGAGGGAGGCTTGATTTTTTAGAATTCTCCTTGCAATCCCTTTTTCCTTCTTGACTGTTGTCTAAAGGCTTCATCCTCCTCAGAATCTTTTAAGTGAATTTCAGTTATTCTTCTCTTTTTCCCTAAAACTTAACCTTCATGATTGTTGCTGGAAGTCAATTCTCTAATTAACCTTTCTTGTTCTTCGCTGGCTGGTGATAGTCTTTCATTGTGGTTTTTCAGTTGCATCATTTCTCTTTGCATCTAATGCATCATGGACAACAATGAAGCATTAGGATCTGATGGATTTCTTGCACCACCTAGATCCACATACAATTCATCCCCTTCACTCATGTTTAGCACCTGTATGGTTGTACACAAAGTCATTGTACATAAAATTAAAAATTACTTTACAGCAGCATAGCTTTTTTACATTTTTATTATCTGGTGTGAGCACACATTCATGCCCAGTGTTTTAAGATGGGCTTTGATACCATTTGAAACATCTTCATTTTCACAAATTTGTTCTTTTCTATTTAATGAACTAATACTAATCACACACCATGAACTGATTATCGTTCATCACATTCTGACGCATTTCATCCATCAACATTTTGCCTTGATGTATTTTTAATCTTTCATAATTTTAACATATACTCATTGGGACTAAAATTCCAATTCTACAATTTGAAGGAAATTTTATGTCCTTTGAAACAATCCCATTTTATTTTACATGTTAAATACTTTTATATCTTCTAAGTCTATTTACCCCCTCAACTCTATAGACATTGGCTTAACCTTAATTAAAATTTATGGACTATCCCTACTTTCTGACATATATATAATTGTCATAAGAGAAATTACCTTTTTAGTGGCTTCGTTCTAAAGGCTATTAATTCTCACACAGGATTTAAAATTTTATACATAAGACTTATTAAGATTTCAAATTATGTTTATATGGGGTTTTCATTCCCATTTAATTCTGATCCATAATGGAATGCATATGAAATTTATAGTCCAAGTAATAATTAAATTGATTCTCGTGTTCAATTTTATTCACCTACACTTAAGGTTTTCTAACGGGTATCGACTCCATACACGTCATCCTTGAATCTATATCATATTAATTTGAAACATTATCTTAGTTTAATATATGGTAATCCATTTGGGTGAGATCCATGTCATCAGAATTGAATACATCCTTTGATATTACAATCATCTGGTATTTAATATGGTTTAATATGATTGCTTCTCTGTATCAATGTACACCAACCCTTTGTATGCATTTTTCCTCAGGATTGATATTCATTTAATTGGTTTTACATCATCACATGGCGCATCCTTGTTTTTATTTAACTCTACAATCTGTGGGAATTTCTCCATCGTTAGATTTCTTATACTTGGACGATGAATATCTATTCATGGTTAGGGTTTGAGTTTCAGTAATGGTTTCTTTTTTTTTTTGGGATAATTTTTTTCTTCATGCTCTCTGTTGAAAAACTTCGCTTTTGCCTCTGCTACATATTTCAATTTCTGGTTAACCATTTTTATCTTAGCTTCTCCAACTCTCTTGTTTCCTTCAAAGAGGACAATTCCTTCTAGCAAGCCAAATATCAAACTTTTGTTTCCAATGTAGAGAATGAAATCAGAAGTCTCGTAAGATCACTCTCTGGTAACACGTATTCCTTACATAGTTCTTTCTAATTTTCCACATTGTGGTTTTAGATTTCATGTCTAGAGGTCGTCGTTGTGGTTTAATGTATTTAATTTTTTTGGTCTACAACCTCATAGTTATTCCACTTACTTCATTTACTTCCGTATGAATTTTACGTTATGTTTGAAAGGTGTTTCCTTGTTTTGTTCGGGATTACAGAGATGCCTGCATCCCTTAGCTCATGACGTTCCTCACTGTGGAGTTTTGGCTCGATGATGTTTATCAAAAAAGAACCTCCACCAGTAAGTCCATCACACAATTTAACTCTCCTTGTGTATATCACATTTTCTCAATACGTTTTTTTCCTTCTCTGGTCATTTACGACTTTAATTTGGAATGGTTATTAGTTTCCTTATAGCCCAAAAAAATTTCACTTATTGTTTTAATCATATGGATTTTTTTTATTACCATTTCTGTATGGCATACAGATAATTCAAGTCGTGGAATTTCTTCATGTTTTCTGTTTTGGCTCAAATAGTTTTTTCCTTACGGTTTCACCATTTACTACAGGTAAAGTACATGTCTTTTCTCTATTCTCTCTCCGTTACGCATTTTTCTTTTATAATCTAGCCATGATTCCTCCAGTCGGCTTTTCCAAGACCTTTACAGGTTTCATATATATTTAGTGGCCTTTACCAATTTATGGGGTGGCATTTTTCAATGTTATTTGAGAAAATTTATTTCCTTTTTCCTGAATGCTAATATGGGGATTATGATATACTTACAAGTTTCAATTTTTTTGTCAACCATTTTCATAAAGATATAATTTCTCTGCCAACATTATTGTAGAGATATGTTGTATATTTAAATTCACAGTCGTATATCCTATAAAATGATAACAATTTTGTACTCCTACTTTTACATTTTAAACCCTTGCTTGGGTAGGTTTTTTATTAGTTACTTCTAAATTTTTTTCATTGACATAACCAATCCTTTTATTCTTTGCAATTCGTATAGGAATAATTCCTCCTTACAGGTCCAAATCCTCTCATTACGACTATGAAATTTCTAGGTAAGAAGTTGTTGGAGTTAATTTATTTATTTCTACTTATGATGTATACCTCACACCATTCCCTGCACTCATTAAATTTCCTCCTGTTAATTGCAAGTAAGATTTTCCATCTCTGTCCCTCATGTAATTATTTATCCTTTTGGGGTTTAAAATCTATTATTATTTCCTTTAATGGCTATATTCATTAACCCAAACTAATTCATAGTTTTTTTTCATGTGGAGTTACTCTTTAGATCTCTCTTCGTTTTCATACTGTTGATATCCTTTGATATTCAATCATAACTGTGGACTTTTCCTCTTCAGGTTGGTCTAGTAACCCTATTGGGGGTTTATGATATGTTACCTCTGCATAATTTCAAGAGAGACTGTACAGTTAATTATATATGGGATAGTGTTCCAAATTTGTATAATTTAGTTATACCAAGGTTGAATTTGGACTGTGTAACTATATGGATTTATATTCGTAATTTTCGATAACTATATAATATGTTTAACATAATATTTTCTTCTTTAATGAAGTTATGTTTTATATGTAATACTTTTCTTAAAAAATTTATTCTAGTTCTAGTAATAATTTCTGAGTTCCTCCTTGAAATTTATTACTGTCACTGTCTATTATGTCTCAGTTCTAGTATTACATTGTTCAATTCTACTACAACATAAAATTTACTTGCATGTCCTAATTCCACATTGAATGTCATGCATATTTATTTTCATTCTGAATTAGCTTACTCATAGAATTTTCCAATTTGCAAAATAATGCTAAGACAATCATACTATTCAATTTAATCTCTGTGAGTTCACCTAACTTCAGATTTAAACCTTCATCAAGGTTTAGACATTCTGAGAGTTGTTACTCTTCATATTATTATATGTACAAAAATACATAGATCTGCTATAATTATTACAGATTACTTTTTTAAATGTACATACCTACCAATTCACTTCCACTTAGTCTTTTTAACATTTCTTACATATGCAACATCTAGTCTTGAATAGATTTAATCAAGTCCATTACTACTAATTTATTTCACCATAATAATTAACTGGTGCATACCAATTAAGGTACACTAGCTTCAATCCAACCTATGAGCTATTTCTCTAGAGCTCTCCTTGAGTAGAGATCAAATATTCCAACAATAGACAACCTCTTGTCTATCCAGAATTTAATTATTTAAGGCTTCTTTCCCATCAGCTTCTTTCGTTAACTGTGTCCAGTTAATCAGGATGTTTTTTTCCTTTTTTCCTATTATTTCCTTTTGTTTCATCCACAAAAGTACTTTAAAACTAGATTTTCCTCCTTACAGTTTTATTCCACCTATTCCCAGTAACTTTCCTCTTTACTGGGGTAGTTTTTTAGATTTTTATCTCCAATCTAATATTCAATTTCTAATTTACTTTCTACAAGGGTTTTTGGAGAACTGGGAAAGTATTATGAACCTTATCCATCATCATGGATTTGGATTCCTGATCTCTAATCATAATCTAGTCTCTACACAATTAATTACATTTTTATTTCATTAAATTAAAATAATAAATAAGTCCACAATAATTATTTTCTTTTGGGATCCACTTTACCGTTTAGGACTGTTAAAATGTCTAATAAAAGAAGAGAAACTGGGTACATTACACCTATTCATACCTTACTTTCTCGCATTTCGATGTATATGTTCCATCGTTCACATGGCTTCATGTAGGTTAGTGTACCCTTAGTATGCCACTTGTACGCAGGAGATATGATGACATTGGATGGTGGATATTTCCATTGCAAACCCTAAGGCTTTTGGAAAACTCCCCTTCTTGGTAATTTGGCATTTAATTTTGTTTTTCATTATGGGAGGGTTTCTCTCTAGTGGTTGCCCTCATAACAGAGCTACAATTTTGTTCATTCTAGTGAGGAGTATTATTTTCAACTTGAAACATGGAGGATGTTTCCATACCTTCCTATGTAAAAATTTAATTTGTTCTTGCATCACCACTAGAGGTTTATTTTGTGCTTCCTTGTATGTTTCGATTTTATAGTGGTTCATAACCCTCGACAATGGTCTCTAGTTATTACTAAGGTACACACTGCCCTTTTTGTGCATTTCCTATGCTATCCATTTGCCAGGGTTTTTCATTCTATTTAAAGTACATTTCAATATGCTTTTGTTTATCATTTTAATGAATTGTGTTATTGTCATATTTTTTGCACAATCTTTACTCTTCCCAGGTAGTCTTACGCATGGTATCCCTCAACTAGTGTATTGAACTTCCATACATTTGGTTTATTAAATATAATTTTTTTTTTGTTTTACCCAGTTTCTTTGAACTCTAACTTGTCAAGTTTCCATTGCATGGAATTTAGTTTGACCTTCCTATACTAGGAGCAATTTTTGTGTTTTTAGGAATTCTGGAATTTTCACTTCCAACGTTTAGATAATTGGGTTTTGTGTTAAATCATTTCGATTCCGCAATTTATTAGAGACCCCATAATAATTAAAATTGAAAACCCATGTTTCCTATTATAATTGAATTGTTGTTTGTATTACATTTTAGGTTTTGTTTCTTTGAAATTTAGGAAGAATACCATTTTTTATTTCTCCTCACTTTCCAACGTTTCTCAATGAATTATTAATACAAAAATACTTCATATATCATGTTTCCTTACACATCATCATTTCTAGAATTAGTAATGTAATAGATTGAATTTGTTTTTTTATAGAAGATATCGTCCCTTAGAGAACTTTACAAAGATATTCCTCCCTAAAAAAATGAAAATATTAATGTGTTAATTTTGAATCTCTGTTATACTGTAAAACACCTATTTTTTTTTTTGGTTTTTTTCTATTAAAGAAACAAATGGATTATCATTTAATTAAATTATTAAATTTTTCAAATTTACATATTTTTTCATATTGCTATAATTTCGTAGGATAAGAGTATACCTCTGTATACTGATATGACGTAAACTCTCTTACTCACATTCTATTTTCTCAGATACAGTGTATATATGTTCATTCTTAATCGAACTTCTTGCCATGTCTCGCAAATTTACAACGTTCTGAATTCGTATTAAATTTATTATTCTAAATATAATTATACCCTTACCCTTCATAGGTTATAATCATTCGTCAAGGTAAGTCTAATCCATACATGTGACTAATATGAGTATTCATGTGGTCATGTTCATCTGATGTTAATTTAATTTTTTGAAGTTGGTTCAGTTCTATCTATACCACACAAATATGATTTAATCATTTACTTAATTTCAAAAATTAGGCTATGCATAATTATTCAGAATGTATACTATTTAAATACTCATTTTCTCAATTTTCATAATTTGTATTTTAATTATTAAAAATTTTTCTAATACACCAAATATATATATTCTCTATTGAATCACTCCTTTAAAATACGTCTATATATATGACACAGAGTGAAAAATAATTTCTAGATTCTTATCGACCAAATGAACTTAATGTTCATTATCTATAACTCGAGGTTCATTTTATGTCATACCCTCTAGACTGATATTTAATTCTTTAATTTGTGAATCTCTTCACCTTCTTCCAGATTGATTTAATATTTATGTTCGCTATACTCTGTGTTATTTAGTATAAATTTATACCATTCCTATTAGTGTTAGTTTTTGTAAATTTTCATTTACAGAATACCATTCAAATCTTATATATGTATAGGATTTGTGTCAGCTTTTTTACACAAAGGTTGGATAACCTCTACTTCTCTTTTTAAACATATTTTACTCTTCCAGAAAGTAATTACATGTCTTATTCGATATTCGGTTTGTAATTTTCATTTTACTTTCAGATAGTAACATGACTAATTCCTTACCTAAATGGTTGTACTTTTCTGAGATTTGTCTCATACTTCTGTAAATATGTACGCCTCCTTTCCCAGGTTTGTAATGAATTTTATACAGACTTATTCGTTACTATTGTTAATTATGTTTTTCACTTGGACTATGCTTACAATCTTTCTTACAGTAGGTATGCAGACGAAATATTAAATTGAAGATTAATCTCCAAGTATCTCTTCTCACCTCATATACTCTTTAATCTTATGATTTACTCCCTAAATTTTATTTTCTCAACTTGTCAATACAATTTTAAATTCAATTTCATTGTTTGTTTCACATTTTCTATTATATCTTCTACAAAATGTAATGCCCATCTGTTTTATAGGAAAATCCCCTCTATAGACATAGGCAATCCCTCTAGCCCTAGGGTGGGTCTAGCAACAATGGAACATGTTCGTTTGTAAATTCCTATTTCATAAAGGAAACATAGATTGGAATAGATGTTCTACCTCAATCCAATGCTCTTGACGTAGTACATTGCAGTGATCCCTTGATCTTTGTCCTTCAGGCCTTGTACTTCGTTGGTAATGATATTCACACACTTGCATAAAGATAAAGCAAACATTAAAAGCATACGAGCATACATATTCATTTACGAATATCCAACTAGTCAAGAGAGTCAAAAACTTTGAATATTTACATAGGTAAATATGGAACTAGAAATTAGTCATGTCATATTAATATATAAAAGGGATTTTACAACCTGTGCCTTGACGATGTTGAAATTTGGTTACCGAAGGACAAGTGGTTCCCTAAGGCTTTGATCTTTAGCCTAGGGAAAAGTGTCCAAAAGAATTTAATTTTTCTCCTAAAGTGACTTTATAAAGTTATAAAGTCAAATCTAATTTAAAAGTGACTTTAAGTGATAAAGTTACTAAAGTCTAATTTTAAAGTGACTTTAATAAAGTTAATGTAAAATTAGAAAGGAAAAGTGGATTTTGAAATAAATGACTAAGTGGGTCTTTATTAAAGTGGGGTGAATTAAAAAATAGAAAGTGAGATTGAAAAGAGAATTTAATTTCAACCCTAGATCTAAAGCTATTTCGGCCATTGGATTTGGGGATAACCCAAAAGTCACTTAGAGTTCTATTAAAGGAGGAAAATGAGAGAAAATGTCATTCATTCATTAATTCTTTCATGAGCAGATTGAGAGAAGGAGAAGGAGAAAGTTGAAGAGAATTTTCTGAGTAGTGAGAAGAAGGAGGGTAGTAGCACTAGCTTTTTGCAAATCCGTACAGTAGGGCAGAGCACGAAGTTCGAGGAAAGTGGGCACAAATTTCGGGGAGAGAAAACTACAGTTTTTGAGGGAGGGCGTACAGCCATTTCGACACTATTTTCGAGGTTGTTCATACAATTTTGAAGGCTGTAATTTCTGCTGTAATTTTTCTATTTTATGAGCATGAAAACCGAGGTGTAGTTCGACATGGTTTTCAAGATAAGTTATGTTTTGAAGTTGCTGTAATTTTTTTGCTGTGTAAATTTCTGCATCACTGTAAAAGAAATATTCATAAAATAAAGAGAAGCTTTCGAACTGGTTTTCCCCAAGAGTTTTAGGGGGTTATTCTAGGGTCATGTTGACCAAAAATCACTGTGTTAAAATGTTTTGTCTGGCTATTTTAGTCTGCTGATTTTTATTTCTGCAATTTCCAGCACTGTGAAAATTTTTCAGAATTTGTGTTTTCAGAAATTATTTATTTTCTAGCTTGTTGAATGTAAGGTTATGGGAAAGGGAATTTAACTAATTGGATAAATAAGGTGAAACTGAAAACTAGGGTGGGAAAATAGAAATTTCTACATCATATCAGAGCTTGGGTTCTGAAAGTGTAGTTTGGGACAACAAAGAGAAAAATTATAGGTTGCTGATTTTTCACTCAGAAAATTCCAGCAAGCTGATTTTTCACACAAAAAATTTATCTTTACTACGGTAGTGTTATTTTTAGTTTTTAGGAAAGCAAGGACGTCATTGGGATTGAGGGTGGATGATAGGTTGAATGGGCATAGTAACTACAGCATGTGGAAGGAGAGAATGCAGAGTATTTTTGAGGAGGCAAAAGTGTGAGATGTCATGGTGCATACCGCACATTACCATGTTGTTGTGCCTACTAATGTTGTTCAGTTGACAGCGTATAGTAAAAAGAATAACAAGGGTAAGAGACCGATTCTAGACGAAATCAAAGACCATTGCATTCCTGATGTGAGAGGAAAGAGAAATACTCATAAGATGTGATCTGCCTTGGACAATCTCTACTAGAGTACCAATGAGAACAGTAAAATGGTCCTAAGGGAGAAGCTGAAGACCATTAAGATGGGTAAGACTTATAGTGCAGCTGGATATCTCACAAAGATTACTAATGTGAGAGATGAGTTGGCAGCAGTTGGAGATGTCATTCCATCTACTGAGTTGGTGTGGATTGCAGTCAATGGCCTCCCCAGTTCATGGCTAAACTTTGTTGATGGGGTTTGTGCACGTGAGACCCTTCCCACATGGGACAGGTTTTGGGATGATTTCATTCAGACAAAAATCAGGAAGGGTCAGCTTAGGGCAGCCAAGCCAGTTGAGCAGGATGAGGATGTAGCACTATTGGAAGGAGGTAAGAAAGGCAAAGGAAAGAAGCAAGATTCCACAAGAAGTGGTGGGGGCAAAGGGAAAGTGTTGGAAAAATACTGAGAGGGGGGGGGAGGGGGGGGGGGGGAATCAATATTTAGGATTTACTCAGATATTTTTACTTTTTCATTCTTTAATACCCATACGCTACTTTACTGAACCAGACTCGCGTATATATGCAGATACCCTTTACTGAACTTGCGTATGCAGAGAGATATTAATAAACAATAAATTCTTCACTTAGATCCTCAGATGTTTATATAGCAGAAGACATGTGCGGTAATAACAGAATGAAACATCACAAAAAAGCATCACACATGAACACCATGATTTTTACGTGGAAACCCAAGTCGGGAGAAAACCACTGCTACCATTGTCTCAGCCTTTAATATTTTATTATAGAGAAAAAATTCTTACAATCATGTACTGGTGCAGACTTATACCAGCACACGTAGGCACCCACCTGCAGAAGGCTAGAACCTTTTCTCGTTTACCAGCCTCACCTGGAAGGGAGCTTCAACCCCCTGCTCTCGTTTACCGGTCTCACCTGGAAGGGAGCTACTACCCCCTGATATTAGCACCAGCCTCTGCTGACAGAAAGCTTCTATTATCAGACTGAAGGATTCAACCCTCAGATCCACTGCAGACCACATTTCATCAATTTTCAAACTGGATCAAACAGCTCCAAGAACACAACCCTTCAGTCATCAACAAACATACTTTGCCCAATGCTTCCAAACCGAACAGTGAAACCACTGTAATCAGCATATCAGATATAACCCAAACTTCAGAATAAGTATGCAGAAGCACATTCAACCATGAGCAACTATCGGTTCAGATATCATACGTTCTTTTCTTTAGATGGATCAGCGTATATACCCGCTTTCACTGAAGACAACCCACATATACATTCATGCAACTTTTTAGAAAAACCCTAACAGGTCATATGCGCCTTTGTTGAAATAGATCAGCGTATACACGCGCCTTCAGTGAAGCGAACATGCGTATTGATCTATAAAACATAAAATTTACAGAACAGACTAGATCTATGAACTTACCCAGATTTCTTCAACTTCTTCAATAGATTTGCGCCAGGTCTTCATCACTTCTTTTCATATCATCCAAGAGTTTCACCATTTCAAGATCTAGAGATCTTGGACCTTCATTATGTTCATAGATACATTATAGAATCAAATCTATCAATTAAGAGCAAAGTTCCACCATGCAGATATACTTCAGAGTGAAGTATTCATTAAAGCCCAGACACATGCACACCCTTTGCACAATGAATTTCTTCTCCTTATATAGGTTTACCTTTTATCAATACCATGAGCCAAAACCACATTACTTTCAATGGTATTCCTGGGCGGGGTCACATAGATGAATCATTACTCAATACAATGGGTCAATACCATGGTGGTTACCCTTGGTTTTGCACTTTATGAGCGCTTTTTCCCATACGCGACTTGGCACGTTATTTCCTGCATGCATACGCGACTTCTCATAGACAAATCTGCGTATTCCTTGAGACATACTCTTTTCATCATATATCTAGCACATACTGAATTCCTTTCTTCATTACCTTCTGTACTCACTGTAGATACATCATTTGACAAGTTCATCAAGACATATTCTATCAAGCACAACTTCATCAAGTAGGTTTCCATCATCTTCATCAAGTGGGTTGCCATCAAGGACAACACTCAGCATCATATTGCCAAAAATATCCCCCTTTGGACTTGATGGCAACCACGATGGTGTTTGATCACCACAACAGATAGATACATTAAGAATACAATGACACCATGTTACTACATTAAGAATTCAAACACCATGTCACTCTCCCCCTTTGACATCAAGGGCAAAGGGCGGATCAAAACCAACACAAGGTTTTTCTCCTCATGTAGAAGGAAGCGTTCTGTAGATCTGATGTACACTGAAGTAACCAAGCTCCCCCTGAGTTCATGCCGAATCTTCAAACATATTTTCAATGAAGTATATGACTCTATGAATTTCCTAGCATCAAGGACTCATACTTACATCAAAGATCCAACCAAGTGGATTTACATATGAGACTCAAGTACCCAACCAAGTGGGTTTACACACTGTGACTCAGCTGCCCAACCAAGTGGGTTTACAGACTTTGACTCAACTACCCAACAAAGTGGTTTTACAAAATGAACAAGTCCTTACATGACTGAATATTACAATTTTACATCATGGGTCTCATCATGCCCTTTTTATCAAATTACAAATTTGACTTTTCATGACTACTACCAAAAAGACCTCAAGAAAGAGATTACATTTCAGAAACATCATAATGCCAACAATGCATTACACCCAGCAAGGCTACTGCTCCCCTTGAAACTTTGCATCCAATGCATCCTTTCTAAATGACCAAAGCTCCTCCTTAGCTTGTGCAACCTGAACACCCTCAACAGTAAGTCATCAGCAACAAACTCTGCATGATCTGTCCATAACTCTGAATCATAAGACTTCTATCTCAAGCAATCATAATCTTCATCATAAGAAACCAGGTATCATGTTATTAACATTTAGAACTGAGAAATAAGCAGATATAGTTCCAATCAATACAATCATCAGTATTCAGACTGTTGCTCCCCTTGAACTGGTACTCCTGATCTTTAGCTGTTGTAAAAAATTCCCCAGCATCAATGCATATGCGACTGTGTCTGTAGGAAATCCTGTGTATACACAGCTTTTATTCACATAACCCGTGTATGGGAAGTGAAACATGGAAAACTTCACATTCCTTCATTTTGTCCTTCCTGTGCCTGTCTTCTTTTCATCAAATGCTCTGTCAGAAATAACATAACCAGAAAATCAAAAAGTACTGCAAAATGTTGACCCCAACCAAAAATAGTCAGCAGCTATCCATAGGCGACTTTCTGTTCATATACTCGCATATATACGCTACTGTGTTTCAGGAAACCCGCGTATCCAATTTAATCCTCTGAATTTATGCAGATTTGTTCTTTTGACTGGTAGAGAATACTCCTAGCTTCTGTCTTAGATACTAGAACGCTTCCCTGGGCAGAGGTTTGGTAAAGATATCAGCAACTTGTTCTTTGGAGGGAACATACTCCAACTTCACCTTTTGTTCAAGCACTTGTTCACGTAAGAAGTGATACTTGATGGGAATGTGCTTGGTCTTCGAATGCATAATAGGATTCTTTGAGATACTGATGGCACTTGTATTATCACACATAATGGGGATAGGAGAAGTACATTTGATTTGAAAATATCCCAAGGTTTGCATCATCCAAAGGAGTTAAGTGCAACAAGATGTGGTAGCCACATATTCTGCTTCAGCAGTAGATAAGGCAATAGAAATTTGCTTCTTACTGAACCAAGATACCAACCGAGGCCCCATATAGAATGCACCACCACTTGTGCTTTTTCGATCATCAACATTTCCAGCCCAATCTGCATCAGAGTAAGCATGAAGAGTAAGATCAGCATTCTTTGGATACCATAGTCCAAAGTCTTGAGTTCCTTGTAGATATTTGAATATTCTTTTGACAGCCTGAAGGTGAGACTCTTTTGGATTAGCTTGGAATCGTCCAACAATCCCAACAACATGCATAATGTCTGGTCTAGTCCCAGTGAGATAAAGTAGACTTCCTATCATTGATCTGTATTCTGGTTGATTCACCGTGGGAGAATCATCATGAGAACTGAGATTGCATTCGGTTATCATTGGTGTACTTACAGGTTTGCATTCTTCCATGCCATACTTCTTCAAAATTTTCTTAAGATATTTTGCTTGTGATAGGAATATACCATCTGTAGTTTGATGCACTTGCAAGCCAAGAAAGAATGTTAGTTCCCCAAGTAAAGACATCTCAAATTCTTGCTGCATAACAGAAGCAAATTTTTTACTCAAGTATTCTTCATTACTCCCAAAAATGATATCATCAACATATACAATCACAATCAAAAGTTTTTCATGTTCAATTTTTGTGTATAAGTTGCTATCAGTAGACCCTTTTGAAAATCCTTGTTGATGGAGATATTTGTCAAGACGATACTACCATGCCCTTGGAGCTTGTTTGAGACCATATAGAGCCTTTTTAAGTTTACAAACAAGATTCTTATCATTTCCCAAAATGAATCCCTCTGGTTGTTCTATATAAATTTCTTCTTCAAGATCACCATTGAGGAAAGCAGATTTGACATCCATTTGATAGACTTTGATTTGTTGAGAACTTGAAAAAGCAAGAAACATTCTTATGGCCTCAAGTCTAGCTACAGGAACAAAAGTTTCTTCAAAGTCTATACCTTCTTATTGAGTGTACCCTTTGCAAACCAATCTGGCTTTGTTTCTTATAACATCCCCATTTTAATTTAACTTGTTCTTGAATATCCATTTGGTTCCAATGACATTTTTATCATGTGGTCTTGGTACCAATTCCCAAGTGTGATTCTTTTCAATTTGATCAAGCTCTTCATTCATGGCTTGAATCCAACATTCATCTTTGCTATCTTCATTGACATTTTGGGGTTCAATTGTGGATAGGAATGCCAAATAGCTAGAAGATCCCACAAGAGTCCTCCTTGTTTGTACACCTGATTCCTTGTTTCCCAAAATTTGAGATTCAGGATGATTCTTTTGAACATATCTGGATGGAGCTTTCTCTGATAAATCATCTTCAGGTTCTTCATTGGATCCACTGTCTATATCATTTCCATTTGATGTAGAAGGAAAAAAATCACCATCATCTTCTTCTGTTGCTTGTTTTTCTTCTTTAGGAGTTGTAGGAGACTCATCAATGATAACATCAATACATTCAACAATCTTTCGAAGCCTTTTATTGTAACATTTGTATGCTATGCTTGTAGATGAGTAACCAAGAAGTATCCCTTCATCTGATCTAGGTTCAAACTTGCCAAGCTTTTCATCATTATTTTTGATAAATCATTTACTTCCAAAAATTCTAAAATGCTTTACAAAGGGATAATTACCACACCAGAGTTCATATGGAGTTTTGTCACTATTTACCCGAACATGTGCCTTGTTGAGAATATTTGTTGTTGTATGTGCTGCTTCTCCCCAGAACATGTCAGGAGTTCCAGAATAATCAAGCATAGCTCTAGCCATTTGTTGAATTTTTCTATTCATTCTTTCTGCTATGACATTTTGTTATGGAGTGCCTGCTACAGAGAACTGTCTCTTTATGCCATGTTGTTCACAAAATTCAAAGAATTCATTTGATGTATATTTTCCTCCTCGATCAGATCTAAGACATTTGATTTTTAGATCCAATTCATTTTCCACCAGTGCTTTGAAGATTTGAAATTTCTCAAATGCTTCATCTTTGTGTTTAAGCAACCCAATCCAACACATTCTAGAGAAATCATCAATAAATAAGATGTAGTATTCTTCTCCACATGGTGAATTTTTCCTCATAGGTCCACAAATGTCAGTATGAACAAGTTCAAGAGTCCTACTTGATTATCCTTCTTTGGCATTAAATTGTACTCTGGTATTCTTACCAAATTGGCAGGTTTTGCATATGATACTTTCTGGTAGAGTAATATTGGGAAGACCACGAACAGCTTGAAGTCTGCTTTCTTTGTTGATTTGAGAGGAGCTTAGATGTCCTAGCCTTCTATGCCATAGCCAATTTTCTGAAGATTTTCTCAAGTAACATTGATCTTTGCAGTTCTTCAATACATATAGGTTGCTTGGAGTTCTTTTCCCTTTTATAATAGTTCTAACTGTATCCAGATCACAAACCACACATTCTTTTGAACTGAAGACAACTTCTGTACCTTGATCACACATTTGACTTACAATTAACATATTATGCCTTAATCCATCCACATACATGACATCATTAGCCTTCACCTTTTCTTTTAGAAACACAGACCCTTTTCCTTTAATTACAGTAGGATTATCATCTCCAAATGTAACTTTCTTTTCCTTTTCTAGAGCATTATATGAAAGAAGTTTGCTTTTGTCGCCTGTCATGTGTCTTGAGCACCCACTATCAATGTACCATTGATTTTCTTCACCTTTTGCAAAAAACGCTATCCCACAATTTTCAACCTGTAATTCCTTCTTTTTACATACTTCGGAACTTGAAGGAAAATTTTGTTTTGGCTGGACTTTGCTCCTGCATTCAGATTCTTCATGGCCAAAGTTATTGCAATAAGCACATTCAACTTCATTTTGAAGAGGAGAAAATTTGTTATAGGTGTTCTTGTTTGGTTCAATATCCATTCTTTTCTTTCTTGCTTCTCTTTTCATGATGGTTTTATATGCAACACATTGAATAGCTTTATGACCAAAACTGTGACATGAGAAACATTGTCCATTGAAGTAGAATTTTCTGCGATCATGAAATCTTGTATTTGAATTTACCTGTTGATTGTTGCTTCTTTGAGAGATAACCCTGTTAGTGTTCCTTGTATTGTGATGATCATGCTTTACCTGTAAAGATTCTTTATTCCCTTGTTGAGTGGCTGAATGTAGTAAACCAGTTGTAGCTGCTTTTAGATAATTTGGTGCTGAATCCTGAGAGGATTCTCTGGTATATCCAAGACCTGTCTTAATCAGAGGAGATCGTTGAACCTTGATAATCTCATCTAAGGTTTCAGATCCTTTAGCAAATCTAAGATTCAGAGTCTTTACTTTCTCAAGTTCTTTTCTTAGACTTACTACTTCACATTGTAATTTTTCATTATGTTTCTTTGCTTCTTCATTCTGTCTTTTCAGAGTCTCTATGATTATTTTACTTTCTTCCAAGCATATTTTGAGTTGATTGTTTTGATCAAGAAAATCATTATCATCTAGATCATCCATAAAAGCATCCTTATCTTCTCTAGAATTCTTTTCAAATGCCATGAGAAGTCTAAGATCTTGTTCACATTCTTCCTCACTGTCAGATAACCCATCATTGTCTTCATTTGTATAGTAGCTTTTCTTAGTGCTAGACCGGTTCTTATTTCTTGTTGCTACTTCTTTCTCTTTAGCAGATGTTTCTTTATAAGGACATTTTGCAGCATAATGACCAACTCTTCCACAATTAAAACATTTGAAAGGAAGCTCACCTTTGAATCTTCCGGTTCCTAGTTGGAGTCTTCTCACAAAGTTTGCCTCATCTTCTTCTGAGATATATCCTGACCCTTCCAGTTTTTGAAATTCTTTCCCTTTTGTAGAAGCTTTAAAAACAGCTTCTTTGACTTCAGATGGTCCTCCTCTCCTCATTTCATATGCAGTCAATATGCCATGAAGTTGCACCATAGTAAGATTTTGAAGGTCCTGTTTTTCTTCAAGAGCAAAAACTTTTGACTCAAACTTGGCCATTAGTGATCTCAAAATTTTCTCAACCAAAGTGGATTCGGTTAATTGTTTCTCCCAGATTTCTCATATGGTTTAGAACATCATCAACACGTAAAAAGAAACCAGCAATATTCTCATCACTATGCATTTTTAAATTTTCATACTCAATTCTGAGAGATTGAAGTTTTGCACTTTTTACCTTTGCATCACCTTCATAGCTTAGGATGATTTTGTCCCATATCTCCTTTGCTGTATCTAGTTGCATGACTTTGACAAGTTATGCTTTAGTTGGACTTCTAGTTATAGCATTAACCGCTTTTGCATTTGATTCATAATTCTTTCTTTCAGTTGGACCTGTTGGTGTAGCAGCTGGATATTGATATCCTTGTTCAAAAATGGCCCATATATCTGCTCCCATAGACTGAAGATATGATCTCATCCTTATTTTCCAGAACATTAAATTGCTTCCATTGAAGAGCGGAGGTTTGATAGATGTTGTTCCCTCCTGATTGCTCATCCTGCTTGATCTTCCTTCT